>LR989927.1:38444608-39694608 GCA_905146935.1 Scaeva pyrastri | reverse complement strand
GAGTCCTAAATCAAAAAACATGGTTTATGGCAATACTCTCGTTTTGACACCTCAGAACAAAAACACTACCCCTTTCAAATGCAAAATTTCCCTTTTTTGGTGGTGGGATCAATCTTGGTTCACGAAAAGTGACCCAGAAAAATATCAAGATGATCACTACATCATCTTGATATTTTTCTGTTGCAATACATGAAAAGTGCTGTACATCATGAACTGGTTTTTCGTGCATAATAAAGCGCGGCTAATATAAAAAGCGACTAAAATTAACTCTTCACTGCAAAACTGATTCAAGAATTAACTCCGGGATCACCAGTCAGAAACTAGCCCTTAGAATCTCATGGTAATTGCAAACGAATTTAATCTTTATGTTGACAAAAGAGCTTCTTAAAAAATGACAGCATTTTTTTACAAAGCCTGATGTACTATTGTACTATTTCCACAATTGGAAATTACTTCTTCTAGTTAGTTTAAGATGGTTCATTGCACTTGGTATAATTTATTGCTGGTTTCTGTTGTTAAACACTTAGTGGCAACTTTTTTTTTATTTTTGTATTTCATGAATCTGTAAAGTTTTTTATTTTTGGATTAGATTACAATTATTGTTATATATTACATGTATGTATGTAAATCCTTTCCAAATCATTGATCAAATGTGCATGTTTAAATTACAATGATGTGGTTAGTGAATACATAATTATTCATAATTCTTATACTAATCTGTTAGTACATTTAAAACCTTAATTAAAAAAAAGAATAGATTGATTTTCTTGATTCATATTCAGTTTTATTTGAGTGAACATAATTATCATAATAACTTACATAATTATGCATTATGCATTTATATAAAATCACATACCTATAGGTACACAAAACATGTTCAAAGATGATACACCACATTTTGCCCACAAATGGTACGTTAAATAGATTATATCCTGGGCTATTTCCTTCCTTTTCCGGTTGGGTTCATTTAAAGTTATGTATTATGTTGCATAACCTGAACATCTGAGTATGTGCACACTTTTACTTAAATTCACACTTTAGTTGATGCATGCTTGTGGGTTTATTTCCCCTGTGATGCGGTTGCTGATAATATTGAAACAATTTAATATTTATTCTATCCGAATTTCTTCTTATTTTCTGTTTTATTATTAAGTGGAAGTTAAATGCAATTTAAAGTTCGTCATTTCTTGAATTCGTTTTATCATTGTTTTCCACTGGGAACAATTCATCCCACAGAGCATATCTATCCACGAATGGTTCTTCACCAAGTCGAATGTCCTTGTCATTGTACATTGTGTAGATATTTTTGCTAGTTGATGGCTGCCACTTCACGCCTTGGACATCATTGGGGACTCTTTTGTATAAAGAATTTAAAAACATGAGTTTAAAATAATGTGTTCTGTTTATTTTAGGATCAAATGAATCTCACCCAGTTTTAGCGAATGAAGTCCACCAATTTCCAATCCTTTCAGCCATAAACATGTCAGACTCATCGAGTGATAGCTGGGGATTAAATTTGAACAGATACTGAAGGTCATCAGCATGCAATACACCTGCAATAAAAAGCCATTATTAATGCTTCTCCAAATGAACCTTTACAAAAGAATAATTGCTCTACCTCTTGGTTTGCCATTTTCATCAGGAAATAGACTAAACTTCCCAGCATAGTCAAATCGGTAATAGTAGACGTCCACATATTTTCTGGCCAAATGAACTAGCCTATAAACTCCATGGCCAATAATGGCATCTGAAAAAATCTCTCCAAAGTTGCTAAATGGCTGATCCTGAATGAGTTTGTCCTTCAAATAAAACTTCCGAATTGCTTTGCTTTTTTCAACAGCCTTTTTGTCCAAGGCAAAGGTGAAAATCTCAGGCGCGTATTTTTCGAAATTCAGACTTATATCATTCAAGAACCCCTTGTTGCTCGCATGTTCTAAAAAATTACAAGAATTTAGTTGGTACTCAAAGTTCAACTTGAAATACAAAAAAAAGTTGCCTACGGTAGATATTGAAATAGGTGAGTTCATCTTTAGCTATTCCTGCCATTATTGGAACTTTGTTAAAATCGCCCTTAGCAAAGACATTCGTTGGTGTGTCTAAGAGAAAATGACCATCAACTTCATAGTTCCACTTAACATCGATGAATCCATACGGCTCATAAGTCCTGCACGCATCGATGATCTTTTCCCACGGAACATTCCTCAAGCAATCGACTACATCCTTGGAATTGTACATAGGACAGCCCACAAGGTTAGCTAGCTTCCTAGTCCAGCCAATGTTATCCACTGTAAAATGACTCGTAGCCGATCCACTCATTGCGATTGCTCGATGGAAAAGCCCTTTCGACAATGGTGATGCCATGTGCACTGTGACAGCCATTCCACCAGCACTCATGCCAAATATCGTAACCGATTTCGGATTTCCACCAAAGTTCGAAATATGGTCCTGCACCCATTGCAGAGCCATCACTTGATCGAGAAATCCGTAATTTCCAGGAGCATCTGCATTTTTAGTACTCATAAAACCCAATGCTCCAAGTCTGTAGTTCATCGTGACCAATACAATATCATGATTCATGAGTAACTCTGGTCCAGATTCCGATTGGCTGTTACCGGTCCCTAGAAAATTCGAACCGCCATGAATATAAACCATAACCGGCTTGCTTGCCTCCACATCACCGGTATACACATTGAGTACCAAACAATCCTCTGACATAATCTCATTTGGATATCTTGGCTGAGGGCATATGAATCCATCTTTTGTTGCATCGAGAATAGTGTCACTCGGCCATTTCGTAACACTTACTGGCGCCTTGAAGCGTCTATCGCCGACAGGTGACTCGGCATATCTTATACCGCGAAACGCTTTGAATTCATGGTTTTTATTTGTTTTCAAAACAGAACCCCTGATTTTTCCCAAACTCGTCTCGACAATAGGTTCATCTTCGGCTAGAGCTAGAGCAATGCTCATGTAAAACGTCACACAGACACACACTAGACTAAACCTCATGTTTGCGCGACGATATTATTTAGAATACTAAATTGATTTGGTTATTATCGTTTGTGTGCTATAAAATGTTATAAAATCTCAGACCTTGACAGTTTTTCGGGTGACCATATGCTTGCTAAATGAAATAAGGAAATGCCTAAATGTAAGCATAAACTTCAATAACTTTTGTAGGTATAATTTAGCTTGATAGGTTACAAAATTCTATCAAAGCTTCTTGTATAAACTTTTGTTTTGTATCATCTGATAGACTCAGTATAGCAGTATTTTTACTCTGGACATTTACTTGGGATGTTTGATGTAGTATAATGTAATAAATGGTGGAAAGAATTTACAAGTATCTATAGTCGTTGACTAAATTCCTTTTAGGTAAACATACATATATACGTATAAAAGTGAAAATTATTTTTTAAAATCTTAGTCAAATCTAGTTACTTAAAACTGTTAAGCTGGATTATGTAGACAAGTTTAAATACACAAATTTAATTTTGACATAATAACGTTTTTTGCAAATCAAAATAAATTGTATAATTTCCAATAAAAAATGTTATTAAAAACTGATTTAGTTGTTCCGGTTTTTTAAACAAAATAAAAGACTACAATGGTCACTCTTAGTTTATTTTTCATTTTATTATCACAATTAAACAATTAATTGAATGAGGTAGAGCAGGTACAGTTTAAATAAAAAACGCGTAGGTTAAATGTACATAATTATGTATGTATCGATAAAAAAATCAATATTTGGATCTTAAAAAAATAATCTTATATTAATTTTTTATTATTTAATCAGTCATATAAGTCGGGTAAGTATTCTCTTATTTTTGTTTTTATTTACTTCATCAAGTGGAATGCAAAAACAATGTTGAGCAATGTCAAGAAACTGTTGGCATTTTATCAAATAGAAATTATAAAAAGTTTTACATCAAGCTTTACTGCATGACGTATGGTACAGCTCAAAAAAATCAATAAAGTTACATAAATGTGTATGTATATGTATGAAGATTAAAGAACTAACTGTTCATTTATGTATACAGATTCTGGTGCAAGAAATTACATTCTCATTTTAAATGTTCCTCTTTTAAATAAAAAAACACTCACTAACGAATAGATGCAAAAGATTATAAAAATAAAAAAAAATTATCAGTAAAGTAGGAATATATGATTTGATTTATCTATGTTTATACGTTAAAATATATTGTATTTGCAATAGATTTATAAGGTGGCACATCATTCTATTGAAAATTCTATAACTATTGCAAATGACACTTTGACGTTTATGAAAAGAGAGCAAATAGAAAATACACGTCAACAAGACATGAATCCATAATAATTCCAGACACTAATGTCAATAGAAAATATTTTTGCCAATTGAATTATCAACTAAACAGAATATGTGCTGAAAATTTTCTATTACTCTGACTCTTATGAACGAACCCTACATTTTTCATAGTTCTAAAAACAGCAGTGACATTTTTACTGACTTAATTTTTCACTCAAAAATATGTAAATTTAACTGCGCTTGGCTAGTGACCAAAAACAGCATATCAAAGTTATGTTTATTATGTATATCCTCTTTTTTAGTTCCATACGGTTTTTAAACAAGAATTTTAAGTATTCATGCTTAATATTCCCAACTTGTCAATTTTTAAATTTACCAAAACAAAGTTTTTATTATTTTATTCCACAGTTGTAAAAACTTCATTGGACTTTTGTATTAAGCACGTGTGATCACGTGTGCTGAAATTATTTATGCACTTAAATACATTGTTTTTATAACTTTAGTTATTTATTAAAATTAATGATGCTCCTCACGTTGCATACATTTGTATGTACATACCTACGTAAATTTATTAATCATGCACATTGCACAATCCTCGCATATAAATTTAAATTGCATATGCAGCGCGGCTCGGCTCGGCTCGTCTGTACCAAACTGATTGAAAGACCTTTATGCAGAAAACAGATAACATCATTGTCATCACATAACTCTTGTCCCTTTAGTCTTTTTCCAAAGAGATAATAATAATTGCTAATTAAAATAATCGATTGATCGTTGCTTCTATCGTAATATCGCGATGGAGAATAACATTGTTTCCTTCAGGCGGCCGACCACGACCGGCCGGACGGGCCGGGCGTGCGTCGAGATGCTGGACTGATGCTGACGCACTGGATGCTGCTTATGCAATTCGAGATGCGAGTTTCGAGTCATTTAATTTAATTTAAACGTTCTTTGTGACAATAACTCAATACATAATGGAAACAGCAACAAAAGGCCAATAGCCTATTTCAGCATAATTGTATATATATGCATATATGTCTGCATTTGTACCTACGTGGATAACGTATACGTGCCGTGCATGTACATCTGTAAGTAAGTACACCGAAAACGCAACACCATCACGTTAAATTAATTATTAAAAAATATGAATTCATCAGTTCTCCTTAATCATGAAAACGAGGGAAGGACTGACCACAAAAGTTCAACTTACCGAAGGTGGAGACTTTCGAACGAGGAATATCGAAATTCAATATGATTGTAAAAATTAAAAAAAAAATAATAAATTCTTTTGTAATTTTTCATTAATTTAATATTTAACATTAATTTTCAAAATTCAAATTTCGGTAAAAAAGCATCAAACAATTTTAAGACTGTACAACAAGTGTAAAACGTGAAGATTTGAAATATGTATAATAGTTTTGTGCGAGTTAAGATTTTAGTATTATGTTAAACAAGAAATCAAAGATCAAGGCCAGTAGAACAAATAACTGAAT
Source organism: Scaeva pyrastri (assembly GCA_905146935.1). Lineage (NCBI taxonomy): Eukaryota > Metazoa > Arthropoda > Insecta > Diptera > Syrphidae > Scaeva > Scaeva pyrastri. Next base: position 39,688,830 of record LR989927.1, on the reverse strand, counting down.
GCACCCTGTAACCACCAAAATCTATTGATTAAAATCTTAAATTAGAAAAAAATTACTTTCCTTAAACAATTTTGATTTTTGATAATTGTACTTGTACAAACGGAAAACTGAAATAATTACTACAAAATTACGTATAAAAATTAGTACAGTACATTTAATAAAAAGCTTGTTTCATTACTTAAAATTCCTGTAAATTTTCATAAACTTTAATTTTATGAAGATATTTAAAATATTTTACAAGTCCTCACCATACTTTATTTACCCTATTTTAAAGCGCAATTATAGACGAAATCGGGGTTCATGTACATGATAGTATGTTTTATTCCAAACGTTTCAGATGTATTTATGATTATTTAAGGCTTGGTATCACTTTTGGGTTAATTTCGTGAGAAAATTTGATATTACTGCTCTGTCCATTTTTTGTGTTTTTTCATGTATTGAAATACAACTACTTATAAAAAGTAGAATTTTTCATGAAACAGCAGCTTGCGTCATACATACCAAAACATTGGCTTTTTAATTTCGCATTTTGACAAATAATAAAGAGGCATAGTGTGGTGAATGATGCCTGATATTATGTCTGGACTGAATCGACACTTTTCATTACTAATAGTAATAGGCCAAAACAAGGTTTATGCAAACGATTGTTATATTAATTTATCCCAAAAAATTAGTTTAAATGGGAATGTATTATGATTAATAATACCTAACAATGCCTAAACTAAAAGTTGATCAACTGAGGCCTTGTGTAAAGTTGTGCAATCAGTGGTGGCAATCTGGCAACCAAAATCGTATTTCGCATTTCTGACTTTGATTTTATTAATTATACTTTCATGTATTGCTTTCGGAAAAATTTTTGGCTGAAATAGTTTAATATAAACATAATTGTAAAAAAAAAATTATAATTTTATATAAGGAAACGCTTATTATCGTTATACCATAAGTAATGTAGAAATTAGCTCTTTAAGAAATGAGACTAACCGTTTGCTATTCCACATTTATTAATGAAGCTTTCATGCCTTCCATTTAATTTTAGTTTATTTGTTCGAAACACTTATTTTCTTTATAATGTGTTGATTGCGTGAAATAATACATTTCATGTCATTTTAATAAACAAATTAAGTGCCTTCGTGTGCAAGGGGACAAAACAATTCCATGTGTAAAATACGAACCAAGCTTATTGGCATCACTTTTCAATTAGCCCAATATTTCGCGCCCAATTTGATAGGAACGATATTCTCGTTTCATTCCTCAAATTGGAACAACATGAAAACACACATTCACACACCATAATCAGTTTGACATTACACACAAGCACACAGCCTCAATTCCAACGCAACTTTCTCTATCCATATACAAAAATCCACTTCGTCTATCTTGTATGTGTGGCCAATTGGTCAAACCGCCATCTTGGAATTGTATGAACAAGAAGCAAAAAACGAGCAAGAAAAGGAGAAAAATCGAAACATTGACAGGAAAAAAAGAAAAAATCGCGTCAAAAAGAAAAAGCGAATCCGAAATTTATAAATTATTTTTTTTTGTTCTCATCTCTTCGATAATTTATAAATATATTTAAATAAAATGAAAAAAACCATTTGCAAAACCCCTGAATAATTATTATAACGTTTAATCCCTGAATAGAAAAACAACAAATTCTAGTTCGAATCGAATCCGAAGTGTGAAAAGAATATTAAAAAAGAAGAAAACCTCATCAAACAAACAAAAATTTTGTTCGTTTCGTCGTTTTCTTTTCGGTGTGTGTGCGAATTATATTGAATTTTTTATAATTTTTTTCTTTTTGCTCGAGAATTCCTCGAATTTTAAAAACCGAAATCCTTCTTCTGCGGGAATTGAAGAATTTGCTAAAAAAAACTCGAACGAAATATTTACCGAATCGCCCTCTAATTTTATCGTGTAAAATTATTGAATAAAATAAGAAAAAACCGATAGCTCATCTCGATTCGTGTAAAGTAGAGAAATCTTCGATAACCCTAAGAAGAGTATCAAATTGGTTTGGTGTTCCCGTCGTCGTCGTCGTCGCCGTAGCCGTAGCCGTCGTCGGTGCAGAAGCGAAAAAGCAAAAAGGATCGTGTGCTCCCCTTCAATCAACTTCAACTTTATTTTCAACTTCAACCCAACCAACTAGCTACAGCCACAAGCACAACCGTGGAGCAAGCAAAGCAAAACAATTGCAATAAAATTCATACTAAACGTAAGGAAGCAGCAACACGACGAAGTACCAGCACGTCGTGGTCGTTGTCGTCTCTGGAACAACCACGATAACCGCGACACGACGTCTCTCTCGTCCTCGGTCGAATCACCGAGTTCCCAGTTGAGTCGAGTCCGAGTTGCTGCTATCGCAATTAAATTTCTGTCAGTTTTTCTAGACTATGTCTGAATACTTGTACAATCAATTTACATAGCGCCATGGCTGCGACGAGAAAGTTGCAAGGTGAGAACGAAATATAACTAAAAAAATAACCATAATATACACATAGCCATAGGAATATCGTCCGAATCAAAAACAACCCAAAAGAGCCCTAATCTGCTCCACAGATTGATGGGCTTCCAAAATATATGTGATTTCTATTTATTTGAAATTTTGTTTTAATGTTTTTTATGTTGGGAAGAAAAATAGAAATAAAATTGGAAATTCTTTAGCCGGAGGGAGGACGAGAGTGAGCGAGAAGACAGCAGCAGCACCAGCAGCATGTAGAGAGGACAATCTTTTTGCACTCCACTTGATTATTTTTCTTTTTTTTGTATTTTATTCTTTTTCCTCCTTTTTTGCCGTAGGAGGGTGGCAGGCAGGGTGGCTTCCTCCCTCTCGGGTTTTATGATGTCGATGTGTATTGTGGATGGGGTTGCGTGAATTGAGGGTGGTGTAGGGAAGCATGTTTGTACATTGTAGATAAAGATGGGGTATGATGTGGTGGGTAGATAATTTCTGTGTTGGTCTTATTATGATGATCATGAGGAGGAAGCGGCATTTAAAGAAAAAATTCAAGGAATTCCCTTTCTTCTTTGTGGCAATGGTGTGGCAATGGATCTTCGCTGGCATTCTAGCAGTGCATCATAATCGTCTCATTTAGTCAATTAGACACTTGGATCCGCTCCGATCTCTGCAGATAAAGTACGCTATTCTGCGTCTGACTTTTGTAATAAAGAATCACGTTCAGAGATTGTACTCATATTTCATGGAAATAAACGTACGATTTGAGATACGATAAAGAAAAAAAAAAAACAATCTTTTTGATGTGTTTGCAGAAAGTGTGTGATGATGGATACTTATTTAATTATTTAATTAGAAAATATAAATTTAATTGACCTCTGATTGTTTAGTTTTTTGTCCAAATTTGTGTACTTTATTTAGTTGAGTTTTTATGCTGTTCTGTTCTGTTCTTTTTCACGTAGGGAAAAGATCGATCGATCTTTTGTTATAAATATGTACCTACCTCCAAGTTCGAAGGGAGAAAGCACGATCTGCCGATCCACAACTACAAAGGTCTCTTTGTTTAGGTAGTTTATGATTTCTTTTATCGTTTTTTTTGTTCTTTTTTTTTTTAATCATCAGCAGCAGGTGCAAGGTTAAATTAAGTTATATTAATTTTGGTAGATATGATTGAAATTTTTTGCGGGAAATTAAATTATTCGATGCGTATGTTTTTAAAAATGTTTTAAGTTAAATTGAAATATTTTTTAATTAAATATAAGATTTTAAAAATTACAACATTTTAAGCTTTCTTAAAAAAATGTCTGCCGCCAAGGTTATGAATGTTAGAACAGGTAAATCGGAGAGCCAAAATCGCTTTAGAGGAGGAGTCAAAAATAGAACTTTCAAATTGAAATTTTAAGTTGTCGGGTTTGGATTTAGGGACGATAAAATTGATAGTGATTAATGCTCTCAATTCAGCATTTTTAGGATTGTTTGTACAACCTTTGCACTCTTAACTTGTTTGTTTTTGCTACTTGGTATTCTTCTTCCAACAGTCGGTGCTCATTTGGTAGTTGGAATTCATTATTAGTTGAGCTTCAAACAGTATTTCAAGGAGGTCCTTGAGTTAATATTTTAAGATCAAAAACATTCATTTAACTAATTTGAGCTTTGTTTTAGTAAGTTTATGGCCCGAGGACAATTTTTTTAGTTTTAAATAACTTTGGATTATTTATCATAACTTACCTAATTTTTTATTTTATTTCTTAACAGGAGAGATAGATAGGTGTCTGAAAAAGGTCGCTGAAGGAGTCGAAACATTCGAAGATATTTGGAAAAAAGTTCACAATGCAACAAACAGTAATCAGAAGGTAAAACATCAAGCATTCAAATTTTTAATTGTTTCTTAGCAATTTTGATTGCATAATTTTATTTCAATCATTTGCAGGAGAAATATGAAGCGGATCTTAAAAAGGAGATCAAAAAGCTGCAGCGGCTTCGCGATCAGATTAAATCATGGATTGCGTCGGCTGAGATTAAGGATAAAAGCGCCCTCTTAGAGAATAGGCGTCTCATCGAAACAGTATGACAAGTTTTATCTTATTTCATAAATTGTATGTTTCTAAATTTCTGTGTATTTATTATTATTCTTAGCAAATGGAAAGATTCAAAATCGTTGAACGAGAGACAAAAACCAAAGCCTATTCGAAAGAAGGCCTGGGGGCGGCACAAAAAATGGATCCAGCTCAGCGTATCAAAGATGAAGCACGCAATTGGCTAACCAGTTCAATTAGTTCACTGCAAATACAAATCGATCAATACGAAAGTGAAATCGAATCGTTATTAGCGGGCAAAAAGAAACGATTAGATCGAGATAAACAAGATCGCATGGACGAATTGCGATCAAAACTAGATCGACATAAATTCCATGTTACGAAACTGGAGACCCTACTGCGATTGCTTGATAACGATGGTGTTGAGGCAGAGCAGGTAAATATAAACAACATTGTAAGTAGGCAAGTCCAATTTTTTTTCTTCTCTCTCTCTGTATGTGTGTTGTAGTGTGCATAATGTGCGTGAACAAACAAACAAACAATCCCAAAATCTTAAGAAGAAACGAGAGAAGAAAATTTTCACACGAGTCTTTCTTATATTTCTGTTTTTATATTTAATATCCAAAGAGTTGTTTGGGTTGAATATATATTTTTTTTATTATTTTTCAAAGGTTGTCAAAAACAAATATTTAAAAACATTAACGAAAAAGCACTATAATGACAACTGCATATGGTCTAAATTTTAAAAGAAGATAGAATCAAAATCCGAAAGGGATTCTCGACCCTTTAAAGTTGCGAAAAAGTTTTTCAATTCAGTACAATTTATTTCTTTCTTTCTATTGTTCTCTGGTCCACCATAAAACAAGAGGCTGAGACTTTAGCAAAATGGGCATTCATATTTTTGTCCCAATAAAGCAGTAGCAGTATGCACTTTAAGTTCTTATATAAGTCTCAATGTTTGTTGTGACTCGGTTCCTGAGATTTTGCCATAAGTTTAATCATTTGTTGTCATTGGACTCATCTTAGTTTAATCACTCTTATTCCAAGTCTTTTGAATGAAATATAAACATAACATAATTAATACTTAATTTCCCAGCACACCAGTTGCTTAATTAAATCAAAATTTAGAGAAAAAAATAACGTCCTTAGATCATAACATTTCGACGAACTCGGTCTTGAATCTTCAGGATTATTTCGTTCAGTTTTATCAAACTGGCATGATTATCCAATCTAATAGACCATAATTCCACATGTTGAGTGAGCTCCAGCCTCCTCCAAATAATATTAATTTCGGACGTATTTCTCTTTTTACTTTGAGTGCCGCTTTTTTACGAAAATTTTAATATTTCTTGGTATATTTTTGAATACTGCTTTGTTGTTTCTTGTAAATATTTGAAACAGTATGTAAAAAATCAAACAATTCTTTGGAAGATTCAATCTGGAGTTGATATCACACTAGCTTTTTTATATACAAAAACCTACAAACCCTCTCTCTATTAGGAAGCTGACCAATAGGCCAAACGGTCTATACATAGTTTCAGATGAATGTACTAGAGGTCATTTCAATAGAATTGCAACTGGGCAATTAACTTCTCAGAAAGAATTCACGTATTTTATATCTGCTACAAGGCTACAACACACCTATTATTGATTGACGACACACTTTTGTCATGCTCATCAACTATACAGTAATCCCAAGCGCGCTTCTTCATCTCATCATCTTCTTTCCTCATGTTTAATACCTTTGTCATTCCAAGTGTTTCATGTTTTAAAATAAATTGAAATAGTCAAATCACATGACTAATAAAAACAAAAACCAATTGAATTGTTCGTTAAACATGTCTTGAACGAAAATCAAATGCGAAATACATCCTTCTATTTGCCTCTGATGAATTGTATGTGTCCTTTCAGGTGAATAAAATTAAGGACGATGTTGAATATTACATTGAATCCTCGCAAGAACCCGATTTCGAAGAGAACGAGTTTATCTACGATGACATTATTGGCTTGGATGAAGTTGAATTATCAGGCACCGGTAAGATAGATTTGCTTGTTTCATTAATTTGGTTTTTGTGTGTAATTTTACCGACATGCATTTTATCTAATTAATTTACAACCTCATATCTGTGCATTTACTAATTATCATGCATTTTCTCAACCACATAACAAATCCACTCCCAAAAAAACAAAATCAAAAAACAAAATGGTAACAGAAGGTGTTTCCCTTGGTATTCCATCATCATTAGCAACAACAGACAGTAACAACAGTAATGAAACTGGCGGATCGCCAAGTAGTATAGCGTCTGGTGGTAGTCCTGTTCAATCGCCTCCACCTTCGTCGCAACAGCTAAACAACTGCAGCGGCAGTACGGGCAATACAACAACCAGCAGCAGTAGCACTACAAACAATGCGAATAATCTAAACTATAGCAGTGATTCGACGTCTGTTGATATAACAGCAGCAGCAGTAGCGGCGGTGGCAGCGGGCGTAGCGTCAGCCGATAAGCGCAATAAGAACGACACCAATGCCAGTAGCAAAGCAAAAGTAAGTCGCTGCTTGCAAAAAAAAAATATTCTGCTTATTTGAAAAACAATGTTTCTGTCTATTTTTTTTTAGCAACCTGTTAAACCTACAGCAGTACGAGCCAATAACAACAACAATACCAGCGGTAAAGCGTCTGCTGGCGCGGGAGGAGATTCGAATCTGAACAACAGTGCAACATCGAACAACCTAAATAACTCAACGGCGGCGCAATTATCGCAACAACAGCAGCCAAATAAAAGCCTAATAAGTTCAACGCCTAGCAAAAATCAACAACAGACGAGCCATGCGTCCGGTTTGGCGAATAGCTTGCAAACAAACGTGACGACTTCAGTGGTCAATTCGGCGCAACAACAACATGCAACATCTGTGACGCTTCAACAACAACAGCAGCAACAACAACATTCTAATGCACCTAGTTTGAATTCCTCATCGATAATTCAGGCCCAATCTGTGATTCAAGCCACACCACCAATTGCATTTGCAGCTGTAGCTAAGAATAATACATGTTTGTTTAGAAAAATATTATTTATATGCCAAGTAAGCTTTGCTGATTGCTTTTTTCTTCCACTTTCACTTTATAGCACACCTGGAAAATGGCCCAGTGCATCCTGCAACTTCGTACACAATGGCAGCGCCAACGGTCGCTTCGATTGTTGGATCTAATGCACAACAACAGCCGCAACATACAAATCTTCAAACGAATTCCTCTCATCAAACAAGTGGTAAGCTTTTTCTATTCGCATGCTCACTTTGAATATGACGACTCATAATATTCTTTAAATTACGATTTAGATTCCTCAACAACGCATAACAACACTTCCAATAACACCAGCATAGGAAACACAAGCAGCAATGCAGTAACATCAGGAGTTTCGGTGGATTCGGGAGCGCCACTAGTAATAAACGCCCCAAGTAATAGCAACAGCCTTGCAAATCGCATTTCACCCAATGGCATTGTGAATGTGACAAGTGTTCTAACAAACAACACCAGCCGAGGATCACCCGGTTTGCTGTCACCGAAACATATGAATGGTCCGTTGAATCACAACAACAACAGTAAGGGATTAAATGTATCCGTGTCCGGCAATCAAAACAGCACCGACACCATGTCCACATTGAAAACAATGGCCCAAGATGCAATCAATCGGTCTGGGTCCGAAACGAATATGCTGACGCAAGCTCCGAATATCGATACAAGGCAACAACAACAACAAGGATTACTGCAGCAACAACAACAACAACAGCAGCAGCAGCAACAACAACAGCAGCAACAGCAGCAGCAGCAACAACAACAACAGTCTCAGCATTTCTCACCAGCCGTAACAGACACAACTGCCAATAACAGCACCACGAATGGCCCAACATCTGGCCAAGGTACTGTTAGTCTGACAACCGGTATTGTTGGACAAAATAACACTGGCAGCGTTATAAGTGGCAAACCAACAAATGAAGCCCACATACCACCACTGTTGGGTGTGGCACCACTCGGTCCTTCACCATTACACAAGGACCATCAATTGCAATTCCAAATGATGGAAGCAGCATACTATCATCTGCCAATGCCAAGTGATTCGGAGAAATTGACAACCTATATTCATCGGAATCCAGTGCAAACGCCACCCCACTACCCGCAGGTAAATTGATAAAAAATCCTTAGTTCCGCCAGGAAGGAAATTTAATTTGTTCTGTTTTATTCTTCTTTTATTCTCCCAATTTCATTTCAATCTTTGGAGCAGTCTCAGCTACCCCATTATGATACGGTGGAGTTTTTCCAACGCTTATCAACTGAAACACTATTCTTTGTATTCTATTATATGGAAGGATCCAAGGCACAGTATCTAGCCGCTAAAGCTTTGAAAAAGCAAAGTTGGCGCTTTCATACGAAATACATGATGTGGTTCCAACGACATGAGGAACCAAAAATTATTAATGATGATTACGAACAGGTAACAAATTAAATTGAAACATTTACACCACAGATTTATTTATAAGATTAAAGAGATTATATTGTAAGAGCTTATAAATAGACGTAACAATCGTTATAAGGACTTTTAAAACGCCAAAAGGAGGCAAATAGAAATATGTAGTAATTTTTAGTTAAAAGAATCAAATTAAAGGAGTAATGATAACTGCAAAGCATCAAATAATATTTGTATCAAACGGCTGACAATGGCGCAGTACATGTAGTTCAGTTCCAGTACAGTGACTTTAGGCAGCCTTTTTCTATTTCCTTCAATTTCTATTGAACGCAACAAAAATAACATTTGAAGCGTTTAGAAGATGAAGGTCGTAAGTGACATTTTTGAAATTTTCATTTTTTTTTGCATATAGAATACCTATTCGAAAACTTAAATTTCTGCATTATCTGCTTTCCTGTATCGCATTTAGATATCTACTTATCACTATTTACCAAAGAGATGCAAGTGTTATTTGCATGTAAAATCTACAGAAAAAAAAAACTTTAAATGCTGATTACTCAAAACTTTGAAAATCGCTTAACACCTTCATCTTCTAAACGCTTCAATTGTTTATAAAGGTATTTATTTTTACGCTGAAATTATAAAAAAAAACTGCCAGCATAAATTAAAATTTTGATCGAACAACAATTATTCTTAGGTTGAGACATTTAGGGAAGTTATTTAAAATAGATTGAAGTGTTTTAAACATTTAACTTAAATCGTATTTTTCCCAAGTCCGAAAAAGTTATATGATTCACGCAGTTGCAAGATTCAGTACAATCGAGTTCTACCGAAATTACAAAACAAACAACCTAAACCTTTTATTGTAATGAAAATGCACTTGCACTACTCAAATAAATATAACTTAACTGAGTCAATGCAATACACAAACAAGAAAATATCAAAAAAATAAAATAAAATCATGTATGGCCCATGTGCAACCATGCAATTATTCGCACACCATATATTTGCAATTTACGTGCGCAATCGCTGAAATGCACAATATAGCGTAAAAAACTACAAATGTAATAACAGTGGAACTTCGGAGAATTGTGTCCTCAGCGATACTATTTCCTGAAAGCTTTTTCATAGATTCTGGGTTTAAAATGTTTAAATAGCGACTGATATGTTTTTCCATCTGTTTCCATGTGTTTTTTAAACTCCGTGAATGTTGGGCAAAACTGAGAGAACTCTTTAATCAGCATAGATTGTGATAAATCAGAAAATATATAAAAATAGAAAACAGCCACACCCCTGCAATTTAAAGATCAGTTATTTAAACTTTTATCTTTTAAAAGGTTCAAGTCAACCAAGTTCCCATAAGTTATCTATTTTATGTTTTGAAATATATAAAAACAAAGAAAAAAAAATCTGTGAAAAGTGTTCTAAGAAATTAAAACATCAAAAGCTACCCACTTTAAGGTATACCTTCTCATTCAATATTGTTTGTTTCATTTATTTCTTCTTCCAGGGTACGTACATCTACTTCGACTATGAGAAATGGAGTCAACGCAAAAAGGAAGGATTCACATTTGAATACAAGTACTTAGAAGACAAGGAGTTGAATTGATGGATTCATGTAAAAATTAAAATAAACAAATTTTAAAAAAATGAAAACAAGAAAAAGAAAATACAAAAAAAAAGAAATACAAAAACAAACAAAAAAACCTATTCTATTAAAAAAAGATGAAATATTTGAAAAAAAAACACTTATGTTTTAGTTTTTACTCATAACTTTAGTTTTTTTTATTACTTTGTTATACATTTAATTTCTCTTGCATTCGCGATCATTGAATATGTTAATCATTTACAAAACTAAACAGAAAAAAAATGTAGAGAAGAAGAAGAAGAAGTGCGTGCATTGTGTATAGAAAAGATAAAAAGAAAACATGAATATAAAATGGGAAGTGAACCAGAAAACACTCACATTGAAAACAACATTAAAATATAATAAAAAAAAACAAGAAGATTTAGAATTAATAAAAAACAAAACAAAAAATATTACATTATATAAACGCTTGATATGTTTTCATTTCCTTTTTTAATAATTCAAAAACCAACAAGCCCATAAAAAAACACTTTGGATTGGGAGGAGAATATCTACAGAGAGCCGAGAGCCTTGTGTGAGAATTTTTTTTTCTCTTTTTGTTTTTGTTTGGCTTTTAAGTTTTTATAACTCGTTTATTTGGTGAACCTATTTGAGGTTATATTTGTTGTTAGCAGCAGGTTGTCGATTTCCCATTCCCTAAAATACACAATCCTCAGACTTGAAATACGATCTTACATAACAATTCAAACTGAAGAAATGTTAAAAATTAAACTTACTTTTTCAAATTAATAAGATGTCACAATTATAGACTATCTGATAATGAGCATTTAAAACTATTTTCCTTGGATTTCTGACAGAAAACAAAACAGAGTTTTTTGTATTGAATCCAGTTCTTGCTTCTGAAATTAAGGTCTCTGTGTTTTCTTTGCCATTAATAGATAGATTATGTCCAATAAAATTATTAACAATACTCTTTACATCCCGATACATTAATATCTCATCACTGGTACACATAACCCATTTTTCTCCAGTTTCAGAAAGTGTAATGTGAACGTAACCTTAACGTTTTCTTTAAAGCTCAACCAAATTGTTCTGTAAAATGTTTCCAGATTCCGGGAAAAACTATTGAACATAATTTTGTTAAATTTTAAACTAGAAAACATTCCCATGGCCGGAACTTTTAGTTCGAAAGCAAAATTGAACACATCAGAGTTAATGCCTGTTTTATGATTTATCGCAGATTTTCATCTTTTCCATAAAACCATAGAAAAGATCGACATAACCTTTTGATTTAAACTTTCAATCGGCAATAATGCTGTAAGGTGATGCAACCAAACCCCAGTACCGTGTTTCACAAACCCCAAGAAACGTTTAATTTATTTGTAATATCAATTTGTAGGATTGTGAAACATCTGTCACAGGTAAAGCAACTTTATTAGAATTTCAATTTTCTGTACTCTGCTCGTAATGTAAAAATAAAATAGGAAATGAAGCCCTTACTTGCGCGACAAAATCACAATTCAAATTATTTGCACTTTTTAATGAATAAATTTTAAATATATTTATAATAGTATATTTAATATTTTATTTACATAATATTTCTTAAGTAAAACAAAAAAAAAAAGATAACCATCTGCAAACAAGTCAACTAATTTAAACAAATAAAAAAAGTAATAATAATAAAAAAAAAAAATTTGCCAGAGAGTAGTTTTTGCATTTTTTGCGCATAAAATGAAAATCGTTTACTAATTATATATATTAATATATGCAAAACATAATAATAAATTTAATTGACAAACAAAAAATATATAAAACATATATTTGTAGTAAAAACAAAAAAAAAGTAGTGAAAACATACATACATAATAATTATACCGTATAAAAAACAAGGCAGACACAAAAAACACACATCCAAAATATTAATAAAAAATGAAATTTTCCTTATAAAAAAGTAATAATAACAAGGAGAATTATATTTAAACAAAAAAAGTTACATAAAAATCAATGTAAATTATTTAAAAAAAAATCATATAAAATGAAAAAATTATTAATAACCTAAAAAAATTAAAAAATGAAAAAAAAAACATTTTTAAAAATTACTATTAAAAGAATATACAAGAAAAGATGATTTATGAAAAATTGGTTGTCTTTTTCTCTTATTATTTTTTATCGTTGCAAAACAAAAGAGCTAGTGATGTATCAACTTGGTTTAATAAACCGAGTTGACTCGGTTTACATTTTTGCAAGTTGGCAAACCGAAGAAATAAACCGAACCGAAATAGAAAACCGAACCGAAGCAGAAAACCTAATCGCATCAAACGGATTAATTGAATAAATACAAACGGAACCAAACCAACCGAAACCAAAGACAAACACACAAACTCTTAACTCATACCAAGATAACTACCATATAAGTTTGTAGACGGACGGACGATATGGATTATAACATGGCTCACAAGTCACAACTCACATAACTCGGTTTGTTTTGAATGTTTTGTTTACGTATTCGTGTATGAAGTAAAATATCTTTAAACTAACCTGAATCAAGTCAAACCGAGTTGCAAGCGCATTGGGTTTCGGTTCGTTTTTTTCGGTTTTTTATCAATAAAATTTTGTTCGAACATAAATACTCGATTTGCAACTCGGTTTGAATCAAATACAACTGGTTTAACCCGTTTTGAGAAAATTTCGGTTTGGCACATCACTAAAAAGGCCCAGACCCTGAAAAATGCGATCAACTGCATATCAACTGCAAAGAAAGTAAAGAGAACAGTAGTGAAAACAACTAAGACGATTCCATCCCAGGGTCTAATGTTAGAACCATTCCTGTGAAACCTGTAGAACTTTCCTGAATCCAAGAGGTAAGTACATTATTTAAAAAAATCACTTTTTTGTTTTGAATTTTTAAATTTCGTCAATAAGTTTTCAAAACCTACATTATGCATATACTATTTACATAATAAACGAAAAGTGTTTCGTTTGAAAATGTTTTTTTTTTTTATTGGTTAGTGTTTTTTTTTTATTAAAACATGTCGGGAAAGTCTAGGAGCTCAGTTTTGTGCTCTAGTTTTTTTTAAGCAACTAATCAACGTTTTCTTGTTAGCACATGACGGACTTGAAGACAAGACAAAGCAAAATTGCCTTACTAGCTGTCTTAGTCTAAATTGCATAAAAAAAGAAGCCTCGTAATTTAATATTCCTAATTTAAAAGCATTTGTTTGAATACATTATGTACATACCCTGTTCTTTGAAACTGGATTCCATACTTGATGTTTGATAAATGTGTTTGTTGCAAACCTAACCTTGTAGCGGTGTATACAGCTACCTTAGGCCTTCTTTTAAGTTGTTGGGGTCCGAACACAATTAACATATATTTTGTTTTTCTCCACAAATATGTAACTACAATTTCTGTGTTTTCTATTTTTTCTCTATTCTGCTGTTTGAATAATGCTTTATATTTCGGATGTTAATCTTATCGATAAATTTAAGCAGAAACTATTTGTAGGAATTTAATAAAACAAAGATTTGTACGTTTGGGTTTAACATGATAGTACTTTTTTGTGTTAACGAGGTCTGTTTGAAAATTAATTTAATTTATATATTTTCCGTTTTGTAATAATAGAATTGAGTCTTTTTCACTCCTTGAAGCACTTGTTATTCTGATATACACGTTGTGGTGAACTCTCTTAGCGATTCACTTTTTATCTGATTATTTGTTGCAAAACTCCTAGTAGTTGTATTAGCCTCTTTAATCTTGAGAACAGGACACCCACAAGGGGCTAAATCTGGTGAATATGGTAACTGAGATATAATTACAGTTTTATTTTCGGCTACAAATTTTAAAAAGCAATATAAAAATTCACGCATTCAGCTAAATATGCGAAAACAATTTTTGATACTCAATTTATTTCATATTTTACACTCCAGTTATTTTGTTAAATTAATAATTGTTGTTGGAGTTGCTTTACTTATACTGTTCGCTCCGATACAACAAGGTAATTGCATAATCTTATTTACTGATTAAGTATGCTTAGTTTCTTAAAATAGACTATATTTTCTGATTAAGTAATTTTATTACAAAATATTCCTTTCCATTTAAAATCAATCGTAATTTTTGCAGTTACATACATATGTCGTTGTTGCACCGCAGGAGCTGCGATTTGTAAGTTATATTTAATAAAATGTTCTGCTTTGTGTAAACTATTTTTATATTAAGCGAGATCTCTATTTATTGGATTTGTTCGATTTCCAAATAAAAAAAAAAATGTATTTAAATATTTAATAACAATAAAATGTTTATTTAAATTTTTTTATTTTTGAATTTATTTTGCTTGTAAAATTGTTTATTATATAATATCATATGTTTTGGGATCCTCTCAATTATAACTACGATATATTTTTTTATATTTATATATTACAGGATGGTATATTTTGTTTTTAGATTTAACCAAAACATTTGACTTCTTAAAATTCTAAACACACAAATCAAGATCTATTTAACTTAATCACAATATAGAAAAAAATTAAGAAAACGAAATGCTTCTTCCTCAGTTAAGGAACATTACATTATTGCCCCCAGTCATCGATATCATCGTCACCCCATCCAGCTTCGGCTGTGGTCTCTTCCAGTTCAGGTGCTTTGAATTCAAATCTACTACTGTCAACTTTAATGTCCTCAATGGTGATGTTTGATTTCTTGGGCAATGGCAGTTTTTCGTCATTGCTTGAGCTGCTGAGCAATGCTTCAGGAATGATAGTAGTCGTGCTCTTTTGGATGACAGGTTCCATGTCTTTGAAGAAGTCAATGTCCTCATTAGCACTGCCGGGTAACTTCTGTACTTTAATGTCCAGCTCGCTGATATCGTCGATAATTTTTGGTGTAGCCACTACAGAGTTGGAGGATGAGGTTTTAAAGGAATCCGTTAGGGATATTCTAGGTGATTGAACCACCGAAGACGATGAGGTAGCGGTAGGTAGTGGTTCTATGATAAGGTTTTCAATGGCAACGGCGGCTGCAGGTTGTGCTTCCTGCCGCTCTTCGTTTTCCCAATCGCTCCAAGCGTCTTCATCTATTTCGCCGTCGGTTCCATTGTGGACATCTTCTCCGCCATCGGGACTTAGACGTTGTGGCATTACTACCCCATTAACTTCGCCTAGTGAATTGTAACTTCCACTCACATCCACATTATCTGGCAAAGGACTTCCTGAAACCATGTACTCGCCTCCGCCCATCACTGGAGTGATGGATCGCGGTTCAACCCAATGACTCGTGCTGTCGGGCAGAGCTTGGGGTCGGCCATCGGCGAAAAGCCTCGCCCTATTGCCTCCAATAACCATATCCGACCCCAGAAGAGGAACCAAGTCAGCTAGACAACGTAAGGTCTTGGCAACCAGAATGTCATTGGTGTCCTTGATGCCAAGCAAAAGATTTGGCAGAATTTGATCTTGCAATTCTTCTCTGCTGAGCAGTTTTACGTATTCACCAAAGTACTCCAGGAGTATCAGTCGGATCTGGGCATCGCGAACGCAAAAGATCTCTTTAATTCTTGGAATGATGTATTTGATGTAGGTTGCATTGGCGAATAAGGCAGCTGAGAGTTCCGACTTGGTCTTCAGGACGTATGGAGTCACACACAGCTGGGCGGTCGTGTCAAGGAGAACCATTCGTGAAAGCAGCAGACTGCCAATTTGTGATCCAACAACGTTCTCGTCGAAATACCTCAAACGATCAATCAAACCTGTAAAGAAATCTTGTTTCTCTTGGGGGTTCTTAAGTGGCAGTTCCATTAGAAACGAATGAATCAAAACGAATTCATGATTGAAGTACGGATGTAGTAGGACCGCCGAGAGTTTGGGTCGCATCGCGATGTTCTGATGTCGCAAGTGAGTAGCGCAATATTCACGGAAGTCTGCAACGTAGGGCGTTTCCGGAGATGAACATTGTTTGAGAATTTCCTCACAGAGAACAGCAAAGGCGTACTGTTCAATATAATCTCCTGAAGTTTTTGCTTCGTTTTCGTCGATGGCTCCTTTGTAACGATATGCGTTGGCCAAGTCCAAAAGGGTTTTGGTGACTTCTTTGGCTTTCCACACATATTCGAAGCCACCCAGGCGCCACGAGCCCTCAGAGTTGATATAAATCGATGAGATGGCAATATTCAGATGGCGGGCTTGAGCCTAAAATGGACCGATAGCTAGAAAAGCTTAATTTAACTGTGCAAAACGTATGTACCTGCTCCACTAGGAATATCAAGCTACACAGAACATTTCGAAGTCCTAGACAGACTTGTATATCCGTAAGTGTTGGGAGGGCAATAGAAAGTGGTCGAACACATTCTGTAGCGAGATGTTTGTGTGATCCCTGTACCCAGGAGGTGATGTATCTCAAAATGTAAGGGTGACGGTAGATCATAAGATTCTATCAGTAAAAAATGAAAACAAAAAAAAACATTTTGAGGAGTTTATTCATCTATTCCATGGATTTACTCACCTTAACTGCTCGATCCATGGGTCCTTGACTTATCCAAACTTGGCCATTGACAACTGGTTCCCCTTGGAATATAGAAACCATACGTACGGCTTCAGAGTCTTGGGGCATTTCGGCATTATACAGGGTCCAGAAATCGTTAGCTTCAATGGCATTTTTGTCGATAATTAAACCTTTAAGTTTGCTTGTATCGTTTCCCATTTTGGGAGAAAAAGTTAGTTTCTTTTTATTTTTAATTGAGTGAAAGTGGCTATTGAAACATTTCAATGAAAAAAATTGTTTTTTCTTGATAATTTTACAATTAAATTTTTAAGAGAAATATTTTTTCTTTTGTGGACGATTGTAAATTTTGACAAGGAGATGTGTCAAATAGTCTAGTGTCAACATAATAACAATACTCGAACTTACAGCATACAGTTCGGTATCAGTGAATGATAAGTCTGTTCACTGAAGCTGTTCTGAACTGTTTAGAACAGCTTTTTGCTGTTCAATGAGGTTTTTGCTATTCTAAACTGTTCTAGTATGCTGTTCGTTGTGGAAATCTAGAACAGTTTGGAACACTTTAGAACAGAGTTTTCTACACTTGCTTTTTAGGTAGAACAGATGTGTAAAAAGGTCAAAATCATCCATCATCATTAATGTGATTGGTTTTCATTTGGTATATTGTGCTTCATATTTCTTTTGTGTGAGTATAATAAATAAAATATTATATTTGGGACTGTTTTAATCGATTTTTACATCGGAAACTAAATAATTGGTTTATTAATCAAAAATTGGTAATAAATTTTCATAAAACGAGTCAAAGCAAAACAATTTTTCGTTTGCAATTTCAGATGACTATTGTTTGTTGTTCTGTTCTATCATCTATCCTATTCTACGCTGTTCTACTCTGTTCTATCCTACTTTAGGCGTTTTTCTTTTTAAGCTCAGAGCAGAGAACTGAGTTGTCAAAAAAAGATCTGTGTTTCTTTTTTAGCTCAGACACATCAGAGCGCTCAGTTTGTGTTTCTTTTTTCAATCGGAGCTAGCTCGGAGCGCGCTCTACGAGCTCTAAATAAAATGACCGAGTGAATGGAGTAAAAAGATGAGCGCGACTATGTCACTTTTTTGTTCATGTGGTATGACAGAGACAGACTGCTTTTGGCAGTTCAGTGCTTAAGTGTGTTTCTTAAATATATCGGAGAACTCTGATCAAACTCTGCTCAGAGCATACTCGACGTGCTCAGGCTCTGCTCAGTGCTCTGTTCAGAGCTAAAAAAGAAAAACGCCTTTTAAAATTCACAGACTTAATAACTCTTGTGTATCTTGAAGGCATGTTCGTAGAGTACGATATGTAGTTTGTTGTTAAGCACTTTTCATTTCTCACTGAGAGTTTACTCCTTTTAACATTTTTGAAATTTCATGTTTTATCTGCAACCAAACTAACGCATAACAAAAACGTGACAAAATTCTGTCGATAGAAAAACCTTGCATTTTGTATCGTGTTGTTATCATAGAAAGCTGTGTAATCTTTCCTACCTGAAATAAAAACACCTCTCAATGAATGAATAGTAACACAGTAGCCGTAGATTATTATGGCACTGCTGGATGATGTAGTTGTCTGTTGTGTTCTGATAATTTATTTACACTGTTTCTAGGGCTATTTTTATTTACGTCCACATACTTTGAGTTTCTTTAAAAACCATTTCCATAAGGACATTCACATAACGGCCTGCAACTCGGTTTGCAACTAGGTTTGAAACTCAGTTTTATCTAAATCCAACTCGTTTTAACCCGGTTTGAGAATTTTTCGGTTTGGCACATCACTAGTTCATAGCAAATGAGAAACTAAACCGAGATTTAGATAGACTTGTCATAAATCTCCCCTAAATCTAGTTGGAAACCATTCGCTGAATGCTTTCAGTGACCTAAAACACCTATTTGTATGCAACCAATACCTAATTGTACCGAACTCATTTAAATGTCATGTTTTGAAACACAGCTGTACGTACATTGTAGATATAAAATTGTTCAAGGCAATAATTGCAAATACTTTTTAAAATTGATTTATAGGAAAATAATGAAAAAAACCATAGAAGATTCAAAATTATACATTAGGTGTGTTTTTTTCGGAATGCTATCCGTAGTGAAGTGGGATTTCCCATACAAATAAACATAAAAAAGTTTAAAACTAAAACTGGAGTGCAAACTACCACTGTGAATTTGAATTTTGAATTTTAGTGGGGGCTTGACCCCCATTTATTCAGCTTAAAGCAAGCTACAAGTATAAACTTAAGAAACTAACTTAAATCTAAACTTATAACTATGAGTGAGGGTGGGACAAAAGGAGTTTTAGGTTATTGGTACTAATATTGAAATCTGAAACTGGGGGTTAGCGCTTTATAAAAATTTAAACACAAAAGTGCACCAATTTTCTTATACAAATCTTTTCCTCACCGTCTTTAGTAGCAACACATAAAAATACTGTCGAGAAAGCCAAAAACTCATAAAAACTTTTGTAACTAAAATAAAACAGCAAACAGAACTTATGTTGCTACTAAACAAAAACTACTCTACGAACATGCATTCGAGATACAAAGGATTTATCAATTGTACCAACATTTATATTCGAGACTCGAGCACACGTCCAAATTTTATCGGTAGTGAGATTCTACTTCTACTTTTATTGGCAGTTTGGTTGGTGTATTTGTAATGCAAGTAAAATCTTACTTTTCTACTCTATGGATAGCATTGCCCAAAAATTCTGATGATGATCACAATAAGTCGTGGCGACTGAAAAAGTAAAAATCCCTTTTTTCCTTTGTGAATTGTGAAATGTCAGAGAACAAACGTCAAAATAATTCGGATTGTGCCGGTGAAAACACTTCTAGATATATCTTAAATATCATTCGCTAAATCTCGGATTTATGGCCGGTGAAAAAGTAGTATATGCAATGTCATTTAAAACCTAAACCACTGGATCTAATAAAGGATGAGGTTGTTAAAGTTGCTGTGTCAATCTGAGGTGCCAGCGCGTAACTTTATGTAATCGAGCAAACTCGATACAATTGACTATTGGCTGCAAACATAAACATTTCGTTTTAAGGAATTAAAATAAATAAATCGTATTTCACATGCAATTTTATAATTCACTATGCCTTTTTTATGTAAAGTGAAATTTAAACACGTTTCAAATTACATGATTCTAAAATATATTTGTATCGAGTTGGGCTACGATCGACAGAATTCGATTGTATTAAATTACGTGCTGACACCCCTGTTACTCGCATAAGCCAATAGAATCAAACCATGAACAACTTTAAGTTGCATATTTCTCTTTTTCTACTTTTGGAGAGAGTTTGTTGCTGAACGCAACCACGATTTAATACAGCCAAAGTCTACCCAAAAGACACAACTCTACGAACACAGCCAAGTGCCACCCGAAGTTGGCACCAATTCATTCGCCCAATTCGAGGCTCGCTCATATGCTTCCGCTCTAAACACCGACTATCACTATCCCTTTCTTTTCTTTTTTCACCTACGTGTGGAACATCGCGATTTTCTAACGTTGGTGTTTTACTTTTTAAAATAAGTGAAAATGGTTAGTAAATTATTCAAAATTTATCCAAAAATCACAAATTAAATATTTGAGCAATGTGAATAAAATTTTAGTGATCAGAAAAACTTAACGATGTTCGTGAATTTTTGTGATTTCTTATGAATCCGAATGCTCTTAGAAATGGTGTCAGTTTTGTCTTGTTACTAATTGGAAATCTTCTATTGTTTCAGGGTTTCGTAAAAGTTGTGAAGAATAAACAATACTTCAAGCGTTATCAAGTCAAATTCCGCAGGCGTCGTGAGGGTAAAACTGACTACTATGCCCGCAAACGTCTGATCTTCCAAGACAAAAACAAATACAACACCCCCAAGTACCGTCTGATTGTGCGTCTCAGTAACAAGGACATCACTGTCCAGATTGCCTACGCCAGGATTGAGGGAGATCGCGTTGTCTGCGCTGCCTACTCTCATGAATTGCCCAACTACGGAGTTAAGGTAAGTTCACTGAAGTCTGGCCATCTTAAAAGATGCTCATTTAAAATTGAATTTATTTTCAGGTTGGTCTAACCAATTACGCTGCGGCCTACTGCACTGGATTGTTGGTAGCCCGTCGTATCCTTAACAAATTGGGCTTGGACTCGCTGTATGGTGGTTGCACTGAAGTCACCGGCGAGGAGTACAACGTTGAGCCCGTCAACGATGGTCCCGGAGCCTTCCGTTGCTACTTGGATGTCGGTCTTAGCCGTACCACCACTGGTGCCCGTGTATTCGGTGCCATGAAGGGAGCCGTCGACGGTGGTTTGAACATTCCCCACTCCGTGAAGCGTTTCCCCGGTTACTCTGCTGAGACCAAGAGCTTCAACGCTGACATCCACCGTGCCCACATCTTCGGCCAGCACGTTGCCGATTACATGCGCACCTTGGAGGAAGAGGACGAAGAGGGATTCAAACGCCAATTCAGCCGATACATCAACTTGGGTATCCGTGCTGACGACGTAAGTTTACTTTTCCTTTCTGTTTTCATTTTATTTGCCCCTTATGGGTTCTGACGTCCGCTACAAAATTACCGCCACGTTCTCGATTCAGGAACTGGCTGTGCCAATAGCGGACCACATCAATTTGGCCTATATGTTCGATGTTTGTCGGCTTTGATCCCTCAGACTTCCTGTTATCGCGTCAAACACTTTAAATACTTCAAATCATTCTATGCACAATCAATAATCCCTTTTAACTCTCTTTCACAGCTTGAAGAAATCTACAAAAAAGCCCACTCTGCTATCCGCGCTGATCCTACCCACAAGAAGGTCCAGAAGACCGGCATCACCAAGAAGAGGTGGAACGCCAAGAAACTCACCAACGAGCAACGCAAGGTCAAGATTGCCGAGCACAAGGCTGCCTACGTGGCCAAGCTCAAGTCCGAGGCTCAGGCTTAAATGCATGCGGTCGTAGTTTGAGTGGAAGCTCTTTAGAATTTTTAACACTTATTCTAAAAAATTAACACAAGAAAATAAAACAAAAAATGAAGTGACAAATTCGGACAAGGATTTGACAACAGAATTTTTATAAAAAAATGTGTTTTTAATCACCTTTCGCTTAGAAATATAGGATAAAATAGGATTTAATTACATATTTTTAATTAAAATAAATGATTCAATGTAAATTTAACTGTAATTGCGAATACGATTGTAGTAGAGAATATGGTCAGTTTTAGGTGCGTGGCTTATTTTATCCAAATTGAGTGGATTTGCCTTTTTGGTGAATAAAGGTAAGTTTGAGATGTGTGGCCGTATTTGTTCAATTACAGTGGAACTCGTTCTTAAATTGGTCAAGTTTCAGTGCATTTTTTACTGAGATTTTAGAGATTTTGATGTTCTATATTGTGTAAGTTCACAAACGTCAAATTTTGCTGCAGTGATTCGGCATCACTGCTTTTTTGCTGATGCAGCTGTTGCTGATGCAATGCCGACTAATCACGCTGTCGTAGTGATGCTTTTTTGTTTAGTTTTTGCGCATCAGTTTATGCAAGTTTGCAATAATGAACAGTTGACGAGAAAAATGATGCCAGAATCTGCGTTTGTGAACGTTTGACTTTGAACATTTGGGCATCATTACTGCAGTGATGCGTTTGTGAACTTACACATTGTGTGTAGGGGCGTGGTTTATTTTGTGGGGGCGTGGCCTATTTTTTGACGAAATATTCACTTTTCTTCAAAATGGGCGTGGTTTATCTTGAGGGCGTGGTTTAGTTTAATAGATCGGTTTTGGGGCGTGGTCTATGCATATTTTTTAAAAGAAAGGTGTGGCCTATTTTGCGAAATGATTCACTTTTATTAAAAATGGGCGTGGCTTACCTTGAGGGTGTGGTTTAGTTCAATAGATCGGTTTTGGGGCGTGGTCTATGCATATTTTTTTAAAAGAAAGCTGTGGCCTATTTTGACTAAATGTTCAACTTTTATTAAAAATGGGCGTGGCTTACCTTGAGGGTGTGGTTTAGTTCAATAGATCGTTTTTCGGGCGTGGTCTATGCATATTTTTTAAAGAAAAAGGGTGTGGCCTATGATCGTGATTGTTTAAAGAAAAAAATCCAAAAATACACATTTGAACTGCAAAAAATGGCTTTAACTTAAAATTAAGGTGTCCTTAGGAATTCTATACCTATACGCTATAGGCGCTATACCATTACCAATATCTATAACCAAAAATACTTATAGGAATCTGTAATTTTACCGAAATAGCGGTTTGAAACATTAAAAAACCATTTTTCTTTCTTAAAATATGAGCCACGTTTTTCCAGTATACCAACCGATTTTCAAAATTGTAGTTTATTATAATCTTGAGGAACTAACGGTAATTTTGGGGTATCAAACATTTTCCTATGTTAGCCACAAGCTTCAATATAACGGTTTA
The DNA here is from genome assembly GCA_905146935.1 of Scaeva pyrastri. Lineage (NCBI taxonomy): Eukaryota > Metazoa > Arthropoda > Insecta > Diptera > Syrphidae > Scaeva > Scaeva pyrastri. The sequence goes on along the minus strand of LR989927.1, from coordinate 39,665,359 downwards.
AACTTGGTTGAATCGAAAATCGGATAAAAATCCATACTATTGGTCGTTGAAAATTTCAGTTTATTTTTTTTTTTGAAAAAAGTTCTCAAAATTCTTATCAATTCTTACGTGATCTTTAAAAATGAGTTCATAATTAAAACATCTTAAGATAACCATATGGCAATTAAAATGATAAAAAGTTCACTTTTGAAAGATCTGGATTTTGCTCAAATTGTATTTTCCTCACTACTATAAATATTTTCTTGAGTTTCCACATTTTCATCACGGGAATCCTTAAAAGAACTAAGAACTGGATACCAGGAACATTAACGTAAATGTTAATGAAAAGCTGCACAAGTTTAAAGATAAGGAACGGTAAGGTGTTTTTGGTAATAGGTTAATGTTCTAAAAATTGGAAAATATTCAATTGATTTTTACAAAACCGGATATAACTCAGAAAATAGTAACCCGATCTTGGAAAATGAGGTGTCTTTAGAAAGAGTAATTTGTCAAATTTGCAACTCTTTGGCACAAATAGAAAATATAGAATGTTTTTCCGATTTACCAACCAATTTATTTTATTATAAATCTTGGCTAATTAACGAACATTTGGACATATCAAACATTTATCTAGCTAAATCACAAGCTTCAATATTACATTTTGAAATCTCTTCAAAACGAAATTGAAGAAAACTCCAGCCTATTGATCGTTTACATTTGTGCTCAGGAAACATTTCACTTAGTTGCTTGCAAATATTCCAAACCTTTGGGGATTTTTTCTCGTTTTCTCGTCCTTAAAAATTGTGGTGTCAAATGACAAAAATACAGTACAATAAAAATCCTTACCTAAATTAACTAACAGAAAGCATAGAGTAGTAGAGATACATTTTGAAAAGATATATTTTAGCTTAACTTACAATTACTGCTTGCATCAATTTTGGAATACTTCTGCTTCTATTAACTGTTCAACCCCTGTATCTCTGGATTATATTAATATAACAAAAATTTATCTGTATCTATGTATATTGTATCAATTTTCTAATTAATTTTATTTTGTACAATTTTAAAAATAAAAACCAGTGCTGATGAAGCATTTAAAAAAAATCAAATATCAACTAAATTCAATTTCAGTTAATGATGTTCATTTAAGCTTAACATATTATCCCATCAGGATACTCGATTTACGTGATTCATTTTACCATGATATAAATAACAAATCTAAATTAAATTGATTATGTAAATATCTTCTTACATCTAAAGTTTATTTTACAGGGCAAAGGTAACAGGTAGACAGTAAGTTTGAATCTTTCTTTCTTTTTCTTTTTAAGTTTATCATACATCGTAATTTTTTTTTAATTTATACAACATATTCAATTTTTGAAATATCAAGAACATCTCACATTTTAACAATTATTATTCGATACTTTTTTATGGCAGGACATTTGCCCTAACATTTTAACAGAGTATTATTTCTGTTAACTTAACAACGACAGAGCAAAACTTCTTAATAAAATCAATTAAATCCGTTTCTTACAATGATTAATAGATTGGATGGAAGTCTGCCAATATTTAACTTACATTTTACTCGTATTGTGTTTAGTTTTAAATTAAAAGAATAATTAAATTCCGTTCAAAATATGTGTGGGTTTTCATTTGCTTAATTGACTATTGCAAAATCAATGAGAATTATTTTGCAAAATATTTTTACATTTATTCATATTCCTAGGTTTTCATTTATTCATTATTATAATTAGTATTTTTTTTAACAACCGGTGTTTTTTAGCATCATACAAAAATTCTACTTAAGCGTTGATTTATATTTAGCAAACTATCTAATACATACTTTAGCTCTCTTGGCATTTTTTCATATATTATTTTTTATATTTATTTTGTTTCAATAAACTCTGATAGAATAGTACATATACCATATCTTACCTAAATAAAACGACATATACATTATGTAGGATAGGGTGTACGCTTAAAACATTATAACAGAATACTAGAACTGACATTTAAAAAACAAATAACATTTTTTTTTAGATTTGCTTAGTTTTAAAAATTTAGTTGTAATAGTAGAGCTTTCGATTGATAACAATTAGTTAGATTAAAAGGCGAGTTCAAGTCTTAAATATTATTTCCAATTTGTTTAAATAATTTTAAATAAAAGGGAACATACTATATTATACATATTTCTCTTGAATCTCATGAATTGTTTTAATCAAATTAAACGAAATTATTATTTTAAAAAATGAAAATAAAAGTCTTAAGTAAATTTTGTAATAAAAATCCGCTTCCATCTCAAAGAAGAGTTGTTTCAAACATTAGCATCCGTTGAATGACCTGCACCTGATTGGAATCAACGGTTTTTGAAAAAAAGATGAACATATTGTTTGAGAAAAAACCGATGAGATTTTAATCCTTTTTACTGACGAACAGATGGACGGATCAATATGATTGTGGCTAACCAAGGAGGACTGCAAGCATCTCATTGCGCTTCCATGTAAGCGATGAGTTCTTCCCCTTCGAAATCCTCTTCTTAGATTGATGGGAGAACAAAAAGGTAGGCATTATTTGTTCTTCCTTTTTAAGTTAGTTCATTAAAATCGCTACTATCGCTTTTCAAACATCAATTGAGAACACTCCCTTATTTCTGTTGGATTGAACCTTTTCGTAGATGCAATTTCCTTGTACTCTGTATGAAGAAAAAAATATGAGGCGGGTTCATTTTGTAGAGCTTTTTGTTGTGGCGAGCAACACGGGCATTTATTGCGCTAGTAAAAAAACAAAGGCAAAAAAAAAAAAATATAAAATAAAAGATTTAAACAATTAAAATCAAATTAACAACAATTTAAAAGAAATCATAAAATATTACATTATTTTTGTTTTTACTTTATTTAAGATAAAATTAAACCTATTTCTTAAATCAATAACATTTTCTACTTAAATATTTAAATCAGTTTCAGTAGTGATAAATGATTTTTCTTTTTCAAATATCTTCTCTCTTAAACATTTCTATTACAAATTGAGATGTATATAATATTTATCGTTAAAATCTCAAAATTGTATAATATAAATAGATATTTATTTATATATTATTCATATTCATATATTCTCTCTGAAGAATTATAGTTTCAATTTTATTTTTTATCCTACAACTTTTACAATTCCTTTTGCTTTTCATTTCATAAATAAACTCTTTCGTTATTGTATAGTTTCTTTGTTTTAATTTTGAATATAAATAAATCTTTATTTAAATATTTGCCTAAAGTCAATTAATTTAATCATGTAGAAATATTTTCTTTTTCTTTTTTAGTTTGTATAAATAAATTTTCTTCTTTCTTTTACTCATATCATAAGTAAGTAAACAATTTGATTGATTCCTGACAAAAAAAGAGAAAAATAATAATAATTATATAACACAGAAAGGGGAAGAAAAATATTTGATCTTTTCTTATTTAAACTACATATTTATATAATATTATAAAATTATAATTAAAGAAAAATTACTGAATTACTAAAATGAATTTTCTTAGCTAAACCAATAATGATTATTTGAATGCGCCGGCATTGTTGGTGTCAAAGCATGGCATTCGTCTTCTTCATATCATCGAGACTGACAAGAACTAGCTGCGCTTGATGAAGAGAATCCAGATTGAAGGCTTGTCATTGATCCTTTGTAATTGGCAGAACTAAGAATTTCATAGAAATAATTTAGCTGTGCCGGGCCATCGGCTCCAGTTGTCGGACTAAACCAATGCAGGATGTATGTATCGGTATGAGTTAGTACATGGGAGCCCTGTAAAAAATGATAATGCAATGAATAATTTTTAAAAATATAATCGGTGGTATAGTCCAGAGTGAAGGATCCATTGGAAATTCACATCCAATCATGTACGAAGCCATGTCCACACATCTTAACTCATTTTGAATAAATGCTATCGGCAGGCGTAGTGGACTATAAATATTATCAATTGGGTCTTGTTTTAGTAGGCCTTCATTTAAAATATCCCACTTGCTTGTGTGCTTATTTTTACAATAAAAACTAAGTTTTAACTAACCTGAACACTTTCTTTATGATGACAGACTGTGGTTGGTTCATCCCGGAAATAATTTTCACCTTCCACAAAACCAGAAATGTCGAAAAATGATGATGAAGTGTCTAAAAGAAAATAATAGAAAATTATTAAACAGATTATATATTTTATCTTTGATTCTAGAAGTTTACCATTCTTCTTAGGTAGTTCCTTCGTTGTTCTATAGAGTGTAAAATGCAAATCACTACGCATCACATCGAAATCCCATGTCAATACACTTTTGGGGTCTTTATTTTTGATAACAACTTCATGAATATAACCAGCCTTAAGTTCGACAGTTTTGTAGAGATTCTGATGTTCATGGTGTAGAGTTCCGTCGACTTGAGTTTCTTCTTCTTCGCTGTTCATTTTGTAAAGGGTTTTTGGAATTAATCCACCTTCATGGATGAGTGTCTGAAAGGAAAAAAAAACAATCGTTTGATTAGAAAATTGATTTGAATACCATTTTATTTTTTTTATAATGCAATTGAGACGAACAAGTGGATAAGATATAACACGAACAATTAGAAACAGGACAAGTAACTTTTAGCGTTTTTTTATGAAAGTAGATATAGTTTTTTTTTCTATGAAAAAGTGATTAGAAGAAAGATTTGGTCAAAGGTCGACAAAACGATCACAAAAATCAACTAATATGTGCAAAACCTTTGAGGCCCTATGAGTCTACAGAAAACGAATTACGCTATAAATGAAGATGACAATAATGTGAAATATGGCGGTACTAAGGAACTCGACGACAACCTAGAAGTGTTTTCTAAAGGGCTGATTTATTTCATAATTTCATCTCTGCGCTCATTAAGTTCTTCGCACAACAGTGTTGTCTTTGAATTGATCTTTAAATAGATCTTATGAAATCAAGTGTTTCTCTGACGAATCTTATTTTAATATAAACGATATTTTTATAAAGAAGAATTTGGTTATTGTATGAAATATGCCCCGACTTCAGAATTCTACACAGGACGTGATTCTTTTCTTGATTTTTAGGATACTATTATAATGATTTTGTGAACACATACAAATAAGTTTATAGACTTTTCAAGAACTCAACTCGAATTCACTATTCTTACACAATCACAAGCAGCTAAATAGCATAGCTTAAAATACTTCTCATCAACTTTATCCGAATTTGACGGTGTTTTGTATGACTATTTAAAAAAATATAAATTCAAATTATTTGTTCTTTTCTTCCAACGATGCTTTATGAGTTTTATAACAAAAAAAAAAATGAAGTAACCCACCTTACAAGGTCCACCCAAAAAGTCTGGTATTATATCAGATTCGATATATTGTTCGAGGCCATCTTTCATATGAATACAATCGGGGCCACCATAGAAAAGGAATTTCGAACGAGTGTTTTCATCTGTAAACAAAAATCAAATAAATTTTTTACATCCGTCGTTGAGATTGGTATCATGTGGACTTGCCAATAAATGCACTAACGATTGTCCACGCAATTGGAAAGACACGTGGGGCACGAACAACCAACACTCTTCCCATAGTCTCGGGATAGTGCTGTTCGACGGTTTCGATAATTTTTAAAAGGGCTTTTAATCCCGGCTGCCATAGGTGTCGCATTGATAGTCCTTCCAGATCGACCAAAAGACACCAGCTTAGAACGGGTTTTCCCATTTTCTTGGCTGAGTCGTTTATTTTTTTGATTCCTTGTTCACAGATGTGGATTGACTGAAAAAGAATAATCGTTAGAATTTTGTGTACAATGAAAACAATATTTACGATATTTACCAACTTCAAGAGTCCTTCAGCTCCGATAGACTTTAGCAGACCTTTCACATCCATATGACCCAGCCTAAGAATATAAATTGGTCGGCCATTCTTGTCTCGATGGTGCCAACCGCCAGGAAAATGATTCACAACTACCGATGGAACCTTGTATTCCTTGCACAAGTTGTCAATATTATTATCAGCGCGCCATTTCAGTGAGTCCTTAAGGGAAGTGAGTGCTTTTTCAACATGAAAATCACGTGCACTTAGAAACCGTAATAAAGTCTGATAGCTTGGGATCTTCTCTATCCCTTCTATGTCTGCCACTAATTTTCTCAGTTCCAGCAGCTTCGACTCTTGCATTGGTGACAATTGGCCCAAGTATTTCGCGATATAATCTCCATCGAGCATAATTTCATGATTAACTGGTGATGTGGCTTCTTTCGACACTGGCGATGCTGGTGCATCGAGAGGTGGTTGCCAACGTTCAACATGTGTAATACCTTCGTTTTTCAATTCTTCAATAAAATACTCAATGATCTCCTTGCCTTTCAATGTGGTCTGTGTGTATTGCTTCATTCCCATTTTTTCCATAGAATTTTCAAATCCAAAGAAATTCTTAATATCCAAAGTTGCTGTCTGATCGAAACAAGTCCAATCTGGGTTTTCTGGATGTGCATAGTAGCGACATCGTTCGAAGATTTCAATACGCGATGAGAAACTCTCATTGATGGCTTCAATGCTCAATGTTCTATTGGCCATGTCTAGAAAATTTGTTTGCAAAAAATAAACAACTTCGACACCGATGACCTTTTTGAAAAGGTATGGTGCATCCACGGCCAATTTACAACGCCGACTAGAGGTACGGCGGGCGCCATTGTCGAAAATTTCATCCTTTACTAGTTGACAGTCTAAAACGACCGGCATTTGTGGGCATGTTGGGAAACGTTTTTCGTAGGCCTGCAAATAAAGGGGAAATAAAGTGGTTAAATATATTTTTTGTAGGAATATGAATTATAATTTTTAACAACAAAAAAATTAAATCGAAATTTACTATGGTCACATTAAAGAAAAAGTCGCCACGCCAAGGTAGAGTTTGAACAGTGATGTTTTAGTGAGAGATTTTGATTTAATATATATGTATGTACTCGTGTTGAGGTTCGATGGTGAAATAAAATGGCTTTAGGAAATGGAATGCAGCTGGGATTTTTGATTTGCACTTTGGACTTTGTTCTTGTTGGCCCTGTTGATTGGTAAGAATGCTCAACAGAGATTTATAAGTGATACTAAAATTGTTCTGAGGTTTCTGTTTGTCTAGACATAGTTTTATGTGCTGGCTCGGTTTTAAAGTGTTTCATGTGCAGATTCAGGGCATGGATTAAAGGATTTCAGCTATAATTTGTTTCTGATTGACTTATACGAGTATCTTCAGCAAATTAAGAACTTTCAGCGCTTTTGCTTGTTTTAGGAGCTAATGACAATATTTAAATGGGCCTAGTTAAATAATGTCTGCAATCCCTCGCATCATGTACATATGTCTTAAAATAATACTCAAGATTATGACAGATTTGTTTCTTATGGGAATATCTATTAAAATGATTGGGTAGGTGGTAACTAGGGTAAAAAAGAACAAGTACACGTACATATACTCTGAAAATCCCCGGAAAACTGGGTCTACTGGCTGAGCATAATAATTAATCTTAATGAAACATTCTTCATATGAAAAATGACTTTTCTGCCTACTTACCTACTTACTCTTCATCAGTCATATTCTTTCATACAGGTTTTCGCATTGCTGAATATTAATGACGATGTTGTCTAAGGATATAATTTAATTATCAAACCATTAGCTTATTTAACAACGTCAAGCCCAACATTTCCTACCGAGCCAAGACACAACCAATGTCCTTGAAGAACTTCCACTTCGACCCCGACCCCGAAATCGAATATTCCTTTTACGTTAATTATTTAAACATTTATCGATTTCTCTAGTTCTTCTGCAGTTTTACCGTGAAAAACTCATTATATACCTACAATTTTAAAGACGGTGGAATTTGTAGGGTGTTTCAAAAACAATGGGATTTTTTTGCACGTTTTTGAATCTAATGAGTAAGACTTTACCACGGTCATATGTGTATTTTTCGATTTAAATAATTGTTTTTTTTTTGAATATTAGTAAAAAAAAAGAATAAAAGTTCAAACACCCAGTGCAACAGAGTCAGAGACGACAACATCAGCAGTGCAGTTTAAATGTCGATGTCCTTACATGGAAAAGGTGTGTTCTAGGAACTTTTTCCAACTTGTTGGAGACAGTTCAACAAAATCTTTCTATTCGTTTAACTTTTGTCGCTAGGTCGGTAGTGTTGGAAGGTAACTACAGCCAACTATGTACATTGTACATTGTACGAGTATGGAAATATAGTTGATTTGTTTTGAGGAGGACGACAACAACAATCCAGATGGTTGTTGTTCTCATAGATTTCTAAAGTCACAAATGCCTCCTCTTACATTGTTATATATTTTTTAAGTGGATTAATTTGTACATGGTAATTTAATGAGTAGGTGAATAGAAAATTATGTGTTTTATACTGGATTGAAGTGTATAATATGGTTCAAGGACTTATTTAATGATATGGAAACCATAAAGTTTCAGAAATTGTTTTAAGAGTGGTAATATGTTTGTTCCTACGCGCATTTCAAAAGACGAAGTGGTAATTAAAAGTGGTTTTTAACATTAAACTTTATAGGTGCTTGTCGCTTGGGCGGGAAAAGGCGACCTAGAAGAATTTGACAAAATGGATCGCTGGTGGCTCGAACAAATACATAGTAATTATAAAGATTTATAGAATTTAGAACGGGCTTTACTGCATTTGTTTGGCATTTACAATACGACTTTAGAAATGTAGTTTTGGTATTTTTTGAAGTGGTATAATTTATTTTTATCAATGGAAGGGTATGAATTGAAGCTTCTAAAGGTCACGACGATTAGAAATCTTGATTTTTCCAGTTTGTAAGGACAAATACTTGATCAATTGAATTTCTTCGGAAGACATGTGATTAGATAATGATATATTTGACCATAAGGAGAGTAGCATTAAGAGAGATGTATTATCGGTTCTAATCGAAGATTAAGGTCTTAAATATAGATACAAATGTCAGCCTTAAAAATTTATAAAGGTCGGTGAACCTAGCACCACACTTGATTTTTGGACGTTGTGACTTTTATGAAGACATTTTAAAGGACGTTTTGGAACGGTTCCGAGACGGTACAATTGAGAACCCGTAGAATCTAGTGGGCAAGGTCAACTAAGCTTGCCAAAAGATACCAAGAGGAATTTTGATGGCCCATTTTACGGTAGAAGACAGGAGGCCCAGCATTGACTTTGTTGTCGTTTAGAGATCAGGTTATTTGAAGACTCGTTGAAAGAGGCTAAAACCGAACTCGGGTTGTCGAGCCGATGATGATGATGTCTACATTATTGGCTTTATTGCCATGGAATGTAAAACATTCTGCTGTTTCATTTATACTTTTTGCTTTTAAGAGCCTCATGATTGTTTCTCTTTTACAATACCCTATTTATTAATTGCCAAAAAGTTAGATGTGTGCAGTTCTTCAATTCGACAAATCCTCATTTACTCGTATTAAGGTTATAGCTTTGCAGAACATGCGAGCAATACCATTTCGTTTCGTGCAAAAGGCAGTGGTTTTATTATTATAATAAGCATGACAGCATGTATGTATGTATGTTTATACGTACATATGTATGTATAGTCTTTACCTCCGAAGGCAACCGTCAGTCATTTAAATTCTCTGTAAAGAGTGCTAATTGAAATGAGCTAATGATGTAGATTGAAATGAATTACTATTTATGCCATTTGGTAGGCTACTATTTTAAATTGCAATCCGAGTCTCATGTTTGAAGGCTGTCAAAATTACCCTTCCGAATTTCTGAAACATTCGTTTGTATATCTATACAAATATAATAAATTAGTGATTGGTAATGCTACATACATATGTATAGTATATGGAGCAATGTCGTGGCTTAAAATTATTAACAACTATATACATGGTTTAGGGTCTACTTTAGCTTAAAACACAATTTAATTAAGATACACATTGAATAAGATGTCAGTAGTTATGGTTCTATTGAAGTCGTTAATTAGAAATTCTGATTTTTCAATTTCGAGGCATTTCGAAGACAAAACCAATAAATTGATACAAGATTCAAGTGCTTATGAAAATGAAATAAAATCGAAATGGATTGCAAATTAAATTCGGTTTCCTATAAAAGTATTTTACTGATGATGACAGTTTTTATTTTTAAAACATAAGATGTGAGAAATTTAAGCAATTTTTTTTTAAATAAGCAGTTTCGTTATATCGATTGATTATAGACTATGAGGCTTATATTCGAAAAGTCTCGATAGATTGAACATTTTTGTATAGGGACAAAGTTTAATTTTTAAGGATTGATGTGTTTTTGTTGAATAGATTTTTAATTATATATATATAAAATAGAAAAAAAAAACATGGTAGGCAAGGCAATTGATATATTATGTTATGGGCAAACTTCTTTCAGAATTTATAATAATTAAATGTTCTGAATTGGATTAATTATTTATTCATTAAATTTGTTCCAGTAACTGAGAAATTATTTGACATTTTTATTTCAGAGACATTTTGTTTATGTTTTTAAATTTATTTTAATCGACTTCTAGAACCTAGCTGATAATATTTATCAGCTGTCTTCTAATATATACAATTCTCGTGTCACAATGTTCGTTCCCATAATCCTACGAAACGGCTCGACCGATTCTTATGAAATTTTGTATGCATATTCAGTAAGTCTGAAAATCTATTTTATCAATGTAAAAAATATATACGAGTAAGAACTTATTTTATTCACAAAAAGTGTAAATTTTTATTACAAAATAAAAATGTGTAGGTACAAAATTGTTTGGGGAAAATTTGAAGAATTTTTAAAGTGTATTGATTTTGTTCTACTATTTTTTTTTTCATTTTTTCGAATTCCGTCGGAACTTGTGGTTGCTTTTTATAGCAGAATTTTCCAATGAGGGATTTCTCCAAATCGATCTTGTAAACAAGTATGAATCTCTTAACTGTCAACATTTGTTTTAGAAAAATTGACATACAATTACCTATAAGTGGGTGCATTCACGAATGTAGTCATTATGTAGTCGAAATTCAACTAGCTTTGACAATCGTAAACTGTCATATTTATGACAGATGTAAGCATGAAATGAAAAACACTTGAAATCAAATATAAGATATAAACTGAGTGATTTGGAACAAGATGAAGTCATAGCAATGCAAAATAATTTAATTTGGATCAAATTATAGTGATTTGGAAACAGCTGAGAGTGAAATGTTAAAATCACTGTCAACTAACTTTGAAGTCGAAATTTGTACACTTTGTCGCGTCTACTAACTTCTTAGTTATATTTGACTAATCAGAGTAAGTTGACTACATTAGTGACCAGTCACTACACTAAACCATGGGTTTTACGAGTTATCTACGAATTTAATTTCAATTATTCTTCCCTGAAAAACTCACAAAAAATTCAATTTATCTGACATTAAGTGGCAAAATAACAAATGTTTGTTATTCATTAAAAAAAAATTATAAAAAATAACCAAATAATAAACTAAGACACTAAACACGCGGCGGCGCGGCGGTGTGGTGGCGGCTGGCATAACATAACGAAAATAAAAAATGAATATCACTCATAAGACCCGTGGCTTTCAGAATTCATTTGTTTGTTTATCATGTGGAATTAGTATTTATCGCACATTCAAAATACGCTTAAATTTAATGTTGGAAACGTTAGTGGTCGCCCCAAGGTCATTAAGCTGCGGAATGGCAAACAAATTGTTTTTTTTTTTCTCCCAACAAGAACACATTCTCTATAGATAACAATAGCTTCAGGTACAGATAAAACATATAAAAATCATATGTACATACATTATATTCTCGCTAATTTTGTTTTCTAAGGAACGAAAAAAAAAAAAACATTCAAAATTGTATTTGTTCTGTTTGTTTATGTTTATTTAGCACATATTCAAACTGTCTTTAACCTCTTATTCAACAAAGAATTTAATAAAGAACAAGCGCAAGCGTTTGGAAAGTTTTCAACTTGCTTAATCGAATCTAGAAACACTTGGGATTTGTCTTCATTCATCCATCCATCCATCCATCCATCTATGAACAGTGGTGACACTTAGTGAAATTGAATAAGATTGAATGTGTTCTTATCTGTGGATACCGGATGCAACTAATGGATATATTCTATTTTGCAATTTGAACATAAAATAAGGTGACAGAATTGTGTGTGTGTAGAAATGCAAACAATATTATACAAAATTATAGTATTAAATTATTTTTATCTTTGTGAAGCACAAAACATCTAAATTATGGTCAACTGCTAGGTAATTTAGTCACAAAACGTGTTGACTATTGCCACTAATTCTATATTATGATTCTATCCTTGGACAGAACAGATAAATTAGATTATACGAAATAATATTTATATAATCTGTATAATATTTTGTTGTTGGTGTTGTTGGTGAAGGAACGAAGTTCACACAAAATATACATATGACAGTCACAATGTTGCGTGTTTTGTAGATTCACCATCGTATGTTTTACAAAAGCCAGGGCTGGAGACAGGCATGCAGACGCCTCTTCGGTTTAAGTTCTTCCCATATGTATAAGGAATACGTCTAAGTATAATATGCAATCCTACGAAGGAAACTTGACAATTTAAAACTGTCTTAAAATTGCCCCCTATTGCAATGGAACTGTATGACAACTTGGAAATGGAAACAAAGATCTAAAATTTCCAAGGTCATAAGCTTCTTGTTTGTATTTATCAAACAATTAACTTTGATATTGATATTGACTACAAAAAGATTTCTCTTTTGTTATCTGATGCTGATCTGAGACTTAAGTGTTTTAATAATATGTATGTATATTAATACAGACAAAGAGTACGAGAAATAAGTTGACTAAAAAAAAGAAGCGAAAGTTGGAAATTGAATTTTTGTGTTCCATATTGGTGACAAAAGCGTTCGCTTTTTGGTACAAGGTAGCGCAACCTATCGAAAGATGTTATAACTTTTTTTTACAACAAGTGTCGTACGTCAATCTTATTTGATATCCCAATATCAACAACGAAAATGACGATTTTTTGTCGAATGCATTTTCCAATCTTCATTCCTGGGTCCTGAAATTCCGACGAAGAGCCATGGTATCCACTCAAGGAACTGTGTGGTGCAATGTTCACGCCGCCGGAGAATCAGTACCTTTTTAGGGCGACTTGAAGTCGGGGGTTTATATCAAAACAAGTCGCAGACAATCGCATACGACCCTTAGGATACGAACAGGTATCATTCCGGTGCTCATTCCGTTGAAATTTGGACCTGATGCATCAGAACATGTACAGTACAAGTTCTCAGTGACTTTTAAAACATACAAATTTTAGGCCAGTGGCTCCACAATTCTTCAAAATTAACTAATATCCTCCGATATCTTATAATTTAGATTGTCACTGAAATTAAAATAGATTAATACAATTTTAAACACAGTTCGACATTTGAACGTTGTCCATCCAGAAGAATTACATTATTTCTTTCCATATCAGTTGGCAGATGCCTTCAAGGCCACCTTAACGCAAAAACAGAACAAATCCAATTCTGTACGTATTTGGAGTGTTGTTTCTCTCCAAGTCGTTATATAATGTCACAGCTTGTCCAGACTATAAGGGTCACATTCAAGGATATTCCAATATAAAACATGGGCATGTCAATAGAAAAAGATATACTCGTATATAGGCAGATACTCATACAAAGATACATAATGTATAGTACATATCTATCTACAAATAAATTGTATCTGGGTGAAGCTATTCATTTTCATTTCAAGGTTAATAACAATAAGCATTTTAATTGATTTATGATGAACAATAAATGTAAATTAATATATTTGCTTCTTTTTTTCGTCTTTTATAAATCGTCAAGACAAAAAATAATAGATACATATTTTTAGCGACAATAAGATGAACAAAAATTAGATATTTTTTCTTTCTTTCTGTTTGCTGTGAATCTGCTACTTTATAATTATTATTATTGTTGCAGGGAAAAAAGTAATTAATTCCTATTCTAGCCAGAGTAACTGAATGTAAATTGAATAGAAGTAACTATACAGTAAAAGCTCTTTAAATTGATGTTTCATTGAATAAATTGTTTCGTTTGCAAATATTGTGAGAACTTAATTAGTAAATGCATTTTCGTCCTTAGATCAAAATTTTAATAAACCAATCTCTAATTGAAACTAAAAAAAAAAATAGCATCGCAGTCGAATAGAATCATTATGACGCAAAAAAAGAAAATTCAATGTTTGGAATCTAATTTTCTCCTCTTAAATAAATTAACTGTCAAACTATAATTCATTTAAAAAAGAAAATGGATTTGAATTCCCAATTTTTTTCCAGTCAAGAAAACAACACCGCATCCTAAAAAAAACCGCACCATTGTTGGTAAGATTAAGAATACATTTTTGAATTTGTTTAAAAATTGGTCCAGATCAATATTTTGTGGTATGTCCTTTATTTGCAAATACAGGTATACAGCGCCTTTGCATTGAGTCTACAAGACATTGGGATCTTTCGACAGAAATCGATTTCCACCAACTCTTAGCCGTACACCAAAGTTAATTATTCTTTCTTGGACTCTTCCGTCTTTACGTCGTCGGACAAAAGGGCTTCGATTTGATTTTAGTCTGGGGACTTTACGGGCCATTCGATAACATCTACTCTGTTATACAGAAATCATTATTTGGCGAGTTTGTTGGTATGCTCATTTGGAATAACCACTTTAACGGCATTTTCTCAGGAGCATAACGCAACATTTTGTCTTGCAATATTTTCACTTAAAGATATTTACCCATGATACTTTTGGAGCCAACACCATAATACGAAAAACAACTCCAGATCAAAATGGTTCATCCGCCATGTTTGATGATTTTGATGTGCAGAATTGATATAATTTTTTAACATCTATATTTTGAATCAAGAACATAACTTGATTTTGCGTCAGTATTTCGCTACCAAAAGTATTCCTTCATATTTCTTTAAGCACTGGACAACTTCCCACAAAGTGTAAGACATCTAACCTTTCCTTTAAATTGCACAAGGAGCATATAATAATGGGTAAGTCATCTCTATGAGGTTTAAAATTCAGCTGCATAACTTTACCTCTCAACTTAACCATCATAGAAATTTCGGCAATGCTATTTTCGTCCCTAAAACAATTACATAGGTAGCTTATTCCGAGGACATCTGTAGTATACGTCATATTTTTCTTCTGCAAAACACAATTGTCTGTCCATCTTCCTTTTTGCAGTGCTGTATTTGCTTTTTATTTTCAGGGTATCAGCTAGCTGCTCTGAAAATCGATTTCTATAGAGCGTTCTATCCATCTATTCAAAGAATAAAAATAGAAAAGAGCCTTAAACTATAAATAATTCCTTAAATTTTAATTTGAGAAACCACTTATCATCGCAAAAGTCATCATTAAATTATTGGATTTCAATTTTTCCTGGGCGGAAATTCTGAGCCCGGTTTTATGAGAAAATTGTTTCTAACATTATTTTTACTTGAAGAGACAACCGAATTTTTTTGTTTTTGAAATATTGGTGCTTATTTTAACATTCTCTTTCGTTCGAAAGTGAGTCGATTTCGTTGAAACTTAATTTTGAGAGTAGGCGATTAGAATGTTAATCGAACAAATCGAAACTTCATCCAATCCCTAGAAAGTTCATTCATTTGCGAAAAAGCTAATTCAATTTTGACATTCGAAAGAATAGAATTAAATGTCATTTTTGTGTGGTTTGAATTTTTTCTGTCGAGTAAACAACAAAACATGTAAGTTTTTCATTATTTCTTGGAAAATAAATTAATTTTATTAATCTTTTTGTTGTTTTATGTTTAAAGGTCGCATTCCAACTGGACAAACCCACCAACAAAAGGAAAAATTAATTAAAAAAAAAGGAGGAAAAACCCGGAGGTAGCAATGGGTTTGAAGTTTTCTCCTCTGAAGTTCTTCAACACCATCTTCGTTTATAAACAACACAAATGCCATATTTTATTTTTTATTTATTATTTTATTGTTTTATTAAAGTAATTTGAATAATTAAACAATAAACAAAACAATTACACATAAACAAAGACTTCACTTTTTGGTTTTGACATTTCACAAACACTTCTCTTTTGTTTTTGATATTTTAGTGTGACCAAGTGTATACCTATACGAAAAAAATAAAAAATTAGAACGCGTCATGAACAGCCTATTTTTTAAAGAAGAGTTTCAAAACAGCTGAGTTGTCACAAAAAATGTAATGAATAGGTCTGTTCCAAGTGTGTGAAATTCGCCGAAAATCATCGAAAAACTGTTCCAAGTTACACATTTTTCGTAGTTTTTCATAGAAGAGAGAGCAAAAAATTTCCCCACACTGCGAATTTCAGCCACAAAAATTTCTGTGCACAGAAAATTGAAGACTGTCATATTCAAAAAAAAGCATTTGAAATTTTAGTTCTGCCGTTAAAATAAACGAATTTTTAAAAATTGAATTTTACATTCTAGTTTTCAATATGAAAAACACCAGTATTGAGTTACAAATCGAGTCGTCAGACTCTCTTGAGCACTCTATTCGTAACAATTTTAACAAATCCATTTTTCAATTAATTTTAAACAATTAGAAACTTTTCACGCGCTTTCGAATCGAATTTGTTGAAATGATTTTTTGTTGAAATTTTTGACTTTTCGTAGATTCTGTGATTTTCTGTGAAATGTCGTTCCACTTCGTTGTGCATAGTTTCTCTCTCGCTGAGAGAATTTTACCCCCACTCCTTAAAAAAATGTGCGCTGTGAATTTCTGTGCACAAAACACTTGGAACAGACCTAATATGTAGTTATTTATGGTAAAACTTTCCTTTATAATGAAAAAATTTATTATTTGTTTCTTGATTCTTTAACCAACATCTATAAAATGTTTAGAAACAAAATTAATGTAAAACGATCATACTAATTCAAATAGAAACATAGTAAATGTCAAACAGCTGATACTGAAAATGAATTTTTTTTAAATTTCGTTTTATGTTATCTTTAGCAAATGAATGTTATTCGATCGAATCTCAAAATTAAGAAAGTTCATTCGAAGGAATAGAATCATTCAAACAAATAGATTATTAATGAGAATGTCAAAATAAGCACCAATATGATAAATGGAAATTTTCAATAATAATATACAATTTTTTTGCCAAGTTTGTTTTTTTTTTTTTAAACCTTTTAAACCATTTTCATATAATTTACGACCAAGAGAGATTTGACTGTGGTTTTTTTTTGCACTTTGTTTCACACTCAAGGCTACTTTTGGTTTTATTTGTTATTTTAGAAAAGAAATGATTTTGTCCTCAGGCTTTTCATTTAATGATAGTAGACAAAAAAAAGGAACACACAATTTATGTTGAAAAAATGAAAGGAACAAATCGATAAAATGAAAAAGAATAACGTTTTTTTTTTAATAGGTATGAACGTTTATTTAAAAAAAATAGCAAAATGCATTTAAAGTTTTTGCAAAATTATGAAAACAAGTTATAGGTTTAAGAAATGGTTCCTTGAAATTTGAGATTTCGAAAACAATTTAAGTTAAAGTCTTGTGAATTTTAGGCACAAATTATTCCATCATCAAATAATTTTAACCCCCGGGTGCGGTGTGGTTCAGGTGAGTTTCAACATGGATTGAAGTAGTTTTTCTATTGCTTTCAAAATGTTTATGATTTTTTGATCATTTAAACCTTAGACTCGTGATGTTTTTGAAATCAACTCTTATCGACTTTCAAACAACACGTCCGCCAAAAATATACATCGTGTAGATATTGCAGCACGTGGGTGGAATTACGAATAAAAAAGTGATTTGCTTGATTTTTTTTTGTTTCTTTTTATTTCTCCCTAGTGGGTGTACCTACATATAGTCGTTAACTTGATTTACTTTTTTTGTAATTTAATACCCAAAACATGTGTTTAGATATGGGTGCAAACATTCACGAAACCCGGTTCTGCTTTCAAATTAGAATTTGCTATTTGCTTCCAAAAATAACATTATTATTAGGAATTTGATTCCTTGACTAATTGCTGATTTTTCGTGTCTGTTATTATTTTTTTTTTTGTATTTAAATTTATATTTTTAAATTTGGCAATTGAAAATTAAAACAAAATGCCCAAACACACACTCCCCCGATTTTAAATGCGCATTTAAGTCGGTTCATTTAAATTTGGCATTCGGACCTGGGGGTCCAGATGAGTGCAAATTAAAAACGAAAAATCGATCGCAATGTGGTGTGCATCGAACGGTGGTGGTGGTGGTGGCGGCGACCGAAGTAAACACTTTTCAAAACTACATACATAAATAAATGCACGAGTGAGTAAAGGATTGAAATGTTTTTTGGTTTGAATTCTAGAAAAAGCGGCTGTAAGTTAAATGCCCTAAAGGTGAAATTGTTTTCGAGAGGTGTTGATATAATTTTGATTGAATTCAATTTATAGCTTGCTTCTTATTTTAGCATCAAGTTCAGATACTCAGGCGTCTTTTTTAGATTTTTATTTGCAAAAAGCTGATGTCATTGAGAATATTTTGTTTATTTATTTTTTTTTTTTTGCAGTAAACATAGATGTTTTGCAAACGCTGATTGAGGAAGTTAGACACATATGTTTTATTCAAGGTTAAATTCAAGTCAGACAACAATATAAAAACATCAAATATTGTCGATATACTTTTCTTGAAATACATACATTACATCCAGTGGGTACTCGTTAGGTATGTAAATAGTTGGTACAAAAGAACACGAGGGCAAAGCACTGAATATTAAACTATTGAATAAGTAAAACAATGCATCCTTTGAAAATTCTTCCTTTTTACCAAAATCATTTTTATTTTGACCCAAACAGTCCAAAACAGCCACGAATTTGGTGCAAAAAATAAAATAAAATAAAATTGAACTATGTAAAATTAAATAGTTATCAAAGGTCCCAAGCAGTATAGTGGACTGCGCTGGAAACTGCAACAAACCGAGATAAGCTAAGCAAAGTCCAGAGAACAGCTTGTCTAATCAAGGGTGGAGCAATCCGCTCAACCCCCACCGCAGCACTAGATATTCTATTCAATCTAATACCACTAGACCTATCTATATATAGCAAACAAACGGCCGCCAGTACGGCCATTCGGCTTAATCCTCCTCGCAGTGGATTAAGAACAACATAGACCACTCAAATATTCTGGATTCATTCGGATTTCTACCCAGGAACATAGTATCTATACCTTCCAGATCTTTATGGGAGGATCAGTCACTTTGGACAGGAGAAGCCATCTACTTCTACACAGATGGATTCAAAACCGATGAGGGGGTCGGTGGAGGCGTATACTCAGAAGGACTAAATCTAGGTCTCTTCTTTTGTTTACCCAAACACAGTAGTGTGTTCCAGGCAGAACTTCTAGCCATTAAGGAAGTCCTCTCTTGTCTCAAAGAAAACGTGATATCATCTACTGATATATGCGCATCTTTTCGGAAAGTCAAGCTGCCACAAAATCCTTAAAATCTGTCTCTTCTTATTCAGTCATAGCCCAAAATTGTCGATCATCTCTGTCGGAGATGGCTGAACAATTCACACTACATTCACCTCATCTGGGTGTCGGGTCACAGTGACATTCTAGGTAATTGCTAGAACTGACGAACTTGCAAAAAATGGAACAACATTACCCTTATTATAGCTGACAAATCTAATATCGGTATACCACTAGCTACATGTAAACTTATGCTAAAGCAAGAAACCATAAAGAAGACGAACCAAAGATGGTCAGATACGTCCACTTGTTTGGCAACAAAATCAATATTGCAAAATCTTGATGCAAAAAGCACAAAGCAACTCATCTTGATTGGCAGACTGCTCATTATAGCTCTATCTTAGGTGACCTTACTGGACATTGCTTCAGAGACAGGCATGCTCTAGGACTTGGTGCTCCGGCAAATGATTTCTGGAGAAGGTGTATGGAAGAGGAAGAGTCAATACCTCATCTTCTATGTCATTGGCCTGACTTATCAAAAAAACGAGCATTACACCTTGGTGACTTCTACTATAACGATCTCAGTGATCTAAGTAACTCAAACATATACAGTCTCAAACGTTTAATTTTCAGCTCCAAATAGTTCAACGAGTAGGAGGATCTACTGATCCAAGTGATATCACAACGGGGTTGGTTCTCTTTTCACCAGCAGCCACATAAACCTAACCTAAAGGTCCCAAATTCAAATTCTTAAAACCATGGATAATTGTAAAAACTTTTCTAGAGCTACTATGAATATGGATGTATGTATGTACATTGTACATAATGTACAATGTTTTTAGAAGTATTTTCAGTAATATTTTGTGGGGACGAATTAAACGGGCGTGGCGCTGCCAGAACTTTTAAAGTAAAAACATCTTCATTCATTCTGAACACCTGATGAAATTTTTATGAATTAAAGTTCATTTTCTTGTTGTTCATTATTAAATCCCTAATTATAAGACTTTGTATAGAATCTATAATACAGAAGACAAAATTAGTTTTATCGCAAGTTGATTAAATATTTAAATGTCTGACACTGCTGGATTCTATTTCGGATAGAAGTTGATGATTTTTAAATACATACATACTCATATGAGTAGATGAGTACCTATTTTCAGTCAAGTGTATGATGAATAATTAATTTGAAACATGGAAAGCTCTTCCTTATACAGTCTTCGTAATTTCTGTTCATTCTAATAGAATATAATATTATGTACTT
Source organism: Scaeva pyrastri (assembly GCA_905146935.1). Lineage (NCBI taxonomy): Eukaryota > Metazoa > Arthropoda > Insecta > Diptera > Syrphidae > Scaeva > Scaeva pyrastri. The sequence continues at coordinate 39,644,669 of LR989927.1, read as the reverse complement.
GGTTTTTGATCTTTAAGTAAAATGAAAAGTTAATAATACTTAAAAATTTCTAAAATATTTAAACATATACAAAACTCACGTCTGCATGATTTGGTAAAAAATCCTAAATATTTTTACTATGACAACTTTTACGATGCTTTAGAATGAAAGAATTTTATCTACTTTCAACATGTAGCTCCAGAAACACCCTGCGAACAAAAAATTCTATGAAGTTAAATATGAAGTGGCTTATAAAAAAATCATCTTGTGGTTCAGCGCTGTTGTGTGAGTAAACATACAAAAGTATAATTTTTTTCAATGCGTTTTATGTTATTCGAAAGATAAATTGTCAATTGTCAAATCCAATTTTCCAATTTTAAAATTGTCCTGTAGAAGTTTAACACCTCAATGGCAATTTTTATAAATAAAGTAGGTGTCAAACTTTGACATTTCTAACTCGCTGAAAGGTTTGTTCAACTGGTGTTTATTAAGTAAATTGCTTTAGTTTAGTATTACTTATGTAGGCGCTAACGACTCAAGTAGAGTACTTTAAAACTAAGTCAATTGTTAGTAAGTAGGTAGGTAATATCAGATTGTTCCAAATTTTGCACCTGCTCCAGAAACACCCTGTCTGTGAACAATTATTATATTTATAAAAGGAAAACATTAAAAGCAATTAGGTACCTGGTTTCTTGTTTTAGCTCTTGTCATATTTTCTGAAAGAATGTTGTTTTCCACATGCCAAAATAATGACCTTCATTAAGTTAATATTATGGTCGAAATTTCGATTCGAACATGTTTATACACTTTAACTTAAAACAACAGCCTGGGTGTGTGTGTTTCTGTGCGTGTGTGTTCAAAAGGGGAACAGTTACCTACATTATTTGAGTGTAAACAAAAATTACAAACCAGCAAGAGCATTATAATGTTCCTAGAACCTAGACACATACTTGAGCATCTCTACAAAGAAGTACTTAAGTACGAGTAGGAAATCTGAAAACTGAAAGTTTATTAGCATAATTTTCTAGAAGAACGAGAAAGCAACTTAAATCGTATGACTCCAAATTACCCCAGGCAAACATCATTAGTCTTTCGCTAATTTTAACTCCGAGTGAAACGCTCGAGTGAATACAAAACAAAAAGCTTAATCTTTTTCTCTCATCTACGATTATACAAACACAAACATTTAGTGATAAAAGAAAAATCACTTTGCAAAATAAAAGAAGACAAACAAAAATAATAAAAAATAAAAAAAAGCAGACGTTCGTCGCCGTCCTCTCCGCCGCCGCGCCTCCCGAGCGTAACAACAATTTGAATGATTATAAAAACAGTACCGACAAATGTCACGTGTTTTTATGGCACATCAAAGGTGATATTCGGTTAATTAAAATTAATAAACAAAAAGAAAAAAAATGTAAACAATAACAATTACTTAACATTAGCCGGAAGAGCTGCGCTGTTGGTGGGAAAGAAAGGAAGAGATGAATAAAAACTCATTAAAACGAAATAGTGTTTCCGTCTCTGATTGATTTGATAACAATAAAAAAAAATTGAAGGATAAAAAAAAGTTCAACACAATCAATTTTGTTAAGTATTCCATTTGTTAAGTACTTCGGAAATCATACTTGAAAAACTGATAACAATGTTTTTATAACATTTGACAGTTAAAATGGTGAATTCACTAACCAGAAAAAAGTCTAATAACGCAAATTTAAAAACGAGTAGACATAGCTAAATGTACATATGTACATGAGTTTTTTCTCATAACTATAAAAATAACTCAAAGTAAAATAATTAGTTAATATTTAAAAAAATAATTAATTACATGTGTTCTTCAAAATTCATTGGCTATGAAGAATCCTCTAATACTCGTCGGATTTTGATTTGGCGATTTGCATCAGCTTCATCATACATAACTCCCTTCAAAAAACAATTCAATCGGACCTACTCTTTTTGACTTTTTTTGTAATCCCCAAATTTATACATATGTTTCAATCGAGAGTTTTGGGTTGTTAAAATCTGTAATACCATGTCCATAAAAAAATTCACAATAACAATTATATCTAGGAAAATTCACAATCGATTAAAAAAGTTTATTGTTGATAATCATGATAACAAATCATTGAATTTGTAGATAGATACATATCTATTGTTGATAGACGATAGCTATAATAGGGCTGAATATTAGAAAAAAAAACTTTGGGGTAATTTATTTGCCCTTAATTTAGCTGAAAAATAAGAAAAACTAAAAACTTGAATAGTAGGTAATAAAGTTATTCTGAGTTATTATTAAATTTCTGACCCGTCAGACTGTTGGGCTTAACATTCCATTAACATTCATGATTTCGACTTTGATTCACCAGCTTACAGAATGATTTCTTTAATTTACAACGTTTTGGGATATAAAATATTTAAATAACTCGAATTAGAATTTTCAAATTCTGTACATTTTTACATTAATTTTTACTTACAATTATTGTAATTTAAAAATAATTCATTACTCAATTCTTTACTTTCTATACTCAAAGACATCTTTGATAGCTTTCAATCTTTAAATACCTATACACTATCATTGGTTGAACATCTTTTGATGAACTTATTTAATTTGTGCCCAAAAATAATTACAACACCCCACCTGTTATACTAGAAACAATTCTTTAAAACAAAGAAAACAACGCACTATATTTTCCCAACAAATAATTGACAACTTGATTGGAAAAAAAAAATCAAATATGGCAACACTGCAAAATAAACAGTACAAATTATGTGCTCGTGCAAAATAAAGAAAAGCAAACGTAACACAACAAAAGAAAAACTCGAGTGAAAATTCCAAAGCGGTTTGGCAATAATGGCAATCCCGTTCCCATCATTCCCCCATACCAAACCAATTCATTCGAGTGGAGTGAATTAAGATAGAGAGTTCGACCTTTGGTGTTTCTGTTTTGCTTATTTTCAGTGTGAAGCGAGAAAACTGAGTGAGTAGTGACTGGTGAGTGCCTCGCTCGTAAATTCTGCTTACTGCTTCTGCCTGGTCTGGTCTCCGGCATGCTATAGCTACGCCCGCCCGCAGTAGTTCCTTGTAAACGGGTTTTGTCTCGTTTTTAAAAGTTGAATACGTGGTGTAGATATACATCTACTTATGGAAAAGTGTATTAAATTAAGCGATATCGCTTAGATAGTTTAATTTTGACAATCGACACAATCAGTCAGTCGCAGTAAGTGCGTGTATTTTGAGTGCGAATAAAATCAAACGAGACGAGTACATCATCTGCTTCCGCTACAATAGAGAGTAGAATGGCAGCTGCGGAATTATTTTGCGACCTGATTGCCAGCCACAGTGGCCGCGATAAGGTTATGAAAGTGCTGTGCTACACTGCTAAAGTACTATCCACTCCCAATTCAACAATCAAAACCGATAGTGCCAAGAAATTCTACATCTTCAGTTCGAGAGTATCGCAGGCCAGGGCGACTCTGCGTCTCATCGATGATTTGCCAGCCATCCTCTATGCCATCAAATACGGACTGGGCCAACAGGAGAAAACCCGATTCGACGCAGTGCTGGGTGTGCTGACTAACGTCGTTGACATTTTGTTTTTTCCCGTCGACAAGATATGCTGGCTGTCAGATCACAAGATTCTGCAGTTGGACGAAAAGAGCAAGAGCAAATGGGATGTCATTAATTCGGTGTTCTGGAGTTTGTCGGTGTTCCTGAACCTGTCAAGGGTGCTGCGTGACTATCATGACAAACACATTGTTACCGGTTGCCTCACATTCATCGACGACGCTGACAAGTCATCAACGAAGGACCAGTATGAACAACAACGTGTCATGGATTCGATTACTGTGCTGCGAATGAGCTTGGATCTGGTGCACGCCGTCAGTTCCCTGCCCAAGGGCTGCCTCTGGGGAGGCGAAATCAAGAGCTGGAAAGTGGGTGTCATAGGTTCCTTGTCTGGGTTGTTGGGTATTTATCAGTATGTTGTTAAAATTAAGAAATCCAAAAAGCATTAAGTATTTTTTCTGTCTGTTATTTTGCTAGTGTCATTTTATTTGAATAAAATTAATAAAAATAAAAATCGAATTTAAGTGTTTTCCTTGTTTTGAGAGGTTTGTGAAGAGTGAGTGAGACTCATTTCGTGAATTTTGGAATATGAGTGAATATTGGATTTCCCTTTTCGGCTACATAATTATCAACATTTAGATTTACTCATTTACATTCTCATCCAGCCATCATCGGCAACGTCAACATTATTTGGTCACGTGAATCAAAAACACATACAAACACAGGTTGTAGTGTAGGTGGTTGTGGTTATGATTGTTCATAATACGTAACCAATTCATCGCGCTTTAATATAATCCCACTCGGAAGAAGACTTACGGAGGGGCTAGTCAGCTGGAGTCAATTTAGTACACTGAAAAGAATTTCAGGGACGTTTTTTTTTATCTAAGACACAATATCTCGGAAGTTGTAAATAAAAATATCAAAACTTGTGATACAACAAATGGGAATGGAGATAAAAAGGGATATATTTGACGGATTACAAAAATGTATTTGAAAAAAATACTTTCCTATCAGCAAACTAAAAAATTATCAACAAATGAATGAAGTTAATGGATTTGTTTAAGGAATTAAAGAACAAATTGTGAAATAAAAAATTACACAACTGGGATTCAGTGCCTGGTAACTCTATGAACATTGTGTCAACAAATTCTTGGTTCGAATCACCGCATCAGTTAATGAGTAATATCTTCGTGACTGAATTATGTCAATTTGGCATTACAGCTCACCTTAAAGAGCAAGCTAGTACTTTCATTTCGAATTCTGTCATCAGTAATCGGACGAAATTTCATAAGACAGACTCACAGTTAACTGATGGTATATTTTTGAAGCGACTTGTGGATCAAAATGTAACAATTATAGTATTAATTATTTTGGAATTGTATTTGTCTTTTAAGGTCGAACATGAACATTACAAACATGAAATTACCAATGAACAAAAAATACAATGGCAGAATTTATGTCTAGGCACTCAAATTTGGCCAAAAACATATTACCGAACTGTCACGCAATGTTATTAAGACTTTGGATACAGCTTACGGAAAATTTAAATCTTATCAATTCACAAATGTTTTTTATTTAATCTCACCTTCTCAATCACTTGATAAAACAAAATATCCATTTTTAGTTATTTATTATTAAATTTAACAAAAACACATAATATGCAAGATTCGATGTATTAGATGATAACTACTACAATTACAAAAATATAAACGTTACGTTCCACTACGTATGCCGTCATCCCAATGTCGTCACATGTTCGCTCGAAAACTGATGCAATTTACTGACTCCATTACTGATGCGGTAATTTAAGGGCCTGATTCACTTAAAATAAAAAGTCGCCTTATACAGAACGAATTCATCGATTTTATTTGGTAGTTACTGGACTCAAAATCACATTTATCGATTCCATTCCTGAAGATTAGTTTTGTTTCAATAATTTTGGACATCCTCTTAATTCTACTTCTACACACACGCAGGAATGGTTCGGAGTTTTAAGTTGCTAGACTCTCGTTCTTAGCGAGTTGTTGCGACACGAAATTTATTTAAAAATTATATTTGACCCAAGACAAACATACCACTACCTACATATATAAAGCAACAATAACCGCGTTTTATTATGAATATTAGATGAACGGGATCAGATCATTGAAATAATTTTCCCACTTTTTTCATATGATGTTTCCAGTTGTGATTATTAGAATTTAATTATGCTCCGAAAAAACATCTTGCCCATACCCGATACAGAAATGTCTGAGCAAACAGGAGGTCTGAGCAAATTATGTTCACAACAGTAAAATATTTTGGTCTGCAGCAACGATGTCTGTGTTCTACATCACTACGCAACTGAAAGGTTGTGGACTTTAAATTGTTATACGATAACGATTCGGAATCGAGTTCTAAATCAAAAAACATGTTTTCTGGCAATTCTCTCGTTTTGAAAACTCAGAACAAAAACACTAACATTTGCAAATGCAAAATTTCCCTTCTTCTTGGTGGTGGGTGGGATAAATCTTGGTTCACGAAAATTGAACCAGAAAATATCAAGATCTTGCAGTGATGTTGTAATACCATATATGAAAAGTGCTGATCCAGTTCTTCATGGACTGGTTCTTCGTGTAAATTAAAACGCAGCTAATGTTCTGTAGGCTTCGAATTTCAAGAAAATAGTTAAAAACATTGATTTTAGTTTCACGGAACCAAATATAGCCACATATAAAACTACGTAATTAAAGAGATTTAACTTTGAAATATTTTATACTCGTTCAATGTTCTGAGGCCGAAAGAAATTTTGGAGAATGACTAATCTTTTTTTTTCAATAACTTAATGTTTACTTTCGGCTTTTACAATTTAGGGACGACGAAAAATGTACCAGACGTAGGTACATACATACATAATATAAAGTTAATCTAAACTTTTGGCTTCACTCTACTGAAACAAAGCCAAGCATTGAATATTTTGTTTGAGAACAGTCATCAAAGTTCTGGAACAGTCTTTATGAACAAGAAATTTTAGCTATACCTTCATGAAAAAATAGACATTGTTAAGTTACGTCTGTTGTATTCAGTATAACAAAACTAAATTCAGAAAGAAATCAATCAATTGTCAGTAAATACATATGTACATACATATGTATGTAAATAAGAACACAAATTTAGGAGTCTAAATCTGAGAATAAGTTTAAAAAAGGAACAATTTTCTATTGATTTTAAATGAAATGTAACCTAATTCAACTAAAAAATTCTATTTACCTAAATGAATTATGTCTAGTGAGACCTAAAATTGAGGTTAGACTTAATATTTGAAATAATCTTTTTTAGCTTTGTTTGAAAATGTAAATTCTGTAAGCATTACATCAATCAAGTCAATCTCATATTCATTCATTTACGTACGAAGTAAAATAAACTTATGACTCAGTAGTCACAAATCAAACAAAAAACAAATTAAAGATAATTAATAAAACACCCACATGAGACACAAAGAAAATTATTCAGAATTTTTTGCGAAATGTTTTCCTCGCCCAGATTAATAAGTATTTTTTAATTTCGCTTTTCAAAAACAAAACAAAAAATATGACCTGAATAATTCGTATGACAATTTGGAAAAACCCCAAATATAGGTTTGTGACTATTTTTAAGTAGATGCTCTCAATTATTTTTGAAACAAAAGCGATTCTTCAGAATTTAATATATGTACATACATACATATGAACATATATATATTTTGCAAATATTTCTGCCCAGGTGAGATGATTTAACACACTTCGAAAAAGATTAGTATCCATCACTTGGTTAATTTCTCGACGAAACGTATTTTGGCAGAGAAAAGAGAGTTACATAAGTCTTAAAGACTTATTTTTAAAATATTAAATGCAAAACTATTTTTAAGGCAATAAATGAGTGTATTGAAAGTTTAATCGTCCAAATTACATCATCTAAATCAAGAAACTTTGAAACTCAAATGTAACTTGCTTTTATTCACTAGCAATCAAAAACCAACAGCTTTGTTCTGTAATAGAAAGTGTAGAACTGGCAATTGCTATAAACCTTAAAAAAAACTCCGCTATTTGGAAATATGTATGTACATACATTTTATGTACGAGTATATTCAAATTATTTTGAGACGAGAGCGGATTTTTATAATGATAATAGAAATGAACCATACAGGCTTTCTCTGCAGTTGAAGTGTACTCTTAGGAGCGTCTACTGTGCTGACAAATGGATATCCGTCAAATCTCTCAACTATTGGATAACAAATCTTTATTGTCCATCTTCCAGACCGTGTCAACCAATCCAAATTCATTTGATGTTTGAATTACTAAGAGCTGAAAAGATATTGAAAAAATGTCTTTGATGAGGATTGCTATACATCAAGTATACTCTTCTGAGCTTATAGCATAATATGCATAATGCGACAGAATATTTAAGGGCCACACCATTCCTGCTCTCCCGAAAGCCGACAAAACAAAAAGCACACGGAAATGGCCAGCAAATAAATCACATTGACGAGGTTCTCCACAAACTATCACGACATTTAATTTATTCATTGTTAAAACAAATACACAAACTATGCATAGCTCAACTTTAATTATATTATTATTCATAACGTCGAATACTTTGCATATCGATTGTCGAGTTTCCTACTACTAGGTACACATGTACTTGCACTTGCCCATCAAAATCTATATTGTTTGTTGATTTTTGAATTTAAAATCCATTTGTTTTGATGGAATTTATTGATTTACTTTCCTGAATGAGTTTTTTCTTCTATGTCCTTTGAAGAACACAGACATAGAGATTTTCCAAACACACGAATGTCCTCTTGTAACGTATGTACATACGTTTTCAGAAGTGGGAAAAACGAGAAATACAGAAAATATAAGGAAAACATACATATATAAAACCATCCTTATGCCGCCCTTCGTTTTTTTTTTTCTTCTCTATATAAAATAAATATATTTTCTTTCTATTCATTCTATCGTGTGTCAAGGCAATGAAAAAAAAAATAAACAAAAAGAAGAAAAAATTCTAATGGAAACCATGTTAGAAGTTGGCAAATATAGAACTAAAGGATTCCCACTCACATATCAAAGCTGTGTGTTTGCCCTTTTACCACTTTTACACGTCGAATTATTTAAATTGTTTCTCTTGGAAAAACGCTGCAAAATATAAAATATCCACGGAAGAACGTTCAACGTGGTTGAGTATAGGAGTTCATGAAAACGGGTGCGGGCGGCTTGTTTAAGTTTCTATTATGCGGAATGAACTTTCAATAATTTATGGTACCTTTAAGGGCATCGTGACGTAAATTTATGCGAATATTATAAGCGTGTGGGCTTATTTCTGGAATTTTTTTTTGAAACAACGTAACCATCAAATTCAAAAGGATATTTTATTATGAACATGAAACCAATGGATTGTTATATTTAAATCAGAAGAGAAATGAAACATTCGTTTGTTTTCGGAAGTGTTCTTTCTTTTGTTTCTTTTAATGACGATGGAGATGTTTTTTTTGGTCCATCAGTCATCAGTCTAATTATATCTACAACTTTTCCACAAACATCAATAGCTCTTTAGAATTTTTCAAGAATTTCGAACACTCAGCAATTTGTTGTTTCATGGAAAGTGCAAAGAAAAATGAAATTCAGAATTCGCCCCATTATTAGAGACGCACCCAAATTCTATTGTGTCACATAATAGTATTGGATTATAAAAAAAGAAATACATTGGATAATTCAAGAGATCGATTTCATTTCTATAAATAAACATGACATTAAATTCTCAGGACAAAAAAAGAAATCAATTCCCAAATATATAATAACTTGAATTTAACTCAGGTAATTTTGTTGTAATAAGCTATCAATTGCTCTAGGTTGACGTCTTTGTTTAGTGGTTAAACTACCATTCAAATTTGGAAACAACACTTACAAATCATTTTTTTACTTGTTGCAGAGGTTTGCTTTCACTTAACTAACACCTTCTAAGTATACTTTTGAAAACTTTTTGTGATAAATTGTAACTCAACTTGACTCTTCTTCGAAAACCACATTCATTATCATTACAGTGTTTGTTTCAGCAACTTTTTAATCACCATAAAATTTCGCTTTCATAAGTTTTTGTGACCGACTCTTTTTCGCAAATTACATACATTTAATAAATTGATCACCTTGTTGCAGTTCCATTTGTCTGGAACGTCTATTCTTTATGGGACTAACCATGTTTAGATATTTTTCAAGCACCAAAAAGTAATAATATTGTCTAAGTCTATTGTTTAAGTCTTGAATTTCAAACATGTATAAGAAACACACACCTAGCAAACACATTCAAAAGCAATGCCCTTCATTTACAACCTTTGACATATAGACAAATATTGCAAGTCAATTTGCACCGTGACCTACAACTTAAATGATAGTACATAGAGTGGCTAGGTTATAGAAACCACGTTAATAGTAAGACACCCAAACCCAATGAAAGCAACTTCGAGAACTATATAAAACACTCCCTTTCGCCAGAATAAAAAAATTAAAAAAAAAACATAACAAAACCGAGACATTGACATGATAAACAAATAAGAAATTATTATTACCTAGTAAATCACGAGGCGTATTTAGACGAAGTAATTATACACGTTGCAATATTCTCGTATACTATACTCGTACATACACACATAATGTATAGATATAGACTCCCCCTTTTAACAAACTGTCAGGCGTTTAGTTAATTTCCATTTACGAAGCATGTGGTTGGAATCGTGCTTCGTCGTCGTCGTCGTCGTTATTGCAAAATGTAAATTGGAACGTTAATTAAAATGGAATGCATAAGAGTTCCTTGTTCGATCTACAGAAGGGAAGGAGGAAGTGCTTCTTTACATGTGACACAATATTACTCGAATATGTATTTCTTAAGGGAATTCCTATTTCAAGACTTGCAATTATTTCATTCCTCGTGATTAGCTTTCCCTTTCTCAAAAGAGACTGAATGTAAATAAACTAAATACGACTATATTATGCGCAATGCATAAATACTAGATTGTCATGGATGAAACAAAATACTCAAAAAGAAACTAGGCCACAGACGATATCGATATATTACATCGATACCTTGTATCGTGTCGGGTGTTCAAGGGTCTTATGACTTCTTGTGTTGGCTTATACGAATACATTATGTTACAAATCAACAGTGAAAAAAAAAAACACAAAAATAAACAGAATCTATTACCAGTGTCGGTTTATAGTGAACTCGTTTCAGTAATTGGCTGACCATTTTTGTTTTAGCAATTCTAAAAGTAAAAGTTTAAATTGCAATTTTCAATGACCTTGAAGAACTATACGACTTGACTTTATCAGCGTTTTGCTATGGGTAGATTTATCTTTCAAATGTCAGCATAAGTATGAAAGGCATAATAAATGTTAAGACTAATCAGATTACTTTTATAAATTAAATTTTAAAATGACCGATAATATGTTTTAAATCGATGGGCCCCACATTGACAAGTCCAATACACAAATTTTCTGGTATTATAACTATCTATTGTCATACGGATTTAAATATTTACGCCATTAACAATCAGCAAAGCAAACAGTCTTAATAACAATAATACATTACTGAAGTGAGTGCATGATGGAACACATAAGGTATTTCTTTAGTTTTTGGAGCACCTGAAACACTTCCACTAAAAACTTTTATTTTGAAAATACGTTAGATAATTATTTATCAATTTGAATTAATTTCAAAAAGTGATTCTGAAATATCAACAGTTTGGCAATGATTAGAAAAAAAAAATAGAAGCTATATATTTTTAAAAACAAGGAGCCCAAATTCAAATCCAGAAGATTTAAAAAAGAACTTGGTATCTCATTTTGCTACAAAATTAAAATAAAACTAAGTAGACTTAAATTAAAGAGGCTTTTGGTAACTAGACACTCAAACACATTCATCGTCATCAGCTATGCTCATTAATATAAACATTATCATGTAATTTTAATCCTATGCATTTTTTAATTATACTATTTTCTCAACATTGTTTAGTCCGTTCCTGAACAATTGCAGTCCATTAAACTACGAGACCCAAGTTAATTTTTGTTTATATTTAAATGTTGTTGACATCAATTTATTTTGTTGTTAATTTTGTTTGTAAATTTCTTCTTGTTTTTAAAATAGTGTCATTAACCTCCATAGTTGTACAATTGAAGTGTGGAGAACTACATTCCGAATGTCTCAGTAATTTATTTTTACTTATTTTTTGAGGTGAAGGTCAATGCGAAAGTTGATAAGAAATTACTTTTTTCATATACATTATATGTTTATCGGTAATAAAGATTAAATAAACATTTTTTAATTAATACTAAATAAATAATAATAAATTATAAAATTGATTTAGACAATGATATTATTCACAAGTCTTATGAACCCTGAGTAGGTTTACCGAAATAACTCTAAAACCCACATTTTGATAACCATGATTGGTGACGAATAATTTATAAGGGGCGTTATTTAATTGTCAAAACATAATAAGTCAGAAATCATTTGAGTTTATTCATGTAGAACAACCACTTGCTTCCAAACGTCTTGTTTACTAGTGTTTATTTTTAACATTTTCAGAAATAGATAAAAGTTCAATGAGTCCGTTGAAGTGCACTGAAGATTGGTTACAAAGTCAAGCATTCATTCGTTTTAATTTTAGCCATACATAATTATATGAATAAAAAATGTTCTGCCTGATCCTGTGTGTATTCAGCCTTATGCTGGATTCATACAAATGAGATGATGCGCTGTAAAATATAATAGACACAAATTATTTTTAATGACACACCAACACGAATTTCAATTATGGAACCCTGAAGATTCTAATTAATAACCTCACTCAGAAAGGACAAATCAATTTAATGGGTTTTTGTCATTATTTCCAAAACACTGTCACCGAAAATGTTAACATTCAATGTCGACAAACAAATACAAAGTCAAATTTTAGATCAATTACAAGATGTCAAAAGTGATAAACAAAAATAGAACAATAGAACTGGGAAGCGATTCGCAGAAGATAATTTTGGCAAATTATGGGATGTGAGAGCCCGATTCCCAAGCTAGATTGTGGGCATTTGCTGACATAAAAGAAAAACATTAACAAGTAAAACAATGAGCAAATGTTTGGAGACTTAGACGATATTTGTGTTTTCAGTCGTTAGTGCTAGAATTATTGCCATTCAAATTGAAAAATGTTCAAAATCGCAAAATAATTTGACGAACAAGAATCAAAGTATGTAATATTATTTAAATACCTGTTATCAACTTTTTATATTAATTAAAAGTCATGAGGAAACCCCTGATAACTTTTTAGGAAAATGTAAAGAAGGGAATACTGCGACACTACCAAGGAGAAACTCTGGCGGCACCTCAAATACTCAAGAGATTAACTCAGATGAAGAACTGTTCAGTAAAAACTTCATCCAATTCTAGAACGGGGCATAGTAGATTTTTTAGGTCACAATACACTTACCTTACCCCAAACCAAATTAATTCATTTATTCCAAGTCAATTGAAAGCAAAATGTCCTCAACAAACCAGAAGACAGAAGAAACTGATAAACTTGAAATTAATGAAGACTTAATCAATTAAAAATGAAAGCGTTTACCTTGAATTTTCAATAAAACAAAAAACTGAACTCTATATAACCTTATGCAAAGAGAATAAAATTACCTGCCTACATTACCTGTTTATTGTTCCATATAGTTTGTGAGTTCAAGTTCATTCAGTTCTAAGTTCAAGATTCTCTGTTCCCATTGTTTGTTTGTTTCCAAAACGACGCAAATTCTAATTCTAAAGGTTCTACAACAATCCAAACAATTATAGTAAGAACTATTCCCCCTAATCCAATACTTTTATCCTCCAACATTGTCTCTACAATCTACATACATATGTATGGGCATGTGTTTAAATATAGAAATTTCGCTATGATGACTAAGAAAAAGTCTTTATTGTTTTTATTTTGCAAATATCATCCACGCGCAGACATTTTTTATTATTTTTACACGCAATAGGTATACCTATTACTGAACTAATTCCCACCTACATGCGAATGTTTCTTCTTGTTTTTTTTTCTCACCACAAACAAGGCAGGCAGGTACGAGTTTAGTATCCCCATCACACTTTTAGATGTAGATTCTATTTTCTTTTATATAGATATTTTGTCTAAGTTTGTTCACGTGATGGATACATGCTCAGTTTCAATAAATACAAAAACATCAGGAACACAGATAACGCATCTATTTCAGTGCAACAAAACCAAGTAAGTGGAGTAGATAACAATTATAATGTAAACTTGTATTTTCAGTCGCAATTTCTCTCGATATTTTGAGTGAAAAACAGTACATGTTGCTATACTACATACATATATTACCATGCAGGAAGCACTATGGAGTCTTTTAATGCGCAACCATGGTCACATGATATCGATGTCGTTTAATGAAATTGTATTATAACTTAATTTTGTCTGTTCGAAGTCGAGGTACATTATAAAACTAAATTAACTTTGTGGCACTCAGCTCGCATAGCAAGATAGCCTAGTGGCTTACAATTCTTAGCCATGTCAGGAATGGAAGGAATCCCAGCACAACCAATGTGAAATGCACCAGTTTTGCTCCTGGAGAAATTCACAAACAAAAGTATGTTATATGGGCCTACACTCAATTGTAATCATCACTCTGATGGCATCAACTTATAAAAATGCAAATATTTGGCAACCCCGACCATGGCGACCTTGATATTCATAAACTGTATCCTTCAGTTTTAGGTAAAGCCAAGGTATCCAATAAAACGCAACAAAAACCTAAATAAACATAGCATGTACAGCACCACCCGTCATCCTCTGCTCCGTTGAATGAATTGCAAAAATAAAACATTAAACAAAAATAACCAATGCATAGGTTAGTACGATGTGCAAGTGCAACACTCTGGCATGGCATAAAACATTGCAATTTACAGAAAGTTCTTGTTTTTGTTGCTGTTAAATTTGTATCTGATGTTAATATTAAACTTGAACTTTAGTTTTATTTTTCGTTGTTGTTGTCTTGAACTTCTATCATTAAAAATGGAAGTGAGCTCACTTAAAATAAGTAGTGGGGTGTATTTTTTTTCTCAATTTGAGTTGGGGGTAATAAGATTTCCGCGCCGCGCTGCCGTTCCATTTGTGTGTGTGGATGGATTGACTATGACTACACAACAGTGTCATTGGCAAGGATAAGAACGTCCTTGAGAAAAAAAAAGAAACTATTACGTACACATGTGCACACATAATTCTTGTGATATTTGGCAAGGTTTTTTCATCATAAATAGCTACTTCTGTATGTGAAAAGAAAATAAGTTGATTTTTAAATGCGTATACACTAAACTGAATAAATTTCTTTGAAGGAATAAAACTACAAAAAAAAAACATTTAGGTCAAGGTCATATTTAAAACCATAAGTGAATTTGTTAAAAACTTTACTACTTATGTACGAAAGCGTTTGAAAAGCTCTTTTCCAAGTGTACACATTTCAAAGTTGAATTGACTTAGGAAGTAGGTTTTTAAAGCAAAATTTACCTATTAACATGAGTTCATTTAATTCAGAATCCAAGCCACGATTGTCAAGGTTAGAAAAAAGGATCTACCACTAGAACCAAGGCCTGGGACGGAGAGCTCAGAACTATTCCTATGCGAGTTCTATAGAATGAATGGAGAGACCATACAATTTTATGCTGCGACAAGTCAAAGTTAAGGTTAATCCAAGATGGAGTAGAATTTATGCACAATTTTTGATTACAAAAAAATAATCATAATAATACAACTTTATAAGTTTATTGTTAATATAAGACCATTTAACTCTAGAAAACTAACCAATACGGAACAGGTACTTAGCAAAAGACACATCGTACTCTTAGAAGTTTCTTCGATAGAAGTCTTAAGGAAAATAATTTGCCCCGTATGTGAGGAAGGATAAAACTTTATAATCAAAAACTTTGCGCTATCTACCTTCGTCCTTAAGTAGATATTGAAATTAACATTGTATGATATACTACAGCAGTGTGGCCATTCTTAAAAGTGGAGATATAGAAGACTTCAGTTGCACAAATGTTTCTGACATGTAATTTCAAGTTAAGGTGCATCTTTGCTGTTGAGAAGGAAGGTGCAAATATCAAAAATTTATTTTCCTTTTCTTTAAGTTAAGAAGGTCTTTTAATAAAATAATTTATATTTATATATTTAATAATAAAATTTAATAAAACCAGTCATTCTTTGAAATAACATGCCAAGATAGCTGTATGTACTTGCAGCTATTTATTTGTTAAATCTTTTAATGTAGAAGACTGGAAATAAGTATTGTGCTTTTTCAAAAAGGCAGAGTGAGATTTTCGACTACTGACGATTGGAATATGAACATGGTAAATGTCCACTGTAGTTTTTCATTGGACATGAGAATTCGTGGCTGAAGGCCTTACAATTTGCAATTCCTATTAAGCACGGCAGTAATTATTGTATACTGAATGCGAAGCCTTAAATTAAAAATCATTTTCATGACTTTTATATTCGGGGATAATGAAAATCAACCTAAGTATCATTAAAGGTCTACGCACGAACCATCAATTAACGGGCGACTTTTTATGTAGGATCTACCTACACACTTTCCATTTAAAATCAGGATAGTATTTTATGATTCTAAGATGAAGAATATTCAAAATTTGAGTAAGTTTAGAGTAGAAAACTGCAGATGGCCATTGAGGAAGTAAGGTGATTTAAATTCTGAATTTATCTCTATGAAACCCTTTTACTCGTGGAAGCTGAGTTCTTAGAAAGTTTAATTTTGTAGGCGAGAAAGTAAGATGTGTGTGTGAAATTATAAAACTCCGAGACTTTGTTTGTTTTCTTAATATGCAGGCATAAGGAATCTTTTTGACAATTTAGTCAGCCCATTTGAATAAGTACTTAGATCCAGAAGGGCCTAAAATAAATAAAACCAACTACGTACATAGTTCTCCCGTGTGAATTGGGGGAGCTGCCTGTACTTACATAACAAAGTACACACGAACAGAACTTCCTATTCCTCGAACTCCTATTTCTTTTTCTTTTTTTTCAATTATAGGATAATTCTTTTGAAATAGGCCGACACTGCTTGAAATAAAAGCCTACTTTTTCTAAGGGACCTTCATTAAACCACCTGCCCACTCAATAAGTAGACAACAACCAACCAACTTACCTTCATTTATCAAAATGACCAAAACTAAAAATAACAAAACCCCAAAGTAAGATAAATACGATTTTTGTTATTCAGAACATTTTTGGGGTCATTGTGTTGGGTTAACAACATAATGCCACCAAATTATTGAGAGTTAAAGAACAAAAAACGAGGAAAACAGAAGAAAAACTATCTAACCTGCTACTCTATATACCTACTACCTATGAAAGAAGGTTTTTCCATTCAGAAGGTGACCTCTAGAGTTCATGTTTGCGTTTGGCCTACATTTCACTTTTGCCGCCTCCGCTTCCACTGCCGTCGCCGTCGCCGTCGCCGGCTTCCAAGTTTCCCTCTTTCTTAATGAACTTTTTCTTTATTGATTGATGAAGGAAAACAAAAACAAAATAAGTAGACGAATAATTTGTTCCAATTTTGCGTAATTTTTCACATAAAATAATAAAATACTTATGTTAGGCTTAGGTAAAATATGAAGCTCGAGAACAAATATTTGTTCGAAAGCTAATTAGGCAGCATGTGGACCTGTGCTGGGATCTAAGTCCTCAACGTTCTTCCAACAAGATATCTATCCTTGAATCTAATTAGATAGGCAAATTGTTTATTTTCTCCGGAAAACTACACATGATTTCTCGTGGCGTAGCCGTGGGTGTGTAAAAATTTAATTGATTCATTTTCATATTTGTTTTCATTTTCATTGAAAAATTCCTTCCTACATAATGTAGGTACCGTAACGTTGTCAAAAAAAAAATGTTGAGATACATCTTTTCCAAAGAGTTAAAACCAAAGAGAGAGAGAGAGAGAGAGGGAGTAGAAAAGGACACCTAATCTCAGCTCAGAAAGTCAGAACTCAGATTATTGTTTGATCAGAAAAGAAAAACAAGGGAGGGGAGATTAGAAAAACAAATTTAAAATTCCGTCCAAGTTATACAAACAAAAACAATTTAAATAACAACAACACCACTCTCCAACACTACACACTCTGATTGACATACATACCTTCATAACCAGCTCAAAGGGGTGTTTGTACACCCGCACGGGGGATTGGAATTTCTGCACCATTTTTCTGGGAGATAAAATAGGCTTCCTTGTTTTTGTTTGTTTGGTATTCTTTTTTGTTGGATATTAAATAGAAATTATGTAAATTTGGGTAAGAAATTTCAGATAACTTTTTTTCCTTTCAATCTAAATCTAAACAACAACTCGCAGTCGCACTCACTCACTAAACCACTCTAACGAAACACAAAAGACGGACTGTGCTGTGACTGTGAGACCAAGACCGAGCGGTGACAGCAGAGCAGACGAGATACAAGAACAAGAAGGAAAACTGGAAAAAACCACTCAATGATTGAAATTTGTCTTGTTTTTCTTGGCAGATTTTTGTTTGTGTGAGAGGAGATTGTTTTTTTGTTAAGATGAAACCTTTTTCCTTATTTTTTATTCACAAAACAACAAACCACGATTGAAAATTTCAAAGCGGGAAAAATTTCGATTTTTTTTTTTATTTATTCCATGAAAAAGTGAGAGATAGAAACTAAAAAAAGATGCGCGATGCAAGCGGCGACGACGAGGACGAGACGACGAGTTGGAGTTGTATTCTTCTCTTCGACGGACAACAAACAATTCGCCACGGAAGTTTCTTTTCGATTAAAATTCGTTTTCGTTGTGCTTTTTCATGAGTTGATTCTTGTTTTTTTTTGTTCATTGAGTGGGAATTTTTTTTTTGTAGTGCGTATTTGATTTTGTTTTCTCTTGACATTTCATAAAGGGGAAATTTGATTTAGGTAAAATCCCATCTTTTGTCAAAAGGATGTGTTCGCAAAGTAGTGTAAGGGATTTTTTTTAAGTTGTTTTTCTTAGCTCCGACTACAAGAGTTAAATGTTGTCGTTGAAATTCTGGGGTGCCAGCACGTAACTTGATACAACCGATTTAACTCGATGCAATCGAGCTGTGGCAGCGCCTAATTTGTTTTAATCGAGTATCCTCGATTGTATCGTAGTAATTGGTAGCACACAATCTTGAAATCGACGTTTGAAACAAAATAAAATACTCGACATAAAATGGTGCTTATTTTGACATTCTCATGAATAGTCTATTCGTTAGAATAATTCTATTCGTTCGAATGAACGTTCTTAATTTTGAGATTCGATCTAATAACATTCATTTGCGAAAGATAGCATAAAATGAACTTGAAAAAAGATTCATTTTCAGTATCAGCTGTTTGACATTTACTAAGTTTCTATTTGAATTAGTATGACCGTTTTACATTTTTTTGTTTCTAAACATTTTATAGATGTTGTATAAAGAATCAAGAAACAAAATAAATAATACATTTTTTTCATTACAAAGTAAAGTTAAACCATAAATAAATACATATTCATTACATTTTTTGTGTCAACTCAGTTGTTTTGAAACTATTCTTAAAAAAAACAAGTTGTTCATAACTCGTTCTAAATTTTTATTTTTTTCGTACACACTTGGTCACACTATAAAGTATCAAACACAAAAGAGAAGTGTTTGTGAAATGTCAAAACCAAAAAGTGAAATCTTTTTTTATTGGTAACTGTTTTGTTTATTGTTTAATAATTTAAATTTGTTTGATAAAAACATAAAATAAATAAATAACAATGAAAAAATGGCATTTATGTTGTTTATAAATGAAGATGGTGCTGAAGCAGTTCAGACGTTCAGAGCAGAAGGATAGTGGATGCTTCAAACCCATTGCTACCTCTGGGTTTATCTTATTTTAATTAATTTTCCCTTTTGTTCGCGATTTGTCCAGTTGAAATGCGACCTTTAAACTTAAAACAACAACAAAATTAATAAAAGTAATTTATTTTTCATGAAATAATTAAAACCTCGACAGAAAAATTCAAACGACACAAAAATGACATTTAATTCTATTCTTTCGAATGTCAAAATTCAATAAGCTTTCGCAAATGAATGAACTTTCTAGGGATTGGGTGAACTTTCGATTTGTGCGATTAACATTCTAATTTCTAATCGCCGAGTCTTAAAATTAAGTTTCAACGAATTCGACTCACTTTCGAGAAAGAGAATGTCAAAATAAGCTTGAATAGTTATCGTGCAAGGCAATTTACTTTGAAAAAAAAAAAATATACCTTGCTAGCTTGCAATTTTTGAGTCAAATTTTATTAATTTTGGTCAAAATTCTTGTTTCCACAGGACTTTTTTCTTCATCCTCACTTTCTGAATCAAAAAAATATATTTTCAATTTTTATATACCAACAAATTAAATTAAAAAAAAGCATTTGACACTTCAAAAAATATTTCACAATGATATTTTTAAGTATATTTCACAATCAAACTCGTTTCAAGTTACTTGCTGCCGAGTTCATATGAGATCAAAAATCCTCGATTGTATCAAGTTACATGCTGCCATCCCTGTTATTTTTGTATGCATAAATTTCTTAGTTTTTAAAAAAGATCGCGTTTCAGGCTAAGAAATAATATTTAGAAATAAAAAAAGACGTTTCGTAATAAAATCATTAATCTGAACGTTTGCTTTTTTATGCGTTATATGACTTTTACTTTATATGAAAGCGATTTACCTAAGGAGAATGACGTTTATTTAGTTAAAATGAAAATTTTAAAATAAACAACCAAAATCGCAGCTATTGTTGTTAAGTGCAAGCAAATTAATGTTACCAATTTACGTAATAGAAATTTACTTTTAGCCAATTCACATTCCCATACAAAAGTTCACTTTAAAGTGGCTCTATCTGCTTAGCTATGTTAAGCTTATGGGAAAATAATTATTTATTTTCAAGTGCCATAGATGAATTCAACGAGAAGTTGGTTCTTGGAAGTCCATGTCTATTACGTCAATGGTTTTAATTATACAGTCTTTTGCAAGAATAGCCGAATACAAAGTTAAGAAAAGTGTCCACGCATCTTTTATTTATTACTTTGTGAAACATGAATGGGTGAAAATAGCAAAATTAAACACTGAATAAAAGCCGCTAAATTGTCAACGCAATGACACGACATCGTTGGAATTTTTTATTGCAATAGGGCTATACTACATTTTCATTTTCACAAAACCGGGAATTGATTTGTCATAAATCTCCTCTAAATCGTGAAGATTAGCATACAAAAATAAATCTCCTCAAATGAAGATGCAACGAACACCTAATTGTATGCAACGAACTTATTAAAATGTCATTTTGTTTGTTTTGAAACACAGCTGTACGTACATAGGTGAACAATTTTTCAAGGTTACTTTATTAATTGTTAAATTGTGCACTTGAACACTTTTAAAAATAAACTACATGAGTTGCATATGATCTCAATTACCCTACTGGGACAACAGTTTTAAAATTCATTGTTTAAAACCAAAATATTAGTCTATAAGAACTTTGAAAAACGAGTAACAAGGAATTTGTGCTGCGAATTGTTATTAAATATTAAGCAAAAAAAATACAAGCTTTTGGGGAAATCATTTACTGGGTGTGAAATTAATCGAGCGCTGACTTATGTAATTTTAATTTTGAAACCCAATTTTGATTATATTTTCAATATTTTTCTAATTTCAAAAACCTTTAAAGAAAACTCTTCGTGTAAATTATGCGTTTCAAAATTCACATAAAAATGGTTAGAATCTAAACTAATTTTATACTTAAACCTAAATAGAAAATATGACACTGGGAAATTTCAAATACATCAACCGGAAATAAATAATATTATGGCAACAAACAAGTACTTCGCTCCTTCACCGTTCATCTCTCTAAATTATGCAACAAAAAACAATAACTCCAACATTTAAAAAACATTCATAACGAATGTAACCAAAGTCATAATTCTTTTCATAAACAATAAATATAGTTTAAAAAACACGATTTAATACAGTGTTTAATAGTACTAGCATTTTTCGTTCATTATTGTTTTCCGCTTTCCGAGATAAACTTTTAAATTATTGTTTAGTCACAGTTGTTGATATGTGTAACAAAGTTTAAGTTAAATCTGTTAGTTAAAGTGGGTCGAAATCGAATCTAATGGAGTCGGTTACAACATACAAAATTACATACAGGAGAGGCTAATATAAGCGTGTAAAAATGCAACTCATGTGCTGGTTGATTTCTTTTTTTAAGAAAGAAAATGAATTACATAAATCTACTTTGCTAGCACCAACCGAAAAGTTTCACAAAATTCGAATGATTTCTTATTTTTCCTGTTGAGGACAATAAAACAAACAAAAATAGTCTGTCAATGTAAAGTGACAGCGAGTGTCAGATGTTTAACACCAAAATACAGATATTTCTACAAAGTGAACAAAATGCAATGGCCAATTAGAAAGATGGTATAAAAAGGGTATTGTTGACAGGGACCATCAGAAAACAAGTACCTAAATAGGTTGGTTTGGGATATAGAAAATTCGTTTAATTGGTATCAAATTTTGGAACCATCTCAGTTGAATAAAACTGACATTTGTTTGATTGACACTATAGGGTCCAATATGATGGACTTGTATGTTAGACTTCTTTTTATTTTTTGTTCATTAATTAATATGTACATTCAGCACGAAAGTGGATTTCATTTTAGAAAGCAATTGGACCAATACCTTTGAAATTTAGATTCTTTTCTACTTCGGTCATGTTTTCTAATGAAAGTTGAAGGCAGTTTGACAGTTAACAATGACTTCAAAATACTTAACCAACAATTAACTACTACCCAATTTTACTAACATAAATGAACTCACCCTGATTAAATGTGACTTGTTGTGCTTGAGGTAACTATTTTCTGTTTTTGATTTTATTTCTTGAAATGTTTTGAAAATGTCTTGAATTTGAAATTGAAAATAACCTTTAATGAGAAACTATAGAAAATTTTATTTCTGCAGGTAGGTAGGTGTTTGAAATTTGCCTACCCAAATATTTTATAAACAATCACTTTCCATGAACTTTCGTCAAATGCATCTGATACTCGTTGTTATAATTCGTCTTGTATTGATCCTCGGGATCACATTCTGGACATTGATAGATAAACTTTCCCGGATGCTTCTTCGTGGTAAGAATATGCTTCCGAAGGTTTTCCTGTAAAATGAAAAAAAAAATAATACTTGAAATCAATTTTGGCAAAAAGACAAAAAACACTTACAATGTAACCACAGCTATAATCACAATGGGGACACTTATAAGGACACTCTCCTGTATGAACTCGAACATGTCGTCTTATATGAGCTGGTATCTTGGCTTTGAAATCACACTCGGGACATTTGTAAAGTTTGTCCGGTTCTAAATGGCTTTTCATGTGCCTACAAAAAAAAAAGGTGTACAAAATTAAATAGATATCCAAAAATTTACAATCAGCGTTTTAAAAGGCGGACAGAGTCATGACTCGGAAAAATTCGACGCACAATCAGAAGCACTTCCAAGTTGTCTATATTCCGAATCCGAATGAATAGCTGAGTCCAGCGACCACCGACCACCGACCATCGGACCACCATCAACAATTTATTGGAAATCTTATCGTGGATATTGCACACGACAATGACGATGACTTTGGTCACGACTTTTTGAAATAGTTTTACGAATACAAAACCAAAAACATATAAAGAGCCTCCTGATGGGTAAGCTACTGCAGCAGCCATTCGGCAAGGCTTAAGAAGAAGAATTAAAATATATATTTTTACTTTTATTTTTCCAGAGACACCACTGCCGATTAAGATTATTGTAATTAGGTGGGATTTCGGGTGATCTATTTCATTGATAAGCCGCACAAATTTACGAGTTTTAAATTGCATTCTACTCGTAGGCAGTAGTTCCGATGGTTATGGTCATGCTTAAGTGGCTTAGGCTTGAGAAACAGTAGCTAAACGAGATAGATAATCAAAATGCGTGGAGGCGTGCATCTTGATGGAAAACAATATCGACTCGTCTTTATAGGCAAATTACAATTTATACGGAAACTAAGTACAATTTGACTATTTATAAAAGAATTAAATTCGAATGGAACAGAGCATAGACTTCGTGATTTTTCTTTCTATTCAAATGAATCTATTAGATCTATACATATTTAAGATTTGAATGCTGTGTTTTGAGTTGGGTTTTGGAAATGTTTATTTCTATTTTCAAACGTTTTTAACAAAATAAATAACTTTTTTTTAAATGAGGAATTTTTTTGAAATTTCATATGGTTTAACAAAATTGACAGGCATTTTTTGTATAAGTTTCATATTTTGACATCAATCGCATAAAGACGAAGTCTTTTAAAATCACCCACCGAGATAATATTTTAATACTTTTTTATATTAGTTCGGACGTTCTAAGAAGAGTCCGAAATTACAAAAAAAATGTATTACCTTCTAAGCTCAGAGCATGTCACCTATGAACTCGGAGTAAAATAATATAGAAGACGGAGTTCGAAAGCTGTAGATAGAAATGAGAACTGTGAATGGCAAATTGAAAATGTGACAGCTGGTGAATTTTTTTAAAGAAGTAATGAAGTTTTCAATTGGAAGCAGAAAAAAGCGTTCAATTGGGAAAAAGTGACAGTTGAAATCAGAAGCAAAAACAGAATCATACTTGATAAATGTCATATTTTTTGAATTAACAAATTGTGCGAAAAGTGAAGTGATTACTTGAAATTAAAATGAACAATAAATAAGCGTTACTAATCTACATCTGTCTATTATTGTCATTTGAAGGGTCCACAGGTATCCATAAGACGCTTTGCTGAACGGGTTCATTTCAGAAGATTATGGCGTTCTAAAATAAATCTATAAAAATATTTATTGTATGTTCTCTTGTCAAGTCTATATTATTCAACGGTTTTGAGGATTCTCTTTGTTACTTACTAAAGGTGAGCAACAGGAATTGCCCCTTGCTCAAGAATTGTACAAGTAAAGTAATATACTCGTATATCCAAAAAGTCATTGACAATACTTGACAGTAACAAAATCTTCACCTCTCCGAGCTTTGAGGCAAATTTTTAGTTTAGTATGTTTTGCTTCCACACAGTGTTGAAAGGGGACATTTTTTAAAGTTAATTGACCGAACGCATTTTGTCATTGAAAAATTTCATATTGTGAAAGTTTTCTTGACGAATTTTTTGTAATAAATTGTTGCTATTGATTTTCGAACCGCAGATGAACGGAATAAGCTTTTACGTTTGGTTGCGTTGGAGTGATAATGGGTTTGTCTCTGATGACACTTTTTGGCTAAGTCCATATTCCGTATTTTGAAGCTCTTCGATGTGTTTTATTTTCTCTCTAGCTTAGTTCTATTGTAGTTTTAGCCAAGTTGACAGTTTCGTCAAGATTCTGATGGCTTTGAGCTTCAATTTTTTGTTGCTATAAGACCCTTGAACTCTTGTTTTCCACTACGAACCACCTTTGATGCAATCCTCAGTTTTTGTATTGATTCCAAGCCAACGTTTTTCCACCTTAAATTACTCGCCATTTACATACATGGTCCTCCATCGAGCACAGCAAAAACTCACAGCAAAACTCAAGCAACAAGATCATCTCAATATACTTTTAGAGCTGTCCTCAAGATCATCCAATAAGTTACCCACCTCGTTTGTGCGATCTTTTTTGCTAGCGTTAAAGGAAAATAAAAATCCATAGCCATCACATTGGCATCATCAGAGTCAGAGAGCCAGATTCAGGTATAACCATAACCACCACCCGCTTCTTGTGGTGGATCACTACAGCACCTATGCCTACTTGGCAACAAGACGTAAATAAGCAAGCATGCATTCCACAACTTGACTTCACCTTCTCTTCGACTTCGACGAGCAGGAAGATCAAGATCAATGTCCGTCGTCGCTTTGTTCTTCGGTCCTTGTGTTTAGGCCATCGACGTGTTCGACTGCTTCCAATTCCATAAATGGACCGCATCTTTTCTCCGTTCGGTCGCGTCGCGTCAGTCGAACGGTCGCGGTCGGTGGAAGGAACAGAAGCCTCATCTGTGTACCGAACTACTCGTACACCATACTCTCGTCAGAATCCATTTCGCCATGCAATCGACCGTCAGCGTCAGCGGTCCGCGCGTTGAGCACCATAACTTCTCATCACATCGCATCGCATGCATGCAATAGCACTAAAATACATCAGCGGCATGTGTATTGTACCTACAAGTATACATATATCCGATGCTGCTCCACCTTTTCTGCAGTCAGTATACGAGGGACACCGGTCTGGGGTTTTTGTGTTTTTGTGTGGAGGACCGATCATCATCATCATCGTCCATCGTCATCGTCGGTCGTTGGTCGTCGTCATCAGTGTGGCCAACAAATGTTGCACATCGCAAATTAAATGAAAAAACCGAAATCTAAGCTTGTGGAATCTCTAAGAGTTGCCTACAGATGACGTGTACAGGGGCGTATTTATATGATTTGAGGGATTTTCAGGCCCGTCCTTGATTTTTAACTCTGAATTCAAACAAAATTGATAAAAAGAACGTCATCTGTTGGAAAAGTTCAGTTGGTTATAAGTTCCTTTTTATGCTCAGTCTTGAGGATGATTGACCAGGCTTAGTGGCCTTGAACGAATTCTCTGCAAATCCCGCCCAGTGGCCAGTGGTTGAGAAAAAACAACCAGCGCCTCAGATAAATAATCTGTCTGTGTCCATCCTCCAGATCCAGAATGGTCGTCCTTTTTTGCTTCGAGTGTGTGTGTTAGTTATGCGAAGGATGCCATGACAGCAAACCGAGTGCATCTCTCTGCAGAACATGTGCATATTGGTGATCTCGCACAAGAAAATAACATGACGCGCCATTGTGTGGCGGGTGGCTGTTTTGGAGTAGTGCTCCAGCAGCATCAGCGGGAGAACAAAACATCAACCTGACGACGGCGATGGCGATGGCGACGACGACGATGATTATGAGGACGACAACAACGACGGACGCGACGGTCTTGAATGGTGCTCCTGGTCCTGGTGCTGCTGTTTGAAGTTTGAAGTTTGTTGTCTTTGTTTTTTTTTCAAGTTCTCTTCTTAAATTTAAACTCAGTCGTGACTTATCGATTGGAATGATATGGAAAATTTTTGTAATATTTCTTGGACTCTTCTTTGGTAACGTGTCTTTTGTCTTGCTGTTGTTGTTGTGGTTCTGTTCTCCATCCCAGAAACAGACAGACTTTTTGATGGCGGCTTCAATGCAGATGCATTTAATGTGCTGCTGCTGGTTCTTGTTCGAGTTCTGTGCTGCTATTTCGATCTTTGATGATGTTAGCCGTTGTGAACCAATCTGATGGTGAGCCATTTAAATCTGAAGCCATTTTTTTTGCTCTTCTATGTTGGGTTCTTTTCTTCTGCCCAGATTCACCTAATATGGCCGTAGAGGACATGTTCTAAGGTAGATCAACATTACTGCTGAAGTAGCTGAGTGGTGGAATCAATTTGAGTGCCATTTATTGACTTTACACGGGAAAAAAATGATCACAACCAAACAGCGAGATGATTTTTTTCGATCGGAAAAGTTTACAAACGAAAGAGCTGTTGTGCAAACTTAATTTCAATTTCACGAAAATTATGGAAAATTAGGGTATTATTTCGACTTTCTGAAAGAATTGTAAAATGTATATGGTCAAGAATTAACTATTTAGTTGTCAGTTGATAAAGCTCCCCTTGGAAAGTAAATTAAGTACACGTGTTCATACTTAAGTTTTAGTTTTTGAAGATCAGTTGTTTTCTTTTAAATTCTGTTGCACTTAAGTACAACACTTCTTGTTATGAAAAATCCATGTTTTTAGGCAATAGACGAAAGGTAAGCTCTATAGTGTAGCTTGTGAAGATTAAATTCAAAGAGAAGTACTTTCTTTCAGTGCATGAATTTATAGATTTTCAACAGTAAAAAAACTCTCAACTTTCGAGCTGTTCAACTTCACTTAGGTAAGATTATTTATTGATTTTCTCAAGGCTTTAAGAATTTTCTAAAATTCAGTATTCAATTCGTGAAATTTGTTTCAATTTTGTCCACTTTTGCTATATGAGACATTCTGTGAATCCTGATGTGAAGGATCTTTTCTTATGTTTCTTTTAGAGCTTGAAACCTCAAAAACTATATGGCTATCGGCGGCGGCGTACATGGAAAATAAAAAGAAACCATTTCCATCATTCTTAACAACAAAAACTCCACACAAACTTTAACAAGAGAAATAAAACATCATCAGATCTTCAATTAAAGATCAAGCATAAAGGTGCTATAGTCGAACGGAGTCCATTATTGGCTACTAATTAAGGTTCTACAAGAAGAAGTACAAAAATACATCAACACAAAAAAAGACAAGATAAAAATACCATGATGATGATGATGAAATACCCGGGGTAAGCTTAGTGGTAAAACGCTGCACCGTAGACCGAAGATCGAAATCCGTAGACCTATACAACATAAAAGTGCGCGTTTTGTAACAATTAATTCTTGGCAAAGAAAAACAACAAGTCCATAGATAAGAATACTCGACTCGTAGTTTGTTCTTGAAATCCTTGAGTTATTTGGAAGATGATGATTATACCCACGAGAGTATTGTTTAACGAGCTTTAATTGAAAATGAGAATTCGAAAAACCTATGCCTCTTACATAGCTCGAAGATGATCAATCAAGATTCAAAAATTCCCAGCTTTGATGTGGAATTCCTTGGAAAAGGTTATATTAGAGACGAGACGGCAATGGGCAGTGGATGGGATACGTTTTAAAAGAGCTAAAGTTGGAAGGCTTGGTAAAATATCTGTCTTGAATTAAATGAAACTAAATAATAAAAGTGAAGGTAAAGAGTGCAGATGACCATGAACATGAACACTGACGTTTCACATTTTAGTTATCTTGAGGCTGATTATGTATGACTGATTCGCTAAGACGTCGCTAACTGCTTTCTAAATAAATCATTCACCAGTTAACTCGAAAGTGTTTGATTTATATATTTTTGACTGAGATTTTCAATTGAATTTATTGATTCAAAAGCTGTTACTTCTATCCGTAAAGAAGTTGGAAGCCTCTGTCATAGCATTGACATTTAATTCAAGGGTGCAAGGAGTTTTTTTTTTAGACGAAATATGTGTAGTACTTTAAAAGAAGGTTGCGAAGATTTAAAAGTTTGAGGAAGCTAAAAATAAAGGTCTCATAAGCAAAAGGGTTAACGTCAACCATGAGGGGGAAATTCAAGGGAGACTACGGTTTCGTTAGATGGTTTACGGAAGCTTAACGAGTGAAAGAATAAGGAGGGTTAAGGTTTTATTGAAATCAAAAACTGACCTTACATCGAAGCTTAACGGAGACTACTTGTAGGATAAGTGATTGCTTTGGAAGCTATATCTTTAAAATATCCTGTAATTTAATTTTTTTCAAAGATCATTTATCAATTTTAATAATTAAGGGTTACTACAACGATAGGGATCAAGATCAACAAGACCTAAATATTATGTGTTTTAAAGATATTAGCCGCTTTTTTTTATGCATGAAGATCTAGATCTAGATCATTAGGATTTGGATCAGCACTTTTCATGTGCTTGATATTTGTCTGGTTCAATTTTCGTGATCCAAAATTGCTCCAATCACCAACTTTACTTACTTACTTAGGTCCTCCAGACCTACGAAGTCCGTTGGTGTTCCCTAGCGGGAAATAAGGCCTCAACTACTTCTACAAGCCATCAGTTCTTCTTTCCCAATTTCGCAGATTCCTCATCGACTGTTCTCCTCCACGTACTTCTCGATCTAAGAACTCTTCTTCTTTCTTGTGTGAGTATAGGTTCATTACCTTTTCGAAGCGTGCGTGGGTCCAATTCACTGCCACTGTTCCCAAACTGTTCGCAAGTCCTCCTACCACCAAGAAGAAGGGACATTTTGCATTTCCAATTATTATTGTTTTTGTTCTGAGTTGTCAAACGTAGAGTTTTGCCAGACACCATGTTTTTCAGTTAACGCACTCAATTCCGAATTAATTTTTAAAAACCACAACTATTAACACAGTTAATTAAAACAATGTTAAGTTGCCTAGAGAGTGGCAGGACTAAGTCAAGATATTTTTTCGAAGTATAATTCATTTCTAATAACCACAACTGGCAACCTCATTTAAAACGAAAAACGAAAATATGATCCGTATCGCTTTATTTTGAAGATCTGATTCAGATCACATTATGTGTACAATAAAACACGGCTATTAACACTATTTAAATGCTACCAAAGTTTTGCAGAAAGTAAATGTCAATTTTCAATAAACTTGAACTTAAGAAAACATCATAGTTTAACTAAAATAAAATAGGTATCTACAAGATTTAAGACTTAACTCACCTCTTCAAATGATAAGCGCTCTTTCCCTGATAGCTACAACCCATCTCTTGACATTTGAATTCTGTCTTAACCTCATGGCTACTGGAATGTATACTCAAGGCAGAACTGTTCCTTCCAATATACTGACAGTTCTCTACTGGACACACAAATTTCCTATCACGTTCCGTGTGAATATTGATGTGTAATTTTAGTGAGTACCTGTGGATGAAAAAAAAAGGAAATATTATTCATTTCCATTTTGGTGAAAGATTCACTTAAGAACTACAATCCCTGACTCATATAAGGCTCGCAAATTCCACTCAAGAAGGGGTTCAAAATTGGCATCACACCCAGACCCAGACCCGGACCCATACTCATATGACATGCCAGTGCATCCACACGAGTAGGTAAAGTGCATATTTGCTTTTTATAATTAAATTAATTAAGTCGAACACACAGAACCGAAGCCAGAAGACCGAAAACCGGACACCAGACACCCCATCATGGGACCAGGATAGGAGGGAACAACCTTCAAGACTTGGCTACCTACATTTTTCCAGTAGAAGAACATACATATCTCTCGGTCATGTGTTCGTCCACGTGCAATTTTTTTGGGGCATTCAACATGATTTTGCATTCAAAACGTGATTTCTCGGATGCGAACTTGGACAGAAGCAGAGAAGACCTGACTCCACATCACTTATAACTTGACTTCCAGCGGCCAGCATCATGGCATGGCACTGCCTCTTGTGTGGGTTGAAGCAATTGAATTTCAAATTCAAAAACTCTACAGGAAAACTAAAATTGATTTTGAGAGATTTTCTCAGTTCTGTTGTTTCAAAAAAAAAAAAACAACAACAACATGGAAATATTGTATCTGTTGAAGAGGTGCGACCATATACCCGTATGAAGTCCTGCACCGCGGCAGAGATGTGCAGAGAGAAGACGTCTCTGATTAATTAGCATACATAATTGGTGGTGAGAAAAGTTGCTTATTCCTTTTTGTCCTGCTGCGATGTCGGTTTTATGTTTTTCATCTACGTGATGATGGAACGGGAACAGGGACATGAATGTTTAGTTTGTTTAATTTTTGAATTGAAGGATGTGTGCAGTGTGGAGTGTGTGTAGAAGTGCTACATGAGCTGAATCCGCAAAAGTTATTCCAACTTTTAGTTTTAGAATTTTAGGATTTTGTCACTATTCCACCAATTACCTAGATTAGATGTGTGCTTTAAATACAAATGTGTTTATTTTAATTATTAGAGTCCTTTTGAGGGGGGAGTGGGTGGCTGGAGGTAAATGGACAAAATTTATAAATGAATCACAATGAATAATGGTTGAAAAATTTGAAAATCTGTGGCAGCTTTCATTACTCGAGGGTGCTCGTGAGTTTTAACTTTGCCTTATTTTCTTGGAGAACATAAAACGGATTAAGTGGCTCTATCTTTTCTGATTATTGTCCTCTCTCGATCTTCTATATGTAGTTGGAACTTCCTACAACAAACTTCTCGCTGAAAGTCGAGCGTCTGTCTGTCGAAGGAATAAGGGCCGATTATGACGCCAACTCAAAATCTAGAATAAACAGTCACTATTTCGGGGTGCACTGCACCGGAATATCTTGGAACTCATGTCGACTGCACATATCGTACATAAATGGTATTCATCCGGAAATGGTTATTATGGCTGTAGATTATTTTTCTTCAAAAGTTAGGGTCAGTTTTCATTTGCTCCGAAGTCCGAAGTTCTTTCAGTGAACACAGTCGTTTACTTTCATGTCCTTGGTCCAAGTCACTACGACGCACGCGAATTTCACAATTGTGGTCTGCAGCCAAACTTCTTATGAGGCTCTAAATCAACTGCTTAAAATAAACAACCCATTTTCGGCTGGCGTCTAATCTACCTGTTTTTTAAATTTTTTCGCAAAATAAATTTTCTATTTTTGAACCACTTTCAAAACCCGACATTTTGGAAATGTTGAGGTAACTTTCTTGAGCGAATACAAAAATGTACCAATATTATATTTATTTTTTTTTTTTGAAAAACTGTTTAAGAAATGTTCAATTACAATTACATTTTTGAAGTTATTCATTCGAGTTGTTTGCTTACCACTTGAAGTAAAAGTCCTACGTTGCGTTTTCGCAACATCCGCCAAAGTAGTAGATTTTTTATCCAACAAAATATTTTCTTGTTTGTGGAGTTTTTGCTTCACATGAAATAATGTGGGATTGATTTGTTTCTTAACTAAAATCAGTCGTGTTTAAATAATATTTTATTTTTCACTACCAAAATA
Source organism: Scaeva pyrastri (assembly GCA_905146935.1). Lineage (NCBI taxonomy): Eukaryota > Metazoa > Arthropoda > Insecta > Diptera > Syrphidae > Scaeva > Scaeva pyrastri. The sequence goes on along the minus strand of LR989927.1, from coordinate 39,612,390 downwards.
CTTGAAGAATCGTTGATGGATCCAAGTTCAGACGAAAAAAGCAAAAGTTATTATTTTGCATCCTTAAATGATTCTGTGAGTGTAAAGGAAGAAATCGATGATAATATGTAACATTTAGAAGATGTTTCCAAATGAATTAAGAGGTATATTGGGTAAGAACCTAACCTAAGTGTTCAAAAGCCACCGGGAAAATACGATTATTCTAACATTGCATCAACATTCAAAAATGTTGTCGCAACATCAAAAAAATAGTTGCCATGTTTTCAGAATGAAATGCCAAAGTAATCTTAAAGCCACCGCGTTAAAATTTGGAATTGAAAGCAAATTATTTGGAATTTTTTTTTTTTTTAGGGAATACATACAATATCCCAGTTAGGTCTATATTTTTCCAGTAAACCAGTATTTCGCTGCCGAGATCAATTCAAAACTATAAAACCATATTTACATGTTATTGATAAGAGTTCAATCGATTCCTGCCACAAGCTTGATTAGCTTCCCGACCTTAACAATTTGCCGAACGCAAAATTTATGCAACTTGGGAAATCTACCCATCATCTTTAAATCTATGAACAAATGATTCTTTATTATGAACGAAAAATGTAATTCGGTTATAAGGAAACATGAGTTTTTATTGCCAGCAAAAGCAATCTTGACAGACCCATCGATTTCGTATTCGACAAGGAAAGACAAATTGTTGCTGTTCGTTGGAATGATATTTCCATAGTGAAAGTTGTGTCAAAATCATTTGATTGATCAACCAATCGCAAACAACTAAAATAGTTTGATTCCAAAATGGAGAAGCATGTGAACATTCTGATGCCAAATGTAATCCGACATTATAGTTTAACAATGGGTGAGATTGACTAGTTTGATAACGCCACAATCAACTATCGAATCAGAACCAGAAAATGCATGAAAAATTCATTGATTCCACAGTTCCAAATTTGCTTAAGAAGCACCTCCTTCGCAAATTGAATTCAGAACATTTGTTGTCAATTTCTTGTTGAGGTCGGAGACAAGCTGCAGTCAGCCTATTCAAAAAGAGAAAACCCTAATGAAGTGATTCGTTTCAAGGACATGAAAAGTATTGTCGTCGAAATAGAAAAACGTCTGAGCTGTCTGAAGTGTTCAATTCAATGTTTTTTTTTTTTTTCTGTAAAAAATTTAACGTATGGCTAAGGCTCTGGTGAAAACCCTACACGGTATTTCAAGAACGGGTAGAGCTATGCACTCGAATAAAATTTAGTTAGAAAGGTTATAACTTTGAAGGATGCAGAAGGGACTTTCATAAAAAATTGTCAAGCCGTTTTTTCACCATAGTAATTAAAGAAAACAGTGAAAATGTTGGTTTATCGCAAATATCTTAGGAACGGATAATGGTATTGACTTTTAAATTAATTTTCTTGTACACATTGATATGCGATACAGATTTGGTATAAAGTTGAACATCCCGTTGTTTTTTTTAAATAGAAAACCCAAAAAAAAAAGATTTTGGATCACAAATATACAAAACAAAACAATTTTCTGCTATGTAAAATGACGTTTTTTACTCCTAGTAAAATTTTGGAAAAAATCAATTGACTGTTTTTTTTTTGGAAAAAATAAAAAAGTACAAAAAAATCTATCAAAAATTGGTACAAATGGTTTTTGATTCGTATATTTCGAGAGCTGGCAACGATATTGACTTCAAATTTGTTATATTTTATACATAAAGCCCTTTTTAGACGATCAGTTCAGTTTCAGTTGAGCTATCAGTTAAGCTTTCAGTTAAACTGATGTCTAAACACAAAAACTGAAACGTTTAACAGAAACTGAAACTGTTACTGAAACTGATGGAATTCGCATAAGTACATAAACTGAGGAAGGGAACACCGAACTGAGTTTCATTTTAACTGAACTGACAGTTAAACTGAAAAATGAATTTATAACTGATCGTCTAAAAGGGGCTTAATACAATTTTAAGTAAATAGTACATTTTTAATAAATATCAGTTTGACAGTTTTTATATACGAGAAATAAAAAACTTAAACAAAAATTTATCAAAAAATCCCAACATTTGTTTTTTTGGACTTGAGTATGTCCAGAGTGGTCAGCTAACTTACAATTTATTTTATTTTATACATACATTATACAACTGTAAACAAATTCGTACATTTTTGACGAATATCGAATTGTCAGTTTTTTTACAAAAAATAAAAAACTAAAACTAAAATTTACCGAAAAATTTCAAAAATTGTTTTTCGACTAAATATCTTCACAAAATTGACTTAATAATATACACTGCCAATCACTAGGATGAGGCCACATATTTTTCAACCAATTTTCGGTCCGATACCTGTTGGAATTTGTTTAACCCGGAAAATTTTACTACATGAGAGTAGGTACATATTTTCTTAAAACAAAGTGATACAATTATAGGGTTAATTAGAAAAGACCGTTGCAATTTCCCTACATTAATGAATGAGCTACCTAAAAAGGATATAAAAAAGTGCGCCACTAGGATGAGGCCATTGCGAATATTTCGTTGTAGAAGTTCACATCAGCAATTTTTTTGAAAATTTTGGTTGCAATATTTAAGAACGTTTTACAAATAACTCTTTTTATTAAATTTCAATTACAAATGGGTTCCGGAAAGACGTTGACAGTGGCAGAAAGAGGACAAATCGATGCTTTCAAGGAAATGGGACTCTCAAGCCGAGAATTAGCAAGGAAACTGAACAGAAGTAAGACAGTTGTAAACAACTATCTTGCTGATCCTCAAAACTATGGAAAAAACCAAAAAGGACGCACAGCCCAAGCCACAACATCCCGAGAAAAGCGGTTAATTTTACGTATTGCTTCAAATTCTACTCAATCAGCTACTAAAATAAGGTCCAAAAGCGGAGTATCAGCCAGTATTTCGACAGTCCGAAGGATAATAAGAAAAGATGGTACTATCCAGAGAAGAAAACCTGTTCTAAAGCAAGAACACAAGGAGCTGCGAATGAACTTTGCAACAGAACATGTCTCTTGGAGCAGTCAATGGAAACGCGTTGTCTTTTCGGATGAAAAAAAGTTTAACCTTGACGGCCCCGATGGTTACAACTTTTATTTCCATGATTTAAGAAAAGAGGAACTAATTTTGGGAAGCCATCACAGCCATACATCAGGTGTTATGGTGTGGGGAGCTATCACCTACTATGGCAAAATCAAATTGGAGTTTCTTTCTACAACAATGAACGGAAACAGCTACTAATGCTTGTTGGAACGGTCATTTCCGAAGATGAAAAATATTTTTGGACCTCTGCCTTGGATTTTCCAACAAGACAATGCCCCCATCCACACTTCCAGGGTTGTCAAAAGCTGGATTTTATCAGAAAACGTAGAGCTTCTGCCATGGCCACCCTATTCACCGGACTTGAACATAATCGAAAACGTATGGGCATGGCTATCTCGAAAAGTTTATGAAGGCGGTAGACAATTTGAAGACAAGGACTCCTTAATTGAAGCTATTCGTGATGCCTGGGACGAGATTTCACTTGACTATTTAAAAAAACTTTATGATTCCATTCCAAACCGTCTAATTGAGGTCATATCCTAAAAAGGGGGGTATACTCATTATTAATGGAGAAAAACTTAATAAATAAATGTTTGAAAACCAAAAACTGTAAACATTTATTTCATTTTTTTGATATTTTATAAGATTTTTCATGTGGCCTCATCCAAGTGACGCACTTTTTCATACTGTTTTTAAGTAATTCTTTAATTAATGTAGGGAAATTCCAACAGTTTTTTCTATTTAACCCCTTAATTTTATTACTTTTTTAAAGAAAATATCTACCTACTCAAATGTAGTAAATTTGTATGGGTACGAAATTTCCAGCAGGTATAAAGAACGAAAATCGATTAAAAAATATGTGGCCTCATCCTAGTGATTGGCTATTATTTTCAACATAATGTTTTTTTCAATACCTAAATGTTTAAATAAAAAAATTTAAAAAAGTTTAACCCAAAATTGATAAATATTGTTTTTCCCTAAAAATTGATATCAATCAACATCACGTGTAAATCGATAATTTCAAGAATGAATCGATTGCATAGTTTTTTTTTTTTTTAAATAGAAAATTCACACAATTATGTTTTGTTTGAAGACTCCAAGGCAACACAAGTTTTTTAAGTACAATGGGAAGTTATCAGTGTGGGTTGCACCCAGCCTCTTTTTATATTTATTTTTAAAACGCATCAAATATTTAAAAAAAAGTTGATTTAAACTGCATGTAAAAAAAATATCGAATTCAAAAAAAATTTTGCTACTGCATTTGGCGGATGTTGCGAAAACGCAACGTGAGTTTTCCGGAAAACTATAAGCTTTTCCAAAATTTGTTCTTCAGATTTCTTTTAATTAGACCATAAATAGGTAGTGTGTGAAATTTCATGTTCTTAGCACACTTGGAACTGGTAGCCTCCGGAAATGGGTTAAATTCATCTACTGCACTCTCAGAAGAAATTTTGAGACGAAAGTATAATGGGTATAACCTATAGACCGAACAGAACACACATTTCGAAACACAACTTTTATCATATGCAGTGCAGGTGTTATTCAAAATTTATATTCGCTAACCTTGATTTAGCAAAAACAATGCAATCAATGCTTGGATGTCCCTATTGGAAGACCAAACAAAAAATTAAGGTAAACCAAATTTGAATTCGAATCACTGCACTGTATGCGTGAGCTAATTTTCAAGGAATCAAAAATGTTTTAAACTAAATTTTTACTTTAGATTCTGTAAGTCATCTTTATTTATAAAATTTTCACGAAATGCTTAGGTTTTAAAAATAAATAGATACAAAGTAAAATAAACGAAAACTACAAATGTGTACCTACTTACATACCTAATATGACGCCAAATCCTTCCTGCAATCATTAAATGCACTACCCACACGAGTGTATAATCGTAACGCCCCAAGGAGGCACAATAACTCTTATCTTTCAAGGAAATTCAAAAGCAGAAACAATGTAAAATATTTGAAAACATACACACAAGAATAAAAGAGTTACAACAGAGCCCCCTTCACCCCCTTCTTTAAACAAAACGTAGTTATATAGTAAAAAAAAAAATAAGACACAAAACACGAAAATTGCAATAATCATAAATTAAAAAACACATCCTGCAGGCAGATGGCACCCGAAACGAATGTATGTAAAAACGTATCTGCGCTCGAAGGAAGAGCAAATACCACCCAAAAAAATAACTCATTAGATCCTGAACAGGGACACTTGCAGCACATGCAATTCATAACAAATCACGCTTATGACCAACAAACCAACAACAGTGCCATTCCATCGCCAAAAGGGAACAACATAACACCCAGCGAAGAGTGTGTTGTGTGTGATGATACGTGTGATGGTGGTCATTAAGGATATTTTTTGTGCAACCAAAAAAATTACAATACAAAAATACAAAGAATAAGAATTATTCAAAAAAAAGGATAAAAATACAAAATTATTTGCACACAATTAAGTGCAAGGATTTCAAAAACAACACACAAACAAACAAAAACACAAAATTCATATGTGAAGTCATCTCTGAAATATGAATGCCTAAATGTCCTGCAAGGATAATGCATTTTAATGTCTTCTTCTTCTTTTTTGTGATTCTTTGCATTTTTTGTCGTGTTTGTTATTTGTTTCTCAGTTTTATGACACAACCGAAAAAAAAACAAAAACCGGCACTTGATTATGTTGTGTCCTTTTTTTGACTGTAATTCTGTCAACTTGTCATAAATATCCTTTGTCTGACAGGACACAGGAGGAAAACTGCAAATACTTTTTCTTTTGTTCGTTTTATGGTATTTAAAAATAAATTAGAGAAAATAGTGTTGATGTTGACAAGATGTCGGATTTCTTTCTTTTCTTAACAAATAAATCCTGGAGATCCTTCAAGACGATTTCAGATGTTTTTCTTTACCAATTGAGGCTTTTGCCGGAGACAGTTTTCTCTTTAATCGATTGAGATTTTAAAGCGCTAGTGAATTTCTGTCCAGGAGTGGATTTTACCAGTTGAAGACGCTAAAGGGGCTCTATATATGGTCTTGGAAGTTAGCACCAAGCAAGCACAAGGAAAGTCTTGAATTGAAGACCATAGCGAGTTTAATGTCTGCCAAAGATCTGTCTTAGACGAAAAGAGTGAAATATGCAAAACATGGAAGATTTGGAAGCAACAATATTTACCAAAGAACTTCAAAACCAAGTGTTCTGTTCATCGCAGAAAAGGACGCGCTTAATTCCATCATCAGGGACTTACCATTGGTTGACAAAAGAATTTGATAGTTGGCTGAACGATATCGAGTTGCTCGTTAAATTCCTAGCTCATAGAAGACAGAACTTCGGGATAAGAAAATATACCTTCTTTGGATACCAAAGGTCAAATTTGCCAGGATGGAGGATGATAAAAAGCCAAAGTGATTGAGAAAAAGAAAGAGAACCTTAACTGGTTTGAAGAGAGGAGACTTGTGAATCTCAAGACGTCCTTAAGAATTCTAATTCTTGTCTTCTTCACTGACATATCTTCAACATTTTGAAACACTTTTTCATGTCCAGTTGAAATTTATACCAAATGTCAAACATTTTTGTAATTCCGGGGGCGTGGTTCTGCCTTTTTTTTATTAGTATCAATTTAAATAAGTACTTCCAATTCTTGTAAACTAATAACATTTTTTAGAGCTGTAGCACTTGAAATGTATGATTCTACCAAGAACAAAATTGAAAACGTAAGATTTGTCCCATAGAGGGCGTGACATCCAAATTGTTGTAATTCATAGAGGACACTTCTGATTCTTGTAGATTGACGAAAATCGGTGAAATGGTAGAAGTGTTGAAATCAAAGAGTATGCCAAGAGAAAGTTTGTAAACTTGAAAATTGTCATGCAGAGGGCGTGGCCTACACCTTTTTCTTCTTACAAAATTGTTGAAATTTATATAAGAAACACTTTTAATTTTTTTGTTATTTGACGTGTATACAGAACTTTTGTGAACCCACATGAAAAACTGGGATTATGATTTTTGCGAACAATATTTGATAATTGAGCTGCTTGATGGGCCCTCGCAGAAAATTCGAGTCCGCCGCCACTGACATTCCACTCAATTCCACTTCTGAGCCTGACACCAGCCAAACAAAAACGTAAATTGCCAAGGATAACTTCTGCGAATCAAATTCAAATGTCTTTTCTCCCGTCTAATTCTGCCATCTCTATATATTTATGTCTGTGTGTATATTCGTATGTATATGTAGCCAGACGACACTGTAAAACTCCTTTTCGTTAAATCGCCTTGCCTCGCACAAGTGACTTGGATTGGATTGGATCGATTCCAGAAATGCTAGCGTAGCAGTATAGTCTCAACTAAGAGCGAGATATGGAAGATGGTAGATGGGAATGGGATGTTTGTTTAGGATTTCTTATTTCGTCACACTATCTGCTCATGATCCTTTCCTGTCACACTTTGGAGAAAAAATTACCAAATGAAAAAAAAAAAACTTGAAGTAAAATAAAGTTTTCCATTTTCACAGTTTGCTGAAGCTTGTGTTCCTGTGTTGCTTATGGCTGTGGCAACTGGGAACTGGAAACTGGCAACGAATGAATGTGATTGCCATACCACTTGTGTCCACCTACATACATACATACCAATTCCAAGGCTCTGGCTATAAGATATGTATCGTGGTGTATAAATTCTGCCTCTTGCAGGAGTTTCTTTTTACGAGTGTGTGTTTTTTTTTGTATGCACTGCACTCCTGCGTCCTGCAGCACACTACTCTGATGCATAGTTTTATATCCATCAGGATCCCATCAACACTGCCAGAGAGCCAGCCAGTTAGACGAAATGAACTCTTCGTCTTCTCGGTCTTGTTTTTTTTATTTTTTTGCCTCTTGCCAGTTCTCTGATGATGTTGTGCACATCCTTTTTGCCATCAGGATTCAGGATCTGCTCTTGCTTCTGCTTCTGATTCTGCTTCTGCTTCTGCACTTTGAAAAGGAGGTTTTTTTTCCTGCTTTCTTCCTAAGTTGTTGCAATTGGATGTTGTAATTGTGACGATGTGTAGCGCTCTGTGAGTGGTGTGAAATGACACGCTAGGAGGAGGATATAATGCGATGACTCTGTTTCCAGAGCAAAGAAATTGCAATTGCTTGCTGTAGGTGGTAGGATGTGGTGGAACTATCCTCGATCTGAAGCTGAAACTGATGCTGGAGCGAGGAGTTACGGATGGGGATATAACAGTTATTCAGGATTAAATTAGTTTTCTTGTGCAGCACAAAACACTTGCAGCAGAATGATGTTGATGATTTTTCTGAAAAGTAATACCTTCACTTCCTCTATCCATATAGCTTCTAGCCGTGGTGCACATAGTTAGTTCTCCAGCCCTCCAAATATCCACCTCTCTTCCTCTCCCTCTCAATCTCAACAAACTTTACTGCTTCAGATATATAGCATTCTAGATGTCTCACTATGAGTTCTATGGTCATTATGTTGAGTGGTTTTTGGACGATGTTTTTTTCGTCGTCATTTTTATATTTTTGCTACAGCTTACAGCTTTTGCAGACTTTCAAAACAAAAGCGGGTAGAGGGGTTTGTTTCTATTTTTAAATGTATCTTGTTGTTAATTTTTATTGAGAAAATCTTAGTTAATGGTTATGGGAGTTGGAAAATTGTGATTTGAGTGAAATTAAAAAGAAACATTGAAAGGAGAAATTACTAAACGACAAAGTCTGTTTTTGTTTTTTAAATTCCTTTAGACTTGGAATGATTTCTATATTAAGGGAATGGTCAGTGTCTTGAAAAAGATATTAAAGTATCATTCCCCTTCCTAGCAAATGGGGGGGGGGGGGGGTAGAATTACAGTAATGTTGGTTATCAAATTAATTCAGATTTAACATTCATAAGGAGAAGAAATCAATTATTATCAAACTCAAGCTTTCATTCGTTTTTATCAGCCATATTTGCTTTAATCATATCACCGTGTTATTTCAACCTTTTTTTATTTCAAGAATTTTAAACTTTTCGTATAAATATAAAAAAGTGTAAAAAGTTTTCAGGTTTCTGACGACTAAAAAAAATTATTATGACAACGTTTGAAATTCTTGTTTTAGGCAAAAAATGATTGCAAGTCTTCTTTGAAAAGTAAAATTTTGTAAATTCCGCTGTCTAGTGTAGCATTTTTAAAAAATAATTGAACAAAAATACTAAATATTATTTCAGCTTTTAAGAAAGATTGTAACAAAGGTAATTGGTACAAAATTTTACTTTCGGAATCCAAAATCATTATTTCTGATTTTTAGGTTTTTTTTTTATTTTTCAAATATGATTTTTAGAAAAGTCGTAGAAAACGAATGCTTTGTTTGAAAAACTTAATTTTCAGATATTTTACACTGAATTCTATAAAAACAAATATGTCCAACCTTGAAACATTCCAAAGCCTTAATAGTAAAGAGCATGTTTTCAATACAAAGTTTTTGAAAGTACAATCAAAAGTGTTTTGAGAAATATTTATCAGTTTACGATTTTTATAAGAAATTTTATATATTGAATTCTATTCGTGTTTGAGAAGAAATAAGGATTTCCTGTCCAAAATTAATCTACAGTGATGGTCACGAATTTAGTACACTAGCTAATTCTCAGTTTTTGTATGTACTTTTTAGTATATCCGTTTTTATTCAATGTTTTCCCTGGACATAGATTTAGCCCATTTTTAAGTTTTTTCAAAAAAAACTTTATATAATTTTCTAACCGTTAGCTTTTCTAATTATTTTGTTTAGTATTTTGTAGGGGACCCTCATTTTTATGTCAACAGATTGACTTTTTGGTAAGCTATCCACTAAATCTTCAAACCGCTGCTCTGGGATCACTTACCGACCATTCTGTAGTCCTTGCCGCAATTCCAACATTCTTGAGTTTTTCTTCTTTCGATTTGATATTGATGTTCAACATAATTCCATTCATTTTCAATTGGATCACAATCGGGAGATTGCACTTTCCACTTTAAAGCATCAATTTTATTGACCTCTAAGGACTTTCTTACGATTTTGGAATAGTATGTTTAATGCATAAATCACCATACTACCGGTTAAAAGTCTTCAGCATACAATCTGATCAATTTTTGGGTCAATTTTTACTATCGGACCAACCAACGCCATGCCAGGAAAAAGCAGCCCACACCATAACATGTCCACCACCATCGTGCTTCAATGTTTTAATAGTGTATCTTGGACTGTGTTATAAAGGTTGTGGACTCCATATATATTCTTTTCCGTCAGATCCAAACCGACAGGACTTGTATTCATCGCTCCAAAACGAATTTTACCAAAAATGGAGTCGTTTCTTCAAATGAGATGTGGAGAACCATAATTCCAGACAAGTGGCTTTCACTGATAAACACATACATGCAGATTTATTTTATTCAACCGGCGCGGCTGCAGGTGGCGTCGAACTATCCTGTAGGAAATATTGACATCCAAAATTGAAATTTATTCGCTTTAAATAGTTCTTGTACGCTTGAAGTTGAAAATCGAGAAATAATTTTATCTTCTTTCTGTCTTTCGCTTCTCCCGTGATTGTTTAATGTTTTGAGTCGCTTCATAGCTTTGAACTTGACAAAGTACGTTATACACCATCTTCCTTAAGCATTCTTCCAGCTTTAAGTCTGAGGCCCCGGCCTACTCCGTGTTTTGAATTGCATTACGAGACTTCTTTTATCTTCTGAGCATCGTTATACTCTTACCATGTTTTTTCTAGTTTATTTGCATTTATAAACATTCTTACGATTAAAAACATGTAATTACCTAAAAATCAAAACAATACAACCATGATTTCAAAATGTGCTAAATTAATGTCCAGCTAAAAACTTTACGCTATGACTTAGATAACGGTTACTTCCGATAGGAAAATTAATTAAATGACAAAAGTAATATATTTTGTAAACAACTTCATTGTCGAAGACTTAAAGTTTTTTTTGACTAAAAATATAGAACAAAAATGTTAGGTATTATTTTGTACTATTGGTGTGCTGAATTCATGTCCATCACTGTAGGTCAGATAATTAGGAAGTTTAAAACTTTTAATTTTCTCAAAAAGCTGTCCCAGCAAAATAAGTAATGAACACAATTTTTTTTTGGTAAACAGAAAATAAAAATGACTTTAAAAACAAATCACGTCTGTTGCATATTGAACGAAAAAATGTTAAACATACGCCACCCACACCACAAATAGTTTATTTTTCAGTTCATAAAAGAGCAATGTCCAAAAATGTAGAGTATATTTTAAATACCTTATGACCTAAGAGTGTTTAAGGGTCTCTGAATAATTTTTCAAAACTTCGTCTAGATCCTAAAACTGACACATTTTGACTTTTGTTTATTTACTTTAATGTAATATTGCAATTATTTTATTAGTTTCTTCTTAATTCATTTAATTTTTAAAAGGCTATAGAAAGACATTTTTCGTGCTCTATACTATTTTTTTAAATGTATGAATCTGATTTCTAACCACTTGTCAAATTTATTTCAAAATAACCACTAAAACCGGACAATCCCTCCACAAATCTCTCAACTATCTCCCCAACAACTAAAGCCTCTCCTGTTGTCAATCCCACCATTCCCCAAACCATCCTAAACATCCCCCATTAACCTCCAATCCTCCACCCTTATTCCTAGAGAATATAGTCCTAGGTCGAGGAAGTGAAGAGATAGAGGGCATGGACCTCTCTCCGATCAGAATCGACCTGGACCACACAATGCCGACAGAAGAAGAAGAAGAGGCTCTTCTAGCGGAAGAAATCGTCCTAAACTAAATAGCTAGAAATGACTAGATGCGGGACCAAAACAATGCTAGCCAAGTCTTTCATCACGCTAAAGCAGCATCAGGAAATCAGATAGTCAAGCTGCTCTAAAAGTGCTAACATCCTACACTCTTAGTTCAAAAATAGTATGGGACTGTATTGACACACTGAATAAACTCGGTATTGGGTATGTCTAGGTAGACATGTAGTACAGGTGTCTCAATTCCAATCTTAGGACCAGAACCTTACTGTGGATGAGGAGAAAATGTGATTAAAAATAAAATCAAAAAAGATGAGGAAGCTAAAAGAGTAAAAATCTGGAAAGAACTTCCTAAAATGAGGTAGGAAAAACTTTACTTGGAAACTGTAACCAAAAACTTTTCAAAGACTGCATGAAATTAAGCAGGGATAACCTTAGAATATAGTGACAAGCTTACTCACTGGTTACTGTAAAATAAAAAGGCACCTAAATATCTTTAACCTAATAGTGTAAAAATCATGAAGAAACACCTGAAGACCACATTTAGGGCACCAAAGAAAGAAATATCTGGGACACTATACCAAGTAGAAGAATCAAACCCCTTAATGTAAATACTCAATTTCTTAAAAGAAATTAAATTAGAGGAAGAATTGTAAGTGAGGACCTCACTCAATTCTAGAAGGGGGCACAATAGATCTTCTAGGTCACAGTGCACAAACTCCCAACTTTCATTCATTAATTATTATTTCAATATAAATTAACCACCTTTTAATAAACGAAATCAAAACTATTTATGAACTTTTAAGAACTCACATTTTCTTTGATAACTTGAGATCTGAAACTTTTTTGTGGCAAATTGAAAACGCCCATCCTTATACCAAAAGGAATCTGGCTTATGTATTTTTTAATCTGGGATAGATAAAAATCAAAGTGTAAATTTAATTAAATATTGAAAACTAAATCTCTATTCTGATGGCTGGGTCATAAATTATTATGTTTCCTTTAGAAAGTCGTTCCTATTCGAAACTAGGTTGATGTGGCGGTTTATTCTTCTAACTTCTATTTTTTGACTTAAATACAATATTTCTATTCTCATAAACATGAACAAAATTTTGTCTTAAAACTTGGAATGAATTCAAATTAGAACAAAATACACTGCCAATCACTAGGATGAGGCCACATATTTTTCAACCGATTTTCGGTCTGTATACCTGTTGGAATTTGGTTAACCCGGAAAATTTTACTACATGAGAGTAGGTACATATTTTCTTAAAACAAAGTGATACAATTATAGGGTTAATTAGAAAAGACCGTTGGAGTTTCCCTACATTAATGAATGAGCTACCTAAAAAGGATATAAAAAAGTGCGCCACTAGGATGAGGCCATTGCGAATATTTCGTTGTAGAAGTTCACATCAGCAATTTTTTTGAAAATTTTGGTTGCAATATTTAAGAACGTTTTACAAATAACTCTTTTTATTAAATTTCAATTACAAATGGGTTCCGGAAAGACGTTGACAGTGGCAGAAAGAGGACAAATCGATGCTTTCAAGGAAATGGGACTCTCAAGCCGAGAATTAGCAAGGAAGCTGAACAGAAATAAGACAGTTGTAAACAACTATCTTGCTGATCGTCAAAACTATGGAAAAAACCAAAAAGGACGCACAGCCCAAGCAACAACATCCCGAGAAAAGCGGTTCATTTTACGTATTGCTTCAAATTTTACTCAATCAGCTACAAAAATAAGGTCCAAAAGCGGAGTATCAGCCAGTATTTCGACAGTCCGAAGGATAATAAGAAAAGATGGTACTATCCAGAGAAGAAAACCTGTTCTAAAGCAAGAACACAAGGAGCTGCGAATGAACTTTGCAACAGAACATGTCTCTTGGAGCAGTCAATGGAAACGCGTTGTCTTTTCGGATGAAAAAAAGTTTAACCTTGACGGCCTCGATGGTTACAACTTTTATTTCCATGATTTAAGAAAAGAGGAACTAATTTTGGGAAGACATCACAGCCATACATCAGGTGTTATGGTGTGGGGAGCTATCACCTACTATGGCAAAATCAAATTGGAGTTTCTTTCTACAAAAATGAACGGAAACAGCTACAAATGCTTGTTGGAACGGTCATTTCCGAAGATGGAAAATATTTTTGGACCTCTGCCTTGGATTTTCCAACAAGACAATGCCCCCATCCACACTTCCAGGGTTGTCAAAAGCTGGATTTTATCAGAAAACGTAGAGCTTTTGCCATGGCTACCCTATTCACCGGACTTGAACATAATCGAAAACGTATGGGCATGGCTATCTCGAAAAGTTTATAAAGGCGGTGGACAATTTGAAGACAAGGACTCCTTAATTGAAGCTATCCGTGATGCCTGGGACGAGATTTCACTTGACTATTTAAAAAAACTTTATGATTTCATTCCCAACCGTCTAATAGAGGTCATATCCTAAAAAGGGGGGAATACTCATTATTAATGGAGAAAAACTTAATAAATAAATGTTTGAAAACCAAAAACTGTAAACATTTATTTCATTTTCATTTTTATTTAACCCCTTAATTTTATTACTTTTTTAAAAAAAAATATCTACCTACTCAAATGTAGTAAATTTGTATGGGTACGAAATTTCCAGCAGGTATGAAGAACGAAAATCGATTAAAAAATATGTGGCCTCATCCTAGTGATTGTCAGTGTATCTTTAATTTGACATTCAATTGCCACGAAGTTCCTCATTTTTCTATAAAGGCATCTCATAACATTAAAAGCTTTAATAAAACTCAAGCCATCAACATTCTTCAATAATAACCAAAGCAAAGATGATAGACCAAACGACAACACAAGACTTCATTATAAATTCTTTGGTTTTAAAGTTTTTTTTATTTTTATTGTTCTTTCTTATTTCCTTGGACAATTTGATTTCTCGGTCTCATTCGTATCCTGGATTTGTACATATGTATATTTAGATCCTTGTTGTGCATTTGTGCAAAGAAGTCCAAGGATACGTAAAATACATCCCAATACAAAAAAAAAAAAACCAACTACAGTAGAGTCCGTCGAAAGCAATTGCATTTAGTGTGCATTAGTTTTGTGATGATTTCTTGGTTTCTCTCTCCGGATTCCCTCTGCCTCTGCTTTTCTTTGGTCATTAAGTTTTATTATATTATTCAAGAGAAATGTATATGTGCATTCAAATAGTCTATGATGTTGTTAGAAATGAGCAGTAAAAAATATAAAAATAAATTTATTTTGTTGTTTTCTTCTTTCTGGAAAATATATTCCAAGACTAGCGGAACAGCTCTGGTATTGCTTTGACATTTTCAAGAAATTTTTGAAAAGAATTCCGACGAAAACATTAATGTAAGAAATATAACCTTTGCACGAGTATATACAAAAACTGTAGGACATGAAATTAATGTGACCTACAAATTCGACAAGTTCTTATCTTAGTCTTTGAATTTTTTCTGTACCATTCTAAAAAAAATTCATAGATTTTAAAAGTATTAGGAGTGCTTATTTCACACCCTTGGTTGATCCACAAGCCATACTTTTTTGCAAAATTTCAAGGTTTAACGATATCGGGAACTGTTTTATAACTGTTGACGACTTTTGAATGAATCATTTGAGTGATTTTCGATGTCTGTATTTCAGGAACCAACTGTGCTATTGTACGCAAAATTTCTCTCCTCCCTATACAAACAAAACGATTCTTGAAACTTCCTCAATTGAGGTCTCTAACTAGAGTTGTCAAATTTAATTAGCTGCTCAACGGGATCAATGGTATAAAGAAAAACAAAGGATTTATGTCCAAATTGTTCTATTCCCAAATTAGCACAAAAGTAAAATAGGATTAAGAAAATTTTGTAAAGCCTGCTGTTGAATGTTTACGACTTTAGACATGCTCGGCTATTTAAAAGGACTTATCAGTTCGGACTGCCACAAAGTGATGATGAGCTAATCATTCGGTCCCAACCCTACTCATTCTCTGTGTGCTCCGTACTTGGGTCATAGTTTCCTCTATAGCACTGTTCTTCGGGATAATAATTGAAGGTATTCCTGGCTGGAGTGTTTGGATTCGATGGCTCTCCGTCTACATGATACATTGATCCGTCATTGGACATTAATTGACAACTTGTGACAGACGGAACAAAAATACATCATCTGAAGAAACAAAAGGACCGGGATGATAAGTTTGTACATTCCCTTCTTCTAAAACCAAAGAAGCAATAATTTGCTAGATTTGTCGCCATTGTCTGGATTGATTGAGAAGAAGATGGAAGAAATCCATAACTAGCTAAAAGTTAAGAGTCTGCCTTAGTGATCATTCTGTTGATAGAATGATTTACAAATCTTGCTGGGTCTTCCTTAACTCCTCAAGCAGTATCTAATTCTTGGATTGAAGCTTCATTGAGCTTTGGTGCCTCGGAGAACTTGGACTTAAATAACATACAAAGGTAAGAAGAAGTAAATTTTTGACAATGCAAAAGCTAGAACTACCTCCAGATGGACTCAGTACAACCAACTACGTGAAGACTAAAGAAAAAATAGCTTCCATCTGTATAACTTATCATGCTGTCCTGAGTATTATGTTCAATTAACACAAACTCTAACAACACCATTAACCAACTTCTTACCCAATCAAAAGTCGACTTTTTTCATACTCATCCTGACAAAACACGATATAAGTTCTTCATGCATTCTTAATGCCACAAGAATCTCCTTCCCTTTGTCCATATTCTCCCTCCAACCTCACAAACTGTTTCCTTAAACAAACAGAACCAACAATACCAACAAAAAAAAAAGTCAAAAAACCATATCCTTTATAAATGAAGGTGAACATAAGACCAAGAGAAGAAAAACGCCAAATAATGCAATGTATACTTAAGTAAACCTTTATTCATTCCGGGGGTAATTCTGGGGATGAGAATATTATAATGACACCTTGCACACAACCAACGAACTAAGTCTCTTAAGAATTCTTCCATATACGTATGCTTCCCTATCGCATTGCATCATCATGATACATAGCCAGGTTCACACTAGGTACGAGTAGCTATAGCAGCAGTACTTATGTAGGTTCTTACGAAGACAAACTCTCACATCTTTGACTTTCTTATGACACCGTCATTGTCATTGCGCGCCCGAGATGATGCTGCGACAAACGGATACAGAGATACACCATCATCCTGTTTATACATTATATTCATATATACGTTTCGAGGATGAAAACTAATAATAGATGGCCAGGAACTCACTCTTTTTTTTTTTTGTTGAAAAAGGTTTAAAAGAGAAGACTCCTTCCTTGGCCTTTATTTCTAAATAACTTTGTAGAACTGAGCATATACACCTTGAGTTTGACATGAGCGTACTTGATTCAGTGATTATATTGACATCCTTCATAAACAAAACGAGTCCAAAGTAACTTTCTGGGATTAAACTTAAAAACACAATTTTTGAATGGCGCCCAATGTGGGGCCAAACCCTACCAATCATCGTCTTCTCTTGGAAAATTATATTCTCCCCACATTAATAAAATACAAAATGTCACCTGGGCGTCTTACTCATAAGATTTATGTTACGGTCCTCACATTGGGCGCCACTTAAACAATTCAAAATTTAATCGACAAATACAGCCCTGCTTTGCAAAACAAACAACAACCGTTCAAGGTGTGATGATATTAAGAGTCAGGATATGGCACGTAACTCCTTTTCTATCCTGATTCGCTTCAATCTTTGAATCCTGAGGCATCGCGCGTCTGTCGCAACGCCACCATTGCCATCTTCGTCTGCACCCAGAGGTCGTTTTAAAAGTTCTTCCATCTCATTCCAATTCAAACCCATTCAAGCCCCATCCAACCTACGGTGACGACGACGACGACGACGAAGGACGAGCGAATGCTGCGACTCTGGCCCATCAGCTTCAAGATTCAGAGCATAAATATTTATGGCCGTGTGTTTCTTGTTTCGTCGCCAATGCTTCCAACTCAATTTCAATTTTTTTCTTATTTCATCTTCTTGAATTCTTGAGTTTTTGTTTTTTGTCTTTTGAGGGGCTGGAGACCAGAGGCCGGAGGCCGGGGGCTGGCTGAGGTATAGAAATGTTAAGAGGTGCAAGCGTAATGCGCCATTGTTGAGTGCCATCAACGTCCTTTTTATATCCTTCTCCTGATGCCTGCATCAAAAAGAGGTGTTTTCCTCTATAAGATGGGAAGATGGGGCTAGGTGAGAAGGTGGGCGTGTGCTGGGACCCAGAGCAGGGGTACTGCATAGGAAATCACCTGAGAAACTTTTTGGAAACTCCATAGGTAGTTCCTTGGCCATGGGTTGGGTATATCCTGCTGCTGCTGCTGCAATAAGCTGGTGTCATTGTCGTTTAATCGTCTTATATCACATTTTCATTGTGTGCGCGCAGATACTCGTATTATGTGCCGTTGTGTGGTGGTTAAAGTTAGTGAGATGCTTAAAAGGATGAGTATGGCTTTATGATGAGGCACTGCGCAACAAGGACACAACTAAATGACATTGGCAATTGTTTTGTCAAAAGCAGTTTAAGACACAAGTGAAACTGTTAATAGGAGACAAGACAGTTGTCCCATTGTCTTCTGACGGTTGTCTTCTCTTGAGGTTGACAAGACAAGAAAGTTTGTGTGTGATGTTTTGAAATGCATTTTCGGTAACTCTTAATGGTGTCATAAGACAGAGACAAAGAGAGAGAAAGGTAAATATTTATTTTCGTTTTTGGAAAATAAGAAAATTAAATTCAAATAATGGGGAAATTTTGAACTTAGGATGTGTCGTGTAGTTAAAAGTAAGATGACTTTTGAAACTATTTAAATACGTGAAAGTTGGTTTTGTGACAATGACAAGAGCATCTGGATCAGGATCAGGAATTGAAAAGTTTTTGAAGATGGATTTTCTGCAGTTGATAGGAGTTTGGGTAGAAATTGTAGGCAGGCTTCGAGGTTTGCTAGGGAAGAATAGTAAGTTGATGTTTTTAGAGGATGAGGGAGCAATTTTGTACAAGGTTCTTCAAAAGAAGAAGAAATAAGTTTTTTACAATCAACTTAATATTAGAAAGAAAATTTTACCAAATTCCTTTTGAAAAAAGGATATCAGTTTTTTTTTAAGATAGATAGATAGATAGATAAAATATTTTATTTCTTAAAATTCAAATAAGTACAAAAAAAGAAAAGAAATAAGTGACAAAAATATTTTTATAAAAAATAGAGTTATTGCCATTATTTAACATTTATTATTTAAAATGGGTGGGGAGACCCTTAACAGAAAAACTAAGAAGAAAGTCAAAATATCACAAATTTATATAATGCATACAAAAAATTAAATTAAATTGAAGTTAAACATTTCAAGAAAATATCGGGTAGAACCATTTACAAAAAATTCAATACTCTCATTATCAAGACTAAGGAGCCAGTATTTAATTTGTTTCATAAATAACAAATGAGAATGGTGAAGTCTATTAAATATCCGACATGAGGAAACATTATAAAAATTAGTAAAAAAAAACTAGGGTTTAGGCGAGACTTACCACATATTTTCTTCAGAACACTTATTTGCAAAACTAAAAAAGGTTTTATTTTGCTGAAATATGAACCTCCCCAACAAGAAATTCCATATTCTAGTTTCGAATGAAAAATGTCATACTAAATTTTAAGTAGCACTTTGGAAGAGCGAAATTTACACAACAAGGAGAAGTTTCTAATAGTGCACCGAAAATACTGTCTAAGATGTTCTGTGTGGTTATAAAAACACATAATAGAATCAATTATTATTAATCTCAAATACTTGAATTCATTAACTATTTCTAATTTAACACATTTATCAGTACAGCTCATGGAATCCGTAAATGTTATGGAAGTAACCAAAGGATTACGGTTGAAGTTAAAAAGCTTAAATTTTGGACACTCAGTATCATGGAAATCTTCATCAACATCAACAATCTTTTGACCAGACAAACTCAAAAACATAATCTTAGTTTTAGAACTAATTATCAATTTTTGCTCTCCAAACCAGATTCTCAACAAGCTGAGATCCTAATTTATATCAGATATAAGATTCAGAAAACTATCTGTATACTATAAAAAAAACCAACATCATCTGCAAAGGCTGTCAATGAACCTTCATATGGCAAACTAAATAAAATATAAAAAAAAGTATTGGTCCTGAAACCGAACCTTGTGGAACTCCTAATACCATCAAATTTCACTCTTTAGGCTCTTATAATAAAATATGATCTTAACCAATCAGAATCACTAATGAAACCTCGAAACCCAGCACTTTCAAGTTTTCTAATCAAAATTTCGTGATTAACCATGTCAAAAGCTTTTGATATGTCAACAAACAATGTGGCTGTATTCTTGTACCTATCAAGACTTTCAAATCTTTGAGAACAGAAATGGAACAACGCATCTTCGGTTGATTTATTGCTTTGAAAAGCAAATTGAACATCACTGAAAAATTTCGTTCTCGTTTTCATTTTTATAATTCAAAAAGATTGCTTCTAAGGCTTAAAAGAAATGGAACCAAATGACTACCCTGAGGAACCCCATATTTAACAATGAAAGCCATGGTTATAAACAGCACACAGGAAGGGTTACAAATTCAATCTATTGAGTCATAATTAAGTCGTACCATATCTAAAATAGTTAAGTTCCAAAAATGATATCAATTTTTGACAGACTGAGTTCAAAATGACGAATTGGATGGATTAAATTCTAATAAATAAACTTTTAAGTAAATAAAATATCGAACAAGCTAAAAGAATGTAAGTGTGCTAAATAATGCTTTAACCAAAGAGCTTTGGGATCTTCAAGTCTTGGCAGAAAGGTTCCAGTGGTAAGAATGATCAAATCTTGTGTCTTTTTAGACTGCTTTAAGGTACAGCGAAAAAGCACTATGTTAGAGATCTGGTCGGTAAACTTATTATGTTAAACAAGCTTTAAACAGGATTGAATTTGCACTGCAGACCAACTTGGACAAATCATCTCCTTGCACGCCAGACTTTAGCTGAGATCCAAAAGTAGTTTTTTTATGTGACAAAATTTTTCTAAGTTTTTGTTATTTATGTATAAATCGTCAGTGATGTAGTTCCAACTAAGACATTAATAGTCTTGTCAAAATCGAAATGCCAGTCTTGTATAATTAGGTCTGGTCTGTTTTTCGGTCTCCAGTTGTCTCGAGTTGTCTCATTTCGTCTTATATCACTATTTGACAATATTTTACTTATATTTTGACATCCACAAAAGCGAGATTTTTCTCTTGTTGTTGTCAGTCGTGCGTCACTTTAAAAGGTTTGGCACTTGGGATCTCTTAACACACAGAAGGTATATGAAATAATTAGCCACGGTTACACACAAAACAACTGACTTTTAGAGGCCCTATTTTTCAAGACAAGAAATTCAAATTAAAGTCGAAATAATTTTAATTTAATCCAACTGTTATAGTCAAATTACCTACATCTTAATATTCACCCAGCACTCAGCAGCAGCAGCAGGAGGAGGAGAGGATCCACATCAAAACTAAGTGGCATCATTCGGAATTCTTTACAACCCAACTATTAAAGTCTTGTTTTTATTTTATTTTATTTTATTTTATTTTATTTTTTTTTTTCGTTTGCATAGTAATCGTCGTGCGAATTAATTTGAACAGCTCATTTGGAATTTATGAAATTCATGAAACAAACTAATGGCTCGCCCCATCAAAATAAAGACACAACCGAAATACAAAAATACAAAATAAACTTCAAATTCTTTCTCCATCATCAGCATCAGCATCAGAATCAGAATCAACATCAGCATCCTCTGAAGTCCTTTATTGAAGCCAAGAAACGCCGCCGTCCGCCACCAGTAGGTGGAGTTGTTGTTCGGGTATATATGCGTTGCGTATAATGCCTCCATTTATGTAATCTTGCCATCTTTGTCCCTCTGCTTAGCTCGAGTATCTTATGTACTCGTCGTCGTCGGTCGCAGTACATCTCGGGCTTTCGTCCTTTTTCACATTAACATTTGAAATATCCAAACAGACAAAAATACATTATACATTTCTAAATTATGAATATTACCCTCGTATATCTGTCGTCCTTCTCAAATTGGCTCTGGTCCTCATTTCATCTCTCGTCATTACGGATAATATTTGGATTATGACTTCTTCTCCCCCCCCCCATCTACAACCCCCGACCAGTTTCCTTTCTGAAGTCGAAGACGAGGAAAAAAATAAAGGAAAAATAAAACTTATTCCAGCCTTATGGTATGGAAAAAGGACCGTTCCCGCCCTCACAGAGCACAACAACACAACACACCACACCAAGAAATATAAAGGACGAAGAAGAACCGAAATAAATGTGATATAATGTCGAGATGTGGAAGCACAAAACATCATCCAGGATTCAGTGATTCTGCTTCGACTCTCACTCCGACTTCGGCAATGGCATCGCTGTGATGTTGGAGCTCATTTCTCGCTCTTGTTCGTCATAAGATGAGCCAGTCCATTTTGGGACATGTCCCGGGACTGATGTGAGGAAGCACTTTTAAATTTGCATCAAACCAAACGACAGCGACGACGAAGACGAAAACGAAGGAAAAAAGGACGAAAGATTCCAAATTAATACGGAGCCCCCTCTATCGCCGGGGCGGCACGGTGCTCCATGGAGCTCTTGTACATCTATACGCTCGTATGTAATCCTTGTCTGGACCATAACATGAACCACTTTGTTCATATCTACATATGTATATATTGTGCTTCTCAGTGAGAAATGAGGAAGTGAAGGGGGCACATATTATTTTAACTGGTAAATCCAACTTTCAAAAATTTCTCATTTTCGAAATTTTCTATTTTTGTTGTAGTCGTATTAGAGTTGGAGAAAAATGGAAAATGAGACGAACGATTGTTGGCGTTCCTGGGGTTTCGTGGAAGGATGATGAGGACGAGAAGGACACATCCAAAAATTGTATATAAGTATACAAGTAAAGTGGGAAAGGTAAGGTGGGGGAGGGGGGAGGGGGTGGTCCTTTGCTTGCAATTCTGTCAGAATTTTAGACGAGTTATGATAATTGCCTTGAAGACCTCGCTTTTGGTTGAGGATTGTTTGCAGTTTTCTCGATCTGCTTTGGCTTCGGCTTTGGCTTCAGCTTCTGTTCTGTTCTGCGGTTATGTCAAATGCAGTTGATGGTGGTGGAGAAGGAGCATTAAGGAAATAAAATGGCGTCGACATGGACAAAATCGACAAAAATTCCCAACACATGATATGGTACTCTCGTGTATAGGTATATGTGTGGTTTGCCCAAGACATGATGGCTAAGGAGCCGATACATCTGAGGGAATTGTTGGAAGCTTTAAGTCCTTTCTTTTTGTGGACCATGATATTTATGACCAGCTAGTCAGCAGCGGTGCGGTATCAGCAAGGGAAGAAGGACATATGTAGTATGGATTTGAAAAAAAGGAGTGGAGGGATATTTATTCAGGAAATGCAATTGCCAAAATGGATTAAAGCTTTATTTCGATTTATATGGGGTTTGAGTTTATTGAGTTGATTTTTCAGAAATAAAAAAAAATTTAATAATATAATATAAAGCTTTGTAAAGACGATGTAGAAAAATTGAACAATTTTTAACGATTTGTTTTTATAAAGAACCGATTAATTTTTGAATTCGGAAAACCAAAGCTCAAACAAAATGATGTCTGTCGCAACTTCTGAAAATGGCATTTACAGATTGCTCATTATCCGGTAAGAAACTTAAGCTGTGTTCCCTAATATTTGGCCATCTATGTTCAAAGAAAATGGAGTCAAGGTAGAAAGGAAGAAAAGAAAGATGTAGAAACATTTATTAGAAACACAAACCAACAACATAAAAAGTACGTATACGCCTCAGTACACCATTGTTGAATTGAAATTTTAAAAGCAAATAGAAATATGATATAGTAGTCGATTTTTCACAAAACTATTCGAATTTTGTAGAAAAAAAATAATATAAGAACAGTTTTGAAAATGCTGAAATAGCGCACACTTCAAAAAGGAAGGCTATGAAGACAGAATTTCATTCCCGTCAAAAATTTAACTCCAACTCTGAGCTTTTAGGTTTTATTTAAGAAATGGTACTTATTGGATGCATTCGGTTTTTATCGGATAAGAGAAGTTCTGCTTCAATTTTAGTTTTTTTCTAATTTAACACAAATTTACAAATTGACTCAATACCATGTGTGTTTTTTTTTTTTTAATTTAAGTCTTTTTAATTAGAGAATCACATAAGTGATCGTAATTTTTTTTAAAGTCAAAATGGGAATCATCATTGTCAAAATTGTATATTTTCTACCAATATCCAGTTTTTTAGATTTTATACAGTTTTCTATTTGTTGGCAAATCAGTTCCGAAAAACACTTTAGCTATAACACTTCCTTATAAAAGACTCTTTTATACATACACATTGACGATAAGATACTTTCAATATACACTCAAAAGTACTTACGTTCGAAATTGAATTCTATTCAAAAAATGGAAAAAAATGCTACAACCACTCATCGTCATTTTGCGTTTCCTGAATCCTAAATCACCAGGGACTAATAAAGACTCCAACAGAAGAAGACCAGGTCCATTTCCATTCATTTTATCGTTCACACAAACACACACACAATCCTGAACACCAATACAGAAACTCTCATCTTCAATATTGAACTTTTGGATTTTTCTGAAATGTCAATGATTTCCTCGGAATCCTTAATACGTTGCACGATGCATGCCACTCAATTTTTCTCATATATACCTTCCAACATTTGGACCTACTATAGGGGGGAGCCGTCGATCGGCGACGAAGGACGACAACTACAACTCCACGAACGATGACGGCGACGCCTAGGTATCATGTCGTCCTCCACTTATCCCCTAATGCACTTATGTACTTATGTATACCAAAATCCAACTTTAGCATTGCAAGTTTCTCAATATGGAGAATCAATACCGATTTTTAAAAAAGAAAACTCGTTTCTCCCCGGAAAAGGATTCCTGCCTTCAAGCAAGCAGTCAGCCAGGACATATTCACATTTTTCCTCAGAGAAAATGAGGTTTGACTGAAGTCGAAAAGTTGATTCGATTTTCTGAGTGCTGCGACATGGCATACTCGTACATCGTCTTCATTTCTTCTGGGAGTAAGTTTGGTCACTTCAAAACTATGAGATGCAGAGGAAGTGATGTTTTTTTTTTTTGTACAGCGAGGTGAATTTTACCACATTTGTGTTGTGAAATTAAATTTCAAGTGAAATGAAATTTTCATACTCACCAAGTCAGATGGAAAGATGATTTTTATTTCCGAGGTGAAGTTTACTTAAGCTGTGATACTCCAAGCGAAATGAAATAATAGTTTTCACTCGGGGAAAAAATAGTATGCATTTTTAGATTCAATTTCTTTTGTGAAAAGAAAACAGGTATAATTATTCTTTTTTTTAACTTTTTTGTCAGAAAGATAAGCCATCTTAGAAGGAACAAAAGTTACAAAACAAAATTTCGAACATTTTTAAACTTTTTTCCCGCGAAATAACATACAATTTCGCTTGAATTTCGACCTATGTATATTTAAGCATAAGAGCTTATTCTTCACAATTTTCTCGCATTGAAAAAAGCTTAAAAAAGACAGAGAAGTAATCTATGAAGGAACAAAAATAACAAGAAACATGTTCAACCTTTTTCCCGCGAAATTACACAAATTTTAACCTAAATTTCGATTTCTCTTTAAGCATAGAAGTTTGCCTATCCCAATTGTGGAGAATTAACTTGAAACAAAAATAACAAAACGAAATTTTGAAATTCTTCAACTTTTTTCGCGCGAAATAACAAAAAATTTGGCTTAAATTTCAATTAATGTATATTAAAGCATAAGAGCTTATTCATCACAATTTTCTCGCATTGAAGAAGGCTTAAAAAAGACAGAGAAGTAATCTATGAAGGAACAAAAATAACAAGAAAGATGTTCAACTTTTTTCACTGCGAAATAACACAAATTTTAGCTTGAATTTCGATTTCTCTGCAAGCATAGAAGTTAGCAAATAACAATTGTGGAGAATTCCCTTGAAAATAAAATTAAAAAAAAAATAATTGAAATTCTTCAACTTTTTTCCCTCGAAATCACACAAAATTTCGCTTAAATTGAGATTCCATTCCACTTTAAACGTATCAAAATTTACTGTGAAATTCCCCCGATCTACACTTTGAAAAGGCTTAACAAAAGACTGCTTATTGAATCAGTTGCAATGATGCATCAAGCGCCCTCTATTGGGTGTGGCTGATATTATTGTGTACATTTTTCTATCCATGTACGAGTATGTTACTCCAATGGCAAAAGTGCTCATTGCATTTACGTATATCGTATTATTACGATATAAAGTAGCTTTTTATGGGTTTTCGGGGATTTTATAATGTTTGATGTGAACATTAGAAATATCGAGGTTTTTGCAAGAAGCATAAAGAAGTGTGCACAACGAGGACATCATCATTCGATTCGAGTACTGTGCATAGTTTCCTCCATTTTGCAAAGTGAAATGTTTCACTCTGTTTCTAGGTACATAGGATAGGTGGATACTGGATACTTATAGGAGCGGAGCATATATGAAGTGAAAAAAGGGTTTGGGTTTGGTTGTGTAATGCTTGCATTAAATCGGTTAGTTTCATTGGAAATTTTTCACCCACTTTTGCTCCATCAGCCAGAGGCCATTAAAGGACTCTTTGGCAATTGCATTTGAAAATGGAAAATGCTATATTTTCTATACGAATGTTCTGTTCATAGACGAGATGAAGCCTGGTGTTGGTGCGGGTAGGAGGACCTGCAGTATTTTTGATGAGTATATCAAGGGAACAGCTCTAGAACGCTATTCCAGTAGATTTTCGCTCAATAGTCGTTCTGAGAGTGGACGATTGAAATGTTTTGTTTATTTTACAGTCGTATACTCGTACTTTTAGTTGTTAATGTGAATTTCACAATAATGCGATTTGGCAATCAGATTTAGAAATAAATTCAGGAGTTTACATATTTTATGATTTTAGTAGGTACATGCATATATTTTTCGATTATCGTTATGGTTAACATAAATTGTTCGCAAGAGGAGTTTTCAAATAATGACGATTTCAAGCGACTAAGTGAATCTTCTCGTATGAAGTGCATTCAAAAATTTCAAAAAATGTCAACATTGTTTTTTTTTTTCTAAAACTGGGAGACGTAGAAGAACTGTTCCAAGACGGCCAAAGAGTTAAGGTGAATTATATTTGTTTCGAATAACTCATCCATAAATAATTTTATAAAATTTTGAAGTATTTTATAAATAAAGGCATACATATATGGCACATTTCGGAACAGGGGGACAACTTCATACACTCGGTTATCGCTGAAAACATGTATTTTCAAACAATTCGATTTGAGTTGATTTTGATCAAGATTTTAGGGGAGCATTTTTGGCATCAAATTTTGTTCTCACAAGAATTGAATCGAGACATTGAAAAACTTGGAATAAGCTTTAAAATTTGGAATAATGAAAACGTTAACAGAAGTTTCAAGTTAAGTGTTTTCAAGCCTCAAATCTTCTATTCAGAATTTGATTTCAGTAATTTAAAAAATGGAAAACTACGGTCTGGTTGCGTTTTTCAAATTGAAAATTAGCTAATAATAACACCACAATCATACCTCTGCCATTACATATATTTATTGGATTTCGCCTTATTTGAATTTGTATCGGAAGAAGGGGACAACATATATGTACATATATTTTTTGAACGCACCTCGTATGTTTGATAAAATTGGGATATGAATTAAAAGATAGTTTCATTTTCAAACATTTTAAAAAAAGATCACAGAATAATTTTTAAGTTCAATTTCTTTTAAAATTTAAGGTTTTTAACACTTTTTAGAACCCGAAAAAAGATATAAAAAGTTAAAATTATTGGTAATTATTTTTGATCGAAACTTTTATTAGATATTTTAATACAGAGGTTTAAGAACAATATTCACAACGACTAAAAGAATCCCGTGCAATTTTAAAAAATCTAAATCAAAAACCGTTTTTTTGGACTTAAGTCCACATTTTGAATATTTTTCGAAAAATAAATTTGAAACAATCAAGACCGAATCAGGAACGAACTGAAACAATTTCCAAACTAAATAAAACGGTGGGTAGAGGCTTTGTTAAAAAACTGCCAAGAAATATTCAAATATACAGGGTGTTTTATTTCCAACAAAGAAAATTCCAGATTTAGGATTGAGAGTCTATCTCACTTACTACAGCCCGATTCAACCGTTGCGTTGTAAGGGGTCACAAGCTCTTATAACTAATTTCCTTATGAGGATAGTTGAGACTACCTCACTAGAAAACTCACAACGAAATTCACCACAGCATGGTGAGACTTTAAATGTCATTAATTGATCATTGATGCAAGATAACAAAAATATTTGTTTATACAAATTAATAATAAAAGTAAATAAGTTGCAAGCTCTGAATAAAAATTTTTGGGAAGAGAATAAACTTTACAAAAATAGTGTTTTGGAAAGTGAATGGATCATTTGTGTCTCTTAAAGAACTTGAAAGCCGTCGCGTCGTCGGTGTTGCACATTATGAATAGTTGAAAAAAAAATCATTGCTATATTAGCCGTGTTTTATTGGTAGTTGAAAATACTAGCCAGTCAAATTTTTCATAGAAAACAACAACACCTCATCAGTGAACAAAAATGAGTTAGTATTTATCCAAAGTATTTTAGTGAAGATAGAGTTTCATCAGGGTTGCAAACAAACCTCGAATGTGAGCTAACTCATATTTGGGTTGAAATTATCAATACAAAATTATTTCGTAAGTAAACTTACTAAGATCAATTCTTCACAAAATTGATAAGACTTTTAGGATCAATTCATATAAGATAAAATAATTTTCTTTAGGATTAGTGTACTTATAATGATGAATAATAATAACTTTGCAGACAACTTAAAGTAACTTCTCGAAATTTTTATTTAGTATTTATAGAATAAAATAATGTTTACTATCCAAATAAATGGTCTTTATAATAAATTCTATAATAATTAAAAGAAAATAGTGAGCCACGATTATTCAACTGGTCTTTAAAGTTGCTTGAAACTTTGTTCCATAGTTTTCGCTCTTCCATATAAGAGAATGAAATTGAACAGGGAGTTGCTCATGTGGTCAACTTTAAGCTGTTGGCGGTTTATTTATTTTTAAAGTTTTGCTGCCAAAGTTTTCTAAACCAACTCGATGTGCATATCTATTGAAACTTCAATTTAACTAGCATTTTCATGCATTTTGCAACTCGATCCAAAAATGTACATGTAGAACAGCTGTTGTTTTTTTGTTTTCAAACTCAAATTGAATAATTAACTCAAATGTAAAAAAGTTAGCCAATAATTTCTTAAACAAGTGAGTTTTTATATTAACGATTTTTGATTGCAATATGCCTTTAACTTTTTCTATTTTCAAGTGCACATTTGCCTTTTATATTTTGTCGGTGACAGAAGATTTTGAAATTTTGATATCAATAAATTTGACAAATAATGTAGGGACACCAACTTTGAAAAGTCAAATTAAAAGTGAGTATAAAAGTGAAAAAAGCGTTGTATTGTATTGAAATACTATGTTAGGGATATACATAGATTACCAATAAAATACGGCTATTGTTAAAACGATCCTTTCCATTTTCGAGTAGAAGTTTTGCAATAAGATGCAGTAGAATTAAATACACTTCCATTTTTGTCTACACTCACATAATATCGAATGTCAAAACTGACATTTTTTAAAACATCATTTGAAAACATATTAAAAAGACAGCAAATATTAAGTTGAAAATTTATCTGCAGGAAAAATACCCTATAGTGTGAAATGAACCCAGGAATTATAAATATTACATCCAAACAATTTTAGTGACATTTTAAGCAACATTCATGAAAATATATTTAAAATTGCAACCCCTCTAAGTCCTTAGCTGTCAAATCCTTCCATCATTCTCTTGTCAATGTTCTTTGAGGTTAAATAAGTAAACCCTAAAATACAAAGAATGATTTTATCTTGTGAAACTGACTTGGAATATGAAACCACAATTTATATCGAATGAAATTCAAAACTTCACCACCAGTTTTCGAGCCTCGATATAAAACTGCAATTAAAATGCTCCTTTTTAGAAAAACGACATACATATGTACTCATTACAAAATTTTCAACTCTAAAATGAGTACTCAAGTAATTTGCAGCCTAGTTTATGCCACACTATCTTACTTAATAAAATACCAAAATTACAAAATCCTTAATTTAATAACAGAAGCTGTAGGTACTCACTTTGTGCGAAATATCTTGCCACATGTATCGCATATGAATCGCTGCTCGTCCGTCGTACGTCCACCCTTGTGGCGTTTCCTAACTGCACCCCCAACCGAGTGCACGTATTCCAAGTGCTCCTTGTAATTATGTCGCCTTGAAAATGACCGTTTACAAATTTCACATTGGAAAATCTTTTCGTTGGTATGCTGACGCAAATGATGCCGAAGTGAATGCTTCGGGAATGATTTCTCACAAAGTTGGCATTTAATTTTCGTGCCAGACGATTCGAGGGCCTCGAGACCACCCTCGGAATGGACAATCAGATGGAATATCAACTCCGATTCGTAGGCAGAGCTGGAATTTTTCAATTAGAAAGTGAATTTATTTTACGAGGTGATATTTTTGAGGTCAGTTCCTTGCCTGAATGTGCAATCGGCGCAAGCCCAGGATTTCTTTGGGTCGTTGTTTTGGGTTGATGAGGTGGATGGTAGTTTTTTCGAAGTTGAAGCCACACATATTTTGTATCTTCTATGGGAGCCGAGTTCCTGAGGAAGAGTGAAGGTTTCTCCACACAGCGGGCAGATGTGTTTCATCTCAGGATGGAGAGTGTTGAGATGGGTCTTAAGCTCGGATTTGGTTGCAAACGAGTCTGAGCAGTATGAGCACTTTCTTCTTGGAGTTTGAGTCGGATTCTTCTTGAGTTCCTTTCGTGGAGGTTCCTTGCTGCCCTGAGGATGGTTAATTTGATGTAACATGGCTTCAACTTCCGAAGTCGATCTAAAAAAAGAAATAAAAGTGTTCAAAGGATTCGAAATTTCGACGAACTTCACAACTTACACATGGTCACACTTTTCGCATCTCAGACCCTCTTTGCATCCTTGCTTGACCTTGATGCTTTTTTCCTTCTTCACTTTGTTCATCTTCTCGATGGAGTTCTGCCGGTGCAACTTGGTCTTGCGGTGCTTGATAGCTGCCTCCGGGTTACTGAACTCCTCGGCGCAAATCGAGCAATAGAACCGCCGTTTATTGTGTTTGAACTTTTCATGCCTCTGCAGAGCCATTTTGGACTTGAGCACTTCATCGGGACATAAGGGGCATCGGAAGCGTGATTGGTATTCGTCCGATGCTGTGCCAATTGCTTCTGTCTTGAATTCTTCACACCGGAGCGAATGTTGGCGCAGCTCTACATTATACCGAAAGCTTCGATGGCACTTGATGCAATCGATGGAGACCTTCTTGCTTATGATTATCGGCACCGATCGATTTATAGCCATTATGACCTCCCGATGGTCACTGCCGAGCAAATGACGCCGCATCTGATTGTTGTCTTCACATTCGAATTGGCAAAAGCTGCACCAAAACCTCCCAGGACCTTCAGTTCGGTCTCGATGCTCCACAGAGTTCCAATGGTCGAGGAAATGCTCTTCGTCATTGGCATAGAACCTGCAGGGACTGCACTGAAACGGCGATTGCAGAACAATCTGATGGATGTTATCCAGGACCATGCCATAGGACTTTACCAAGTTTGCCCGCCGTCGAACATAGTGATAGTGAGATATCAGATGCTTGCCCATTAAGTACCTCTGCATACGATGCTTACAAATTTCACACTTGACAAAGGTTTTTCGTCGTTTTCGTTTGTTCGGATCAGCAGCTGGATCGGGAGAGGCATTTCTTCTGAAGAGCAACTCTGGAGGCACTGGTTGAAGAAGACTCTGCGAAGACCCCTGAAACTTGTTGTCTACCCCGGCTCGTTCGAGTTGCTCCTCGGTTTCGGATTTTTTCAAATGCACAGCTGACTTCAGATGTTTGTCGAAAATTATTTTGGTCATCAGTTTGCGGCAGCAGATATTGCACCAGAAGTCTTGCGGGGGTGGTGGCGGGAGGTTCTGAAAATTAAAGAAATGAGTTTTGAACAAATGGAAACATCGCAAAACAACTCACCTCGTCTTTGTAGTCAAGTTTATCGAATTTCGTCCCGGGAACCCATTTGCCTTTGGTATGTTCAACTGGAGGATGAACACTATCTCGGACATCTTCCCATGCTTCTGCCGGATCGTCCCATTGAGGGGAAACTATTTTGGATCGCTCCAAGTCTCCTGGCTTCCATTTGCCACTAGTTGACGGAGGAGTTGACTCATCTCCAGGTTTCCATTTGCCCCCAGAAGACGATGTCTGAATCTCCGGAGACTCCATTTCGTCGGATGGCGGCTTCCATTTGCCACCACCACTGATCGGTTCTGGTTGCATTTTCAGGGATTTTGTTGGACTTTCCGGTTTCCACTTACCACCAGTTTCTGGAGGTTCTGGACGAACTTTTGGCGGTTCATCTTTTTTGTACAAGAGTTTTGATCGATTCTGTTGGGAATCTGGTTCCACATACTTTTTGTAAGGTTTCCACTTGGAATTGTCATTGGCTACGAACTTGTTATGCCATTTACCACCGGAAGAGCTCGGCACTGCATGACTCTGACCCTTTCCTTTCCATTTACCACCACTGCTCGGCGGTGGCGGTTGTGGCTGACTACCTGGTTTCCATTTGCCTCCCGAGTACGGAGTTGGCACATAATCTTCGTCATCGTCGTCGTCCTCATCGAACTCGTCAATATCTTCATCATCGTCGTCACTCTGCTCTGCCTCTGGAAAGCCATGGGCGAAAGCAATCGGTCGGAATATTGCCTCGTACTTCTTCGTCTCTCCAATATCTCTTACTACCTTCATCAAACTGTCCGAATTATTCTGTTCCACATCCTGCCAATCGTCGCCCTCGGTGTCTTCTCTCCCAGAAATGGCAACTTTTCTGGCACTAATTTGCTGAATGGAACTGGTCTTCCCACCGCCTCCGCCGGCGGAAGAGGCGGCAGCGTTTCCCGCTCCACCACTCGCTTGGACGCTTTGAAGTTGCAGCGAGGAAAAGAACACATCTGCACCCAATTCATAGGGCAAGTCGTAGGGATCGTTCAAAGTCTTCGAAGTCTTTCCCCCACCCACAACAGCCCCCACATCACTCTTCACATAGCCCGAAGCACCCGAATACTCGAAGCCTCCATACGCATCATCCGTGGTGACTCTGGCCCCCGACTTGATGCCAACACAATTCGTTTTGCGATGCTGGACGTAATTATCGAGGCCGACAATTGTGGCACTACATTTGATGCACAAGTGTGTATCATCGAGGTCCTCTTCGAGCATTATAATTTAGTGTTTCCGCTGGAAAGAGAAAACGACAAGAGAAAGAGAACAATTAAAAACATCCTGCTTATGGTTTTCGCTCTTAATCACTCATCCACCCCAGCACGGAGCCAGGGCAGAACACATTTAGTCCTTATCGTGTCCTTGTCATTGTCGTCATAACCATCCTAGCAAAAAAAAAAAAAACAACAAAAGCCCTCGAATGCTAATGTCCCTGAAAAGTGCGACGATGACAGGAGGATGAGCGCGGTATTCTGTTGCTGGGTTGATAAAGACATATGTTAATAGTAGCTCTGGGTTGTAGATGAAGTCCTGGCGGTCTGCGCGGAGTGATGGACCAGAAGAGATTGAAAAAAGCTGACTTCTATGCGAAAAATTAAACCATTATTCGCATTTGTCACCCTTTTGTCGTTCTTAACGTTACGACTATTAGTTGTACTAAAGGGGGACGTTTGCTTATAAGAATAAGCTTGAGCAAATGCTAAAAAGCCAAGCTGAATAGAACAAAAAGAAGAAAAAAAAATGCACAAAACCATTAAAGGCGACTTATCACCCAATTTACTGCCACAAGCGATTTTTTTTTCTATCGACTTGAAAAGACCGAAATATGTAAGAGCTTGTTGTTCCTATAAGAGCCAATGTTGAAAAGCAAAAGGCTAAGGCCCTTTGATGATTTTTGGCAAAAAGGACATCACAGGGGGGTGATTGCTGGATGATGGTGATTATGATGATGATGATGATTACTCTCTACCACTAACGCAAAAGTGGACGTTGTGTGTGTTTATGTACGGTACGAGTATACTTCGCACCTTGTGCTCGTGTATGGAGGCAGCAGATGGATTTTACTTGTCAAAGGCAAATTCTTATTTGAAAGAAAAACTTCCAAAAATGCTATGAGTCTCCAGAGTGTAATTCAAGTCATTCAATGAGGACCCGCTTAATAATGACGAGCAAAAGTATGACTAAAAACTTTTTATTTTGCTTAGAAGCGTCAAATTAAAACCCTTCATAATTTTGAAGACATGGAAACAGTTTCACGATTCCTTAGATAACTTCAAAATATGACGCTGGTTGTGATTGTTTGAAGAGGAAGTGTTCATAACCAGGTTTTGTCAGCCATCATGATAAGCATTGTCAAAAACTTGTACAAGTCTGCCAGGGCTGATTTTAAGAATCAAATCTTAGGTAGGGCTCTCAAATTTGTTTAGTAATGAGAGCTCGATACTATTTACCTATAGGAACATTGCAACTCCAGTGGTCAATATACAGAGGATAAGATATTTAATTTAAATACTCGTAAAGTTTAAAGGAATTGTCTTTTTAAAGTATTGGAGCGCAAGTCTTTCCTGATAGTAAAATTTGAGGTCTAGACTGATAGGTTAGTCTTCAATACCTAAGCTACAATCACATGAATGGCCTTTATACGAAATAGCTGATGAATCGTAAAATTTTGGGTTTTCCTAAGTTGGGATCAAAACAAAATGACTTGATGAAGAGTTCTTGAAGCCATATTAAACAATTTTTTGGCTGAAGCTTATGCAACTGTCAAAGTTTGATAGTATGGAAATCTGTGCAAAGGTGAGCAATCTCAATCTACTAACTATTTTGCAACAGTCTATTTGATTTAGTTAGTAAAACCTGAGCAACTGCGGAATGCAGAAACCATGAAAGAAGAAGTAAAGGAGCAGCAGAAGTATTGGAACAATCTGAATGCTTATAAGAAAGTAACAATTCCTTAAGAAACGTAGACCTTTCCTTTTGGTAAAAAGCTTTTTAAAATTTTCATATTCGTAAGACACCATACTATGTCCTGAAGAACGAAGAAGTTACAACTTTAAACGGGATGAGAAGAAGACCGAGAAGAAACTGTATACTTTGGACTAAGATTTGATCGAAATCTTCTAAAACATTGCATTTTTGTGCACAAAGTTTGCATTCCAGCGATTAAAGTTCTTTGAAAATTCAGAACAGTCTTACAAGTGACATTTGCGACAGAAATTTCAGACATGTTGCTGAAAAACCATACCGAGATCAATATCGAGATGAGACTGGCAACCTCTTCAGAGTTTAGAGCATTCTCATCCACGCTTATCATAGCTCCCTTAAAATTCTCAATCTCCAGCAAAAAAGTAAGTAACATTAAATCACATTTACCATAGGAATCGAATATAAATACTCAAACTCATATTTGTCAGCAGATGATTCGAACACACGCTTAAATCGACTTAGTTAAAGATCATTAAATAAATTTCCTCAAAAAAACGCATCCATTCCCATAGTCAGTGGATAGTGGTCAGTGGAATGCGATTGAAGTTTGTTGGGTTTGTCTGCTTCCCTTGCACCATGCGAAATTTTTCCATTGTGAAATTTATGAGAATTTCTGTTAAATGAACTCGCTTAACAGAAATACGTGGTCTTACCCCGTGCGTCTTCCTAAGTCTGGAACACCTAAAGTTGAATAGGTATGGTATGCAATAAAATCAAAGTCATTGATAGTCAACATTTATTGCTCAGAAGTACCATTTCGATGGAACATTCGATTGCGGTTACCTTGATTAAGTTGAAATTATGACTGATAAGATGAAGTGGTTCTGTGCTGAGAAGAAGAGGTGATATCTTCTCTCATGCAATTATCATTACCATGTCTGTAGGAAGATACTCGTATGATGATCAAAAGAGGTCTTATAGAAGTCTGAGATGAAACTTTTGTACGTGTGGGTAGAAGTCGAGATGGGCAACGATTTCAAATGAAGATCATCTGAAGGCAACTAATTGAGTTGCCTGATGGGAGTTGTTATGTCTATATGAATACTTTTATTGTTGATAGCTGAAAGATGTCTTAAATTAGGACATGAAGACTGTTTGTAGCTTGTATTAAGGTATAACACGAAATGATTGGGGGAATACATATAGAAACCTATACAAGGTGATTTGCATAAGATGCAACAAAAGAGCTAAAACGAGTAGGTTGGGTTCTGCTTGCTTGCTTGTTACAAAAGCCAGAGCACATAAAAATAACTGATGCTTAAGTTTTTGGACTACTCGAACATTCAACTATTAAATGCAACATTTATGACAAATTTGATCAGATTTTAACAGCTTTATTTAAATAAAATTGGGTAAAAACATTGATCCACACCCGGGCGCCATTTTTTACATATTCTTTGTAAGGTTTGCAGGTGCATTTATTTCCAATTTAAACATGGAGGAATAGCCTATTATTCATTAATATGTACAGAAATAGATTCTTTTCATGAGGTAGGAACCTTAATAAGACCGATTACCAGTTCTATGAATTTTATATTTTCATTTTGGTTATCTTCAATTAAATTCATGTCACATAAAATACATAATTCAACTTTAAACACCCACCTCAGTTGCAAATAAAATGGACACCTTTCTATAATCTTCCAATTCCATTTCCTTCATCAAATTAATAAGAACCTATAAAAACTATGACTTCTTTTCAAGGTCCACAACAAAAACCATTAGACATTTAAAATTACAACAATGTAGTTGCACTTAGATACCCATAACACGTTTGAAATAATTGCTGATCCTAATGGCTATTTATTGTCCTTAATAATTCTTAATCATATTGACATGAAAATATTATAAAATTTTATGATCCTCATAAAAAAGAATAAAATAAACGCTCATATGACAAATAATTACGTGAGAAAGAAAAGAACTGACAAAAAAGAAAAAAAAAAACAGCATGAAACCCAGTCGACAAAAATTTTACTTCTAATTCCCACACCTCGCTGAACATATTTCAGATTTGACAGGTAGAAAGGTGCACACAAACAAGCACTCACACACATTTGTCTCGTTTTTGATTGAGAGATAAGCACATAAGCGGCAGCAGGTTGTGTTGTTTAACTTTTTTTGTAGGTAGGTATCTGTCCTAAAAGAAAAATATTTTAATTTTTTTTTCTTCCATCGACATGTCAATGTC
This sequence comes from Scaeva pyrastri, assembly GCA_905146935.1. Lineage (NCBI taxonomy): Eukaryota > Metazoa > Arthropoda > Insecta > Diptera > Syrphidae > Scaeva > Scaeva pyrastri. The sequence goes on along the minus strand of LR989927.1, from coordinate 39,575,145 downwards.
AGAACAGAATAGAACACGAATTACACAAATACTCGTATATCTCTACACACGAATACAAATCGAAAACATTTGACAGGCAGCCATTTTTATATAATTCTCTCTTTTCGATTTTGCTATTCTGTTTCTTTTTTTTTGTGTATTTCATCATTGATATATAGACGGTATATCTAAAACTGTCAGTCAATTCTGACACAATCCGCCGCCATCATTGGAAAACTGTCAATTCCATCCAGTGTTACAATTTGAAGGGATAAAATAGAAATTAATCATTCTTTATTTATGTATTTTGTATCTATGTGTGTATATATGGGCTTAACTGAAAACAATCAGGAAAATGGGGGAAATGAAATGACAGTAGATAAAATACGGAAAAACAAAAAAAAAATGAAAATGGTTGAAAATGTTGTATCTTTTCTTTTCGAGGTACATAAATCCTTCATCCCTCATTTTCTGTCACTTTGAATTCGGTTGGGTGAAACACAATTGAATAACGTCTGTCAAATGGATGAACATTTCGTAAGATGACGAAAAAGAAGAAACAATGAGCAATCAGACTTATAAGGGTATAAAAATGTGACTTGATGAATTTATTGCTATTTAAGACAATAATAATTTTAAGGAGGTGCGGTCACGGTGTCAGTGGTAATTGATAGTTTGCAAAAAAGAAGTGACAGTTCCAAAGTAGAAAGCCAAATATGACATCCGCTTATTTTTTGATTAAAAATGTGCTTAAGTGTGAAATCAAGGCATGCAAAAGAATGCATGAAGTCTGGAATGATTGTAATCGAATGCAAATTGCAATCATGAATGAATGCAATGAATTTCATGGAGTGCATTCCTTTACAACCTTGCGGTGGTTTATCTAGAGAAACACAATTTTTTACGTCATTCTTTGCTAAAAAGGGTTCTGTCATCATTTAGACAAATACAAACATGTACATAGTTGAATAATTGTTAAAAAAGGTAACAATTTTTTTTTTTCATTTAAAAAATTTAAGTGCTCAGAAAAACTGATACATGAAAATATTAAATTTCGTTCTAGATGGCGTCAAATTTGGCACACAAGTTTAAATGGCAATATGAAACCATTAATTCCATGCAATTTGGTTTTAATTTTGAATACTTGTACATACTTATGCATTTCTTCAAAACCGTTCCAAACTTCGAAAATTGCAAGTGGGAATAATTTCAAAAGTTGGAAAGTTGTTATCAAAGGAACAAAAATTATTGACATTTCCATACTCCACCGATAGCAAGCGTCTTTAATTTCGATAGCACATTTCATTTCTTAAATCAAATAAAAATGTGAAGCTTATTCTAGGTCTTAAAATTCAGGAGTAAAAAAGCAACTCTTTAAAAGAAACATTGCCACATGACGGATTTCGAGTTATCATCAGAAATGGTATCGTTTTGAAATCTTGAAATTTTGCTCCTTTAAACTACAATTTTAGAAAAATATTGGACTACTGACGAACAATGTTTACCTAAAGTCAATGAAGAATCCCAAGAAAAGACACTTTTGTCAACCATGTATTAACTTGGCCCCAAAAAGAAATACTCCAATAAAATATTGTGACATGTCAATTTTGTCTTCCGCCATAAAGAACAAATTTCAATCTCGACATGAAGTGATAACCCGATGATTATCTTCAAATAAGCAATTTAATCTCAGCCGCCCCCCATTGCATTATAGTCGTATAGTATAGGGGCGTGGGCCGGGCACATACTGTCCAATGATGGTCATCCGAGATGGTAGACAACAGAAAAAAACAACAAAACAAACAATTTCCGGAACAACTTAATCCTCTCAATATGCATCCATCTTCTAATTTATATACAAAAAAAAACAAAAAAACTTTGACAATTGTCGCCATTACGATGATGCAGCTTGCCAAGCACGGCCGGCCGGCCTCGGGCACGTGGGCAGGACAGGGCATACTCCAAATGGAAGCACATCCTGCATTGCATTATTGTAAGCGGCGAGAAGTCACCACACCATCATCATATAAATGAGCTCCACGCAATCCAACCACAAACCAGGGGTGATGGCGATGGTCATCTTCAATCTTCAATCCTCATCATCATATTGTTGTCGCCCCAATCACTCGCCCGGGTTAACATGGGAATTAGATGATATACGATCGAGATGTTAACAAATCTTCCGTTTTTTTTCCTTCTTAATCCAAAAAATCAAAAAAAAAAACGAAGCAAACCAAAATTATTCAAATTGGTTTGATTTGGGATTCAGGTCCAAGAGAAAGGGGGACTATGAAGAAGAAGAAGAAGAAGGAACCCTGTTGCGTGGTCAGCGGAGTCTTCAACCAACACGACGCGTCGTCGTCGTCGTCGTCATCGTCGAAATCAGACAGAGGGACTCTTCTTTATGGGCTTTTGTCATCCGTAAATCATGTGTTTAAGCGTATTTTTATGTGTCAACTGATTAATTCGATGATGTGGCCATAAAACCGTTCTTCCCTATATTTCCCCTTGAGTCGTCATCACAAGTAAGTGGTCCTATGGCCTGGTCACTCAATGGATTTGAATTTGAATTTTTGACTCTGGAACTACTCGAATAAAACTAAAACCTACGCAAAAGTCCCATCGCCATTATGAGGCAGTGACGGACGGCGGCGGCGGAGACGGCGGCGGAGATGGTCGGTGGTTGTGGCGGCGCGGCGGCAAGTCGCAACTCAAAAGCGAGGGCGATTATCATAAAATATTGAATTAGGAATGTGTGTTGTGTGTACTGCTGCGGATGGCGATGGACAACATGACATGATACATGACACAGAGGAGCAAGAGTCATCCCCCCATCGCATCGCATCGGCATCGATCGCCATCATCTCCTCCATCAGGATGATATGTTCGGAGCCAATCGAAGACACATAAAATCTGGAGACAATCAATGACGCGGCAACGACACATCCAAATCGACAAACGACATCGACAATCGACATCCACTTCCCATATAGCGAGCGAAGATGAAGAAGGGTTTTATAGATATGGACGTTTTCCAATACCTCCAATCCGGTTCGGTTCAGTTCAATTCAGATTCTCAGATTTGGGATTGTTGTGGCTTTGGATGTGTTCTTGTTTTTTTTATTGATTTTAAATAGCCATTATTCCTGTTTGACTCTGGCCTCCTCTTCGCCTCCAGAACCACATCGAATCGTGTGTCATTTTGGGAACTCATTTTTAGGATTTTATAACTTTTTGATTTGATTTTGAAAATTGTACTCGAATTATCGCCGCCGCCGCTCCGATGGTGGACGGAGAATAAACTCAATGAATTATTGTCACATGCGGAGATCATCGTAAAATGGTAAAAAGTGAGACAATTTATCAGACACATGTGTATTTGGAGGAGGGTGAGACGTGAGAGACGAGTGACGATGACGGGGCGAAATATTGACGAAATAAGCCTATTTTATTGGGCAATAAATTCGTACAATGGGACCTGGGAAGAGGGACAAATCGCTGTTTTTATTTGAGTTATAAAATTTTTAAAAACATCAAAGTTCACTTCGGTTAAGGCAAAGGTTGTTGGTGGTGCTGGAGAGGGAATAGGAGAATTGACCAGCTGCCATTGAGCTTGTCAAGAATTTTATGAGAGGGCTGTCATTTGGCTTTGATGACATCGCCTTTACGCGGTCGGTTGGTCTATTAGTCAGATTTCTTTTTTTCTCGGATGACTCAAATATTTCCATGAGAACAGGAATCGAGGTATAAGCAGTTCGATTGACCAGTCCGTCTGTTTCATGATTCGTAGAAAATGGCCTTGTCTGAAACTATCTGGATGACTTTTAATGTCAGATAAAGTACTTCACCAAAAGCCCTACTCCAAAAAGTACAACATTCAAAATCCTATAAAAAAGTGAGGTTAAAACATGACGGATGTTGTGTGTATTTTTAACGATTAATGATGTGGCTTCCGTCTTTTTTTTATAACAAAACGGAACAATTCGAAATGGACGACGGCGGTTGCTGCCGATGAAGACGCGTTCAACCATAACACCCCAAACATAAAAGGGTTATTACTGGCATTTATATGAGGGTTATAAACGTCTTTTTTTTGGGATTTTATTAATTAGCTGCTTATAAGACATTTGTAAGCGATATATCATGCGTCCCATTATGTAGCCCAAGTAAATGACCTTTTTTTTTAACATGTTTTTAATGTGTCATATATTTTTATGTATAATAAACTTTTATATAAGTCTTGTCTACCTACTTTTTACAATAGGTCATCAAATAAATTGACAGTTAAATGGACATAAAATATTTTACACTGAAAACAAAAATGAATACACCATTTAATAATTTAAAATGTCAAAATGACAAGGATCCTCGTATTAGGAAATTGCAATTGAATATTGTTCATTTTCTTGGGACACACTCAGGGTGAATCTATCACAAAAATGTAGGGTTGCCACATATAAAGTGGTCGTATATGAAATGGCAATACCAAAAGAACACTTTTTCTATTTTTAACTTTTTATATGAATCAGAAGTAAACTGGAGAACTGTGTTGAATACAAAAATAGAGAGTGATTACCTTAAACTGGATGATTATGCGTCACTTTGGCAACTCTGGTTGAATTCAAAAAATATTGGTTAGTTTACCTATTTTCGCATTCATTGACAGGCGCTACGATTTGTGGAGAGAAATCCTAATTTCTTAGATGAAAGAAGTCTTAAAGACAGTTAACATTTTGGAATTTTTAAGAATTTTAGTTCAAATATTACAAAATTTATTACACAAATTTTGACACTTGAGTCGGTTTTCATTGATTTTAGAGCAGCCAACTCATGCTTTTTAGATAGAAGATACCCAGGACTGCATTAATATGGGAGTTGTAAGGAAATATTAGCGGTTTGATATAATTTCATATAAAGGGTGATCCATTTCGAGGTTCACTACTTTTTTAAAGAAAAAACACAGAAAATTAAAATTTAATGGGGAATGTTTAGTATCATTCGAAAGCACATTCTTTGGCATATATTTTTTGAAGATTATCTCTTTCAATTGTTGGTCCATCCGTTGAGTCCAATTTTCGATGACTTGTTCGAGCATTTCGACTATGGTAACTGGCGAATGACACGCGTGATGTTTTGCTCCAAGGCTTGATTCAAAGCGAGATTGTCAGCATAGATTTTAGACTTTACAAATCTTCACAGAAAAAAGTCTAAAAATGCGATATCACTCGCTCTTGGTGGCCAATCGACCTGCCAAAACGTGAAACCGAAGTGTTCTCTCAATAAATCCATTGATTCATGTGATGTGTGGGAAGTGGTGCTGGCCGTCTTCTTGAAACCAAATGTCGTCGAGATCACGAGCTTCAATTTCAGGCATCAAATAGTTGGTTATCGCATGGTGCGATAACGGTCGCAATCTCGCAATTGACGGTTACTTTCTCACCAGCATCATTTTTCAAGAAATATGAACCGATGATTCCACCGGCCTTCAAGCCACACCAAATTGTATTTTTTTTTTTATGAAATGGCAGCTCTTGAATCTCTTCAGGTTGCTCTTCGTCCCAAATCCGACAATTTTTCTTGTTTACATACCCATTTTGCCAGAAATTAGCAATTGAATCACACTGACTCTTTTCTGACTGAGTCATAATGACTGTGCTTTGTTACCAAAAAAGCGAGAAAATCCTTCAGTTTTGTTACAAAATTTTTGTTGCAAAGTAGTAACAATATTGTAACATTTTTACTAAGCATGTTGTAATTTTGTGTAACTTAATTGAAACAAAAGATTCAAAGGTTTTAATTAAATTGGGGTTTAAACATACGATTAAATTTTTCAATGAATGAAGGTAACAAAGTGGTTTCAATTCAGTAACATAAAATAAATGTCAAATTAATAACAATGAAACTAGTGTGCTACTTCCTTGTTACTTCACTGGTTTGTGAAATGGGAAAAAATGGAAGTAACAAATTAGTTGCAATTGAGTAACTTGTAAATTAAATATTAAAATCAGTAACAACAAGACTGGAGTGTTACTACCTTGATATATGTATTCAAATTTTAAGTAGAAAAACATTTATGTTTAAACCTACATATATGTTACTAATTTATTTGCTTTTTTTTACCAAAATAGTATTTTGAAACTATAGTGTTTTAGTCACAAAACTGAAATCTGTGCCACTAAGGGCGTGATCTGTCAAAAAGTCTATTAAACTACCTTTAATTGGATCACCTTTCAGAAATAGGGTTTTGAATATGACGAATTTTACTAATCACTATGATATGGCTCAAGTCTATCTTTTGCTTTATGAAACGACCATAAGCCACAACAAAATTAGAATGACTACTTGTTTTATGTTCCAATGGTTACCCTATCCAAGTACCTACATGCGACTCTTTGAAAGGTACACACATTTATATTTTATGTGACACCATAACCCATAACAATCTTGAACTTCGAGAGCTGAGTGGTGATCCAAAAAAATGCGCTAAAAATGGTCAATGCTTCTGGGGATGCAATTGGCGGTACATAAAACCTGAACAGCATGTGACGATGTGAGCTTATTTTTAAGGTGAATTAAGAAGCTATCATCGGTGCCTGAACTTTGACACACTGGAGTCAAAAAAACTCATTCTAAGAACATTGGAAAATTATTTGGTCCAGATGTTGAGGAAATTAGGTTATGATTAGTTTATCTGGCCGGAAAAAGGCAACACACTTAGACCAATAGTTGGTCCGTTGTGATCTAAAGGTCTTCCACGCTCGTTAAACCAATTGGAACTCGCAATGAAACGTTTGAGACAATAAATTTCGGAATTTCTTAGATGACTAGGATCATTATAGTAGAAGTCTCCCAAGTAGGGTCTTCATCTGTGAAATGAGTTCAGGACAAGAACATAAAAGGTGAGAAACTGACTCCTCTAAAATCGTTTGTCGAAAGGCACATTTCGGAGTCAACGCTTTGACAATTCTCCATGACCATGGAATGTTCCATCAGTCAATGCTATTGAGAGGTTTTGAATAGTTTTTTGAAACAGCCATTTATGGCAATGTCTGTGTCTCAACATTCACAGGGCGGAATTTAATACCTGACTAACAAATCAATTAACAGCTCAAATTAAATTAACAATATCGTGTAATCGGAAAATTGACAGTGATAACTTAACTCACGCTCACTTAGAAACTCGTCTAAGCATTTTGGGACAACAATGACCGAAAAGTGTGATGTCCATTTTACCATAATGCTAACACTGTGAACGTTGACAGGTGGAATTTTAATTGTTTGTTAATGTCAGAGAGTGAACGCGTTGACCTTTAACTTAAGTTGTGAAATTGTAGTTTATGTTTTGCCTGACAAACTGCGGTGTGACGAAAATATATTCAAAAATCGTTTCGGGCTTATTGGCGTAGACTAGCAACTTCGCACATCCCCACAGAAAATAGTCAAGTGGCGCCATTAAATCGCACAATCTTGGAGGCCAATTCACGGGTCCGAATCATGAAATTTTGCGATTACCAAACGTGTCCTTCAATAAATCAATTGTGGCACGAGCTTGGACATCTTGCGTCGCGCTGTCTTGTGAATTGACGAACGAAAAAGTCAGCAATCATCGCTCTATATCGGTCACTTAACCATTGACTGTAACGTTCTGGCCAGCGTCGTTTTTAAAGTAGGACGGACCAAATATTCCACCAGCCTATAAAGAACACCACACAGCTAGTTTTTCTGGATGTAACGGTGTCTCAACATACACTTGAAGATTACCATCACTCCGAATACTGCAGTTTTGTTTTTTGATATCCATTCAACCAAAAGTCAGCTTCAACGCTAAACAAATGTAGCTTATGAAAATCATGAAATGAACCATGATTTTCAAAATAAATTTTGCACAATTTGGAAGTGTTGTTCAGAAGTCAGTCTATTCATGTTGAAATGCCAAACCAAACTAAACATAATTCACTTGACAGCTGACAAAATGACCGCCAGTTAAAAAAGTATTGCCATGTTCAAGTTCTATATCTCTAAAAAAACAACACCCGTTTTATGAGCTTATAGCGTTTTAGAATAAAATAAAATGAGTTTTGTTTTTTAAAGCCAACCCTGGTCCTGGCACAAGGTCAACTTAAAAAAGAGGAAATATTGCAAGGAGTTAATTGTCCTCGATAGAAACTTATTTTTTTAACGTCAATCAGGTTTGGATTAGAAACTTCTCAGGCTACTGTAAAGATTTCAAAATTGATTCTAATTTTTAAACACACTCACTATTTTCTATTTAAAGTTTTCGATTGAAATCCGTTCTCTCCATTTTTGTATGTTTGGTTCGAAAAAGGACACAATTCCTCGTGTTACCAAGGTACGAGTAAAAATGGTTAAACCCATAGTAAGTACATAAAATAGTCACAACAACTGACAAAATTTATGACCTAACATCGTAAATTTTTGACATTTACTGCGAATCAATCACATCAATGAGACCTTCTGTGTTTCACTATAAAAATTCAATAAGGAAACAAATTGAAACAAAACAACAACAACAACAAAAAAAGAACTCTTACGTATTTCTTACAAGCAAAACGAAAATGAGGTCATAAAGTTAAAATACACTTTGGAGGTCGTAAACAGTTTTAAGGATTTTATTACTAATTTTTTTTTTTTGTTATATTATTTTACGACCTTAGGTAAGGTAGTATACATGACAAGGAAGAAGGGATGGATGATGGTATAGACTATTAAAATTATCAACTTATAAAAACTGCTGGGGAGGTCGCCGGTCGTCAATCAATAAACAATACTTTATGGCATTGTTTCGAGTGTTTTGTTGTTGTAGGTTTTAAATGGAATTTAATCTACTTCCTAGAGGTGGGAAAGTGCAATAAAAAAAAACGGACGTCAATCAAAAGATTATCTGTCAATATATTATCGAAATCCGATTATTTTGATTTGAAATGTCAGTTCTATGATTTGAAAAGGGACATCGGATGAGAATTCTGAAAAATGATGACACCAAACGAATCAAGGGCCTTGTCCCAAGGATGAACAAAATCAGCTCGAAATATGGAAATGATGCAACAAAAACTTTCTTCTTTCTTATCTAATTTCCTAGCCTCACAAAAACTGCGACGAATTCGTCAAAACAATTTAAACAATTGAGAACATTTCTGTCGAAAAAAACAAAGAGTCCTTATTTCGAGTCTTATCAATGAGCCATGTGTGTGTCTGTGTCGTAACGGTGTGTCGTTTTGTTTGTATTATGTCAATTATCAGACCATAAAGTGCGTTTTCAAAGGACATATTACTTTTGGAAGGTAGCCACCCGCTGTCGTTGTTCCTGTGGCCGTTGCCGTTGCCGCGCACCGCCATCCATTGTGCTCTTTGCTCATTGTCACCCCATGAAACAAAACAAACAAGAATAAAATTAAGGCCCAACAACAACAACGAACAAAAACGAAAAATTATAGAAAAACATAATAAAGCCTAGGAAAACAGAAATTAACAAAAAAACAAAAAAAAAAATCGAAAAGAAAAGAAAATGCCACTTTCTCATCGTCATCGGTCCTGTTGGTAATAAATCACTCACTCCTGTGGCAGTTCAATTCTTTTATTTTATTTTTTGCTTTTCGTCCTTTTGTTTAGGTATTCCTTCTTACTTCTTGTTCTTCTTCTTCATGTCTGTCGACTTTTTGATGTACGCATTTCTTATATTATTGCGTAAAAACAAGGGTGACATTTTTCTTACGTTATGTCCTGACAATTTTCGGTCAGGTGCGGATGTTACAGGGAGGTTAAAGAGGGGCTTTAAAGTCGAGTTACTTGTCTTTACACTCCTTTTCTGTAGCTGTGGAGGGTAAAATTTTTCCTAAGACCTCTTTCCTTAAAAACACTTAAGGTTTGTCGACTTTTAGACTTTCCTTTTTTCACTGCCTTATTCGAAGACCTATAAGACCATTCCTTCCCATCACATTTTAATCTTTCAGCAGATTATCCGAGCCTAGAACAAATTTTTCGGTTAAGTTTCCATTAATGCAAAAAAAGAGAAGCTGGAGTTTGGTCATTTTAAATATGTTATTGAAAAGCCTCGAATGAAAATGGAAACTTATTTTACCGGAAAATACTGATACAATTAATTTTTCTTGTGTAGTGTCTTTTATCAGTAATAGTTTGTTGACAAAAAAGTGGAGAACTATTAAAGCTTTCGTTTATTTTAAGAAGTCCTTATTGATTTTTTTTTATCTGTTCCTTTCATTCCATTTCATTGCGATTTATCCAATTTAGTTCTATTTAACTTCAACTTATGTCATATCATTTCATTTTTTTTTAATTTTAATTCCATTCTGTTCCTTTTGTGTTAGTTTCATTTAAAGTTACAATTTTTTATTAACAAAAATGTTGTCAAGGTTAGAGATTTTCCAAAAAAAAAAACTAACTCAGGGGCATTTGACACCCTTTTTTATCAAAATCCATTTGCAGTTTTCCTTGAATAATTTATTATTAACAAAAGAAAACTCAATATAAAGACGTTTCATTTGAATTTGAATCCCCTCCCACATCATCCATCCCTGCGCCATGAATCTGTCCTAAGATTGGCGTGAAGATATTTTCGCAAAATCGACAAAGAATTTCTTTTCTTTTTCGTCTTCTTCTTCTATACTTTCTACTCAATCCCGTCTCGTCTCAAAGGACTTTAAGGGTATATTTTGACGTCTGCTGATTTGCTACTTTTATACTTTTGTTGTTGTTCTCTTTAGGTACTGTTCTGTTACTTTGGTTGGGTTTGGTTGCCATTTTGTGCGATGTAGATATTCGTACGTCTGTCTTTTCCATCAAAGCCCGTCATAGAATGTTGTAATTCAGTATTCAAGGATTTATACCGCTTTCCTTTAAGGGGGTAAGTTATAGGAATTGTTTTTTTTTTATATGTATATGTATTTGTATATATTTTAAGGATATTAAATGATGGTGGTCCTTGGTATGTGGGTGTAGATGGGTGTATGTGTGTTTGTGTGTGTGTATTTTGATGTGCTATATCCGTAAATTATGTTTATGTTATGTACCGTACCTTCCTACTGTCAGAGTGGCTGGCAGCTAGCAGTGCGACGACGGAAATTGTTGTGGGCCATGTGCTGATGGTTGCGAGAATGGATGGATAGATGCTACTTATATAGATGGGGGAGGGGATCTGGGCGGAGGGTGTGTGTTTGTGTTTTTTTTGTTTGCTGGTTACTGTGATGACGGTTCTGAGAGCGAGAGATAATCACATGAATCATAGTTAATCTCTTCTTTCGGGGATAATAATTTAGGCAGTTGGATAAAAATGTTATGGGAGAAAATTTCTTTTTTTTTCTATTTTTTATAGTTAATTTATTTTGCTGGAGGTTTTCTTTTCTTTTCTATTTTCTTTAACGGTAAATGATTTTCTTTCTTGTGTGAAATATGTGATGGAAAATAGACACATATATTGTGTGGTTAGTTTTGGAACCAAGTTACTGAAAATCGATAATCTCAACTTATCATCATTAGTCGGTCGTGCTTAAATAATAAAAAAGTTTTTATCAAAATCAATAGGGTCGTTTTTGAGATTTGAGAGAGGACTGTAAAGAGAGAAAGAACTGATTTAAGGACAAGAAATTGTAGCGTTTGACTTGACATCTCAGTATACGGTAAATGCAATATTAACCGGAAATGTCAAGACACCTAGATACTTAATAAGGAAAATGAATATCCAAATATATCCAATACTTCAAATTTTAAAGCAAATGAAATATGCAACGTACCGTAAAGTTTTGTGTGCTTTTAGTTCAGAAAGTCAAAGAATTGCACATTTAATTTGTCAAAGACGTTATTGAAAAAAAAAAAACTCAACGAAATGTCAAAATTCATAAAAATGCATAAGTTTGATAAATATGTACTAAATATCTTATTTAAGTCTTTAAGGACAATGCCATTTGCAGAATTTAAGACCAGCTTTAATTTTAATATTAGAAAAAAATGTATAAGATACTTATTTATCTTTGACAAGAAAATGCTTGTGTCTTCAAAAAACATATGTAACTAATTTAGTGCTTACATCAAAAGACGGAAAGAGTTAATATATGGCTGAAAAGTATGGGTCCTATACCATAACCCTGCGGAACACCATTTATTTTTTCATAAACACAGATAATTCCACACTATCTAAATATACACAAAAGTTAAGTTTTGTAAGATATTTAAAATATGTCAAAATGCGAACTTTAAGTTTAAAAATTAGTCTTTTCTCCTTCTTCACTATTAAAAGTTTAATTTCTTAGTTTTTAAGTATTAACTGCATTTGCCCCAACGAATTATTTTTATTTCTAATACCATAATAAAAATTTATATAAAGTACTTTTATGTGTAAACCCACCAACTACCTAATGGGACTACATCTGTTTCAAAAATCCACTTAAAAATTATAATACACACCGTCTTCAAATCGAATAATATAAATTTGAGCCTGATAATAGGGTGATTGAGTACAAATCCCGCTCATTCACCGTAATGAAATATCAAAATTTATATTAAATCGTAAAAATATAAACTGCATTCAATATAACCTATATCAACTTTTACCTACATACATACAAACAATCGCACTGCAGCACTTACGAGTTCACATATTAAGGCGGTGGTGATGGTGGTTCAAAAATAAACAACGATTATATTCATATCAGTCCATCAGGACACCAAAAATAAGAAGAAAAAAAAAATAAATACATACATATCGTAATAATTTATCCGCCCAACAGCAACAAAAACAACAACAAGAACAGAATTGTGATGTTGTTAACGAATTATCGTAAAACTTCCTCAATTCACTTGGCAAATAAATAAAAACTTTTACGACATTTAAATTGTATCTTAAACCCATCCAAATGTGCCCCTCTCAAGATGAAGATGGGTGCCTGACCTGTGCCGCATTAAAATGACAACAATTTTTATATTTATAATCCTGACAAAAGATGATGATATCCATTTTAACGACCGTCATCGTCAAATTCCTCCCCATTCCTGATGATGACCGACCAACTTCCATCTTTCCATACCTGAACCTGAACCTGAAGCCTTTTCAAGAAGCTCCAACTAAAACTGATGCGGAGGAGAGCGACAAGCGACAATCGACAACTCAGGCTCACAAAAGTCATAAATAAATTATTGCAAGAAATTACATCTCCCCTCGGAACGTTTTGAGTTTTTAGGTTTCATTAATTTAATAAAACTGCTGCAGCCTCCTTTCGATGATGATAATAATGATAATTTTCATAAAAACAAATAAATGCATTAAAATTGTCCATCTCCCTCCTTCCCCGTTCTTCCACCTTTCGCCACCATCTTCTTTGTCTTTCTTTAAACGGATCATCATGCATCGCCACAGCTTTGGAAAAAAGTCGTAAAACCTCCGCGAGTGGAATTCCATCAAAATGAAGTTGTCTTTTCATTTACCTGCCTGCACCAATATGATATGACTTGGATGATGAGCCAAGACAGTGACAGAGGCCAGCCATCATTAGTACCAACTTGGATCGCATATCATCTGGAATAAGAACTCAACTCCAACCAGGATGACGACCGACGACGACGAGACGATGGGTTTCTTGAACCTGTCAAAACCATTCAAAACAGCCATAGCAGTGATGATGATGATCGCATCTCAGCTGGCGCAGCCTTTTCGAACTAAAAAGCTTCATCAAACTCGACGATGCATGATGATGATGGGATGAAGGGGCTGCAGTTTAAAGGCTTCTTAATGGAGAAGTGATAAAAATATTTTAATAAAATTGTCATAAAATAAATATTCATCGTTAGGTTTGGTTTTTTGTTTCGAGTATGAAGTTTAAGACTCGCATAATGACGCTTGGAGATGTGCAGTGCGATGCAAGTCAATAAAACACATTTCAGAAAATGTCAATTGTTATACGAAAAATATTGTTTCCATATCAACTGTTTTTTTTTATATGAAATTGACAGGTATTTGGACGTAAATACACAGGTTAGGTTGAAAAGGATGTCAAAAGACACACTTAGGGCATGAATTGGGACATTTTGATAAATCACTGAATTTTAACTGCATATGAAAGAAGCTTTAATTATTCGTACTGTTAATGTTAAAGTTTTTTTTTAATTATATGGGTCAGACCCAGAAAGTACGAAAATAGCGGCGAATTGTTTATTCTTCCTCCTCGTTTACGCATTACAATTAAGAAGCCAATATTCCATCCAGGGTTAAATTGACATTTGACAATCAGAAGAGATGAAAATGGTCTGTGTAAAGGTGATTGACACAAGTCTCTTCGCAACCATAAATTTGATACTTCACTTGACAGTGAATTGAAAACGAAATATGAATAGAGTTACCATATGTTACCATATGTTATCATATTTTTTCGGTTTTTAATTTTTTTTACTCAAACAAATTATCTTGTGACAGGAAAAGCTTCTAACTTTGGGAAGAACAAGAACAAAAGTAAAGTACAAATATTGACACAAAAGAATCAATTTGGTACTTGAAGAACTAAGGTTACAATTTTTGAAAATTGGTCAATCTGCTTGAATTGCGTCAAATCACCTTTTATAAGCGATGATTGACTATGAAAAATTTGACAATTATCACTTTAGTCGATTCCAGTTTTCTGTTTAAGGACTTTAAGCACTTTGAAGGTTATCGATTTATAGTTGTACAATTCTGTTGTGTGACAGATGGTGACGTTGCTTCATCTGGTATTGGTAATAGATTGAACTGTACATTTTTGGGGAATGCATTAGCTTTACAATTGGGTGGAATGTACCTCTAACCTGGCTAGCACAGCAGCAAAGATATGTTTGACAATTTAGGACTGTTTGAGAGGTTGTCTACCACAATCAGAAAATCAGGACACCAAATGTTCTTTAAAACATTAGAAAACTGTGTCATCGTTATAAAAGTGCCAAATCTTCCCAGAATGTTCTATAATGTTCTGGATGATATATTATGGAAACTTGAAATTCTTTATCTCTGGAATTGTGGTCAGTGTAGGTGTTGACGAAAAATAGTGCTTGTAGCTATTCGTTTGCTTACAATATCTTACGTTTAAGGCAGTCGTTTGACATGGCGTAAAGAAGAATCGATCTAACTAAAAATAGTAGCTTTTTCAAACTCTAAACTTGTGACATACAACTTATAAAACGAAGTTAACATCATTTAAGGTTGAAAAAAAAGAGAGCTATACTTCGTCCAAATCGAATGTACAGTACAGGCCTTATGGGAGAGCTTTTATTTTACCAGTTACGTGCCTTACATTCTTACCGTACTGAATTCAAATGTATCCTACATAAAAAGTTCTCACCCGCCTATGGATTCATGACTGCATCCGCCGCAAACCAGCATGTCCTGCCAGGCGCAAAGTCAAATGCGCAATGACACATTTTAACCTTCATTTTATATTTGAGATACAGGGTTAACTTACTGTATTAAGGAGAAGGAGCGCTCTGCTTCACAGCTAATGATTTGCAAAGTTAAAAAATAACTTGATGATGAGAACAGAAGTGCGGAGAAAAAAACAAAATCACGTCACACGTTACGTTAAGCAGCATATCAGAAAGTCCCTCGTAAGATTAGATAAAAATATACCGACCAAAACCAAACGATAGGGAAATTCCCCTTGCGTTCCATAGACTCGCACATATGTGCATTGCTTGATTGATCTCAGGGTTGCCATTATAGTAGTTCTTTTTGTAATTTTAGATTTTTGTTGAAGTTATACATAAAGTCTTATTAATCGATGAATGCCGGCAGCACGCATGATAAAGTATGACTCATTCTCAATATTCAAAAATATGGATTTAAAATTTCAAGTTAAAATTCTTATAAGTTCAGAAGTTATAAGCGCTTTAGTATAAGTGCCCTTCGGTACAGAACTGTTCGGTCTCTTTTTTTAAACAAGTTTTTTCGAAACCGTGTGCATTCTAGCTTAAAAAGTTTTAAAAGAATCGTCTTGAAATTTGGTTTATAATAATTTCCTTACACAATTGTGCTGAATATGAGTCTCAATCATAAAAAAAATACATGAAAAATTTGTTAAATAAAAATTTGACTTATTTTAATAGCCTTCTAAAAATTAAAATTTTATTTTTTTTTAATTGAGGTTTCTATAGAAGACACACATGTAAAATAAAGTAATTTTTCTGTGGCTTCCATCGTGTACAACAACTTCTAAGATGACAACCTACGATGTGCATCAGCTGATATCTTTTAACTTAACTTTTTAAATTATATTTTTTTTAAATATGAAAAAAAACTCATGAATATATGATTAAAATAACTTAATAGTTTGAATAAATAATATTCATTTTGTATACCTAAAAAAAACTAATGAAAATCAGCATGAAAACATCCTTTTATACGTATTTTCCCCTTAACTCAATTCATAGAAGTATGCAATGTTTCATCAATGTATAACAATGACGTTATCACTTAAAAATATTCTCCATAAACTGACTTTGCAGATAGGTAACTATTTTTTAAATACAATTACGGGGGCCCCTTGGAACCTCGGGCCCCTGAACTGCAGGCCAAGCAGTCCTTAGGTAGATTTGGCCCCGTTAACAGCTGACGAAAATAAAACCTAAAAGTAACACTAGTCCCATATTTTGGCGACAACCGTGACGGAATCGAAGAATTTAAGATTTTTGAAAATGTTGATCATATTTTTGGTCTTATTTGAGCAAAATTATTAAATAGCAAAAAAACGTGTTAAGCTTCAGCAAAATTTCGACAAACTAATTTTCGAGGGCTCTCATCACGTAACTTTTCTGACAACAATCGTTGTTAGTTACATGAAGCAAAAGCCAAATCGTCTGCTCGATATCGTTTGGACGATAGGGGATTTTTCTGCTTACGTGAAGCAAAGCTGTTGATGACAATATCGAAAACGATATCGACATCCTTACGTGATGAGGGCCCAGTTTTCTGAATTTTGAAAGATTGTAATTTCTTAACAAGAAACCTAAATATTCCAAAAAACCATAGAACTACAGAATTGAGGAATTCGTAGCAACTATTGTATATTGTATTCAAAAGCTGTAATTTCTGACAAAAAATATCAAAAAGACACCTGTTGTTTTAAAACAAAATTAATTTTGGCGAAAACAATTAACATTTAAAAGAAATTATTACAACTGAGTTTCAAACAACAAATTAAATAATTTGTAACTCAAAATCAATAAAAAAAATTACAAAGTTAATTTCTTAAATGTTTAAGGTTTTTTACCACTTCTTCCACAGAATAAGTAAAAATAACTTTTGAAATCATAAAAACTACCGATTTCAATCTTGATCATAAAACTGTGATTTATATAATTTTTTTAAATTCAAAATATTTCTTAATTCTTATCCTAGACCGCTGCTGCATTGATGTCCTGTGCTGCAGATGCAGATGCACTTCGATTCCTAATCAAACTATTTATTGCCCCTTATTTATTTATGTATCAAATAACAAGCATCTTCAAATCCAAATCAATTCGTGTAACTCATGTCAAAAATAAATTTTATTTTTTTGCTGTTTCATTAATCGGAATTCCTTTTAAAAATGACAACAGCAACAACAAATTGAGACGAAAAAAATAAAAAAACACAGACTCAAGTGATATCAGAAAAATTACTTGCAATTAATTAGGTATGCTTATTGAAAAACCTGTAGGACTCGTCGACTACGACAACGACGACGCGACGAATAGGGACTCCTCTAGCCCAATCTGTTGTCCATTCACATTACTCGTATATAGATGTTCCTACATACAGTCGACATACACAAAAAGCATCTTGTTGTGTTTTCAATGGATCCCGGTCGAAGCGGCCATCCATCGAGGGCTCTTCTTCTGATTAAGTTGTCCTTTACGTCTGTGGTCTGTCTGTGTCTGTCCAGTATCCATCCATTTTAACTGCTCACGCTTGCATCACCATCACCAGCGCTCTCAACATTCACGCCAACATTCAACCGTCAGGCGGCTATTTTCAATGCCAATAAATCGTAATCGTCCTGCTGTTGCTGTTGTTGATGCTGCTCCTACTGGTGCATCCAGCTTATGCAGAAGAACAACATAACTTGGGAAAGATTTTTCTTATTGTAGCGTACCTGCTTCAGGACTGGACATTGCACAGTGGACAGTGGATAGTGGACAGGACGGAGACAGGACCCGTGTGTGTGAGAGACAGAATCAATGCACCGAAATTTATTAATCAAGCCCCAGAGTCAGTTTATTATATTATATTCAGTTAATCGGAGGGGAGTATAGCAAGAGAAAAGGTTTGGACGACGCGTCGGACGACGGGGACGACACACTGCTGTGGCACATTCCGCCTGATGGCTGACCAAGCAAGCAGAGGATGTCATAAAAATTAATGTGGCTTCTTAAAATTAATGATTTTTATCTTGTGGCATTGCTTGTGCCTCGGAGACGCTGTGGTAAACACCCTCTGTCACATGGGCGATCTATTTGCTTGCCATATTTCGTCTTCCCTTCCAGAGCGAAGGGGACTCCGTCTTGGTTAATTTTTCAGGTGGAAAAAAGGATCTCAAAAGATCCCTAAGAGCATAAACAAATAACAATGAGTAATGAGCTATTTCACTGCAACGAACGGCAAGACCATGAGTACGATCATGATGATGATGATTCTCTGGAGGCCATGCTTCACGTTTGGCCACGATAGACACGTCTCTTGGTCATGATCATGGTGGATCATCATCATCATCATGGCCATCGTTGGTTCTGCTCGTCGTTGTCGTCGTCGTCGTCGAATGAAATCCCAACATGAAATTGTCCAATAAAATCGGATGATTTACTTGCACGTTTCCTGACTGGATTCTGCACTCGAACACACTCATCTGTCGTCCATTGATGGTGAAGTGAATAATTGAATGATTAACCACGATGAAGGGCAATCCGCACCAAAACAGGAGGGGCTTAAAATTGAAGTAATAATTTCGTTGACATTCGAAAGATTGTTGCTGAACACGAACCAGCAATGGGATTCGGTTTTTTTTGATAAACCATTTCGTTATGATTTATTTGGCGAAATTTTGAAGACAGTCATTACGTGGGCGTCTCGGGAAATGGAACAAAGTGAAAAAATGTCTGTTAAATTCTTGATTTTGAATGGAAGGGTGGTAAAGCTGTAATAAATCTTTTCGAGGCGTGCATCGTCGTTAAAAAATTAAGCTTCATTTGAAGCTTCTAAGTAAATCAGTAACTTTGTCGGACACCCTAAGAGTGAATCAGGAAATTTTAATCATGGAAATTGTAGAAAATTTAAATTATTTTTAACAGACCAATTTGTATATCGGATGGCTTTTTGTTTTCTAAATCATTCTTTGAAAAATTACGGTTGATTAGTTCCTTTTGAATCCTTAAAAATGCTTCTAGTTCGAAAAACTCACAAACTCGTACAAACCGCAATCTTTTTTAATTTGAAATATTTTGGATTATCAGCTAACTTTTTTATACAAGTAATACAATTAATATTTCAAAAACCGTTCGAACCATAAAAACATTTTTTGAAATTTTGTCCTATGACTCCAGTGGACCGGAAGGATACTTTAAAAACCTGATTTTGAAATAAAAATTACAGATGTGAGATTACAAATTTGGGAATTAATTTTTGACAAAAACGGACCATTTAATGAAATCAAGAGCGTTTGCTGCAGGACAAAGGCAATTTCCAACTGTTCAGGAAAGTTTTTACTGCATACCAAATTACCTTAAAGAATTGTTGGGAAGATCTCACTGCTCAAAAAAAAAAAAAAAAACTGAAAACCAATCACGACTTCGAATTGAAATTTGGAAATAAATTCATCAATTGAGTGGTCCAACTGTGGAAGAAATGTTTGGAGTCCTAAAATGGAAAAAAGTTCCGCTTTCTTTTTACAAGAAAAATGCTGAAAAAATATTGCCTTCATTGGTTTTGTTTTGGATATATCTTCAAAGCGAAATTTTAAGTGTGACAACGTTCCAAAGTCCTTAGTTATGGGCTCATTAAATTTCTGTGACACTCTGACTTTTGACAATGAACTACAACTACATGTCTTCAAATTTAAAGGAATTGCACTCCATTTCCATAACTGAATACCATAAATATGTTGACACTCTGTTTACATTAATTTGTTTAAAAACAACGTTATATGTACAAGAGGTGCTTCTGGGCGTATACGTACTTTTTTTGTTTTTTTTTGTTTTTAAATGTTGAAATTATTCGCCGGAGTATTTATTTCTCACTTTTACAATAAAAATAAAAATAAATAAATAAAGTTATCTTCATTTTTATTTTTTATATTATATTGCCTATATTAAACGACAAAACAACATTTGCCGGGATAGAATGCAGAATACCTTGTGTCTTTAAAGAAGGACCGTATACTACTTTGTTTTGCCGCCATTTTGGTACTTTGAACTTGACAGTTCATATTTGGCAGTTGTGAAGTAGACACTTGTGCAAATTTATTAATGAAAAATATTCGATAAACTTGTTTTATTCGTTAAAACATTTTATCAAAATCAATCATCGATTACTGTGACGATGAGAAAGTTACGTGAAATTTTTGGGAGAACTAACGTGCCAAGAAAACGTATCAACTATTTATCGTGTAGTGATGGTCTTTTGCATTCCTCAAAAGGAGTCACGAATATCAATTTTCTGTCTCTGTCCAAAATGTCAAAGTGACTTACAAACCTAAAAACAAAATTAAAAAACAAATAAAAAACTGTGTATACTTAATTTAAATTTAAACACCAGACGACGACGACGAACAGTGACTAACTTTCCTTCTCTGACATTAAATCTGACAGCTCTGCGAATCCAAAAACTATCCTGACTTTGTGCAATAAGTTAAACAGTCATGATGACACTTTCTTCGTTCTTCTATGTTCTACTTCCAAGGACAGACAGCGTATATAGTACAAAAAAAAAATTACTCCTTCATATAGTTTGCGTCAAAAACTTATGTCTCTTCAAATGAGTTGCCTTCAACTTTACTCTTGCAACAGACACAAAATTGTTATATTTTTTTCTTCATCTTCCATTGTCTTTCAGTGTCTAACTGTTCACTGATGAAGACCTTCTGTGCTCCGGCGGGCGTCGGTCGTCGTGTCCTTAAGAAACTTTTATCTCATCATTTTCAAAGAGAAAAATAAAATAAATTGAAAATGTGTTTGTGTGTGTGTGTTTTGTACCCGTATATGGGAAAAAACTCACAAAACTGTCAAATTGAATATGAAGACACAACCTGCTTAGCGGATCTTTCAAGCCCAACCCGAGACCGACACAGAGACCAAGACCAAAACGAACCCAAAAGCAACACAAAAGACGGAAGACAAGATTCAGTGAAAATGACAGCCATAAATTTAACACTTTGTCTTGCATCCTTATGCCTGGAGTTCCTTTTCTCTGTCTCTCTCTAGGACAAATCCCACAATCCCATTCCCGAAATTCAAACTCAATTCAATCCACTCCGAAACCGTGTGACTATATAGTTCACTGAATCTGTATACTCTCTTGACCATTTGATAAGGATAAATGGAATGTTGGCTAGCAAGCAAATATAGAAGAATCCATCCAAAAGAAAATGAAGAAATTAACGGTCAAGACTGAGATGACACTGCGCCATCATTGCCATCACACAAAGAACAATACAAAATGGTTATGACTTCGGAATTAGCCATTGAGAGATTGGAAATTTGACAGTGATCGGCTGTGATGAGGGTCACGCTGACACTTCACTTTATGAAGTCGGCCATGGATGCATCACTAACTAATAAAGGAGGGTCACAAATTACAGTAGAATCATCATCTGTTTCATCGTAGAGCTGCCTTCGCAGGTCGACCATTGTCATTTTATTATTTTGATTAAGAGAAAGGTGACATTGAATTAGGTATCTGAAAAAATCATTCTGAAGTTTAGTGAGGACTCAAGTCTGGAATATTTCTGGTGAAACCGAAAGAACGCTTAAAGTAATGGGAAATTCAATCTTCCCAGAAACGCTGATTAAAGTGACTATTCTTTTTTTATTGAATATTTAAAACAGCTGCCTGAAATGTTAAAGGATGTGGTCTTTCTTTGGTTGTGATCAGCAAAGGGTAAAGGTAACCCGAATAGTATATGTGCAACAGGACTACATCTAGAGAAGGCATTCAAACCGTCCGGTCCGTCACTCACAGAATTTTTTAAAGTTGGAGTGACCTAAATTAATTCTCGGGATATATTACTAATTTTCACAACTCGGGACGTTAGTAATGCGCCTTCAATTGAGCTAGATGCAATCTTGATTGAGCTTGAAAATATATTCCATATCAAATCCTATGTACGATTGTGGATGGTTCCTTCAAGGATCCGAGTGTTGAGACTAGGGCACAACACAGGGATCAAATCTAGGACCTGATCTTTGGAATTATTTTTTGAACGTTGGAAGACACCTTTTGGCTGTCTAAGAGAAGACTGTCGCCTCAGATCGCCATTATCCTTTACTGGTAAGAGATATCAGCGGAAACACTTTGACAGAAAAAATTCAAAAGGCAGATGACCATGCAGACGACGAAATACTTCAGAATCAGCATCAATATTTCAAGTCACACATCAGGCTGACTTCAATAGAGGCTGGCTTGGGACAAAAAGAAAGTGTCTTTGCCATTTCATGATGGAAAGAACAAACAACGAGTCGAAATCCGTAAAATTTTCTACCGAAATTCGGAGTCGGTGGTCTCAACGTTAAGAACTCCACGTCCAATTTATGGTCGTCATAATCGTCTTAGCAGATCAAGAATTGAGCGCCTAGTGGAAAAATTTGAATCCACAGGCACAGTACAAAATGTTCCCGTGCCAGTGAGACAAAAAAGTGCCTGTAGTGTCGAGAATATTGCAGAAAGTCCAAATGGGTCTCTCACATTTCGTTCTCAAGCGTTGGGCATCTCTGTGACGTCGTTGTGGCGAATTTTGCGAAAAGATCTTGGCATACATCCTTACAAGATCAAATTGACGCAAGAACTGAAGCCGCGTGGCCACCAGAAGCGTCGTATATTCGTGAATTGGGCTGACCAACAACTTGAAAATGATTCGGATTTCCATCGAAAAATCATCTTCAGCGATGAGACTCATTTCTGGCTGAATGGCAGCAATCTACACGTACTCCATGAATCATCATTGCATCCCGAAAATATTACGGTTTGGTGTGGTTTATGCGGCGGCGGCGTCATTGCGCCGTACTTCTTCCGTGATGAAGACCCGCACATTACTGTGAATTGGGATCTTTACCGTTCAATGATAACCGAATATTTTTGGCTCCAATTGGATGATATGGACTTGGAGGACTTGTAGTTCCAACAGAACAGCGCCACAAGCCACTTAACGAATGTCACAATCAATTTTTTGGAAACCAAGTTTGGAGAACGCGTTATCTCACGAAGTGGTCCAGTAGCTTGGCCGCCTTGGTCGTGCGATTTGACGCCGCCGTTAGACTGTTTCCTGTGGAACTACGTCAAGTCTATGGTCTATGCCAACAAGCCAGCGACGATTGATGAACTTCGTACGAATATCGAACGTGAAAATACAGCAGTATCGGAAGATTTATCCTTGAAAACCGTCGCAAGCGTGCCCGTGTTGGACATGCAAAAGAAATATAATGGCATCGAACGTACTTTCACAGGAATAAAGAATTTCATTAATATCGAAAAACGTTTTTGTTTTATTTAAAAAAAAACTTTTGTAGCGCTCTTATTGAAAAACACTTTACCTTGTGTCAGTAGATATTATTATAGTCGTTAAAATACTTCAAATCTATCCTGATGGTAGTCAAGTAAGGATATGAGACTTAGATGCTTCGAAAAAGACACGTCTAATACGGTTTTGACAGAATAGTGTTACAGAAAATTGGTCGGGAAAAGTAGACACTTGTTGAAGTTGAAACTGGAACGGAAACTTGATCAAAGCAGGACCTAAATTTGAAGTTTAAAACCTGATTGTTAAAAAACCGATCTATCTCTAAACCGTTAGCTTAGTCAAAATTAGGTTAGTGAGAATTTTAAATTTCTGAAATAAATCCGGTTGTAAGTGATATAGTTAAAAGAGCCAAAGTGAACCCTTGATATAGTTTAAGACTTTCAGAAGTTATTTCAGGGAATCAGACTCAGTCCTTCACTGTAATATAGTCCTGACTCTTTGTTATCAAATTTTTATAAGGTGATTAAAAACAAAAAACGACACAAGAACTCATTTTAAATTAGTAGGTATATGTTCAAAGTCAGAACCATTTTTTTATGAATTCCTATTCCCTCTTTTTGTTGTTGTTGTTAATTATCTCTAAAATGCCCACATCACTCCAGTGGCAGGAATTATCATTCAAAAAAAAAAAATAGAATAAATTATTAATCTCTATCTAAGCATTCACAAACACTCACTCACACTTAAATCTATGTTCCATTAAGAATTGCAAAATACAAAAAAAAAAATGAAAATAAAATTTTATATCCATCCGCAGTATAAAACTTGATGTCATTCCCATTTAAACAATTCCTTGGATAATTTTTCCTCCATGATGTCCATGTCCATGGGCACGCATAAATCACTCATTATGAAGCATAATGAATGGCTGGCGACCTAAATATAAATCATTAGATTAGGTACACGTTATAGGTCCTTCCTATACTACTACAACTTCTTGATTATATATATACATACATACTCGTCCATTTGAGTATTATACACTCACACACAAACAAACATCCTTTTTCACCCAAAAAAAAAAAAAGAAGAAGACATTTTAACTCCCTTGGGACGGTCGTTCCGTGTCGTCCTCGTCGTCACTACCATCACACTATACCACCTCTCTCCCTTAGTGTTGTGTTGTGTGTCCTTAAAAAAAAAACACACACACACAACGACCCACGAGACGACAAACGAACATTTAGTAATTCTTTTAATTGTGATCTGATGGCACATCACCAAATGCCCGGAAGGGGTGGATTCAGGGTTCTGGATTCTGGATTCCTTGTTTGGCCCTTTTCGCTTCTAACTTACACCCACTCTCCGACCGTTTATGCCACCACCCAACGATGGTCTCCTCAATCCCTTGTTATTCTTTTAGTCCTATTTATATGTATATGTTTGTATTTATCTCTGTATATATACATATGTATAGGGGTGGGATGGATGTCCTTTATTTTTGTCTTGCCTTTTGTTCTCCATTTCATCATGCTGATGATGATAACGGGCTTCGTTTTCAAAAATAACTAAAGAAAAAAAAAAAAAACAGGGCAGTATGCTTGAGAGAAAGGGGCAGGTGCGGATAAGCACAATACTTAAGGGGGGTGACTGAACCCAGTCTTCCATCACACACCTTCACACCTCTTGAATAAGACTTAGTCCTGACTTTCAATCCCCCCCCTCCTCCACAACTTTCGTTTTTAGTAAAGAAATCTGCACTCAATTTAGTATACGATCTTCAAGATGGTTTTCGGAATGAGTCTTGGGGATTGGTCTTGAGATGATTCAGAAGGATGAACTTGTAACGCACTCTTAAATGAACCTTGATGGTATAAACCTTGGGACGAACCATGGAATAGACCGTAAGATGGACCATAAGATGAACTTTGAAATTAAACTTAAGATCGATCCTATGGTGGACTGTAGAATAAACCTTAAGATGAGTCTTCCAATAGCTCTGCGGATGCATTCTTAGATTGATCTTTTGAATATTCAATAGTTGGTTGGTTGGGGGTTTGGGGAGTTAGCCACATAAAATAACTGCCAACCTAACCCTCTGAAGTGTCAATAAACTCCTCCCAAAGTGAATTCCCTTCCAACTTTTAAATCAATTGCCCGTCATTTAACCTCGCAGCAAACAAAAGAAAAGAAAACCCAGATCCGCGCCTGGAAAGGGTTGTATATACAACATCAACGAAAGGAAGGATATTTGAATATAGATGGATGGATGGTCGGCAGGACGACAACGAACGACGAACGAC
Organism: Scaeva pyrastri; assembly: GCA_905146935.1. Taxonomy (NCBI): domain Eukaryota; kingdom Metazoa; phylum Arthropoda; class Insecta; order Diptera; family Syrphidae; genus Scaeva; species Scaeva pyrastri. The sequence continues at coordinate 39,549,170 of LR989927.1, read as the reverse complement.
GAACGACTGACGACGACGGAAAATATAAAAAAAAAACAAAAAAGGATGAACTGTTCTTTCGCGAAATAGCAGATGAAAATTTTGTGATGGTTTTTCTACTTTCTTAATTGCTTTCGTTGCCATTGGCGGTGGCGTCCTTTTCTGACCTTTCCATCACCCACATTTGTCCTTTTTACCATCATCGCTGCCTTTGTATACCTAGTTATAGCCATAGCCATAGCCGTAGTCGTAGTCGTCAGCGTCATCCTTGTCACTGTAATCGCTGTGCCGTCAACATTTTACGCCAGCCTCTTCTTACACCATCACATCAGGGCGACCGACAGGATTGTAAAGTAAAAGTAAAGTAAAGGAAGCAACTGATGGTGATGGCGATGGCCAAAGGACATCACTTGCCAGAGAGTGCGCGTGACCTTTTTTCTTTCTTCTGCTGCCGGCTGCTGTTGCAGAATGAGAGTTCAATTTCTTCCTTTTTTTCGCGCGGGTGAAAGTAATTTATTTTAGTCCTTTTTTTTTTGGTTGTATTTTGTAGCAAGTATTTGCGCTTGCTGCTTCTCATTTGTTAGATTTACTTGATGGCTGATGCTGTATCTCTATCTGTATCTGTATCTACATATGTATGTATGTATATTTGAAGAGAGTAAGTATCTGTGATGGGTGGGTGTATAATTTTTGTTGTGTATGCCTTGTTTCGCTTCTATTTGTATCTTATTAAACGAAACAGAATATTCATGAGGAGATTAGAATTATTCAAAAAAAAAAAACAACAAAAACAAAAAGAAACGAACGAAAATGGAGGGTAAGGGGGTGAAAATTATGATTTGCTTTTGTGAAAAGGGATTAAAGTAAAGTCTCCTCTCTCTCTGCCTCTTTTGTACTTCGTTTTGGCATTGCCATCATATATAAGATGGAGGGTTTATTTTTATTCCCTATTTTTTTTTTTGCTTTTGTTTTTGTTTTTGTTTTGTTTTTGGGAAAATTTTATTTTCCAAAGGGATTATTTTTGATGTGTTTGGTGAAGATCTTGAATTACTGCGTTCTGCTTTCATTTTGGTTGATGGCGTCCCTCATTTTGGGGGGCTTAAAATTTGGTGATGGTGGGTGCCGGAGAAGATAAATACGATTGTATTTTTTTCTTATTTCAAAAATATAATCAAACATAGAAAGAGAGACAGAGAGAGACGGAGAGATGAAATTAAATAAAAAGCGAGTAGAGAGGTGGATGAACTGGGGGACAATGGGTACTAGGTTTCCCACGGATTTCATTCTGAATCCCTGATGATGATGATGGAAGTCATAGGAAACACACCATCACCTGATGATTGAATAGAATTTATCATGTTCTGTTCATCTCACACTTCAACACCTGCTGATCGTGGAAGAAAAACTCAATTATCAATGCATCCAGACCCTCCATTTATCTTGGTTTTCATCAGCGGCTTCCTGTACATAATGATGAATCCACTCAGAATCGTTTTTTTTTTTATTGGGGATTTTCTTCCATCATAACCGCAACAAATTATATTTATTCGATTCTATGTGCTCCAAACTTCAATCCCTAAATACCTTCTCCGCCTATCAAATGAGACTCTTAAAAAAAAAAAATTACCCTGCACCAAGTCATATCAATAACTCAGATATTCGGATTCGATATGCCTCACAAAAACAGCATAACCAAGTCCAACCAAACCACAGCAGCATCCAGTAACGGATTTAGACTTGATGCCGCCCTAGGCCCTGTTTATTGCGCCGCCCTTAATGTTAGAAGAAATTAAATTAATTTTGATACAATATTTTTATCTTTAATACTAATAAATAAATAGTCATGTAAGTAATAAACGTTAAACAAATGAATACATTTTTTTTTTAATATTAATCAATTTCAAAATCTTTTTTTTCTGGCTTTGGTCCGTGCAAAAATATCAATTATATCATCATACTCAATTTCTTGGAATAGTTGAGCTTCGATAGACAGTAATGCAAGAGCATTAAGTCGATCTTGACCCATACTGGCACGTAAATAGGTTTTTACTCTTTTTAAAGTAGAAAAAGATCTTTCTCCTGAACAATTTGTAGCCGGAATACTCAAAAAAATACGTAAAGCAATATCAACATTTGGGTAAACATTTCGAAGACTACGTGAATGTAATACATTGCATATATTTTGTGCAGAGCGTTTATCTTCCGTATTTGCTGAAGAATCTTCAAGTTGGTAATGTAAATGAATACATTCGTTGCCTAATGTCTCTTCTAAGTCGTCAGGATACTTGTCGACTAATTTATTGGCAAGATTTTTTAATTCGATTGTATCTATTTCAGATAAATTATCGAAGAAATTAAATTTGTCGTAAAGCTTTTTATATGCACTTTTACGGCCGGCCAATTGCACACACAGAATATCTAAAATAGGATAATAAACATTTGTGCGAAAATTTTGTTGTCCAGAAGAAGGTATTCTTTCATTCACCCGTGACTTATCTGGCTGAATTTTTCTAGTTTTCTTGCGACGAGTATCATAACGATAATAATCTTGGACGCCAGATAGTGTCTTGGCTTTTTCTTCATATTCAGAAAAAAATTGTCTGTGTCTCATGTCCTGAAGAAATAGAGCCAAAGAACTATAGATTTGCACAACGGATGATAAATCAGCTTGATATTCTTGAAGCTTCTTACTAGCAGCATTAAATCGATCTAAAATTACATTCCAAACGATGACTAGAATTGCTGTTTCTAAATGCTGCAACTTTCGTTGCAATCCCATAGCTTCAGACCGTGTAGTCGGTTTCTCATTTTCGCTTTCAGCAATAAATTCCAGTGCCAGTAGGTATTTTGAATTTCTAAATTCGTTTTGGATAGTTTTTTCAATTTTTGTAAAAACTGATTCGTTGTTCCCAAATTTGTAGTTTGTTGCATGGATGTATTTGTTATGTTTAATTATTTCGCAAAATGTTCGAAAGGGAAGTAAGTCATTCGTAGCCTTGCAGCTAGGTGTTGCTACTTGATATTTAAGTTGTGAGAAATAAAATCAAACAAATGATAAAAATGATGTTTTAATATTTCAAGGGAATATTCATATTTGTTATGTTTGGTTGAAACAAAAATCTTCATAGGTAGATTTTTACTTAATTTAATGAAAAAAATAGCAAATAATTATTTTCACGTACAAAAAAAGTTGTCTATTCAAGTGAAATAAGAAATAATTCACATTGACATTCTAGTATGGTCGTGATTTACATTAAAATTTGTATTCAAATGTGGTTAAATGACATTTTGACGATTATGTATGTGAATTGCAATAAAGTTTTACTACCGTCGTTCATGTGAAATAACCTTTTTTGTGTTCAATATTTGTTTAAACATTTAAATTTGAACAGAATTTTGTAAAAACGTTTAGAAATAAACACCTAATAACTTTTGCAAATTTCGATATTATTAAGATTTAGTAGTTTTTAAAAGCTTTGTAAGCATATGATTAATTTCAGTAATGAAACGAAAAGTAAAGAGCATCATTCGATAAAGACTATACCTGACCTTTTAAAAAATTAAAATTTTAATCATAGACTGAAAAGTAAATACAAAAATTGAATTAAAATATATTCTATAGAAAATTCTTTACAAAAAATAATCTGAACTTATTTTCCAAGGCAACTGTCTTTACTTTTTTTCGTCTCTGAAATTTTGGAATTTCAAACATTTTGCCGCCCCTCAAATCATGCCGCCCTAGGCCCGGGCCTCGCGGGCCTAGGCGTAAATCCATCACTGGCAGCATCGAAGGCACTTTGGAGCAACTCATAGAATTATTTACAATCTATGAAACGGCACCGGCACAGGCACCGGCACCAGCTCCAGCAATCCTTTGCCATAGGTTAGGTTGGATGGTTTGGTTTGGTTTAGGTAGGTAGGAACCTTAGGAAGATGTAATAATCGACTTTGTAGATGACGACGACTGTGAGAGATTATGGCGTCTGACTTGGATTCCATCTGTGATGATGAAGCTGCTGCTGCTGCTTCTTCTTATTCTTGGGGTTTCATGGTTCTTGATTCGATAAATAAACATCTCTGTCGATTTTCTTCATTGGATTTTCCATCAATTTTCATCGTTGTCGTCGACTTCGTCTTCGACAGAAGGAACAGAATTCAGAACCAGAGAAAGATAGTAAGAGGATATATCAAGGAAATTATCATAAAATCCAAGTTATAGGTATTGCGCTGCTGCTGAGTTGAGAGAGGAGGGGGGAATGAAAATATATAAGAAGATTCATAACCAAAAAGCCGCTATATTGCTCTCACACACACACAGTCACACAGACACACATTGATTATAAGAAAAAGATACAAATAAAAAAATTTAAGATACATTATTATATCAATAAATCTGTCAGAATTTCTTTGCTAAGACTTTGATCAATGATTCTTTTCTGGCTTTTCTCTGCTGTCTTTCGGTCTTTCGGTCTCGCTGTCTCTCTGTCTTCGGGTGGTTTATTTCCGTTTTGTTTTTTGGTTCTTGTTGTTGTAGTTGTTTTTTTATTTCAAATCTTAATAAGGAAAAATCTATCTGATGCGCAATACAAATTGTATGTCGACAAATCTTATATTGTGAAGACATAAATTAATTGGGGAATATTCAATTTTGACAAGTTGTATATAGTTACACTCTTAGATGCTGAGTAAGCATCATCTGAGTCTGTCTTATATACGCGAGAGACTAAGGTTGTGTATAAAGCGACAGCAGCTTTTAGAGATATCTCTTTTATTCGAATTTATTATTTGGTAATTGTGATGTTTTTAATCAAGACTTTGATAAGGATTTATTGAAGAGTTTCTTTTTTTTTTGGAAACTTTAGTTAATTTAAATAAACATCAATCAAAACTAAATTTGTTGTTTTTTTTTGTATGTTTAATGTTTTTATGGTGATAAGGTTTACTAAAGCAACAAGATTAAATATGAAAATTCAATTAAAAAAAAAAACTTCGAGTATGTAATATGTATTTTATGTAACAGGACTGCAAAAGAATTCAAGTACTGCTAAATACAATCATTTAAACTTTTCTTGAATTCAGACTGTGTAGTCACCACTAATCATTTGAGTACATTTTCCCTAAATTTTTCAATCTAGAGAAAAGGAGACTAAGAAAATGCCTATAAACTCAATTTAGGCTGTTAACATTAAAATTTGAATTTCAAAATAAACTGATTGGAGTTTTATAGAAAATTGTGTAAAAGTTAACAACTCTGCAAAAACGTAAGGTAAATCAGTGGCTGGAAATCAATGGCTTCATTAAAATTATTTATAAATTGACTTATCGTTTTGTTTTGAAGAAGAATTATTAAAAATGATATCAAGAACAATTTACTAATCATAAAATGTTGACCTATAGAAAACTTCTTCTTGTAACTGCGGTAAGGTCAGTAAGGTCTATAGGGGAGGATTTTATGAAATCGATATTTAAAAACGAAAATTTCTGATCTCTCCATAGAAAACGGTAATGGAAATCCTGGATCGAGAGTATTAAGTGATTTCCAAATTGGTTTTAGAAAGCGATACTCCACTGTAGACTAGGTACATTATGAATCCTATGTCAAAATATTACAAACATTTCCGAGAAGTTTTCGACTCTGTAAACAGTAAGGCCCTGATATATTGAAAAGTGTAGGAATGCGTAAAAGAAATTCGCTGGAGACTTTTATAGCCAAACTTTTAACACAATATCTATCACCTATCTACTTTTCTTCATACATTAAAGACCTTCAAGATTTAAAGCTCTATAAATGTACCTATATACAGTGGTGGACAATAATTTAACACACCAGTAGTACAAAATAATACCTAACATTTTTTTCTATATTTTAAAAAATTAAATCTCAATGAAGTTGTTAACAAAATATATAATTTTTGTTATTTAATTAATTTTCCTATCGAAAGTAACCGTTAAGTCAAAGCATATAGTTTTAAGCTGGACATTAATTTAGCACATTTTGAAATCTTGGTTCTAGTGTTTTAATTGTTTTGGTTTTTATAAAGGAACAAAAGAGTTTTTGAGGTAATTACATGTTTTTAATCGTAAGGAATGTTTATAAATACAAATAAACTAGAATAACCCTGGTAAAAGGATAACGATGCTCAGAAGATAAAAGAAGTCTCGTAATGCCTTAGACTAAAAACTGGCAGAATTCTTAAGGAAGATGGTGTATAACGCACTTTATCAAGTTCAAAGCTTTAGAGTGAATCAAAACATTAAACAATCACGGAAAAAGCGAAATACAGCTCAGAAAGAAGAAAAAATTATGTCTCGATTTTCAACTTGAACCGTTCAAGAACCATTTAAAGCAAATAAATGCCAAATTTCGATGTCAATATTTCCTGCAGGACAGAAAGACGCCACCTCCGCCGCATGTTGAATAAAATAAATCTGCTTGGATGTGTTTCTCAGTGAAAGCCACTTGTCTGGAATTAAGATTGAAGGCTTGGTTATGGTTGTCCATAACTCATCCGAAGAAACGACTTAATTTTTGGAAAAACAAGTCGTGTCGGTTTGGATCTGACGGAAAAAAAATATGTATGAAGTCCACAACCTTATAACATAATCAAAGATACTATTAAAACATTGAAGCACGTTGGTGGTGGACATGTTATGGTGTGGGTTGCTTTTTCCGATAGTAAAAATTGACGCAAAAATTGATCAGCTTGTATACCAGAGTATCCATGTGAACCATATGATACCATTTGTTGAAGATTTTTAACCGGTAGTATGGCGATTTATGCATTATTAAGACCATAAGCATACTTCCAAAATCGTAAGAAAGTCCTTAGAGGTCAATAGAATTGATGCTTTAAAGTGGACAGTGCAATGTTCCGATTGTGATCCGATCGAAAATGTATGGAATTATGTTGAACATCAATATCAAATCGAAAGAAGAAAAACTCAAGAATGTCGGAATTGCGGCAAGGACTACAGAATGGTCGGTAAGTGATCCCAGAGCAGCGGTTTGAGGATTTAGTGGATAGCTTACCAAAAAGGTAATCTTTTGATATTTTTTTTTCTATTTTTTCTCACAGATATAGAATATTATTGAACATCACCAAACATATTAACTGTACTTAACGTGTGCTAAATTCGTGTCCATCACTGTATACTGGATCTCAATATTGGACACGTCAATTATATCAAATATTACTTAAATGGCAATAAGACGTCATTGATTTACGACCAAAATTATAACACAACAAAAATAATCTGTTTAACAATTATCTGGTCTTTGTGCAATAATAGTTGAAATTTGTCAACAAAATTAGCAAAAAACCTATTTAAATAGTTTCGACAATTAGTTTCTGTTTCTTTCTTCCACAGTAATAAAATTATAAGGAACATTTTTAAATGTATTTAAAAAAAAAAATTCCAACTGTGTACTATCCTCATTCCAAGTGTCAAATATCAATTGAAAGTTGAAAGATACTGAAATTCGACTTCTAAAAACTTCATATACTTCATGTAATCAACTTTTTTTGACAATCAGAAGTACTCTTGTTATTAACAAAGTGTTGTATCAAATATTTGTCAAAACATTTATCAACTACCTTAGAAAACAATTAAGTTTTATATTTATCAACTATCAATTTGAAGTTGAAATTCGCAATAACAATCAATGTATACAATTTTTTGTGTATACCTACCAAATAAAATCCTCTGACCAATTGATGTACTTTTGAGGAACACAATTTTTTTTTTCAAATAAGTTAAATAAGAGATACAAGGTTCTAAGACTTGTCAGCTATCACCTGCATGAAGGTTACCATACACTTATAAACTTTTTAAAACAAAAGTTTAACTAAAATTCTCAATCGGGTCATAAACTAAAGGTAGCATTTAATGCAATACCTCGGTTTGCTTTTAACCCGCGTAGGTTCGACCAAGCTCATTAACTTTTCAACTGTAAACTGGAAGCTTTCTTAAAATATCGGTGTTGTATTTTACTCTTCAAATTGATTATTATCGAAAAGACTACAAGTTATTAAGATAACAGATTGGATTTTTGTTTACATACATTTTTTATTATAGTTATATTTTAATTCAATGTAATATATCCTGTAAAATTTATATCTAAGTGTATCTTGATGTATACAGCTGCTTTATAAATAAATTAATATCAAATATCAAAAATCTGCTCATATAAATACTTTGAATCATTATTCTTCTTTCAAATTGATTAACCGATGTTGGCTCCATTAATTAGCATTTTGAACAACATTTTCAGAACAACTGTTGTAAAAAAATAAATAAATTCACATGAAAAATATCGATTTAATAAAAGATTTAGTCTAATATAAGCCGTGTTTTATTGATAATCATTATCTCATATCTTAGTTTTACTGCCAAAAATTGGTATTCTTACTTTCTTCTTGGGGTGTGTTTAAAAAATTCGAGTTGAAAATTGAAAACGCATGAAAGGGTAGATCGAGTTGAAATACTCATTTAAATGCATACCGAGTTAGATTACAGTTTTCCTCACTATTAATTTTACAGCCAAGTTTTCGAAAAAGGTGGTTTTTGTTTTATACGTCTGCTATCCCCAACTTAAAATTGCAATTGCATTGCATTTCTTCTATAAGTTTCCGGCAACTTTAAAGACCAGTTGCATAATCGTGTTTCAAAATTTTCAAAACTATTACACAATTAATTATAGAAGGCAGTAAAATTCCCTTTATTCAAGAGAGAGACATTCTTAGGCAAAAGTCAACTTAAAATTATAAATTAAAAACTAAGTTAGAATTCAGGAAAATTGCTCGACTACTGGTCGGCCTTACTTTGCTCGACGAAGCCATAGTCCAATTATTTTCCCGATTTACTGATGGAAAGAACTCATTTTAAAAGTCCAACGTCCCTTTTTTCAGCAAAAAAAAAAAAAAGTCTTCTGAATTTCATTTTTTCATTTGTTAAAAGCAATCTAGAAAATAAAAAACCATAAAAAGTGTCAACTTTCTCATCAGTTCATTAAACTGTCTTTTCGGGTAATAAAACATCAAATTGATTAAATTTTTTAGTAATTTTATGTTTCTCATCCACAAAAAAAAACAACAAAAAAAAACAACCCTCCAAAGTCACACCATATTGACAAGAAATCCAACACGATTCAAAAGATTCAAAAAATCCTCAGCTCGTTCCCAATCAATCCAATTCAATTGAATTGATCTCTGGGTAATGTAACAAAATACATATCTTTTTTTTCCGATATTTATTTATGTATTTTTTCGTCTTCACTCGAGTAAGTAGGTTTGTACTGTGAGAGAGAGTAATCATAATTTATGACTCATCCCATAGTCATAAATTTAAAATTTGAACAAAAACAGCAGAACCGTCATATTCCGCCATCATCATCGTCGTCGTCGTCCGTCGTCGTCGCCGTCATCGTCACAGTGTCGTCGTTCAGGGTGTTTTTTGAGAGATTGCCGCGGGAATGCTGACACGTAGAGTGTTTGAATTTTTCTGCTGGTATAAGGTACAGAAAAGAAAAAGGAATTGAAATCCAAAAGATAAAATGACGTAAGGAAAATACTCCCCCGCCCAATAAGATAGACGAGTCGAGTACTCTTACCTACCTACATACCATACATCCATACATATAGAATCATTCATCCTCCCCCATCTAGAGATTTTTGTCTTTTCATTTTTTTTTTCTTTTTTGATAGATGACTGACGTAATTTATTGTCAATTGATTTTTATGACAGCGCACATTATGGCACATCGCCATTTTGAAAAAAAGGGAGGAAACAGAAAGAAAAGAAGAAAAAACTTCAAACATAAAAAAGGAACTCTCCGGAGATCCGCAGACCCAAGGAGGACGGAAGGGGTTTATAAATTTAATTTAAATTGTAAAAAACAGTTTTCCTCTCTGTGATGATGTACTCGTATAATTTCAAGCAGCCTTTCGTACTACTTTATATACCATCACCCTCAAACTTGACGCGGCGCCATTATTCAGGGCCAAAGTAATTAAGAAGGGTTGCGCCATACCACGCCAGCACAGCCACCCCACAACCGCCTACCCACCTATAATAATTCTTCTCCAGAACAAACTCTAAGTGCGCGCGTATTGTAGGCTTCGCCATCGTCGTCATCGTGTTCGTCTCAGTCGTCCTTCTCCCGTCTCGTCCTCGTCCTCGTCTCGATGCGATGTTTGGAAAATCTCCCAATGGCAACTCAATCAATCAAAAGTATCCTGACATCCATAGCCGTTCCTTTTTGCCTCCCCCTATCCCTGTCCCTTATTTTCCAGCAATGAGTTTTGAGTTTTCTATTTTATTATATTTTTTTTTTTTTTTTGGAAAATTATACAATGAGGGTTGTTTGTTGCCATAAGTAGGTAAGGTACGTATACATATCTTTTGTGTTTGTGTATAATTTTTTTTTTAAGGGTAAATTTGCCGTTCGGGGACTTATAAATATTTTTTAATTGCCCTTAACACAAACACACATACAGACATGAAATGAAAAGAAAACTCACAATTTATATATAAAAACAAGAGGGCAATAGAACATCAAATGGCATCTGAAATTTTGAAAAGAGAGGAGAAGACGCAACTCGACGCGACGAGACGAGACGCACGAAAAACAGAGCAGAAAAGTGGAAAAGTTTGTCGAAGGATTTTCATTTCTATAAATTTTCAACTTTTCATTTTTATATTTTCTTGAATTGAGCGAAAGAAGCTAAATAAAAATAATGCAACAGGAGGGATTTGAATTTGAGAAAAACGTAATCGGAAAAATACTAGAAAAGCGAGAAGAGGGCGCAGTGATTTTTTGAGTTTTCTAATATACATATTCATAGAGTCATGTCGATGAAAAGTAAATATCCGAAGGGCAATTTACACGGCTTTGGAATTTGGATTTCTATTTTTCAGGAAAACGAATGTCACGAAATATACCTTCTTCAACTTTCAGGCCAATGAAGAAGCATTGGAAGATTTCCCTCTTTTAATTTTTCTAGAAGAAAGGATGAGTTTATGATCCCTGCTTAAGACTGTTGCAGAAACAGAACACCAACGATGTGGTTGTTTTTTTATTGCAACATGTTGCAAAAGTTTCTTTCGAAACAGTTGGTTAGTGGCTTAAATTTTTGTTCTGCGATCTTTTCTTTATTTGTGGGTATTTTAGCAATAGGTTTGTCTGTTGCAACATTCTGCGGGATATGTTATTATTTTTTTTGTGCAACAATTATTATATTTTTTCCTTTTGACGTTGGTTTTTATTGCAACATGTTGCTGAATCAGGCTTTTGGCATATTCCATGTTTTTGCTTTGATTGCAAATTTAATTGCAATATTTTATTGTTTTATGGAAAAACATTCCAAATATGCTGCTAAATCTTTTCATTATTTTTAAAATAATTCTTACTGTCTGCACACAAATATTTTTAGATGATAAGTGTTTTTTATTTGTGTTTTTAAAACAATGTTTATGCATAAAGTTGCATTTTTTTATCTACATATTTATAATTGTTTGTTTTTAGCAACATGTTGTGAAATTTGAATCATTTATTTATATAAACATTTTTATTGTCATTTTCCATAAAATAACTCCGGTAAATAGAGAAATGTTCCTACAACAGCTTTTAATCATTTCAAAAACAACATTTTCAAACTTATTTTGTTTACAACATGTTGCCGAATCGTATATCATTTGTTAAGCTGTAATTTATTCTATGTTTTTTCTCAAAGAGAGCATTTCTTTTTGTTCCATGATGAATATCGCGGTTTGTATCTCTGCGCCCTATTAGTTTTAGTTCAAGTAAAGGAAAGTCCCACCATGAAGCAATTCACTTGCTAACTAAACAAACGGCAATTTCAGTCCGTCCCTTCTTTCCTTCATTCAACATAGCAAAACTTCATATTAATTTCAGCCACTTATATACCCTATATACCCTATATACCCTGTGAGTTGCCCCAATTTACAATAAATTTGCGCCAAGGAATAAAAAACAAGTACATACCCTCACCCTTACCCACGACGACGACGACTTATACCTAACGCCTTACCCAGTTGAACATATACACTCGTAGACATACCTACTTACATAATTTCCATAGTTGTTAGCCCGAACCCGAGTCATAGACAAAGGAACAAACAAACAAACAAACAAAAAAGAGGTCCTTTACCCGCGCATACTATTTGCCTTTCTATCAAAAACATTCAACTGAGTGATTGCGCCCTGCTCACGGGATAACAGGAGCTGGAAAAAAGATCCTTGCTCGTCCTCGCCATCACCATTTCCATCTCGGAATCGGAATCAGGCTGAAGCTGAAGGTGACTCGCTGCGAGATGGGTTACCGTAACCGTGGCCGTGGATGGTCCTGGCCGGGCTCGTCGGCTATGGTAAATAAGTATGTAAGAAAAAACTGATAAACTGCCTACAGAGAAGCGGGAAGCCCATCATCAGCATTCAGCAGCAGCAGTAGCAGTAGCAAGAAATCCAGTGAGAGTGGCTCTTCTTCCCTGACAAGACACTGACTTGTGGAAGCGAGTGAGTGTATTTGTGTGTCTATTTGGCAAGAGATTTGCAAATGAAAAACACTCGTGTCCTCGCCAATCTCAAGCGTCCCCATCCCTCGCTGGCTGTGCGAAAGTATCGCACCCGCCAACAACCTACCACCCGGTTTTTGTTTAATTTTCTACGCCACCACTGGCACTGGATGGCGGACGGGCTGGAGGAGGCGACTGACATAGAAGAAGACGTTGAGGACGAAGTTGAGGATGACGATGACGACGACGACGACGGAGCGGTACATAGGATGAGTGATACTCTCTGTGTATCTGTGCTGTAGGGTGTAATAATTCAAGAAAATAATGGCCGTTAATTTTCATAGCTTCTCTGCTTCGAGGACGAGTGGAAGGAGTTTGAAAATCGGATCCTGGCCTGGGATTCCGTACACAGCAATGCATACCCTTACCCACCTACTTATAAACTTGAACCGGTCAGAGAGGGTCGTACCCGTACACCGCCACCGGTCCATCCGTCGTGTCGTCGCCCGTTGCCCATCGACTTCGACATCGTTATGTCGTTCTCGACGTTTTCTTTAGCTGGGCGTCTCGTAATTGGAGCTCCGTGGGGTTCGGCCAGCAAGCGAAGTTGATATGGAGGCGAAGTGGCACTGGCATTGGTACTGGCACTGTGATGGAAATGAAATATCTAAGCAAAGCTCTGATGGAATAAAAGTGCAGGAAGTCAAGTGACAAAGATTTGTGAGCCTTGAACAAGAGTTGGCTGCTATACATACAGAAGCGCGGCAGTGGTTGCGGCCTTAGCAACAGGGGGAAGAAAGTAACCAGAGAGAGAGAGGTATGTTCTATACATAGGTAAGGAGGTAGGTTTAAGCTAAAATGACTTTTTGCCTCTATTTCCACCTTAAATATATTATTATGATGAAAATGGAAATTGATGTGGATAATTAAAAGGAATAAATGGCTCGAAAAACTCTTTAATACTCGGTACCTATGTACGAGTATACCTGCGAGAGGACTAAATACTCGTACCAATATACAAACGAATAAAATTGAGAAAGAAAATTGGAAAATTATTTATGAACGAAGGATAAATTGAGTTTAGTTTTTTTGTAAATATGTATGTTTCTATGTATGTATATAGAAAGGTGTACCTATACTTCTCAGGGAAAAAAAGGACGGGGGAGAAAGTTTAGCATTTGAATTGATAAGGTCCTTTGAGTCCAGGAGTTAAGACAAGATTAGGTATTTTGAGTTAGGTTAAAAGTTTTGTTAAGTTGTATTTATTATGAAATTAAAGTTTATTACAAAAATATCTTTTAACGGTTCTTAAGTCTAAGCAAGGTACCTATAGATATTGTTCCCCTTTGGATCAAGCAATTGGAATCATCCAGGTGACTATAGAGTGGAGTGGAGTGAGGGAAGAACAGAGGTAAGGTGGGATTTAGAGGTGAGATAATTTGTGTATTTATTGTTTAATAAGTTAGCCAATACTTTTCGTTAAAATTTGTCTGAAATATTTATAAATATTTTGGATAAATTTGACATAAATTAAACTATTTTAATTTTAACTAGCTGGTCTGAGAAACGTTGCTTCTGCTTTTTATTTACATAAATGGCATGTACAAAAAATTCAATAAAATAAAAAGTAAGTATACGCTAGAGTGTTCCATTCGTTTTTGAGAGAGTACGAGTATGAAATATTGAAACGTTCGTACGTTCTTACATTCGTACGCTCGAGATACCCTTTTTCGTTAACGATGTCTCAAGAATGAATACAGATATCGACCCGAATTAAATAAAATAATTAAATAGGTTATAAACTTCAAAAGATGCAGAAAGGACTTTTATAAAATCTTGTCGAGTGGTTTTTTCACAATAGAAGTTTTTAAAAATTGAACATTTTAGTTCGTCGCAAATTTTTGACTATAGAAAATACCGTCCTTGACATCTGATAAAATTTTCGAAAAAAATCAATTGACAGGTTTTTAACAAAAAATAAAAAAGTACAAAAAATTCTACCAAATGTTGCTAAAAAAAATGTTTGACTTGAATATTTCGAGAATAGTTAATGATATTGACTTCAATTTTGTTTATGTTTATACAAAATACAATTATTAATATATGCTACAATTTTTAAAAATATGGAAGTGACAGTTCTTTTTACAAAAAATAAAAAAGTTAAACAAAAATTAATCAACAAATTTAAAAAGTAGTTTCTTGACATGACTATGTCCAGAGTGGTCAATCATTTTAACTTCGAATGTATTTTTTTTTTTTTTTTTGAATAATACAACTGTTGACATATGGAACATTTTTGACAAACATCGAATTGACTGTTTTTTTACGACAACTAAAAAACTAAAACTGAAATTAACAGAAAAGTGTCAAAAATAGTTTTTCGGCTTAAATACCTTCACAACAAGCAATGATATTGACTTCAAATAATGTATTTTGCTTTCAACATAATGCATTTTTCAATACCTAAATGATAGAATATTGAACAATATCAAATTTGGTTAAGTTCAAAAAAATTGGTAAATATTGTTTTTCCGCAAGTTTGATAATATTTTGTTAATAAAGTTGTTATCACTCAATATCAAAAGTAAATCGATTAATATCAAGAACGCCAAGTTTTCAAAGTAGGTATGCATAATGGGAATTTATCAGTGTGGATCGCAACCAGCTTCTTTTTTAATATTTCAATCAGACTGATTGGTTTCTTTTACATTTATCAAAACAATTTTATTAAATTTTAATGATTTTGTATGTTTCTGAAATTCAAAACATAAATATATTGCAAAGAGATTTGGAGACAAAATTTATTCACTGCTGATTTGGGGCATTTTATGTTGGAGTTCTGTCTACTTAGAATTTTGTTGAACCGTTTCAGGAATGATCCATCCAGTGTCAAAATAAGTATCATATTTCAAAAGACTATACAGAAAAATAATAATTAAAACTGCGTAATACAGATATTATTATGTATTTAGTTGAATGAAATGTATAATTAAATTAAGCAAACAAAATATTTCACTTTTTTCTATTTTGGTGCTTGGGACCCATTTGTTCCTATTTTCGGCAAAGATACCCATATACTAAATACAAGTCATTTAGTTATAAAATCCTATTTACCAGTTAATATTACCCTCTTTTAAAATTAAAAAAAAAATACTTTTCAAAAATTCCTCATAATAACATTTTAAACTTGAACCTTTTCTAAGTTGTTAAAAAAAAACCTCACGGCAACACTTTTGTTATTGCTCTTTTTCTACTCCACTCTGTTCATGCAAATATTCAGCAACACAACAAAATCTGACTGAAAATCTTCTTCTTCTTCTTCTACCACGAGTCACGACACGACTCCCTATTCCGCAATGTGCCTTCTCTTTCTCTGCAAAAACAAAAGTATTTATTTCCCCTATTTCAGATTGTTGCTTTTTTCCACCTCCTTCTTCTATTTCTTCTTTTGTTTCTTTTTCTTGTCAAGTTCTCGTGGTTGATTTTGTATTTTGTTTCTTTTCAGTTCGAGTTGAGTGAAGTGTGCCAGTGCTGCGCTCTGCGCTGCTTTTGTTGTTGTTTCTCATACAACAACACCACGTGAGCGTGAATTGCAGCCATCGCTGATTTTCTCAGCTGTCACTCAACATTATCATACACCTTTCGTGTGTTTCTTTTGGTAACAGTCGATACAACCACTACCAACAAAAATTATTTGCAATAGAAAATCACCAGTGAACGAACAGTGAAGGCAGAAAGTGGGAATGACCGAAGACCAGAAACAACAACACCAAACGTGTTTTATTAAGCTTCCACAAAGAGAAGAAGAAAAGAAACAAAATTGACATTTCCACTACGAACGCAATTGTATAGTACCAAACCATTGCTTGTTGGTGTATGAGTATTGAGTACTGTGCATGTGTCGCTGCTGTCGCCGCCGGGAGTGTGTATTGTGTGTGTTTGTACAAAATGAGAAATCAATCATTTTGAGTTGTTGTGAGATGGACGGAGACGGACATGGACAAGTCCCGTTCGGCTGCATAGAGATACAGATTGTTAGCACAGGCACCGCCCCTCTACTTTTGTTGTAGAGGTGGGATAGGATAGTCATTGTTTTATTGTTGCTTTTACATTGTTCTACCTTCTACAAGGGGGCAAGTGCCATAGTTTTTGTGATTTTTTATGGGAGTTCAGTTTGTATTAATTTACTTACTACCTACTTGATGATTTATCCGTGAGTAAGAAAGTGGGAATAATTATTTGTTCGATGTGTAAAATGAGCGAAGAAGGAGTTGAGCGAATTTGATAAAAATAACCGCTATTGATTTTTTTAAATTAATGATGATCGTGTTGCCATTGACAAGTTATTCTCTCGTGTTTTTGAGTAACCCAGTTGAAACTATTGTGAGATGCAGACAATTTAGAGAGTCATTGTGAGAGAGAATACAAATAACTTAACGATTCTTAAAGGTCAAGAAAAAATCGACTTCAAATCATTGACACATTGGGTTAAATGGAATAAAATTAACCCCCCCTGTCAAATATCGAAATAAGCTCAATGAACTGCTTGGGAGCTTAATAAGTTTAGACTAGGGCCTTTCTTTTAAAGAATTATTGAAAATTGCTCAGTTGACTAATTTACGCAAACATGATTCAGTTTAAATTTGGAATTTTTGAAAAACAAATTGTAGGCTTTTAAATTAGGGAAATTTTAATCAAAATTTAAAAATTAAATTGGAAAGACAAAATTAATTCTAATAACTTAAGTATTTGTAGGTATTATTTAGTTTTTCAAGTTACGAAGTAGGTAGGTAGTCAAATTATCGCAAAATTTCTAGGAAGAAAAGAATTGCAATAAGGAATTCTAAGCAGTCTAAAAAATGAAAGTTTTTGAGTTGAACTTGTTGAGTCTTGCTATGAAGCATAAAATACCGGCATTCTGTGGCTGCAATGTTCTCCAACCCTCATATCAACTTGGAAAGGTTTCGAAAGTGAAAACGACCATTTCATGGAGCTACCACATGGACTGTCAATTCGATCATTAAAACGATTTTAAACTTTGAAGTTTTTTATTGGAATACCTACCATAATATGCATTTATCTCCCGTTAAAGGAAATAACATTTGTTTTGTTATTTTCGAAAAAGAAATTTTTCAAACAGAAAATTTTAGAGATCACGAATTTTTTATCTAACTGCTTAAAAATTCTATCACAAGCTTAAGTAAGGGAACTCCATTTTGGCCCAAGTTCAGATGCAAAAATTTATTTTATATGACGAAGTAGGTAGATGTTTCAATTTTCTTTTCACTGACAAATATATGTAAAATGGGCTCCTTCCATGGGAATCTATTGGCAATTGGTAGTGGAGCCAAATTTAGGTAGGTAGGTACATATTCTGAGTAAAAAAATTTCCGACTGACTCGAGAGTTATTAAAAAAAGAAAACATTGAGTACGTAAGTATTAAGGCACCTTAAATTTCACCAAGTGTTTGAAGTCTAAAACTTTTTTATCGTAAAACATAAACGAATTAGGCTTACGTAATATATTTTTGAACATAAAACTAATTGATTACTCAAAATTATGACTTTGTCTATAATGACCCTTCATGATGTAAACTATAATTTTGTACATAAAATAAATGTTTAGTTGTACTACGGCAACACTACCCACCATCTTTAATAAAAAATCAAACAAAACACACTCAATTCTTTTCTCAAACTCAACCAACAATCCAACTTCTAACATCAACTTCATTCTAATCTTTTAAATTTTTGCTCATCTACTTCTTTCATTATGATTTACAACAAAACAAAAACGAAAAAAATATAAAACAAAAGCAACCAGCAAAACGAGATTAAAAATGAAAAGAAAAAAAAAAATGATTGAACAATATTTATCCTCCATGCTCTTTTGTCATTTCTCATTATTATTTTTATTCTTAACTCAACTTCTCTGTCTATCCTTCTCACTCTTTTTTCCTCACAAACGTCTGTTTGGTATTTTCAAAAAAAATTCATTTATAAAAATCAGAAAATCAAAGAAATTCTCAAGAACGAGACAACATCACACCCAAAATGATTTATTCACACATTCGAAAACTGTTGTGTTCTTTCTTTAAACACAAGTGCTCAAACTCAAACAACAACTTACAACAACAACAACAATAGAAAAGACCAATTTAATTAAAAGTAAAGTTGAGTGACAAGCAAAGTAAAAGGGAGTACAGAGATGCACAACAAACTGATAGAGCAATGCCATATCACGCACATTCAAGCGAGACAGACCGAGAGGTGTTAACGAATGCGATTTTGTATGGCTGCTGGGTGAATTTGTTTGTTTGCAGCGCAGGCGAACGGCGAACGGCGAACGGCGAACGACACCGACCACACAACGAAGCATATAACAAAAAGAAAAGGGATAGAGAGACAGAAATAGGACAGATTTGTATGCATTCATGATGTGCGATGCGACGACACGACAAGAGCCAAGTTTGATTGATTGATTTACGAAAACTAACTCAAAAACGTAACTGAGTGTGAGAGAAAACATGCGAAAGAGTGATATAAACATGAGTGCATTCGAATAAACTCTGTATTCGGAGTGTAATCGAAACGAGTAGAGTTAATGATGTGGAGAGAATTTCCTACAGAAGAGAAACTCAGCGAAAAATGGATAAGAGAAAAGAGAATATGAGTTTTTTTGGCGCGGATTCTCATTTAACTTTCGAACAGCTGTTCCCAGCTGTCATTCGATTTTGCCGTCGGTGTTTGTGTTTGTTTTACTTGAAATTAAATTTATTCACAAAAATGTTTTAAATAACAAATTTCAATAGTATTTTTGAACAAAATAGTGGAAAATATTCTAGACTATGATTAAATTTAAAGTAAAGCATCACATCTCACCGAAATCTTTTGCAAATTCAGTACAAATTTTGCACTGGTATTACAAGAAGTTCCTTATTTCACAATTTCTACTCAATTTTTGGAGGAAAATTCATGTTTTCGTTTGTTTTTTCACTTAAATTGTCAATTTCAACACACTTTCAATACAAACTATTCGCGGGAATAAGTAAAAACAACGTTTTTTATCAATTCACTTTTAACAAGCGGCAGTAGGTTTGCAAAAACACTCAAACTGAATTCTGTCGATTTGACAGATGACAGCTGGCTCTTGGTTGTCACTATTTAAAGAGGAGAATATTATTTTGCAAAAGAGAAAGAGATTCGATTTAGAGAAGAGAAGTGGATGAATGGTTGTTTTTTTAAGCGATTTTTAATGTCGATTTCGATTGCCGTTATGACCGTTTTATTTTGAAATTTTGAAATTCAATCAGAAAAATCTTTGCATTAATTAAATTAATTCAGAATGCAATTGTATGATTTTATTTTATTTTTGATCTTTTGAAATAGAAAGTGAGTTTTTTAAGTCATAATGAGAGCCAGAATTCGTTTGTACTTAATTTGAGTTTGTACTTTTTTTCTGGAAGGACAAAACTACTCAAATTTGAGTGCATCAACTCAATAATTCATCCAAATACTGGGTTTTGCTGGGGGAAAATCTCAAACCTCATAAATTAGAGCTGTTTTTTGCTTATGGATGAAAAACTTTACTTCCACTTTTTTTACTTGATTCGAATCTGTTTTAAAAATGATTAAACTTTATGTTGGTAAACAAATTTACTTTAGCTCTTTTGAACGAATAAATGGAAATTTTTCAACATCAACAAAATATGAAATTTGTTTCTATCTAAATTCTATCGAAAGCAATATTAATATTAGGTCTGCTTTTGAAGTGACAATATTAAAATCAACATATTTTTTTGGACAGAAATGTTGACTCTCAAACATCAATCTAAAAAAGTGTGTAAAGGGACATAAATTCCATTTAAATTAAACACGAAAAGTATTAATATCATATCTGTAATTTTTAAACTTTATTTCCAGAAATGAAAAATATTAATTTAATTTATTGCTGCCAAATATATTTTAATTGGATTATCTTTCGCTTTTGCAATGTTCCAAGTAAATCCCAAATCGGTACGGTTGGTAAGAAGAAACATAAGTTTATATTTTATCTGCTAATCTATTTTGTATTTATTAGTGTCTTCTGTTGTACAACCTGATAGCCCTAGGCACTAAGATGCAGTGTCCCCACTCCATAGATTTATGTGAGGAGTAGTGTCATAATGCATTGAAATGAAAAAAATAAGCTGAACAATTAGAATTTCGAATATTAATGTATAAAAAGGTATTCAGACAGAAAAAAGTTAGCTCAAGATAAAACTTTGAAAAATTTCACTACCTGATATATTATATGAAAATAAAGACTTATTCAATTGAATGTTGGTACATATAAGGTACATAACAAGGGCCGACAGAAATTCTGTAGTAGGCAATATTGATTAAATCTAGATATTATAAACCACAAAATTTTAATTCTGGAAAGACATAATATCTGTTATTTAAAAAACAGAAAAAGCATTTTAAATTTTTTAGGTCAAAATTAAATTTATATATAAGCAAAAGGTAATTTCTCCTGGAAACCAAGTTTATCCTTGAGAACTCCGTATTCAGATAAATTTTAAGACAATAGTAAAGCTGGTTCACTTGGGCGTATACTCACTCTTCTTGTTTTATTGATTTTTAAATATTTCCGCCGCCACATCCGACTTCTTTCCAAGCACAGTCATGCAATAGTTTTTCATCTATTGAAAATGACTACAGTGGCCAAGCTGGAAATCAACACTTTTGAAACGATAATGAACTTATAGACGACATCCAATAAAATTGCATTTCCAACTGTGGGAAAATAATCTTCCGAATACAAATTCTCTTCTTAAGAATTAAAACCAAGACAAAAAAAAAAAAAAAAAACAACTCATAAAATTCTAAAGAACTCAAAAACGAATCATGTTTTGTGAATCTTATAAACAAATCACTTTATCTCTAAGTCTTTGCATCGATTGTTGCCCTCGCCCGCCTGCCTGCGTCTTCATTCAAGCATCTAAAGTAGAAACACAGAGTGCCATCACATATGAAGGTATTGCCGCTCATAAATAATCTTTAACCGCAAATTAATTATTAATCAAGGACTCATAGTTGATTTATAATATTCGAATTGGCGTAAAGTTTATTTCGCAGTTTCGCATTCGAGTAGGTATAGCTACAAACCAGACAAGCGATATACTACTCTGGGCTCTGACTGGCGAGTCTATATAGAGAAAGAGATCGAGATGTATCCAGAAGACGCGCACCATAATGATGAAGAATCCATCTTAATGAAAATTCCAATCTAATAACAGAATTAATAGCTGCCTCCTTCGGCACACCTCCACCCCAGTCAGCAGAGCAAACCAAACGAAAAAGAGGAGGCGAGTGGCGGAATTTCACTGGTGCGATCGATGATCCTGATACCTGCACCTGCATCATTCAACCAACTACGACAGCGACAACGGAAACGAAGACGAAGACGATACGCCGCTGAAGAACGATGAGGTTGAGTTGGAGGATGAGGATGAGGATGACGACGACGAGGATGAACGTTGCCTTTGGTGGCATGGCGGTGATCAATTCGCTGAGCTGACCACAAGAATGAAATGCGAATCGAAATTGAAATCAAATTCAAACTGCCAGCTCCACAGCGAGCTTGCATCAGACTCGCTGGTAATCGTCGTCGTCCATCGGGAATGGACTCCGTCTCCGTCTGATGTCTTGGATTGCTTTGAAAAATATATCACTATGATGGTGGAATCCTTTAAATCTCATATAACAAATCGCATAATTACTGGGCCCTTTAGCTTGGGTCTGGGAATGGGAATGGCACCGAGACTACAACTGGGATGGACGGACGGATTGAAAAACACTCTTCGCTCCGTATGGAACTGGAATAAATCAGTTCTCGTGTCTGACTGTTGTGCGATGGTGGTATTTCAGTCCGTCAGTCCACGACGACTACGACGACGACGAACGACGACGACACGGGGTGGATGGTAGATGAGGGCAACGAGACGCGACTCTTCGTTCTATGAGCCCTGCGGGTGAGAATGTCGCGCGTCCACATTCGACAGGCAGAAAAGCGCGCGCACTCACGCAATCATCATTTGATTCCGCAATTCACGTCGCTCCATATGGGAGTGAGATTTCGAGGCAGGGAGAGGGGCACAACATTGCATCTTCAAGCACAAAGCATGGAAAGATTGGTTGAGAATTTGTGGCCATAAACAGACAGACAACACAGACATATGGCCAATCGAAGTGGAAAATTACTATAATCAAGTGCTTCTGTGGCAGTCCATGAAGGTTTTTTTTTTTTTTTTTTCTGTTGTGCGTTTCTGTAAGCAGAAGCAGACCTTCTGGTTAAGGTGTCGTAAAGTTGAATACAAGTTGCGACTTCATATGACTTCCCTAGAAGAAGGTTAAAACTTCAAAGCTAATGGGTCTTTAACTGCTTCCAAATCTTTTAAGATATGATTTGGGGAGAAAAGACGGGGGAGAGAGATCTGGTTCATTTGCCAATTCAATTTGATTCATTGGAAATAGGACTTATGAAAAATGTGAGACTGATGTTGAAAATGTCAAAAAGGGCCTAAAATAGACAATATATATAATTAAATACCCCTCCTCAACTGTTTGTTACGAGAATTTTTGAAATTTTTAGACTCAACTTATTTTATGGAACTTATAGAATGAAACAACCACACAGCTTGTGTTTTAAGCGCCTAATTCTTATGCCCCTCTTCAAAAACTTTTTTTTTTCAAACAAATGATTTCATTTCGTAACATTGAATAGCAAAAAGGCAAAAGATAAACGAACGATGGATATAGTCAGGAGCGGGTTTTAAGTGGTAAAGAGGTGTAGAACAAGCAACAATTTTTTATATTTTACGACGAAAAATTTGAATGTTCGAATTGAAAACTAAAGAAATGATCTTTTAGGTATGGAAGAACTAAAGACGTCAAATACCCCCGGATAGGGATTACCCTCTTTATAAGTGCATAAGCAATCCTGACTTTTTTTCTAAGAAATTAAATTCTACCTCTCTTCCCTGACTTTAAATGAAGTCCAATTTAATCTGACCAAAATATGATTCTGCTCTGGTTCGACAAGTATTTACACCTCTACGAAAAATTTCTATGGGCAGCTTTGTTTTGGGTTCTTTTAACCCTCATGGCGTTGCACATTTTTCACTAGTTCAAGATTAACTTTTTGGGAAGCATATTTTTCTAAGGGATTTGGAAATTTATATTGTATTCAAAACAATAAAGAGAGTAAATTGCTAAGGGGAGGGAGTAATTATTATTTACCGTAAACCATTAAAAAAAAACTACTGAGCACATTTGACAGAAAAAGTACAGAGGTTAACTTCACACCCTAAGGGCTTTTCCAATCAAATCAACTTTATAGTATTTTAAATTGAAAAATTGAAGATTTCGAAAACCCTGTGGGTCTAGACCATATTTTTCCCTATTTTGCCCACTTTTCTGGAACTCTACCTCTCTTAAATGTTTAGCCAATTTGATTCATCACATTTCATAAACAACAATCACAAAACCCCACGTCAAAATTTGTATTATTATTTTTTTTTTTTTTTTGAAAAACTTCATCTCGAAGTCGACTTTCCGGATCTTTGTCAGTGACTTTTATAAATGTTCACCAATTTACGCTCTTCCTAGAAATCAGCCTCTTTCATTTTTGCTAGACAACTGCGAAACAAATTGACAAAATTCGTCTCAATCAGGATGTCCATAGAGCGAGTGAGCGGGAAAAGCAGCAAGTCGGCGTGGCGGCATCTTCGTGTGCAATTTAAGCCCCTCAAATCATTTGCCACAAGACGAAGTTGAAGAAGACGACGCGAAGTCGTCGCTGTGCCGCCACCGCCGATCGCGATGAGGACAAGTTAAGAAAACGACATCGGGTCGTCATACATGTGTCGTTGTGGTCTTCGTCTTCGAGTTGATATTCCAAGTCTATCTATTCTGCGTCGTCGTCGTTGCGGGCTAAAAAACCAACGGAAATTGACCAAACAATGAACCCCTCCGACAGATACTAAGTGCGCCCATTAATTTCAACCTCATGCACTTTCCTGCTGTTGTTGCTGGTCCTGTGCTGTGCTGTGCCGTGCTGTTGCAGCCAACAGTGCTCTAAGCCATTTACTCGAATTGGCCAACATGCAAATCCTAAATGTCATATTCCGACATAGCCTCCTGGTGATGATGATGATGACTATTCCCGACTCTTCATTTGCACGGTTTCATGCGAATTCTGTTGGTGGTGTAATGTGTGCCACTGCTTCACACACACGTCGCGTCGGGTTTTTGAATCCGACCAACTGCGCTCGCATTATTCGAATCAGGCCGCAAGGAACAGTTGTTCGACTTCGACTGTGTTGGCCAAGCCGAGATCCGCAGCAGATGTCCGCTACATGTCAATGTCTTCTTTGCTCACCTCGCCGGCACAGATCTCTCGTGATGCGGGGTGGAACTTGACGTATAGGTATTGGTGTATACTGAATGCCTATGCATGTGTCGGACATGGCCTACGGCCGGCTCTAGCTGGTTGCATCTTGGAAAACCCCTGATCGAGATGATGTATCTCTGGATGCAGCTCACTAAAGCCAGCCCACTCTTCTTCTTCTGGCCTCTGGAGGAAGCGCGTCCGTCTATCAATTCTATTTGCCGCGCGACCGACGAGCTGTGTCGTCTGTTATTAAATCAAACACAAACTGACGCACGCTTTGCCAAAAGGACACAAATCAAAATTGCTTGAGGTGAAGGGCACCCAGCACTAGCAACAGAGGGCACCATACACATCCGTTTGGCACTTCTTCAGCTACAGCAACATGCAACAACAAAAACAACATAAAATAGGGACTCCAGTCGATTGTGAAACAATAAATTATCCAAAGCAATGCAAAAACAAAAACAAAAACAAAATGGGAAAGGGAGGTTTCTCGTTTCGTCTTGGTTCGATTTTTTTTTTTTTTTTTTTTTTGGTTTTTGGCCCAAAAGCAAGGACTCAATTCATAACACACACACAAACACACACGAACGACAGAAGCAGAAGAGATATAAGGAAGAAATTGGAATGTGAATGAGCACGGGTACGAGGACGGGTAGGAAAGGTAGGTTGAGGAATATCTCTGTGAATGTGAAGCCCAAGAACAAGAAGATATGAACTGGAGTCGACACAAAAAAAAATGACAATAAATTTTATTTCATTTCGGTGATTTCATATTTTAGGGTGGAGACGATAATTCTTCAAATTTGACACTCAACAGTCGAATCTTGAATATGTGAAGGTTTCTTGGCTAACTTGCTTTTACATACGAGAGTATGAACGCACCCTGGAGGACAGTGACAGAGGACGACTGCGAGGCGAGGATGAGAAGGATGCATTGAATGAAAAGTCAAGGCTGCGAGAGTCTACAGAGATGTATTAATGCACTCCTGATGCGATAAGAAGTCGAAGTCGAAGCCAAAATCAACCTCCAAAAAAAGGTTCCAGTTTATTGTTCGCAGATATTTTCGTTAAAGGTTTTGATGTGATCTTAGCTAGAGATTATGACAAGAATCATAGACCTAACCAAAAAGGCAGATTCTTGAAGGTCGACTGATTCACTTTTTTCAATTATAAGTCAGACAAAATACATTGGTATACTCATCAAGAAGATGTAAGGGACTTATTGTCTTATCTTCTCTGCCTTTAGCACTCGGGGATCTTTGTCAGAAAAAAAAGTTTAGTGTTTAATTTTAAAGTTGTTTAGAAAAAAAACTTGAACTTGAAAGAAATAACTAAAACAATTTGGTCTTTTTCTTATTAAGAAAGGACATATTTTGACAGTTCGTAGGAGCTATATTTTTCGGCTACGTCTTAGTTTTAAGATTAAACATCCGGCTACTAAAGTGTAAGATTGACTAAAATGGCTGACTGGGCTCAAATCGGATTTTAGCAATAAAAAAGAAAAGCGGACCTAATTGTCTCGAAAAAACTAATTTATGTGAAATTCACAAGTGTCAATAATTGGTATAGAAAAGTTCAGCTTAATCTTTGTTAAATGGTATTTTAGTTTCAGTTCGAAGGAGCAGAGTTTAAATTCAAATGTACAAAATTGAGGAACAGACAGTTATTAACCTATTATTTAAAGTTGCTCCTTTCACATTTTGAATACATTAAATCCAAACAATTCTAAAAAAAGTTCTAAAAAGCTAGAGCAAAAATCTTCAATTTAAAAAAAATTAAATATAACAAAGTTTCGAAGAAAATTTCGCAGCTTCAAGTAAAATTTCTTTCGAAAGAAATAGCTCCGATGTTGCTGCAAAAACCAAATTCAAAACATCAAAAACTCACAAATTTATCGAAGGGAAGTAGTGCCACTTTCACAGAAGAATTAAAAACTAATTCTGGTTTTTCTAGTGACAACATGCTACAAGAAAATAATTTACTTTTAAGCGTTTCAATTTCAAGCTAAGAAATTGCGTATTTTGGGATGAAAATGAAAACCGTCTGTTTAATGCCCGATTATATATTTTGAAAGAAAGATGTAGGTACACCTAAGATGATATCATAGATACAGAGCAATACCTCATACTTTTTGAAAAACAATCCCTAAAATCAACTGATAACTCTTTTCTATAATTTAAAAGACTCAGCCTCAGAAGTAGAAGAAGTATATGAACGAAGATTTCAGTGATTTTAAATTTGTTTAGCTAAATTAATAACATTCTGTTTTTTTAATTCTGAATTTAAAATTCAACCACTGCACTGTCTGCATGTGCATTTTCTCGTAGTATTTTTTTAGGACAGCTCGATACGTACTGTATTGATCGTATAGCTTGCTTAAAATCCTCTTTAGAGTTTAGAGTTGCCGTGGCATTGAAAATGCTTATAAGTGTATATTTTTGTTTGGAATTTTTAAGGGAGCTTTTTGAGAACGGGAGCTTTTCTTAAGTTTTAAAGGATACTTAAAAACAATATTATTGTTGTTGTCTTTTTTTATTTTTCATAGAATTAATATTTTTCTTGGTGGTTTAAAAAAAAATAAAAAGCCATTATAGAGGTTTTTTGGCTAATCAAAACGAGAAAAATGATCTAATTGAGCGGATTTTCGAATGCGTGCGGTTTGGTGCATAAAAATCGTCTATTTTCTTTCCGCTTAGTGGTGTGAAAAAAATTTCTTTGCCTTAAATTACAATTCTACAATAGAGATGACTTTTATCAGAGCTTTTTGCTGTCTGATAATACGCGCACGGAAGCCCTGGAAAATAATTTCTTTCATCTTAATATATAAAAATTCAATGTCCGTGTGTATGTCTTGAATGAACTCAAAAACAACTCAACTGATATTCATGAAAGTTGGCATATATATGTAATTTGGTCCAACTTAGATGATAGGATAGTTATTATTTAAATTAACGTTGATTGTTGTTATTGATCGTAGTTTTCATAAGTCTAGAACAGATGGCGCCTTAAGCGAATTTCTTTACAGAGTAGCTTACATCTCAATTTATTATTTGACAGTCACAATTATCTGTTAGCTCCAAATGATTTTAAAAGATGGCGATATGTAATGGATTGAGTAAGTATTCCATAGATGGCGCTATGGTACGTTTCATGTAAGCTACAATATAATAGCACAGCTAAAGTACAAGTTAAATTTATTTTGAAGTAAGCTAAATACCCACTCACACAAGAAGGAAGAAGAGTTGATGGTAGACCAAGAAGCACATGGAGGAGAACAGTTGAGGAGGAATCTGCGAGATTGGGAAAGAGCTGGAGGTAGCTGAAATACATCGCTGGAAACCGCATACGATGGAGAGTATGAATAGTTGAGGCCCTATGTCCCGCTAGGGAACACCAACGGACTTCGTCGGTCTGAGGACCTAAATAGTATCTAAGTAAATACAGTGAAATTCAATTGTTCGTACTTTTTCAATTTTTGGTGCTGGTACACAATTTGCATTGAGCGACGACGCACGTCTGTCAATTTTTTTCAATAAATATTTTTAAACAGGGTACTGTTCCCCTTAAATAGTTAACTACAATACAATTTAACAAAAATCTTAGCCACAGCAACGCGTGGGCGGGTCTGCTAGTACAACTATGTAAATGCGGGATTGCTTTGCTGTTAGAGTAAGATATACCTATGTGTACTGCACTGCACCAACTAAACTAGTAAATAAAGAAGATTTGAGGTTTAAAGAAGGTGAAAAAATGATTCTAACTTTAAAACATTCCAACAAACTGAAGCATCATTTGACAATAATTTTTATTACTTTAAGGGACAGTTTTTCAGTTCCAGGTCATATCCTCGAGTGAGAGTTAACGCAGGTTTAACTCTTCAATTCAGTTTTTCAATTCAATTTAGTTTTGAAGTTAACTCTGGATATTGAAATCCTCTTTTAGACATTTTTTTATTTTAAATTTGGAATATTTTTTTTTTCCAACAAACAGAAAATCACAACAAATAACTCTGGAAACAACAAATACAATGAGTAACAGAGCAAGATACCGATATATACATATTATGTTATGTATACATGACAACTGAGAAATGACATTTAAGTGATGCCAAATCACCTTGTATATTTTAATGATTAAGTTAACTCTTTACTAAAAAATTGATTCAAGACTTAACTTCGGGATCAGGATTAACTAACGTCAGAGTTAACTCACCAGTCAAAAACTAGCCCTAACTGAGCAATATTAAACCAATTCAGATATCTTATCTTAATAGGTTAATATCAACGAATTTTTAAAAATCTATAGGTAAGCGATTTGAAGATTTCAAACTGAAATTAAAAAAAAAAATTATTTATCTAATTGATTCAAAATTATGTATGTATGTATGCATGTACATAATTTATTTAAAATAAAAATATGTAACAGATGACACGATTTGTATTAGTTCAAAAGGTGTCAATTGTCAAATAATGTCTGTTCAGAAACACATAGGAAATAAATGTATAGTTAGGTTAGATTAGTTTAAGATGGCTGCTGGTCAAAAAAGAAAGGCAGCACATTTGGACCAATTAATGGTCCATTGTTATACCACTTAGATCAACAGATCCTTCTACTCGTTGAACCATTTGGAGCCAACAATAAACCGTTTGAGAGTGTAAATGTCTGAGTTACTTAGATCACATGCTGGGATCATACTAATGGAAGTCTCGGAGGTGTAGTCTATAAGTTTTTGTGATAGTGCAGGACAATAACAAAGAAGATGAGGTGTTGAATTTTGCTTTTCCTCATCCATACAGCATGTCTGCCTATTAAACAGTGTCCAATAACGACACCTATGACAAAGCTAATGTGCAGTCTTCCAATCGAGATGAGTCGTTTGGCATTAAGCTTTTGCCAAAATAATTTTGTTGCTAAACAAGTGTACTTATCAAAGGAGTTAAAACCATGGTTTTCAAAACGTGTGCGGCAATATTTATATTATTAAACAAAACCATTCAGAAGTTTCTAAAGCGCTAAGAAGTGCTTTCTACAATTTTCGAAACTATACTTTAATGATTCGAATTTGTCATTTCAGAATTGAGAAACTAAACTGTGTTTTGCAAATTTTGAAAGCCAAATATTGAATAGAAATTTGACAAAAGACGTTTTAAATCAGTTGGTCACAAACGTCAAATTCAAAATTGTCATAATATCGTTTATCATCATTGCCTTGATCACTGGGATCCGGTCCTGCCTGGCCTTATTCAACAAGTCTTTCCATTTATCCTGATCGACAGCCGACGCCATTAAGTTCGGGAGCCCTGGTCTACCGGTCAATCCAGTGCAGCGAGTGTCTTTTACTAAGCACCCAGATCTCGGATCCATTATATGTGAGTACCTACTGTGAAAGAACTATCGTCCTTTACAGCAGCAGTAGGAAGTTATGGCAAGGTTTTTTGGATTTAAAGACCTTCGATAGACTATAGTGAGATGTGTTGGCTTTAAGCATCAGCTTCTACTTCTATGTCGTTATCGGCTGCTGCTATTGTCCCAAGGTATTCTAAGGATGGCACTAGGTATTTCAGATTGTTTTTTCCTTACTAATGTGCGACATCAGGTTTTGTTACACCTGTTCGATTTGTATAAAACTTTTTAACCCGTTGATGTTGATTAGACACTATTAAATTCCGATTGACTGAAATGACTGCAATGAATCGAACGCAGATGTCAAATAAACCGCAAAAATTCTCGTGATTTGAATATCTCCTCCGAATCTTTTGATTCAATTTTGTGGTTTATAAATTATATACCATTTATATGGAAGTTCTGCAAGCCACTTGTTAACCGCACGGATTTGAATATACTGACCACAAATTGCCATCTAAAGTCGTACTTAGTATAGCAAAAAAAAAAAAAATAAAAATTATAAATTACCATAAATTATGTTGTTACATTTAGATCAGTATTTCTTTGTTGTATTTTTCCGCACAAAGAGAGTATCCTGCATCCACCTTGCATATCCTTAAAGAAGGACAGACAAAAAAAAAAGTTAAGTTTGGTGAATAAAAGAACCTTGTCTTGGTTGCGTTATCTCAATTATACGAGTATACGAGTCCTAAGCGAATGTAGAGGGGTATTGTATTTTATTTTATTTATGTTTTTTTTTTATTTCTCTTTGAAAAGTTATATTTATGCTCCTTTTTCTTACTTTTTTTTTTGATTTTTGAAATTGAATGTCCTTAGGGCGAGCGTTGCGTTCGAAATTCGCCTTTATTTAGAGAGCGTATAACGGCGGCGATAGTGTGTGTGAGGATAATCTAAAAGGATGTTTTGAGCAGCCAGCCCCGGCCAGGCCAGCGCAGCGGAAGTTATTTCCACACTACAAAGGAAGTTATTTGTTGAATTATTGTATTTCAACAGAAAAAAAAAAACACACAACCTGCGCCCTACACACACTCCCTTATACACCTAACCTACATCCGAACTTGTATCTAGTCAACCATTCCTTTTTATCATTTGCTTCTTTTTTTTTTTGATATAAGGCGAATTTTCATTTTTAGTAAATTTATAATTTTTGATACAAATAAATGTGAATTTATAAAAAAAAAACACAAAACGAAACGAAACATTTTTGTTTTCTCATTTTTTGTTTTGTTGTTGTTGTTTTTTTTCCCGTTCTCGGTTTTTATTATTTGATTCCGTTTCCCGCATGCGGTGCGCATGCAAATGACATTTTTAAAATTATTCGTTAATATTATTTATTTGTCGGTGCTTTTGGCGGTAAAGGTAAAAATTTCAAAAGTCATTCCATTCCATATTCTCGCTGGGGTTGAATGTGGTGGGGGTGGGAGTGGTGGTGGGAGTCCGTGAATGGAGAAGAGAAAGACATATCAGCGAAATAGTGGAATTGTTATTTTAATTTTTCGACTGTCAAGGATTTCATTATTCCTTTGTCATGCTCGCTGATGGTGGTTTTTGCGAAAGGAAGAATTGAATGAGGGTAATGTTGTTTTTTTTTTTTTAAGTATGTTTTTCCATTCGTTTACTTTTTGATTTCGAAGTGAAATGAAATAAAAGAAAAATGCATCTTAATAACACACACCAATACATATGTACGAGTAAATGACATGGAATCGTGTCTATAAGTTCAAGTTAAGTGGGAGTTTCAATAACACAAATTAAATTGAATCATTTCTTTTGACTTTTAATTGAGTAAACAGAGTAATTTATTATTTGATGGGAATGTCAGATGGGGTAAATTCAAAAGTATACAAATTTAAAAATAAAAAACTACATTGGATTATTATTGACCCAATACTGTATCCGAAAATATCAATTGTTCTGCATTCGGAGTTCCTAAATGAAAAATTTATTAAAGAAGCCAAACATTTTATTGACAATTGAAGGTTTGTACAGGAGGAGATTAAATTTCTGATATTTTTAAATATTTTCTTTGGATTTTTAATTGAGCACCAGATAACCTATTACTTAATCCTGTTTTAATTCAAAGTTTCTATTTATGTACATAGGTTTGTGTCGTTCCTTGTTTCTATGCAAGTGTCTTTTCAAAGTTCATTCAGGCGCCAGCAAAGTTGTCCATTCGTCATCGGAAAATATACAATTACGTTGATTGATTTCCATATGCACCATAAGTCGTAGGCGTGTACTTGTACAACTATCTCCCACCACATCCACACTGTCGGCCATAGCTATCCCAGTATCCACTGCTCTGGCGGACGCCCATACAAGACTTAAATTGTATACAAAATGAGTTCTCCCCCTTCTCCCAGTGTGTCATGCCATTTGAAAACCTTCAGCTCAAAAAAAAAAAAAAAAAAACTTGATAATCGCAAAAGCCATAATAATACGTTCAAAAGTTATGGCAGTGACGAGAAGGAGGCCATCAATCAACAAAACCCGTGAACCCTCAAGCTAAACAGCGCGTTTTCGCGACTTGTATATAGGTTCCAAGATCTGTGAACCAGCTGCGGTGTCTGGTCTGGTGTACCTACGACCGACCGCGACGTAGACGAAAACGAAGACCGCACGATCGTTTTTGGATTGCCACTGTTGTGCTGCTGCCGCCGACGACGACGCCGTCGACGATATGGTGGCTCTGATGTGTGGTAAGCCCCCGTGTATTGGCTTGGGTTGGCTTTGGCCTCCTATCCACGGACTTGGACTTTATATAATTGAGAAAGAGAGATGGAGATCTATGCTGGAAGATTAACTAATAATAATAGGTTATAGAGTTGGGAGGGCGTGTGAGAGTGTGTAATAGAGAATCGCGCTGCAATAAATAACCGCCATCAACTATACACAATGGCACTGCGATAGCAATAGCTTGAGGTCAATAAGCTAACCTCTATACTTGTCCGGGGAGGTTATAATACGAGTAGATATAAAACAGAAAAATATATCTCAAAGATTGGCAGTCATCAGTTAAAACAAAAGAAATATGATTGTATCTTGAAAAAAAAGATAAAATAACGACTTCGATTTGAATTTGAATTTGTATCTTTTTTGTTGTTCGGTTGTCAGTTGGATTGTCTTTTGTATCTATGAGGTAGTTTATAATTTATTTTAAATGCAAATTACTTCGATTTTCCTATGGTTACTGAAGTAATCAACTCATCAGGGGGTTGCGTGCATCCGCAAGTATACCTATCTACATACATACATACCTAACTTAGACCTACCTATCTACAACTTATCTAACCTAATGCATGTTGTAATGTTCTGTCAGCTAATTCCAGAAAAATGGGAAAGATATTATGGGAGAAACAACTTTCCTTCATGTTTACAATGGAAAAGCATTTAATTTGAAATGACATAAACATTTTGTTAATTGTAATTAGCTATTATTAATAAACATTTTTTTTTTTCTTTGTCACGTTCTGGGATTAGATAGTGTAGTTGTTGTCTGCCAAGGTACAAGGTGGGGGAATATATAACAAATGAGGAATGGAATATCTTTTGATAAACAGTGACACCAAGCTCCATGGGATGTTTTTTTTTTTCTTTCTTTTTTTTTGCAGAAATGGTGGTGTTTTTACCTCTTGTATGGAAATATTTGAAAAAGTAACTTTTAACAAATTAAAATGTACCTATCTCAAATTTTTGACTTTTGATCCCAAGCTTTTTGGAGAAACTTGCATAACCTTTAATTTCAAAAATTTAAATGAAATTTCTAAATATCCAATCGAATCGGAAAATGGAAAAAATTGCTAATTAACAAGAAAAATTATTAAAACTTATGTTTTATTAAAAAAAAAACTTTAAAATGGAAATAATTAAAAAAAAAAAAGAGTTCGCAAGTTCGCAAAACTGCAAAGAAGATTTTTTTTAAATTTGCAAGTAAAAATTTACAATAAATTTAATATTTTGCAATTAAAATTGTTGCAAGTTTTCACATTCGCAACTTGTGCAGATAAAATTTATAATTTCAAAAATTTTGCAAATGAGAATTGGAAGCTTTGCAAAAATAAATTTAATCTTAAACTCCAAACATTTTAAAATTAAAAAAATTGCCAAGCCAACTAATTTTTTCAGAAGTTTGTAAGATTTACATATGATGTTTTTGAAAATTCTCAAATTCGGAATTTTTCATTTAAAAACTTTCTAAATTAAATGGCTAAAATTTCAATATATTTAAAGTCGAAAATTAAGTTTTGTCGAATTGCGCACAGATTTGTCCACCTGGAAACCAGAAAATCTCATATTAAGGGCACGAAAAGTTAACGTTTCAAATTATTCTTTGCGAAGCTATAAGTTACACATTTTTATAGGGCATGGAAGTACCCATTAAAGTTCTAAGGAACTAAACAACTTTTTCACGAACAAACTTAACCTATTTTCTACTTGACAAACTTGCAATATTTTATTTGACTTCATTAAATTTCAGCTTAATATCGCGAGTGGTTCCTGAGATTTAGCACTTCAAAAATTAAAACTGACAGATCATTAAAATCATAAAACACTCCACGCAATAGCAGAATCTTGAATATTTTCAAAAAAAATTGGCTTAAATCGAGATTTTTTTAGATTCGATTTAGGGGGAGTGGTATTCGCCCACTTTTTTATAATTGATATCAATTCAATTCTTAGAAAAATCGTGAAACTGGGTGAAGCCGTTAAAAGTTGAAGTGTATGTCAAGTAATTCTTTGAAAATATGCAATGTTTCACTAAGGGGGCGTGAGAACAACCCACTTTTCTTACACTTCGCATTTTTGTAAAATGATAAAATTAAAAAAGAGCTATAGAACTTCAGGTTTAAACAAAAAATAAAATTGATAACTTACTTTCTATTGAGAAACTTTAAATAGTGACCAATTCTATTTCTTAACAATCTTCAAGAAATATGGATGAGAACTTCATTCGTTAAAACTATTTTGAGAAGAACTGAAGTAGAAGGACCTCAAAAATACCACAAAGCCTAGAAAACAACAAAATTCAAATTACGAATGTAAGCAATATAAATAAAGAAAGAAAGAAGAAAAAAACACAAAACGCCTTTTTTTTGGATACCAATAAATAAAGCAGTCAAGACATCAAGCCAAACCCACATCACGTGCTGGCTTTCAATTAAAAAGAAGCCCATCAACACCTAATTCCAATCAATCTCATTTCAAAATTGATGATCTATCAATCTACAAAAAAATAAAAACCAAAATCCGGAACCTCCTTAAAAACCTTCCAATTTAATCGTTTAAGTCACGTGCCTCTGATAATACCTATGTTTAGGTGTAGGGTAAGCCCTCGAACACACTTTCTCATCAGGAAACATCAGGAATAAAAAATGAAACTGAAGAAAAGAAGTCAAAATGTTTCCAAAGTCGCTTCCAGCCCATCCGTCCGTCATTACGTATGCATAACATGCTACCTTGTCGTAGACCGTGAATTCATCCATCACTCCCATCGGGCCACAACACAGAACAACACATGCAACCAACAATCAACTAAACGCATTCGTCGCTGGCCTGGTCCGCCGCAGACATAGCCATATCCATATCCAAGCCACGCCATCATTAAATTAAGAAATCACTGTCAAAAAATCACTTAAGTCTCCTCCATCTCTACGCGGATCCGAGAAGAGGAGCCAGGTCAGGCCAGGGCAGGCCAGTCCAGTGAAGTCCACCACTAGGACTCTCTTTTAATGCAGCCACCAGGCACGCAGTCACCATCACCATTGCCATCATCATCATCACTGATGGTCACACTCCTCGGCTTCCCAAAAAACCAAAAAAACAAAAGAACTTTCCCTCTCTCCCGGGTTTCGTTTCTGTATTTTTTATTTTTCGGGCCAAAACCTATCATCAGGAGCATTTCGCTGGTCTTATTTCTTCCGAATCGCTGCAAAAAAATTGCAAATAAGATACAAAAACGCAAGAGCTGAAGAGGATCAACCTGACTCCGATGGGGATCGGGTTATATCCACTGACGTCGGTCGCGTTGCGTCGCGTCGACGAGCGAGGACTCCCTTGGACCGATTAACTGGTGGACTTAACTATTATGGCAGCCTGCTGCCGATGCCGTTTCGCGCTGGTGGTGCATAAAAATGATTGCTCCAATTTTCTCCCGGGTCTGCCTATGTTATTTTTTTTTGTTTTTGGGTTTTTATTTTCGACTTTTCTGGTGCGGTGGTCCTCGTCCTGGTTCGGTATCCTGCTTCCTGTGCCTGCTTTGTCTGTCTGGCATGTCATGCTTTGGTGGTGGAATTTATATGCAAAACAAAAGAAGTAAAAGAAAAATCCTTTCGCGTGCATTTCGCTGATATTTCTTTTTATTTTTTTTTCTCTTCTTTTTTTTTTAATTTGAATGAAAAGAAAATAAAGTAGGACCCATGGTTTCGGACAAATAAAATTAAGATAACAATAACCGCGATGCCAAAATCTCGTCAAGCTCGTTCAAAGTGAAAAAAAAAAAGAAAACGAGGCACAAAATATGTGAAGCTCGGCGATGAAAATTGTTTTTTAACGGCCAGTCGTAACTTGTGCACTCTGGGCGTCTGCATTCCCTTTTCTGCCTTTCGCTTCTAGGAACCAAAAACAAAGTGAAATGTTGATGGAATAAATAACAAAATAAATGGCCTCTAGGGCACTTATTTGGAGGCCCAGGCCCAGGTCTAGCTGTGGGTGGGTTAAAGGACATCAAAGGGTGTTGAAAGTTTGGCTGTTCTATGGATGAGGGTTTGAGTGCCTCACATTTGGGGTGCAGATTGAAATGCATGTTATTTTGTCCTTGGAACTGTTTTTTTTTTATATTTTAAATTCAATTTAGGATATTTTTAGTGGACATATTTTCAATATGCTGATCGGCATATCGTCAATTTTTATATTTTACCAAATCAGTTCGAAATATTTTTGGTAGCGTCAAAATCGAATCGTCCGTCGTCATTGGTTTAAAGATAAAGATAAAAATTATTATTATAAACCTTCAAATCTTATTTTGTCGTTATTTAGACACACCTTGCAAAATTCAGTCCCAAGTGAATTTTGTTTTCGACTGACAAAATTTCTCTATAAGTGAAGTCCATCATGAAGTCAAATCCATTTTTAGCGTGTCTATGTCAATTGTCAACTTGTGGAAAGTGAAGTAATTCATTTTTTAAAGTTCACTTTATTTAAATTTAGTATTTGACTATCTTTTGAGTCTAGAATTTCCAGATTTTTGATCTGTAGCTAATTTTGAATTTTAACTTAGAAAATTTTCAACTCGAGAATCAAATTGATTCTTTGGATAATTATTTTTCATCAATGTCATTCAAATTAAGTTTATTTCAAAGTTAGTTAACTCATCAAAGATTGACTTAAAAGTCAATTAAAAAGCATTAAATTTGCACTTCATGAAAGCATATGTAATGAAAAAAATATTCAAGAAAATACGTATTTTACATTTCTGGAGCTTCACCAACGTCTTATCTTAAACTGAATAATTTATATGTGTCCAACGATTACCCTTTCAACTATCTTTCAACTATCTTTCAACTACTAACAATTAAAAGTCTTGAAGGGAAATGTCTTCGAAATTTGTATAAACGAAAGCACTAAAAATATAAAAGTGTACACTATGGCGTATACGTACTTTTTTATTTTATTTTTATTTTAATTTTTTCCTAACCCAACTAAAAATTTATTTGCGGTTAAGTTTTAATACATATTTTTTTAAACATTTATATTACGAAAAACCTTTTACAGATCCCAATTATTCTAGAAAACCCGAACCCTGTATAAATAAATTGAAATTATCTATTTATTAATGGCCTCTAAGTTCAAAAGAAGTTCTGTTTGCAATCTTGACACAACATCTATCTACTTCTCTAATTTTTTAAATAGAAGCATTGTATAGGAAAATTAGTTCCAGGCTCGGATAATTTTCTAAATTTAAATGTTGATATTGAAAGTTCTTAAGAAACAAATTTAAACTTGCTGCATATCATTATTTCTATAAGAGAAAAGGAACTCAAATGTTAGTTGCATAAGGAGTACATCTCAAAATCTTGTAACACTATAAAATTTCAAAGTTCTAATACTCATGTGTACATGACTATAGATTATATTTGCTCTAGGACCAAATCCAACTCACTCGAGTTAAATCCTATAAAATTAGCGTTCCACGCTAATTAACTGGACAAAAGTCAAAGGGATGTGTAGTCAAATTAACAAGGGAAACTGTTAAAGCAACATGAAATTGGTTGAATTGGAATATAAATATAAAATTGACGTCAATATTGTGCTTCCAAAGCTGACTCCATAAACTATAAAATTCGGCAATTTGGCAGGAGCAGCCTCTCTGACCTTTTATGACCTCGACAAATGATATATCAAGATCTTGGATAAACAGTTTTTTTTTACAAAATTATGTCATGCTGGTTGATTTAATATGTTTTTTTTTTTTTTTGTCCTTTAGTCAATAATTTCACATATCACAATGAAACATTTCATTTTTATTATTTATATCTTATGCATTATCGAACACGACTTTCCTCCGCCATTGTCATTTTTTTTTCTTGGCTCATTGGCATTTTCAATTCTCAATCCGAAAACAAAACAAAAAAAAATCCCGACAAATGGATGGATGGAAGAATCCCCATCCGAAACAATAACTCACAATTGAAATTGCTTGTGATTTTTCCCAAACACTGGACACAAAGACTTTTTGAAAGACATGAATCTCTGATGCTTCTCTGGCATATGGTATTACCAGTACGAGTATATAGTAAGAGTAACCCATAACCATAACCTTACCAATCGACGACAATTTATCCTCCTCCCCCCTTCAGTTTTGCTTTTAGTGCTGCGCTACACATAACAATATTGTCGATATTTTTGGCGGATATCTCACAACGAACGTTCGTCCGATAACGAAAATGAAAACGAATATTCGCTGTGATAAATCAATTTGATTTATTGCCATCGAAACAATAAAATACCCCGCGCGAGATGAGAAAATGCGAAAATCTGGTGACATTATAACCCGCGCGCCTCAAAATCATGAGATCCCCTGCCGCTCGCTATTTATGGTTGATATTGGATTCCAATCGCGCTTCGTCGGTGCGGCGCGGCGGCGGTCCCAGTGACAGCCACCGCAGTCGTCGTTGGCGTTGTCGTCGTAGTCGTCGTCGCTTCGTAGTTCGTTGTGGCGGTCTCATCGATTCGCTTCTTTTCCGATAATCGCGAAGCCTGACATAATAGTCGGGAATCCACCATCGCCAACAACAACAAAAATAAAAAAAACTTCATTGCGGTTATAAACAAAAATCTCGGATTCCAAATTGTCCAGAAAAACCGAACAGGATAATAATTATCCTTCGGACCTAGAACGAATATAATATGCCTTTAGCCCTTACCACACCACCACCAACAACATCGTATGGCATCGCATCGCTATGGAAAAAGGACATTTGGCGGAAAATACCACACACATCTGATGTCAACATAAATACCGTCCGACAAGGACACTCTATATATGTATGTATGACTATATACTCGTGGGCTCTTGGTTGGTTTTTGTCCTCTCTGTCTCACTAGAAATGCCATTCCTATAAAATTCCCGGTTTGAAGTTTATGCCATCCGAGGACGAGTCAATGAAAATGCAATTCACATTCACAAATTGCAATTCGCAGAGACGAATGGACGGACATACGATGAGCTGGACAACAAAACACCAGCCCAGAAACAAGGAGTGTTCTCTATTCCAACAGAGGGGGGCTATATTGGAAGGTAGGTGGTTCTGGTTACCTATCTACCATCATGCTGAAAATTCTAGCATTGATATGAGCATAAATACGAACATGTTAGACAGGGTATGGTAGCATCGACCACCAACCGGTTCCGGTCGTCCTCGTGTCCAAAATAGTTGTTAGCCTAGTTTGGTGATATTTTTCCAATTCACCAGTACCCCTTATCTATTTGAATCCCCTTCTTGCTTCTGCCCTCCGCCACCGCGCCGTAGCCGACACTGACACCGACACCGGAACTGGGTGCTCTCCCTTGAAGAGGACGATTAGGCAAAAAAAAAATCAGGGACTGTTCAAATCGGCACTAACTTGTTGGCATGGTCTCCAAATTAGACAGGGTTGGATTTGATCGGGTCCATAAAATATATGTACATTTTCATGAAAATATTATTTTTTCGACTGAAAATCATTTCTCCCAATGAAAATTATCTTGAAAACCCAGGACTTCCTAAAAACGAGAGATCTTTAATATACTACAAGAGTGGGATTTACTATTTCTGGCGCCCTACACAACTATTAACTTTTTTTAGTTTCTAAGAAAACAGTTGTTCAAAAGAAGTGAATTTCTTTATAGCCAGACAACTTCTTCCTAAGCTCCTTTACACGTCAGAAACTATAAAAAAAGGACAGATCTTGGTATAGTTAATTCGCAGGACTGTCAAAAAACATAAAAGACTGGATTTAAGCCATCTCAGGACCTGTTCGTTGGTATTAAGGGAGAAACACCGATCCTTTGGTCTATAGATAGATTAATTAAAAAACAATTTAAAAAGCACAGTTCCATCATTTTGATCTTCAAATTTTTTAAGGGTGCCTTTTGTTTCAGATCCTGCTTCTTCTAAACACCATTAAAGCTAGAAAATTCTTTTAAGCTTTTCTGGTCATAAAATTATTAAAACAGACACAATGGATGAATCTCTTGTAGGTCCCGGTTTGAGGGGGGCCTTAATTTATTGTATTAATTCTTACTTAAAATGCACATCTTCCAAACCAAATTAATTTGATAGAAGCACATAAATGTCACAAACTTCTCGATGTAAATGTCATGTAGAGGCAGGATCATATTCATTACTAAACCCTAGGGCCTTTCGTTTGAGTACCTTTTAAATATGAAGATCTAAGCCTTAAGCGCCCTAAGCGGAGACTTTCAAAAATATTTAATTATACAACAAGTATATCAAATAATCTTGACTAAGAATTAACAACGTCAAATCAAGGCTTTCGGCTTTTAGAGCTAGGCCCATAACTTTGTAAGACACGGCCTAGTTGGGAAACTAGAAGAAACTTCCTATTGATCCTTGGAAATAATTAAATTAGTAATTCAAATGTTTTCCGAAAACTTCAATGGGACGGATTTGATATATCTTGGCACCCTATTCATTCAAACTAGATACTATGAAATAAGGAATTTGTAAGTACCTCCATTCGATATCACTTTCCAGCCCTAAGTCCACTCCTGGAATCCCACCAAAGACCGTGCCCAAAAAAAAAAAAATGTATTCCGCACTTTTTCATTCAAATCTCATGCAAACCTTTCCACTGCTCTTCTGCACTTTACATATGAACACATTCGAGTATATAGAATGTACATTCTGAAGCGACTACAATAAATGACTTGATTGGATTCATTTCGTGAGTTTTTCCGTGAGAGTGAGTTGGATGCACGCATAATTTTTCGTAACCCTTTCGTGATATAGCTATAGAGGCGACACGGAGACCGACGACGCACGGCGACGTGTGTCGAAGGCCAGGGGATGGACAAAACACAAAAATCTCAGTGAATCTAGGCTGTACCGCTACTAAACGCAACAGAGAATAAATTCAACTCAACTCGTATGTGCACAATACCACCACCAGAGGGAGAAGCAGTCACAATCCACCAGCTAAGGCTAAAGAGTTAGATCCACTTGTGGTAGAATTGATGCTCCTGATGGTGCTGCTTCTGGTATTCCTATTCAAACCTACTGTACTGACGACAACGACGTTGGTCCTGGTGCTGGTGGTGGTAAATGGTAAATGGTGATGGAAGTGATGGTATTGGTGCGTGTGAAATTTATGAAAATTGCCATATGATAACGGTAAATTCAATTCTCTCTCCTTTTCACATTTTGCCACTGCCATTGCCATTGCCAATGCAGCAGCTAATTGCCCAAATGTGCGCAACCAATTGTATCCCTTTTTATGGCATCACAACACACACAGACACACAGACACATACTCGTACATATGCATGCAGCCCTATATATCCTTTAGACAGATGGATAGATATGTGGGGGACGGTAAAGGAGAGAGTTTGTGTGTTATCCTGGTGTGTTTATCAAGCCTATTTGAAGACTTGCATGATGATAGTCAATCCGGAATGTCATGGTCGGGGGCGACCGGCACGGCAGTGCCCGGGGGCCATCCCAAACTTTACCTCCTTGTATCCTTGTGTGTTCAAAATCGCATAGAAAATTATTTCCGCATAAATTTAACCGAAAGTTTTGCGTTTGGAGGGCTTGAGTTTGCATTTTGTATATGTGGCGCATTTGACTAGATTAGTATGGGTTATACGAGTAGGAATCTGGAGAAGGGTTACTTACTTGCGATGAACGCAGAGGTTTTGTTTTGCTTTGTTTGTGTGTGTATATTTGTTTTTTTTTTGGGTCTCTAAGTGATCCATTTGTATGGTTTATGTCCTGGAGACATATGCTCGGGTTATTTTAACGAGGTCTCATGTTGCACTATAAACGATGTACCGTTTTTGAGTGGGTTCGAGAGTTAATGGAAATTGAGTTTGGAAATGGAAAAGCGATGGGGGAGATGATGCGTACTCATTAAGTTTTATGAAACAGCTATGCATTGAAAAAAAGGTGTTGGAGTATAGCGCAACTAATTGAAACTACATACTCACAGTTAAGTGCTAGAAGGCAGTCCAATTTGTTTGAAGAAGTGATATAAAGGATATCATTCAACATTGATTCTTCAGATATTCAAAAATGTATGGTTGCAAATTCTATGTTTTCTATTTTCTTGCGACTTTGTGACTTTTTTTTCAATACCCTCTCAAAAATCATCAAAAACTTCTAATATCGAATAATTTATGTTTGAAAACCTTTTAAGTGAATTTAAAGACCAACTATAACGACGTAACACGCAGTAAAAAAAAACATAGAAAACATCGTAAGACAAAACGGAATTTATCACAATCAATTAATGGCTATGTTATGGAAATACATTTTTCTAAATGCACCTTTTTCCCGTTGATATTTTGAAACCTTTTATTTTGGAAAAAATAAAATTAAAAAAAAAAACATAGAAAAAATTGAAATTTATACATCAAGTGATATTACATTGAAAATTGTTTACAGCAAAATCATAGCAAATTTAAATTTTTCAAAAAACAATTAAAAATTTGCACAATAAATTATTACCTACGAGTACATTGATTTATGATGTGACTTTAAACACCAGACTGACAGCGCTAATATTTCTCGTTGACCATGACATCATTTAACAATAATAATAATTATCAACCACAACTTTAACCGTCTTAATTGCACGTAGGTTGGTATAACTTTTTTGTTTATTTTTTTTTTTTTTTTTCAAATGAAAATTATTATTCCTGAATTGCTAACCAAACCCATTTTTGATTGATGGATCGGTATAACCTAGTTGATTGACCACTAACTAGCACTCACTTCATGTAAGTACTCGAATGTATACTAATCGTCTTGGCACACCTGAACTGCTCCAAAGTGTTCCAATTCACATCAAATGCGCCAGCTCACCACAAACGGTACGAGTAAAAATATTCATACATAGGTTTGTACTCATTTTTAATTGACTTGTACAGTTAATTGATCAATCGCATTTACTTGTTTTTTGCACGGGTGAAACCTGAGAACGATTACATCCATCCATCAAACAACATACTGAGTCACTGTACCAGCTCCCGATATACAAACAGCGAGTATCTCTCAAAATCAAAGAGAGAAAATTCGAAACGCAATCCAATAAAACAAAGCAAAAACAATAAAAAGAAATAAAGAATCAATCTGAAGCATTGCACCTCTTTATCGATCATCTCGGACCCAGCGCACTCTGCATCTGGACACACACAACTGGTCAACACTCATGTCTCGTCCTCACCGCCCTTCGTCCAGCGGCGCGGCGGTCTGGTCTCACATGAGCCGTGCTCTTGCCAAGAGAGTAAAACCGTGTCGATCCACCTGTCATAATCAATCGCTCAATGGGCAATCTCTCTGCGATCTCGCCGCCGCCGT
Source organism: Scaeva pyrastri (assembly GCA_905146935.1). NCBI lineage: Eukaryota > Metazoa > Arthropoda > Insecta > Diptera > Syrphidae > Scaeva > Scaeva pyrastri. The sequence continues at coordinate 39,504,734 of LR989927.1, read as the reverse complement.
TCGCCGTCGCCGCCGCAAAGCTGCTGCGGTTTTTCCATCAATCTATCACCTGCGATACTGGATGAGAGCAACACATCAAGGTGAAGCACTGATAAATTCATTGAACTCCACAATAGTTGCGAGCAAAGTCATTCTATATACGCAATCGCACACTTTGCATCTATAAGGTGACAGTTTGTGAGTGACACTTTGTGAATTCCGGTTTCGCAATGACAGCACCAAATGAGAGCACCAAGTGTCAATGTCATCAGGTGTCAAATGTATTTTACAAATGATCAAGTATGACGGGTTAACGCAAAATGCCAATGTCCTCGTACATGCATATTCATAGCTACTCGTAGTCTCGTACTCGTACTAACTAGGCGGCCAAACCGATCTTCGAACCGGCACATATAATTCAGATGAGTGATTGTTGTGTTCACACGTGTTACTCCCTGCTCCTCGCTGGCTGGCTGGCAGGCTGGTCGGTCAATCTATAGTGGTACAATGTCGTTTGGAATTGTCTCAGCGCGGAGTGCGGCGCAACTAATTGAACGCGAATTGGAACTCTGATTGAGTCAGGTTTGACAGATTTCATCTCTTTTTTATATTTCGTTGCCTGATTTGTGCGACTATATAAATGAACGCGCATATTTTTAAGCCGACGCGACGCGACGACGACGAAGCGAGACGCAACGCAAAGCGGCAAGACCAACTGACCGACACTGACTCTGTATACTCGTGTTTGTCCACCACGAGCAGAACACACTGGCTGTCAGAATGTCCGAGTGATTATGATTGATGCTAATGCAATGCAATGGCGACACGTAATAATCCATCAAATTGCAATTGACAATAATTATCGAGGTGAAGTGGATTCGAATTTGCACGCGGTCAGTCAATGCCAGCATCGGAGATTTTTCACAGAGCATGTTACTTCTTGGATTTACTTGGCAAATGTATATTTCGTTTTGTAACTGCGAAACTGCGAAAATGGGAAATATGTATGTTCCAGAGGAAAGCAGTATGTAGTCATTTTGATGTTTCCATCGAGTTCAGAGATGATACTTGTCAGCAAAGATCGTGTTTGTCAATGTCTTGAACATTGACATCAGATTCGTGTGGTGAACTCACATTTGTGGGAAGGCAAGGAAGTTCTGTCATTGATTACTGTATGGTGGGTGGAACATGGATGGATTACGTAGGAGATTTCAAAGTTGGAAGATCTTCTAGATCAGTGGTGGGGACTGTGTCAGGTTGTACTTTCAAACTCTAAAGTTAACATTAAACTCGAGGAACAAGGACCTTACAGCTTTAAAGACACTTGAGAAAAAATGTCCAAGGGTCAAAGATTTTGGTCAAAGTCTTGGTAGTAATTGTAGGATCCCTATTGGTATCTTTCCGATCTTACTTATAAGAAAACGGATGAAACTAGGAAGAAAAATTAGATGTCAGTGGTTGGACCCTAAAGAGCGAATACAGAAACAATATTGTCTAATGGGAGTATACGATTGTCATAAGTTCCGAGCTGACTGGAAAAACATTATCCTTGATCCTGGATTATGAAAAATCCCTGTCATCAAATTTCAAGATTTAGTTTGCAATTTAATGACATTCTTCCTGTTGACAGTTCAAATTAAGACAACAAAAAAAAAAAAAACAAGAAGATGTCTCCAACAAGCATGTCCTGTTTCAGCAGTGAATTAAAGTGATAAAGAGGACATGAGTTTGGTAATCAAATTTACATTAAGCAACAAATAAAAGAAAATATAAGGAATAAAAACATCATCCTCATTTCAACGATTTGAAATACCTTATATATGTACATACATATGTAAAGGTATCTATATAGAATGTCTGCATCGCAGCCAGTCTCTGTCCATCACATACGAGTGTAGTTCGTCCATATCGGTGTCGTCAGTGTCGGCCCAATGCGGCGCCCCAGTCCTAGTTGCAGCCAAAAACAAAACACAGCAACGCATCATCTGGCTAAACAAACATCCAGATCCAGAGTTTCAGCAGCTTAGCTCTTCTTCCGTCCGTCCATCCGTCGCAGTCGTTGTCGTCGTCATCATCATAGTCTTGTTAATATATAGTGTAGTATACTCGTACTAACTCGGCAGTCGGGACATGATAATTGCGAAGTAATTTATGGGAAGCTGCGTTCGTGTTCATTCCATCCAATCCAATTGAATTCAATTCAGGAGCGCAGTCCCAGTCCCAGTTGTGGTCTCAGACTCCATCATCATCCAGAGCTGCAGCCATGGAGACGAGAACAAATATTTCAATTGGCTCAGCAGACAAGGAGACCATCATGCAGACCGACAACGACACGGAGCCAAGCCGAAGCAAAGCCAAGCCATGATGTGTCCAATGTCCACATGGTGATGGACAACGATGTTGTTGATGATTGGGATGACCATGGTTTGTTTTGATGTTGATGGGGATGGTGATGGCAGATGGGGGCCATGGCATTGTGGGAATAATAACAACAAAAACATGCAACACACCCAAGCTAAAGCCAAACCCGAATTCAAAGCGTGGCAGAGCGTCGCGTCGCGGCGTGTTATCCTTGCTTGACAAAGTGCTGCGTTGCAGAAAGGACGACCAAAATACAATCATACTCGTATGGGAATGGTTAGTTGTCGGAATTCCAGACAATTTACTGCAAAATTTTCAGCCGGGATAAAAATGCTTGAGCGTGATGCTATTCTGCGCTGCTGCTGATGATGATGACGATGAAGACGATGAGATGATGATGATGGTTCAAGCCGGAATCGGTTGATTTCATGCGGTGACAGTTGAGGGCATTCAAGCGCTGGACAAGTTTGTCCGCAGTCTGCAAGTGCGCGGTGCGCAAGTGGGGGAGGACTAGAAAAGCAAATGTTTTTCAAATCGGTTTGCAGCAATGATTGATGTTGTGTACGGAAAACTGAGGACGTAGATGACGCTTCCATATGCTTTGCCCACTCATTTCCATGAGCAGAGCATCAATCAAAACTCTATTTGTGGGGATTATACTCGAAATATTTGGTTTTAAGTCTTCTTCGTTTATGAGGCAAGTTGATTTTGATTATTTTGAAAAAAAAGAAGAACGTTTCAATGAAAGAAATTGAATCGAAAAATTTCAATTAGTTATGTGACCATAACTTAGAATTAATGTCAGATGAGAAATATAACAGGATTGCCATCCTTCAAAAGGTCGCATGTACTTGGTATCCTCGTTAATAACGTTTTTCGTCAAAACTCCTTCTTCTGTGTCGAGTAGTTGGACAAAAATTGAGGTGCTAAAAAATGCTGTTTTCTTAAACTGTCAAATAAGATTTTGATTTTTGGATTAATTATTTGAACAAACAAACATAAACATAAATGGGACGATTTGAGTTAAAAGACAAGCACACAATTTTAGTTGCACAACTTCGTCATTTCCTAGAAAATATTAGATACAGATAACTTTTTTGGATTTCTGTCAAATATCTACTCCTAGAAAAAATCAAGGAACATTTTTTTTATGAAAAAAGGATTTAAGGATTTTGGAAGTGACTTATCGTCACATGTTGAAAATGACGTTTGTTCTGATTTTTTTTAATCCAAATTATTTCTAAGTGAAATTTCGGAAAATTAAGGTAATACTTCAAAATACAAATTTCTCAACTCAATGAGAATATTTCTGGGCTAAACATCAAAATGGAACTGTCCCAAGAAAATTCGGAACGGGCAGTCACCGTGCATATAACCTAAACATCATGATTTATTTATCAATGGCCACTTACGACCTTTATAAAATCTGCAAATATAATTTTTAAAAATCCCACACTTCAACAACCCCTCCTCAGCATTGTGTGTTCTTCATATAAGAACCTCTACCACTACAAACTCCCTTTTGTCCACTTTATCAATCATCAGTATAAATAAATCTATTCCACAAGGCCAATGCAGTAAATCACATTAATTTGGTTGGAAATCCTTAACCGTCAAATCCTCACATCCGCCGAATCGTCGTCGTCTGTCGTTTGGGCGATTGGTCGTTTATTCATTCAATCCTTCCCCTGCCTGCCGGTCCGCCTTCATCATCCTTCAATTTCTTATAGGGATCTGAGATTTCTATGGTTATTTATTTTCTTATCCACATTTCAGCACTCATCGAATGTAAATCACTCTGAAAATGACAAGTTTTTTTTTATTCCACCTCCAGCCCCGATAAGAGTGAGTTTTGGTGATGGCTCGGCTTGAGGAGGACGATATATTCGTTCTCGTAAGGAAACCTTTTAACTTCGACAATCATCACCATCGCCATCGTCATCATCAGTAAGCAGAAGCAGCAGAAGCACAGCAGATTCGACGTCGTCGTCGTTCGTCGTTTGTCGTTGTTAGTTGTCATTGTCATTGTCAATGGTTGACGTCATACAGCAGAAAATATACTTCTTCGAATAACAACCACTCATGATGACAGACAACATTGGTGATTTATGGTCATGGCCGCCATCAAAGGCCCCCAAATGAGGGATAGGAAGGATGGATGTGTTTCTCCTGTGCTGGTTCCTCGGTTGAGGGCATTCAATAGATACTCTGAAGGGTTCGGTTCGTCAGTCGAGAAATTTCCTCGAGTTTGTCGATGTGCTACCAACAACAACAACAACAGTGACAAAAAAGGACACTCCAAGGATACTTTTTCGTATATGAATAATATTTATGATCACAAATGCTCCCCAAAAGAGGCATAAATTTGTCCTCCCACTACCACCGCATTGTCACGCCGCCCGCCGCCACCGCTGCCACCTCCTTCTCCCGCCTAAAAACCAAGGGAAAGTCAAAGAGTCAAGGCACAAGAAGGAATCAATGAGTTCCCAAAAGAAAGAAGAAAGCCACCACAAGAAACTAGCGAGACCAAGCACAATATAAACCAAAACCAAAAAAAAAACAAAAAAAGAACAAAACAAAAGACAAAAAGAGAGAAAAAGAAAGAGAGAGAAAGAGAGATCGTCATTTTCGCTAAGGCGAATCAATGACAATAAATTTTCCTCCGTTATCTAATGTCCTGATTGCACACCCTCATTTTGCTTGATGTACATTTGAGGGCGGAAAAAAGAAGGTGGGCTAAAATATAGAGTATAGTATTGTAGTATTCTGCTATAGTTTTTTTGGCCCCAGAGCAGCAATGATGGTGATGGTGATGGCAATGATGTTGATGATGGTATGGTAGTGCGAAAGAGAGAAAATAATTTGATTGATAATCAAGCGAACAAAACACGGTTCAGCTTCAGCGACGCTAACGGTATAGTAACCATGATTTATGTTCCAGTGCATACACTACTACACTACTCTAGATAGGATAGGTAGCAAGCTTGCTTCTCTGATGTTCCAAGTTCCAACACTTTTAAATGACGATCTTAGTTGCTTGCTAGTTTCATAGTCATCGTCGTCGTCTACGTCATATCGCCCTCGGAAGATACATCGACGGAACCAAAAAGGTGGTGGTTGTTCATGATTTCTTCGACAATATATTCCTTGGCTATGCATTTCTTACATTTTTGGTCGAGACTTACTTTAACAGGAGTGTTGTGCATCAAGTGTAGCCATTTTCAACAGTTTTTGTACATTGAGGTAGTTTATCACAGTGACAAACAATATACGTTTTGAAATCACCGTTCTATCCCAAATAAGCTTTGAGATGATAGCTTTAAAGAATTTTACAGTCATAATACGATTAGACCATGTTTGAGTATTAACAAAGCTGTTCTCAAAACTCAAGACATTTTGTTCGACACTCTCGTTAATAAATCTATGCAAGCTTTATAGAACACTTTTATATTGATAACTGTTTTTCAAAAACTATTTGAAGATAAATCGATTTGAGTGACTGATAGAACCTTGTAGCATTCAGAAAAAGGTGGAACAAAAGTCCCACCTAGGTGGGATGTATGTCCCAAACTAAAATTTGGGACCTGTGTCTCACTTAGGTGGGACTTAAGTCCCTAAAACGAAAGTTGGGACTTATGTCCCTGCGCCTGACAAAGCTGTTCTCACAACTCAAGACATACTGTAACATACTCTCGTTAAGAAATCTATGAAAGCTTTATAGAACACTTTTATATTGATAACTGTTTCGCAAAAACTGTTTGGAAATAAATAAATTTGAGTGTCTGATCGGTACTAACAGTATTCAGAAAAAGGCTTTACGAAAGTTTGAACCATTATGAAACTTCGGAATATAAGTTTAATTTTTCTTTTACCTAGTTAAGGGAATTCCAAATATTTGACAATTTTTAAACAGCACGAAGTAACATCCTTTTTGACTATTCCAAAATTCTTCAATGAGTTTTTTTTTTCGAACAAAATACTAAAACTTTCTACCAAAGAGTGGGAACTCCTGGAAATGAAGAAGCAGAGGAAAAAAATTGCTTCTGATTGTATAGTGCGGTAATGGTGGTGGTTCCGCTTGCACATTTCATCGATGTCAATAAATCCTGGCGTAAAAGAAACCCAAAAAAAAAAAAAAACCTCAAAGAAAAATAGAAAGGAACTGCTACGCGATAGCAGTTAATGTCAGACCAACGAAAATATATCAGTTTTGCAGAAAAAAAATTAAAACCCCTATGTGTGTGCATATTCCCAACCCTCATATTCAACTTGTGTATAATGATTGTTTGCCAAAGGAATGAGGTAAACTGACAGGACTGGGACTCGCTGTGGGACCTGTACTGCAGGGCACAGAGAAATTCTTAAATACTTCAAAAAGAAGGCTAAATACCACCTCTTTGCGCCATCATCAGAGTCGCGTCGCGTCGTCGTCTTTGTCTTCGTCTTCGTCAACCCCCCACTACGAGGACGTCAAGAAACTCACTATCAGTATCCGTATCAGAGTCGGTGTGTACCTTCCTTACAAAACATCCCCTATTGTTGCCTTTAAATTGCAGTGCAGCCAGAGGCAGACCTAGAGCCAGCCAGCACAGGTCCCGGAACTAGAATTATTCTGTGAGTGTACGAGTATATGTCTTCTTATCCCGGTTTGATGTGGGGTGTTTCGTCTCAGTTCAATCTCATAGGACAAGCCCAACGAACGACGTCGACGAACGATACACAACGTCACGTCAAAGGTTCCTATACCCCGAAGCCCGTACCGGAATATGTCCTTTTTGGGGTGTTTTTTTGTTTGTTCAAAAACACTTTGTTACTGTAACTGTATTATACAGACTAACACCCACCCTAAAATGTGCGAGTGACGGACTTAGGAAGACTAGAGACACGGGACTGCTCATTTGAAGTACTGCTTTGTATCGTTTTGCTTTGTATTCCATGTTTTTTTGTTTTTTTTTTTTGTACTCTTCTTAGTTTCGTCTTTTTGTTCAAATGTTTCTTCAGAATTCAAAATGGCAGCAGTTGAGTGTGATATAATATAAAAAAAGAAGTACAAAATTGAGTTTTGTTTTCTTTTGATGCGGCGTTGAGTGAAGCATGCTTTTGGGGGGTTTATAAACAGCATAGAGGAATAAATCAAGTCAGCGCCGAGGGATATCGATTAGACTGAAAATTTCATTTTTAAGGCGTGAAGTGAATTGAACAAGGAAATTCAAACTTTTGAATTTAGGTTTCGCAGAATTGTGTTGTGAGCTTTGGAGCTAAGCCGGCTGCCATTTTGGATTTTCGCAATAGAAGAAATTCGCAAATTCAAAAAAATTTAAGAACTAAGACATCTGGTAATATTTTAATTAAGAGGGGAAAATAAATTGCGCAGAGTTTGCAAATTTGCAGTCTTTAAAAATTCTCATAGTTTTAAGAAATATAACTTATTACCAAAATTTGCAGTTTTAGAATATTCTTTTTACTAAGAAGAAAAATACAGAATTTACAGCAGATTTTTAAATTTTGCTACTGTTAAAAAAAAGGTTGATTCGCAAATTTTACGTTTTTCGCATTTCATCATTTTCAAATGCAAAACTTGCGAATTAGACTATACTTGCTGTTTGTTTGGATATCATAAATTGTAGGAAATTAAAAAAGATCAAATGCGAGTTTTATGTTTTGAAATTTAATTTTTGAGCATAAAATTTCTAAAAGGTCTGTGTTTGTGTTAGAAACATTTCAATAAAAATCAATTTCTCTTGCACAATTTGCAAAGTTGCGAAAGTTTTTCTTTTGAAATTGACATTGCTAAGTAAATTATTTATATTCTACCCCCCGAATAGTTAATACCCGTTTTAAACATCCATTAATCAAACAAATAGGTACGTGTAAGTTCTCCGAGCTATGTATGTAAATTTCGTGTCGCAGGTATCACACCTTACTCCCTTCTCTCAAGTCTATGTTGTTAGTTGGTACTTAGTCAATAAAAGTCCATCAGCTGACGTGATCACTGAACGACAATCACCACAGATATAGAAGATAAGATCTTCCAGAAAGGTAAAGGTATTGGTGTAGGTATAGGTACACTTCGAGAACTATTTCGACCAGATATACCAAAGTATGTGGCTCAACCGCATTCAACACTTACGTTCTTCCCTTAATATGGTTGTTGGTATAGTAGCTTCAAAAGACAGACAGCGAATGCAGATCACCGCAGCACCATACGAGTACCTATACAAACCTTAACAAGCGACGAAACGACCGACCGAACGAACGATGGACGCAAAAACCTAACCAAAAAGCTTTAACTCACTGAGCAAATGTGCCAATGTGCGTAATTTATAGCTACCAACGATTAAAATATCGAGATCGAAACCTCCTGATAAGCTGCTTAATTCCGTGAATTGAGACACAATTTTCTGTGGTTTTGCAATAAGCCCAAAAATACCAACAACAAAATGCCACTTGTCCACGGATACCGGAATCGTAGGAGCGAGGAGCCACGCCATCATCAAATGGAACCAAACAAAAACAACAACAACGAAAAAAATATAAAGAATCACCCCAAGATATCGGGCGATCGGTCGATCGGGACTCGAGACTCGGGAGCTGTGCCAAGCTTGCAGAACTCATATCTTTCACTTGATCTACTGTTTCTGCAATGTGATGATGCTGCTGCTCTTTTGCGCTCTCCTCATGATGATACTGCCCTGCTGCTGCTGTGCTGGCTGTTTGCTGTTGATGATGATGATGATGATGAGGATTAGGCTCTGCTTGATGATGATGCTGATGGTGAATTTAGGGGATGCCAGAAGGTGGAGTACCGAGGGGGGATATCAGTATAGTTACTGGGCTGGGCTTGTCCTTGCGTCTTTCGTGCGATGTAGCAGGAAAGATTGTTTATCTTCGAGAGATGTTCGAATTTTTTTTTGTTTGCGTTTTTTTTCAAGTTCAATCTCTCGGAATTGCGCGCACTGCTGCTAAACTATTTCGTATGTGGTTGTTTTGTTTATGGTGGTGCTCCGTTTGTTTGTCGATCGCATCCATCCAGCGAAGCGACGACGACGACTCGACGCGACTCGACACAACTGCAACGCCAAGCAGACCAAGGATCGTACCTGCCTTCATATATAGAAGAGTACATGTCGAATATCTGTCGAAACATTTTGTATTGACCCGCTGCACGTAATGAACGTGAACATGAGTGTGTAGAGTTGGTATGTTGCGCGAATCATGTTACGCTGTCAATTTGTTGTGCGCTTGCACGTTATAAGGCATCAAGACGAATCGGCAGCAGAAGCAGCAACTTCAACTCCAACTCCGGCTATAGTGGATATTTTTAAGTTTTCACCAGGCTCAGATACCTTCTTCATATTCCATTCCATTTATAGGTATTCGGGCATGAAAGATGCCTTGAATGCGTGCAAGGCAGGTGATGTGAGCATTCTTAAGGTACATATATACTCCAGCAACTCCACAAGTCCAGATGTATTGTATTATAATGTTGAAATATGTTTTCAATTTTCTTTGGAATAATACCTCTCTCCAGAAAAAAAAGACAGACAAAAACAGAACTTGTCATTTTAGTTGTGTTGTTTTTTCGTAAGGAAAGGAATGAGTGACGAAAAATTAATCGAGGGAATACCTTGACATTCCCAAAAATCCATAGAAATTCTCAGCTTTTTAAGTTCGAATATATTATCAACATATTGTCATGGTTTGTAAAATTGTTTTCGCTTTTTGAATACTTTTATTAAACATGCGATTTAAGTCTTTTGAAACTCCTAACATCATCAACAAAATTAAGGATGCAAATTAACGCAGGTATTGAGTCATATCTGACAACGAACTTGGAAAGTAAAGAAAACAGTTTCAGCATTGTGCTAGAAATGACCAGTTGGACTTGATCACTGAATCGTAGTATAGTCTGTAGAGATAACGCTAGACTTTTGATAAGAATGTGAAAGAGTGTCGGTAACAATACGAAGCCTTGAGGAACGTAAATATCAGACTTAAATCACTTTTTTTTTGAATTGGAAGAATTAAACAAAGTAAGTAGTTTGCAATACTTATTTACTTACTTCGTAAGGTCCGCAGACCAACGAAGTCCGTTCGTGTTCCTTAGCGGGACATACGAGTAAGGCCTCAACTACTCCTACCCGCCATAGTGTGCGGTTTCCAGTGATGTATTTTAGCTCCCTCCAGCTCTTTTCAAATCTCGCAGATTCCTCCTCAACTGTCCTCCTCCACGTGATTCTCGGTCTACCAACTCTTCTTCCATCTTATGTGAGTGGGTTCATTACTTTTTCGAAGCGTGTGTCCAATCCACTGCCACTTGAGCTTCGAAAAATGGTATCGACGGGTTCCTGACGTGTTCACCTACATAAGTCCTAGCTAGAGTAAGGATTAGGCCAGAAAAGCCGTGTGATTCTGTTTCCTGGTTATTGTTGTTATTTTCCAGAACTGATTCGACGTTAGCGTTAAACAGTCGTAGCTTTGTGTTCAAGCTGAGAGATTTGTTCTTCCAAACATTGGACAACATCCCGAACGCAGCCTTTGCTTTTCCGATGCGGCTGGCGATGTCTAGTTCGGTTTCTCCTTTAGGAGAGACGATACTTAAAAGGTATTGGAAGCTCTCTAATTTCTCTACTGCTTGTTGTGCAATGTTCATCGGATCGGGTGATTGCGAGCTCCCGAGGTTAAACATCTTTGTATTTCCCGTATTGATTTTCAGCCCCAAAATTGTTGCTTCTCTCTATTTTTCAACCTTTGTTGCCGTTTGATGGAGATCCATGATCCTATGGGAAAGCAAGCATACATCGTCTACGTAGTCAAAATATTAAAGGTAAGTTGTCAGAGTCCATCTTATTCCTCCGCTTCCTGTTTAAGTCATCCGTATCACATCATTTATCACCAATAAAAACAGGATTGGTGACAGTATGCCGCCCTGGTTTACCCCGCTTTGGACTTTAAATTTTTCTGACAACCTTTTTTGCAATACTATCCAAAATAAGTTTCGATCATTTCACTCAAAATTTCGACAAATTGAAAGCGACAGAACTGAGAAAACGTAGTTCGATATTTTTCTGAGCAACCAAAAAGAACAAGACATAATCGATCAAGAGCAAATGTGCTTTAAAGAGTCAAGGGTTTCATTTAAGGTCAGACAATTGCCTCATGTTGAGACTCCGAAAAATTAATAAGAAAATCGTAGAACAATCAAAGAATTCTCGGTTATCTTATTTTCTAAGCTTCTTCAAACTGAATACGATACTAAGGTGAGCATACATAAAAAATTGTTTACCATAAATAAAAAAAAGACTTACCGGGCACTTCCTTCTTCCATGCCTGAAACAATAAAAAACTTATATTATTGATTTTGCCAGATATTATTGAACTTAGATAACTTAGATGTTCAATCAAGCTTCATCAACTCGACGTGAAAGAAAAATGTCAAAATTAATATACTTTATTAAAAGGTCTTATATTCACAAAACAAATTAAACTTAATCAATTTAACTACAATTTTAATATCATTTTAATATGGGTCTAGTCATAACGTGAATATTTTTTCGTCTCGAAAACGTCCTTGCTCCCAGATAGTCCAAGAGCCCGTGAACGCCAGACCTTCGTTATTTTATAAAACCTGAAATTTTGTCAGTGCATTCTCCCAGCAAAGTTATAAACGAATATACCGTTATGAAGTTTGGGTAGTGGTGGCTTTGGCAGGATAACGGTACTAAAGATGGTAAAAATGAAAATCTACTTTCGTCAAATTATAAAGGCTGATTTTTTAGAATTACATTCAGAATATTATATAAAAGCATGACAAAAATTGCCAGACACTTATAATGGTGGCAAACCCTTGCCAGACACCCTTGAAGTTCATAAAATTGTAATTCTACTTTCGTCATAGTATAAAAGCTGATTTTTATATATGTTATTAAGGTATTCATTAAATGATGTTTCCTCGTTTCCCAGACATTTTTGATAGTTCTAACCCAATGCCAGACAAGCATGTAGGGTAGCTGTAGAAGCAAGCGCCAGGCAGTGTATATAGAAACAGTATAAACGGAAAAACCATTATAAAATAACAACGGTAAGACTTACAATGCCATGTGATACCGTTTTGGAAAGCAAGAAATATCTTCTTTAATTTCCATTTTAATTTAAGTTTATTTTGTTAATAGTTTTCGAAAAGTTAATTTTTAAACACGAAATAAAAAAATTAATGAAAAAAATTAAAGAAAAAATTCTTTTTAATTTTATAAGATTTGTATGTATGTACATATGTAGACAGATAGATAGATATTTTTTATTCTGTGATTACTATTTTGAAAAAAACATTTTTATAATTTTTTAATAAATGTTAAAGACATGACATGAACTCTCGTCTGCCTGAACGGCATTCTTGTTTATATATTGTAATTGAGCAATTAAACATATTAAAACATAATTTTTTTTTTTTTTTTTATTTATCATTTTAAATGACGATAAGTAACAAATTGTAATTGGTTTTACAGAATGAATTACTTTTTCTTTAATTAAGAACTTTTACTTAAGTTAAAACAAATTTTTAGGACTTTTAGATTAGTTAAATCAAAATATTGTACGTAATTTTTGTTGAATTCAAATGAATTTAAACAAAATTTAGCAGGATTTTCAGTTTAGTTAAAACATTTTATCATTTATAGTATGTACATATGTACTTAAAGGAAAACACTTTTGTTGTTTGATTGCATACATAATATGTATATGTGTATTATTTCCATTTATTTTTATTAGCAAAAAATAAATAAAGCAAATTTATAAAATAATAATGTTATTTTTAATAACTGTAATAGAATCCTATTCTAGTAAAAATTAATCATATTACTATAAGATGTTTTCGATATCATAACCACTCTTCAGAAGGCATATATTGTATCTTCTCCTTAGAAAAAATTCAATTACATAATAGTTTTTTGCAAAAAAAAAAGATGAAAAAAATACTACCAAAAATTGGTAAAAAATGTTTTTTGACTTGAATATCTCGAGAATGGACATCGATATTTACTTAAAATTTATTTAAGTTTATTTAAAATACAATTATTAATATATGCTAAAATTAAAAAAAAAATATCGATTTGACATTTTTTTACGAAAAATAAAAAAAAACTAAACCTGAAATTTACCGAAAAGTGTCAAAAGTTGTTTTTTCGGCTCAAATATCTTTACAACAAGCAATTATGTTGAATTCAAATAAATTTCTTTTTCTTTCATTATAATGAATTTGTCAACAATACCTAAATAATAGAATTTTTGATTTTGAGAATAAAGCGATTACACAGTTTTTGCAAAAATTAACAAGTTTACAAGAATTGAAAAAATTATTTTATGCTTGAAGACAACAAGGGAAAACTTCTGTGACACAAAAACTTCAATAAAAGTCAATTTTTTAAAGTAAAATGGGAAGTTATCAGTCTGGGTCACTCCCAGCCTCTTTTTATGAATAAGTATCCAAAGGAGTTCAATTCACAGCCTGACACCCAGCCATGTAACTCGGTCATCACAGAATTTAGTACATTTGGGTACATATGGTACATATGGAAACATTTCAACATACAATCTCTTTCCTTTCCAACTGGAAACAAAAAACTGTATTTCTTTGAAAAAGTACTATTTTTTTTTAATTTTCAAAAACATTTCAGCATTAGGTGTTCTTTTGTATTTAATATTGATAAGAGCATTACATTTTGAAAAAAAAAAAATTATACTTTATCGGATAAAATTAAAAAGAAAAAAATAATTAATTTTTATTTTTTTATTTCGTGTTTAAAAATTAACTTTTCGAAAACTATTAACAAAATAAACTTAAATTAAAATTTAAATTAAAGAAGATATTTCTTGCTTTCCAAAACGGTATCACATGGCATTGTAAGTCTTACCGTTGTTATTTTATAATGGTTTTTCCGTTTATACTGTTTCTATATACACTGCCTGGCGCTTGCTTCTACAGCTACCCTACATGCTTGTCTGGCATTGGGTTAGAACTATCAAAAATGTCTGGGAAACGAGGAAACATCATTTAATGAATACCTTAATAACATATATAAAAATCAGCTTTTATACTATGACGAAAGTAGAATTACAATTTTATGAACTTCAAGGGTGTCTGGCAAGGGTTTGCCACCATTATAAGTGTCTGGCAATTTTTGTCATGCTTTTATATAATATTCTGAATGTAATTCTAAAAAATCAGCCTTTATAATTTGACGAAAGTAGATTTTCATTTTTACCATCTTTAGTACCGTTATCCTGCCAAAGCCACCACTACCCAAACTTCATAACGGTATATTCGTTTATAACTTTGCTGGGAGAATGCACTGACAAAATTTCAGCTTTTATAAAATAACGAAGGTCTGGCGTTCACGGGCTCTTGCTCTAAGAAGCCTCTATGTCCCTAAATCAAAAATCAACACAAAAAAAAAATTGATATCTAAAATTAAAATCACTGGACGACAATAATATTGAAGCAGGCAAAAATATCAAATCAAATTCTGCATGGTCATTCTATATGTCTCTCCTAATTCCTGTCCTGTCCTACATTATTCCAATTTGTGTATACAAACATATGTAGTTCCAATACTTCCCAAGCAGATTTGAATGAATGACCTGAACCAGGACATGAGGACACACACCAAACAAACAAATACAAATACAAATAAAAAAAATAAACAAGACAAATCAGAAAATGAGATGTGTGCTCTGCAGTCTTCCACCTTCATCCAAAACCCACCATCCCCCCTTCCACTTGGCATGTCCATCTATTACCAATCGGTATAAGCAAATTGCAGGACACAAACCTTCCTTCATAATGTACAATGTACTGTACATCGCCATCGGTCGGTGTGTCCACTTTAGCAGAAAATATGAAATTTCTTATCTGCTCGGGTTTTGTTGAACACGAGATGCACCTCTCCCCTGAGGCTGATGTGTGGTGGTCAGCTATAAGGAGACAAGAATGCGGATTGAGGTTAGAAAATATTGGTTACCTGACAAATCCTTAAAATGGCATTATGAAGAAAATTCACAATTTTCCTATACGTATAGGATAGGTACCAATGTTGTGAGAGAGTGGAGAAGAAGACTAGCCCTGGACATCAGAGGACACTAGCTTCTAGATATGTATATACTCAGAATAGAAGAAGAAGAACGAACATAGAAGGGGATTCTTTTGGCAGATGAATAGATGAGTGCATCCAACCCTGGATCATATAACAGCAACAATAAAGTTCAAAAATGAAATTATCTGCCCCCGGGCGATATCACGACCAACAAGGACTCTCTTGGGACTGTCTGTTGCATCAATATCATAAAAAATAATATTAAAAAAAAACAACAACAAAAAAATAAAAACAGGAAGACGAAGAAGATGCACAGGGCAAGCTAGAATAGTGAACTACAACACAACACAAATGCATCTGAATCTGAATCTGAAGCCAAAGTGAAATTGAATGAAGAAATGTGAAAGAACTTGTATCCAGTAGAAGATTCACATCCCAGAAAAATCCTGGACAATATTTTGAATCTTCATTTTAATAGCCAGACCGGTATCTTACCTACAGATGCAATAGAATAATGTATTTTTGTATACCTTCGAGTATATAAAGTCCACCTGATGATGATGAGGATTTTAGCTTGAGCTTCTGGATGGGACAAGTTTATATTGTGCCAAGGATTTTCCTCTAACAGAACATAAACGAGAAAAGATATGAAAAGATAGTCATGTGCATAAATTGCTCACAAAAACGATTCTGTCTGGCAGGAGGCGGATGATGGGGGTCAACAATGGGCTAAGGACAACGATGACGACTACCGACAACGACCGACGACTACCGACGACGACGCCACGACTTGAACTCTGACGACAATCTAATTTTTTTATTTCCTTCATTTCATTCGAGAATCCCATTTACAAACATCTCCTTGCATACCTATACTCGTGGTCCAGACTCTGGACGTCGAACAAGGACAATCCAATCCAATCCATTGAATGACGATGACAGTTTTGAGCAAAACATATGCATATTTCGTCCTTTTTTTAATTTTTCCATATATTTTCTTCGCATTTCAATTCGAGCAACATGACTTGGTCTGATATAAAATTAAAGATGAGTTTGCTATTTGCAATATTGTGTATAATGTGTTTTTGTACAAGAAGCACATTCGTATACGAGTATATCGACACACTGACAGTCAATTACTGTTGCTGGACATCTTTATAGCAAATAAAACCATTTATTGTTGTGTCCATGGAGTACATCCAATATACATAGGAAGATTGCCAATGGCCAAATTATGAAATGATACCAACAGGATAGAGGGACAAATTATTCAATTTTGTGGGATTCCTATAATAGAAACGTATTCTGTTGTGCAAAAGAACATGACAGAGCACAGAACCATGGACAAAGGATTTAATAGACCTTAATATCAACTCAAGCTTAGGATTCAATGATTTAAGCTTTGGTTAACAACCACATTCAAGGATTCACCAGAGAGATTAAAGCAAAGCCTTACGGACGTCACTGATCATCAAAATTGAGCATCGATCGGTCAGAACGGGTGGTAACTAAGAAGATAGAGGATCATTTGAAATTGAAACCTTCCTTAAATCATGTGATTACGTTGTTGTTTGTTCTTTGTTCTCTTAACTCTTGATATGCATCTACGTCTTCTGTTCTAGCGAAGAATCTCGCTTAATATAAACAGAACACAAGAAAAGCGAAGTTAAAGTCCTACCCTGAGGTACACCATATATTTTTCTTCAATTTGAACTACAATTTTGTTTGTATTTGAATCCATAAACTGTCATGAGAAATAATTATAATTAAATCACCCATCCTTCTTTCGCCGCCGCCGCCGTGCTGTGCCATCCCAACTGTCAACCTTCAAGATCCATTGCTCCTTCGTCTACGCCCTAAAAACTTGACTGGTGCACCGGGGGATAGAAAATTTATAGTCTCAATGAAAAACCTATTCAAAACCATTTGCAAGACTAATGTTTGCAACAAAAAACAATAAAAAAAAACTATGACGGTGGCAAGGATGAGGACTGAGGACGAATCATTTCACAGCAGCAAGTACATAGTTGTGTGACGTCGCTCGCTCACCAAGCAGGCATTTAACCGCACACACTCTAAACTAAACTGAGCTGAGTTAAGTTTAACATTGCCACTGCTCTTCGCTCATTGCTCCTTGCTCCTTTTTCCACATCATGCGCCATTGTATCCTCGACTTCAGTTAGTCTCAGTCCAAGTCCAAGCATGTCCAAGCCAAGAATAGGGAGGTATGTATGTATTTCTATCTTTTCGCGTTTCAAAATGGAAAACTACATCCCGTTTGATTTTCTCTAAATGCCACATAGACTCATACTCCTCAAGGAACAAACCATGGCATCATATAGTAGGTATAGACAAAGACCCTCCTGAAAGGAAGGGAAAACTTTTTCCCTACAAAACGTCCCAGATATTTCATAATGTCAACGTTGCCTTGTACAATATACGAGTACCTATAGTGGTTCTACTCGTATATTGCATCTGGGAAGAAGAATAACCACGACCGGAACAAAAACCGACAACGAGTGATTTCCAAAGAGAGTTCCTCGGAACCGGGGACATTATACTCGTATACCTTCGAGTATAAATATAGAAAACCCAACCCGAGATCGAGCTCCAGCTCCAACTCTAGCAATAGCATCAGTAACAGCGGCAGTTCTTCCATCTTCGTTTTCCATTGAAAACTGGCTGCACCAAACCAAGGCGAATGAAATACTAGCTGTCGGAAATAAATCATCACAGAAATTACCAAACAGACTTTTAGCCACCAAAATATGGGTGACGGTGAATTGCTGGTTGAATGTTTCAAGCCAATACGAATATATACATATATTTAACATCCAGGGCCATCCAGGACCACCCAGCCCATCAGAATCCTGCAAGCAGAACTCATAGTAATCAACTATACACCAGTACCAGTACGAGTACGAGTTGGCATTCCTTTTTCTTCCCAGCATAAAATGGTGGAACATATTTTTCTTTGTCATTTTCCAAAAATTCATTTTTAAACTGTGCGGCTTCAACTTCAGGTTGGCTAACATAAATCGCTGTTGATGACCTCAAATTGGGGAGACGAAACGGCCGGCCGGCATGAAGTTTTCCCAAATTTTGTTGGCAACAATTTCCAGAACTTTTTTCTTTGAGGTTATGTTTTAGTATGTCGGCCCTGAGAAGGGACCGAGTTGCATGTGTGTTAATTTCTTGTGTTTTTCTGCATGCAGAAGCCCTTGAGCGCATGCTAACACAGATTTGTCCATCTAACTGGAATCTAGTCTCATCCCATCCCGTCCCGTCCAGTCCATGTCCAATCGTCTGTCCTAAAGTTCTCGATTTTGAGATCATCATTTCGTACCTAGTCGAAGTCATAAATATCAAAAAAGCAAATGTATACATGGAGGCAGAGACTGGCATGAAAATGAATGTGTTAGATATGATGAGCTTCGAGGAGTAGACATAAGTTATGAATGCTTGCATAATCCAAACAGTGTGTTTGACAAGAATTGGTACTAGATTTAGGCTGAGAGATTCTCAATGGTTTAGACGGTTTGCTGGTTCCTTTTAGGTATCACCGAGTTATATGCTTCGAGCGACTTGGAAAACCAGATCACACTTTTTGAATACCCAGCCCCCTCAGCTTTGCGAAAAAACTTGGAGCTTGGAGTGCTATTCTAATACTACAACAATCCCTTTAACGAACACTGGATCAACATTATGATCTAGAAACTTTTTCATCTGATCAAGTGATTAAGGATTTCGACATTCACAGATCTAGAAGGAAAGATTTCGTTTAAAAGAGATGAAGAATGCTGCTTGACAAAATACTGGGATCTTGCTTGCTGGGTTTTTCAATTCAAATGACGTTTTTCTTAGGATTCTTTCTTGGAATTACTTAGGAAATGAACAAGAAGAAGGTCGAAGAGATGACCTACGCAATGAACGAATTGGTTTCTTGACTGGAAGAACACCCAAGGTGAATCACACAGTGTTCCACTGATCAAGCAAAATCTCCAACCTTGACTGATGATGGTAGACCATTTATGGTGGATGAATATAAATAGTCTAGACTCTAGATCCATTGCCCAGGAAACATCCGAAGTAGTAAACGACTTACAGTGATTGTTTACAGGTTTTGAAAAGGCTTCATGTAGGTTTTACGACATCGTTCTTTATATGTTCGATGATGGGAAATCAGTGGTAGTTTTTGACTCTGACGCCAGTATCTAAGAATTGTCGAAATAGAGGTTAGTGCCTTGGCCTTAAAGCTGGAAGTCTAGATTGCTCGTTGCGAGCACACGAGCCCAAATGAGTTTTCTTAATAAATGGTTGGGACTTGCGAGTATCCTTCTAGTGACGTTTGTCTTTTACATTTGATACTTTATATCAGTGCTGTTACACCAAGTTACAAAGTAACAATTTCTATGACTTTTCTTGCTGAGCCTTCTGTCAGGATGATCTCTACATCCGCATCCACCAACCAATGAACCAACTATCGTATCGTGTTCAATGTGCTTTCTATGTGCTGCTGTGGTTTGTTTGTTTGCGATTCCTTCACAAACTGCGGCACACTGGGATGGATGATGAACTGATGGAACCTGTGTGGTGGTCATGAATTTTATGAACTTCCCCAATAAACTGGAACAACGAAAAAAAAAAAAAAAAGAACTACATATAAAGCGAACAAAATGTTTTGTGAACGCCAAGCAAATGTCACTCCCCGAAGGATGAAAAGTTGATTTTTATGATGAACAGAGCGACAGCTGGACAGGGACACACATCCACTAGCTCTTCACTCTTCGTTCGTTTGGTCTTGCTCTCCACTTCATTTCATCTCGGCTTCCAGCTCCTCCGCTTAGCCTCAGCTCACTTCAGTTGCGTTGCTTTTGCTTGTGGCTCTTCATGTCCATGTCCAAGTCCATGTTATGATATAGATTGCCCCTCGGATGGAATCTAGTGCATGAAGCATGAGCATAAAACTTGACAATTTATCGCGTTCCCAGTGTTTGGAATGGCATACAGTTGTGCCTCTTGGGTTGGTCACTTTTTTGTTTTTGTTTTGTTGTTGTTGGTTGTTCCAGCACGCTGCTGCTGCTGGCTGCGGACTCTCGAGTTGCAAAGCAAACAATCGTAAAATATATACTACGCGCGCAAGCAGAGCAGGGTCGGTATATTAAAAAAAATGAACTAAAAAAAAAAAAAACAAGAAAGCCCATCAGCACAGCCAGAAGCGTTGGTACCAATGGACATGACCAGCATTTTGGACATGAACATTGAGATTCATTGCTATGGTTTGCTTCTTCATGATGTTTTTGTTGTTGTTGTTGGTAATGTTTTGGATATAAAGAGGCTGGCTGAAGTGATGTTGATTTGTTGGTGTTTTTTATAATTTTTTTTTTTTTTTTATTATTGTTCAAGAGGATTCGTGTTGCATGTTTTGATGTTGGTTTTGTGTGCTCTAAGTTGAAGAATTTTTGTAGTCTTTGTTTATTACTTTAGAGTCTTATTTAGACGGAGGGTGCTGTTCGAGCGCCAACCGCGCCAGCTAGTCGTCTCGGTCGGCCGTTAGTGTCAATCTATTTTGGCTGTGGATCAAATTATGCTTTGAATGTTTATGAATACATAGTTTGCATACTTCATGCAGAATGAAGTTATAAAATCAAGAAAGTAAGCAAGCTACAAAGAAGAACGAACGATAAAATCCAAAAAGCTGTTCGATTTTTGTATTAGTTCCATCGTAGATGCCGATTGTTGACTAACCTTATATGAACTTAGTTTAATCAACGAAAAACACAAAAATAGTAAAAAAATATCACAAATAGTTAACGGTTAATTAATGGCAAATTAATAAATCATAATTCATTTTTCATCAACAGTCGTAAGTCATTTTCAGGGGGCTGGTTTGCTAAGTTGACATGTAAAACATAGAAAATATTGCACGACAAATTTGAAGTCTTCACAACTTATTATTAAGAAGTTTGTTTGCTTGCAACATCAATGGAATAAAAAGAATAAGAACATAGAGAACATTGCACGGCACATTTCACCGAAAAGGGAATTATTATGCAGTAAAGTATTCAAGACAAAAACTTTTCTGATTTGTATATTGACACGAAATTAGCAAGGAAAATAAAAACATAGAAAACATTGCATGATTAATACTACTAATATAGTTATAAGCAGTAAATTATTAAAGAATACAATTTGCTGATTTTGTAAGTAGGGTTTAGTGGAAGCTATCGAAGCAGCAAAAAAACATAGAAAATATTTCCTTATATTACAATATTTTCTATGTTTTCTATGTTTTTAGCATTTTTGTCAGTTTTAAGTAACTCTAAATTATAAGCTAGTAAAGTATTAAAAATAAGACCTTTGGGCTCATTTTCATAGGGTTATATTCACAAAAGGGTAAAAAAAAACATTGCATGATTGGCATAATTAATTCGATAGATATTAGTTTAACTTAGAGCGTCCGCATAGGTCCAGTAAGTTAGTTGTAAGTTATTGATATATATACTAGTTTTAAGAATCTGTAGCTGGATCGGCTACATTTTTAAGTACCCACATTTTCTCATATAAAAGGTATGTGTGGATCATATTATAAACACATGCACAACATCCTTTTATATGATTGGCATATCAAAGACCGTTATCCATATTCAGTTGAATAGTCATTCTGGTGCCATATTATATGCGGATGTCATCCATCCTCATACACACTTCCTCTTCCTCTTCTTTATTATGCACTTTTATACTTTTTCCTCTTCGAGAGTAGCTCTTAATTTAACGAATCCAATCACAGTGCGACAACAATCACATAAAGCTTCAATTCAACTGAGATGATGCTGCTGCCGCCATCCAAACATATACTCCCATATACATATACAAAATGAGCTGCCACCATTCTGTCTGTCCGTCTGTCTGTCTGCGTGCCAGTCTTTCATTTTATTTTATTTTTTAAAAAGGACATTTTCATCAGAAATTTATGATCACATTTAATATCGACTGACAATTGCATCGGGGGCATAATTTTTAATGACTCCTGTGATTCCTCTGCAATTATAATTTCTCTCTTCAACGATGATGATGATGATGATGATGACGACGATGACGATGGTACAAGAGCGAATATATTGGGTGGGTTATGTCCTGTCATAACATAAATTCACCTTCAGTTTTTTTTTTTCTTTTTTTGGAAAATAAATAAAAACACACACAAATACACGCATCATACATTCTCACATGCAATTGAATCTCAATCGAAAATTTTATGTCGATCTCTCAATGGCAATGCCGCTACCAATGACAACGACGACGAACCAACGCGACGCCATCGTATGCAACGACAGCCATTTATCCTAGGATATATCCTACAACAATCAGGACGTTCAGCATTGAATAAATGTATACAGGGTACTGGACAGGGCGAAACAAAAACAATACCATTTCCTATGTCTATCTCTCTAGACAGAGACAGAGATGGAGAGATTTCGATTTCGAGCAAAAAATTGATTGCCGACTGCAATAATCGTCCGAGTAATGAAGCGCTGCCATTGCATAGTCCGTCGTCGTCGTTGTCGTCGTCCTTTGAACACTTCACCCACACCCAATAAAACCTAAATATGTATACTCGTATGTATAAGTCTATCCTAGTCATCATCATCAGCATCCTTTTGGCCACCGTGCGTCGCCATTGTCATAATCATAATCATCATCATCATCATCATCATCGTCCTCGTTGTCGAGCTCCGCTGACGATGTAGTTGCCATCATTGAGAGATATCACTGCGAAATAATCATCGTTAACGTGTATAAAGCATTGAATGTGTGCGGCGCGGCGCAGCGTCTGGTCCGTCCTGTGTGATATCCTTCCTCCGCCTATACGAGTATTATATTAAGGAATCTCTTCGTTTGTATCAGCGAAAATGCATCGCGTTATCGCTGACACATTTGACCCAATAAATCAAAATTCCAGCACGAAAAATTACTCGTATTTTCACATTTCAACCTCCCCAATTTTGGCAAGCCTTCGAGTCCCCCTTCTCCTACTTCTTCCAAAAATATATACGTACTATAAAACTTACTGCCTGCGCCTGTAAGGACGAAATGGATGCATGATGCAATGTAACTCGAATTGAGAATGTTGCTGCGTCAATTTGACTTCAGCAGTAATAATTTTCCATAAAAGGACATTCGATCGGTTTATATTTTCACGCGGATGAGTTCCGTTCCCTTTTCACTCGCACGCACACACCCACACAGACAGACAAAACATGCCATAAATCGATCATATAAAAAGGTCTTTCCGATTTTATGACTGACCCAACACCTACGAGTAGATCCTGGATACACTGCATCACAAGTGAAATGTGCATTTTCATCCAAAAGAATGTCCTTCAGCATCATCGCATCGCATGTGACGGGAGGGTGTGCGTAGTACATCTAAAGTCCGATAGGCATTCAAAACACCATCAAATGATGTCAAGTCAAGGGATTTATGGACAAAAGGATGCTTAATGCGCTGCTCGTTGAGCATCATCGGAGTAGAATCATTTTATCATTTTCTAATCAAAATGAATGGTGGCAGGACTATACTCGCACTCGGACTTGCACAGAGCCTATTGAATGTGTGTATAGATAGAAATGGGGAAAGTCTATTGTCCGTCTTTTGATTGATTTACGATTTATCTAAGGATATTTGATGGTGACTCTGTAAATCGTGTATGTCCTTTCAAATGTTCACTATCCAGTCCAGTCCAGAAATCAGTGAAAAGGAAATTTCTTTAGATTGAAGAGTTCTTTTCTCATGTTGTGGTGATTTTTTCTCGAAGTATCCTGTTGCTGACATTGAATTCATTTTGAGCTGAATCTTGTCATACATTCGAGTATATTTTACTCATACCTTCAAACTAAGGATGAAATTGCCTTTCAATGCTCGATTTGGAGCTATACACAAAAGGAGAGTGGTGAATTGTGTTGATGATGATGACGATGACGAAGATGATGATGAGTTCCTGGGAACTCATCCAGGTGGGCATTTGCTTTTGTGCAATGAAATTGACTTTGGTATTTGTCATTTCATTTTTTATATTATTATTTTGTGTGTCATGTCAGAATAAAAAAAAACCGTTTGGAAGATGAGAAATTAAAAGCTTTTTAGTGTGATTCTATAAGTGGTATCACATTGTTGAATTGGATGAAGTGAGTGATGAAAAGGGCCTGGGAAGGATTAATGGATTTAATATGTGTGCTTTGTACGAAGAAAGTCATATGAAGGTATATGCTCAACAGATATGTTTAGATTTGGATGAAATTCGAAGATATGAGAAGTTCATGTTAGAAGGTTTAAACTTAAAGAGAAAATATTTGTATTCAAAGTTTTAAGTCAAAGTTTTAATAAAACCCATACAGACATGAACTGGGATCTTAACCATTTTAGTCGCTTAATTAAATATACATTATACTTTATGTTTTTGCAAGCTTATTAGATCCCTTAAAATATTTCTAAATTATATTGTCTTCAGTTTGAATTTTAAACAAAAAACCATCACTAATTGGCGCCAGAGTAGGGATTTTGGATCTATTATTTGGGTGGTGTAGAGCTTCAAATTTTCTTTATATGTATCCAATTTTCAATTATATTTAACCTTAAATTTTTTTGTTTAAGGATTAAGAGATCAGATACGGCTGTCACGTTTCTTACTTACTTACTTAGGTCCTCAGACATACGAAGTCCGTTGGAGTTCCCTAGCGGAAAATAGGGTCTCAACTAGTCCTACGCGCCGCCGTGTGCGGTTTCCAGGGATGTATTTAAGCTCCCTCCCAATCCGCAGATTCCTCATCAACTGTTCTCCTCCAATTGCTTCTCGGTCTACCAACTCTTCTTCTTGTGTGAGTGGGTTTGTTCCATTCCACTGCATTGCCTGGCCCTCGATGCAGTCATTACCTTTTCGAAGCGTGTGTCCAATCCACTGCCACTTGTGCTTTTGTTTAATGGTATGGACGAGTTTCTGACCTGTTCGCCTATATAAGTTCTCGTTATAGATACAATTAGGCCAGAAAACCGGTTTGATTCGAAGACACCTATTAACGAAGGTTGTAGTTTCCTGGTTATTGTTGTTGTTATTTTAAAGGTGCTGGAGAACTGATTCGACGTAAAAGATTTGTTCCCCCAAACATTGGACAACATCCTGTACACCCCTCCTCCGCAAAGCAAGCCAGATAAACTCCCTGTTGACGCTGTCAAAAGCCTTCTCGAAATCAATGAACAGCAGGTGGAGTGGTGATAGATATTCGACGCACTGTTCGATTATGATCCTCAAGGTGTTAATACATATGATCAATGCAGGAGGACCCAGTGCCTGCTAATTCAGCGTCGAGCGATGCGACTGCAGGCTGTTACGTTGCTGAGGCCTTAACTATTTTCTTTTCTTTAAACACTAAAGAAAAAAACCATCACTAATTGGCGCCCGGGCAGGGATTTTGGTTCTATAATTTGGGTGACACAGAGCTTCAAGTTTTCTTCATTGTATGCATCGAAAAATATCAATCAGTAATTTTTTTGTTGGAGGAGTCCGAGATAAAGAAAAAGGGATTACGAATTGGCGCCCGAGCAAGGATTTCTGTTAAATTTATTGAATGGTACAGAACTCTTACAGGATGGCAAGGAAATTTTTTCCAAAAATATTCCACTTTGTTAATATATAATTTTTAGCTTTCGATGGCTCTAGACTTCAGGATATCATAATCAGTAAACATAAACATCGAAGACAATATTATACAAAGAAGTGAAGAGTTGCGCAGCAAGATGATTCCCATTTTTAGAATTTACGATTTCTTTCAGTCCAATTCAGTTCAACAATTTTCAAAAATCAAACTATGTAACGTATTTCCAATATACGAGTACACATCGCCTATCAACTTCAATTATGTTAAAAGAGTACCAATTTTAATTTTTTTTTAAGACACACTCAAATATGCTTTTAATAATTCACATTTTTACACATGTGTTGCTGGTCGTTGTCGTCGTGGTCTGAAATAAATTACAAATATTCAGATAGATATGCATGTGTGATAATATTGCGGAGCCCCTCTCACCATCAACTGGACTGACAGTTGATTTACAGCTTCAATTTCAATTCAAAAACCTCTCAGCAATAAATCATTCAATCGCGCGTTCACTGGATAAATTTATTATTCGCTTGAGTTTTATTTTAATATAAAAAAAAAAGAAAACAAAAACAACCAACAGTCATTCGTGTCTCATATCAGTTTTCTTCCAGCCTGAAACTCGCACTCCGGCAAGCGGCAGCAGCAGCGTCGGCCAGTCGAGGCGGCCCTGAGATCATCACAACGCACTCATTAATTTGTTTGGAATTATATCAACAGAAAAACAAACAAAAAAATGTATAAACATTTTTTAAGTCACACTCTCAAGTTTGAAATTCTAACACGACATCCAAACACATTGACGCGATCAGTGCGGCCGGCCGGCATATCTAATGCAACTGCTTACGAGTTATACTTATACGAGTAAGAGCCTAGCTCGAGGCTTGGATCGCACTTAAGCTTTAAGACCACTCTCCTCTCAAGCTGCAAACGTTGGCGATGGCAAATCTTAATTTTCCCATAAACTAATTTTCAAGTTAATTAAGACGACAGACGAGGAGACGAGACGGTTAGTTACACAAGGGACAAAACACAGAATGCGGGACGGGACGATTGACGACAGACGATACGATACGAGTATAGTAGGTATATGAAATATCCGCAGGCCACATAAATATATTTTGGAAGAGATTGTGTGTGACATGTTGCTGGTGGACATTTTGATTTGTGACCTCTTTCTGGTGTCTGGTTGATGTCTTTATACACCACACGACACACATAATTGTGGAATTGGAGTTGCGTGTTTGTGATGATGACTGTGATGCAAAAACCAATATAATATATTCATCAGTCAGGTTGCAAGAAAAATGATTCATCTAAAGGTTTTAATTCGTTGAAGTTTTTTGATGTGTCTGAATCAGATTCTTTTTTGAGTTCCCAAGAAAAAAAAACACACAAGTTTGAGATCTCCTTGAACCGAGCAGCAACAGTTCGATTTAATTTTAGGAATGGCGCCCAACGCGGGGTCATTTTGGTGCAAAAATTGAGACAGAAAAAAAAGGAACGTGGCGGTAAATGAGACTAGAAACTTCCTCAAGTAGACAGACAGCTGGCGATATGACTGAGTCACGGTAGCAGCTATAACTACTCGTAGATGTTTCATGATGAAATAGTGTTGAAAGTTGAAATTCCATCAATGGAACGGTCACGGAACCTAGAACCAAACTCTCACAAATAAGAAAATGTGTGGATCCGGAAACAACAATATCTCGACCAAGTAGAAGGAGACTTCCGTCCATAAGGTTTTCAAGAACAAGAATGTCGAAGTAGGTTCAAAGACATGCTAATTGAAGACCCAGAAGTTGGATTTACCTTCCTCTGACAATTTTTGCACCTGCTTTCATTTCGTCCGAAACGATACTTCAACAATATTTTCCCATATTTTATTTGACACCTCACCAAGAACCCAAGCTGCCATCATCGATATACATCCTCCACTTCACAGATGAGCCTTCATCTGATGATTTACCACATCCGTCGACCAGTTACAAAATTTCGCCAGATAAACCAAATCGACATGAACCCAAATCACATTGGTTTGGTTGACTAAAAATGAGGAAAGAAGGGGAAGGACGAAGGAAGTTTATTTATCTTGCAACAGCAGTGCAGCCTCGTTACTTTGATGGAAATATTATTTCGTTGTATTTTTTTTTTACGTCATTTAGTTGCAACTTTTCGATTATTATTGCTGCTGCTGTTAGTTGCTCCTATGCTGCTTGGAGAAAATATATACATCGAGGACCAGTAAGGCTCCAGTCGATTCCAATGTACAGTGTACACTCGTCCTCGAAAAAACAAAATGAAAATGAATCTTAAAAGTTTCTTCCTCTCTCTGCTGGGCAAAAATGTAGAAATTCGACAGACGGACAAACTTCCTTCCAATTCCAAACGATCCAACACCAACGAAACAAATAACCAAGACCTGTGCGGCACAATGTCATTATAAAGTAACAACTTTATTGACGGGTAATTTATTCTGGGGCACAGCAATAAACCGGCCAACTTTATAATGACGGTTGTAAATTAAAAGAAAAAAAAAAAAAAAAAAAAAGAAAAAACGAAAATTCTTTTGAATGTTTGTAAAGATTTTGAGCGAATGAATGAATGAGTAGGTACAGGAGTCCGTGTTTTAGAGAGGCACGGTGACACTTCTCGTCCATGTCCATGTCTTTTGTGATCCAAAACCCATAATTCATCGAATTTATTTATTCCGTCCGCTGCATCCCGTCCCGTAGCCTCGTCATCGTCTTCGTCATCCCAATGCAGAATGCTACAATATTTAGATAGTGGATGCTAGAAGGTGGATGCTCTATAAGTCTCTGGCTCCTGCTGTCCTGGGCTTAGATTTCGGCATTGGACGGTACCAAAGTCAATCTAAAGTGTGATAATGACAATTATGGTGATGATGATGGTGAGGTTGCCGCGGAGTAACCAGGAGTGTGTCTCGAAGATGTATCAATAACACGGAATTCGTTTTTTTTTTTTTTGGTTGACCTTAATTTATGGCTTGAAAGGGTGTGGATTCCATATATGCATGAATTATAATGAGGACCTGGACAATGGACATACAATGTTGCTCTTTGAAAAAGTTTTGTTAAAGATTAAACAGCCGAACTTTAGTTCTTAAGTTTCCTAAGAGTTATCAGTTTATTGTTTTTGGCATTCATCACAGTAAAGCTATTATCTTATCCAGCAGAAATGTACACAGTGACTTTGAGTCCTTTAAAAAATGTTTTTATAATGTTAGGATAAGTTTCAATGGTTCATAACGACCATGCTGTTTATTTTTCAATTTTTAAGAACCTTCAACGTCAACAAGTGCCAATGTAGAATTCGTAACAATATCCATCTTGTTCAAGACAGTTGGTAACTGACTCCTAGGAAGTCATGGTTTGGTGAGATTAGTCGGCCAGATGAATGCATAAGATTCTGAACTTTTTTGAAACGAAGACGGGGATACTTAGCAGAAACCAGAAACTGATACAAGAGTAAATTCAGAACAAGGTGTTTTGAGGGCTTCGTTAGGTACTCCCAGCACTCCAGAAGTTAAAAAGACACCAAGATTGAAAGATTGGGCCATAGTTAGATGAATTATTTCAAACAGCAGCGAAAATTTGGCACTTTCGAAGAAAAAATTTGCTGATTTTTCCTTTTGTCCAAAACTAAAGCTGAAGAAGGAACCAAACTAGACATCGCCAGTCCCATCGGAAAAGCAAAGGCTGCGTTCGGGATGTTGTCCAATGTTTGAATGAACAAATCTCTCAGCTTGAGAACAAAGCAGTTTAACTCTAACATGGAATCAGTTCTGCTATACGTATATGATTGCAGCACCTGAAAAATTACGAACACAATAACCAGGAAATTCCAAACCTTCGTTAATAGGAGTCTTCGAAATATCTTACGGGTTTTCTGGCCTAATCGTATCTCTAACAAGGACTTATATAAGTGAACAGGTCAGGAAACCATTGATACCATTATACGAAGACGCAAGTAGCAGTTGATTGGACAAACGCTTCGAAAAGGTAATGACTGCATTGCGGGCCAGGCAATACAGTGTGGAATCCACTCACACAAGAAGGAAGAAGAGTTGGCAGACCTAAAAGCACGTGGAGAAGAACAGTTGAAGAGGAATCTGCGAGATTGGGAAAGAGCTGGATAGGGAACACAAACGGGTTTCGTAGGTTTGAGGACCTAAGTCAGAATCGGCAGCAGAAGTTTGGATAGCTAAAAATCTTAGTTGATTTCATTCTGTTGGGAATTCTAAAATAACTTCGATAATCTTCGAAATTTCCGTTAGAAATATGCTAAGCTTAAAGTGGAAAATCCGTATCAGTCATAAAGCATCGCCATCGGTTTCAGTCGATCTTTTCTCTGTCAATTTGATTTTGTATTAAGGTCTTGTATTCTATCATCTGATAGTTTCAGTCACTAAGATGCAGTGTTTCTACTTTTTACGTTAATCTACGCAGATTAGCGGATGAGATTTACAAATTCATGATAGAATATTCAAAAATGTTTCGTAACATTACACAAAAAACAATAGTTGAACATTTTCTTTAGTATTGATAGAAAAGACTTCCAAAATTTCACTTTTTAATATATAATTGCAAACTTGCAAATTTGTTTCATAGATTTACGGTCCAAGAAAAGGGCTCAACTTGAGGATAGGTCTAATGTAAAAATAATGTGACAAAATCCCTAATATTTCGTAACAATCCAATTTCATTTTTTCGAAAACTAAAGAAAGAAAATAATTTCACGCTTTGTGAATTTGAACCTAGGAAAAATAAACACATGCGTTAATATCCCCGTTTTTAAGTATTTGTTTTCAATACTGGTAATAACCAAATACCAAATATAGGTACTCATTCCAACCTCCCACTCCGAGTCCATCGCCACCGTCAACAATCTCATCAAGACCCATTTTGGATTGGGATTTGGATTTTTGAATCCTTTCCAATTCAATCTTCGATTAAATTTAATGATCCAAACAGATCTAAAAAAAAAACAGAATGCCTAAATTCGAGCGGACGACGACGTGTTTCTTGAACTTAATCAGCTAGAGCTTTTATATATTCCACATCAGGTGGGTGTTGTCGCCGCTTAGGACGATATTGGGCATGCAAAAAAAAAAAACACAAACACAGAAAAAATCTACCAATAAATTCAAAGTACTGGAAAATCGAAAAAATGGTCCTTCGGCACGCACTTAAAAGGTGTTCTCCATCATTGTAATACTTTTCACACCACCCCTTCGATTTTTGTTTCGTTCCAAAATTCAAGGGGATGATGGCATGGCGCGGGGGAAGGTAGGGGTGATGTTGTTTTCTCCGGTATTCTCAAAACGAAAGAGCATTGGATCTCGCATGAGCTGTTTCACAACCCCTTTTTTTTATTTTATTATTTTCATCGATATTGTTGTAGGTTGTTGTTTTTGCCATATAACAACCCTCTAAATTGCAATCATGGTCAATTTGAATCCACCACTTGCTGCTTCTCGGTCTCGGTCTGGATCTGGATGCTTCTGTTTTTGGTGCTTTTGAAAGTCTAACACATGTTTAAGATACAATTTTCATTTCTTTTATTTCATCTTCATTTTCATGAACTTGGCAATTGCAAAAAGTCCTTTGTGCGTATCCTCTCTTTATATGTTTGACCCCCTCCCCAACAAAAAAAAAAAAAAAAACCCTTGTTGAAATCTATAAAGGGTCCTTTGTATATGTGGCGTCGTTGGATGGAACACAACAAACAAATCCTTTCAGTAAAATGCAAATAAAATCGCATGCTATCATATCCCTTTTTGCAGATCGTTAAGCAAATACATATACAAAAATATTAGTGGCGGTGTAGGGTATCGGAGCGTATAGGACTATTGTGCGAGCGTGTTCCTGAAGAGTAGGTCGGTTGGTCGTCGTCTAAACTCTAGGTATATGCATAAGGTTAAAATGATTATTTTATTTTAGACCAAATCCATTTCTATGAATTTTTGGGGGGGATTTGGCATCAAGGCCGAAACAGGTCCTTTACGTTATATCCTAAATGCGTCTGTTAGCCATTTCATCAAATCTAATATCATCACACCCTGAATATGTTACTCTCTCTTTCATTTGAAATCTCGAACTGGAAATGGAAATGGGGTCTGCTGGGGGACAGAGATCAATTTCATTAATCCATCCAAAAGATATAAGATATAGAAACGTAAAAACCAGATGGATTTGTGATGGGGAAAACGATTGGTTTTTGTTTTTTCTTTGTTGTTGTTGCTGTTTTGTAAAAAGAATCAAGCTGATTTTCCACTTGGAGATATGTTTTTTGCGAATGCTGAGGAATATTGATGCAAAGCATTGTGTTGTCGAGATATTAAGTTTTTTTTTTGGAGGGGGATGAGTTGGGGGCCTGGTTGTTGTAAAGTATAGTCGTTCGTAGGAATGGAGCTATAACATAAAATTTTATCATATTACATGACGAACAGTGGGGGCTGTTTAGCCACCGAGAAAAAAGAAAACACAACACTCGGAATTCAGCTGAAATGGTTGATAGGTTTCGAGCGATGTAACTTTGACAGTAGGGTTTTCAAAAAAGTAACGAAGTATTTTTGCAATTTTTCAAATCAATTACTACGAAAAATCGAAACAAAAGGGGTTCAAAAGTATCCAGAAACTTTGAAAAATCGGATAATTCATCTTTAGTGAGCACAGACCCAATAAAAGTTTACTGACTAAGTTCATATAAATGACAAAAGTTTCAAATGGTGATTAAAAAATTCTCAAAATAGAAATTGCTGTTTTTTTTTTTTAATTTTAACTTAAGTAAAGTATAAGAAAATAGTCGATTTAAAAACTGTAAAAAAGCAATAAACTAAGGAAGTGAGTAAGTAAAAAAGTAAGTAGGTTAGGTTAGGTTACGGTGGCTGCTGAAAGAAAGATCATAAGATCTTCCTACTCGTTGAACCATTTGGAGCTAACAATAAAGCGTTTGAGACTTTGAAATCCTTTGCCAGAGCTCCAAGTCATAAGGCATGTCTGCCTATTAAGCAGTGACCAGTAAGGACAATCGAGATGAGTTGCTTTGAGCGTTTAGCATCAAGCTTTGGACAGATTAATTCTGTTGCCAGACTGGTATCTTGTTGTTGTCTATGGCATCTTGCTTTAGAACTAGTTTACACGTAGCTAGTGGTATACCGATATAAGATTTGTTATCTAATAGTTGTAGACATGTTCCATTTTTTGCAAGTTCATCAGCTCTGGCAATTACCTAGAATGTCTTTGTGACCCGGCACCTAGATTAGGTGAAAGTTGAATTGATCGGCCATTTCCACCAGAGATGATCTGCAATTTTGGGCTATTTTGGAATTAATGGAGACTGATTCTAAGGATTTTATGGCAGCTTGACTATCCGAGAAGATTCGTATATCCGTTGACGATAGGCTTGATGGCAAGAGTTCTGCCTGGAACACACTACAGTGTTTGGGTAAACGAAAGGAGAGACTTAAATTTAGTCTGTCTGAGTATACGCCGACGCCTCCAACTCCCTCATCTTTTTTAGATCCATCAGTGTAGAAGTCGATGGCTCTCCCATGAGGATCTAGAAGGAACGGACACCTTGAAGTTTTTATCAAAACGTAGTGGAGGTGGGATGTAGTCGACGTTGCAAGTTAGTAATCTAAATGAGTTCAGAATTATTGAGTGGCCAATGTCGTTGTTAATCAACTGTGAAGAGGCTTTAAGCGGGATTGCTGTGTTAGCGGCAGTTTGTTTGCCGAAAATGTCTAGCGGTATGAGATGGAAAAGAACATCAAGGGCTGCAGTGGGGGTTCAACGAATTGCACCACCCATAACTAGACTAGCAGTTCTTTGGACTTTACTTAGCTTACCGCGGTTGGTAGCTATTTCCAGTGCAGTCCACCATACTGCAACACCATAAGTAAGGATCGGTCTGATGACCAATAAGTATAGCCAGTGTGTTATGTGGGTTTGTAGTCAACATTTGTTGCCTATGGCTTTTTTGCAGGAGAATAGGGATACCGTAGCTGTATTAATTCTCTCTTGTATATTAGGTTTCCAGCTTAATTTCTTATTTAGAATAAGGCCTAGGTATTTTGCTTTATCTGAGAATTTTAGAGGAATTCCGTTTATGCACAGGGAGAGTCAATGTGTGGGACTTTTTATTTCTTGTTGAGATGTTTTCCTGCTACTACTATGGCAGTCTGCGTAAGCAATCACTCTGTTCCCCTCTCGTTCTAATGTACTTAGTAGTTCATTCACTACTAAATTCCAGAGGAGAGGACAAAGGACACCGCCTTGCGGTGTTTGGAGTTGATAATTCTGCTTAGTTAGTAATATATTTATTTTGACAATATTCACAGTGTTTTAAGATTTTTTTTTACCAAGGCTTACAAATGCAAAACTAACTAAACACTAATGATATTTTCATTTTACCCCATTTCACCCTATAATAGTCCAGCAAATATGAATATTCACTTTGAGATACCAATACCATTAACAAAGCGGAATTTTGAAAGAAAACTTCATTTATACGTTCTTAACGCTTCCTTTAGAGAAAACTTAATTTGGAGTGCAACATGCATTGTTAGGAGAAAAGCAAAAGGCATGTTAAAGACCTTAAACAAAAATTACATTCAATTACTTCCTATTTTATTCAATATTTCATTCAACAGTTCCATTTCCTATAGTTTGCATTTTAGAGTAAATTTAGAATATTTGTTTACCCCATTTCACCCTACGAATAAGTAGAGTCAAAGAATTCAAAAATAAAACTTGCTCCACATAGTGTGTTCCCTTGCAGGCACAATATGTATCGGTATTGATGTTTCATTCCATCATGAAATTTGAAAGCATATCGCCAAGGACTTTTTTCCCGAGATCTCATCACATCACACAGGCCTTCCATCCATATCGTATTCAAAAGCCCAATTCGCTGAGCCGTTCTTGCCTCAAGAATCCATCCGCATCTACACCATCCATCTGGCTTTATTTATGAAACAAGTTAAGTGCTAGAGATTTCCCAGCGCCAAAAATAAGAACGAACAACAACAACAACTAACCCACCTTATCTCGAGGATTCTTTTCTTTTCTTTTGTGTGTGAGTGGTGGGGAGGATGCTGAAGGCAAAAAAATCAAAAATTCCAGGCACAATCGCTGGCTAATGAAATGTTTTGAGCGAAAAATGAAAATGAATAAAATTTTATTTTATTTGTCATGTCGACGGATGATAGCGAAAACGATGGGGTGGAGCGGGGCGGTGTGGAGCGGTCGGTCGGTGTTCTTTCGTTGGCTTTGGTCGTCGAATGGTATGGAGTGGTTGGTTGTTTGTTAAAAAGTTTGGTGTGCTGCAGACCCGGGCCACATACCACCCGCCACCCGCTACCACCACCACCGCCGCGAGCTTTATTATGCTCATTGAATTGGTGAATGAGGGGGTTGGGGTTGAGCTTCAACTTCAATATATATGAATGTATTGGAATATATTGTACAACATTGCTTTGGGGGAATATTGCTTCATAAAAATTTACTAGCCTGCGTGCGATACATTGTGATGGAATGTCATTCTAAACTACGACCTACAGTGGAAGTGAATGATGCAAAAGTTGGAAGAAAAACAAAAAAAATTAATTTAAAATGAAAACAATATTTTTGACAGCTGTCAATTTCATTTATAATATCTCTAAGTGTAGAGAAAAGATAAAATTTGTCAAATTTACACACTACTCTTATAGTAAAACAGTATTTACCTACATTCAAATTTAACAAAGCTGACAAGTTTCGGGATATTGTGATATTTTTGTTTCCTTTTTCACTATAAAATGTTCCACTGTACGACCGTGCGGTGATTGCACAAACAAAAACCATAAATGCCAACGATATGATGAAAGTTTTTCTTTTCCTTTGATCGGATCTTCGAAAACGAGGACATTTTGGAGGTTTGTTTGTGAGTAATACCAACATTTAGTATACCTATATCTACACTCACTGACGTTTAAAAGGAATTCGCTCAACGGAAAGGGAAGGAAAAAAAAGGAAAAATACAAACATTTTAACACTGACGTCGGAGCGCGGCGCTTTGTCGAAAACTTCCAAGGAAGATATTTGTTTTGAAATCACCACATCCTGTCATCATACGAAACATACAATGTGGCGTAAGTCATTTAACTATGTACGAGTATATATACCTACTCTCGTATGTTATTGAAAGCAGTTTGACGTAATGTCACATTTTTATCAAAAGACGAAATTGTGTATCTTTTTAAAATGCGAACGTGTAATACATTTAAAAAGTAAAAAAAAAAAATAATAAATTATACACTTTTCAAGTTGATACTGTATTTTGAGAAAAAGTTTGAATTTTTTGACAATTCAAAGAGAAAGAAATGCTGTCAATCAATCAGCAAACATTTTTGAAAAACTGCTACTGGTGAAGCTTACCAAAATAATAGAAGAAGAAGATCCATCTCGAGCTATCAGTTTGGATCTAGAATTTAACATCCCACGGTAGACTAAGTGCATAGTATTATAAGAATGTTGTGGATAGGAAACCTAAAGAAAAACAAGAATGTTCAACTGTGCACATTTTTAGATGCTATACTCAAGCCTTCCACAAGGTTTGGAACTTGGGTATTAAGCATAAGCTGCATAGAGACCTACGAAATTTGATATTTTACTTTATAGACCGACTTTTTTAGGTACGTAAATCAATCTTGCACAAACTAACATTCAACATGTTATTCAAACAAATGATTAAACGTATTTGGATATAAGGCATTCAACTATGAGTCTGCTGACTCCAAAATGACTGCGAAGTTATACCAACTCAGAAATGAGGACTGTTTTAAGTAAACGATATACAACGATCGGATATTAAGAAGAAGCAAGCCTCATGAGCTAAAAGTTTTGGGAAAGTGCTTAAATTGCAGACCACCAAATTTAATTTATTAACTCAGAATGAAAATCATTTTTGATGGTTATTAAGGGCTGCACCCTGCCCAAAATTAAACTGATCTAAGGAGCTGAAGGAAAACAAGTCGTGCGTTCGCTGAAGGGGTTCTGGAGCAGTAGCATAAATCTTGACAAGAAATTATTCCAAGAATAGTCAAAAAATCTGTAAAAATTTGACACTAAAAACCCGTATACATACATAAGAATCAATAAAATGTAACATTCTCTGGAATGGTGAAACTAAAAGTAATTTATATGGGCCAGACTGTGGCAGAAATGTTCGGTGTCCTCCCAGGAAAAGGAGTTCCACTCCCGTTTGACAAAAACAAAAAAAAAAAAAAACTGCAAAGCACGGAGGCAGTAGCATCATAGATGGAGCTGTATTTCCTGATTCGGCGTTGGACCGATCTTCGAAATGTAGGATATAATGAATAAGGAAGTCACTTGGAATATTTTAAGCGATGTTAAGCTTAACAATTTTGAACCACTTACGATACTTCAAAGAGTTACGAGTAAGACGACACTTAGTGCAAACCTTGTCGAGTTCCAGTTTTTTCGACCTTTGTAATCTCTCAATTGAAAGCTTTAAGTTAACCATATTCTGTTTGACAATCAATATCCTATTTTACAAAACATTGAGATATTTTTATGACAAAATGTGTAGAAATTGTTTTGATACCGAACTTTCAGAATACTATATATAAACATGAAAAATTTCAATTAATATGTACATTGTAGGTAAGGAAAGATTAATACTCACATAAAATCCTTGTATAGGTATAAAATAACCAAACCATCGTAATGAAAAAAATAGTTTATTTCATATTTAGCACGCCCGAAATTTAATTATGTAATTTAAAAATTTGAATTTAACGACATTTTTCTAACGACAGAGACCTAACCGACTAACAGAGACGACACACACACACACCGACAGGAAGCAATACGAAAAACAGACACGAACCGACAAGCCACCCGACATTGTAAGAAAATGCAATTATTTGATTTGAACAAATTTACACTTTTAAATTAAGAAAACTTAATTTTTTTTATAGAAAAACACTGTTAACACTTTAAACAACAACAACAGCAACAATTATTTCAAATTTTAACTACAAAAAATTTAAAAAATGCTTAAAAACGATTTATTAAAAATAAGATCTTCAGTAGACACGCACGGCGATATTCACTTTTACAAGAAGAAGAGATAACTGAAGTTGAAATGGATTAGGTATTGAGCTTGCAACAAGTTGTAGGTGAACTATATGCGAGAGCAGGAGCGAAAACATAAGCTCAAACATTTTTGCTGTTGAATTTGAATGATGTGTGCAATTCGCCGTAAATGTGATATGTGAGTGAGTGACATTGAAATGGAAAAGGTGATCATTGATGGATTTGGATACACTACACATACATAACATATACTTACGTATGTATATGGAAATGAAAACGGATCGCCATTGCAAATTGCAATGATGTAATTTCTTTTGTGTGTTTGGCGTTGTAATTGGAAGTGTTGGGTTGGGTTGGTTATTAGATTTGTTGCATTGTTCTTATAGTATTTGTTGAGGAGAAAGTTCATACTAAAATTATGAGTGTATAATTGCCGGTTGGGTTTGGTTGAGGTTGGAGAGTTACATTGACCATTTCTTATATTTTTCGACGAATTGAAGAACAGGGTGGTCGTTTTTTTATCTGTTTTCTTAAAAAACGCCAAAAGGTTTAGATTAAATTCAGTATTTTAAATCAAACTAAAATATTTATTTCTGTGTAATGTAAAGGGTTTTCCAATTAAAGGTGTCACTTTTGCAGCTTACATTTTTTTACATTTCACAAGAAGAAACTACGCTATTAATGAAAATGTTATGACACACGCTTCAAAAACGAATTGAAATTATTTAAATTCACTATACATTATGGTGAAAATTTAGGAGAGATCGTGAAGCACCTTTTATCGGACCAAAATACAGAAATTGGTGGAAAAATTTGAGCTGTTGGGATAAGTTATTGATGTAAAAAATAAAACCCGTGCACTTCACTCAAAAACTACTGAGAATATTGCTGCTGTATTGTAGCCCAAAGTGTTCAAGAAAATCCAGGTTTGTCCATTTCTCGTTGTTTTTTCGAAATGGGCATTCCAAAAACGTCATTACACTAATCGGGTTAATGAAATGCATGAAAATGATCCGGAATTCCATAAAAAAATCATCTTGTTGAGACCCATTTCTACCTCGATGGGTACTGGGTCAATAAGCAAAATTGTCACATCTGAGGCTCGGAAAACCCAAGATTTATTGTTGGAAAGGCTCTCCATCCTTCTTGACGTGTAATTGGTTGGTGCGGTTTTTAGTCCAGTGGTGTCATTGGACCTTACTTTTTCGAAAATGAGGCCGGATTAACAGTTACGGTGAACAAATTGCGCCATCGCGAGATCATTTATAAAAACTGAGATTATTTAAAATTAGTCTAAATAGAGCCTTACTCGTA
Organism: Scaeva pyrastri; assembly: GCA_905146935.1. NCBI lineage: Eukaryota > Metazoa > Arthropoda > Insecta > Diptera > Syrphidae > Scaeva > Scaeva pyrastri. Next base: position 39,465,211 of record LR989927.1, on the reverse strand, counting down.
GTATTAACTATTAATAAAATTAACACTTTTGTTGATTAATATCACATTTTAGAGGTAATACAAGTATGTTATAATTATAATAAACTGAAAATTTACATTTATTATGGAAAAACATTCATTGTCTTATTTTGCACTCAATTCATCAAACTCGCAACCTCCACTGCCACTAAACATTTTCAGAGTTAGGGTAAAGTGGCTTAGATTGTCTCATCAAAATAATGTTTATCACTCCGCCAATATTGTTAAAAATTAATTGATTGAGAGACAATTCATCAAATTTTACAACTTTGTTAATACTCCAAATGTTATTTATGTTGTCGTCGGTCGATATTAAAAGATAGGTACATAAAAAATGCACACACAAATATTATTTAATTCATGTAAAAATAAATTCTAATTCTAAAATACAGACAAATACGAAGACAACGAAAATTTTATGATTGAATGATCGAAATTTAAGTACAATTGGAAGTACATTAAAAAAAATGAATGACTGATTTCATTCTTTTATCAAGAATTTTTAAACTGAGTTAAATGATTGATTGTGATTTGGAATTGCATATACATATGTATTTCCAGAATAGTTAGGTAGACTGTTTGGGATATACTTTTTTTTTGTATTTATAAATCGGAAACTCTTTGATGAATATAGGTAAAACGTTGGTTACTACTTTTTACTTAAAAATAATTACAATTGCAGCCAGAGCTGTAAAAGAATGCAGTCTTTTTAGTTTTGCAGTCAATTTAATGGGAAGATGTTTTTTAAGTCTTTTGATTTAACTTTGAGTACTGTGACTTTCAAACTAAAGTCCCAGTCAATTTTGCAGTCTTTCATTTAAAAATCATCTGAAGCAGTCAAATGAATTCAAATCAAAAGAATGCATTTTTTTGGACTGCTTTTACATTTTTTGCATTCTTAAAGTCTTTTCAATGTATTCCATGTATTAAATTTTTTTTACTGCTTTGAAGTCTTATTACTAATTGAAGTCTTTTCATTGTTTATGAAAGCCTCTCGACTAGTGTGAAGCAGCGGTTAAAAGTTACAGATTTCAACAATTATTTTAAATCTCCACTTAAAATCAAAATCTTGCCAAAACAAAAGTAATTATACGAGTTAAACTTTATGAAAAAAGACAGTAAAAAGACTTCAATACATTGAATGCATTTAAAAGATTTTAAGACTGCAAAGAACGTAAAAGACTATATTCAAAGACTGCAAGCAGTAAACAAAATATTGCATTCTTTATATTTAAAGTCTTTTGACTGCTTTTGATGATTGCATTTTTTAAGACTTCAAAATAGTATAATATATTTCTTAAGTTAAAAGAATGAGATGATAAATTGTATTGCATTCTCGAAGAATCAGTTGAATGAGTGGGACTTTTAGGAATGCAATACCATAATATTGCATTTTTTTACAACTCTGCATGCAGCTACTTTAATCAGTTCCATAAAGAACTAGAACCAAGATGTAAGGTACATCTATCTATCTTCCAGAGATTTTATAAGGTCACGGTCCTGATAGGGAGATAGGATCAAAGAAACTTCAAAGTAGAAATAGAAGGACACTTTTCAGTTCTTGATACTTGTACTCCCGGGAACTATATTTGACAGGTTTATGTTATTAGAGGAGGCATTGCTCAAAACTGAGTGTTTGAAATATCTTTAAGTATTTTGTCATAAAAAACCAAGGTTATGAAAAGCCCAACGCTTTCGTCAAAAAGTAGTTGACCTATATTTAGTTAAAAACAATTTTTTTGAAACCAGACTGAGAAACTCCTGATGTCTAGTTGAAGTAGGGCAGATTCGCACATCAAATATCTATATTTACTCGTAATATGATATGAATAAATAGAAGAGGTCCTAAGTGTCTGGGGAATGCCAAAGAAAGTATTAAAAAAGAATGGATTTGAAGTGAAAATTGAAAACGCAGTTTTCTGTGAAAGAAATCATCCATCTCACAAGTTCGATTTCTAGAGAAGTTTGCTAAAAGAGTAAGTCTATTGGAAAGGTTGTCAAAGGCCTTGATAAAATCAATACAAATAACGTTCATTTCTTACTTTTTTTTTTGGTCAGAGGATATATGTCAACAAATCTACCAAATTAGTGGTTGAACACTTATGTTCATTTCTAATAAAAACATTTTTGGAATATTAAAATAAATGCAGTTTTGGACCATGTTTGTGAACTGAGGTTAAAAAGTCGATACTAAACGTCTTCGAAAATTCTTCTTGAGTTTTGGATAGCTACAAAATAAAATGGCAGACAGACCATCAAGCTCAAATGACAATTCATGAATTAATCTTCATATTTAATTAGGTCAGACTTACATTTTGTTTAAGATGTTGTTAAGATCAAAATTTTCACGATCAGGTACACAAAAGAGTCGTCGGCAAATGATTTTTGTAAAAAATGGAATCAATTTTGAAGGAAGATTTCACAAAAACGGAGCTTAAACATTATAAAGACTCTTTTTATCAAACAACAAATTGTATGTCATGAGTCCTAAACCACAGGAGGGTGCCTTAAAGGATATATACAAATTTGAATTGTCTACTTTTGAAGTAGCATCAAAAAAGTCAGATATTTTTCCCTGATTTTGAATGTTAAAATTTGAAAAGATCCTCAAATATTTTTGAAGCTGATCTCACAATACTTCTACTAAAAACGATTTTTGCTCTAATTATTATTTTCTTCAGTTTTATTTAAAGTCCCTTAAAGACCACGTGCGATCGGGTTCGCAATTTTAATAGAATTTAATTTATTCCTCTTACGATCCGCCTTGTTTGTTCAAAACACCACTCATCGTGATTTTACGACTCGAGCCATGTATCTTATGGATCGTATAAATTTTTATATCCTGCGCCACTGCGCTGCTCATATTCACCTTATCCCAAATCCCATCAGAACTCCTTTCCTTAAGGATTTCATCCAGAAAATCCTATGCAAATAAGGCGTTTATTTAATTTATATCCGGCGGTAAAAAAAAAACTGTCCAGTTTCTCCACCGCCACCGATCAATCGCTTCCATTCCGAGATGGGAATAAAATCGGGATCTTAAAAATAAAAAACCGTAAAATTTTATTTATTGAAGGAAGCACATAATCAACTGACTTTTTATGTACGATCACATACGAGTATGTACTATGTATGGGTTTGTGTTTATGTATGCATCTGTGTGCAAAAGTGCATTTTGGATGGTTTTCATTTCTCAAAATTTATTTATTGATGTTTCGATATGGAATCAATTTAGGACGCTCCGGCGCTTTTTTTTATTGACGAGGATTCGAGTAAATCTGGAAAGGTGTTTCTTTAAGTATTTTCATTTCATTTTATTTGAAGTCGTAAAAGTCCACAAAAGCGGATCTTGTCAAAATGGTTTTGATTTTATAATGCACCTTTACAACAACAAAATCTCATATTCTGTGTGTGAATGTATGGAGGTATATAAAGTGGAGCTATAATGATCCTCTTTGGAGTCTATAGAGCAGAGGATGATGGAGGAGGTGAAGACGAAGAAGTATCTAAATTCCGATTATAATTTTATTATTGTGCATTTAGAAGTTTGTTTTATTCGTAAAGTTTATAGCTTGTTTCGTTTTTTTTTTTTTTGGTGTATGAATTGAATTAATAAAAATATATGAATGTGTGTTTGGGTTTTTTTTTCTCTCACATTCTCAAAGTGTTGTGAATTTATTTGACGCAGTAGCTGCTAGACACAATATACAGAATGTAATAAACTGTACGTATCTGGCTGCTGCTTTAAGCTGCGTGGTGTAGTGCGCGCGGCGGCTTGGCGGAGAAGGAAGGGGGAAATGGTAGTAAATTTGTCTTTTTATTTGGTCGTAAAAAATTTGTGGCATTTTTAAATCTTTAAAGCTCTTGGGGTGAAGAAATATAAATATTTAAATAAAATTGATTGATTGACACTGATTGTCAGAATTTTATGGTTGTCTAATGATTTTGATTTGAATAAAACATAAAAAAAAAAAAATTGGATAAATTAAGTGGATGATGGAATTCGAACTTGGGTTGGGTGAGACTTCAATAAAGCATATAATTATAAATATAATACGTAAAAATATATTTTTTTTTTTGGAAAAATATAAAATTCGATATTTTGAATTGGAAAGTTAGATGGAGTGAAATGTTTTATAACTTTTGTTTTATAGATATAAAAAGATGATGAGCTTATCTTGAATTCAGGAGTGAAAACCTTTGTAGAAAGTCGAATTCGTAATACCTTATATTCTAGGGCTAGTCACAAGACGAGAAATCTGTATTGTAACAAAGTTTTAGAACGAATTTTAAGGAGGAGCTAGTTTTATAGTGTCAAAGTGACAGTTGTCAAAATGTTTAAAATATCAAATTTCATTTGAACATTGCTACGACACTGACAAATTGAAGACTTTTTAAATGACATATAATAATAATTAGGTGCGTTATACATGTGTGACATTAACTAATTTATAAATAAAAAAAGACATACAAGTTTGTTTGCATTAATATTAAAAAATTTTGCAACATAAAGTTTTGGAAAACGATTAAGGAAAGTGAAATTTTAGACAACTTGCATAAAAGATATCGAAGTTTCAGCCTTTCGGGAACATTTGTCTTTAAGACTTAATTTCCTGTCGGGCCGACCCGCAATAGCGGTCCCAAGTGAAGCGTTGGATACGCCCCAGTTTGGTTAGATTTTTGTATAATGTACTGTTTTGGTTTACTAAGTTCTGTTAGAACAAAGAACAAAAGGCCCAGTTCAATTTAGGGGCGAGGTCTATCTAACACCCTTGTATCAATGAATAAGATGGTCGGTACTCATTTATACTATTTCGGGTAATCACAGACACCACGATGCTCCCACTAGGGGGCGTACCTCATAGATAGCTTGTGGGGCACCACATATGCACGGACGTATACATGCATATGTGGCGAATTTGCGGGAAATATCTCCCGTGGTACCAGTTTTGCCTGTAGTGAAGCTTTCAGACCTTCGATTCCTTAAAACCAAGGTGCACTCCTCCCTTTGGTTTAGTCAAATTATATAATAATATTCACCATCTTTCGAAAAAATCAAATAAATAAAACCAGACAATTAGTTTCCACCAGAAGCCGCGTGGAAGCACCAAATATAGGCACATTTTATTATTTTGAAGTTCCGTGTCAAAAGTTAAAAAGAAACAGACCGACAAGTCGCCCATCTATAATGAGTGTACTGACTACGGATGACGGCTGCCGAGTAGGGTTACCTTGTAGTACACAACATAGACTTCTTACAAATCCTTCACTAATCAATTCTACTTTTTTCGGGTGGTGACAATTATGTATATCCACCCTGGTCTAGCTTTCAAATATCATCAAGAATCATTCGGTTTACTGGAACTTGCACAACAAAAAGAACCTAATTCTTGGAACCGTAGTGTACAGCTGTCATTTTGTATGTTAGATTTAAATAAACCCAATAATACCCAGTCTCAGCCATGATACACAATAGCGAACCGAAATGACAACCCAGAGGTACACCATTTTAAACATCGGTTTGACAGTTTAAGTGTTGTTAAATTGATGTATTTTTAAAAGGTTTAAAGAAAAGAAAATTGAATGTTACAGACTTACAACAAACTGCTCATTAATTTTTGTTCAGTATCGTATGTCAAGTCATAAGAAAAAGACTGACACTACAAACAGCCAGAGTTTCCAAAATGTTCAGCTGTGTTAGGAAAATTAGCGCTCTGTGAGAAATGTTCGTCGTTCGATTCAAGAAACTTACGGAGGAGCGTAAGAACGTAGTACTGAAACCACTATTGACAATACCATTGCTGGAGTCCTAGTTTACATTATTGGACGGTTAAACCACTCCATCACGTAATCTAGAGATTATAGTATCTGAAGCTGAAAATGTACCCGAAGACCGTATTCGACAACTTGACAAAGTGACACTCTTGGCCTAAAAACGGCAGACGACTTGACTCTTATTTTCAGTGAATGAATGAGCTCTGGAAAAAGTCAATGAAAATCCGGCGTTTTAACGTGAAATTTTGTTCAGTGTCGAATCGCCCATTTCTTGCTCAATTTAGTCTGATGAAGTGATGAGCAACCCAAAGAGTGCCAAGAGTTACCTTTGCATTCATTAAAACAACCGCATGGTGTGGTTTATTGGCTGGTGGAATCATTGGTCCACATTTCTTCAAAAATGAGGCCAATTTTAATATTTTATTGCTTTTTTAAATAAATGCATTTTTGAGTAATTTATTTTGCCATTTTTGAAAGTTTTGGTCCACAATATCCCAAAAAAACTTTTTCCCTATACAAATTTTTTCATAGCTTCTTTAACCAAGTTCTTATTCTGATCAAAGTACTTAATTTTCATTTTGATGATTCTTTATCACAAAATGTTATCGTCGAAAGCCAAAATAATACAAAAGTTTCAAAATACCACTATCAAAACAGTAGACTATTACTCATTTAACATTGATCCATTTTGTTCAAATTTTTTTCTGATCGAGCAATGACTCGTTCATGATTTGCATTCCATTCCACTTGATTTCGAACAGCAAATTTATCATATTAAAATAAATTTCAATCTTAAAGAACAAGTTTTTTAATTCGTAATATGTCAAATGGGCAAATTACCCCAAAAAAATAACCATAAACAATGATAAATTCTTAATAAATTCATAAATTTTGATGACATAAATTAATTTAAGGTTCCACATGAAAATTTGTTTGCGTGTGTGGGGATATTAAAAAAAAAAAATGTTTCACAGTCCCCACCCCTTCTTCGTTCTCTCAGTATTTTTTGAAATATCTCAAAATTACTCAACACAATCGGATAATAAAAATGACGAAAACAAAATTTTGAATTCACGAAGACGAAGTGATGATGATGATGGTGAAATATATACACAAGAATGAGGTGTACGGAAGAGGAAATGGAAGTGACATTTATTAAAGCTTTCGCGATCTTCAACCCCAAAAGAACTCAAGAAACAAGACATTTACGTAAATTATCTTACAAGATCGTGAAACTGACATTAACCAAAAAAACACAAAAAAATACAAAAAACCAAAACAAGAAGCTTGTGTGTAGCCTTTTTTGTAAATTTTATATAAAATTGTTTTATGACCGATTGTCATGTCTGTCATCATGATTAAAAAACAAAAAAAAAAAACTCAAATTGATTTTTGGCACTCACAAAACTCGCACAAACAAAAATGTGTTATTTTTCGTCTTCTTCTTTTTCGAAATTAATAATAATCAGGTTATTGACTTGTTGATTGATGGTAATTTATATTAAAATTAGCAATTTTTGTCGGGGAATAAATTTTATTAAAAACCAAATATAAAAAAGGTTCCTAAATGATTCTGTGGTTGTCAGTTCTCAGTTTTAATTTAAAACAAATTTATTTTAATTGACAAAAACTCTGAATAAACAATTTATAGCTTTTTATCATAAATCCACTTAAGAGCGCAGGATTAAAATTAACAACTCTTTTTTTTATATAATTTTATTTTGAGGTAGAGACAATGGATGGATGGATGGATTAAGTTAAAGAAAGAGTTCAAATCAAATAGAATGTTAAAATACAATTTTAATTAATTAAAATAGAACATACATACATACATATGTATACATATTGTTTGTATGTATTAGAAATTCGTTTTAATCGGATTTTTTTCGGAATGATTTAATGGAAATTTTTTTATTAGTTCGGTAGTAATTTTTTTCCTCGAACAATGACCTTTGTGTGGAACTGTGAAAGTCTAAATTAATTGACACTTTGTCAAAAATAAATTATGTAAAGTTCAAACATTTGGCACAACAGTCAAACTAAACAATTTAAGTCTTCTAAAATTGATATCAAGTAAAGGACTATCCGAGTGCTCCGCAAGGAAGTCAAACTTTAACTTCCCATTCTTCATGTTGGAATAGACTTGTGGAACTGTATGGAAACTTGTTGAACTTGTATAGTCAATTTGACAAGTACCACTAGAACATTTCGACCATGGGAGTACAAAATAAAAATGTTTAGTCTTACTCGTAAAAATCATCGCATTAGACCTCAATATATGGAACCTGCTTTTGGTGGAAGAAGTTAGAGGCGACTTTGAAGTATAATGTAGATTACTACGGAGAAGAACAATTACTCTAGGAAACGCATTTATCCTGGTTTTGCAAATCAAAAAGTTTCAAAACTCTTCACTGTGCTGAGTTCTGGAGACGATTAGTAGCATCGATTTAGAGCCCGAAAAAGCACTTTTCTGGGTAAAATTAGTATCGCACATTATGATAAAAAGTATGATTGAAACGGAAAGAAAAGTCTTTAGTCTTTTTTAGCACATTCTACGGTAGAAGACTTTGCTTCAGATGTTGGAGAAATAAGGTAGACCAAGACTCTAGAAATTGTGGAATGCGCAACTGGATGGAAAGACGGTTTGTGATCGATTTTAGATTAGATTAGATTATTAGATTTATTTTATTTTTCAATTTCATAATACATAATATATAAAATATATAAACAAAATCATTATATAGCATGGCAATGCCGTCTGCCAGGTTGACTATCAAAATTCATATATACAATACATTATTTTTGGACAAGTTTTTTAGTATGTAAATAAATATTCTTATTATTAATTTTTTTTTTTTCAGTTTAAAAGTTTTCTGTTAAAATTCTGTTTCGATAAGCTAGTGCTACCTTGCAATAATTAAAAAGTTTTTTTCACCTCCATTTCGTTAAGCAAAAAGATCATTTCGTCATCTGTTAGATAGTTGCAGCCGAGAAAAGATCTTCTGGTTTCTATTAGGGCTGGGCATTTTCCTACAAAATGAAAAACGTCTTCTCTGGAACTTAGGTTACACATACTGCAAATGCCGGGAAGGTCCTCTCTATGTGGAATATAGTTTAGCTGAAGAAGCTCACTTCGTAGCCTCACCATCATGGGGATGTGCTCAACACTATTCTCATCTTTGAAATAGTTTTTAGATCCTAAGTTATGACAAAGACGACTGTATACCACTCAGTGAACGGAGCTATTAGCATCTTCAATAAACTTTTCTCTATACTTCTCATCAACTCGAGCTGTCAGTTCATATAGTTTAGCTTTCCACTCACTTATTTCTTCCACTAGTAATTCCAGCTCCATTCCACACCATTGTGCTAATTCTTTCCATTCCGCAAACCAGCTACATTTCCGATTGATAACATTAAGTGCTGCTTTTTTGGGAAGTCTTTCGTCATTCATGTTAAGAACTTTTAGAATATAATCAACCTGTGTTTTTAGAGTTTGAATAAATAGAGGTGGTAGACCTGATTCCAACATTATAATATAATTTGGGGTGTTATTGGGTAGATAAAATATTCTTCTTATAAAGAATCTCAGCAACTTCTCAACGCTTTGATATTCCTTGTAAACCCATACTTGTGATCCATAGAGCATAACTGATTCTGCTACTGCTTCAAAAAGGCGAAATTTACAACTATGAGCTATATTTTTGTTGTTAAAACACTTTTTCCAAACAGCTCCAATAGCATTTTTGGCTTTAACAAGTTTTTCATTCATATGCTTTTCAAAGTTAAGGTTTTTCGTAAAACATATTCCCAGGTAGCTAAATTTGTTTACAATTTCAATAGGTGTCGAGTTATAAAACCATCTATCGTTATGTGCATACCTTCCACCACCGTTTCTGAATATCATAATTTTGGACTTGGAGAGATTAACTTGAAGATTCCAGGTAGTACAGTATCTATAAAGTTGATTTATCATCAGTTGAAGAGATTGAGGAGAGGAAGATAGAAGGACTATGTCGTCCGCATATAGGAGAGCCTTAATAGTAATTCCAGCAAACTCTACACCTCCAGAAATGTTATCCGTTAGATCTTATATAAAAAGCGCAAATAGCAGAGGGCTTAATGCACACCCTTGACGTACGCCGGACTTCGTTTGAAACCCATCTGACATTTCTTCTCCATTCCAAACTGTTGCCGTAGTTTCCTCGTAGAGATTTTGTAAGACTTTTCCAAACTTATATGACATTCCCAGCCCGTATAGCTTGAAGATGAGTGCTTGTCTGCCCACAGTATCAAAGGCTGCTTTGAAGTCTACAAAAAAACTGTACAGTTTTTTCTTTTTTATAAGAAAGGAATCTCCAATGCTCTTCAATACAAATATATGATCGATTGTCGAGTAGCCAGGCCTGAAACCAGCTTGAAATTGTTTCATGAGGCGGTTTTCGTTGATCCATGTAATTAGTCGCTGGTGAAGAATTCCAGTAAATATTTTATATGAGGCATTGAGAAAGCTTATTCCACGATAGTTTTCCGGATTTTGGGTACTGCCTTTCTTGTGGATGGGAAAGATTAGAGCTTCTTTAAATTCTTGCGGAATAATTCCTTGATCCAAGATTTCGTTGAACGTAGTTTTAAGTTTGGGAATTAATTCATTGGTTCCGTACTTAAAGAACTCAATAGGTATTCCATCGGTACCTGCTGCCTTACCATCTTTTAATCTTTCCATCGTGCTGATTAATTCATCATGAGTTATGCACGCATCCAATAGTGAATTTTCAAATCTGGGTTTAGCGTATGAAATCATAATATTACTTTGTGATCGAAAAAGTTGGAGAGACCGGACCTCAGTTTTTTAGCTGATGGTGCTGATAACGTAGAATTAAGGACCCCAACTGTTCAAGCCTATTACAGAGAACCTTTAGGTTTAAAAAGACAAAGAGCGGAAAAATCTTTTTTAAAAGCCAAAGTAACGGGATCTAATCCAAAGGAGGTTGTTCGTCAGCTTTAAAATATTTGTTCTTTACTAATAGCCTAACCTAGTAGTCAAAATACCTTCTTCGTGGTGGTAGGCCGGGCAGATCTTATTGGACCAATTCCGAACATTTTTCTGGCGATATCACAGATGCATGTGACAAATGGACAAATCTGGCAAATCAGGAAGGAAGAATTCTATAGAAGAAGTCCATATAGAAGTAATTTTGTTTGAAGACTAAAGTAAAATTTTGAATTACAAATTCTTGTGACCTTAATCATTTCGGATCTTAAAACTACGTCATTTTACCAACGTAATTATAAATTTGGATTTTCAAATATTAAGATTAAGTTGGCTGCTGGTCAAAAGAAAGAAAGTCAGCACACTTAGACCAAAAAAAGGTCCGTTGTCCACGTTGTACGACTTAGATGAAGAGATCCTCCTACTCGTTGAACTATTTAAAGTTAACAATAAAACGTTTGAGACTTTAAATGTCTGAGTTAGCCAGATTATTGGTATCATTAGAATAGAAGTCACCGAGATGGAGTCTACATTTTTCTGATGAGGCAGGACAATGACAAAGAAGATGAGGAACTGACTCCTCCACTTCCTCATCCACACACATTCTACAGAAATCATTTGCAGGAGCTCCAAGTCGTAAGGCATGTCTGCCTATTAAGCAGTGTCCAGTAAAGACACATATGACACGAGCTAATATGCAGTCTAACCGATCAAGACGAGTTGCTTTGAACGTTTAGCATCAAGCTTTGACCAAATTAATTTTGTTTCCAAACAACTGGACGTATCTGACCACCTGTGGTTCGTCTTCCATATGGTGTCTTGATTTTAGCACAAATTTACACGTAGCTAGGGGTATACCGATATTAGATCTGCTATCTAATAAGGGTTATGTTTTTCCGTTTTTTGCAATTTCGTCAGCTTTGCAATTACCTGGAAAGCCTTTTTGACCCGGCCAGCACCCAAATTAGGTGAATGTAGAATTGTTCAGTCATCTCCACCAGAGATGATCAACAATTTTGGACTATGACTGAAATAGGGGAGACTGATTCTAAGGATTTTATGTCAGCTTGACTGTCCGGGAAGATGCGTAGGTATATCAGTAGACGATACAAAAATTAAGATGCATGATATAATTTAATTTAGTATTTTAAGTATTGAAATGGATAATGCACGATTTTTTCAAAATTCTAAAGATTAAGTTTTTCGGTAAGTGAACTCTTAACTTAAAATTTAAATCTCAAAAATTAATTAATGCTATTTCAAAAATGGTTTCAAATTTCCTATTTAAAAAGATTTATCAGCTAGGAAAATGATAAAAACGCATAAGCTATACTCAAGTCGACTTAAGAGCAATTGACTTCTAAGCACAGATTTAGCGTAACAGAATATTATGTTAGTTTTTGTCGTTACGCTGAAAATAACAATTGATTTTGTCGTTTTCAAAAAAATATAGAAATAAACAAAATGGACACTTTTAAATATATCTCTATCTTTTTGAACTCAAGCACGTTGAAAACATCATACGCATTTAACTTTTTTGGATTTTCTTCGTCATTGGAAAATTTAGTATTTATTTAAATTTAAATTTAAAATGTTGTCCTAGGAATCTAGGCCCAAAATCAGAAACCTTTCAGAAGGTTACCTATCTCTCTATACTCTTCCAAACCAACAATCAAGCTGAAATTTCCACCTCTATACACCTTCCATAAAGGTATAGTCTAAATAACTTCAATCCTAAAACTTATCTATACTCATTGTATGCTTAAGATCTCATTTGATTTATCCCATCAGAAACCAGGTTGCTCTCCAAATCAGCAGGTACGGTACATTGTGTCCTTATCCCAAAATTCCCCCAACCTTTGTCAAAAAAAAAAAAACAGAAAAAAAGCAAACAAACGATAACAATTGCTCGAACAAAACAACAACACAAAAAATATACAATTTACTTTTATAGTGACCGATATAAATTCCACCACACCTTCTTCCGGTTTTTTGACAGAATAAAATGAAAAAAAAAAAAAAAACACGGCCATCTTATTTTCTATCCCAGGTGTCAACCATTTCAAAAATGTTACTTTCCTTATGTTGCTCCTGATGGCTGGCGGGGAGATGTGGAGCGGGGGAAGGTTTATAAAAATGGAAACTATGTAGCCCAGCACAGCACTATACTGTACCACCCCCACCTCCCACCTGCAGTACAGAAAAGCCAGTCCCATAACCTTTAACTTATCACGTCCATTACCATTACTCGCTGTCAAATAAAACTCCGTTTCGAAGTTACACCAGAATGTTATATGTGTGGCAGGAGAGAATCAACTTTACTCTCTACCGTCTTATGCCAGCAAGTCACATTGCTCTGGGTCCCCATCCTCCATCACCGTGCCTGTCCCCATCACCGTCTAACCAAGCCAACCAAACCAACCAACATTGTCCTAAAAGTTCAAAGAAAAATCCTAGAATAACGTTTAATGCTGACGGTCTATATACACACATATATACATATATATATAACTGTAAATAGATTGAAGTAAATCACATCACCGATAAGATCGAGTAATGCTAAGAAGTCGCATAAAGAAGATGCTATCTTGAAGGGTACCGTTCACTGTGCTCTCTGAAAGCGACAGCTCTCTGCCATAATTCTAGCTGCCACCCAAGGCGTCGTTGTCGCCATTTTCTTTGTACTGTTGTTGTACCCGTTTAAAGCCAGTAGAATACATTTACCATCCTCCTTAGACCCACCGACCGCCGCGCCCGCCTTCCATTGCCTTGCCACCAATATATAGACGACGAACGAGCGACGACGACGGTCCTTTTTTCGGGTGAGCTTACAGATTAGTTTACGTTATGAGCTCATCAATTTTGGACCGACAAGGATTTCGAAAGGTATATGACTTTCACCCCTATATCCAATTTTATTAGCAAGGTATCCCTTATAATTACCTTCGGGGAGGGGGCTGAAAAAGGCTAAAGGCTCTATATGGGCTGCCATTGCCACCCACCCGCATATCAAACCGAATCAAGGATTTTTGATCAAAGTGTTGCTCGTTGTGTTTTTTTTTTTTAATTTTTATTTTGGACGCCATTTAACCTCCATTGCGAGGCCTTTGATTGAGGGCTCGAAATTTCACAATGAAAGGACCTTTCGAGACCAGAGCCTATCTCCCTTAAATGCACGAATGCATTCAGCTGCGCCACACAGAAACAAAACAAACAAAAAAATTTAAACACACTCACTCACACGAAGCCGAGCAAAAGCCAGGTCCTTCGTCCTGGCCTGTCCAAAAGATGGACTGGCACAGAGAGTGGCGTCGTTCGGTTAAAGGATGCGTTTCCAGGCAACAGGATAAATGTAGGCAGAATGCAGCGCTTGATGGCTCCTTTTTTATTTTTGGTTCGCTTCCATCTCGTGGATGGAGTAAACGAAAAGTGGTCAAAGTGGAAAATTGCTTTAATTAAATTGAATCGGGAGACTGACTGGACCGAGGAGTCGTTGTTGTTGGTGAAGTTCCTTTTTTTTTTTTGCTGTTGAATTTTCCCTGCGGAACGGAGTCAGAGTCAGTTTCATCATCGTGGTAAATCGTCCTGTGAGAAGGAAAAATTGCATTTTCGGACAAAGGAGAAGTGCAAAAAACAAAAACAAAAGTAAGAACTTCCAGCAGAGTCCCAACATCAGGATATGGATATCAGGTCGCATGTGATAGGTGTGGTCAGTCACGTTGCGGACAGGTCTGTAACCAAATTGTCGTGTGTGCGTGTAATTGAATTGTTAAAAAAAACGAATGAATTCAATCAAGTGGGATGAAGTTATATGTATACGAAAGGGTATATATAGGGAGCAGGTTAATTGAAGGATTATCCTGTCTGTTGGCATCAATTTGTAAGAAAGTTAACGTCCTTATTTTTACTAAAGGCGAGGATGGTGAACTTTTGATAAAAATCATATAAGTCTGTATTCTATGTTTTTCATCTTAAAGTGTAACGTAAGTCTGAGGACCAAAAGAGTAAATTAAATAACATATTCTATGTTTTCTATGTTTTTCAATTTTGATATATTTGAAGTTGATATACTAAATTATTAAATTTTATAACGATATCTCTTCGTTTATAAGTTGTGACAGTTTTACTATTTTACTGCAATGTTTTCTATGTTTATGTTGTTGTTATTGTTAATTGTTTATAAAAAAGAAAAAAATAGATGGACCCCAAAAATATATGAAAAGATTTAATTTAATATTTTACAGAGGGGAAATTTAAAATTGAATTAAACACGACATAAACAAGTATGTATAGAAAACATAGCATGACAAATTTTAAATTAGAAACTAACGTGAGAAAAATGATTAAGCAGTAAATATACAATTTTTTTCTTCTCTACCCTATGCTTTAGTAAATAAGTAACAAAATTTAAAACAATAAGTTATTTTTAATCACAGAAACTCAAATTATATTAACTAAAGAAACATAGAAGGGTAGAAACATAGAATCATCATAACTTTAAACTTACTACAAATAACGTAAATGAATACCAAACCATCCTAAAAGCATTTTTACTTTTGGTTAATGTCAAGCTAAATAAGACGCATTGAAACATAGAAAACATTGCATGACAAAATAAGAGCCAGTACGAGTAAGTAAGTAAATTATAATTTATTTTCGAATGGATGTTTATTTTACTGCAACTGCACCTTTCAGTGTTCTAGAAGTTGAAAAAATTTATTTTAATGATGCAAAGGCCCTTCGAAAATAACATAGAGTATAAACTGCCTAACATCAATATTAACAAATATTAACAAATAAAAAAAATTAGTACAAAATATCCGTTTTCTGTGTCGCATATAGAAATATTTTGATGAAATGCAACAATTTTATAAAAAAGAAAAAAAAAAAAAACATCGCATTTAACAATTAACAAATTTACAACTCAAACATGACGCAATTTTATCAAATATTTAATCGTTGCAATATTTGGATTCCAATATATAACTTCCTCCCATAAATTGCACAAAAAAACATAGAAAAAAACTAATAATCGATTGACCTTTCGAAAATTATGTACTTCTTCGAGAAGTACAAATCAAAGTCTTATATTTATATGCATTTATAAAAAAAACTAAAATACATAACCCATCTTTAAATCCCATCATCAAAAAGGAGAAGCTCCTGCCAAAGTTTAATGTGACTTTTGGCACTTCCACCTCTGACTGAAAACATAGAAAATTAACCAACCGACACCGCCACTAAATTTGACCTGAACTCAAAATTGGTAAAATGGTTTGAAAAAAAAAAAAGAAACGAATATTCTACCCAAAATCCAAAAACCATAAATTTATAAATTACAAATCCACCAGCGTTACCTTTGGCGGATGTGGCAGAGCAGCGGTGGACACCAACAGGACAGAATCCACCAAAAAAAAAAAAAGAGCAACCCATAAGCACACACAAACAACAAACTAACAGCCGTCCAATATTCAATTTATTTGGGACAAAAACTCTCGGCGGCATAATTGTTTCAAAAATATAATTATTATTAATTATTATGGACATGAGTGGCAGGGTGTTGGTGACTGTGTCGTTATCCGGGTGGGTGTGTCATATAGTCGTCGCGGTTCCAGTTTTTCAATTGTGTCGTCCTGATGCAAAATTATGAAAAAAAAGTCAAATTTTCCCACCAACTTCACCCTCACCTCATATCGAGGCGTGTGTAGTTAGTAGGAGATACAAATGGGACAAAAAAGTGACACTAGGATACACTACACCACCACCCCCCCTTTCCATACATATAAAAAGGCGGTATAGAATTATGATTATGACAAAACATGAATTTGTGGGTCCTGGCGATGAGGTTTTGTGTGTGTCTGGTTTAATCGCATAACATGTTAATGAAGTGGAAAATTTATGACCCAACTATAATACACGCCGCCGAACGCCGCCGCCGCCGATGCTACCGCCGCGCCACTGCCGAAACACTGTTCCATTCGATGTTATGGCAAATGCTGCACGTTGCACATTTCAAAAACGAAAAAACAAAATAACACATCGATAGTTAGTTATATGGCATCAATGACGACACTATATGGAACTTTTTGGTGAAAATCACCTCAATTTGGGACATTGGGTACATTAAAATATTTATACGAAATAATTAAGTACCTGTAATAATTAATATTAGTTGCGAGCTCCGAGTTGCGGCTTGGTTCGTTCTGATGTAACGAACGATATAATAATAAATTTTAAATTGCACAAATTCCGTCAGAAATTGAAAACATGCGTAGGTAGGTGTAAGTTCGAGTATGCCGGTATAAAGGTAACTCGGAAAGGCGGGAAGGTTTGTTCTGATCATTCAAGGGAAAATTAACTAAAATGTTATTTTAGTTTTTAATTCATATTTCAATACAAAAAATGGATTTTTTTTTAATTTAAAGAATAAAAAAGGGGGCGTATACGTACTTTTTTTTTAAATATAATGCTGCAAGGTAATAAGTTAAAAAGAAATGTTTGCTAATTTTTAAAAACTTAGTCATTGAACTACAGTCAAATTAGCGTATAGCGACTCCGGTTATAACGACGAAAAATGTGTCACAGTGGGGCAAAATACATATGTAAATTAGCGATATTAATTACTTCTAGTAATTATTATAATTTTATTGCCATTATATTTGGTTTTTAAAATAAAAATAAGTTATTTTCTTGAAATTTATCAATGTTTTGATGTATAACTTTTATTATTCTATTCTGAAAAATTGAGGTATGATTTTGAAAATTTGACCTAAGATTAAGAAAAAATGCAAAAATCAATGAATAGACCTGGAACAGTGTGCTATATTTTTTTGAAAGCTTATCTTGTATTCTTTGACAAGGTTTGTTTTTGTCTGTATATAGTTTTTGTAAAATAAAGCTTCAAAATCAAAACATTGCATAGCATTTCAAGCTATTTTTGGTTACAAATAAATGCATTATTAAGTTTGCATTTTTTGTAAAAATCGAATGCTCTTATGAAGATTCAGAGATATTCTTAAAAGCTAGTGATTAAAAAGAATGTTGGCGTTTAAGATGTAGAAGAAATGATGGAAAATTTGCAATGAACAAATAAAAAAGTTAAAATTAATCTTAAAACGCTCATATACGATTATCAGGACAAAGTGAGTTTGTTTACAAGCTCGACCATCAGTATTTTGCTTGAACATTAGAAAATTCGATCTTAATTTCTTAAAACAAAGTACCATAATATTGGATTTTAGGGGCTCTCTGGTTTGACGCCCTGATTTTCAAGTATTTTTTGAGATTTTCAAAATTTTGGGATGACAAAAGTCCACTTGATAAGTTTAGATATATTGAATGAAGCTTATAAATTTAAAGTAAATTTACCAAGCCATTTTTGAGATATGATGGAGGATAATTTGAAAAACATAGTTTGGAGAAAAACCCGTAAATAGTTTCAAGTACAGTTATATCTTTAAAAAGTTCTAACTTGCATCTAATCTATGATGTCTGTTGCCTTATAAATCTGTCTTATTGATAAGATAGTATAGTATTTAGTTTTATTTTAACTGACATTAAAAAAAGAATTGTTCAAAAAACAAAAACTTTATCTGTACAATCTCTAAAGATAAAATAAAAGACATCTATTTCTTTCAAAAGATTTCTTAAACACAGGTGGTCATTGCAAAATTGTTTAAAAAGACTATGTTTCCGTTAAAGCTCTTGATACCCGGGTACCCGTGCAATGGACCGGGTACCCGGGTACCCGGACATTTTAAAAATTACCCGGGTATGCGGGTACCCGGTTATTTAGTACCCGGGTACCCGATTTTTTTTTGGGTACCCGTTGAGTTTTGGGTACCCGGGTATTTATGTTGTATGGTAAGTGTTGGGATACAACAAAATATAACAACCAAAAAAATAACTTAATTAGAAATTTGGTTGAGCAGCTATCAACAGTCAATACCGATCAACGAGTTTTTTGATAAAGTATGTTAAGTAAATAATTGTAAATATTGTTTTTTAAGTTTGTACCATTATGTATGTTATTCATATGAAATATTATTATTTGTTTGTTACTGTGCAGATTGTGAATTATTGTTTGTTTTTGTTTTCATAATAGGTACTGTGAAATTTTGTATTTAATTTTCGAAAATGAATTTGTTTTCAATTTTGTAATATTGCTTTTATTTTTGCCCTAAAAATAAATTCAACAGTACATACAATAATTAAAAAAACTTTCTAAAAACAGAAAAAAATATGCCTTTAATTGATTTTTGTAATTTGTTTTAAATCTAGCTATTGGATATACGTATTATAAGTGCTTGTGGATGCATACAACATGCATCAACTTATTGAGAAAATTATTGAATAACATATACAACATACATATTATGCATGTATGTATGTATGTGGTAGGTACATTTTTGTACAATTTTTGTAGAATTGTAATTAAACATTTATATGTTTAATTAACTTTTTTAATAAATAGTTAAAACTGAAATTATAAGATCCCGGGTACCCGGGAATTGTAGGTCATAGATTGGGTACCCGAATACCCGGGTACCCGGGTACCCATCAACCTACAATACCCGGGTACCCGGGTACCCGGGTAATATCCAAAATTTCGGGTACCCGGGTACCCGGGAACCCGGTTATTGCGGGTATTTCCCGGTCGAAATCCAGAGCTCTAGTTTCCGTTATTTATTTTAATGAAAATAACAAAGAACTTTTTCTAAACAATCAGTTTTTGTTGTTTAAATATTCATAAAAAATATTTGTGGCAAATGTTTAGCACTTCTGCTTTTAGGTGCATATTTTTGAAGGATCTATCTAATAT
The DNA here is from genome assembly GCA_905146935.1 of Scaeva pyrastri. NCBI lineage: Eukaryota > Metazoa > Arthropoda > Insecta > Diptera > Syrphidae > Scaeva > Scaeva pyrastri. The sequence continues at coordinate 39,445,604 of LR989927.1, read as the reverse complement.
TCACCATTTACAGACCTGCTAAATATTTGCCACAACAGAAATTATGAGCAAACATTTGTCCCCTTAATTTTGTATTAATTTATTACTAATATAAAAATATCAGTTGACAATTTTTTGCTCCATTTTTTACACAGTAAATTTAAATATAAAAACTATTCCTTGAACACGCTTTCGTGCTTCTCCAGCTAAAATTTCTTCTAATTTGATAGCACACACATTTTCTAATCCAAAGTCAGTTAACTTTGAGAAAAAACTGATATTTTTGCCGTTAATATTTAAAAACGATATTTTTATCATTGCTCTGTATGGAGAGGCCCGACTGTGAGTCGCCGTCGTTATAACCGAATTCTACTGTATCTCTTTTAAATTTTTAGTATCATAGTATGGTATCGATTGAAGATTACTAATAAAATTGCTCTAGTATAATAGCAAAGTCCACATTTAAAAATAAGAACGATTTTTTTTGACATAGTGTACATTTTCAATTTAAAGCATACATATGTTCGGAATTTTTCTCACTAACTACATTACTCGTAAATGTCCAAGCTGCATTTAAAGCAAAAAAACATTTTCAAGCATTTTTCAACTTGTTAAGCTGCTTTTATAAAATTATTTATACGCACATGAGGATACGATAGATAACGTAAATTTAAATGGTCCTACAGTGTAAGGACTCACAGGGGTCACTGTCGTCTAAATTTTATAGCTTAAATTAAAATTGAATAAATTAATCGCACTAAATTCTTGGGTTCAAGGTAAAGTTTTGTGGTTATATAAACATTGCAACAAAACTAAGCAAATTAACTTTTTATTTTGATCAAGAGACCAAGAAAATATAATTTATATTTTCCTTAAAAACAAAAATATGAGTAGTGTTTTATTCGTTAGTGAGTATAGTTACAGTACAGAAAAACTGATTTTTTTGGCAAATATTAACAAAATGATTGCTGAAGTTAGTGTATACGTCTTTCAATTCAAAATTCATATTAAATAAACTTTGTTCAAGTATCTTTTTAACTTTAATCCAATTAATTTTTAAATGTGCAACTGATTTACACAGTTACCATATATGAATCGGTTAGCGTTTTATACAGAATCTTTACTGGACAGGATAGCTACTTATAGCAAAAAAAGAAAACAAGGATATATTATGCAATTATTTGAATTTTAAAAGCGAAACTTTGCTCCATGGCAGTTGTCTTTATTTTTAGCTTGAAAAGCAACAGTTTTTTTTTAATAAAATACATAGATTGAATCATTTAAGTTCTAGTTAAATATAAACTTGGAGTGATACATCTAAAATCTTCTAAATTTATCGTTTTTAGTCTTTTCGTATTCGAAATATCCGTTTGGTTTAAGTGGATTTTTGGTCTCTCTTAGCTTATATTTCGTCTTCAACTATTGTCCTTAATGTTTTTGTTTAGTATGTCCTTAGTTAATAATAATGGTTAAGGTCAAAACCAGTGTACAATGAAAGTAATATTGGTAACTTTGAGACTTAGTAATAAACAAGGCCCAGCTAAAATTTGCCATCTAGACTTTTATTTTCAGGTACAAATCTAAGGACGATTTATTTTAACAAATTTTAAAATCAACGTCTTTAAATCTTAAAGATTTTTACATGACCCAGAAAGCCGTTAAGTAGTATCTTAAAATCCACATTATTGTCGATAACCTTGTTGCTTTCAAGGAAAAGGAAGGAGGAAAATTACACACACCTCAGTGATAGAATTTTGTTATTTTTTTGCATTATCTTATTGGCACAAAATCAAGGCGCTGTCTGGCATCAGGTTAAGTGTGAATCTCTTAACACCCAAGGATATAAAGTTTGCTATAGCGAACTTTTTGAAACTTGATCTACATACATACATATGTATCTTATGTTTACAAATAATATAAATTGATTTGTTTATCGATACGTTTTTTTTTATGGTCAAGGGTCAAAGATAAAAGAGGTCAGTTTTACAAGTTCAAAAAGATGGTATTTGAAACAAATTTTCCAAAAGTGAATTTTGAATAAAGGACAGTGACTTCATTTTGAGAACAAAAAAAAAGAGTTTTAAAAAACAAACAAGATCTAATCCAAGCCAATTTTGACATCCTTTAACCTTTGCCAAGAATATCTCAAGTAAAAGTTGGTTTTCTTTCCATTTTTTAAAACAAATATGTTTAAGTTTGAATTTGAATATAAATTTAAAATAAATAAAAATTCAAATAAATCAAGTTTAACCTAGTTCCTGGAATTCAGGTTGATGAAATGGCTAAAAAGCAAACCTTTCTAAGGCCAAAGCCAACAAAAGCACGTGAATGTCATAAATATCTAAAATCCAAAATCCAATTTCTATTTTTTTTATTTTTACCAATTAGCTAGAGCTTAATAGATTCGTGGTATTTAACCATCATCAACATCAAGATCATCAAAAAATTGAACCAACACACATACCTTCCTAAATGCCTTATGTGTCTGTTATAGAAGTACCAATATAAACATACACAACAGTCTATATCTATCTTTGAATTTTATATTTTTTGTGTGCTAATTTTTGAATTTTTTTGACGAAAATTTATTACCGTTCCGATATAGAAGCATATTTATTATAATTTGTTTTTAAATTTTTGATTTCGTTTCTTGTTTTGAGGCAAAAATATTTTTTTTCAATCTTTATAAATTTATTCACGTTGGCTACAAATTTTTTGTTTCTGGTTTGGATTTATTGGCATCGAAGTTAGTCGTCAAAACCCAAGCCGATCGGATGGAAAGAAGACTGGCCCCAGTTGACAGTCGTACAAGTGGGCTATTAAGAAAAAATAATCCACCAAACCAAAAGATGATAGTGTGTCGAAAATATGTTCCCTCAAAGGATGGAGGGAGGCAGGGAAATGCGACGACGACGAGGGGACAGGTCGGTCTATTAAATTAAATCTCACTTTGCACCATAACAAAGTGACAAATGAATCAAACAAAAATTTCAACTTTTTTTTCGTCATAATCATCTCGGAAACTGGAACCGAAACAAGCTCTCGTGCTCTCAATGAGTGGGTTGTCGGCCGCAGTCTCAGGCCCAACCTATGCCGTGTATCTTTTGACTAATATATCGGAGGCAAACTATCTAGATGCGATGTGGAATCAATGTAGATGGAGACGAAGATGGAGATGTAGATGGACTGGACTCGGCGCGCCGCGCTGGTGAGGGAAATTTAAGAGTTAATTACGATCGTAAATAAGGAATGCTTTATTGTCGGACGATGCAGATATATGAATATTTAATTTTTTTTTCTTTCTTTATTAACAAAACAAGAATTTGAATTCAAAGTTTGACAATTTTGGATTCATCATAATAAAAATACTTTGTGGCATCGGAGTGGCGTGTTTGAAGGAGAAATCGAGGTATTTTATTGGTTTATTTTATAGAAATTATATTTATTATTTGAAACAGGAAAAAAATGAAAAAACGAATTAATTTTTTTTTCTTTACTTTTTTTTTGAATTTTATTTATGACGATCTATGATCGTGTGGTTGTAAATTTTTGAGTTAAATTGTTGCTAATGGATTTTTACGATTTTTTTGATCTGATGTATATGTATGTATAGGTATATTTAGTGAGAGCATGATTAACCTAGATGTTGACATTTTAGTATTTTTCCAATAAAGCGGATATGTTTTTTTTTTTTTGGTGGACACCTATTATTTTGACAAGTTAATAATGGTTATGGATAAATGGTTAGTGATGTGAGTGGGTAGATGTGATAATCTGCTAGAATTGATTTATTGCTCAGCAAATGCTGAAGCGATTTTATGTGAGTGAAGAAAGTGTTGTTATTACGTCAGTGTCATAAATAAGACAAATAGTCAGTCTATTTCGTAAAAATTTGCTGTCAGAAATGAAGTTCTGAAACTGGCATCCGACTACTGTTAAATAAGTGTACATTTTATACCTATATGTATACCACTTTTAAATCTATTTTTATAAAAACACTTAACGACTGTGACTATCAGATGATACAATTCAGACATGGACATGAGATAAATTAACCTTTTCGTGAGGGCACAATGATTTTCAATTAATTGCTGTTTGCTTTTTAAAGTGTACTATAGGTTAATTAAAGAAAAGTTATTTAATTTTTAGGAATACTTGAATTTATTGAAAACTAACCTAAAGGCCTGCATTGGTAACTTCAACGTACGAGTATCACTAGATAGTATAACACAATGTCGCTTTCTCTGTCGCCATATTCCTATGTATGCTTAAATCTTTAAAACTACTTAACGGATTTTGATGTTTTTTTTTTTAATTGATAGAGTGATTCAAAGAAAAGTTAATAATGTATATAGTATAAATCCATATGTAGATAATGTTTTTCCATAAACAATTAGTTTAAAATAACAGTCAGACTTTTAGCAATATATTATACGACAGTTGAGATTTGTCACGCTAAGACTCGAGAACGGCTTGGCCGTCTTGGCTAATTTTGGTTTTGAAATTAATGTTTTTCGTAGTCCAGGTAAGGTTTAAAAAGTAAAAAAATATGAAAAAATTGCGAGGAGATTGTGAAAAAAAAACAACTTAACAACTTAAAAATAGATAAACTTTTTTTGGAAGTTCGTAGAGTAATCAAAATTTTGATGTGTTGATAACATATCGACCAAATTAACAGCCAAGCGTGCTGTTAGAACTTAATTGGGGCGGAACAAAGTTCTCCGGGTCCTCTAGTTTAAAATAATTGAACAATTAATGGTGTTATAAGCAACTTAAATGGTTTTGTTAATAATATTCTTACTATGAAATATATGGATCAGGAATATTCTGACAAATAAATTAGAATATTGACAATTTTGCTGAATCACTTTAGATCTGAATTGTCTCTTGTAGTTCTCATTCATTATTGATAAATAATTATACAAATTTATGACATAGAAACATTATTTCGTATTGGCTTTCTAGTTACATAAATTGCAAAAACTGAGCTCAGCTTTTATTTTAATTATTTTATGAGAAAAGTCACCTGAGAATAATTAAAAAGTATTTGCTGTTATAAGTCGAATTGACAACAAAGAATTCTTATCTGCAATTGACGGATGTGTGTTTATAGTTTAACTTTGGTTTTGGCTATTAAAGCCATTGAATAAGGGAATTTTTGTAACTACAAACATTCAAAACTTTACTAGAGTTGATACATAAGAAGAATCTAAAATCAGTGTCAGGACCTTCGGAAAAAGATTTGTTTGATTGCCAGAATCTTTGATAAAATATGTTAAACGCAGAAAAGATACAAACTATTTAATGTAGGCCAGTAATGGGTCTAAACAACACAATTTTCCCGAATATTGTAAGTCGAAATTTTAAAATATCGAAAGTCAAAAAAATTCTTTAAAAAATATTTAGAATTGCTAATTTGAATACTTATCTGTTTTATTCCATGATCAGTATAAGATTGTCATGATTGGGAGCTTCGAAATGGATTTATCTGGGACTTGACGTTGAACGTTAGAAGCTGTCAAATGTGTCATTAAATGGTCAATTGGAGTGAAGAAAAAGTCAAGAAGTTAAAAGGATCTTGATGGAAAAAAGAAGGTTATAATTCAGTTAAAATGAATTTGATGTGACAGATGAATTAACTTACCTAAGGTGATCATTTAATACCCTTTGGTTTCTAAAAAAAAACAGGTTCACTACTTCAGTATAAAATCTATGTTGACGATTTTTTAAAAGGTCGTCTAGCAGTTTTGGACATAACATTTAAGGACTCCGTCTGAGTTTCTTAAACGTAGTTCAAACATTTTTAAAATCTTGGTTGAAATTATTCATGAATCAGTAAGTCAATGTGTGTGAAAATACTCTTATTGTCTAACGACTTCGCCAATCATCGAACAAGGAAGAACTTTTGGCCATCATTTGATGACTTTACTTCCATAACGGCTGATTCCAATTTTTTAATTTGAATCATGGATCGGCTTAAGATTTGATTCTCACTTTCACCGCGGTTTCAAATCTCAAATTATCTGAGAGCTATCAGTACACCCCAGAGATAGTTAATAAATTTGATCTCAAATCTCAAAGCTAGAAAATTTAAAAACAACATCTTCAAACTCATATAAAACTCATCTCAAACAAAAAATATTCCAGATTATCCTTCAAATTCATTAAATTCGAGATTAGAATATTAAAAAAAAAAAAACTTTGTGGAAAAAAACAAAACCATATCTAACCAAGTTAAAATACCAAAAAAAAAAAAAGAAAAAAAAACTTTTCATCCCCCTGTGCCAATATGCAAAACGAAAAAGCCTATCCTATCCCAAAATGGAAATTATTAAATCTACTCTCGCACAGCGAGCACACATTTCAGAACAAAGATAATCATAGTTTTTCTTTTTGTTTTCGTTTTCGTTTTCCAGAGATCATAACATCATTTTCCATATCGAATACAGGAAGCTTCCAACAAAGCCGACAAAAAAAAAAAAAATAGTAGCTAAAGGCCAAAGTTAATTTAGTTCAGAGCTCGCATATAGAACCTGGATGCGAAAATCATCTCCATAAACTCCTTCATATTTACCATACAGATTTAGAGGGCCAGCTTCTTCGTCCCCCGACTCCTACGACCGACACCGTATAATCATAATCATCATCATCATCACCATCATCTGCATTATCCGCAAGAAAGGTGCTTATTACTCCATCTTGGTTGGTCATGCCTAATTTAAGCGTCACGAAGACGGAGGACGACGACGACTACGACGACCATGGTATGTGGCGATTGTGAACGAACTAGATATAAGCTTATATCATAAGGAAGAGTCTCTATAAAAAAAAAAAAAAAACATAAGAAGAAAAGTCCACGCAGAAGTTTTTTATCCACAAATAGAGGTCCAATATCTTTAACTGCATAAATATGAGAGTTAAGTTCACCGGCTGCTGCACCAACAGAAGCCGATACCAGGGTTGTCGTTTGGTACTTTTTAATGTGAAATTTAAATTATAGATATCATAAAATATTCACTTTGAATAAGTGACAAAAGCTAATGTCCTTGACATTTAATCGATTGAGTTAAATAATAACTCTGGTTTAACTAACGGAAGAAAAACTAGCCCTAAAACCTGTACTATAACTGACCAACTTCTTAATCCACTTACATGAAAGTTATGAAGAACGTTTTGGAATAGTAAACCTTGAAATTTAGTAAAAAGGTAGGTAAGTATTTTTGATGTTTCACTTAAAATGACCACTTCCAATGCTGACATATGATAAAAAGTTAGGAGTTCGAGTTCATCTGAAGAGCAAAGTTTTCTCTTTATGAGCCTACACTTGAAAGGTCTTACAAAACTTAATTAGTTAGCCTGTCATTTTTCAGTTTTAAGACCTACAACTTGGGATCTATTTTGTAGATGTATGCTTTTCTTTTAACATCATACTGCTACCTATGCTCCCCTTAGATTCAAAGTATTTTAGTATCTAGTACTAATATAGTACTCTCGACTGCACTGGTCTTTACTCCTAGAACTGAAGAACGCGATATTGTCAAATTAATAAATTGGAATTAAGTTTTTCGCGCGTCGCGAATTACCACACAGAAAACAGAGGGACACGAATCCATGGCGAGAGGATGCCGGGGTGTTCACTGGTTCAACTTTGAACAAACTTGGCCGGTAATATTGTGGTCGTTTCATATCAGCTTCTTGAATTTTCTTCTGCCTCGTTTTCAATTTGTATCTAGTCCTGATGTTGGCGGAAAAGTCTTTTTGTTAAGAACAGATAAAGTCTGGATTAATATTCTTATTATCATTTGACAACTCGTATATTGGTGTTGGATTATTCGGGATAATTTTTTAACGATAGAATAAAAAAAATAAACAAAAAAATCTATAATTCTTTCATTATCGTCAATTATTCAAAAACATTTGAAATATCGCAGCACCGTTTCTCAATCAGCATCAGCCTACCTACAATCGAGACGATCCCAAGATCTCAACTCAACTCAACTCAACTCAACTGAATCCAACAACAATACTGGAACTGATTGTTTTTTCCTCCTCTCCGACCATAGCAGTCGGGATCATCAGCACCATGGTGATTCGGAATTCCCATTCCCATCACACTCACACACATCACACATCACACTGAGGCGAGGGTTAAGGAGAGCGAAGAAACCTAGCTCTGCATCTGTCTTATAGGAGCTGATAAATCTGTCATTGTACCATTTAAGACTCACCCGGAGGCGCCCTCTCGTTAGCACCCCCATCATCATCATCACCATCACCATTTTCCATCGCCATCATCATCAACATCATCATCGTGTTCATCTTCATCCACCCAGATCCAGAGTATCGCCGCTGCCGCCGCTCCACACCACCGCCGCCGCACCGCTGCCACCGAGTTCTATATTAAGAACGATCTCGTACTTTGTGTGGTGGAATGCTAAACACAATGTTTTACGTTTTGTATAAAATTTATAACAAACAACAAATCAACGATGGAAATTAAAATATTTACAAGAAAACAAGATGAATTTCCATAATTTTGTAAAAAAAAAAAACACACACAACATTTTTCCATCTCGTACAGTGGAACATTGCCAGCAAAAGCAGAGCAAAATATGATTTCTAGGCGGTGACGACGCGATGGCGATGCATGCTACGCTACTGGATGGTTGTTGGTCTCGGGCGGAGTTGCTGAAGGACAGATGTTCCCACTTTGATGGCATTCATGCGGGGATGCATGCATATGATGGAAGGTCTGTCTATCTGTACATACATTTGTATGTATGTATGTATGTAAGTGAGGTATTGTGTATATTTGTTAAGTCATACCCGCAGTCTTTCATCATAATAATACTTCTTCTTTATAGTGAATGGATAACATGGGAGTAAATTACCAAAAGGAATAGGTGAATTTCAGCAGTGGAATATTGTTAAAAATTTTATAGTCGATCACCAAAAACTCAAAAAAAAAAAAAAAAATGAAAGACACTAGAATTATTTTTGACAGAAAATCATCCGAATTTTGGTGTAAAAAATCAACAATTTTAAGTTTTCTCCAATTTTTGAATCCTCAATTTTTTTTAAGTCGAATCGTGAATAGAATTATAAAACTAGAATGAAAAATACTTTAGATTTTTTTTTCAAGTTTTTGATTCAGAAAACCCCCGATTTTGAGTTCGGATGAGACATTTGGAAATAAATATATACGCATTTTTGAAATTGGCCTAACATTTTTTGAGATGACCCCGAACCCGAACAAATAAACAAAGCAAAGTTTCAACTTTATTGCAATAGTAAAATTTAACAAAAGAGGACCTATGTGGCTTCCCTGTGGTACCTCATTTGAGTTGAATTTAGAAACTTAAGCAGCATAAATGTTTAGGATAAATTGAGTTTGACGAAATCGATATTGAAACAAGAGTAATCTTTGATATTAATTTATAACAATTTGCGAAAATAAGGTTGAGAACGTATTAACAAAAAAAAGAAAATTGGAAACTTAAAAAAAAAAAATATTGTTAATGTCTCTATTCTACATTTCAATGTTCAATGAGGAGTTCAACGAAATCTAAACTTTGGATATTCTAAAACTGATATTTTAAAGCTCCTCTAAATATTAACCATTTTTGTAATCAGAAATAGTTTTTAACTTTGCTTGAGAATTTAAGTTTTCCCATACAAAATTATGTAATTTTTTGAAAAAAGAAGATATTGAGATAAAAAAAATTATAAAAATGCACTTACCATTTTCGGACAATCGTTAAAAAACAACTTTGGTCAAACAGCAAATGACCAATGTACTTTTATTTCCCTCACTGCACTGGTTTTTTGACAACACATTTACATTTTATTAATTCCTGAAAGAAAAATTATTCCCTTGTTTATTAAAAATTGCAAATATTTTAGTGGAAAATACAGAGACTGTCTATTTTACTATATGGAACCTTAAACAAGAGGAGAGTTTCGTATGAAATACTTCCTAGTAAGGTCTAGATATTTTTAAACTTTTAAATGTTTATTGTAAAATAAAAACTCATTTGTGTATATACTCTGGGACAGAACAGATACATACATATGTACCTATGTATGTTTTAAAAAAACACGTTTAGGTAGAAATCTGAACGTTTCCAAAATCTAGATAAAACAATCTTTTCCAACTCCAACAACATCTTAATAACATTTTTTTTAATAAATTCAGGAAACTTTATAAAAATAAATTGTCAACCTAGTAAAAGAAAAAATCAGATGCCTTTTAGATTTTAACTTTTGATGAAAAATCTGAAAATTTGGTGAAATTCACATTTTCCTAGACTCAAGATGAGGTGAGGAACTACAGTAGATACCAACCTAACCCATTCCTATAAACACCGACCATGTACGAGTATGATGTGATGGATTTATGAGGCATTCTAAAAGAAAAACACACACGGGAGGCAATTTATATATTCACGGATGAGATTGCTAACAAAACACATCTCACTGACGTTAACTTAACAGCGAGCCTTATACATAAGTTGGATAATGGATCTAGAAAATGATCCACTTCTGGAGGCTCCTCGGTACCTTTCTGTTAAACAAAACTAAGTTATTCGTGGGCAATAAAAACAAAAACAAATTCTAGTTTTTTTTTAATAAATTTATAATTTTACAAAATGGTTATTTAAAAATTAAATATTTTTTTCAAAATTTATTGTATCCGAGAGCATAATGTTTAGCGAAAACATAGAAACTTGGTTTTTGAAAATGTGGGTGGGAAATATTCTTCTCCTGTTTTTTTTTTTTTTTGTTTCTTCAATAAAATGCAATAAATCTTGAAGCGGATTTAACAAATCAATTTGTTTGGCTTTGAAGAAAATAAAATTAAAAAAAAAAATCACCTCTGCATGTATAGATATTTTTACTATAGGTATGGCATCTGAATCCGAATCCAAATGTGAGAAGTTGCTTCGAGAATATAATTGTGGGTGAGAGAGTCTGGGTTTTGAAGATTGTTTTTTTTGTGCTGATTTTCATTTAAATCTTTCAAAGTCATACTTCTTGGCGGTTTTTTGTTTTTTTTTGTGGTGTTTCTTATGTTTATTTTGTACGATTGGACAGGTGAGGAAATTAATGGAGAATCTTCCAAGAAGAAAATAGAGGGAAGAAGATAGATTTGAGCATTTGAATTTATGGTGGCGGGAAAGAGACGATTTGATTAAGTGCATATTGAATGGGTAAATAAATATAATGCAGATAATAGAAAAATGGTCTGTGAAATGTTAAAAGTGAAGAAATGCTACGGAAAAATAAAGAACGTGCGAGTACAACAGTTGAGGTTGTTTTTGATGAAATAGAAATCAAACAATTTAATTGATACAGAATTATATACGAAAATAGAGTGAAAAGATTTATAGGTATAGCTATAGCAGTTAAAAGATAGTTGGGAATATAATACCTGATGTCTCTAAAGACTACCGGCAACCGACTGCTTCCTGTGAGGAATTGGTGAATGCTTGAAGAGAAACTCTTGGGTTGAAAAAAGTAAACTAAATTATTCTAGTCTGCCGTAAATTCTTGGTCCTGTCTTCGGATAAGTTGTTTTTTTATTCAATTATGTGTGTTTCTAAATCTTATAGTTTTCTATATGTTAACCAATTGTAAAGCTCAGTTTTGTACAATTTAAAAAAAAAAGTTTTCTATAAAACTACAAGTATACCGAAAAAGTTGTCAATTTACAGAAATTTTTTAAGAAGAATCTGAAACTTGTCCTGGAGCTTTAACTTACGATGTTAGTTTTAATAAAAAATAAATAAAAAACGGGTAATTCCATGGTAACTCACGATAAATTTGGATACATTTTTAATCAATTATTTTTTTGGGAATTATAAAAAAATTTAAGGAAGTTAAATACAAATTTGAAAAAGATTCGTCGAGCTATCAGAATAAGAGAAAAAAATGTTGGAAAATGTAACTGTTATTAATTATTATAACTCCAATTCGATTTTTAACAAAATTTCTCAGTTTTTTTTTAAGAACAATAATTTAACTTAAAAATTTTCTGAAAACAGGAAGGTACACTTAATTTAATGTTTTATTCACATAAAAGATACAATTATTTATAAAATTTAAAGAAGAAAAATTTAAAAAAAAAAATATTAGTTAAACCAAAATATCGGAGTTTTCGTGGTAACTCATGTTACATCCGCTTATGAAACATACAAAAAATTAAAAAAAAAAACAATTTATTTGTAAAAAAGAGAGTGGTTCTGACCCATATTGATAGCTTCTTATTTTATCTTTGAAAACTTGGCGTTTTGTTGAAGTTTTTGTGTAATAATAAACACACTTATCCGAGAAAAGGTATCGGTATTAAATTCTAAAATGTCTGTTATATTTTTAACTAGAGGGCCCAACAAATGTCATCTCGCCACAATTTAATGTAGAAACTCAAGTTATTTAAAGATATTATTGTTGCTTATTTGATTTTCCATGCTATTTTTCCATATTGTTTCTAGATGGCCCGGTGGACTTCGTAAGTTTAATAAAAAGTGGATCGAGCGGCAGGAGAACCAAAGTTCATGTCCTAGATGTTGTAACCATCTGTTTCGATGTGCTGAATTTAAAACAGTAATTGCTTTAGTTTTTGTGTAAAACGTGGTCCATGTTTAATACAAATAAAATACATCTACGGGGATAAAAAATAACCTATGTGGTATTCCAGACTATAATTTATCTCTGTGCCAAATTTCAACCAAATCTGTTTAGCCGTTCTTGCGTTATAAATAGTGTAACTAACACGACATTCTTATATAAATAAAGATTTTCTTTTTTTTTTTTGGTAAAAAACTGTGTATTCGTTTTGATTTTGATTATACTAGATATTGATAACAATTTTTTTTTCTCAAAACAAACTTACAATTTGATATTTTTGTCAAAATTGTACCATTTGTCAAAAATCGTATTTTGTAAAAAAAATATTTTTGAAGTCAATATCATTTCGAATTAATAAAAAATTTTGTAATTTGTAATTTAAAAAAAAAAAACTGCTATCAATTCAATTTTTCAAAAATTTTAAGATTGTGCAAAAACGTTACTTTACGAAGTTAAAAATTATGTTGAAGTTTATTTAGGTACATTGGAATATCCGAACTTGTAAAATATTTTAATTTGACAAATCGGACTGGTATCAATAACTTTATAATAATTTGAAGTTTATAAAAGTAACTTATGTTTCAACTTTGTAACATGAGTCACCGGTAATTTAACAGATTTAGAAAAGATAACTGAAATAATGTAAAAAGAATGAATAATGATAACTCACGTTACAAGTAAAAAATTTAAAACTAATTTAGCAAAATAATGTTAAAATTTTGTATTTGAAATTTGATTTATATGTTCGACATATATCCAAAATTTAAAATTAAGTTTTACTTACTGGCTCCGACAACTTAAAAATCTTAAATTATACATTTTTGGGATAACATTTTGCGCCAATTATTGAACACTGGAACTACTTAATTTGAAATGATTTCATTTTGTGGTATTCAAAAAACAAATTATGTTTGCACATGAATACTATGATGCTTTTTATAATTGATGATTTTTATTAAAAAGGAATATAAAAGATTAATTTTTGTTTTCATGTTTCGTGACCTCTATGCCGTGGAATTACCTACACGTAAAAAGATCTGCAGTTGTCAAGATTTTTCTAGCCTCGAGTTAAGTCTTTTCTCGATTTTCTATTCGAGAACAACGAATAGAAAAATTATGGTTTTCTAAAGCAGAACATTCAAAAAAAAAATTACCTTGAACTGGAAAATTTGTCTGTCGATTTTCAAAGATTTTATTTAATTTGTAAGTGGAAATTTAAAACGGTCATATTTACAATAGATTAACCACGAATATTCTAATAAGTTTTTAAGTGCTGGAAATATATATGTACATATGTAGATCACAAAAAAACTGTCGAAACTCTCGACAGATTTCGGTCCAATACTTTTTATGTTTTGCGGGATGGAAACGGATTGTAAATATCTTGAATAATTTTAAAGACTTTTACCGGTAAGATACCTAAAAGCCAAACTTTAAAAGCAAAAGGAACTTACTTCCAAGGATAAACATATTCAAACTTTGAAAATTGGCGAACGTGGAAGAATGAATAAGAAGCTTAAATGAGAAGTTCTACCAGCTTGTCAAAGTGTTTAAGATTTGGTATATAAATTCAGCAGAAATAAGTGCTAATTATTCATTCTCTCAACAAAAAAAGACAATTCCATTTATACCAAGTCCTTACAAACATATCCCGCAAACAGAATAAGGTAGCAGTTTGGCTAATTGTCAATTTCCATACAACAATCTTAAACAAATAAGAGTCAAAAAGGGTTCAAAATTAGGAATATATTGAATTATATAAATAACCGATTATTGGACGACTTAAGTGATATTTGGTAAATGGTTCCATTCCATTTGAAATCTATGCTTGTTCAAGTCCAAATCTTTCTATTGAACATGAACTGATCGGAATGACAGCAATCTTTCGATAAAAGTCACATGATCGCATTTAGAAATATTATTCATTTATCAATTAGCCGAACCACTTTTTTAAGAAAATTTTGGCATAGAATTTTCATCCGGTACAGATTCATATTTCACCGAAATTTTCGTATTTCCAAAATTTGCATTAGACAATATTCTCAAGCACTTTTAATTTCGATTATAAATTTGTATAAATTTGTATTAATTCCATTTCTTCATCGCATAACAATAAAATCATAAAGAATACAAAATATTGCTCCTAATTTGTATCTAGCTTAACATAAAATAATAATCAAGTAAGAATTCATAAAATTTTATGTTCGTCTTTTTTAACTTTTCTTCAATCAATGACAAATCTACGAAGTTCAAACAAACTTTCTTGAATCAAAAAAAAAAAAAACAAAGTTCCCATTAAAATTAAACAACTAATATCGCACAAAAGCAAACAACTTTAATACCATCAAGACAAGATCAAGATTATGAATAATATTTCATTCAAAACTTCATAAGTGGGCGTTTGAAAAAATACTCATTCTTTAAGAACCATTAACATACAAAACATCTGTTGAATTCTTCAAAAACTTCAAACTTCAACCGCTTTTGGTAATTAACACCTCTCCTATTTAATCCCAACCAAAATTGATGTTAATTTGAATTCTTTCAAAAATTTCTTTTCAATTCTTGGATTTCACTGTTGTTTTTTTTTATATTTCAGAAAATCATTTTGACTGAATCCATGTTAAATTGATCTCGAACCCTAAGAAACAGTCAAGACTTAATCATAATAACATTCTCTTTCTGACCATTACAAACTATGCCCACTAGAAAAAAAATAATATACGATTGATGACCCAAAATCAAAAAAAAAACCATACCCACCCAATGGTTCGAAATATCAAAGATTAATTCAAAATATATGGAAATGTTTTGATTATGCATTTAAAAAGAAAGAAAAAAACTTTGAAGGAATTCGTTAAACTGCCCACATAAATCTGTCAATTTTATGAAAACCAGAGAAATCAAAAGAAGACTCAACAAAATAGACAAAAAAAAACTCAAAATCTTTTATATACGATCGAATATCAATTTTAGAAAATAAATTTTAAAATTCGTTTCATCTAAATTAGTTCAGTAAATCTTCACTCTCTCATGATGATGATGATGGCGATGATGATGAAGACTTAGGTAGACGATATTGTCTTTCGTCTGTCCCACATGGAGACCAGAAAACCGATTGTCTTTTATGGAGCGAACGATATTAAACATTATTCGATTAATCAAAACTATTTCATCTCCTCCTTTTCAACGCACAAGACACAAAGATACAAGTTTAACGCGCTTTTAGTTCTGCTGCCTTTTGCTGGTTTTGAATAATTTAAAATTTTTGAATTAATTAGCGAGGTTTCATTTTTGGTAAATTGTCTTTTCTTTAAAATAACCTCAAAATGATTAACTTGCGTGGAATGACAGAAGTTGTCAAAAAGATTCTTATTTTGACTAAAATTTAGGTTTTCCGATTTTTTTAAACTATGTTTTTTAAAATCTGCTTATTTTTACTAATCTTTGTTTGACAGTTCTTAAACCCGCCGTGTCAAGTTTGGTATTTTTGATTTCAATTCGAATTGAAATTCAAACTTAATACTTATGGTGTAAAATATCTATTAGAACCTAATCGGCTTACCATCGAAGATTCTAGGCTCTCCCAAACAAAACAAAAAGAACCTCTTCAAATGTGGCAACACACGGTTGAAGCTCGACTTACATATAGTATATTTTTTTTTTCAACTAAATTACCATATACACGATTTCGAACGAGTTTTTGACATTTAAATGGAAAAGTCACGTTCAATGACAAGGCTTACAAGTTATATCTTCGAAAGGAAGACCAAAAACTTCGACCCATAATGCTTGAGCTCTTTAAGTATATCTAATCGTTGTTGTTTGATTTAACAATGAAAATGGAAAATCATGTTATATATAAATCAGATGATAAAGGATTTGGAAAAGTGCGATTAGAAGTGATAACATAGGTTTAACATTTTTATAAACCTACATTTAATACCTACATATACCCAAGTTTTGATTTTGTTCTCGAGAGAAGTTTTTAATATATTTTTTTTTTTAAGATGTAAAAATACCAATTTATAGATTTTTTTGATGGGTAGATAGGTATAGGTTGATATAATTTGACCTTTTTTGATTCCAAGTCTGTATATTTAAATATCTATCTAGCTACTATGTTGAGAGTTCGCTTTGAGTCACTCAACTTAGTTGATACTTATCTGAAAGATACTTAAGAGTAATGAATAAATGGGAAGAATTTCATTTTTATATTATTTTCTTCATTTGAAGAAATTGATCTGTCAATTGAGAAAAATGCAAGAACAGCTGTAAAATTGGAACCTAATCGGTCTAAAATATCAGATCATTGTTCTTTCTTGATATGTTTGTACTTGCATACTTGAAAACTTAAAACATACATACTTGTAAAGTTATCAAGTATGTTCGTATATTGAAAATTAAGTATTACTCTATTAGAATTCCATTATAAATACTCGAAAATATTAAGTTGTAGAAACGTTGTTAGTATTTGTACTTAAAACAATCCAAAGTGCTCGAAAAAATGACTACCTTTTAGTAATGTATATAAATATATGTACTTAAATGATTTTTAACAAGTTAAGTACTTAAATTCCTTAGGTATCAAGAAATTATATATGTTCTTGTACTTGTACTTGAACATTACTTATCAGAAGTCTAATTCAATTTACCGATACAAGAAACCTAAGATACCAAAAAGTTAAAAAAAAAATATAGCTCCTGAGTATTTGAGCTGAAAAAATACTTTCAAGCACATTAAACATGTAAACTAATTACTTTGAATTTCTTGAGTACTTCTCTTGATGTATTTTAACACAGGAAAATAATAAAAAAAAAAAGAAGTGATTAAGATCTTTATTACATTGGTCGACGAAATTAACATTTTTCTGTCCTGAATCCGAATCTCACTTTATATTTTTTCAATCACTTCAGGTTTTTGAAATATACCTCTTTAAAAATGTAAGAAAAATCCATGTATGATATTTTTAAATCTAAGGCAAAAAACAACATAGTTCCTAAATATAAATTTTATGATGATTTTGTAAAGTACAAATCATTGTCTTCGAGGTACAATTTAAATCTTTTGATTATCTCATTGAGTTTTTGAAAAATATCATTTGTTTTGATTGGCTTATGAGAATTTATTTGATTCTATATGAAGTTTTGAAAAACCCCGAATCTTATGATTTAATATGTTTGAAATACACATTTTAAAGTTATTTTTTGACGATGATTTCGAATCTTAACTTTGATTCTAGCTATCTGCTATCAAAATACCCGTTTTTAACATTATTTTTTAATTTTTTAAATATATTTCAAAAACTTGATGTGGTGGAAGATATTCAAGTTAAAATTTGAATTCAAGACAATTCTTGCTTTTTTTTCTGTTAAGAACCGTTTTTTGGTTAAACGTTTCTTAAAAGTCGATGTGGGACAGGTGAAGACCTCCAATTGATGAGAATTTTTCTAAAAGTAAATGAAATACTGAAAATATTTAAACTAAATTATGAAGATGGGATTTCAGATTTTAAAAAGTCATCACAAATTAAAAAAAAAAGTACTTCACAAATTAACATATGTAGTTTCAAAAAGCCTAATTTATGATGTTTTTCAAATTTTATCTCAAAAACCTGACGGGATAGAGTGATTTTCCAGTCGGATTTAAATTCAGGCCAGTTATATTTAAAAAACAAATGTAAAATAAATGTTATTCTTTTGTGGAATGGTAATTATAAAAACTAAAGAAGTTTTGAGTTCAAATACGGTTGAACAATAATGATTATATTTACCTACTTCTAAATCCAATTTTGGAAGATTAATATAACTGAAAACATTGTTTAAATTGGTTTTTCAATTTTTTGGACCTACTCATATCGGAGGAAATTAAATCCATACGAATTCTGCAAAATTTTTTTCAAAGGTTTTATATTTTCCTAAATCAGTAAGAATTAAAAAAATTATAGTCAAAATAATTTACACATGCAACTGAAACTGCTGAACTCATGTTCAAGTAATTTTTAGTAAGTTACAAAAATATTTGGGAGTTGTGTTAAGAAACTGAAATATTCGATTCAGACAAGCAATGGAAAAAAGCGAAAAGATATTAAATCAGAATGAATTTTTAAACATGTCTTAAAGTTGAATAGTAATAGTAACTTTCAAAGTCTAAAAAACTAAAAGTTCTCTTTACAAAAACATCAAATTACACCTATGTACTTATCAATACTTTGTTTTATGATTCAAAAACCCCAAAAACTTCACTGCAAACTTATAAGACTTTAAAATTATAAAGCAATTTTTTAACAATAGCATTTAATAATTGATTTGTGTTCAAATTTATCTCTAATAAATGTCAAAAACTGTGTGAATAGTTAAAGTAAGCCCCGAAAATGTGAGTTTTTGTTGTTTAACGATTTTTAATGCAAATAAAATCTTTCGTCTTCTAAAATGACTGAAGAAAACGTTTAAAAGAATACAAATTTTCTGAGAAAAGCCTTAATCCTTAGAATAAATCTGAAACCAATGCTTATCTACTATTAAGTTTTAGTTTTTTCAGTAGGTTCTGGGTATTTTGATACACATGTCTAGTTACAAATTAAGGCAAATTTAAGACCGCTCGAACTTAAAAAATATATAGCTTCTAAATAGCTATTCTGGACTCTATAAATATTTTAAAAACTATCATAATTTTTTCACAAAATGTTAAAGCTCCTTTTTCAAGTTGCCGACGCTAAAATCAAACTAGAAATTTTCACTAATAATAATTTTTTAATAATAAACTCAAAATCACAAAATAAAACGAATCTAAATACCTAGCTAAAGTTTGTATCTAAGTATACACATTGTGAAAAATAAATCATAAAAAAAAATTATAAAATGCTGTTAACGCGCACCTAACATTACGCACATTTATGTTAATCCGATAAATCCAATGTCCGCAAGTCCATCAACGCCATCAAGAAAAATCTCTGTAGGTAGGTACCTATACATCAAATCTAACCAATGCCCACAAACATTCTGGAAATTTCAGAGAAAGAAACTAAAAGAAAACAGAATTTTGTAGAATTATTTTCTAGTTAAAAATTTTTGATTGATTCACCATCACTAATTTAATTTTCTCGAAAAACATATTTCAACCCCGACTTCCTCATTTTCCAATTGCAATGTGAAGAAGTAAAACAAAAAAAAAAAAACCGGAAAAGTATCTGCTCTACACCACCGCCATCTCTTTCTGTTTGTTTACAAAAAAAAAAAAACCGAAACGATCCGAAAAAAAAAAACAACATGTCTTCACAATGGAAACGTCCCAACAGATACAGTAGCTAACGCGTGCAAGTGAGAAGGCCAATTGTTTTGAACTGTCATAAATCATCCCACCGTTTTGGATGCTGTGAGCTGTGCTCTGTGCTCTGTACTCTGTACTCTGTGCCCTGATGCCTGCTGTGGTGCTGTTCAATTCCAAATTCAATTCCAATCCGAATTCGAATGGCAAAAAGTATTCCAGTCTTATTTTGCACTCTCAAACTGGCTCTGAATCTCACAGAGTATAGATGATACTCTTTGAAATTTATAGATACTTTTTCAGTTCGTTTTGGTTTCCCAAAGACCGAAACGCGAAATGTTAAAAAGGGGACTCTCAGACTCTCTACTCGAAAGAGCAGCAACTGTCTTGTGTCTTGTATTGCCTATAGGAACCTGCGAATTGAAACGGATTTAAAAGAGAACCGTTCGACGCACACTTCCACATCCGGCCGCATGTAGTGGTGAGGAGTTGGAAAAAAAATAGTATCTTGTATGTGTTGAACCGCACACGCGCACAAAACACCGCCATTGCCATGGAACTGGTGTTGAGGTTGAATATCTTGCCTCATGCCGCAAGGATTCTTCTCTATGCACAACACACAGCCCAACAACCCAACAACCGTCAACCGACAACCAAGAGTTTTTCAGTCAACAACAGACCGTTATACAGTGACCATGTCCACAAAAGTTTTTGTTCGTGTTCGTCTTTGTCGTCAGCTACTCCAATTCCACAAAACAAAATAATCATCTGAAGCCTGAACTGTCAGAGTGAGAGCGGAGCGGAGTGTCAAAGAAAAGAAAGATACAAAACGAGAAAAGAAAAAGAAAAACTACCGAAGAGGGTTAATTAATATCTGGTTCAAGTCCCACAGCCCACACTGCGCGCCATACACATAGATACACTCCACTCACTTACAACAGAAGAGTATCTTCTTCCTCGGCAGATAGATAGATAAATAGACAGACAAGACGACAAGCAGCGACTCTTCTTCTGCTGCTTCGGATCAATCAGAATTTTTTGACGTGCCACACTCTTCGTTTGTTTGTCTGTTCGTTCGTTCGTTCGTTTGTTCGTACACAATTCTGGTTTTCGTTCGTATCTTTGTGTGTTTTTGTGTCGTTCTCGTCAATGTGTGTAAAAGATACGTTTTTGTGGAGTATCTACAACAACTGTGCTCTGTGCTGGTGCTGCTGCTGGCTGCTGTATGTCATTCCGTAGACATACGCGGTACGTTCGTTAGTCGAATTCATTCATTCATTCAGTATTTTCGGATTCTGTCAAACGAGACGTTGTATGTTGTGTTCGTCGTCACAAAAACAAAAAAAAAAAAATATCTTAAAGAAAAAAAAATTCATATTCGTTTGTGCATCACCTTATAATTATAATTATCCGCCGCCGCTAAGTGGAAAAGATATTTTTCTTGTTTTTTTTTCTTCTTCTTAAATATTTAAAGAGGCGTTGACAAGATTTTCTCACGGTTTATTTTGTTTTTAGAAAATTTATAAAAATGTTTTCCTTCATTTTCGAATACTAATTGGAAATTTGAAAATAAAACAAAAATAAAAAAAATTCCTACATAATTCGAAATCGCCTCAACAAATTCATATCTAGTCAAAAAGTTGATGAAATATTTTTATTTTTCATAACAATCATAAAACAAAAACAAACTTAAAAAAATTTAATACTATTAAATTATTATATACGAAATCAAGACTGATTAAAAACAAATAAAATAAAAAACAAAAACTAAAACTAAAAGAAAGCCAATATCTTCTTAACCAATGTATACGTAAATTTTAAATAAATTTTATTTTCTTCTTTATAATAATAATAAAAATACAAAAAATTAAAAAAAAAAACTCAAAAATAATATTTTTAAACTCCAAGTTAAAACTCAAAAAACGAAGTATACGATCTTACATGCAATAATTCAACAAAACACAAAACAAAAATTGTTTATATTTTTTTCTCTTTGAAGAACTTAAATATATAAAAAAAATATCTATCTATAAATTACAAAAAAAATAAAAAAATAAATAAGTGTTATTAAATAATTTAACGAAAATAATGTGAATTAGTGTTAATTAAAATACAACAAAAAATATTCCTAATTAATTAATAAATAAATTGCAATTAATAGTGATATAAGAAACAACAACAAAGTGATTTTAAAAATACAAAAAAAAAAAATAAATAAAATAAGTTGTGAACTCACAGAAAAGTTAGAAAATTAACTTAAACTAATTCAAATTAAACAAAAAGTAAAAATAAACTAAAATTCATCAAAATGTTACACGAAGCATTGATGTTAGAAATCTACAGACAAGCATTAAATGCTGGGTAAGTTTAATCATTTTTTTTTTTAAAGAAGCTAAGTTTTTTTTTAATAGAGACTTTAAATTGTGAAGATCTTAGAATCTTAAAAAAAGAAAGAGTAGTAGAAAACTAAAAGTCTTTGAAGAGATGAGAGAAGGGGGTAGTGAAATTCTCAAATAAATTCTCAATGTAGTGAAATATTTATATAATACAAATTAAGATAATTAATACTTTTCAGTCACTGTTATTTTAAAAAGGTAAAATATTTATAAATGGAATAATGAATTTCTCGATCTAACAAATAAAGTGTACAAATTACAAAAGCTAGAATTGTTTTTTTGTCAGTATTATCCCTACTTTGATTTTTGCTTTAAAAAAAATTAAAATTAACAAAAAACTTTTCGATAAAATTTTATATGGAAGTTTAATTTCACTTCTTACTTATTTAAGGGATAAAAAATATAAAAATCTTAATTTGAAATACACTTTTATAATTGGCGCGCTTTTCAGACTTTTTCTAAAGTTCCTACTAAATATCTAAAAAATTTCAAAATTATAATCAAAAGTATAGTTTAGTAACAAGTGATAGACAAAGAATTGGTTCAAATAAAATCAATTTTTAATAAAACGTGAATTGAAAAACATGTTGAGGGAAGTTGTAGCTCAGAAGAAGAAGTTTCAAGTTAAGACCTTTAAAAAAAATACTTGCGCATAGACTAGTTGCTCACACTGCCATACACCTGTAGGAAGGCAGTATCGAAGTATATCCAAAGATAAGTTAAAAATATTTAAATTTCACTTGAATGACTGATTATTCGTCAAATGTCAAACACCTAAAAATTCGTATTTACATATATTCTTCTGACAGTTCATACAAAAAATATGACGTTCATGACCTGTATCATTTTTATTTTTCCAAATTCCACAACTATCGAGTTTTACAAAATTAATAAATAAATTAATAAAATCTTTTAGAAAAAAATCAATTTTTAAAAACATACAATACAATTATGATACCAGGTTTAAGTTTCAAGGTAAAGCAAGTTAATTTCCATCTTCCCAAAACTGACAATTTCTTAAGGTCAATAAATTATAAAAGGAGCAGAAATTGGAAGTGTGGAATAAGTGATGATTGATTCTGACTTGGAGTAATTTTCCATGGTCAGATTATGGAGGGTTTATCACAGTAGAAGTTTCGACAATAAAATTAGCAGATAAGTACATATACAAAACTCCAAAAATAGTAGACTAAAAGTGAAATAAAAAAAATATAATTACCATGAAAGGAATAGCATAGAAGATAAAACAGAACCTTGTGGCACACGAGAATTATAGCCGTTGAAGACTTATACTTGCTGTTCAGAGAGTTTTTTACTAACTATACTGATATTTTGAAGAACATTTTGACAAGAGATCTTTTGCCAAAATGTACCATCGAATGTAACAATTCTAAAGATCTTTCAAAAATGACGTTTTGAAAAAGGCTTGCAGAAGAACTTAGGACTTCCTTGAAAAAGTTGATGAACATTAAAATTGATGAAATTTGGTAAAATTATGTCAATTTTGACGAATTTGGAAGCAGGTGTGAATGAAGCCGACAATCTGTCTACATGTGAATATTACCTTTTGCATAAGTCATTTGAATATGAATTTATTAAAGCTTGTTAAGAATATGATGCAATAGAGCATGGCTTACTTAAGTGTTTCAATTATAAGATTTGAGTGTTAGTCACTTGTTTTATAAGACTAGTTACAGTGGTAAGAATTATGTTGTCGTTCAACGACTTTTATATTAAATTGCAGACAGTAAATCGATAAATTATTAAAAAATTAACAAATACATCTGTGATATTGTTTAATAAATATTATACAGGATCGATAGTATAATAGATTTATAGATTGCTTTTAAAATTATTTGCATATCATGTTCAGTTGTATATTTTACCTAGGATTTTATTATTACAAACAAAATGCATATTGAAGACCTGTCATTAGAAAATCGTAACAGGTTAACGACTTTTCTTTTTGTTCTTTCAATGTTTTAAAAACATGAATATGAGTTATAGGACCTTAAAAAACTATTCCTCTATTTTTTAAGTATTTTCCAATAATGCCCTTCACTCAAAATGATCAAATTTTCAGGGCACCCTTTGGTCAGCTTATAATGCTCAATTTTTGTATTCCTCTGCTTAATCTTATCAAATCCGTCTTCAAGTACATATACCTAAACTTATTAAAAAAAAAAGAATAAAATTGCGTTATTTAATTATTTTATTAGGTATAACCACTCGAAACCCATATTTTAACTTTTGAAAATGATTAATGTCAAATAATATATTACTTCCCCATCATAATCCAAATCGCATAAAATTTACGACCTATGACTACATGAACATAATACGGTACTCTGTAGATAAGTTTAAGTATAACATTTGCCCAGAATGTTTGACCATAATAATTTTTTTTTTAACTCGAATACAATGTTTTTATAATGATTTTAAATTCGTCAGTCTGGTGAAATGAGATTTTTGTTTAATTTATAATCATTATTATTTTTTTTTTTGACGTATCACTGATATGAAAATATTAGACATCAAACGTCAATCTAAAAAATAATAAAAAAAAAGACACATGGCATTGTTTGAATAACAGACATTGACATTTTTTCATAATAGTTTTTGTTTGTGTTTTGTTTTTAAACAATAACTTACGAATTTTTGTTTTGAGACGATTAGACGAGGAGATATGGTGATGTTTGTTAGCTATTAAAGTTTTAATTAAATTTTAATTCAAAGTCGGCACCCGACAAAAGCTGGTAAATGGAGAGTACTTGTCTGTACTTATCTCAGCGCCACCTATAGAAACGATCACAATACCTAATTAAGTAACTAAGAATTTAGGATGGGAAAAGTTGAAAATCTAAAAGTTTTTACCCTACCCATGTTACGACATTTAATGTCAATTTTATGAAGTCACTTGTTACAACTTTTTGACAAATAATTAATTGTTATTCATTCGGGTGCAAAATTCACACTCTTTAGGCATGATTAAAGATCAAAACACCGGGTATAGGTTTAACCTTAAAGTATTCTGGTAAACCTTTTTATTCCAAATTTATCTAAATAATATTAGAGATGGGGCATAAGTTCCACTTTAGTAAAATTCGAAAACTTATTCACCCTTTTCACTGAAAATTCAAAAATGTGTTCTGGTAAGCAAGAGTTAGACTCAGGAACAGCCACGCCCACTTTTAATATACATAAGTCTAACTAAACAACATTCTTTTTTGGAGTTGATATTCGACGAAAATCGATAGAATTAAGGAATTTAAATTGTGATTAACAAATTTTTTGCTTTTGAACAAAATAAGTTTGTTATAAGTTTCGCCAATTCGAAAAATGTTTGTCAATCAATATCTCGAAAACGTGTCATTTTTCAAACACAATTTAAAAGCTTCCCGAATGGAAGTTAAATTATCTTTTTTGCCTTGATCAGTTTCTAGAGAAGTTCTTTGAATTCAAAAATTTGTCTCAAATTGTTTGAAGAAGATTAAAGCGTCACATTTTCCTTGTCAAAATGCAACTGAAAAAAAAAATGTAAATCTAAACTTTATAATCAATTGATTTCCCTCATTAATTTCACTATCGCCGCGCCCTACCGACCGACCGTTCCGTGTTAGATTTTCCAATGAATACCTTCACCCGGCTTCTGTATTCCGCTTTGCTAGAAAAGCTCAAGTATCTGATGGGTACGCTTTAATGTACAATATGTCAAACAGTTTTGTTCAGATTCGAATCTTTGTGGTTAGATTAAATTAAAAGTGTTGTTGAGTAACATGATAATCATCAATGATTATAATTATTATTGACTGATGTGATCAATCACCATATCATCAGATGTGATGATTATGATTTTATTTTCTCAAGTTTGTCAACTTACTAACCTATGTAAGCTTCTTTATTACAATGTTACCCATAATAGATAGATTTGTTTCAATTTGTGATGGATAATAAAACCACAAGTTAACAAGGTTTCAATTTCAAATACTAAAGTTTTGTGTTTTCTAGTCGTCGCGTCGGTCGTTGTTTTTGTTGTTGTTGGTTGGTTGTTGTTACTGATTTGATTATATTTATACTAAATCTCATTATTGATGCTTGATAGAACCATAAAATCATTGATTAAACAATAATTGTGGACTGACATGCAAATCGATTAGGTATAACAAAAAAAAAAATAAAAATACAAATTATAGGGTACAACTTTTAAGCTATAGATACAGGTTAAAATATTTAAAATATACATAATATGTACAGTACATACATTTGTGTCAACTAATACATATAATTCAAAACTGTGTTTAAATACCTTTCAAATCGCGTCTTAATGGTTAGGGTGTGATTTTTTTGTATATAAAAATATTTGTAGCCAGTTTTTGCTCTTCGTGTTTACACCTTTATGAGACAGGTTTTCGATTTAGTTTTTTTTTTTTCTTATCATTTCTTCAGGTCTATATTTACACTTTATGTTTGTATGTAGGTAGACAGGCAAGTATGTATATGTATATGACATATTAAATTACATATTATAGGCTTTTGAATTGCAATTGATATAATATGACGTGATCATTGAGTAGAATTTCTGTTTTTATTTTTGAATAACTACCACACAAC
Source organism: Scaeva pyrastri (assembly GCA_905146935.1). Taxonomy (NCBI): domain Eukaryota; kingdom Metazoa; phylum Arthropoda; class Insecta; order Diptera; family Syrphidae; genus Scaeva; species Scaeva pyrastri. The sequence goes on along the minus strand of LR989927.1, from coordinate 39,418,724 downwards.
TACAATACTCGTACGTCGTCGTACACTGATTAAAGTCACACATATTAATAAAAGACCGCTGCACTTTTTTGCTACTTAAAATAACGTATTTTAGATTAGGTAACATGGCAGTTGGGAAGTACATAATAAATAGTTTGATAAAATACAAATGTTCGGGATAATAGATATTAGTATCACGGCAAAAGTTGTAGTTGATGAGGGTAAGCTTTTGAAGTTTTAAGTTTAAGTTTTTTTTTGACTATTTAAAGTACTGGTTAAAACAATTATCATGATTAGTGAGACTTGGTCAAGACTTCAGTCATTAGTTTCATGCAATTTTTGTAAATTTTTCAAATTCCAAATTTTGAATTGAAGTTTCTTTTTCTTGCACCGATTTTTTGTTACATTTCTATTGGAAAAGTTTTCAATTTTTGTCAAAGTTTTAATTTAAACTCTAAACTTCTGGTATGGCCCTACTTCGGCTAGACTCTTCTTCAGTTAAAGATTTGAGTGCAGGCTGATTACAATTCGTGGTGTAAAAAAAATGTTAGCAGTTTGTCAAACAATTAACTTTATTGCTTTTTTCGTAGTTTTCTACTAAAATTTTTTGAAAAGAAAGACACTTGTTATGTTTTTATATCTTTCGCGATATTTCTACCTTATAAAATAATCAAACTACTCATAAATATTAATTGGAATGTGAGCCCATAAGCTTCATTGATGACATAGAAAGAGTTTTTGAAGATATTCGCGTGATTTCAAAATAAAGTTCAGGAAACCTTTTTTAACAATATCATGAATGTGACTAGTTAGTAATCCAAAGCATTGAAATCCAAGATAAAGGTCTCCAACCACTTATTTAAGATTATAGTGCTTAAAATTTGATTTAACGAATTCTATCTCATCTCGCTTTGCTATTGTCCCAACTTCCTATAGGTTGTCAAGTTGAATAAATATTTCAAGCCAATGCATATAGTCTTTTTAATATCCTGGGTCATCTTAAGATCGCTTCTTTCGATCACCATTGACGTTTTCTAATTGACTATTGCCACAAAATTTTAAGTCATTGATGAAACAATAAAATTACATTTCAAAATAGATTTATTTCAATCTTTCAAGGATCGTTTGAAGAACCGCAAAGAAGTGATTTTAGCAACAGATAAATCGGACTGAATTTCAGTGATTTAGAAAATGATGATGATTTGTTGACATAAACTTTCGATCGAAGACAACTCATAAAAAAACTAACAAAGTCAATTGTCACTGAATTTGATGACTCGTTAAAGAACACGACATCTTGCAATTGCAGTTTTCTAAGAAGTGCTGCTTCACAATCCACATCTTTCAGCGATCCAATTTTCATGTCAGAATCATGTTGAGAGAAGCCAAGTGTTGTCCTTCCAACAAAATTTCAACATGGCCACCACACAAAAAAAAACTACCTGTCCTTCCTGAACAACCCTTAGAAAACGGCGATAATTTATTTAAAAATGGTGTCAGAACAAAGAATATCGATCATTAGTACCAAAAAGAAGAGGATCTTTTTAACGACAAAATCTTTTAAATTGTTTACAACCATTGATAGTTTCGACAGATTTCGTCAAACCATCACTACTGTTAAGAGCTGCTATCACACAAACCAAAGCCATTTAATAGACAATCACTAAGTTCAAAATATAGAAAAAAAAAAAACATTTACCAACTTCTGACAACATCTAGAAAAACTGACATTAAAGACACACCCACAAACTGATCTGTCCTTAACTGTTGCCAACAGCTTTGACTAATTTCCTTCTGAATTAAAAATGTCAACACTTTAATTCACTTCACTTTTCAATAGCCGTCGGCAAATATTAACATTATAATAAAACAAATTCACTGCATAACAACAATAATAATAATTAGAATTTTAATTACCTAATTGTTTAAGATATTCGAATAATTTACTATGTAAATTTTTATTTTTTAAACAAAAACACTTACACTCGCTAATACAGTCATTAGCTCACAATGAGTTTAGGTTAAGTATAAGTATCTAGAGGCGACCGCAATTATAAGCTCATTCAATTGAATAAAATAGAAAATCCATAAATCTCCATAAATTAATAAAATTTAAACACAACCAATGTATGTATCTGAGCTAGAAATTAATATACATAAATAAAAAACAACAACAAAATGCAATTTGTACACTCGAGATTGTAAATTCTCGAGATTCATCTTTGAATCTGAGTGATGATTTCCAACAAAGAAATAAAAACAATCCATGCCATTTATGTATCTTTTTCAATTGATCTCACAAACGGATCGTGATGCATTCCATTTTTGAACTTCGTTCATTTTTCGTTGTTGTTGTTGTTATTGTTGTTGCTTCAGAATGTATCGAGTTATTCAAAAAAATCACGTTAAATTAACAATAACTGCTTCGATATCAATCAAGCTGTGTGTGGATTCCAATGGGATACGAACGAGTATAAAAGATACATTTTATTAACATGTGAATAGATACATAATATAACGTCATGAGAATGTGTGCGATTCGTATCTTTAAAAGTAGCTATTAGTTACTTTAAGTTCATAATGGTAATTATTGTTGTGTTTTTTTGCAAATTAGAATGTGTTTATGATTGACGTTTCAATTGTCATTAAGTCAAACTGACTTAGTACAAGAAACTTGAAAGTATATGAAACCTACTTAGGATAGCACTGGAGACCAGAAAAAAAAACCGAATGTAAATTGGAGTGAGTGGGATAGGGTTGCATTTAGATTGGCGCTATAAAACTGAGTGATGTGCTGAGAAAGTGATGGTGGTTAAGGGGACTCTGAGAGGTGGGGGGCGGGGCGGTTATAAATTAGCGGAGGAGTTAATCGTGACTAATTGTGTGCGATCAAAGGAAATGGTGTTGAAGTAAATATGACGTTAAACATCGTTGTGTATACAAAAATGGGTTTGAGGTTATTTATTTTTGTAATATCAAGTGAGTGGGATTTGTTTTTAAGGAATGAAAGGAAAAGAGATTAAGAGAGAAATTAAGTGCGATCAAAAACCAAAGGGGAGTGACCTTAAATTTATTGCCTTTTAAGGAGTCTTAGCTTAGGGCAGGGCTTTAAGTGAACTCGTAGTTGATACTTTAGACTTTTAAACATTTAAAGTAATTTCTAATTTATATTTATTTTTCATTCTTTTATAGTGCTCTTCCAAATCCACGTCCACGATCAACTGAATCGGCAAATTCCAGTGAACGTTGTCCATCGCACGATTCAACATCATCAGCCGAAAATGGCAGTGCCAGTGGCAATGCCTCCAATATGCATCCAATTTCACCCAATTCAGCATTTCCATCAATGATTCCACCCTCGCCAAATAACAACAATTCATCCCACCACCACCACCATCAGCAGCAGCACCTCCACCATCATCAGCAGCAGCAGCACCAGCAACACCATCATCAGCAACAACCACCACCGTCCATGGAAGCTTACCTGCATATGGTTGCTGCTGCAGCTCAACAATACGCCCAGTTTCCATTGGGCGGAGGACGTATGCCAATGCCAATTCCACCAGCAGCCACAGCTGATCCACACTTCAAGTTGCCACCTCAAGCTTCGCCAACTGCATCGAGCATCAAATCGGAGGCTTTGGACTTTCGAACAAATTTCAAGCGATCGTCGTCGGATGATGAAGAGGACGAAGTGGAGGATGCTGAAGAAATGGAAGACATTCAGGAAGATGGTAATCCACTCGACTTGTCGACGAGTTCTCGCAAGCGGAGTGCCGATGAAGATGATTCGCCTGGAGGAGGTGGTGGTGCTCAGATTGCACACCAAACCAAAAAGCTGTACAAAGGAACTCCACCGCCGACAACACCACCGGCAGCAGCTGCCTCAGCTCCTCTTATGTCAAGTGTGAATCCATACCTTGCAGCTGTTGCAGCAGCCAACATATTCCAGAATGGTCCATACCCGTCGGGCGGATGGAATGGCAAAAATGATCTGGTAATTGATCCGACTAGTTGCTTGGAGAAGATGACGGATCTGGTGAAGGGGCCACGGAAAGAAAAATCCCCCCGTCAGCAGACTCCAGTGCCACAGGCTCCACCAGCTGCCGCTCCAATTCCATCGGCCGAAGGTGTCATGGCTTCGAAGGGAAGACACAACATCTGGCAATCGCACTGGCAGAATAAGGGTGTCGCAAGCAGTGTGTTCCGTTGTGTTTGGTGCAAACAAAGCTTCGCTACCCTCGAGGCACTCACGACCCACATGAAGGACAGCAAGCACTGCGGAGTTAATGTTCCTCCATTCAGCAATCTTCCAAACACCGAACGGCCACCGCAACAGCCCCAGATGCAGAATCACCAGCAAATGCGGAAGCCATCTTCGCAACAACCTATGCAATCCAAGTCGAATTACAGCAACTACCCGTCGAATCGGGATCCAAACACTCCGCTGCCAAGGAAGCTGGTTCGAGGGCAGAATGTGTGGTTGGGAAAGGGTGTCGAGCAAGCTATGCAGATCCTCAAGTGCATGCGATGTGGGGAGAGCTTCCGATCATTGGGCGAGATGACCAAACACATGCAGGAGACTCAGCACTACACGAACATCTTGTCCCAAGAGCAAACCATCTCCATGAAGTCATCAGGATCTAATATCGGCGGTGATGGCAAGGACGCCATGAGTTCGGAAGAAAGTCGAACTCTGAGTGCTGTACTCACATGCAAGGTGTGCGACAAGGCATTCTCCTCTTTGGGGGATCTCAGCAACCACATGGCCAAGAACAATCACTACGCTGAGCCATTGATGCAATCTATGGCTGGAGGTGGGGCCGCAGGACGCAAGCGTCAGGTCCAGAAAAAACGGGAGAAGTCTCTGCCAGTTCGAAAACTGCTCGAAATGAAAGGTGCAGCTGCCGCCCACGCCGATGCAGTCGATGCCATGGAGGCCAAGATGAATCGAAACGAAAAGATGGAAGCGGCGATGTTTGCCGAGCGAATGAGGCAGTACATTTGTGGGGTCAAGGCTGAAGCCGGTCCAGAAGATATCAACAAATCACCCATCATGCTAAAGAAATCCCCAGAACAAGAGGTGAAAAATGGTACTGCCAAACCGGGATCCTCGTCGGTGCTAAGTGCAATCGAACAGATGTTTACAACAAGCTTTGACACTCCCACTCGCCATAACAACGCTCCGCAACCAGTGAATGCAACTAACAAGAACACATCCCCTGTGGCATCGAGCATTCTCAAGCGCTTGGGCATTGACGAAACCGTCGACTACAACAAACCACTGATGGACATTCAAGATCCCTACTACCACCACTATGCTCGGTACACCAGCAGCGAACGCAGCGCCAGCGAATGCAGTGCTGACAACCATGAAGCTCAGAAGACCAAAGCTCGATCCGAAACTCCCGAGAAACTCGAGGCAAATCTACCAATTAAGAAGGAAGAACCCGAGGAGAAGGAGAACTCTGAGGAGGAAGAACGACAAGAAGAGAAGCCTAAAATTCCATCACAGGCTTCAACTCCCAATGGAGAGCTTAACCTATCGACAACTGATAGAAACCATGAGGCAAGTCCCAAGGCAGCTGCCAGTCCCGAAAGCAATCGGTCTGGCACCCCAAAATCTCCCGCCTCCAGCCACAAGTCATTCGGTGGAGATGGCGAGAAGAAATACCCAAGCGACAGCTTAAACGCTCTGTCCTCTATGTTTGATTCGCTCAGCAGTGTCGGAAGTGCTAGATCCCAGCATCAACAGCAGCAACAAAATCAACAACAACAACAGCCAACAATTGTCAAATCCGAGGAATCCTTATCGGCGGCTTCAAACTCTTTGGCCGCCCTCCGACAATTCTGCGATCAAAAAGAGAAAACCGCATAAAATTTCGACAAACCAATCAAACCATCAATAACAACGTCGACATCGCTACGGTCGATAAGTTTAGCTTTGGAATCCGGTCGCCATATCGGCGACCGCAGTAATATAGACTCGTTGCCAGAGTCTACACAAACAGATGCTACGGAACGGGCCATCAGAAATCGGTGTAATGCGGTCGCCGGATTGGCAGCCGGGCATCATAATAATATAAATCATCGCTATCGCCTTCGTCATCGTAGAAGCATCATTGCCGATCAACAGGTGGTGATGCCGCCAAACGACTTAGGACGGCGAAAGCGACCGGGCTGATTTGGGAGCGGAGGAGGACAGTTTTATACAAAAAACATAAACTTCGCCACATGGGAACAAATTCAATGAGGTAAGTTCAATTCGAAATCATTATTTGAAAATCTCTTTTTCTCTTTCTTTTTCATATGAAAGTCCAATGTCCGTGAATAAAAAATCTAATCAACTTTTGTTTCCCTTTTTTGTTTGTGTTTTTCCAGGAATCTTCCTAGACATTCGCCTGACATTGAGATACTAGCAAATCCTTGAAATAAAAACAATCTACCGAACACTGGAACTTTGACAACACAACCAACAAAAAAAAAAACAGAAAATATTTTCACGCTAAAATTCTATTTGATGAAAATTGAGAAATGAAAAATTAATACTGAGAACTGAGAACTTCAAACCACAACGAAATGTCAAATTTTTGAAAAGTCAATCTTGACAACGAGTGGAACTAAAGGGATTCTTAAAGAAATTCAACTTTGGCTGCAGAAGAAGATACCAAAACTTAAACACTACAAATATGATGCAGCCTCAGCCCTTGTTAGGGCTCCAAGAGCATCCATAAAGAGATACAAACTGAAATTCAATATAAAAACAAAAATTAGAACTTATTTCTTTTTCTTTATTTTATTAAGTCTTTTATATCAATTTACACTTCCTGTGTCAAAATATATGAGTTTTTCAAAGGAATTATGGTCAGCAATAATTTAAAAACCGGCGTTCGTTTTTTTTAAAGATATTCCCTTAAATATATTAAACTACGAATCGGTGACGTTTTTGTAGGTTATTGAATTTTGAATTCTTGCAATTTATTATTTTAAATTGAAAAACACTTTTTATTTGGTTTTCGAATTTCTGTTTGATTTGCAGAAATCGTTGAATTGCAGTCGAAAATAGCTTAGCATTGTTTTTGAATTCCGTAAAATTGACATATTTCTTGAGCCAGCCGAAACAGACCATCTTTGTTTGACTAAACTTCTTAAAACATTTTAAATATCGTTCGAGAATCAAAATCTTATACTGTAGCTTTTTCTTAGGCTGAAAAGGAGTCATAGTCTCGAACTTAGGCAATTTTAGCCATTACCATTATGATGTCTCGTAAATATTTTTTTTTGAAAAATTGAAGCCATTTTCGTTTATCGGGAAAATTAATTTGAGATGTCAAAATAAAAAACTTTTCGAACTTTGACTTCGGGATTTTATGTACTTAAGAAAATTTGATTTAAAAAACTACAATTTCTATGAATTATGAATTTCTTGAAAGGAGATGAAATATTGAGCTAATGCAACAGAAAGTTAAAATGTTTTGAAATTTGATGTTTCAGGAAAACCCTCACTAGCCTTAGTAAAAGCAGCACAATTTTAAATGAGGGTCTTTCAAAAGATTGCTGAAAAATTCTTTATGAAAAACAATTCGTTAAGCTTTTTTAGAAATTGATTAATGAAACTGAATCAAGGCTTCCACTAAAATATTGACAAATTTAAAAGAACAAGAATTTTTCACAATTTCTTAAACTGTGAGCAAAATTATAAATTGTTTAAAAACTTTGATTTGTAAAGGATGGTTAAATTTTAAGGGCCGAAGATGATTTTATTATGATAATATTGGTTCAATTATGTATGGAACAAAATATCGACTAAATGGCCGCCGCGATCTCGACGGCACACCTCCATCTGATGGTCCAAATTTTCGATGACGCTGAGGCATAATTGAGGTTCTATGTTGTTAATGTGACGAATTATCTCATCCTTTAGCTCTTGAATTGTTACTGGCTTATCGACGTACACCTTTTCGTTCAAATAACCCTAAATAAAGAAGTCCAACGGAGTCAAATCACATGATTTTGGCGGCTAATTGACATCGCTACCACGTGAGATAACACGGCCATTGTTTAATAAGCTGGGTGGCAAGTGGAATCCCTTCCTGTTGAAACCACATATCGTCCACATCGATATCTTCCAATTCGGGCCTTTTAAAGTTCATTATCATCTCACCACCATTCACAGTAACTGCCTGACCGGCTTCATTTTGGAAAAAATACGGCCCGATGATGCCACCAGCCCATAAACCGCACCAAACAGTCACTCTTTGTGGGTGCATTGGTTTTTCGACAATCACTTCATTCGCCCAAATGCGGCAATTCTGCTTATTCACAAATTTACGGAGGTGGAAATGTGCCTCATCGCTGAAGATGATTTTCTTCAGTAGGTATGCATTTAGATTTGAACGCCCATTTTCATAATAAGCCTGAATAACTTTAACGCGTTGACATGGAAAGCATGGTTCAAATTGAGTTAGTCTGAAATTGAGAAATGTCAAATAAAATGCAGAAGAAAACTTGACGTTTAGGCAAAGATTTTGCTTGAAAAATTGTCCTAATTAGAAGTTTTGTTGTAACCTCTTCGTCAATCTAATTCTTCTTTTATGATATTTTTTGTTTACTTTTTAAAATTTTCTAAATCTCAAATTTTATAAAAAAACGTGCGTTGTTCGATTAGATTTAGTCTTGACATCACTTGTCTCAAATGCCGTCGGAATTTATTTCCAGTTACAGCTGAAAATTGTTACAAACCAACTAGTTCTTCAAAATAAATTTGACAAATTTCTATACTCGGGTTAAGAAAACGATTTACTTTTAATAGAAATTAAGAAATATGTAGATTAGGCCTTAAGGAGATGATTGGCAGTTAAGCGTTTGAACGTTTTCTAAGTCGAAGAAATTGTGTACTACTTAAGCTTTGGGTCTGGATTCGGAATCATTGACAGCTATATAGTTTTCATAAGGGTTTTGGTAGAAAGATAACATTCGTTGCTTGAGTTTCTGAAGATAAAATCATGCTAAAGTATTTCCAACAACGTTTAAAAAGAAGGTCTTCAAAGCGTTATTTGAACTTCCTATTATTGAACATTCTTTTAAAATTAAATTAATTTAAACTTGGAGTGCTTTAACATACATATGTACCTACTTCTCTCGGTAAGAATCTTAGTTTAACTGAAGTTTCAATTTTAATCGTCAAACTTTAAAAAAATATATTTTGACGGATAAAATTGAAAAGAGGTCTATACAAGTACAAAAATGATTATTAATGTAAAACAAATTACCCCAAAATATAATTCTGTATTTTTTTTACTTTTGACAAAAATCAATTTAAAGTCGAATCGGAAGAAAATTTGTGTTCAAATTATAATTTTTTTAACAATTCAAGAAAATTCGTCAAATATTCTCTGTTATCGGTACAAAAAAAAATATCAATTCAAGTCATTCGATATTGGAGTCAGGGTACAAGCAGACTTTTATAAAAATGAACCTGGTCGAAGAAAAAAATGCACATCAGTAAATCAGTACCTATTTTGACAAGAATCTCCTCCCTTTTCTTGATCAACCATTGTCTTCAATCACGATCATATAAAAATCCTTCTTTTTTATTATTCAAGTATATTCTTTTACAAGTACCTACTATCGTATAGTCCCGCACCATTTCTTCCTCTCAAAAGTAAAATCGATAAACCAATGCTAAAAATCAAGAAAGTCAACCAACATAAAACGATATGGATAGATTCTTTGTTCATTCGTTTCATGGATGATCCAATTTTTTGTTGTTGTTGTCTTACATCAACTTCAATTTTTTTTTTTATATCGAATGATATGGCAGCATCCGCATGCTGCTCCTCGGCCATATTGTAAAATAAATTCTTCCAACTTTATCTGTAAAATCAACTTTTATATGCACCGAGTTGCGATGCAAACTTTATGGAAGAAAAGATTAAAAAAAAGAAGAAAAGCATCTCAAAAATATATATGTATATTTGTGCGCGATGACAAAAAATTAGCATTGAAACTACTATACAGGATATGAGGCTTGGGATAATGCACCGGAAAGTGCAAGAGTGCAATTGAAGCTCTTTCATGACTATAGGTATACAAATATACACACATGTACATTGTACATAGATACTGGTTCTCGTAGATAGATACTGCAACAATATAAAATACAAAATAACTGGCTTATTGCATCTTCAACTTATGTATACTCATGTATATAGGAGAGGACATTCCTCGTTTTCATGGTTATTTGTTGTTCTTTTTTTTTTATTTTGTTCTCATCTTGCATTGTCTTGGCCTTGCATTGCATTGACAATAATTTTCATTGGCAATAGTAGCAGCAGCAACAAAAGTATACACACATAAGTATATCTTTATAGTCAACCCATAGATATACAACAAAGTATAGAGCTTAGATACTTTATGTGAGCGCGTGCTTTGCTGATTGCGAATCGATGATATTTCCTTGGGTCTAGGATGCGCGCGAAAGGAGCTGGATTTTATTTTATTGTCCCCATAGATGGAAGAGAGAGGTTATTTTCCATTTTTTTTTTTTTTGTAATATATACTCACGACTTGCTGGATGGACTGCCAAAGGGGCCTTGGATCAATGATATTTCCAAATGTGTGACATCAAAATTGATTAGATACGCCTATTGTCAAAAATGTTCAAATTCAAAGGACATTTTACAATCCAAACACAGATTGACTGTTAATGAAAACCAAGGAAGGAAGTTCAAAATTCTGCAATCTTAACATCCGTAAATTCGTTTTAATGAATTATTTTTTTTTCTGCAAACACACTAATCTTTTTTTGAAAACTCTGCAGAACTGAGAAAATATTCTTTAAACAATTTAAGTGTCAGAAAACTCGTCAAAACTTCAATTCTCTTCTCCAAATGATTATTTTGTTCCTTCTAGCTTGTTATTCTGCAATTTCATTTATCCACTTGTAAACATTACAAGTCTGCAAACCAAAAACTTCTGAATTTCAAAATCTGTGCTTAAAAATTTTGCAGAATTATACCTCTTCAAAAATTTACTAATTTTTTTTTTAAATTGATTAAACTATTGGTCAAACTATTTCGAACCAAAATTTTTTCTCTGCAAATTTAAGCTAAGTTTAAAAATTCATATATTGCTGAAGTTACCAAAAATTTTATAATACAAAATATCTAAAGATGTCCAATTTTGTACAATTTACTGCAGTGCCTATTTTGTTTTGACTGTACATCCCATGGATTCCAGAATTCTGCACATACCTACAATTTCTGCAAATTCTATAAATCCACAGTTGCTGGTAGTCTTCTTTCTCTCAAAATATTGTTTGCAGATCCCAAAAATGATTACACCGCATTCAAAGGTTAGACAATATTTTAATTTAAAACAATCCGACATTTGGAACAATTCCATTAGGAGCAAAACCTGCTCTTCGGTCACTTGGATCGATTTGCTTCACCTTCAAGGGCAAAATACGTCCCTGGAGCATTCATCTATAGTTTTCATTCTCAAAAACTGTACACGAAAAGGAACAAATTGTAATAGATACATTTTATTCAATTGTCCTCGTTGTTGTGCGGGATTATAGACTGATGATACTTCCAAGAGAATGGCGCTTTTCACGATTTTTCTCTCTTTATTTAACTGCTGCTGCTTGCAGTGAGTTGAGAGTGGGTCTGGGTAAGTATTGTACTTGGACTTGTACCCCTCTTGCTTGGCCGCTTAATTTGTTAAATTCAGTTAAACAAAAACAGAATAAAAAAATCGTTCTGTTGTTTTTGTATCTTTACACACATTTAAGAGGACACAAACTGTATACTGGTAGAATTAGGTAGCAGCAATAATAGATACCTAGATATGGACAGTACAGACGGACAGAAAGACGACTCCAACAACGATGCAATGCGACAAGAGATGAAGAAGACAAAGACGAAGTCGAAGAAGCTGGAGCACGGTGGAAGCTGGAATTCCATCCATGCATCATCATCGAGGCATTTCTGCAAAAACCATGAAGAAGATATTTGTTGTTTGTTGTTGTTGTTATTGTTATTGTAGTTTCTGAGTTGTCGATTGGTCGGTCGGACTGATGATGGTCGCGGACCTGTATCAGTTTTCGTGGACCTAGTCACGATCTGGTAATATGTTCTGTCCCGGTACTACCAATATACCTGAGCTATTTATGGCCAAGATTCGGTCCGAGGATAATGGAGCAGTCAGTGCGCGGAGGAGTAAACTCTGCAACTGATGCATTCGAACAAAATGTTCAATATCTTGGAGTGGAGGTGGTGCCGGTACTTTTACTGGGGCTGGTGATGGTGGTGGTGGCTCCCGAAATGAATTCACAGCCACCGCCAATACCGTGATGCCGCCACCGTCACCGCTACCGCCACCGCCATAGCCATCGCACAGCATCACATCCTATAGCCGCTGAACAGAAACACCACAATCGATTACAAATTAAATGATGCTGGTTGCGCTTCGAAGGATGCGCTCACCACTGCTACCTACTACTGATGCTCTTGTGCTGTAAACCAGCAGCGGTATCTATTTTATAGTTGCGCTACACTAAACTGTGTTTTGTGCTGGGTAATTTACTTTTGGTCAATTTTGTTTTCTTCTGTTTTTTCTTTTTTTTTCTATCGTACAAACTATTTTTGTTTTTTTTTATTTTTTTTATTTTTTAAGAAGATACAAATTTTTGTGGATTTTTCGATTTCGGTAGCTCCTGGGTAGCCGTGGGTGAAGTCGTGATCGAAGCATTTTTAAGTTTTAAGTTACGAGTTACGAGTTATTCGATTATTTAGTTTTAGTTTTATTGTTTCCTTTTTTTTTTTGATTTGGGTTTCTTCTTGTAACGTTAAATGGGAAGATGATGATAAAAATTGGTTTATATTTGATTTTGTAATGCATAAGAGGTTTGGGCTGGTAAAGGTCGAAATTTAAGATTTTAAGGTGAGGAAATTTGGTAACAAAGTATTTTGGCATGTAATCTAAACTGAAACTACCGTCTGATTACACGATTATTGAACTTTAAGTTGTTGAGTAATTAATGGAGTTAATTTTTTGTTGTTGAAATTATCTTTATATTTTTTTATTTTTAGATAGAATCATGTTCGAGCTTCTGGAATTAGAACTGACTTTTGATATGTCAAATGAAGATTTGAAATCTGTCTTCAGTTACAGAAATTTCTTCAGAAACTTATGTAGAAGAACTTCTATCAGTGAAGCAATATGTCGACAAAAATGTCTTTTCCCAATTCCTGAAAAACCACAAGTCAAAACCTTTTTTCAGAAACCATGAGTGTTCCTTATTTTTCCAAAATAAAAATCCACTTTAAATAAATAAAGACAATTTAAGTTAAATGTATAAGTAGACACTTCTTTGGACTTAAGTCCATTTTAAATGCTACTTCTCCGAGTAAACCATTACCATCGAGAAACCATTTAACTTCAACTGTACACCTATACCTTACTTTAAGTCACCATGACTATCCAGCCTTAAGCAAATGACCATTGGTTTTCGCGTCCATTGTGGACGACCGACCGACTGACAACGACTGGGCATTGCCGGTCTTTGGTCGTGCGTAAGATCGCTCGCAATTGATACGAGTCTCGGTATAATGCAGTAGCAATTGGAATTTAACTTTTAACAACGAAAATTGGGATGAAAATTGATTTCCAGTGGCGAATCTCGCGAATTAATTGCACACTTCCCTTAACCAGAAGCAACTCAGCATCACACAGACGCAGAACATCATGGCACACAATCGCACAGCATAGCACATTCTCGGATTCACATTCGCAGCCCAAGTTAAAGTTGAAGTTAAAGTTAAAGTCGCACCAAGATAGTAATCATCACTTAATTAAACATTCGGATGCGTTTTTTCTGTTGGTTTGCGTTGTTTTGATCTTCTTGAGTTGAGAATGCGCATCTTATTAAAAGAAGAAAAAAACACACTCCAAGGAGACCATCACAGTTCGGATTCGGACTTTGGTTAGTGATGGTGATGATGGTAGTTCCCATATACCGAAGCAGGGACGGGAACAAGGAGTCCAGAAAACGACCATCTCACATGGCATTGACAGTAATAAGTAGCAAAAGCGAGGTCGATCCGCCTTCCACGATCATCATCATCATCAGGACGCAAGCGAGTGAGTGGGAGAATGGCCAATACCTACTACCTGTTCCATCATCATCGAAAACAATCGCCTCAGACTTCAGGGATCTTTTTCAATAAATTATGCCGCTAACGTTCGTCGCGTTGTTGTCGTTGTCGTCGTTCTCGTCGTTGTTCTGTGAGTTATGCACCTTGCCCACTCCTGGGGACGTACCGGACGACGACGGTTTTGTTGCTTCGTTTCATTTGGAATCATCTAAAAACCATTGTGTTGTTGTTGGAACTCAAGAACGCCAACAAAAATATACGATAACGAAGACAACTGGGAATCGTTTCATTCTTCGTCGATCACCATCAGCAGCGGGAGCATCATCAGCCTGGATATACGAGTATCTTGTATAATGTTAAGGCAATGCCACAGAAAGGTACTGCACCATGATACAAAGGACGATGCCGAAAAATCGTGCCATACTGTCGCTATTGTGTCTGCTGATGGACGACATTGTGAACTTTTTTAGCCAGGATTTAGCGACGACGCGACGAAAGGAATCTCTCTCTCTATATGGGGGGATACCAAAATTGTAGCCTGATGGAATTGGATTTCACCAGAAAGATATTGAGGGACATATTTTTTTTTCTGGTTCTAGAGATAGTGTAGGATCCTTTACTGCTCTTCTTTTTTTTGTTAACTGACATTGATTGGGTTGGACTGTATTATTAAGACTGTGTTTTTTTTTCAAGAAGAAGAAATCTTTGAATTTTGGGAGTGTGGAATTTCTGATTGTGATAAATGGCTATCACTGATTAAACTTAATCTGGTTTAGGGTATTAGTTTGTATTTAAGGTTGAATTCAAATGATTTAGATACCAAATAAATTTGAAGAAAAATAAAAAAACAAACTCAGGACATAGTTTTGAACGACCAAATAAAACCTAAGTTATGAGTGCAATTAAACTAAGCTAGAAGGTCACAAATACTTACAATTTTATGATGGTAGTAAATAAAGGAATTCAAAGATATTTAGGATTTATTGTCAAGTGGTTCCGTCCGCAAAAAATCATTCGCAATAAAAATGAAAGACTTGTGTCAATATCTGTTGACGTTTTTCAACAAAAAAGTGACATTTTGGGGTGAAGTTTAACAGGTGAAGATTATTCTATTGTCTTATTTGAACAACGTAGGGTGCTCTTCATCGCTTAAGCTGTCTTCTACTTCTTCTTGTTTTAGCTAAACACTTCATTTCAACAGGAGTCTCTTTAATAAGAGTCTAATTTAATTATTGTCTCTATCTAAGGAGGGCTTGAAAAAAAATGGAAGTCAGAAGTTGAGCAATCTTTGACAAAACTTGGTGTAGAGGGTTTTTTACATCTACATTATGCTCATAATTGTTTCATGATTGCTTATATAAAAAAATTATTTTTTTAAAAATAATATTTCGATGTCTTGCTATTATGACTCAAAAATTAAGCATTTAACTCAATTTTAACTTCTGAAGCATAATTTTTATAAGTGAACTAAAATGTGTTTAAATATTTCAATAAGGTGTACGTCTTATATTATGACATTAGTATACAGAACTTTAGAAAGCACGTAGTATACGAGATACAACGTGGCGTATACGCACTATTTTTTTTTGTAATTTATTGAAATCATAAATATTCCTCCATTTTCATTTTAATTATTTTTTTAAACGTTTTATTTTTATCTATAAATTTTTTTTAATATAATTAAAACTATATTTAAGTCATAACAACATTGAAAGTCACTATAATTTTTTGATTTTTAAATTTATAGACATTCAACTTTTAGATACGTAAGGCGTCATATTCAAGCTCTAAAAATCATCCTTCATTCAAAAGGACATCCACTATAAGTATTAGATAAGTACCCTTTACAATATAGTATGTAGGTATGTACTTAGGTTCCAACCTACTTTACAATATGGCAGTTATACTATACAGATACCACTTTCGATAAATTGCAAAACAAAACTCTTTGTCCATCACCATCCTTGCACACCATTATTATAATGGAAGAAGTCCCACCATATAGCCATATCAATATCAGAAGGAGGAGTAAAGCTTGATGGAACCAAACCTTGCGTTCCCTATATCACAATGACATGTCAACCAACAGAGCATAGCACTCAACTCACTATACACTATACGAAGAAGATACGTATAGTACCTATAGGGGACTCTCTAAACCCAACACCAGTCAACATCGTTTTACCGCCAACATCACAAGCAGAAGCATCAGCATCAGCATCCAGAAGCATCCAGCATCATCAGTAACACCAACAACAACAACAAAAACTAAAAAAGAAACCATCATCAGAGCCAACAAGAGGAGCACTTCTTCCTCCAGATTCCAATGGCAGTCAACTCAACTCTTTTACGTTTGACGAGCAGAACAATGGAAAGGGGTGGAACTGCTTTTTGCCCTGTAGTACGGTACGCTGCTGTGCTACAACGTCTTCTTTTTATTTCATCTCAACTCATCTGGCTTTGTGTGTGTGTGTGATTTTGTATTTCTGTGCAAATGTGTGTGTTTAAGTGCACCAACCACCTTGCTTCCTTTTTGATGGATTTTATTCTGACAGTTTTGTGATGGCATTGGGAACGAAGCAACAAAAAAAAAAACAACATTAAAAGGAGCAACAACGACGACAAGAACTCTAAACCAAAGCAAAATCAACAAAAAGCCATCAACAACACCAACATATGTATGAATGTACGTATACACCAGCACAACAGGAGTAAAAGAAAAGGGAAGAAAGGGATGCGAATGGTTGACGTATACAAAAATGAGGATGTGTTGTTCTTGTTTTCCCTTTTAGCCTCGGGCTGGCTGCCTTCATGGCTATAGTAGAAACAAGTAGGTAGGTAGGTATGCTCGCGCGTCACCATCATCGCATTTGTGGGTCGAACCACCCGAGTTCCGTTTCAGACAAAATGGCGGAAATCTATTTAATTTTACTTGCAATGAAGAAAAACAAGTGGCAGAGAAATTAACAAAAAAAAAAAAGAGAAAGAAAAAACGATTGAAGAAGAAAATTGTGGAAAATTCAAATCCACTTGACATCTTAAGCAAATGATTTGGCCCATTAGCAGCAAAGGGATCAAAAAGAAGATACGACGACGACTGCGACGATGATGCTGCATGCACATAGGATCCACATCCCATCAGCTCAGGCCAAAAGCACCACACACATAACATAGAGATCCGGAGAAGTGCGTCAAGTATCTTCGTTTTTTGTTGGCTTCTTTTCGGTAGGTTGGAAGGTAGGTTTTGGTAAAAGATACTCGTACTTTGTGTCTGAGCTCTGTCTGTCTGTCTGTCTTGCTGTCTCCGACTTGGTGCTGGTGGTTGTTTTCTGTTGCTGTTGTTAGTATTTCACCCGCCGCGCCGCCGACTGACTGTCGGGACTGATAATTTAATTAACAATTTCCTCGGGCAATTAATCTTGTGACCCAATCAAATGAAGATGCACCGCATCGTTCCCAGTTGTTCTCATGGATGTGTGCCTGTGCACTTCTATATAGCGCGATATCTCAATTTCTTTCTAGAGGATTTTTCTATGTTTTTTTTTTTCCTGTTCCCATCAGAGACGACGCGACGACGAATAGGACAACAGACGTGGAAACGAGACTGGATCTAGATGCCCATACTCAAGTTAACTCACTGATGATGATGAAGATGAAGACGATGATGATGCAAGGGAAATTAACTCTAAGCGAAATATAAATGTAAGTATGTATGTATGTTTGTATATGTATGTAAAAGGGAAGAGAAAATAATTACGTCTTGAAAAATTACCCTGTCACTCTGACTTTCTGGGTATTAAGCATTTTGTTCTTGATGTCGGGTCTTATTTTTCTTTTATTTTTTTTATCTAAATTTTTTCTATATTTTTAAATGGAAACAAGTGGATTTTACTTTCTTTCAGTTTTTTATTTTTTTAGAAAGGATATCTCAATTTGACAGACTTGAAAAATCTTTGTTTGAAATGGTGATGCTGATGGTGAACAAAGAAGGGTTTTGGATAAGGATGAAGTGAAAACAAGATACTCTTTGTATTTGATACCTTCAATGATGGTGTCGTTTTTAAGGGTTGCAACCTTTTAAATGAATGATTAATTTCAAGCAATTAATATTTTTTGTTATATTAAGATGAAACCAAAGATGGCTTCCGACGAAGAAGAAGGACACACCACCGGTCAAGTTTAGCAAATGCTCATGTTCAAATTGGGAAGATGTCTGCTTGAGTAGTGAACTTATATCATTGCCTTAAGTTGGGACTGGATATTATGCAATTTTTTAGACAATTTTGGGACAGATGCATTAGTTAGTTCAAAACTGAACTCTTATGAGGAATCCAAAATTGCCATTACCAACTATTATTTTTTGAGCTCGGTTACATCTGACTTGACTTCTTCTTTAATTTATTTTGAAGATTATTTGAGAAGTACAAATCTTCTAAGGAGTCTTAATGAAGACGATTTGAAGCTCTGCTTCTTAAAAATAAAAACTCAAATTTAACAGATTTTTGGTAGAAAGAATTACTACACACAAAATCACAACTTTAATTAAAGATTCCTAACTTAAACGACACTAAAATGTATCAGTTTTTAAAGGTTTGTTAACATTCAACTTAAACGAACTCGATTTTCTTCGTTTGAATGCTAATAAATTTATATTTTTTAACGTTTTGTAGAGAAATCTTCACATAGATGCTTAAGCGAAAGTTCAAAATTCGACTTCTATAAGGAAACTATTTTTGTTTAATAGAAGATCTAAGCTTGACATAAATTTCAATTGCAAAATGTTCGATTTTTAAGCAAAAAGAAACTGAAATATTAGTTTTTAATCGTTTGCTTTAGTAGAAATAATCACAGCTCTTGGAATAATTTCTTGAGCTGAGGAGGAAATCAACAAAAGTCGAAGGTGGCGGTGATAAGCTAAACCTTTGACACTTTTCGACATGACAAGTATTCAAATTTGTGTTTACCGTTTGAATATGCGTACCAAAGGCCAAAACAATAAAAGCTGACACAAAATCTTTGTCATTTCTTTGGGCTAAATGTCATACATATGTCGAAAGTTGACATTTCAAACCAATTAGCTTTGAAACCCAAACCAGTCACTATCTATAGGTAGTGTTTTAAGTTCAAATATCAATTTGAATATCTTATCAAGACAATTAACAATTAAAATTCAAATAACCAGGAACATACATATACATACATACATACCTAATCTATTTCAAAAAACAACATTCCAGCAAGTAAGTAAGATATACAGATACCTACAACAAATAACTCTTTACATGAATATCATAAACCACGAATTCATATTATATTGCATATAAAGTTGGTTCGAGAAATACAACGAATAAAAATAAAAGTTTATTCCGACACACAAAAGCGAACAAAAAAAAAATTATAATAAATGTTATGCATGATTAATCACATGCAAATAGGCGGCAACCTCAACAACTACCGCATGTGTTTACAAGTCTTATGAAACAATCAACAAAAACCAGCCCAAAACGCCATTGTTGTTGGATAATATAAACAAATAATGTAATGTAAATACAACAAAACAAAAACAAAAAAATAGAAAGAAACTCAAAAGGCGGCAGTAATAAAACAGCAGCAACAAGTAGATTATAGGCACCTAAGTCCTACATACATAAATACATGTGCAAAGGTAATAGAGTCTCGTGCTTAATCCAACATCAACATCTCTCCTCGTTGCTTTTCATTATTTGCTTTCCGACTTTTAACTTCGCCCACAACCTTCCCCGCCTCCTGACAAAAGTCGCAACAGTTGGCAGAAAATAATAAAAAAAAAATAAAAATTAAATTAATTTCCTCGAATAAACAAAACTGATCGCATTTAATTAGCAAATCGTATAATTTTAATTAACTGCTTCAACATGCGAGTAAAGTCAAAAATCCACACACAGTGTGCGTTATTTGAGCGATCACGGGCCGCGTATCCGGAAGATACTTGCAAGCTAAAACACATCTAAAAATGCGCGTCCGACAAAACAGAAACACACACACGAATTTTTCATCAAAAACTCACATCATTCCCCAAAAATCTCGAAATATGTAAATTAAAGATAAAAAAGGAGAAAAAGTAAATTCCAAAGTATCTAATAGATACTTTCCACTGTACGAATACAAAAACAAACAACAACAAAAAAGTATTTACTAGATACTCTCGTGCGTCGCTCGTACTCGTGAAAATGACAAGCAAATTTGATTGGTTCGAATAGTTAATTTGAAAATTTATGCGCATTAAAGCAAACGACGAAGTTGATTTGTTTGGTCTACTATGCGGTGTCTACTCAATTATTGGTTTGATCGCTTTCAAAAAGGCTCCACAATCCAACCATTTCATTCGATTTTATTTAAATCCAATACACAAGCTGCCAAGCCGCGCGCCGCCGCCGCCGCCGCCACCGACCCGACACGACGACGACGCGACGCGACTCTTGGCCGCTAATATTAATTCTCACTCTTTCGTTGGCTTCGGCGAACTATTAAACTTTTGTACACACCACAAAACTAACTTACCGCAACACCATCAACTATTACTTGACGAAAATAAAAACAAAAAAAAAGAAGTAATCAATGATTAAACGCCCCATTGCATTGCAAACGCCCCCCAAATTACGTGTTCGGCAGAACTTCAAACACCTTACGTGCACCGCCAGGCATTACAGTGGAACAGTCAATCATAAAACTTGGTGTTGATTTTGTTCAATGAAAATTTGGCTAATTTCGCCCAAGTCAAAAAAATCGAAAATCCCTGTCCAATATTTATTTTATAAATTTGAAATTCAGTTTAG
Source organism: Scaeva pyrastri (assembly GCA_905146935.1). Classification (NCBI taxonomy): domain Eukaryota; kingdom Metazoa; phylum Arthropoda; class Insecta; order Diptera; family Syrphidae; genus Scaeva; species Scaeva pyrastri. The sequence goes on along the minus strand of LR989927.1, from coordinate 39,397,771 downwards.
TAAAATGAAGGAAGATGATCTATTTCAAGACCCCGAATACTAGACAGAGACTCAACTTAAATAAGAGTTTAAGATACTTGATGAATCTTCATTAATTTATAACAGCAGCTGTTTCTTGTCTTTTGCAGATATTGTTCAAAATTACCTAAGCTGTGTTTTATTCACTGCTGCATATCTAACGCAGTAAAATTTCCCTAGGCAAACAACAACAATTTAATAGCTGTCGAAAAAAAAGCCATTAGTGTTGGGGATTATTATAACAAATGTGTTTGATCGTTTTATCCACTTGAATGCTGAACTAGCTATACAGCAGTGAATAAAACACATCTCGATACTCGCGTTGAACAATGTGGCTAACTAGTTAGCTCTCTAATTTATCATCTGCATTTTTTTATAACTTAAAGAACACAGTATTGACCCAAGCCACAAAGCTATTAGTTTTGAAGTGAAGTCTAAATTGAATAAGTTTAATTTAAGTCATTTACATTTCCTCTCAAGTTTTTTTTAGAAGGTCATACTTAGACCGCAAAAACGGACCCTCAGTATCTTATGTAGGTATTAAAAATTTAATTTCGGTTTCGTTTAATATTGAATTCCGAGTTCAATGGTTAATTATCCCACTGTGCACCTGCCGCCGCGCCGCCACTATGCAGTTAGACGCGACGAGCTTGACGGTGGTGTTGTCGACAATGAGGCAGCATTTTTGTATTGTTTGGATGTCGCGCCAAAAAATTTCAAATTTCTATCTAATGAATCGATTTGTACTCGTATCTGTCTGTTTTCTATTTCCCATAGATACTTTTTTTTCTAATTGTTGTTATGGTTTTTTTTTTACTTTAAGATCAGTACATAATAATTAAATAGATGAACACAAATTCCGAATGAAAAAAAAAAAAAAAAAAAAAATGAAAATAAATCGAATTATCAATGAGATATTAAGGTGATATGTTTAGGATACAAAATTGCTTTTGATCAAAGAAAAACTTTGGTTATATCAGTGATTTTATGTGATGATGCTGATTTTATATCATCAAGTTTAATGATTTTACTTAGAAATCAATTGAAGTTTGATGGAAGAATTTATTTTGTGAATTATCATTTTTCATAGCACTAAAGTTTATAAATCAATTGAAGTGTTTATATAATATATTATGGAAGAAGCTTTTGAAGTTGGCTTTGAGTTGATATGAAATTTGTATTTATTGAATTGTTTATATAGATTAGGAGTCTTTAATAAGATTTTTAAAAATAGCTTTTTAAAACCCCAAAAAGTTCAATTGAATTTGAGCAATTTTCTACTTTACTTTCAGGAAAAATTATTCAATAAGCGATTTATCATTAAATCATAATTTAAAAAAAAATTACTCCGAAGCAATTTTAAACAATTTTAGCACCTTTTTGTACAAAAGTTTAAATAAAAAATAACTTAAGTTGTTAGTAGCAAACTAATCAAACTTTAAAATTTGTAAATTGTGAAAAACATTGATAATTTGCTAAAATGGTCAAAAAAACTTCTAGGGTGTATATTTCACAACAAGTGGCTATCAATTTTGCAACAAACTATTAATTGGTATATTTAACAAAATTGGGATAAAATTTACAATTCATTGTTTGCTTTACAATCACTTTTACAAGCAAACTGTTAAAATGATCTCAAATCTCTGAATTTCACCCCAAGTGTCTAATGTTAGCAACTTATATTCTATCGAAAGTACAAAAATATGTGAAAACGATAACCCGAATTTGTTAAATTAACAACATTGTAGTTAAATCAAAAGCTAAAAATCTAGAATTTTCAAACCAAATTTCTTGAAGTTGTGCTTTCAACATCCATTTTTTTCGAATTCACAACCATGCAATCAAATTTGCAAATATCTTAACATTTTCTGAATTCAAAAGAATAGTAATAGTGATAGTTTTGCCCTGTTGCCTCAGATCGTGGAAGATTAAAGTGAAAATAATCAAGTATTTACTATTAATTCGCCGTCGCCTACCATTCTTTTAGACTTAAGGCATTCCAAATCGTTAAAAATTTAAATTTATCTAAAAGTATGGTTCCGTTCTTAGCACGTAAGTCATTTTAAGTTACTTATTTATTTGTAGATACATACAGCTGCGATAAAAAAATAGCACCGCAGTCGAATAGAATCTTTATGACGTAAAAAAAGAAAATTCAATGTTTGGAATCTAATTTTCTCCTCTTAAATAAATTAACTGTTGAACTATAATTAATTTAAAAAAGAAAATGGACTTGAAATTTATTACATTTCCCGAGATTTGTTAATTTCCCATTATTTTGCCAGTCAAAATAATAGCACCGCATCCTAAAAATATCTTACAAAATGAAAACTGCACCATTATTGCTAATATTAGGAATACATTTTTGAATTTGTTTAAAAATTGGTACAGATCAATATTTTGTGGTATGTCCTTTATTTACAAATACAGATGTATAGCGCCTTTGCATTGAGTCTACAAGACATTGGGATCTTTCGACAGAAATCGATTTCCAGCAACTCTCACCGTACACCAAAGTTCATTATTCTTTCTTGGACTCTTCCGTCTTTACGTCGGACCAAAGGTTTTCGATTTGATTTTAGTCTGGGGACTGTACAGACCATTCCATAACACCTAGTCTGCTATACAGAAATATTTTTTTTGGAATGTTTGTTGGTATGCTCACTTCATTGTTCATTTGGAATAACCACTTTAAAAGGCATTTTCTCAGGAGCATAACGCAACATTTTGTCCTGCAGTATTTTCGCATACAGATATTTACCCATGATACTTTTTGAACCAGTATATGGAGCCAACACCGTAATGGTTCATCCGCCATGTTTGATGATTTTGATGTGTATTTGGGATGGTCACATATTGAGGCTTTCTAACATGACCTTGATTATCTTCCACCAAATAACATATTCATGTTAATCGTTCGAAAAGTACCAAATAAAACCACAGTGCTATTTTTTTTGACCGGAACTGTATATCTAACTACATTCGAGAGAATTTTTTATTAAACAATAACGTTTTGTAAAAAAAATCTTAGTCGACCGTCCTATATTTACCTGTCTTAATAAACATAAAACAATAATAATTTAAAGGGTCGTGGTCACTCAAAGAGCAGCTTACTCCTGCTCAGGTGGGAACATCTTTCAAAAAAAAAATTCCAGACAGTGAACTTGAGCTGCAATTAGAGTTTAAAGACGAGTTACTCAAATGGAAAAAAATAGAAGTAGATAATCAATGATTTTAAAGGCCCCACATTCATTATCTCACACAAAAACCTTGTGTTCTTAAAGTGATTCTAAAAAAAAAATGTGAGATATGAATTTGGGTATGTTTTGAACAAAATTGCGATATCTTTGTCAAATACAAACATTTCTTAAAATGTATTGTTTTCTAAGAACTAGTAAAAAATAATTACAATCTGCTATTCCTTTAAACCTATTTTATTGATTTTAAAAGAATTTATTCGTTTTAGATTTCACAATGCAAAACGGTCACCAGTGAGATGAGCACCTCAGACTAGGTTAGAAATAACACACCAAAGCAGCCTTATTTAGATTTATTAAATGGTGTTAATTTGAGAATGTTAACAATAATTACTTATGTTCATCAATTTTACAAATTATTTTGAATAAAACGATATTTTAACTATTGATGACTTGCCGGTTTTTTATATATTTTATTTTGGAAGCTTTGTTTAGACTACAAAAAAGTTAATTTTGTAGATCAGTGTAAGGAGTACAAATGGTTGTATGTTCGATAACGAGGATTTCAATTCGACAGCAAAAACTTGTGAAAATTACAACGAAATTTAAATTTTTTACAAATTATGTTGTAGATTCTGCTACAATCTTTTTTAAAAATTTTTTCGGTTTTCATTTCTACAACATGTGTTTTGATTTCTACAATTTGGTTGACATTGACAGCAATGGATGTATGTATGGTCAAATGTGACAACGAATGCAATAAAATTAACTGCGATTTTCATAATTTCTGCAACTGATTTTTTCGGTGAGTTAGTATTGTTATTAGACAGTTAAACATTTTGCACCAAAAAAAATGTCATTAATTGTGTGAAAAAATCAACGGAAAATATTTGTAGAATCTGAAAATTGTTTTTTAGAAAAGCTGGATCGAATTTTAATTTCAGAAATAAGAAGCAATTTCAAAAATCTTTTACTGATCATAGCTTATGTGAAGAATTCATATGGGAACTGAAGCAGTTATAACTTTTTATTTCAAACCATGTACTACGAGTATATCAACAATATAGAAATTGTGAAGAACAAATTAACAATATTGTATCAAATTCAAATGTTTGAGATTACATTTTTCGATAGCTTTGCTAAAAGAAAAATCATTTAATATTTATGAAACAAAGTTTTTTTTAAAGTAAAGTCTATAGTTATTAAAGATTATAAAAGATTCTTCTATAGACGTTAATATTGTAAATTTCTAGGATCACGAAATGTAAACTTTTTAATTTACTGTTATAAACCAAAAAAGTCGATCTGAAATGCGTTTAAGAATTTTAAATTATATGTTATGGCAGATATGACATACAAGTAGCAGACAAAGTTTGACCTAATGCCATTGGAAATTTTATTTCATGACTTTTTAAAGTTGTTAATGATTGCATTGCAACGATTTAGAGAATTAATCAAACTGAAAACGAATTTATTTATTTTTACTCAATTTCTAAAACTTGTCCTGATTATTCCAATACTTTTTGCAAAAATAAAAATTAGTTTAGTATGATATAAAAACAAGAACAAAAAAAAAAACAGACTAAACAGCTCCAGAATTTTTATGTCGAATGAAAAATTTCACTTTTTGACTTCAAAAATAATTATTTTTTTACCTCCTTAATTGTTGATTTAAATTTATAAAAGCAGAATAGTTTTTGAACATTTTTTTAAAGAAAATTATAGCTAGGAAAATCAGTAAATATATGTTGTGCCCCAAATTCAAACAAATCGGTCCATCCGTTGAAAATCGAACTTTACCTGAAGTAGACTCATACAACGACGAACAGACCTTTCATTAAAAACAAAAGTGGAAGAAACTATAGCTCCTTTAGAAAAGTGTAGCGTTCTGCGACACTCGATGGTTTGAAAAATACAAAAGTATAGCCATCTTCATCTTTCGCGGTATAGTGAATATAGGAAACTCTTCAACAAAAACAACAGCTTTTCAACTCTATTGTGGTATTACAAAATCGTCATTTATTATATGCCTAGGCCTATAGCAAAATATTCAGCTTATCTGGGACTTGTTGTGAATATTCTGAATTCAAAAAATTAAACCTCCTCGCATGTACCAAACATATTTACAAAATTATTAATATTGCAAAAGATCATCGAACAAAAATGTGAACCCAGGAGTGGAAGAATTCATGACTGATTCGAAACGGGTGGCTGAAACACCAATAATAGTCAATAGCTTAAGCCATCGTTCTCAAACACAGTTGAGTTTTGGAAAAGATTGCTCCTACTTCCATATTTAGATTCGTTGATTTCTTCACTTGAACAAAGATTTTCAAAACTTACCAGCATAATCCCTTTTTATTTAGCATTTAGTTGGAGAGGCTGAGTTGTCGTACAATCTTTGGAAAATAATCTCCAGAAGATCTTCAAAATCTCGACTTATGCGATGTTGTACAAGAAGCAGATGATTTTTTTTTTCGACAACAAAACTTGATCTTCATATGACCATTTCTTTACCATGCACCAGTTCGGTTGGAAGAACTTTTAGCACGTTAAAAGTCAAAACATGGCTACTATGAATAACCATGATTGAAGATCGTTTGAATGGTTTAATTGAATAATCTGAAAATCATAGGAGCAAAATTTTAAACGATTTAGCAAATTGTTAAACCTATTTTTAGCAAATTGCTTAGCTAAAAAGATGGTTTTGCTAATTTTTAACGATTTTAACATTTTACTATCTCTTAACATATTGGTAAAGTTAAAATTCCGAAAACCCTTCTTTAACTTTTAGCAATCTTCTAAGTCCATATGATATCTATCAAATATAAAAGGCTTAATTTTTGAATATTTTTAGGTAGATATTATTGAGTCATTTTTAGTGGATATTTTAATCCCGTATTTCTTGTTATTAAAAGCTGATCTTAAAAAGGATGAATTCGTGTTCATATTAGCCACCTCTTCATATTGACTAGGAAACAACTCATAATCAAACCATACTTTTCCAAATTTCCTTATCATTTTCCAATATGATAATATTCCCCAAGACAGAAAACAATTTTATGTATACAAAACTACTTACAAGTATCAAATTAAGTTTCATCCACCCTGCAGCACTTTCTCCAAAGAACAAAAAAAAAAAAAATAGAGAAAACTGAATTTGATATCAAAACCTGATCTGACACATTATATTTATATACGAGTTTATACATACTCGTATATAGTGTTCTTTTGTTCTTTATTATAAACGTAAACCTCTTTTCGATTGATTTATGATGGCTTCATTCTATGATATGCGGGATAAAAATATATATGTACCAATATTTCCATGAAAAATCAAACCATCACGCACACAACACAACTCACAAACATATTCCACACATAATACGAGTATAGAGCTTCACTCGTCAATAAAACAGGCCATATGGAATAATACATTTCTCATCGGGTTTTTCCTTTTCATTTTAATAATTTATTGATGTCAACCTCGTTGTATAATAAACCCGAAGTCAGGGTGAAAGTAGATATGTATGCGGAGTAAGAATATTCCAAAAAAAAAAAGGACGAAAACAAAATCCATCAGGACTATCTCTACCCAAATATCCAAAAATCCACAGCGTCAGCATCAGCATCAAAATCCAGCATCTTACATATATGTGAACTGTGTGATGTGATGTAATATTTTGCGTGTAAATGTGTGAGCGTTATAAGAAAATCAATGCGTGATGTGTCTCTCCCAATGCGCATCTAAAACATTTAATCCCTTACGCACTATGTCCTGTCAAAAAAAAAAAAACTATAATACGGCAGGGTTGATTTTCCAATTACTGTATATCATCGTACATCACAGCATCACACAGCCAGCCCGTTGAAACGAACTACTTCCCGTATTCGTATACATAAGTAGAAAGGACGAGTGAAAGCAAAAGCACTCTGTGCGACAGGATTTTTATGATATCTATGTCCAATCTGATGATTTATTTACGAATATCGAAACGGACATGTTCTTCTGTGATGGTTTTTCTTGCTACATATATATTGTACTACCACCATTATACCACCCATACATACTGGTATGCGTATACGTATACAGCAGAGATTCAGCGAGGAACACAAGTGATGTGTAGATGTAGGTTTATAGGATTTTATGTATACAAGTTCGTCCTTTTTCCATTTTCTTTTCTGAGTGATTTATTCCTGTCAAGAAAATACACCAGAAATAAGGGATGATATCATTTTCCCGGCTCAACGCACCAAAATTATACCTTCACTCTACATCTACCCATACAACAACAACAACTACAAAAAAGGACCCTTCTTATTTTTTGATTTCGTTTCGTTTGTTCTTTTTGGACGATTGTGAATGAGTGTGTGTGTGTGTGAATGGTTCAAATCAATCTCCCTCTCTATAGTCTTCGTCCATCTCAATTTTCATGTTATTTTGATTGGATTCCGAATAAACGCACACACACACATACAGCCAGACACACATACCTATACCTACGCACTTAAAAAGGGAGGTTAAATTTGTATCTGACATGTCACAGGATAATGGCGTAATGGCGATGGATTGCTGCCTGCCATTTCAATCTTCTTCATCGGAGGCTTGTATGGATATAGAAATAGATATGAACATGGACAATATCTAACATACCTTCCTTCATCTAGGAGTGCGGTGCAAAGCGGCAACAAAAGGCACATCATACTCGTCGTCGTATAAAATTGTGACTTCGCTTCGACATTAACAAAAGGCTCTGATGGTCATAGATCATTCTTAATATGCGTGAGGACATTCAATTCGAATGAGAAAGGGATTTTGTATATTTATATTATTAGATTCACGTTGTTGGTTTGGTTTGGTTTGGATCGGTGTGGTGCGGTGCGGTGTGGTTCGGTGATAGTGGTGGTTTTTGGTCTATTTTTTGGCAGCCGAATGATTTAAGGAGACCAAAAAACCCAATGATTCTTAGATTATACTATTCCTTTCTGATAGTATAGGATATAGTTTTAGGCTTTCGTTCCTGTATAGGGTTATTATTATAATGTGTATCAAAATGGCGCACACACACTCGTTCTTCGTTCATATTTAGGATTTGTCATTTGGGGTTTTTCTGACTGTCTGTCTATAGTGGGTATAATTTCACACAGGAATTAGATACATATCCGGTTTTCATATCAAGGAAGAAATAGAAGACTAAAGAAATGAATATAGCTATAGTTAAAGTTATAGCGCAGATCCTTTTGTTTGAATTGTTGTTTTTTTCTTATTGTTGATGTTGGCGCAAATGTCAATTGATGAAAGAATTATGATTCCATGGAAAGCAGATTATCCTTGATTTATATGCTGACTGCTGACATTCTAGTTCTTGGTTTCATTAAAATGAAACAAAGCTGAAATAATCTGATGCCTAAAAAATCTCGTTACAAGGCAATCAATTGATTATTTGTTTATTCTTTTGATGTTGATTTTTGCGATAAAGAAAGATCAGTAATGAGATTTACTAACGTCTTTTGTTATTTTTTTTTTACTTTAAAATCAGGGAAAGTATATTAATTGACATAAGAAAATGGGAGCTATGTACATTAAGAAATATGTACCTACATCTTTATTTTTGAACTTTTACAGTGGATAACAAAAATTGGATAATAAATATAAAATTATTGAACAATAAATTAAATTTACATAAATTACACTTGCAAGAGTATATACGTTTCTTAGTTAAATAACTCATTTATCCGATTACTATTAACATAAGCGTATAACATTTTCTTAAACTTGATGCTTGAAATAACCATTTGAAATCATAATGAATCCATAATCTTATAGCGTGAACAAAAAATAGTCGCTGGCTATTAAAACAATTAAAACGATTTAGAAGAATATTACGTATACAAGAAGAGCTTGTAAAAATTATTTTATCAAAAACATGGACTGTTTAATGTTTTTGAGTTAAATTATGAAGAAAAATACAATTTCTTATATTAATGTGTTGTCTTAAAGAACAACCTGTGAAGTCCACTGCAGAGTTAAACGCAAGTTCTAACTATCGGAAAGAAACTATGTCGGGGTTGCTATAAAGTGGAAAAACTAAGGATCAAACAAGATGCAGTTTAATTTTAACTGGAATGACATTGGACGATAAAGCTGACGTAAGCCACAATAATTACATCCACATTAATATGATTGTCACAGGACAAATTACAATTACAATCCCAAGAGTATTAACTTCATCAACATAGGGTATTATTATTTTATTTAAAAGAAGGGCAGGAAAATAAAAGGCTTCGATATTAATTTTGGATATAATAATCGCTTTTGATTTTTGTAGGATTGAGTTGTAATTTGTTAAGAAGACACGCCCATGCAAATATTCTCTCTAAGTCCTCATTTATTTTCACAACACAATCAAGACCTAAAGACCTTGATAGCTTAATCTGAGCATCATCGTCCGCGTACAGATCAATAGAAACATCATGACAAACATCAGGAAGGTCATTTATAAATAAAGAGAAAAACAAGGGTTCTAGTATAGAACCCTAAGGAACACCACGCAGAACTTTCAAAACTGTCGAAACACCAGAGTCAGTAGAGACTTTGAAAAGCCAAGGTAAAATACTTATTGTTCTTCAATCTTCAAGTCTAGTTCTGTTTGAGTTTTTCGGTATTGGTATAACCTTAGTGTACATATTTCCAGATTGCTGGAAATTCAGTTCTCATAATAAAGCTTTTTATTACATGGGTAAAATTATAATAAATGTAAGGTAATATCATCTTAAAAAATTTAAGAGAAACACAATCATAACCTACTGCATTTGATTTCACATCCTTAATTACTTTCAATATTTCAAAACCTATTACATAGTGAAATTGGAAAGAGTTATTATTAAAATCAAAAGATGTTTGTATGCAATAGTTTGCTTCAGTACAGTGTTGTGTTTCTACCAAGAAAATAATTATTGATTTCATTAGGTTTTAATTCATATTTAAAATATGATTTATAAATAACTCCCAAAGATTTCAGATTTTTCCAGATAACAGAACTACTCTGGTTAGGTTCTTGTATCTATAACTCTCTTTGATCTTAGTGAAACATGGCTGTTAAATAGCCCTTGAATTAGGGATTGGAAAATTTCAATTTTTTGGTTAACTTCCGGCACATATACCATGGCATGTTTACAGCAAAATTGGTCTTGAGAAATTACCTATTACAAATTTACAGGATTCGTATAAACTCATTTTTAACTCATAAGAACTTAAATTTAGTTTCGAATAAAACTTCGATTAATTATTATTTTTGATCCTAAAATTTTAGGGTATTTTTGAAAATACGAATTTTGAATGGAAATGTTTAAAAAAGGAATTTCCATAATTTTATTTAGTATCATTTATCGAGGAAGTACATACCTAGTGGTACAAAACTTGGCTGAACAAAAGTCCAGAAAAGTGAAATTACAATAGTTTTCAGAGGATACTCAGAACCTTAAACTCCAATTCCAAGATATCGGGATCTAATAATAAGACTCATTTCTAGAAAACTAAACGTCGTATTTGGGGCTCGGAAAATCCAAGAATGATGTATAAAAAGTCTTTTCATTTTCAACGTGCCACTGTTTGAAACGAGGATTTTGACCGTGCGCTACAGACCTATGATTAATAATAAATTTGTATGGTTTGCAATTGACGATTATTTGCAACGAGGCAATCTGAATTTTGCAAGAAAACTTTCCTTTTCGTCTTATTTCTTGAACGATTTGCCATCGAGATTTTGTGGTTTAACACCATTTTTTCACAATCGATTCAAGAAAAAGAATCAAAAATCGATTAACGAAGAAATTCGAAGAACTATGAAAGACTTTCAGTCGAAAAAGTGGGAATTGATCATTGAAAATTACAGGAAGGAGTAGGTGAAGAATACTTAGCTGCCTTGTCTTTTTTCATACCTGGCATACCTTCTTCTTTACAATAAAATAAACTTTTATTAAATTCTTTATACAAAAAATATTCGTTTTTTTTTTAAATCGAAATGCATTTTATGCAACCTCTTATTGGGAAAAACTGTACAAGCGAAAGACTGCCAAATGTATATGATTTTCAAATCTGGGACTTAATAAAAAAAAGCACATGAAATGAACATGAACGCGCTTAGAATCTAATTTCTTGTTTTAATCTTAAATGGCATCCATACTTTTTTCATTACTTTCCTGTTGGTATTTCTTTTAAATCATTCAAAACTAAAAGAAGTCATAAAAATATGCACTAAGGCAATGTAGAAAATTTATATTGAATTTCCCCGCATCACAGTGAAAGATCGTAAAATAAAGTGATTTTATAGTTCAGATTTTTACGAGTTATCAATTTCCTTAAAAGAATAAAAACAAAAAAAAAAAACCAACAACCCTCCTCACATCCGTCCTCCTTTGTGTCAATTTATGAAGAAAGTCCTTGCGCTAAACACCAAAAGAAATTAGGAACTTATAAAATCCCAATAACGCGCCAAGCCAAGCCAAGAGGCAAACAAACTATCGCATGTTTAAAGTCAAAAACGTCCGATTCGATATCAAAAATCCATAAAATATACATTACACTCTCGAAAAACGCACTAAACACATCATCATAAAAACCCGAAATTCACGGTGTGTGAAAGAGGATATATATGTATGTATACGAATCGAGTATTTCGTTATATACTTACTCGTACTTAATATCGAATAAGACTTTATATAAAAATTTTGTGTATGAGCGTTTTTTTGGTAGGTGTAGGAATGGAGGTATTTTGCTGACTTTTCGACGTTGCGTTGAGTTGTTTTTTGTTGTTGTTGTGTTTTCCTCATTTCTCGTTTGTCGTTTGTCGTCTACTCTTCGTCGATCGATGATGATACCATACACGCACACGTAATAAAACAATGTCACGCACTTTAAAAATGTCAAAAACTGAGTGATTTACAACCAACAGACGGACATTTTTAGAAAGGAGTCCCTATACATCTATTTAAGTGAGAGTGCGAGCAAATGTGTGTGTGTGTATTTTTGTGCGTATAGTGTGTATTATATTCATATCTGTCGCTGAGTATCTTTTGCAGATGATGAAGTAGAATTTTTGTTATGTGTCTCTTTTATCTTTTTCCCTGTTTGACGTATGAAATTTTATAAATTTCCATGCACTTTCTTTCTTTCAACACGAAAATAGATAACAAAAAAAAAGATGTGTAATTATTTTTGAAATTGCCTAAGCTATACCTACGACGACGACAACGACGTTGTTATTGTTGGGTCCTTTTTAAATTCACATAGTTGACAACATTACATCACGTTTCTAAGGATCACACAGTGGGACATGTGTGTGGCTTTATTTCAACAGACATCAGGCAAAAATTCTTATTCTTTGACTTGGCCAAAGATCCTAAGATTCCAAAATGATTTACCACCATCAGTCAGCAGCTAGAAGCAGCGGCGTTCCATTTTCTTTTCGTCATTATTCAGCCAAATGTCGTAAATTTTGTACATTGAAGATGAATTATGAAAAAAGTCCTTGGATTTAACTGCCTGGTGTATACCCAAATCTATAGCTAGAGCTAGCTACTCGTATTTTAGGACAGACATAATTTGAGTTTTGGAAAATTATGAGAATATGGTTATATTTTTACCATACCTACTCAACTCATGGAAAAAGGACATCAGCAGCAGTACAATACAATGACAAGTAATATTGAGAGTCATAAAATTGGGCGTAAGGATGCAACTTCAATAATTTAATGGACCGCATCGGCCGACATCCTGCTGTTGTATATTTTTAATATCATGATGGTAGGTAATAATTTATTTATTAATTTATGTCTTTTAGAGTTGAAAACATTCATTCAAAAATTATAGGTTTAGTAATGGATTCTAGGATAAGAGGAAAGGGCCTTATTTGTGAAATTTTATTGCTCATGGCTGACGGTTTTGTTTTGAGGAATTATTATAGGAGAGATTGAGTGATAGTAGAGGAAGTACATAAATGTACTTACAATGAGAGATGCAGGTAGGGATTTCAGAAAAATAATGGGTTTATATAAAACTTCATGAATTACTTCAAAAAACTGACCAATTTCGGCTAAAAATGTTACCTCAGCCGTTGCTATGGCTTTATATCGTAATATCGTAACCGTCAGAGCAAAGCAAAGATCTATTTTCTCTTTGATCGGGCTTATGACAGTTGAAGGGCTATTGGTGATAAATTTTTTTGTTTGGATTTTTTGAAAATGAAGTAAGCTTTTATTTTTTTCACAAAATCAAAAAATAATTAAAAAAAGGTAATTATTATTTGTTCTTTTTGAGTTATACTAGATTTTTGGGGCGAAATAGCCCAAAAGAAAATACTTTCTATTATAATATTGTCAGTCAATCGCTCGAGGTTTGAACCTAAATTTCGATAGGGTCTTGCTTTTTGACAAATTCTAATATCGTAAATACAATCAGAAGCCCATTGACGTCGAACCAACCGAACGCGATATTGTGAATTTGTCATTACTGATCCAAAAATATATTTAGAAAAGTTTGTGCCTTTTATAATTAGCGTTAATTATTGTCTTTTTTTACTACTTTACTTTATCAGGCTCCCGATCTGCATATGTAGGATCTTTACCTGTGACACGATGGCCTTCAATCCTCTGGGATCCCGAGCTCGTTGCTTCCATCAGTCATCCAGACCAAGCGTTCTGGCATCCGCGATGGCTTGGTCTTGGTCTTGGTTAACCGGATATTCGGTCTTCTTTCCCGTCTCGAACTAGGTGGCTGGGATTCCAAGATTCTCTTAGCTGGAGCCTTGTTCTACATTCGCTAATTGTGGCCGAGCCAATAAAGTCGACGTGTTTTAACTTTTTTGACAATGTGCACATTTTTTGTACAGATCATAGAGCTCGCCATGTATCTTCTCCAAACAGCAGCTCTCCCTTTCTGATTATCGTCCAACACTCAGCACCATATAGCAGGACTGGCAGTAAAAGAGTTTTGTAGAGCAAGCAAAGACAAGTCTTTCAAAAGAGGAGTTTTGAACCCATTCGTTTTGCTAAACCGAAGTAGCAGCGGTTTCCCAGGGTAATTCTTCGCCGAATCTCCACAAAGGCAAAGGTGTCGTATATGAAGGTGATGTTGACTCCGAGGTAGCTGAACTCCTTAACTACTTCGAAGTTACTGCTATCAATAGTGATGTTGTGTCCAAGCCGGTGGGTGGATTTGTTTTTGTTTGTTGATAGCAGGTTTTTCGTCTTGTCCTTGTTAACTAGATTCGCCTTTTTTTCAATTGCCGGAAAGACAACGGCACGTTGGTAGTGGCCGATGATGTCTATGTCGTCCGCATACCCCAATAGTTGAATCGATCTGTTGAAGAAAGTGCCTTCGGTATTGACTCCTGATCTGCGCACTATCTGTTCCAGGACGATATTGGAGAAGTCACATGATAGCGTATCTCCTTGTCGAAACCTTGTACAAGTTTAAAAGAGTTCAGAAGAACTATTTCCTAGTTGTATTTTGCATCTTGTATTTTCCAGAGTTACACGACACAACTGGATCACTGATCCCAAGTTCGTCCATCGCCCTAAAGAGTTCTTGAGGATGGATGCTATCATATGCTCCTTTGAAGTCGATGAAAAGATAATGTGTCTGGACTTGAAATTCGTTGGTCTTTTCCAGGATCTGTCTGAGTGTGAAGATTTGGTCTAAAGTCGATCTGCCGGGCCGGAAGTCACACTGGTATATGTCTTTTCTTACTTTTTGATATTTCACTTTATTCATAAACACTTTCCAAAGCGCTTTCTTTCTTCTTGGCCCAAGTTACAAAAAATTCTTATAAAAAATCAATCGGAATTAGTGGTCATATTGTCATCTGTCAAATTGACTGTCAATTATTCAGTCAAATCACAAGTTTTATTAAAATGGGGGTTCTACACGTTCTGCGCTCTTAGTTTTTTTACTGTCTCAATATGTCATGCTGACAGGACTGTTAGCAGTACAGAATGTCAAAAAACACATATCTTTCGAAAACAAAACCCCTTTCTACACCTTTACATACTTAAACAGAAAATGAAAATTTCAACAAACCAAACTGTGGAATTCAGGATATTACTGATGCATATTAGATGAAAGGCGGCTACATAGGTTTAAATTTCTTTGAGAACGATATTTTCCAGGTCATCTATTTGGAAATTCAGTGTCACTATGATTACACTACTCGACAAAAAACTCTATTTTCAAAAGAACAAAAAAAAACAATCTTTCTCACCAAATCCTAATTAGATAAGTTAACAAAAGTAAAAAAAAAAAAAACTTAAACACCAATTAGTTTTCAATAAAGTAGCTTCTGTACAAGCCTCTTAAGACCATGTTAGTTAAAGCCTCGAACCACCTAAAGGTGACCAAATATACAACTTGAATTTAACACAAAAAACGAAAACAGAAAAACCTCAAACTGCCAATCCGTAAACAAGCAAAAAATTAGCACTTACCACTGTTTTCGTCTTACAACAAATACCAAATATTAGCTTCACCTGTTAACCAAACCAACAAAAGGCGCAAATGTGCTTTCGGCCAAAACATATTCTCGCTGGCTAATAAGAGACCGCACCATATCACCATCATCAGTTAAAGATACATACGAGTACCTACTATATACAATATCTATTTGAAGAAATATTTGTTTGGGTGTGAGTGTATCTTTAGTTATATCAAATGGTGAAACAACGTTACTAAACTAAACTAAATAAAAAAAAACTTCCAAGAAAAGACACAATCGCAGATAGTATGCAATCATCGTAGAATCGGGAGTTAGTTTCCTTTTCCACCGGAGGGCATATCAATCGAAATCTCTGCACCATTGCAGTTGCAGCAAACTACGAGTATTCTAAGATTTATCTCAATTCCATTTGAAATGCAAAAATTGGAAAATAAATAGCAAAGTTGATGCCAAAACAAAGCTTCGTGTTGCAAGCAGCAAGATGTCTATGATGCATTTGTTACTCTCGTATACTTAAACTGTGGCACTTGAATGCAAAATGCAACCAACAGAGACACACCACACTAAACACCAAACATATTCGCCCGAGACACCAATCAGAAGGGGGGAAAAAAACGAAGACAAAAAAATCGTAATTAAAGTAATTTTCTATACGTTTTTTATTCTTGGACAGGTAGGTTAAGTTTGACATTTGTGTCAATATTGTCAACTGTCTCAAACGTCAGAGGTGTGTTACAATTATGGCACCTGTTGGTCCGTTTTTGCTGTCAATTATTTGATAGGTTTTCGTTTACACTCAACCAAACACACACACACACACTCGTATATGGACGTTAGTTATGGCTTAGATTTTAGAGGTAAATTAACGGCAGTTTAAATTTATACTAGTTTAAGTTCTCTTGGTATTTTTTTTTACTTTATTTTCCCGCCATTGAGAATGAAATGACATTCAGTGTGCGATGTGTGACACTTGTGTTACGGTTCTACCAGCATAAAGCAATTGGGTACAATTGACAGAGACTGACATAATTGACAGGTTAAACGTGAAGAAAAGGAGAGCATTGAGTATAAGATTGTGCAGCCCCATATACTCGTATGTTGTGGTCGCGTCGGTCGAGGGGCTACTTTTTTTTTAAAGATTGTTTTGTTTACCTACACTTGTTGATTGTCCTTAGTTGTGGCAAGTTTTTTTAAATTTATAATTGAAGTTATAGTGAGTGAATTTTGCGGCATGAATATAAGTGGAAAATAATAAAACAAAACTTTGGTGATTTTGTGAGAATTATAATTCTGCATTTGCAGACCATCGGCATCGCCTCCATGAGCTTGCATAGGGTGCGGTAGCTTTGATTTTTGTTCCATGTTTTATCATTTAGACATTGACATTCAAGTTCTAATCGACGGAATAAGGAAAGTTTTGACTTCGTGTGGGTAAAATTGAGATTTTTATAAAACACTAGAGCGCCCAGCAAACTTCGGCTTGCGCCAATTTAATGCACAAACTCAAGCTAAGGAAAAATGCTGTTATTGCTTATTTGATTTCCAAGATGGACCGGTGAATTTCGTAAGTTTATTAAAAAGTGAATCGATCGGCAGGACAACCGAAGTTGTTGAAAACATCTTTTTTATTTGTGCTGAATGTAAAACGATAACCGCAGATTGCTTCAATTTGTATGTAAAACCTGGTCAAAGTTTAATCCTAATCTATCTCTGTGCCAAATTTCATATCATACATATTTCAAATATAACTATTTGATAATACTTAACGCAAACACCAAAAATTGAAATAGTTAAATTTACTGCATTTCGGTTCATTACAAAATAAATTTAATCTATAAACTTTAGCCTTAACAATATGTGGTGGTTATGCTATTAAATTGTAGCTTATATAAAACGGTTTTACGCTTGGACGTTTGACATAGCGCCATCTATTAAATACTTACTCAATCCAGTCAACAGATGTCGCCATCTGTTAAAATTTTTTGGAGCTAACAGATAATTGTGACTGTCAAATAATAGACAAATAGACTTGCAATAAAATAATATTGCGATCATAAATTGAGATCTAAGCTGACATATCTTTCAAGTTGGATCAAACTCCACACGATGTACAAATTTGATTAAAATCGGTTAAGTAGTTTAGGAGTGCATCGCAGACAAACAACGTGACACGTAATTTATATACATACTTATATTAGAATAGACACTAGAGGTTAAGTCAGAAAAAGACTTTTATTATAAAATTCTTACAGTAAAAAGACGATGTTTTTGAATAAAAACAGTAGTTTTTAAGGTTTTACTGTTAGTCGTCAGTTGTCATCCTGGCTTCAGAATGCAAGAAATCTAAGGATGCTATTTTGTTACTTATGTACTTAGATCTGAAATCTAGAAGGTAATTGACTGGACTTCTGCTGGTGTGGCCTACGTTTTAGTCTCATCTCCGTATGGCTGGTCTCGTGTTTTAAAATTTAGCTATGTTTTAAGAGTCAACAAATTATCAACTTAAACTGTACAGTCAAAGTTTTCTTTTTTTTTAAGTAAAACTGATTTTCTAGAAGAACTTTAAACCACACTTTGGATTTCATATGATATTTTGTTCCAAATTTGTCTTTCAAGAAATAAAATCAGTCGCTTTAAATGCGAAAAATTACATTAATTTGGAAAATTATGAATTTTCAAATTAATATTCCAGTGCAGTGAAATCGAGGAAAACATACTGGAGCACCAAAGCGGCCAATACTGAAGAAGATCTAGAACTTTCAATTAAGTGTCAATTATCCGAATTGTTGTTAAACGATTACTGAGAAAATTGAAAGCATTTTAAATGGGCACTGGATATGTCGCCCGGAGATCCAGATTACGACTTTTTTAGTTGAACTCATTGTCCCAAATGTTTTTGAAGTAACAATCAAAATTGGAGCGAACAGAATTTAAGAATTTTTGAGTATCACTGCATTCTAAGATATGACTGCATTCTTTTTATCGAAATGAGGAAGAAGATGGTATTACCGTCTATAGTCTTAGATAAAGAATAATGTGAACTTAAATTCAGTGCTCAAAACTTGATATCGTCAAAGCTTCATGCAAGGACTGGAAAGTCTAAGAACTTAATCAAGCTTACGACATTAAGGGATAACGAAGTCATTATGCATGCCATACATTAGGGCTAAAATCAGTCTTTCCAATAATTCTTCTAACTTAAGGTACGGAATTTCCTCCTTCGCGTTCTATACATCGTCACAATGTTAAGTAAATGATTACAATCTCAAGTTACGAATAAGAAACCACCAAGTTAACTTTCTCTCCATCATATTTTTATAATAAATGGGTTTCCAATTTCTAAGGTGTTGATTTAAATTGTCGATACTTTTGCTAAAAAGAAAAACAAAAACAAAAACGCACGAGATTATTTTCTCGAATTACCTTCACTTTACTTTACTTCAGGTCGAAAATACAAAGTTTAAAAAGTGCGTGCAAACTCATGCAAACGATTTAACAACCTGCATGCGTTCTCACACCGCCACCTACCGATGTTACATGTCAAAACGAATATAACTCACTTTTTTGTTCGTAGCTGATGTGTGGTTACGAATTTTTAGACAAGAAAAATACCTATACTCTACTTCCCTTACCTGAATATAGTACAGGTATATTGAGACCAAATCAAAAACTATCCTCCACGAACGCAACGCCCGCCCGCCCGACGATGACGACGCACATTGCAGACGACAACACGCGCTTTTTTTCTTATCCTCAACCCAGAAACAGCAGGGAATAAATTGAAAAGAAAAAGAAGAAGAAAACAAAAATAGAGCCTCACTTTTCTTAAATGCATTTGACATGTGCGTTTAATTTGCATGACACATGTCCATTTGAACGGCCAAACAATTGCAACATATACGCACTCTGTTGAAATTTAAACTGCTACCAAAGCACAGAGCAGCACAGTATAGACACAGACATAGGAACAGGCACAGGTACAAATACAAAACCACTCTCTCGGCCGGTGGCACAACAAATGACATCGCGCCCCATTCCCCCTTCTGATTCAGAAGTCAGATTTTTTTTTTTCAACAGAGCGGAGATTTCGTTTGGACGGTTGCAGGCTGGCTGAGGTTGCAAGTTATATAGGTACACTTGCCACATACGATACCACCTATAAGTACAATCACATGCACTCCAATCGACAGTAGTGATAGTTAAATATTGTGTATGTGGATTTTGCTACCAGTTCCTGCCTGCTTCGCAATTCGCAACCTGAGAATAAGTATTCAAGTTTGTGAGATACTTTTGTATCTATTGCTTGTATAGAATTATTAGGTTTTTTCTTTTGGTCGTTTAGGTTCTTTTGCCTTATTTGAACTTAGTAGGTAAGAGGTGAATATCACAAAAATAAATCAATGGAAATAAATAGAAATATTTAATATTAAATTTGAAAAATGTTTAAAGAAGCTGTTTCATATAGTTTCGCAATAACAAATTGAGCTTCGCAATCAGGATTTTGAAAGTGAGCGATGCGTAATATTTAATATTTAGCAATTAAAAATCTTGCTTTGTTGCGAGCTTAAGATACTTGTTCAAATTCTCTCAAAAGTGAATAATATTCTTCCTTTGCTAAATATAATTCAATTTCGCAAAATTTCTAAAAGGCTAGAATATTTTTTCTTAAAGTTAATAACTGCAACTGTATAACTTTGTGGTCACATTTTTTACGATGCTAAGGATAAAGAAAATAATTCGGACTTTCGCAAATACTAAATACAAATCTGCGAAATGATTTTTTTGGAGGAAATCATTCAGTTTAAGCCCGATAATGCAAGTCCTTATGGGCTGTAATGTGGAATACAATGGTAACGTTGCCAAGTTTTGCAAAATTAAAATCTAAGACATAAAATTGCAAAGTTTTACTAAGATATTTTAATATAACATTTTCCATTCATGTTGGTCAATAAAATGAAAGAATTAATCAAAAAAAATTCCAATGCCAATAAATTACACTTATTTTAGAATTCATAAGTAAATGCGAAAAATAAAAAGTTTTGCAAAATAATGAAAGGTCGGATTTGGATCTAGTATAAAAATTTGTTTAAAAAACATTTCAGCCCAAAATTGAAATGCGAAACAATATGAAAAAATGAAACTTTGTTTCGACTTGTGTAAAAATTTTAGTTCTTATTTCATTTTGCAAAATTTTTGAAAATCCTACTGGCGAGAAATAAAAATAGAAAGTTTTGAAAAAACAAAATGTAAATGGAATAAAAGCATTTGCATGAAATTTTTCAGCTATTTAACTTCGAACTTCTCAATTTCACAAAGTTTTTAAATTTTATCTCATTTTTAAATCTTTTTAACTGGTGAAACCAAAAAGTTTTTCTGTCACATTATTACAGATGGCAGTAAGCAGGGCTGTTGCAACAATAATATTCCACGGCATAGAAAATCGCATTCATAAATTCTGCAGCAAGTGCAACAGATAAACCTATAACGAGTTCAATACGAGACGAAGAGAGATAGAGAGACGGAGAGAGAGAGAAAAAAAAATTTAATACAATCTGCAGCTGAATGTATGACACTTTTATCCCACAGAATATTACAGCGATTGACACTCGCTCCATTCAAGTCCAACAACGCAGAATGCCTATAAAGCTCCCCTTATTCCGGAGCGACCCTCTGCCCTACTAGTGTCCGTCAGTTTGGCTATCCTTCGTCCGTCGCTGTACGCCATGCTCCTTTTGACATTTCTCCGGAGAGATCTCCGAGTGGCAATCAAGTTGCACCAGCACTAGCAACAGCGGCAGCGGGAATATATGCATCACAAATGCCCACAGATTGAATGTGGGTGGTTTTGGTGGATGACTATGGCTTATAGATGGTGGATCGCGCCCCGTCCGTCGTCATGGTGTCAATTAAATTGGCCAACTGCACAAAATGTTTTTATATTCTGTCTTCGTCGTCGGGTACCATTATTCAAAATCGAGAGCATGGCCAAGCCATCAAGTCGTATAGGCAGGTACATATACCTAGGAAGCCGGCCAAGAGGACAAGAGGAGTTATATGGTCGGCACCTATCAGCAACAGTGGTAAGTTACTTGTGCAGTAAGGTGCACATTTGGTAGGTAAAGGTATTCACTTTACGTCTCCCGTTGTCGTTGTCCGCGTCGTCGTCGTCGTAGTCGTTGTTGTCGGTGTCACAAATGTCGATGTCGTCGTTCGGGCTTTTGTCTTTTGTACCACACTTTATACGAGTATATCCCATACCAGAATTCAGAGAAATAAAAAAAAAAACAATCAAAGCTTGAGGTATCCGTAATGTCGCACAAAGATATACAATTGGACTGCGAAATATACTCAAACGGAACGGGACAAGGGACAGAACTCTCGCACCACTCCGCACAGCGATCACGACGACCGACGACTACGGCCTTACGTATGCTGGAAGGTGTCCTCTCATGTCCGCGTTAACGCGCGCGATGGAATTACAAAATGTGTCATAGATAAGTCGCACTTCTATAAATAATAATGTGAAAAGTCAGATGTGAATTAAACATTGTAGCAACACACACACACATACACACAAATGCAGATACATGACATCGAATGTGACTGTGACTATTGACTATGATTACCACTATGACTATACGACACCGACACCGAGACCGACACCGACACGGACGACAATGCGCACACCAGAGGTCCTGGTGAATGGATCTGCGGCTAAGTTGCATTTCTGTTACCTTTATGTACAGTACATATATGATTTTTTATAATTTTATTCGGGACACGATAAACTTTTGATGACAATTGTTGCACATTGCGGTATATCGGCTACATGTGCCGTGTCCCGTCCACTGTACGAGACTATATTCAAGTGTTGCCGGATTGTTGTGTTGAAAGGTTGTGTTTTATTCGTTGAAGCATTTTAATGACAGATACAATGCAAAGTGGTGGCATATTCCTATATTGAAGCAAGCCCACCTACAATGGTAGATGTTAAAACAGAACTTAAAAAAAAAGAGCAGAAAATTCGCCAAAGAAATGAGATTTTGATTGTCATGGCGGAATTGGCGGAATCTATAGATGCCAACGAGGAAGGAATATAGGGCGGGAAGTTGGAGCTGATTAAGCGGGAAAGTATAGGCATACATTTGGAACGCGGGAAAGTGGACTTTCGGGAAATGGACAGAGAATACAAAAACAAAAGTGAAACGTTGCCGTTGGTAGAAAGTGACGTGAAAGGTATGTAGGCCAAGATATGAGTTGATAAGAAGAGGAGGAAATGCAGTGAGTGCAATCTCAGACTAGGATTAGTTGGAAGCATGCGGGACTCTTTTTATTTTTTGGCCAATACTAGCTACGTTACCTTCTTCGACAGTTGGAAGATGTTTGGATAACATACCCCCACTCAAAACCTCTTCCTTGCTTAGCTAATCATATAGCATATTTTAAGTCAAAATTAACTAAAAAAAAAGAAGAAGATCTTTAACCTTGGATAATCTCAAATATTTATCTCAGTCTGATTTAAAGTTGTCTCGAACGGAGGTGTCCGTGTCCATTCGTTTTGTGTCAAACTAGTAACGGCTGTCGAAATTTGCATAATTTATCTGTTTTGACTTTCGATTTTATGAGGAACGATTTTATGAGGAACGATTTTTTGTGTGTTTCTTTTTGAATAATATTTTGAATTAGTCTTGACATCTTTATGTGTCCCATCAAATTGAACCCAACCAAACGACTATAAGACTAATGTAGTTTTATATAAATTTAACATTTCATATTCCTTCCATTTTTTGTTTATATGTTTTTTGTTTTATTTAATTTAATCATCAGCTTAATTGGTTTTATAATAAACCAAAAAAAAGATATACACATAATATAAAAACCATAAAATAGAAAAAGATTTTGCTTTGTTTCAAGTTCTATAAAACCGTTAAAATACGATTGGTATTTGGGTAGAATTTAATGACATCCAATTTATATACTAAAATAAACCCTCTGGTGATAGAGGGGGGAATTAATATGTATTTAAAATCAATTAAATTTACGATCTTTTTATTGCATGAACTATTTGCATACATGTACTTTTATATATGTAGGTACGACCTTATAAATACATGCATGTGAAAGGTTTGATTCTTTATAGACGACGAGGTATTTCTTGGACTTATATACACTATGTTTTATTATTTTTTTATTGATGTTTGTATGTCTCTTTGTTTCTAATCAGAGATCAACATAAAATTTATTATTATTTTTTTTATTAGCTGCGTGTCAAGCTGGCGCAAATTTTCGTCTATTGGTCTTTTTCGTGCCTAATTATATCCAAAGGTAAATAAACTTTTGACAAAATAAAGTTTTGAATTTTCCAGTTAACATTAAATAAAATTCGAAGATGTAAATTATAAGTTTTTTGCAATTCAATCATTTCAAATACAGTTAAGATTCTTTTAAATTATGTCTTATGATGGGCTTAAACTAAAATCCTAGATTGACAGTCAAGCCTGCTGCATTGCCATCCACAACATACATTTGTTTACATTTAAAGTTAGCTTAGTAAATTCTTCCATGTTTTTTTTTCAAAAAAAAGAGTTGAAAAAGTTGATTTTGTTTTATATCAGGATTTGAATAATAATCAAAAATTCTCAAATAATTGATTTGGTCAGAATTGGGAACAACTTATAAGACGTTGGTGGTGAACGTAAGACAAATTGAAAAAAAAAATTACCGAACAAAAACTTCCAACTCAAACAAAAGGCGGGAACAATCGAGGTTCTGTATCCCTGCTTTGTGTGTAAATGATGGGTGTCTATAATTTCTACACAGAAAATGAAATCATTTGAGAATCAACACTTCTGTAAGATTTTTTTAAGAAACATTTTCAATAATCTATAAAATCTAACAAATAAATATAAAATTTAGCTAAATTAAAAAAAGTGCGTATACGCCTCAGTACACTATTTTATATTTGAGTTATTAAGAAAATAATATCGAGTAGCATCTACCGGAAAAATACAGGAAACCTTTTTGACAGCTTAATAATAGGAAATAAACCTGATAAAGTGAACACCAATTATATTGAATCGTGAATCAAGAAATAAAAATCGCACGAATACCTCATTTTTCTTATGTTTATTTTAAGTAATTTAACAATTTCTTTCCTGAACTAACATACTACATTTTACTATTTCAATTTTAGAACAGTTAAGCCTTCCTCAAAGAACAAATTTTTTAATGAAATTTACAAGCTTGGACTCTGTGATGATTGAAAATGGTAATGACGAATATTGGTATACATTGTGGGAGTTGAGACTACAGAGTTTACGAACAGATTAAAGTGATGTACGTCAATAAATTCGCAAAAGTACAACAAACAATAATATTTGTCAAAGTTAAACTAAAACAAAAAATGTCATGTATCTTTTTTATTCAATAGTTTTCACTCCTGACACCTCATCCAGAAAGTGCAGTGCATAAGGAAGTGAAATTGGATCCGATCTTATCCACATAATCGACACATTCATATTCGTATCTTTAATTTCCATCAGTATTAAAAAATTATCAAACCCACATCAAAAATAAAATAAAGAGAAAGATTAAACTATAAAAGATAAAAATGTATCTATAACATATATAGATAGTCACAAATCTTTTTCTTTTACTTCAAATTCATGGTAAAGCAGCGCTGCTCTGTTGGCTCTGTCTTCCATACCAATATACAGCAATTATGACGGAAAATGAATTTCATTATGATTGCTTGTCGACTGTCGATTTATTGACTTATATTCACCTGGCATGTGGTATGCTCAGCTCATTTCAACCTTTTTATGACTTTGTATACCTAGTGTCAGAGCCTGCGCTATGCATTTAGGTACTTCCATACATATGTACATATATATGTATATTTGTTATTGTTTAAGGTAAGCCTGTTCTTGTTGGTAACGCTGGCTGCGCAGGTATACTCGGTATTCGACGGATATACTTGTTTCTGACTTTGTGTAAATTAATGATCAGTTGGCTGTCAGTTTAGTTTTTTTTCCTTATGTGTGTATAGTCGGTCGTTGCGTCGTAAAATTGAATGGCGGACATCGAAAAGTGATCAAACAAAACGTGATCCTTGATTGGCTGACCAACATTCTGTCATTGGTTGTTGAATTATGTGCAGTGTCAGCAATGGAGTTAAAATAATAGTATACCTATCTATAGTGAATGGTAGTGGATTTTTATTTATTTTTTGTATTTGGATCTTTTATGGCGGCTACCTGGGGTTCTGTAATTTAGCTGATTATTATGTTAAACGAAAAATGA
Source organism: Scaeva pyrastri (assembly GCA_905146935.1). NCBI lineage: Eukaryota > Metazoa > Arthropoda > Insecta > Diptera > Syrphidae > Scaeva > Scaeva pyrastri. The sequence continues at coordinate 39,371,763 of LR989927.1, read as the reverse complement.
AATACGTTAAGGGAAAATATAGACTCTCAGCTAAAGTGTGTTTAATATTGTTTGAAGGATTTACTTAAATTGCCTCGAGAACATTTAGCATTTAGCAGCATACGAAAATGAATGGCAGGCTATATTTCATAATCTCTTAAGTCAAAAATGAAGAATTCCTTAAGTAAAACAAGTTCCACATTAAATAGTCGAAACAGCATTGTGCAAGTTCCTCATTTCCAAAATTGTAGGAATATTATTCAAAAAGGCACAAATTCCAAATGATAAAAGCGTAGATTGAAAACATGTTTAGAACACAGAAAGTTTTGAAAATCGTTCATAAAACCAGGAGGAATAAAAATTATATAATTATATATTATTTCTGTTTCTATTGGCGGTGACATATGGTTCTCTAATTTAGCTGCTTTATCAAATCAGTACATAGACAAATGCTTAGCGTATCGGCTAAGGAACTGTTGCTTAGAAAATTACAGGACGTTTTCGACTTTTAACAGCGTTTTACAGTCGTAAAAGTGTTTTCTTTTACTTACAAAATTAGCGATCTGAAATGGGGAAGAAATGTCAGATTGGTTTCACACATGGACAGGAGTTCGACAAGGATGTACACTAAGTCCTTCACTGTTTGCTCTTTTTATCGAAGATCTAGTCCAATGCCTCCCGTGTGGCAAAGAATTCGCCGGAAAAACTATCAAAGCAATGCTGTTTGCTGACGATATTGTGCTTCTTGCATACTCGCCTGATTCTCTACAACTCATGATAAACCGCTTGAGTGACTACTACAAACTATGGAACTTGACCGAATTTAGAAAAATCAAAAGTTATGATATTCAGAACTGGAGGAGGGCGAAACCGTAGTGGTAAAAGGAGGTGATACAATGGTAAAGCCATCGAAGTTGTTAACAAATACAAATACCTTGGTGTACTTATAACTAAGAACCTTGAAGGATAAACTTCGTGTCTTTGAAGCAGTTTCAGAAGCCATCATGTTGTATTCTGCTCAAGTGTGAGGCTACAAACACTACGAAATGGTGGAAAAGTTTCTGAGGTAATCTTCTATAACCCATCCAGCCCCGAATTATGTATATGGTTATGCTGGAAACAGGACTTTCACCTCTATTTAAACGCACCCTTAAGCTACATGTAGACTATATTCTTAAGACTTTCAGTACGACTAATGAAAGACTTCCAAAAATAGTAGTACTGCATGAAATAAGGAAAAAAAGTAAGTTGTCAGGTCATGCTCATTGATTTTTTAAACTATTATGTAAAATTCATTTTGTAATAAAGACAATCTATCTAATCTAATCTAAAAATCTACTTAATTTATTTTTTAAAACGCAGGTTTATGAAGTCGAATCAGACCTTTGAGCTGAAATGTTTAATCAGCACTATAAAATCTTTTTTTTTTAAATAAATCTTTTAAGAGTACATAGATTTGAACAATCAAAATAAAAAGCCCGTGCGTAGTTTCAACAGCTAAGGATTCCTCCCGACCGCTTAAGATGGACTTCTTCTTAATAATTCACATTCGAATTTTGTTTTGACATAAGCCCAATACAATTTTAAATCTCTTCATAAGTTAAAATAAACTTTGATCAAAATCAACAAACAACGAAGAAATAAAAAAAATCCCCAAAATATTTATATCAATGAATCACTCACACATCACCATTTGTTTCATATAATTCATGTCCATAAAACAAAAACTGAAATTATACCCCTCTTCAAAAAGAAAAAAAAACAAAAACACAAAATACCCCCTGAGTCAGACCTCTTCGAAATCAACCTTGACAATAAATTAAAAAACCAAATTTCAAACAAATATGTCAATGAATCAACCGTCAAGTTTTTTGTATATCTATCTGATGGTTTTCTCGGTGAGATTTGTTACTCAAAAACAAAGTAAAAAAAAAACAAAATTAAAAAAAGAAACCCACTTAAACGCAACCAACCCCCTAATTGAGGCAGATGAAATAAATCTGAAGCTGCGTTGCGTTTTCCATTCCATTTTTTCTTTTGAATTATTTTATCTTTGAATTATGACAGCGAGCGGAACATGTAATTTTATATACCTACTTTGGGGTTAAGTGTATATCAAATATAAATACATATGTACATTATGTATGTAGAAGGTATAACTCAACTTTAATGCATCAAAACTATTGTTGGACGAGAACAAGAACCAAAACCAGAACCCGAAACAAGACCAACAAATCTCATCAAGATTCTACAATTCACTCTCTTTTCTTTCATTCTTAAAGATTTATAACGAACTCTACAAAAACGAAAGGAAAGAAAAAAAAAAAAAAAAAAAAAACACAAAAAAAAACTATAATAGAAAGTCCTTAGCACTGCAAGCGCAAAGAGGAAGAAAAGAAATGGATTTTTGACAGATTTATGACTATCGGAGCCGTCTTAATTTTTTGAATTATAGCCATCGAAATAGACGAAACGAAAAATCCTGAAATGCTTTCGTTGCGCCTGGCCTTTTCTTTTCTTTTCTTTCATTTCATTTTATGTTTTATTTTTTCTCCTGTTCTTCTAGAATCATCATAGTCCATCGTTGTAGTTGTCGTCGGGGTCGTCATCTTCATCCACGTCGTCGTCGCAGTTTTGTTCCGGCGTATTCTGAGATTCCAACTAACAAACGGACGGATGTACTTAAGTAGTATGCCAACAAAACCACTTTTCTACGTCACAGACTCCTGCTGCTAGAGATTGTTGGTTGAATCCATTTTATATTATATGATTATGTATAAAACTGCCACCGATAAATATGTATGTCTGGCTTTGGTGCTGCACTCTTCCATTCAAGTTGTCAGAATCCATTCTTTTAATAAATCACAGTGTGTGGTACAACTCTCCTTCCCTATGGATAGGGTAGGTAAGGTACTTAGTGTAGTTAAAGTGGAACTAGTTTGGGATTGGGTTCAACTGGCCTCCAAAAGTGTACCAATACCCAGGACACACCATATTCTACCATAATCATCAGCATGTTATTGAAGGCAATAAACAAAATATCCTTGCAAAAGCGCGCAAGAGCCTTCCCAACATGAATCCACTTAACTCGCAAAAATTGCGGTTAGACCTCAATTAGGGATCCCGCACAATGAGTTCACATTTGAGTTCGGTGGCGGCGCGGCGTTCCAGTCCGAATGCTAGTCCTATTTCGCGAAATATGCGGAAATATATCCCCCTGGTACATGCAAAGTATGTACATGTATATATATACTCATGTATGGTAGGTAGGCTTTTCATATATTAGATCCACTTTCGCGAGAGGACCGCACAGAAAAAGCGAATCACATGTCGTCCCATTTGGGATGATAATTGGTCAGTAATTGTCAGGAATTATTGGAACCGATGTAAAGGCTTGAATATATAAGTGAAAGCGTCGTCGTCGTGCTTACTGCACAAACTAAACCAGAATAAAAAACTAAAAACGCACAACAAGGACGACAAGGACGACAAAATAGGTACTATAGAGCTTCACAGGGATTTGGGTATAGAACGACCAGTATTTTGTAGTTTTAGAAATTTTGTTCTGTTCTATACAATGGCGCATGAAATGTAGTTCAGTTTTTATTTTCGATAAAAATTCTACACTACTGACACTGGGAGAAAAAGTAACACTTTTTTTTAGAAATTTGTATCTCAATTTCAAACAATTTTTTCATAAATAGCTAAATTACTATGAAAAAACAGCGGTCCTTAATGACAACCCTGAGGAACACCTGATTTTGGAAGGAGAACTATTGTAAAAAAAAACATCTGAATTAAACCTTGTGGATACTTATTTTGGAGTATTTCTAGAGAAATACAAATGACTTACAACTTAGCCTAGAAAGCGTTCAGTTACAATGACTTTGTAAGTTAAGGGGACGGTTTGTGGATTAATGGAGAATTCTAAACTTCTACAAAATTTTGCAATTTACTTTGCTTTTCTTATTAATCTTGAACTAGGTATCTATGGCATCAATGCTAAGTAAAATAAAGAAGCGGCCCTTAATGTCTACCCTGAGGAACCCCTGTTTTGGAAACGAAATACTTTAATTGATTCTGAATTGACCCTGCTAAGACTCATTTTGAAGATAGGGTTAGAGAGAGTGGTTTAGCACCTAGGAATAGAGGTTCATCTCAAATAGAGGAATTTTGAAATGGGATCAACAGCTGACGTAAGAATCGATTTTCCAAAAGCTCACTATTTTTGAGTGTACGAGTACGTCATGATAATTTTACGTGAAATCTTTTTTTCAATCCCAAAATCTAAAATTGAATGTCTTCGATATGAAAATACCCCAAAAATTCGTTTGAGTGTATCTAAACGAGTATACAAGTATATAAGTATATTTTTTTATACACACATAACTAAGCGCGAATAATTCTGTTCTTAATGAATCATAAATTAACAAAAAACAAGTGCATTTTAGAGCATTTAGAAGAGGATTTCTAGTATACCCTATACCATAGTATTAATATTAGAATAAAAATAGAGATACTCCGTTTATAGGAGTTATGTTTTTGAAATAATATTTTTGGGATTAATTTGGAATTTTGTGCAATTTTGCATATTTTATAGTTAATTTGTTGCTAGCATACATTTTGATTTTATTCAGATCCAAATATTACTTAGTTAGTTATTTTCTATTATATAATAAGTTCGAGTATACTCGTAGAATGTGTGGACTAAATCTGTTTAATGGAAGCAGATATAGCTGATTACGGGAAATTATTAGTTAATAATAATTAGAATTGGGAGATTTTTAGTGACAGTCTTTTCTGGAATAAGCATATGATTCATGTTCACCATATAAGAGCAGTTAACACTCTAATACTTTAGTGGCTACTAATTTTAGTGCCCAGTTTCCATTGGTTCCCTTAAAACTAGAAACCCGATGTTAGTTGATTGTACAAAAACATGCTCCAAAAATTAGTTTTTCAAGGCCCTTTCCAGATGATATGATGTTATGAAGTTGAAATCCAGAGCTGAAGATACACCTTTTGCTAAACATAGGCTAAAGTTTTTACAAAATATTGCGAGCTAAAATATGAACAGAGTTTCGTAAAATTTTAACAGAACAAAACTTTAACTAATATTTGTGATGGAAGCAAAAATTCCTATTTGAGTGCTGGCAATTCCTTACCCGTAAAAATAATAACTTCAACTTATTTTTAAAATAATTATTTAAAACAATTTTTTTAACATTAAATTTTTAAATGAAGAGCTTTACGAGGAGCTTTGAATATTAAGGCAATTATTAGAAATCATTTTAAAATTTGACTTTAAAATTTGTTACTATTTTAGCTTCCCATCAGGGAGTTTTTGTTATCGGTCCAAAATTTTAGTTGGTCGCAAATATCAAAGGAACGGATAATGCTACTGACTTCAAATAAATTTTATTGTGTAGATTGCAATGTGTGTTTTTAAAAAAAAAAAGTTTTGGTGCGCAAATATACAATGAAGAAAAAATTATATCATCTTCGAAACATTTTTTTACTATAGAAAATGCTGTCCTTGACATCTGGTAAAATTTTGGAAAAAAAAATCAATTGACCGTTTTTTACAATAAATAAAAAAAGTATAAAAAATTCTACCAAAATTTGGTAAAAAGTGTTTTTTTTTTACTTGAGTATCTCGAGAATGAGCACCGTTATTAACTTCAAACTTCTTTAAGTTTCAACAAAATAGAATTATTATTATTATGCTAAAATTTTGACAAATATCGAATTGACAGTTTTTTTTACAGAAAATAAAAAACTTAAACAAATAGATATTAGCCAAAAAATTTTAAAAGTAGTTTATTGACTTGAATACGTCCAGAGTGGTCAATCATTTTAACTTTAAATTTATTTTATTTTTTTCATAGTACAATTGTTAACTTATAGTACATTTCTGACAAATGTCGAACTGTCAACTGACATTTTTTTTACGAAAAATAAAAAAACTAAAACTGAAATGTCAGAAATTATTATTTATCTGCTCACATTTATCATCATAACAAGAAATGATATTGACTTCAAATGTATTTTATTTTCAACATAATGCATTTGTCAATACTTAAATGATAAAATACTGACGAGTATCAAATTGCATTTTTTTATAATAAATACAAAATTACAAAAAGTTCTAAGAAAAATTGGTAAATATTGTTTTTCCGCTACAATAGATATATCGATAATTTCTTTAAGTCTAAAATTTTTGTTTGTCAATAAAATTTTTATCAGTCAACATCAAAAGTAAATCGATTAATATATTATGGAATGCCAAGTTTTAAAAGTAAGCCTAAGGGGAAGTTATCAGTGTGGGTAGCACTCAGCCTCTTTTTTACTTTTAAAATATCAATGTGTCGAAAACTCACATACATTTTAATTTCTCTTACTAAGAGAAATAATTTTCAAAATAGGAAAAAACTATTCAAAAAGTTAAAAAAAATAAAAAAAATAACATGCATATATGTATGCATATTTTAAAAATTTATTGCTAATGAACTTTCTTTTATTTAAAATTTATATCATTTTTAAGGACTCAACTCCCAAATGACTAACCATAAAAGTATTTACTTAATTGAATTAATAAAATAAATCTGAAACATTTTTAAAAAAATGAGATCGCTTATAAAAACCAAAGATAAGGTAAACTTTACGACAAACACTTGAAGAAAACTAAATTTATTAAGTCAATCAGAATAAAGTTAATACATAAATTTAAAATTAAAACCAAAAATACATTAAATAAAAAATATTAACACGAAAAAAAAAACACAACAAAATCATATCTCAACCCTGAGACAATAAAATAATATTTTTTATATAATTATTTCCTTTTTCTCTCCTTCCTTCTTCTTCATTTCGGTTTATTGTCTTTTTGTCTTAAGTGTATTGGTATAATAATTTCGATTGATTTATATCGGAGGTCATCAACGATTAATATCGAATTGTGTATATAAAAATGTATAAATGTCTGGTCCATGATATGAATATGATGATGTTGCTTTGCTGTCGTTGACTTTGTATAAAATTTATACATCTTCTCTGCTGTGATCCTCCCTTACCGGTTCATATATATCTACATACATACATACATATGTACATTCGTATTAACTTGAATATGTTCACATGTATAATAAAAAAATATGTTTGTGTATATAAAATGAATGATGCCGATTGACTGGCTAGAGAGTGTTTATTATATCCAGATACAGAGTCATATTGAAATATTGAAATATTTGTCATTTTAATCAAAATTATTATCGAACAACCATGTTGTGCACAGTGTGGTATCAAACCGTGAAAGCAGAAATGACAGTGGGGTCAATCTGATCAAGAAGGGGCTAAGCACATTTTTAAGACTTTCTATTTTTATTTTTTTTTCTAGTTTTAAAATAAGTGACATTATTGCGAAAATTTTACAAAAGATAGATTTTCGAAGAATCTGTGGAAAGGACAAACTTACATGTATTGAACAATGGCATTGCGTGTCTTAACAAATTTTAAGTTAGAAAGACACTTTAGTTGATATCCTAACAAACATTAAACAGAACAGAAACTTAAATTCCAGAAATACGATTTGTCCCTAGACTTCTTGAATTTCTATTGAAAGCCCAATAGTTTTTATATTTAGTAAATATAACTTCAGATCCTATTTTAATAATTTGAAGAACAATAGACGATACATTTTCGATCAACATGTAGTCAATAAAAAAAGGCAAACAATATAGGACTCTGGACACATCCTTCATGTGCACCATTGGCAACAAATTTTGCATTTCAGAATAATTCCAAACACATTTATTATAGAAAGTAAGTAATTTTAGGAATCAAGTGGAAATACATCTCATTTAAAGCCAAGATGGATTTAATCATACAAATCATTCCATCAACCCCACTGTATTTGAAAAACAATGCGGGACGAGCTGTCATCAATCGAATGATTTGTTTTTCTTAATTTATGTTTCATTAATAATCGGATAAATTTATTATATAGTCTTTTTTTATTTGTATATATACATACATGTTTCGATTTTCTTCTTTTTTTTTGTGTTATGGGGAACATCAGACGCCAACGTCTAAACTCTAAAGAAATATACACATTCAAAAAAATAAATAAAAAAATCGAAACACAATCAAAATTTCAAAAATAAAAGAAAAATTAACTGAGTTATATACTTAAATTAAAACATGAAACCCCCGCGTCTAAGCTGATGTTTCGTTTCATTTCCATTTGTCTCCCCCCCTTCGATCCAGTATGTATGTATGTATTTAGTTGTGAACATTTTTAAATGGATTTTTGTGTCACTGGTTTTTGATTTGATATTCATTAAGATTGCCATATGATTGATGCTTTGAATTTTTAAATTAATTAACAAAAAACAAAAATAAAATACAACAAAATGGACAAATCGACTGATTTCTGGAATACAAGTCCAATGACAGGCTAAAATATATAAATTAAGATGGCCGGCGATAATTTGTGGTTATTTGTTATACAAATACAAAAACAACAATCGAAGACCCCCAAAGCAAACCCCATCGCTTGGCCATCGCCATCTCCATCTCCAGCATATCATCAGCCACAAATCATATTGGTTGAAGTTCTTGCATCAGGATGTGGCTCCTACATATACATATGTACAAAGGAGGCTCCTGCCTCGGAGGATGACGATGATGATTTCATGCAGCGTGATATATTGTATCTGAGAAGTTGATGATGTTTCGGAGTTTCTTCGCTCCTCGAATAAAAGTTTCTCTCATCGTGTTATTAATTTTTCTGGCGTTTTGTTAATTTTGCAACAAAAAATAAATAAATAATAATAATAAAAGAATTAATGTGACTAAGAAACCGGGTTTTTTTGTTAGTTCTGTTGTGTCCCGGTCTTATCGGCATATAATTCATCGGAATTAATTACCTCTGGGCGGTGTTCAAACGAAGGGTCAATAATTTTTCGTATTTCTTGACACATTCTGACATCAATCTATTGACTCATTTTTTGGTTTTGGTATTCCATTTTTCTGTTATTTCGATTTGTTTTCGACAGAAATTTATGGGTTCCTTGAGTAACAAATCAAAATTTTTATTTGAAATATCTGCGAGAGCAAGAAATATAAATATACATATATACGAATGTAGGTTTGTATGGGGGAGATGTTGAATTTGAACATTTTGCTATTGAATTTCTTTTCTCTTTTTTTTTTTGTTTGATGAAGATGGTATTTGATATGATACATTTGGCGTATCACATTATTTTGACCCCCCACTGAGTTTTAATTGTTTTTTATTTATGAATAATTTAACCTTTTTCGATGTTAGAAAATTGGTAGCAAGAAATTTTAGTAAAACGCTTTGTTACTGCTCTTTGTTTTGTGAAAATTAATACATTTACGTTAACTTTCAGATACACGTAACTTAATGTTAGAACTAAAACTATTTTTTTAAAACCGCTTTTTAAGTATTCATTTTTAGCAATTTTTCTGTATTATTTAGATTTGTGAATATTTGTAACCTATTCTTATTGAACAATAATTATTGTTATTATGATTAATATCTAATAATTTGAATGTGAATTTGTTTATATTTTTTAAAAATTGGAAAAAATTGAAAAAATGTGGTTTTTGGCACATAAAATTATAGGAAACTTTTATTTCTTCAGTTAAACTTATTACGATTGTGTGACATGTTTTTGTTCTTTTTTTTAAATGGCGACAGATCAGTTGTGGACAACTAATTAGAAACACGGTTTGTATATAAATTCAGAACAAAGAGAAAACTCTTATTTAATTGTTGTTAAATAATTTTTTTTTCAAACAATATTTTAATTTTTTCTGTTTAACGTAATTACATAGAACAACATTTTTTAAAAACTTCATAGTTTTTAACACTTGAAGGAGCCTTTTGTGGTAAACACCTAAATAGAAATAGATTAGATTACTAGATTAAAATAAAATATTCTTATAATTAATACAAATTCAACACATTTACGTATGGACAATACTTAAAATTTTAAAAAAGATGTTTAACATTTTGTTAAAATTAAAATACACAAGTAATTTATATTTTACAGAATATCTACTAAATTGGAAATCCCAATCAATGTTATCTAAAATGATGTTTGTTTCTTTGACACAGCGAGTTATTGGTTCATTTTTCCCGTAGTGCTCGAAGCTGTCGCGAAGGAACATGGACATTTGTTAAAGATAATAAAAAAGGACATTTGAAATGATAAGATATTATATCACTAATGAACATTACAGAGTATATTTTACTTCTGTTTTCCAGTAATTCGATTCCTAAAAGTTGACATCTACATTGAGTTTCGATGTTCCAACCAAATTTCTGAATAGTATATTGTGTTTTTTTAACTATTTCAATTCTTTTGGAATGAATGTTGTAAAACGGATTCCAAACTACACAGCAGTATTCCAATATTTGTCTTACATAAGACGAAAATAGCAACTTAAACACGAAGTTCATACTATCGTTTGATAAAACCTATAGCAAAGTTAAGTTTAGGGTCAAAGATTACGCCGAGGTCTTTCTTCTCTTTAACTCTTTCCAGAACTTGGTTTTCAATTTTGTATTCATAGATGAATTCAGAAAAGTTTCGACAAAACGAAAAACATTGGCATTTAAACATAATTGATTTGTTGTACACCACTGAGATAATTTTAAAATGTCATCTTGTATAAGGCACAGACATCAATTGATTTTATACAACGAAAAAACTTAAGATCATCAGCAAAGAGAAGCTGACTACATAGAACTGTGTAAAGTATCGTTAATAAAAATTTAAAAAGTAGAGGTCCAAGATGGCTACCTTGAGGCACTCCAGATGTTATCAAAATAGGTTTTGAGAGTTCTTTGTTAATACGCACAAATTGAATTCTATCTATTTCAAGAACTTTGCATGAAAACCAAAGAATTCTAATTTCTTTTTTAATATAGAGTGACTCACTGTCAAATGCCTTAGCAAAATCTGTCTACATATATTACGTCAATTTGATATCCATCTTCAAGATTTTTTAAAATGGAATTAGTAAATAAAGTAAGATTAGTAGTAGTTGATATTCCTTTTAAAAAAACATTGGAGTGGTGAAATTTGTTCTTTTACCAAGAATTATAGTTTTTCATAAATTATTTTTTCGAAAAGTTTTCGTATACATATTTTACAAATTGGACAATAGGTACAAAGAAATTTCAAATTTGTTGCTTTGACATAGATTTATAGGGTTTTAAAAAGATTTTTTAAAAACCGGAAGAAATTCACCATTGTCGGGTGAACTTTTAAAAATAAGAAACAGAAGTTCAGAAAGAGCACACTATTTTTTTAGTTTTAGGACATCTTTGCTTTAAAATTTTTTTAATATTTGGATAATAAACCCTCTTCTAGAGAATTTCGCCAAAATATCGGGCCACGAATTCAATACAAACAGTAATAGAACTGATCCTGAAAAAATGTTTTGCTATTCTAGCGGTGTCCTTGGGGTCATTGTAGTGCTAAAATATCCATATTAGTGGAATATTTTCAGCAGGCCAGTTTACTAGTCATTCCTTTAGAATGCCTGAGTACTTGAAACCTAACAGATTCCCATATTGATTCCATTTACATTTGGTACCAACGAAGAACCAAGAAAATCAACCCCAAACATTGGATCAAGCCACCTTCACGCTTGACCATTGACAAAATTGAAATAATGTAATAATAAACAAACTGTGTTTTTTAATTAGTTGTTCACAGCTGTACATGTATCCAATAACTTTAAATCAACTAAAAATCGTTCCAATTTCTAGAATCTAGATAAGAAAATCTGTGGCTAGAGCTTAGAATGAGAATTCAATTAGATACATATTCCGAGATAGAAGTTTTTCGATTTGACTAAACACTGTCAAAATTGACACTGTACTCCAGGTCATATTAGCAGTATTTTATTAATTGTTTTGTTTCTTCCGTCTACTTAGAAATGCTAATGTAAAATATTTAGCTTTACTTCTGTTCTTACAGCAGAGTTTTTTGGCATTGATAGTAGCAATAAACATTGCAGATATGATTAAATGAATAAACTAAAGTTTGCCACATTGGACAATAAAATGTCACTCAGACTTAAAGCATCAATATACACAAAAGTAAAGTGTCAAATTATCGGTTTGATTAAAATTCTGGTATTTTCTCTATCTCTTAAAATTGATATATCATAAAGCAACTATTTGGAGTTCTTTATACTTTTTAAGAGCTTCCAAATGTTAAAATAGGAATTCTTTTTTACAAAATCAAATTAGGTTTTCAGACCTATCAGAACATTTTAAGGGAACTTCTTCATTATCTGAATATTGTTGTCCGTGTTTAGGAGAATTTTCCTACAGTTTTTGACTACATTGTTACTTCCAACAAATAAAATGTTTTAAAATTTTCCGTCTTCATCATTCTTTGGGAAAATTCATATATTTTTAGCAATAATAATCTCTAAAAATTCCATTTTCAACCCCTGTTTTAGAAATAGAGCTGCTATTAAATTAACTTGAAACAATTTCTAAGCCTAAACTACACAAGCCTCTTGAAGAACATGCATCATATTTCACTATTTTATCAAACAGCTTTGTCCTTCAAAGTTCATATCGGAATTTAATTACTCAATAAATCGCTCCATAAATCGATCGATATCTGGCAACCCTAATCAAAATAATAAAATGGAAGAAATACTTCAAACGAATCATTGGGATATAGTGTTTTGTTGTGTATGATGCACATTCGATTTCAACGTCAAAGTCCGGATAAGAAAACTATCTATAGGCATACACCTAAAACCAAACCAAAAAAAGAAAAAAAAAAAAAAAAGATGGCTCTTCAGAAGCCTGTTCATCATCATCCTCGATCCCTCTCTGGCCTTAATGATCCTCATAAAAACAAAAACTAAAGTATAAATTCCAAAAAAAAAACATGGATATAAAATAAGTAACGCCAACCGCTGCAGTTTCTGCTGGATGCCGCCACCGCCTTTACCAGAGTAACTTACCATCATCGTCGTCATCATCATCATCATCATCAGGCACTTCCAGTTTTGCCTGGCCATCATGGTTAGGATGGGGTTATATATGAAATCCATACCAAGTTAACTCAAGACCGACCAAAAGGCTGACGACACAGAGACAACGACGACTACGATTCGACGACCGACGACGAGGACGCCGAACGAGAGACGATATACTCGTACGTACCTCGTTCCTACACTGAAACTCCACTGAATTTTTATGCAATCATTATTTTATTACCTTCGGTTAAAGGTGATCTGGCGCGATCTCACTTGATTATTGCTGTTTCGGAACCATTCGGGGCGCTGATGATTGCTCAGCTCGACGCGTCCGCGCGTCCCGATTGGAGGATGCTCTGGTTCGTGGTGGGCACGAGGGCTGCTATTGAGATACATGTATCCTCATTCACTGTCAGGTAACTTGTTCCATTTGCACGGCTATAAATATCGTCATCATTTTTTCGTCTTCTTTTTTCTTCCTCTTGAAGCTTGAAGCGAGTTGTATGATGGTTGTGCAGTTGCAGTTGTAGTTGTAGATGTATGTATTTGTATTTTCTTAACCGGGATTGGGATGGATGAGTATCAGGATTCGAAAAATCCTCGTTCAGCTTCGTGTCGTACCCAAGTCAACGTCATTGATTTCTGATTCTGGGTTGCACACTGCACAGGCCGGACGGTCGCGGTCGGTCATGATGAGATTGGGAGTTGTTGAGGTTTTTAAGAGAATATATAGATACCTACAATATAAAAGTATCTTTTTCCTCAAAGGATGTATCTTTTTGGTTTATTTTCCACAGAGGATCACAGTTGATTGGTGGAAATGATTGGAAAATATTTGCACTGTTTTTTTTTTTTTTTTTTTTTTTTTTTGACGGAATATTCTTTGCTTTACCTTGATTGAACATAGATACATAGCATAGATACATTGGGAATTTCTTTAGTTTTAGTTAAAAAATATGTATTTTTTGTTGGCTTTTTATTTAGTTTCAGAAATATTTTATGGTGGAAATTAAATTGATATAGGAATATGTGTTGGCACGGAATGTGGATTGGATATGTTGGCTTTGTATATACCTACATCGACTCATCCGCGTTTGCACATACATATGCGCGAACGAGTATCTTATGGATTTGATGGAAGGAAATAAAAAAAAAACGATTTTCTTTGATGCATCCAGATTCAGAGTGTTTATTGGAGTTTTGCGGGATTCTTTATTTTTTATTACTGTCGTTTAATATCTACATATGTACATACATACATACATATATTATATTTATGACTCACATACATACAAAAATAAAGGTATGCTTGAGAATGGAATGATCGCGATATTTTTGTATTTTCGTGGTTGTTTTTGTTGTTGATATTTTTATTGAGAATTCTGTTCATGTAGTCGTCCTCGTCTTCGGTCGGTGGTTGAATTGAAACCAAATGGACAGGTTATTTGTGTGTGACATGTAAAGTTAATTAATTAAATACGAAATGCGGCTTAAAGTCGATAATTATGTTAAGTGAGAATTGATTCGATAGCATATATTATATTTTTGTTGCATGTTTCAAGGTGATGGTTGATGTTAAAAAAAAAGGTAGGTACACCTACTTGAAATATGCATTTACCAAGAATTGACAGATTCCCAAAGACTTTTATAGTGAATGTATAATGTTGTTTTGAACTTAAGATAGTATCTTTTTGATTTAATCCAGCCAGCTGCTGTCAATAGAATTAGTTACCTACCACCAATTTTCTATAGGAGCTTTATCATTAAGTTGGTATCAGAAAAGAAGCATGGAAATAATTCATCCACGAAATCATAATCATCACACGTTACGTTCAGTGAGTATTGTTTCCCTAACTTCACTATTTAGAACAATAAGGTGCAAGTGGACTAAGAAGTCACAGAAATGTACTTTCTAAAAAGGCTATTGCGTCACAAGAAAACTGAGTGTCGAACTTTAAAAGAAATGTCTGCAGATCGTTTTTCAACTACTTTATTCACTCTCAACTACACCGTAAAACTTTCTCTAATCCATCACTTTCTTGTGTTGGAAATTTTATTCTAAAGAATCTCACCTTGATAATGTGACAAATTTTCCGTAAAAACAAACTCCCACAATATTTAGATATGCTTGACCATCAACATTAACCTTTTCTTTACAAATAGTTGTCTGTATTACGTCAAAATGACCTGATTTCATTTTCGACAATGCACCTTTTTCCATTTGAAAAACAATGCATTTGTTGACCTCTTAAAATGGAAGCACCATACGAATGGCATTTGCAAATTTACAAATTTAAGCATTCTTCATTTGAAATTGTTTATATTGCTTAACAAAAGGATGTCTGAAAACATTCAAATGCCTTTTGTTCAGGAAGAAAATAAAAGACCGAAAGACATCACCAGGAGACTTTGGAAATTTGCATAATCCACGACAACATTTTGGCAATGAGTTTCCAATACAACGAGTATATTATGTACAAAAGGATTTTTTTTCCTCCACTTTATATAGCTTCGTTTACAGAGATTCGATAGGTCTATTCTTTTAAAAGTAAATGATGATTTATGGCCTCCTAAAATGACAATTTCAACTTTAAACAAAAGACGACATTTTCGGTTGAAAGTAAAATCCCTCCATATGACCTCTACTTCCTTGTCGGAGTGAAAATTTCACTTTCTACTTTTTTTTGTGTTGGTATTGTGTTTGTCAAGGATTTCTGTGTTCCCTATTCCATTTAGTATTGTGAAAAACCGCAGGATGTGACGTTTAGAGTCATCTACGAATCCAATTGTAAGAAATGTTCTGAAGGCCTACGAACTAAATCCTTGAAATAATGCATAATGCGTTATGGACGGACACGCATAATTCTTTGAATGCGTTTTTGTTTTTTTTTTTTTTTTTAAGGGAAGGAAACAGGAGCAAAGTGAATATTTTGTTGCCCAGGATAAATTTTTTGATCTTTGTTTGAACAAAAGGTGATATTTGAGTTATTATGCTGCAGTTGAAGGATTTATGACGCTTAAGGTGACATAATTTTCAACTGTGTTTTCAGTTATCATTGTACAATTTTGGTGCTTGTGTAAGAAAAAGAAAAAAACGCGGGTATGGAAACAAAAGACTGGGAATTGTGCATCTTGATTTTCTCGGATTTTTTAGTTCCTTGAAAATACAAAATGCGCGTTCCCATAATTTTGTGAGACAAATTAGATTTATGTTTATAAATTTTCCGAAGAAATAGACAAAAGGCATTTATCATCTTCAGTTATTAAAGTTGAAAAACTTGCAGACTACTTTGAAGAGCTTCTGAACCCTGTTACAAATCACCTATCATTTCAGTATGCATAACATTTGGTTTTAGTACTTGAACTTGGCAAGCCATTTACAGAAGGTGAATTACAAGTTACAAGTAACGCTTAAATCAATGGAAAATGATAAAGCAGGAAGGATTGACGGCCATGACGCTGAATTTCTTGGCAATAACGAAAACTGTTTTTAATAAGCATCTAGAAGACGAAATAATCTCAACATCGTTTTTAAAAGGATATGGATTTGCGGTATTTTAAAAAAAGGTGCTTTGCAGCTTAGCTTCGAAGCAATTTTAGGGATATATCAATCTAACCTGGTCTTAGAAAAACATTCACCCATCGTTGAAGAGAACAAACTCCTTAGTATTTTTCAACCTGGTTTTTGAGCGGGACTATAGACGGTTTATCATATTTTTGCGCTCACAAGGTTTATCGACTAAATTCCTTAATATTTTTAACTTAAATTCCTGCGGCTATTTGGAATTGATTATCAATTCCATTTTTTAATACAAGAGCTGGTGTTCCTCAAGGTTGTGTGATAAGTCCGATTATGTTTGCTTTCTTTATTGATGATGTTTCCAAAGATTTCCTGGGTGGAATTAGGTGTTGTGAGACTTAAATTAAGATGCTTCTAGATGCGGACGATATTGTCATATTGGCAGATAATCCCATATCTCTGCAGTTTCAAATAAACAAGTTCAAGCGATTTTGCGACTTATGGGAGCTCTCAATTAATACCACGATGTGAAAAATAATGATTTCTGAAAACGCGTAGCGAAAAAGACTTCCCCAAAAAAGGTGGTTCTTAGAGAGTAATCCCTTAGAAATTGTCAGCGAGTATAAGTACAAATTTCACATCATGATCATATTTATGTTATCTATCTATCAGGTAAAAACATGGCCCTAATTATGAAATCATGACGATCAATGTTTTCATCTCATAATTTTGCAAATTCTGCGAACGAAACTGAAACTCTATAATTTCTTCTCGAAATTTCAGTTTAATGCCGAAAAAGAAAACATTTAGTTGAATTGTAAATTTTAGGAAAATCAAAATAATAAACGAATTCGCAAAACTTGCCAACCTTCGCCCGATAACAAAATAGTGCTGTGTTCTTCGACATTTAGCTAATTACGAATGATTCAAGTTTGACATAGAAGAGAAAAGTCTAGAAGTTGATGAAAATAAAACTTACTTAAGCATAAGAAATTGAGAAGGATTTTTGAAATGGAAACGGATGACAGCACTACAAATATGGACCGATAACTCTAAAGTATCAAATAATTGCTAACGTATACTCAATAATCACTGCTAACATAAAGTTCAGCAAAAGTAAAAGTTAACAGGGTTTGAAAAGATCTGAACAATGATATTGAGAGAAGAGAGTACTTGTCTTAGATAGAATCTAATGGGTATTATTTAAAGGTATTCTCGTCAGGAACATGTCTCAAGAGTTTTAGAAATCGTTGATGACACCCTTAAAACTCACAAATTCTAATCATGGTACACGTTGCCCGCTGATAGAAAGTATTTCATCCCTTAAAAACACCTAACATTTGCAAAACTTAAAAAAAAACCTTGGAAAACTATTTTGATTACAGATCCTTCCTGCTGAAAGAGAGTGCATTTTTTCTTTTTCACCTGCTATCACCTGGATCGACTCCCTTTCCACGTAACTCTTCTATACTCCGATCCATATTATAGAGAGTAAGGGTCGTAACTAACATAGAAACTTTTTCTGTGGCTGGTCGATACAAAAAAAAAAACATTACGCTCTTCTGAGTTCTGATGATGAAATCAAATTAAAACAATTCTAAAAACGCCTCGAGCTAAGAACAAATCGAATTATTTAAAACGCGCGCTAACGCCGCATTGGATGCTGGCTGACACAAAACAACGATGCCATTCAAAACAACCCGAACAAAACCCGAAAAGGTCATCAACTAAAGCTTTTAAGTCGCCAAAGTATTAAAGCCTAAGGCGATGACGGTGGCGGCGGTAATAAAGAAGAATCATAGCTTCTGTATATATGTATAGTATATGTATGTAGGTAAGGTAGGTATGCATCAGGAAATGTGTCACACACATCAAAGGCTCAACAAAATTCCAAACTCCACTCACCCCCACATTGCCGCATGTTCAAGCAATAAAACTATGCCTTTTGTTTATTTATAAATCTTCCCTCTGGTTATCCCGAGTTTTCTAAACTCAAGAACCATCAAGTTCAAACGATTGGAAAAATATTGTTGTTTTTTTTTTCTGTTTTCTCTGTGTCTGTACAGCAGCTTTTCAAATCGAGTTGTGCCTTCTAAAACAAAATCAAAAAAAAAAAAAAAAAAAGAAGAAAACAGAAACGGGAAACATAAGGGAGGCAAGGACGACTGACTGACTCACCCCGTTTTTAAATGCTTTCCAAAAATATGCTTCCAGCTAAAATTAAACCTCTAATCGAAGTTGAAGAAGGAAGAACGCGCCAGGTCGTTATTCGCTCTTCGTTCATCGTTCCTCGTTACTTGTTCCTCTGGGCTTATTCCTGAATCCTGATGGTGTCTCATCCTGGCTGTTTACGTAGTCGTCGTAACCTCTCGTATCATGTAAAACAAGGAAATTTTAAGGTCTACCCAGGTGACCCCTTCGAACCAATCACCAATTCCCACCTCAAACTCCTACCAACTCCATCACAACCACTACCATCACGAATAAGCCTGACGATGGTTTTTCCATCATGTCCTTTGCATTCCCTTCTCTGGATACCTTTGTACCTTCCTACGCTACGCTTTCACAACTACTCTATACAAACCCGACCATATCAGCCAAAGCCAAGTGAACTGCGAACACAAAGGGTGAGGAGTTTTCATTTACACGCTGCGGCAAACTTCAAGTTAATCAATCTTTCTTTCAACCCTTTTCCGGTCGGGCGGAATCGGTATCAGCATCGGCGGCGGTGGGTATTAAATCGGTATGGTGCGATATGAAGAGTGGGAGAAGGAGGGTTTGAGTTTTTGGAAACGTGAGTGAATATAGCTTATCCTGACTCCTGAGGCAGGTGACTCCACTTCGCGTATGCGCCGATCCAGGATCAGATATTTGAAAATTTTATATAACGTTTTAATTTTTTTTTTTTGCCGTTTTGTTTTTGGTTAGGTTCATATTTTCCTCTGTGAGTGGCGGGCATCAAGAATCACTGGGAAAAACCTTTGATCTCATATCCGTTGGTTGGAATGGAAGTACACGAACAAAACACACACAGAAAAAAACGCTCTGTTTTATAAATCGACCTATCAAAACGCGAAAAGGCGCAGAAAATCTGTTCTCTGCACAAAACAACGAAAAACGTTCGTGAACGACTTTTCATCAGAACAATTCAACGGCAATTTTCTGCTATTGTTTTTTTTTTATTTTGGTTTGATTTTGATTAAAGGAGTAAATTTTAAGTAAATGTTTGGGTGAGGTACATATATTTTAAATTGGAAAAAGGGATAATTCCCCCAAGAACGTATCATAGGCAAAAGGATTGACTTTTTTGTATAAGTAAAAATAATTTTGACATACGTAACAATTTTTCTAACAAGAAGAAATCCATTTACTAAATTTTATGAGGTTTATGAAAGTCATAAGGTTTCAATCAAAAAATTTGAAAATACGAAAAAAAAAAACAACATTTAAAATCCAGAGTACCACAGGGGTCTGTTTTTGGACCAGTACTTTTAGTTTTAACAACAGTTTAGTTGTACTCTTCTTTTCAAGGCTTATGGTAACAAGCTTTTGTAATCTCGTCATAGTGACCTTTATGTCTAAAATCATTCTTTTGTAAAACATCAATTTATACAAAAATGTACTTGGAACCTGGCGAAAAAGATTGAAAGTCTGTTGAAGAGACCTTTAAAGACGATCAACTTCAAATTTCGAATTGCATTTGTATGGAGAATCAACATTCGTGAATTGGTTCAAACGAACACACTCTTCTGTGATCTATGTGTAAAAATGAATTGGGAAAATTGTCAAAATCAAAGTTATCATTTTACCCCAGAAAGCTTAGAAACAATCAAAAATAATTTGCCCATATCAAGCCTGAGGTCAAAACCACCATTAACATCATTAACAACGCCTCCACACAAACCTTCAAATATGAAGTTAAAAAGAAAAAAACCATTAACCTTCTTTCAACAATTTTGACTACTGCGCATTTTTGATTGGCTATTATGTTCATACCTTGCCGAATCTGAATGATGGAAGCTATATTCAACTTTCGAGAGAAAAAAACCCCAAGTAATTAATTACTACTTTCAACGGTATATTATTGATGTTGACAGTGATCTATGTTATCATTTGATTGTGTGTGTGTTTGTGTGTATAAATTTATTAATTAACTATAAACTTTGAAAATTTTAATCAAAAATAAAGTCCCACATACACACAAACAGCCATAAATTCACATAGATTTATTGACAATCATTTGCGTGATGGAAGATCTCAAAAGCGCTATTGGAAATGCCTCTTTGTGATCGCAGCAGAGATGATCGAATCTAAAATAAATCACAATGATTAATAGTGCAAGAAAATAGTTTTAACTTGTGTCTAAGTGAAATTTGTTTCGTTTGCTTGTTTGTATATTTTTGTTTTGTTTTAAAAGAATTTCCACAAATAAAAGAACAAAGAGATAACTATAAATGTGTTCATTAACAATATTTATTAATTTGGAAGATTTTCATACCCTCGACGGAGACAATAACTTAGGATTTAAGATTGACATTAATTAATGCTCATTGAGTGATCGTACGAAGAATGAAATGACATGCAAAGACATCACATCATAATGAAGGTTGATTTAAGTGGAAAATATTAAAACTTTTAAGACAAAACAAAACCTTAAAAAAAAGCCTAAAAAATTCCCTTCTTCTAAATTCGGTTTAAATAGCTCATATATGCAAATTGTGGCCACCCAACAAATTGCCAAATGAATATCATCGATTTGTATGGTAATTTTATTGCCATAGTGATTTCGACTAAAATTAAAAAAAAAAATGAATAAAAATTATTCATCATCATCTTCGAACCGTAACCAGATTTTTGATCATTCTTTGAGCTATATCCGATGATAGATCTAAATAGGTCCAGTGATTATTGAGATACATAATATAATCAAATGAGATACCCACAGAAAATATGTACCTACATACATAAAAAAGGTGGGTTTGTCATCTGTGTATCTTTTAAATGATATATTGGTGATAATCTTTTTTTGTCAACTCGAAGCCGTTTATTGTGTGTTCTTCGAATCAAAATGTGTTTTTTTTTTTTGTTTTTGAATAAATTTTCTACCTCTGAAATTATTATTCAGTTTTGATTCGAATTCGATGAAATAAAAATTAAGCAAAAAGAAAAAGATACCCAACCTAAGTTCGAGATGAAAAATCTTCAAGTTTTGTTAATAGCCTCCTAATTGGGTCTTTTGCGTGCGAATAAATGATTGACCCGAAACTGAAATCTCATCTTTTTGATCATCATCATCAGCAGCATCATCGACATCAGTAGGTCTTTAGATACTCGTAGATCGTAGGCAGGTAGTGTGATGGTAGCTGGTAAGTTTTTTGTCAACAGCGCCTCACGATTAGTTTTGTGTTTTGTTTTTTTTTTTTTTTTTTTTGTATTTTGTGATAAATTGTATTGTTTTGTTGGGTATTTCTAAAGTTAAAACATTTTAAATTCTAATTTATTGAAGATGATCATCAAAAAGCTTCCTCGCGGCTTTGTGTATCTGTGTCAAATAAATGAAAAGAGTTTTAACGTTTTTTTTTTTCTCTCTGTTGATTACTAACGACTTAACATTAATTTGATTATGTATGTTTTTTTGTTTTGTTTTTTTGGGTTTTTATTCATCTTCTTCTTAAGAAAAACTTGTTGATAGCTTGCAACTTTTCAAGTTTGTCAAGATTAATGTTTAGAGTTTTTCGGAAGGTTTCGTAGACAAGCGATAGATTGAAAAGGAATTCACCTATTTTATGGTTGTTTTAGGTCAGTTTAGAAGCAGAGGAATAACTTAAAATTTTAATGAATCTGCTCATAAGAGTGTACAGTAGTTGAGAAGTCTAACTTAGTGCTTAAATATTTATATTAGTTTTATGATACAGCAGTTAAATTTCTTCCAACTTAGTTGTTATGAGTTAAAGCAGATCGATTACAGCTGAGAATATTTTGTATTGTAATTTTATCTATTGATTTCCATAAATGTCATAAGTCCATAAGTTTAATTAAGTCTAATTATCATTAATAATTCTGTAATAATTAATTATATTCTCAGGAATTTGGTTTAAAGAACTTCAAAGTCTAGTTACTTCACTTCGGAAACTTTTTGATTTGCAGGTTCATATACAACATCTTTTTGGCCTAAGGACTAGTTTAACTTTATTCAGATAGTGAGGAGCAAGGAGCGGTGACATTTTTACACTCATTTAAACTTGTTAAAATTTAAAAGTTTTGTCTTATGTGAACAATTTATTAATTAAAAGTCACATTTTCTTCCCATTTCAAAAACAGTTTGTGAAATCAAAAAAAAAGGATACAAATTGATGTTCCTGTTGTCAAATGTGGTCAAAAGCGGTTGTTCTGAAACAAAAATGCAAGAAAAATGGAGCGAGAACTGGAAACTTGTGCCTCTAAATATATAACACCAAGGAAGCACCAATATCTGAGTATATCCAATTTAGAAAATAAATGAACTGCACGTTGGGCATTTTACAATCAAGGTTGCTGGCTCTGAAAAAATTCTTTAAAATTTTGAAGCTAGTATCTTTTTTGCATTAAACCTAAAAATTGGACCATTGAATTGCGACAGAGAGTCTGAGATCACGATTTAGCAATATGGGGATTCGAAGCATA
This sequence comes from Scaeva pyrastri, assembly GCA_905146935.1. NCBI lineage: Eukaryota > Metazoa > Arthropoda > Insecta > Diptera > Syrphidae > Scaeva > Scaeva pyrastri. Next base: position 39,348,560 of record LR989927.1, on the reverse strand, counting down.
CCTCGAAAGTTGTAAAGGAATAGCTCGGAAATGATCTAAATCCAAGTGAAAATCTTTGTTAAATACTAAACCGATGACCAATACAAAAATCTTCTATTCAAAACATGATAAGTTCTTAAAATACTGAAACTTCAAAATAGACAACTGAAAATTTCAAAATTTATACATCCATCCACTTTTGCATTATTCCAGTAATCAATTCTGAAACAGGCTTAGTTACTTCAGAGAGTTACTGGTGCCATATATGTACTGTGATAAGTGATATAACCACATTTTATTTATCATCTAACTTTAGATATCATTTAAAAAAACAAACATAAGCAAACATTTTTTCGCGAAATAAAAGAAAACCACCTTTCAATTTTTTCTTCTTCTTTTTCTTTTTTTTGAGAACAGAAAAAGACTCAAAAACAAAACCTAAACAACAAGACACAAACATGATTAATGATGATGTTTGGGTGTAACTTACTTAAGATTGTTTCTTATTCGAGAGAAAGATCTGTTCTCGAGTATTAGATGTAGGATATACGTTCCTTGCCAAAAGAAGTATCATCACACAAGTTTTTGGCCCACAAATAAATGAAAAAAAAAAAGAACCAAAACGTAAAACAGAACTGAAACATCTCTCGCTTGCGATACTCGTATATATGTATGTATGGTATGTGCCTTTAGTAGAGGAACACCCCCTTAATGAAATATCACTCTGGCGAACATAACTCTTAAGCAGAATCTTCTCCAGCTTTACTTGTACCCAGCAGCTTCATCATCAGCTATACTCGTATAAGATTATTATAGAGGTGTAGCTTACAGCTACAGAACTCGAGTTTATATAAAACGCGCACAGCCATTCTGTAACGTTCAGTTCGGTTGTGTTTATGTGACCAAGACGAGAGCTGATGATGCTCAGGCTCACCCGACCGGGTTCGGCAATCGGCCTGGCCCAACCAACCCCGGGCCAGGTTGATAGGTACGTTCCATAGAGAAACCCCCATAAGAGAGATGATGAATCCATTCCGATGAACCAACCTCCGATGCCTGAAGCAAGGAATCGTATCGTATATGAACAAGGCCGAAAAAAAAAACTGTAGAAACATCATCACCAACACTTGGATGCGGTGGTACACAACCGACGAATTCCAAGCCAGAACCACCATCATCACCACCACTACCAGCATGCGAAGTAGGAAGAATACATGTGATTGCCCAGCAGGGTGCATTTTCATTAAGAATGAAAAATGATGAGCAATCAATCATCCAGAACTGCTGGGAGGGGTGTTCCACATTTTTGTATGGAATCACAAGACGAACTCGCACTCTGATGGTCGAGAGGAGGCTGTGATGAAATGTACTCGTATATATGTATGTATGTAAGTATGGGTATAGGTACTTTGAAGTGCCCCCGAGGAGGATGAAGAAAGTATATCTATCTGTCTATTCACAACCAGTGGGAATGTACACATAGATATGCAAGAGATGGCTCAGTGGGATTGGCCAAAAACTGAATGGGGTTCTTTTCTTTTTTTGGTTTTTGACGATTCTCGAATCAGCTCTCATTCTGGCAGCAAAAGAATCATGGCCCCATCAACTTGGTATACACTCGTACATTCCCAGCGATGAGGTATGTGTTTCAAAATGAAAATGAGATATTCACAGGTACACCAGGTACATCCTACCTATCGCATCACAATCAGGAATCACAATCATATAATTTTTTGGAATGAATGAGAAGCAAGGGAGGATTTTGTGTGATGGAATACAAAAAAAAAAAAGAAGAAAATATGGATTCGCCCAGTGGGGTTTCGAATGTTGTTTCAAACTTACGGAGAAGATTTTGAGTGCTGGAGGGCTTCTTTATGGGGTGTTCTTTTCGATAAGATTCTTGATGGATAACCTCAAGACATGAACCTTGAGATTTTGCAAGCTGTGTAAAAAATCCAAACAAATTATAATTTCGACTGATTTTTGAAACACTTCTTAGTCCCTAATCAACTCCTTTGGTTTTCCCTTTGCAAATAGGTACATAAAACATAGATTAAACTGTCTTCCATTCGGCACACTCCATTCGCCATAAAAATCCAGCCTTCCGTCACCCACCACCCTCTCTGCTATCGACTTGAACCATTTTCATTAATTTTCTTCCAAAACATTAACTTATCCATCTCAATAAATTCAAACGCAAAGACAGATGAAGATTTTCATTTAGCACATAAATACAAAAATACAACAACAGTTGCTCAGTTTTCTTTCTTACTGACATCGACGTCGCGTTCGTCGTCGTCGGTCGGTAGGCAGAGGAATGTCACACCATGTTGTTGGTTATATTCCGGGACGGTATACCGTTCAATTCACAAAATTAGGCAATTAAAATATGCCATGGGCATATCGTCGTCGTCGTTACTCGTTGCGATATTATATGTATATGGTGTCGGTGTTGGTGAATGGTAAATACAGCAGCAGCTAGCGCATAAACATACCTTCTGATGTGACGGGGGGTTGGAAAAATACATATTTTCACTCTGATGGCAAGACGCACATGAATCATCAAGACGATTTTTATAAAACCCCACAGGGGTTTGTTTGGTAAAAACGAGAGCACATCACAAAAAGACGAAGACGAAGAAGAAAACGAAAACGAACACGAAGACGAAAAAGAAGGAATAGAAGAGAAGCAAAAGGAAGGTTGGATAAAAAAAATTCTAATCTCTTCTTCCACCCGCCAATTGCACATTTCAGCATTGTCAATAAATCGTCCATAGGACTCTCCGTGATAGCAGTTAATGTCAGACCGACGAAAATATATGGCGCGATTTTCTCAAACTCCCTGTTTTATATCTACCTATAGTACAGCAGCGCCCACACTTCTGCAAACGTTTTGCAGCCCTTTATTTATGGTTACCACTTGCAGAAAATTGATCGATCAATGAACTTAAACTTGCACTAAGTTCAAATAGTCCTCAAGCTGTCAATTCAGTTATTAAAAACTGTTTTCAGTTAATGATATTTGAAGTGAATTGACAAGTAGATGCTAAAGTCAATATGTCGACTACTGTAAATTTAGAAAACATACATTTCTCAAGCAAAGAACAAAGAATAGTAGAAATGAAACTTTTTCCAACGTCAAGATTTCAAAAATACTTTAACCATGAAATGGCTTGCATTTTCATTTTCTCGTCAGTTGCACATACATGTGTTGACAGTTGCGTGAAAAACATGGTATTTTGACAAGAGATCAAGCTCCTGATTTGCAAAAAACTTAGGCCACATTATACTCAAGGCCAATTTAGCCTTTAGAAATTTAGATTATGCGTAATTAGAACTCCCAGGTACTTAAATTCTTGCACGACTTCAATAACCACATTATTGAGGGACCATTTTTCTTTGGGCTGTCTTCTAATTTGTCGTGCTTCAAAAATCATCACTATAGCATTGCTTGTATTAATGATTAACCCCTATTTCTTGCAAAAGGTGTTTAGCCTGATAATATGCAACTGTATGGTGAAAGGATTGTCAGCCAGTAGTATTAACACGTCAGCGTAGAATATATTACTTTCACTTGTATATCGGCAAAAGGTATTCCTCGTGGAAGTATTGATATCATCAATAAATCAAGCAAAAAGTAATGGACTTAAAATGCAGCCTTGCGGAATACTATTCAGAGAAATCCGTCAGATCACATACATATGCACTCGAAACAAGAAAGTTGAAGTACAGAAGTACATCATCAAGAACTTTCTGGAGATTTCTAGAATTGAAAGCCTTGATGTATAAAAGCCTGTCTATTTACTTTGTCGAATGCTTCTTTAAAGTCGACAAAGTAAGCGTATAACTTTTTCTTTTTTTCAATTGATTTTCTGGCAATACTTGGCATAAAACTAAAATCATGAAAGTGCCAAACAAAATATTTAGGCAATACTTAAATAGGTAATCTTTTAAGTTCAAGGACTTAGGTCAGTATATCCAAAACTCAGTGGTAAAAAATTTGAAGCGTGTTTGATAAAATACAAAGCAAAAATCAAAAAAAAAAATCTAAAAATCTAATCAAAAAGTAGATAATAATTCAAAAAACACGAAAATTCAAAATATTTGTGTCCGAAATCAAGATTTTAGAAGATGCACGTGAGAAAACTAACCAAGACACTTCCTAAAACATTGTATGTCAAAAATAGTTATATCTAGAAAAATAAAAACAATTTCAACCTACAAAAAAAAAATTCTACTTAGTTGGCAACACTGCCTTCTGTCACTTGCTGCTGCCGTTTTCAACATCTTGGAGGGAAAAATGCCATTTCTTGTGCTGTTAGTGCTACTGCTTCTGATGCTGTTGCAAAACGATCTGCGGGGGTAAATGATGTTCATATATGCGGGCGGGTATGGTATGCACCCTTCAAACCACCAAACGTTGTTTTTATAAAACCGCGCCGCAAGGAATTCGTCTTGCGTCGTCTTTTTCTTGTGAATGGAGCCAATGAGTTGCACTTGAAAGCTTGAAACCCTTTTTTCTTATAAAACACTCATACATACTCGTAGATATAACTAACTCACACTATTATGTTGGCAATGCGAGAGGGTGGCACAAGAACCCTTAAATCTTCGTCGTTAGCCGCCATTATTTCTTGTCCTTGTCTCGAGGTCTATAAAACACTTTTATAGTTCCCCATACGAAGTTCCCGAAGGGAGCGAGGCAAAGCAGGCAGTGAGGTATTGGTAAGAAGTGTTTTTTTCATTTTTGTAGAATGCATTTTGCCCGTAACAAAAATATTAAAACAAGGTTTTGATTTTATACATTTTTCCAACATACCATATACTTAACCCAAATAAGAATAAATTTAACGAAAAGAAAAAAAACACAAAACACCTGAAAGTCATTTATTAACATGCGGCCTCTGATGTCTGAGATGTCATTTAAAATCTCTTCAAATGGAATTAAAAAATCTTCTTTTTTTGACACTAAAACGATACGATGATGCCAATCAAAAGTCTTTTCAAGCTGTCACTCAGCCAAGCAGTTGCAGTTGATTCCATATGATTGACATCGACACTCATCAGTTACGCGTATTTAGTACAAAACAAAAAAAAGAACCAAAGAATATGCATCAAGACAACCTTAAATGGACATCAGAGGGGTTTTGAATATAATAGGGTATTGTGACTGATGTTCAGCTTTGTGTTCTTTTTTGTGTTTCAACTTTGAAAGGAGAAAAACAATCAAGAGAGATTCTTTTGGAACATTTACCCCAAATTCAACTATTTTGGGAATTATTTTGATAGATACATATTGTTGGAAGTTTCTGTTGTTTCTGTTGAAAACTAGAAAATATGAATCAAATATGTCAAATCTGTCTTCAATTCAAAAAAAAACATTAAAAAGATGGAAATTTATTTGGTAATCGTTAGGTTCTTTTTGATTATCAATATTTATAAAATTAAAAGAAACTTACGCTGAAAAACAAGTTGTCTACTGTTTTCTGACCAAACATTTCCCATTTTACCCTACAAATTCTTTATAATTACCCTCGACAAGCGAAATACCTACTTCCACTGAAAAACCATCAACTTTGAGTAACAGCTCCACTAACAAACCAAAAAATTAAAAATAAAAAAAGGAACAAAACAGAAACAATGATTAAAGCTACCAAGAGTCAACTCTCTTCAAACCACCTCGTGCTTATTTCACATCCATCTCTTCTTTGAATCTTCAAATGAATGTTTCCTTCTTCCATCCAGATCCAGGTCCAGGTACCTACGTACACCGCTCGCCGATATAGAAGAGTTGATGGTATAATAATTTGATCCAAACAGCAAATCTGTCAGGATCACTTCATTTACTTGTCTTTTTGATATCAAATGACGTCGGCTTCTTCTTCTTCTTCTTCTTGTTCGTCTTTTCGTTTTGATTTTTGAGTTTTGTTATCTCAACGGAAGGTGGAGCTTTTCTGTTTTTTTATTCACAAGCGTGCGTTTTTTATTTTCATCATTTAATTCCCTTATTTTGTTTGTAAGGCCGCAAATGATGTTCCACTCGAACTGACACTAAACTCAAAATTGGATTAAAAGTCGCTCTAAGAAGCGAGACTTTTGGAGCATCAGCAAGAGGATATGCTCAACTCGCCCAATAATAAGTAGCGCTTCTTAATATAAAATTGCAAAATTCTGTTGGTCGAACAAATCTTTCATCATCATCACCAGTCTTTTTTTTTTTTTTTTCATTTTTGCCTTTTTTGGTGGCGGTTATTTTACTGATCCACAATGATGATGAGGATGATGAGGATGCTGCCGCAGTTGATTTTGACATTGATACATTCGTGACAAGTGACGTTTACTGTACCTATATAGCCAGCCAAAGCCGCCACTGCTCAAGGTGGTTGGGAGTTGAAATGGTGAATTTCACACTGGATAGGAGTGGTGGGTAAAAGTCATCATTAAAGAGGGAATCAGTATTGTCGACTAAGAATTTATGTTCTTCTATAAGCTTGATCTTCAATTACGTAATTAATTGTTGTCAATAAATAATAGTTTATTAAAAAAAAGTCATATTGTTTCAAGAGGTAAGAGAAATCCTAGACGAGTGTAGGTATCTGATGTAGTTAAACCTATTGACACAGTGTTTTCCGAAAACACCTGCTTAAAAAGACTCATAAATCTCAAAGCCTGCTTAATTTTACTTGGAAATGTATCTTCTCAAAGGTTTTCGTTGGTTTCGTTCATACATTTTTAACACTTCCTATTCTCTTATGGCATCAACCAAACATAAAGTCAAAACATCTTACAACCCCAACGAAGATCTCAAGTCGATTTTATTTCTTCACATTTGATAACAATCCACTTTTCCACATTTTTTCTAGTGGTGAAATTCTCCTTTCAAATGTAATTTCTTTAGTTCATCAAAACTGACATTGTGCCCTCTTTCATATATGTACATACATACAAAACTTTGTAGTATAGATGTCGGATTCGGAGGGCTTTGGTTTGCCTTTTTATCCGATTTCTGATTATAATCCGGATTGGGTCAGTTAGACTTATAATAAAGTCCCGCGCATCGCTCGCTCGTCGGTCGTCTGCGCAAATCCTTCATTTTTCGGGATGCCATCAATCAGGTTTAAGAAGAGAAAACAAATTAAAAAGCACAGATTCTGGACAAGTGTCATTTTCGAGGCTGCAATTTGTATAAATGTAGACCCCGATCAATCAAGCGCGCATTTCTGATGTGCAGAGATCTTAAATAAGATCCCAAGGTCGGTTGGTTGGTCGGTCGGTCGGGTAGGTAGGTAAAGGTAATATAAATCCGCAGTTACAGGTTTTCCTGATGTTCTCTCCCCATGCAAACCGCACACCAAATGGTCAACAGTGGCGTGGCGGCAGCTCCTCTTTTGGGATCAATCATTATTTGGAATTTAATTTAATTTTTTTTATTTTACTTTATAGATACATTTAATGCTAAAGCTGTCCGATCGATTGCCTCTGATGGAGACTCTGGGTTTTTTTTCTCTTCTAAAGAACTTGATGGTGCGTAAGTGAAGTTGAATGGAAATGAGGTGGCTTGAACGCTGAACGGGTCCCATTGATTGATGTGATTCCTTGTTTTTGTGTGATGAGGATTTCCTTCCTTCACGATCACGATCACGTTGTTCACGATATCACGATCTGTATCTAGGATGAAGATCATGTGATGGATGATGAAGATTGATGATATGGAAGATCGCTTATAGTTTCGCATCGATAAATGCAAAATTGATATTTGTATAAAAAAGTTAAAGGTCTTTCAATTTTGATGAATGTCAAAGTGACAGTTAATTAATAATTGTATGACATCGTCTGGTGGTTATGCTTCCTGGCTGCTGAGTAATCTGTCGCTCCATCATGAAAACCGATTATAAAACTAGTTTCGCCAGACGCAAGCTTAAGAATTCAATAATCGTAACTTGCATAATGCGCTTCCCAAGTTGCAAACAACATTTTTATAGTCATGAAAGAGTAAATCAATAATTCACTTAAAACAGAAATAAAAAAAAACTGCAACCAAAAACAATACATCGACATAAATATGCAATAAATTTCCCACTTACTTATGCCTCATAAAGAATTCAACCCACACACGGTGTCGCTGAGCCAATGCTCCCTCTGGCGGCAATCGCTCGCCTCAATTTCTCGCCCATCTCTCGCTCTCGCATAGCACCTCTCGCACCGAATCAGTAAATCACAGACAATTAAACATTTGCGCGCCCCCGTGTTAATTTGTTTTAAACAAATCACTTTGTTTATAGTTTATTTTATATTTTAATGTTTTTAACACTCGACTGCATGATGAATAGGCAGGGGTACTAGATGATGTGTGGCAACAAAAATCTCGAGCTCAAAATACTCGTAGGTATATCCACCAATCCACTAACACCATGACAGCAAAAAAAAAAAGATTTAATACAATTTATTCGATCGTTGATTAACCAAAAATTGTTTTGTGTTTTATAATTATAAATTTCTCAAAAGATACAATATCTACAAATCATTCGCCATCGCTGTGCTATTCAAGCACTGAAGCTGACACATCAAGCGGCTTTGGCTTCAGTCTTTAGTCTTCAGTCTTCAGTGTTTAGTGAGTGAAGCAATGTCATTTTGATGAGACCAAAAGGAATTTTTATTTAGTGACGAGGGGGACCATTAAAAACCTTCGACTTAACGAAGTGATTTTTATGCTTTGACTAATGACTGGCTGAGGAATGAAAATTAAACACTGAATTTGTTGTCAACCCTCGTGATTACCCCATATACATGTCATATGTAGGTAGCCCAAGTCGAATCGTATATTTTTAGACGACTTCTGTTTCGTTTTATATTTTTTTGATTCTTTTATTACGTGTATAGTAATTTGTCGGATCGTTACGTCTGTTTGTTTTATTTTTCTTTCATTTCACTTACGATTGTGCATACGTACAAACACAAACATCCATACATCAGAGGAGACCAATCTTTTTTTTTATATTTCTCTATTTATAGCCTACAACAAAAAATCACAATGGTAAACTATTCTGCTTTGCCTTTTGGTCAATAAAGTCAAAAGTTTTATGACCATTTTCATAATAATAAAAAAGATTTTATTACCGAAAACACTCTATAAAGGCGAATTATAGTGCGAGCGGTTTATCAGCGTTTTATATACGCGGGTGGAGGTTCAAATGTGTGTCGTAGCGCGTATAGGTATGGTAACACGGAACGGAATACAAGTACTCATGGTTTGAGAGCGTTAAATTAATAAGCAGAGGCTTACAATTAGCGCTACACAGTGCAACGCCAGTATTGGGTTGTTTTAGAAATACCAAAGGGTCATCAAGTGGGATTTATTGACCTAATTATTCCCAAAGACAAAATACCCCCGGAGGACGAATCAAAAACAAACGAAAGACGGATAAATCTGAAGGAATGGGGGCAGAAGTTTGATCACAAACAAGTAGAGACGAAGACATAATAAAGGGATTGAAGAATGATAGAAGAAAGATGGAAAACAGGTAAAAGAATCCGCTAAAAGACGGATAGAAGCCTCAATGGAAATGGAAACCGGACAAACGCCGGACATAATACATATAAAAGGCGAGTGGAAAAGAAAAACAGTTTAGAACAATGGTGAATTAGTACAAAAGAAGACATAAAAATCATAAAAACCAGATTGATTGAATGAAAGGTATAATTATAATACAGACAGAAATAAAAATTGATAAATGAAGAAAACAAAAATGATTCGTAAATAGCAGATAGAATATGACAAATAGAAGAAAATGAATAAAGAAGGATGGAAAACGGGAGAGGCTAACTGATAGGAGAGAAGATCATTAAATATAAATGAAAATTGGGTGAAGAGAGAATAGGGAGCACAAAAAACTTACAGAAGTTGATATAAAACTGATGGCTAGCGAGTACATATGGATAAGAGATGATTTCCAGATTCAACTCGTCATCAAGCCTCATTTCGGAAGTATTTACAAAATATCCTCTTATGCAAATAATAATTACAGCCATTTCTGAGAATTTCAACACTTCATCAATCTAGGATTGTAGTACCCAAGAAGATATCAATCATTTTCAAATTAAATCCCTACAAATCAACATATGTACATATTGTGTATGTATACTCGTATCTGAACAATAACTTAAGTAAGACCATATTCGAAAACACTTTCCTACGGGCTCACCTCCTACTTGCAAAATTGTATTTTTTTTCTTTTTCTTTGCCCCTGCCCATTGACAGAAAGAAATAAAAAATATGTCTGGCTTCTCGGGTAAGACAAAATTAAAGAGTCAATTTCAAAAACTTGAGGGCAATAAACAAATAAAGACTGAATCCACCCCCTGCCAGTTATATCAAAACCCGGCACCGCCACCGCACCGCAAACAACACCCCTTCTTTCACCCCCATCAACTTTCCTTCGCAACAAACGATTGAAACAAAAAATGAATGATTACATAGTCTGAGTCTCCCACCGACCGCGACTAAGCAACCGACCGACGCGACGACCGTCCGCGTCCGTCTGTTGGCTAAGTATTTCATATAACTCAGGACATAGCTTATAACCACACCAACTCCCCCCGATTAAGCAAGCATCCTATTCCTATAGCTAGCTACCTACTCCATGTCCATACAAACAAATATAGAATGAGGAAAACAAAATGAGAATTTAATGGACTTGATTACTGATGGGCAATAAATTTTCTTCAAATCAAAAATACGAACAAGAGAAGAAAAAAAAATTATACATAATACTAAACGACAAGAAAAATATTCCGCATAAAGCGAGGAAGGAGCTAAAAAGAAGGAGAGAGAGAGAGAAAAGACTCCAATCAAACACTCACAACAAACAGAACAGATACAAATCGCGAGCTCCACATATTGTCATCATCATATCCGCACAGAAAATACCATATCACATCATCCCAGACCTCCAAAAGGGGCATCTCTTTGCCACCAACTTACTATGAGTTCCTCAGCACCCACCGCTGCTGCTGCCGCGCTGCCACCATCTCATCAACTAAGCCACCATCAGTTTCAGCTTCAGCATCGAGCTCGAGCACCACCATCAGAAGCAGGCGAGATCGGTGCCTCCATCAAGTGTTTATTTGCTGCTCCCTTCACGGTTTTTAATTTGTATTCTTCAGATACATTCTGACATCGGATGGATTTATGGCCGAAAGATTTATTGGACTCAATGGCAGATGATGATGATGATGATGACGAAGACGAAGACTATGATGGTGTTCAGTTCATTTCTCTCTGATGATGCTCAAGCTGATTTGTGCGACGACCGACGACGATGATGATGATGATGATGATGATCTGGAATCGTCGGTCGTCGTGCCATACTATTTTTTTATAGTTCTTCTTCTTAGTATACGTAAAAAAAAAAAAATTCCATTAAAGAATATCTCACCATATTTCTCATAATTGGTTTGGCAAGAAAGAGGAACCGGCAAAATGCTGCAGCCAACAACGACAGTGGCAGGGCGAGCGATCATCGTCATATTATAACATTTTGCCACAACAAAGTGACAAAACGCATTTTTGTGTAAAAGCGCGGGCAAAACTTTTCGTCACAGCGATAAAAACATACCTACACTCATGTACGCCATCAACTACTTAAAGAATTAAGGAGGAGGGGGGGGGGGGGGTTTAGTTGTACATATTTGTAAGGGAATAATAATTATGGGCATTGACAGTATGCACTGCAAGAAAGTTGCAAAAACATTCAAAAAAATAAGTTCAAGTTTGTGGATTTGGAGAGTCAGCTAAAACCTTCTGATGCACATAGTCGAGAAAAGATCATTTAAGAGAGTCTATAATGTTGAATTTAATGCGCAACACAACTCTGAACAATTATGATGATTTATGACAAGAAATAAGCTGGATACAACTCGGTCACGGTCACCTAGTTACCATGAGCTAATAGAAACTTTTTAACCGATATTTGAAAAGATGGAAATTTTGCATAGGATTTCAGGACTTCACTTGTCACGTTAGGTGCACGTTCTAATGTTAACTAATTGATAACAAGTTTCGTTACAACATTCTTCCTGGACATTCCACTCTGATCAAACTGAAAGGAAAATGAATGAAGCAGCTTTTGTGGATGTTTGGTCCATACTCATGAATCATGATCACGAGAAATAAGAACTGGTTATCTAAAGAAACTGTAAAATAGGTATAAACTAAGTACATAGAAGATTGTAACAAAAAATCATTTATTGGATTCAATTTAAAGGCTCCTTGAGACTAGAAGTTCAAATTTCGCAAACATTTCCCCTGTGAAATCAAACAAAACGTTATTGCATTTGTTTTTGTAAAAAAATAAGAAAATGATTAAAAGAATTTAAAGATTACAAAAATTGAAAAGCTTTCTATGATTTCAAAGACCTAAAATTAATGCGAACGAAATTCTCAAATGAATACAATCAAATGATTGGGTATTGGGGTTAAAATGATTGAAATTTTGTTTTTATTTCAAATGATTGATGATTCCAGAATATGAATTTTAACATTTCAAGTGAATTCAATGAAAGCGTATTTCTTAAACAACGTTAGAGATTCTATTAATTTACAAGCCTGATGACTTTAACCCTCTGTACTTTTTTCGTTTGCTTCAAACATCTGAAGTCTCTGATGAATTTTGGATCGACAAAGTTTAAGTTTATAAGTAAAACAAAACTAAACTTTTAAGATCAAAAAATACATGAAATTGGTAAAATTACACCTGGGTATTCAAAAATCACATTTAAAATATTATGACACTTTTCTAACAATTCCTAATTCTTATTTTTAGAATAGTGGACATATTTAAAACACAATATTAAACTTGAGCCTTAAAATATTAAAATTTTTATATGTGTACACTACATTATGTATGTACATATTGAAATATAACAATTTATTAAAGAAATAACTCACCCTAGTTTCAAAATGCTGATATTTGGAAGCCTTAACTTCATCATCTTTCATTTTCTGAACCACAATTGGGTGGGCTTCAAACTGGAATCCAATCGTTAGCACTTAAAAAAAAAACACGAATTTTAACAATAAAAATAAACAAGCACAATTTAATTACAACTAAACCGATTTTATACTACATTTAAAACCACTTTCATCAGAAAAAATTCTCCTCGAATGAATTTAAATTTTGAATCTAACGTCTTCTTTCTAACTGAAACTAAAGGAACCGAATTGCAGCTAACCAGACGACTACGACAAAATAGAAAGAAAAAGAAAAAAACACCACCACGGCACCATTGTTATACGTAAAACTTATTTTGTAGAAAAACGCACTTTTAAGAAAGGAAATATGAATTATTTTTTAGTAAAAGTGATAAAAACACATTAAAGAACAATAATTTCATTAATTATCAACCAAAAACTTAAAGAAAACTACAAAAATAATTATTTTTAGCACACGATCGCTCACCGCCATTAAAATTTTACCTACTTCAATTCTTCACTTCAAACTTATGGTCAATAGAGATTGGAGGCGAAGCGAAGCAACAAAATTTACAACGATGCAACTTGCACGCAGGAGAAAGAGCGAAAATGAAAGCTCACACATTGACATTCTGGTGATGTGTTGATTGATGTGTGTGGCTGTGCGGTGTTGAGTTTGAGTGTGAACTTTGATGGACATTGATATGGCGAATTCGGGAGCCTGTATAAGTAGATATATGGAATAAATAGATAATGGAGAATGTTAGGCAATTTCAAATTCTTTTGTAGGTGTGCGAGGTTAGAAGTTAGATTTGGAGTTTGGACTGACGATGAACGATGTCGCTGAATTGTCTGATCTGTGGTGTGGTTGAGGTCGTTGTGGAATGTGGACTTGTGGTGTTTGGATAGTTTAGTTGCATTGCTGAGTTGGGCTTTTTATTTAAAAAGAACATAAAGAAGGAAACAACAAACAAATCTGATGGATGGGTTAGGAAGTTGCGATGGAATAGGTTGGTAGCTTAAACCAGGTGCGTTATTGTGCGATGAACTTAATTACAGGGTGATCTAGATTTTTCGGAAAAAAAAACATTTTCAAATTATTCATCGCTTGTGGTTATTTTCAGTTTTTCATGTTTTTTTTTATTTATAACAATCATTGTATAAATGGTATATAAAAAAAAGAATAAACGAGAAATATACTATTTTAAGTGTAGAAACAATAAATTATGCAGAAAGTCAAAATTCTAGTCTTTAAATTCTGAGTTCTGCCTTACTAAAATCATCCTTTTCTATTCTATTACAAAAAATAACTATTTTTCTAATTATGGCAAGAAATGCTTTGAAAAATTTACTGATTCTGCTATTTCTAGTAAACAACAATGAACTATTATCTATTTTAAAGTGAAAAATAACATTCTTAAAAAGGGTGTTTATATGTATAAACAATTACATGGGTACTCATAAAAAGTTTTCGAATCTTAAGAGCACAATTTTTACCTTCCGAACAATTTTTGACACCAACCGAAAACTATTTAAATTTTTCGGTTTTGCATGTAATTTTTTTTTTTGGAAATTTTTATTATTTGAGAATTATATTTTAAATTGATTTCTTTCAATTTAAGGAGTAAGTGTTTTGTGACTAAGTCTAGAGACCTAGACTTCACCCATGATCGTCCTACTGAGAGGACTTAGTGAGATTGTGCAGAAGAATCCGGGACAGTCGACTTCTTGTCACTCAGAATCTGCAGGACTGAATCGATAACATGGTCATTACAAATCATTGAGGTGATGCGACTGAGATCGTGCTAAAGTCCCAAGGTCATGCAAATAAATTGAATATTTTGGGATGCATTCCGGATAAAAAACCGAACTGTAGAAACTTGAACGATGATGTTACATACATATGTAGGTACATAGTTCCATTTGCAGAGGAATAAATCAGTACCTCATTTGTTGCTATATTTTTGTGTTAAAAAAGGGAACCCAGAACGTTTAAAAAGAAGAAAATTAAATTATTTCAAAAAATATATTTTTCGTTCTTGTCACAGGTACTGTCGGATAAATTCCATGCTCTGTTTAGCACCAAAATCTTCAAAACAACTGAACCGACTACGTATTTATGTATGTATTCCTACACACGTTTCTCTTCGACAATGACGAACAAAAACGAATACAAATTACAAAACCTATCACGATCCGCATCTTGTCATAATCCTGTCATTTGAAATTATGATGAGGTCGAGGCCCACAATATAAAGCCCACCAAACATCAGCAATCAGCGTGCATCAGTGCAGTGCTGCAGCAGCAGCATCAAACGGCATAGGTATTGCACATATACAGCCGCTGCGATGCGCTGCTCCTAGCTGATCGCATATGATGAATGCCTAACACCATAGCTCGCTTTCAGCTTTTAGCCGTGCGTCCTCGTCTTCGTGGTCGTCATCTGCGTCGTCGCCTGGCACTTGCCATGAAAATTCTGATGATCATCAATGCCGTGGTCGTCGGTGTCGCTATATTGTCGTCCAGACGCAATCATCATCATGATCATCATCTTCATTATCATCTTGATCAGTTTCAAGCTGCAGCTTCAACATTTCGGTCGTCGTGATCATCATCGCCTCTCGGAGTGGCTGGGTGTCTTGTGGATGTCGTTTTTGTGTTTTTTTTCTTTGTTGATTTTTAAAATAAGTTCGTTCTAATAATTGGTTATGACAGCTGTTCGAGGATAATTAGAGATTAATTGTTCTCCTCACAGATCCGACGACTGCAGATACATTTTGCACTTATGTAAGTGCGCGCAGCACTATATGGGTTCACTCAGCATTTTTAGATAGATACTCATGTAGGTTCACTTCAGTTGTCTGTCTGGGGATGTCGCGTCTACGATTGCCCCCGCTCTCTCTATCGCATGCAGCTTCTTCACCACCCCACACACCCACCTCACTGCGACCTCAACAAATTCTCAATTTGTTATTAATGCGACAATGTGGCCATGCACTGAGAGAAAAAATGCTTCCATCCGATTCATTTTAAATTCTGTATGGTGTCCCACAAAGAAGTACTCTTAGGCCAGTTCTTTTAGTATTTTCACTCTTTGTCGATTAGCTCTTTTGGTATGTATGTAAATATTTGTAAAACTATTTATGAATAATAATTGCAAGGACTTAATCTTTTGATGGTGTCCCACAAGGAAGTGCTCTTGGGCCAGTTCTGTTTGTATTTGACAAATTCAATATCATTTTGCCAAAGGATCTTGCATTCTTTAATAACTTTGTTGCATCGTAGCAATGGATAATTCTATTATTAACTGAACCTTGTTTTACTTAATTTAATTTTATCTATTTTTTTAAGTGTATCTAGATTTCTATGCACATCCATCTTTTCCCACATAGTACGAGTAGATAGAATGTATCTTTTTCTTTAGAGTTATTGTCAGATTGTGTTTTGTAAGTGTAATTCATTGCGAATGAGGAAGACATAATGCGGACACAAATTGATATTTTTGTTTGTTTTTTGTTGTTGTATTAGAAACAAGTGGGTGGTATCTATACATACACGAGTATATAAATAAATATAGGCGTGGTAGCAAATATTACAAAATCTATCTACAGACTGATTTTAATGAAGCAAGAGCAAAGTGTCTTATAAAATGTTTCTCTTCTATTTTACATTACATTATTTCAATTTTAGTTTAGTTTGTCTTGATTTTTTCACGCGCTGCTTAACATTTATACGATCATTTATGATGATTTGAAGGATTTTTGACTTTTTGCGGTCAATTTAAGTGAATTTTGGTTTGTTTTGCTGTCAGTTTTGTGTAGTATTTTACCACCAAGTACACAAGTGAATTTTAATATGAATCATGACATTTTGAGAAGGTAAGATTTTTTGATTGTGTTATGTTTTTGTGAGGATGCGTAAAATAAAAACCATTCGCGATTGAAGATGGAAATATTAAAGTAAAAAAATTGCAAGGTTTTTTTTTTGAATTTTTTAAATAGTAGAATATCGCCAGGACTATTTTGAAAATGGCATTATCTTTTTCGTATTCCACCATAGTCACTGATATCTAAAGTTTATTGGCTTAAATATTAGGTATGTTGGATATTTTGAAAAGCGTTTTGAAAGCTTAAGTCGAATTTTGTGAACTCTCCTTATTTTGTTTTATAGTTTTCCACTCAAATCACTGTTATAAAAATAAAAAACAGACCCTAGGTTCTGTAAGCAAAAAATTAGGAATATCTTCAAATGTTTGAATTGATTTAAGTTTAAGCCTTTGACAGAGTCATTCTCAATTTCTGTTCTAAATTTGAGAACTATGCCAATTGATTAACATGAAGATATCTTCAAACCCTGTTAACAGACAGGACGCAGTATGTTTCTTTTATAAACAAAAGTTCAAAAATCATAAAAGTAGTAAAAGTTTGTCCTCAAGGAAGTCATAACCACACTTCCCATTATTACTTGAAAACTTGGCATTACTGATATTAATCAATTTATACTTCGGATGTTGATTGATAATAATTTTTATAACACAAAAATTACCAGGCTTAAGAAATTTCTTGAGGTATTGTAGTGGAAAAACAATATTTACCGATTTTTGGTAGAACTTTTTGAAGTTTTTTGTTAATTGTAAAAAAATGTTAATTTGACATTTATCAAAATTTTATCATTTAGGTATCTATTGTCAAATCCATTATGTTAAAAATAAAATACATTTGAAGTCAATATCATTGTTTGTTGTGAAGGTATTTGAGCCGAAAAACAATTTATGACACTTTTCTGTAAATTTTACTTTGATTTTTTTTATTTTTTGTAAAAAAAATGTCAATTCGATATTTGTGAAAATTATATGATATGTTAATATGTAGTTGTATTATGTATAAAATAAAATAAAAATGAGGTCAAGGTCGTTATACCCGCTCTCGAGATATTCGAGTCGAAATAATTTTTTTACCAATTTCTGAATTTGTGTACTTTTATATTTTTTGCAAAAAAAACTTTCAATTGATTTTTTTCCAAAATTTTGCCCAGATGTCAAAAACGTCATTTTAAACAACAGAAAATTGTTTTAAAGATAATATAATTTTTCCTTCATTGTATGTTTAATCGACAAAATTTTTCTTTTTTAGATTTTCTATTTTTTAAAATACCGTTAATTTTTTTTTTTAATTATTACATCCAATGAACATAATAAAAAATTATTTTAAGTCAATAGTTTTATCCCTTCCTGAGATATTTGCGACCAATCAAAATGTTTATTTAAAGTGCTATAGTGAAATAACCGTTTGACAAATTTTTATGAAAGCGCTTTCTGTATTTTATGAAGTTATAACCTGTCAAACAAAAGTCAATTAATAATATTGTGGACGAAAAATGGTATCTAGAACGTACAAACGTACAAACGTGTATACGCAAGCCCACACAGACATCAATTTTCTACAAAGGACGGATCTATGTAGATTCTAGGAACCTTAAAACGTCCAGATTTGTCAAAATTTTCAATCGGACCGATTACAATAATTCCCTATGGAAAGTTGAAAGTTGATTAATTTCTTTTAAAAAAAATTAATTAGTAGATACATACTTTTTCATAAACAATTTACTACTAAAAATCGTTTTTTTTCGTCAAAACGCTTGGAGCATTGAGTATAGGAAGTAGGTAATATTTATTGAGCCTGCTTTTCTTCATATGGGATAGGACCGATCCATAGCTTATTGACGGAAAAATGGCTCAAGTTAAGTTTGTTGACATTATGAAGAACACGATAGTTTTATATGTCTAAGGGAAAACGCTTTTAAGAGGATCCTACAACAAGACAATGATCCGAAGCATTCATCAAAATATGCAAAACATTACTTCAATTATCAAAACATCGATGAAATGACATGGCCACCTCAATCAATTTATTTAAATTGGGGGCATTTCACTTAGAAAATTGCAGAATTTCGGCGGGTTTTTCAACACGAATGCTAGAAAATTTCGGTTGAGAAAAACTTCCGACTTGTTTGACTCAATGTTCAAAAACTGTCAACTGCGTCATAAAGATTTAACATAGAGGAACTAAATACTAACATATTTTTTAGTTGGAAATTATTAAAGTATTAGTTTTTTATTTTCAAATTATTATATCTATACCTGTCTATTATAATGACCAGGAAAAACGTAGATTTTTTTAATTAATAAACTGAACATTTTGTTTGTTACTTTGATATTTGTTTCCTTTTTTATAAAAACTAATATTACACACTTATACAAAGAAAATGAAGTCCGAATTAAACAATGTCTTAAGCATTTTATGAACAAATATTTGAAATCTTAAAATATTATTAAGTGTTTCTATTTTAATGTCTATATGTGTATGTACATACAGTCCGTAACAATTGGATAGCCTCACATGATGTTGTTTTTTTTTAATTGTTATAGGAGCAGTCACTTAAACGATTAGCAAAAAAGTTGTATTTTCTGATGGAAAGAAGTTCAACCTCGATGGGCCTGACGTATACAACTATTGCTTCCAAGATTTAAGAAAAGAAAAAATGTTTTCAAACAGTCACCACAGCCGTGAAGGAGGCGTTATTGTATGGGGTCTCATATCATATTATGGAACGACCGATTTGGTATTTGTTAATTGGAAAATTTTAGCACCATATTATAAAACTATACTGGAAAGAGCTCTCCCGCCGTTCCAGGATATTTGCGGACCGCTGCAATTGATTTTCCAGCAAGACAATGCACCCATTCGCACAGCTAGAATAATTAAAGCTTGACTTCAAGATCAAAATATAGAACAAAACAACTTTCCTGGCCACCCTACTCCCCAGTCTTGAACAATATCGAAAGATGTATGAAGTTGGGAAGCAGTACACAAAAAAAGAAGAGCTCATTGAAGGCGTTGAAAGCCATGGGCCTTGATTATTTAAACTCTTTGTATGATTCTCATTTTTGATATTATTAAAAATAAGAGGGGTAGTATTAAGTATTATTATGTGATAATTATGTAAGCTAAGCTATAGAATATAAATAAAAAAACATTTCTTAAAGAAAAAGATAAATGCGTTACATTTAAACTGCCATAAGGTAAGTGATTCTATTCTAATGCTACAAAAAATACTTCATTTTACTGTATCAAAACGAAATAATTTCAGAAACTCTATTAACTTCTCAAAATTATTTAAAATTCCTTTCAGTTTGAAAAACCTCAATTCTAACTTGCAACTCTACCTATACAAAATTAACTAGATACAAATCAAATAGATACATTCAATTGTTACGGGCATCAGTATGTATATGAATTATGCAAAGATTTCAATATATTTTATTCTTAACTCACTAAAATTTATTGAACAAAATATTACGATTTCTAACAGGATAATTTGTTTAAAATAAAATCACCTATTCTGCGTTTACCCTTTTTTTAAGTATTTTATTTATTAAAAATATTTAGTCTACACATTAAAGACCTTTGGTCTTTTTAATCTGCAGTTGAACTTGAAACATGACAATTAAAAAAAAATAAATAAATATTAAATTAATAAATTAAGAATAATGTTGATTTTCAGCATAAATTATAAAATTCTACAGAATTTATCTAACCAATTTGCAATTTTCAATTAAAATTCAAAAAAACAAAAAAAATCAAAAGCATTTCAAATTCATCCTGTCACTTTGCACATACGTTATTGTCATCGTCCTCCGTCTCTCATCCTGTAATAATTCTAAACACCACAAATTACCACCAACATATAAATACATACATTAGTCATACATGTATAGATTTAGATTTAGGTATGTGTGAAATCCCAAAAAAAAAAAAAAAATTATCTACGAAAAATTCAACTAAAGCTTGTATACGGTCTCATCTAAATCAGAAATGTGAAATCAAACAAACCCTTTCCATTTCCATTCAACCGGAACCACTGACGCTTCACCACCGCTGCCAAACCACCATACTACGCCACCACCACCGCACCGCACCGCCATCATCATCATCAGCAGTTACGTTGTTTCCGCTTTACCACAATATTTGATATGTCTGTCGGTTGTTTTGGACCCAGGATGCTCAGCTAATACTTTGGCATTGGATTTTTTGTTTTTTGTCTTTATTCCAGGATTTATTTTCTATTTTTTTTTTGCTTTTTTGTGTGTTCGATTGTGTGTGTACAAAGGATGAGGAGAGTATGAATACGTATTAACCGCCTCCGAGTGGTGGGTGATTGATTAAAAGTTGAAAGCATGACAACGCGTTTGATTTATTAGTCCCAAAACTGTGTTTTTCAAACTTCAACATTCAAAATATTCTCAAAAAAAAAAACAAGAACGAGATGATGATAAGGAAGGAGGTCGAGAAGTGGGTATGAGGGAGGGGGGCAAGGAAATGTAGAATATGTACAAAAAAAAACAACTCAACAAGAATCGGAATGGATATGGAAAGGAAAAAAATTAAAAATTAAACCAACATGTACCGCTATCTCACGCCATTTGTGAACGCGAGCGGATGTTGGCATACGGAACCCGAAGAGAGTGGGTATCTCTCTCTATACCTATCTATAGAGTTAGAGTGTTGTGTTGGCTGGCAGCAATTGGAAACTTTTAGGTTATGTTATGTGCTGTCGTTTTGAAGGGATCTCTGAATCTGGATTTGGATATGGATTCATTTGGATGTGGCATCAGCAGCAGACGCAGCAAAACTTTATACGTCCTCGTATAGGTACTCGTACTTGTAGTAGGTATGTGGATGATGCTGATTTTTATATATTTTTTTTTTTTTTTGTTTGTTTAGCTTCCTGATGATGACGTTCACCAGGAATATAATGTCTCACAATCCAGGCATATAGAAGGATAAATACGGTTTCATATAATATTCCGTTATACTTTGGTTTTTGTGACAATTCATTGCATTGGTGGCGACATTTTTCGATTTGTAATTAGAGGCAAATAATATCTCTCACTCTCGTAGAGGCGCGTCGTCGGTCGTCATCGCACATCGCATATGGATATGGATAGGATAGACGAGGAGGAGATGCTTGAAAATTCGCATAAATACACGTTCAAGTGACACTCGACGTACAGCGCCATCATCAGAATCAGAAGGAAAGAGAGTGGTTTGGTTGGTGTGCAACAAAGTTGGATCTACTGCAGAAACAGGAAGATTATATTGAAGCTGGAGCAGGAGCAGGAGCAACATAGATATGAACCAGAAGCGACAATTCACACACAAAAGCGTCAGGAGAATAGCAAACTTCAGTGCAACGCGACGACGACGATGACACGGGCGGTTATACGACGGCGACGACGCACAGCGGCGCTGCTGATGACGACAACCAAAGTGCCAACTGCCAACTGAAACCGAACAAATAACCAAACTATGAGCTATGGAACAGTGAAATTTTTTGACAAGCAATCGGGGACAGTTTATGCAGAAATAGCAGACTTTGTCATAGACAATTGGAATTATTATTAAGCGCGAGTGTCATCATTTTGACAGCTATTCAGAATTGTCTGGGAGAAGATGCGGAGTTTCACTTTCAGTTTAGGTATATCTTCATCTAAAGATGAAATTTAAACAAATCAGGTTATTTTTCTGACGAAATTATTTTAATGAAAATTCGATCAAAGGACTGAAGAATCGACAGTTATTAAAAAATTGCTCGACATCTCAGTCTAACTATAGGAATCATGGCTATGTCTAAATCTAAATCCCATTTCCATTTTGAACTTTAAAACTTATATCCACTATCCATCAGATATAAAAAGTGACCCAGTAACAGTGCAGAATTTAAATTTGGAGCATAAAAATAAAGTTTCAAGTGAATTAAGAAACTTTAAACTTATTTATAAACATGGAGAGCTTTGGACTCCGTACGAATTCATATAAAATTTAATTTTTTTAAAACATAGAAAACATCGAAAAACTGAGCTTTTTGTTCCTCTAAAGCAATTTTCAAAATTAACTACAAAAAAGACAACAAGTCTATTTTATTTATCTTTTAGAGATGTTGCCATGAATCTAATAAAAACTTGAAAAAACATCGAAAACATTGCAGAAAAGAAAGTATACTCCCAAAACTATTATCAAAGCAACCAAATTGAAGATTATTAAGCAATAATAAAAGTTGTCTCTTTCTAAGACATTCTTGAGTGGGTTTTCGTCAAGTTTTCATAGAATTCACAAAAACATAGAAAACATAGAACTTCAAATTCAAACTAGTTGCAAATTAACAAATACAGTTTTTCACAAATAATTGCATTTTATTACAATTTCACGGAAAACTTAGGAATAGAGGGCATTTTATCTCAAAAACTTCCTGTTTAAAATTAATGCTTTTTTCAAAGCTGGATCCCTTTTAGTTTTCGAATTTTGTTCTTTTATTGTTATTCATTTTATTTGTTATTTAAGACGAGGAAATCAAAATTATAAAAACAAAATTCTCAACACCGCTTCTTCCGAAGTCTGCATCAGAAGTTTCCCATTTTGTTGCCAGAATTATGCCTTGGTAAACATAATTTTGAATTTCTGAATAATGTGTGTTTTTCTTGGGAAATATTGCTCTACTTGCCATTAAATTACGTCCAATCATACCTCTCCTATACACATATGTATGTATGTACCATGGTATATATAATGTATGTATCTATAGCTATAAAAAGTCATTCTTTACATTCGCTGACACATCATAAACTTTACCACCATGTGATGGAGGGCAATAAAAACATCCTTTGCAAACATTACCCGTTGTGTAACTACAACTACCACTGGTAATGAAAAACAATCGTTGTCCACCCATTCCGTCACTCGCCGCCGCCCATTGCCTACCGCCTTTCGTTTTGTTTCATTTATCCCCCAACCTTCCCTAGTTGATGACGATGCGATGCCCGCCTGCCGCTGATCGTTAATCATTCGGTTAAATGGCCATTAAATGTGTCCAATCCTGAGAGCATCCAGCCATGCAGTCCGAACCCGAGCCGAACTGTCCCGGTGCGGTGCTGGCAATATAGCAGCACCATCAACATCATATCTAACGGATAAGTGCCCATATTCATTGTCATCCATCAAAGGACTAATAAACTGCTTCAGAGTCGCCATCCGAACCAGGACAAAGATGGTGCGAGTAGGTGGGGGATAAAAGTGCGCGCACCCATGCAATGCGGTGCAAAAATTCATCGTCAAATAGTCGAATCCCTGTTTCAGTTTTTGAGTTTTTTTTATTTGTTTGCGTTTTCGTTCTCGTTTTTGATATATTCCTCCCGAGGATGATGTCCTGCCTTGCAATGCAAAAACTGAATCCAACAACTGTTGTCCACTTTGCATCATGTGTGTGCGGCAGCAAAAGTGTCGCTGGCGTGGCGACACACTGAAGTGAACATCATGACTTAAATTACCATCATATCCTGTCGTATATCCTCGCAGTCCATTTATTCATCAGTTGCATGTAGCTGGACACGTACCAAACCGTAGCTAGGTAGGTGTATAGGTATCTCTGTAGTGAGTGTGCAGAGGAATCCATCATTCGTCCCAACTATACCGTCAGAGGACGACTCTATACGTAGTCAGTGTAGCATTTTGCAGTCCCGCACTATCGCGTAAACAATTCAATCCAAATCCACTGACAATGCACAGTCAGGACTCAGGAGCAACGCCATCACAGTCACAGAGTGATCTGGTCTGGTCTCTGGTATACCCGGCGTCAGTTCCATTTCAATTTTTGAAGGATGGATGTGATGGCATCCGAAAGTCGTCGTCGTCGGTCGGTGGGCATTACCATCTCCATCGTCGTCATAGTCATAGTGTTGGTTATGGTCCTGGGCCCGGTGGTAGAGAGCTTGATGGTTTGAATACGTCTCGCGTTATCATAACTTTTGGCACTTTCACCAGACCACGAGCATTGTAATTGTGACGCAAAAAAAGTTGCAACAATCACGTTCTGCCACCCAAAAAAAGAACACACGTCATCCTAAACCGCCACCATCGGGCTTAGGGAGAGTATCCCAGTTGGAGTTTCTGGGTGTGTTCAATGTTCATATATAAATCGCAGTTGATGCGCTCATTGTCCTTTGTGTGAATTATATTTGCCCGCTGCTGTACTGATACTTGGGGTGTGTTATTTTTTTTATCCTTGGCGAGCTCGTAAATAATTCAAAAATTGTATTCATGTCTGAGTGAGTCTTATAGGAGTCCACACACAGATTCGTGCATCAAAAATAATAATACAAAATATGCAAACCAACACTTCTCAATCATCAAAACGAAATACGCTTTCTGTCGCGCTTCGTTTCGAGAAAAATCTTTTTGAACAGTGGAGGCTAGAACTTATTTTCTGTTTGGGGCTACAGAATGTAGTAAGTAAGTATAAGCATGATATCGACATAATTGTCAAAATCCCAAAGTTCAGAACCCCAAAAGCCCAAAAGTCTAACATCCACACAATCTGAACCCGTAAGTTCAAAATTCTCGAAAAACCTCTTTATATTTACTTCAACATCTTACAAATTCAAAAAATTTAAACAGAAAATCCCAAAATTCAAAATCCAAAACCGACTTCCACTAAGCACTAGGTAGAAAATTTTTGAAAATTGAAATCTGGCTTAAATTTCTTAGATCGAAAATACCATCTGAGAAAATTAATTCCTAAATTTTAAATTGGCGAATTACAATTTGTGAATTAAGTTTAAGGGTTTTTCGATTTGAGCTGTTTTTTATCTAAATTTTTGGATTTGTTTTAAAATTTTTAAGTTGGGATTTGAGTTTTAGAATTTAGTTTTATTTTGGATTGAGGATTTTTAATTTTCAAAATTCAAAATGAAATAATTCACTTTTTATGATTAATTTAATAGGAATTTCTTGAATGAAGGTTTTTTCAATTTGTGAGTTGGAATTTCAGTTTTGGGTTTTTCGTTCCGGGATTTTCGGTTCGCTATTTTGGCAAATTTTTCATCTATATAGAGATTCCATTTGAATTTACATTCCTAATTTTGTGCTTTGGAATTTTGTTTAGAGTTGGGATTATAGGCTTCGAGAAATTGTTGACCGGGGATTTTAGTTTTCTATTAATTTGTTATGAGACTTTTGAATTTTAAGTTTTGTATATTTTTGATTTGTTTCTTATTTTTTTGGAGTTAAGATTTTATTTTTAGCATTTTGATTTGAAGGACTTAAGGTTTCTGAACTTAGTAGTCAATATTTCAATTGTATAAGAAACCGATTTTAAGGATTTCAAAGTTTTGAATAGAGTAAGGGTATAGTTTGGATTTTACTTTGGGGATTAGTGATTTTACATATTTTAGAACTCTTTTTTATTTTTGGTTTCAAAATTTTTCATATTAGAATTGTAATTATTCAAATTTGCATTGGGATTTAGGAATTAGATTTGTTTGTTGTTCTAATTAGACCACTTGCATTTTCTTAGACCTCCCTGTTTCATAAACGTACATTTGATGAAGTACCCGTCGCGTCGGTTGAGTCCTTCAGAATTTTTTACCATCACATACCTCCGCTCCATTCGGATTAGATTTTAGTGCAAAGAGAATACACTGACTACGAGTATGCGAGTATGTGCTTCGTCAAAAGAAAATTGTAAATAAATTCTAAAAACAGGCAAAACAACAACAACTACAACCCGAAAAACGTCCTATATGACAGGACAGGATAACATCTTTGTTATTAGCTTTGTGGTTAGTTTAGTGATTTTTTTTTTGTTTCCATTTTTGTACGAAAGCAATTTTTTTTTATTTTGTTGGTTTTTACTTTATCTAGATGGATGGGAGGTATCACATCCACATCCTGGTTTTGTTTGTAATATTTTGATGTTAACTGTTTAAATTTATGATCCTGCCTGGAATGTTTGTATACGAGTATTTTGAATGTCCCTTTTTATACCTTGAAGTAGATTTTGTGAACATTTATTTTTATTTTGAAGATATACGAGGATGTTTTGTAATTGAGCAGAAGGTATATATTTTCTATTTTCCAGTTGAGCTTGAAGGACACACAGAGACAGGACAGGACACAAAGTTGATGGAACTTTGATGGTTATGGAAATCATACACAAATGTATGAATGTGTGTCCATTTGAAATGAATCATTGAAGAACTTGATCCTTATATGGAACATATTTTTGGATTTTATTCGTCTTTCTTTTTTTTGCTGTTGTGGTCAAATGACCAGAAGATAATTTAGGATTCAAAAGAAGAGACAAAAAAAAAAAAGGAAAATTGTTTGCTTTACTGTCGGCAGATTTATGGCTTATGAGAATTTTTATTCGTGTAGCAAAATGGGCAGACTTGAAATTATTATTTATTCAGATGGATGTAAGGAAAAGAACTAAATTAATCGAGGAAATTATAATTGAATACTAGGAATGGAAGTTTCATATATTTGATATGTCCATTTGCAAGAAAATTAGGAAAAATTAGAATCAAAAGTTTAAATATGTAAATATTGTATATTGACTTACCACTCGTTACTATATTTTTTGACCTGAAATACAAATGATAAAAGTTTTGTTTAAAAAATTTCATTTTCAAAATTCTACAAAGACATTTAAAAAGTTAACATAACTAGAATTTAAATAATTAACTTGGTAAATCTTTGAAATGCGCTTTAAAAAAGTATCAAAAATCAGCAGGCATCAGTTTTCAAGATCTTGAATTTATCATATTGAAGCTTAAGACCTGATAACTTTAAGCTTCAAATTTATAGTATTTTATCAAACCTTTTTTAAGAGACAAACGGGCCAGAAGCAAACAAAAAAATCTGACAGAAAACATAGTTAGTTAGCGTTAGAGTAAGAACTGTAAATCCCTCTCAAGGAATCCAATAAATATGTTTTGTACTAAAATGTAAATCCGGATTGTAACTAGGCTTTGCTTTTGGAGTTACTATTTTATATTTTTCAGAAAATTTAAACTGCACCTTTTGATAAAATTTGTATTTAGGTATTAAATCTTTCAAGACCAGTTTTATGTAAAACCTATTTTTTTAAATTTTAATGTTCAATATTTTTATTTATTTCAAATTTTTGAAATGTCAAAATAGTCGTTTATTAGGTTTTTTTTCAAGTAGTACCTACCTACCTCGGAAAGAGTTACAAGGTATTTTCTGAGTTCTAAGTTAGGTATATTAAAGAATGACTGATGAATGAACTGTAAAGGAAATTCCCAACGAAATAGCATCCAAAACAAAAATTACAGAAGTCCCTAAAATTTAAATAAAAATGGAGGTTTCTCTGCAAGAAAAATAAATCACGAGAAAAATTTTCACGATTCTAAATTGCATAGATCTCTAATATTTTTCTTTGAGTTCTTTTATATTTTTTGGTTTTTCATAATATTTCATAGAATTGCCTACATTTTGGCCTTACAAGAAAATTTTGCAAATAATACCATCAAATTATAAAATATTGATAAGAAATTATATATAAATAGATAACATAATGAGTGACATTTCAATTGTCATTGGTTGTAGTGTAATTCAATTTAAGCTCCTGAAAAGCATTTTAGTGTTATATACATATATAATATTGAAGTTTTAAATAACACATTTTCTATTTTTATGTATTCAGAATATGATACATAACTTTAAAAATACTTTGAGCATAGAGATGAGAATAATATAGATTCTTAGCAACTACAAATTTAAAAAAAAATGAGAAATAATTAGGAAAAATGAAATTTGTTTTGAGAAAGGCATCATTTTGTTTTTAAAAAACTCACTGGACTTATTACTAAAATCTTAAAACTAACATAAAAACAATTAAACATTATTATTTCGCAATGTTTTTTAATATTGGATTTTCGGTCATTAAGCATTTGTTTGTAAAGTTTGTATGTACTATGGAACATTTGTCTTTTACCGTAGGAATATTAGCAATGTCATTCAGAGAAATCGTTGATAAATGCCAAGGAAGGTTTAGAATAGTTTTGAGTATTTTATTTTGACAGATTTGTATCTTTTTATAGTGACAATCTGCACAAGTATACCAACACGGTGAAGCATAAAGCATAGCAGGGTTCTCCCTACTACTTTATATATTAGAAGGCTGAGGTGAGAGATTTTATTCAAATTCAAAAGTGGATACAAAATTTTGATCAAGAATTGAGCTTTCTTAATGCTTTCTGAAACTTGGTTAGAAAAAGTCAAACTTTTATCTAAAGTTATACCCAAATATCTTATAGTATTTTCCCATTGAACTAGAGCATTACACACTAAAAAATTTGTAGATTGAGGTAGATTGCTTTGCTTTCGTTTCTTTGTAAAGAAACAAGCTTGAGTCTTAACAGGGTTTATTTTCTAGGAATAAAAGTAGAGTTCAATCGCGTCGAGCGCCTTTTGAAGATTTAAAAAAATGTGTTCACATTTTTCTGAGATACTATAGATGCATGTATCGTCTGCAAAAAAAGATCTTTTACAGAAACTGAAAACAGGGAAGTCGGACACGTATATATTATATAGCAAAGGAAAAAGGGTCGATCCTTGAGGAACTCCGGCTTTTATGAAGTACAATGGCGATTTGCTTTGCGAAATTTCCACAAAAAACTTTCTTTCATACAGAAAATTTCTAATTAATTTAATTAGATATGTGGGAAGACCATTTACTACTGGCTTATGAATGATGCCGTCATGCCAGACGCAATCAAAAGCCGTTTTTAATGTCAAAGGAAGCGATTCCAACAGATTTTTTATTTTTGAGTGCTTTTTTAATGTCTTTGGTTAACCGCATAACCTGATGTGTAGAAGAATATTCTTTTCTATAGCCAATTGTTCAGGCGGAAGAATATTTTTGGTTGAAACGATTTCCGTCATTTCTAGACAGATGATAAATAACACATTTAATTCAAAATTAATCATTTGCACGTCATAATTATTTTGTGCTAAGAAAAAATAATTTCACTAAATAGGAAATATTTTAAATTTTTAAAATCCAATTTTGCAATACGGGACTTCTCCATAGAGAGCGACATTAAAGAAACACAATTCAAATTCAATTTTAAGTAAGATGGAAGTTGGTAAAATGTCGATTGCTCAATTCAAAAACATCCTAAATGAGACCATAGCTGAGTAAATAAAAGATTTGCCACTAAATTTGGTGGCGCATCCTTTTCCGTGGAACTACAGAGGCATTAAAGGCAACGAATTCACAGTTAAGTCAGAAACTGACTGCAATGACGATGCGGTGTGAGCTCTTACGAGTCAATTATTTCCAAAAAAAAAACCTAATGCAGTAAAAAAAGCAAAAAAAAAACTTGCAAGGGGCTTCTCAGGTTAAAGGAAGGTGAAAATATTCACTTAAAAAAGTCACGAGAAGTTCACAACACGCACTTCCAAAGGGCAACTGTATTCTTGAAACTTGGCTCTGCAGAGGTCGTCGAAGAAATAATGTCCACCGCAAGCCAACTTAAAGGGAGTGGCAGAAGCAAAACACTATTGTTATCCGAGAGTAACGTTCGCGATTGGCAGGACATATTTTCAGTGATCATAGATAAAGTTGACGACAAAATATATGACCAGCACTTAACTAGAGCATCATCATCAGCCTCTAGACTGTTCTACAAAAGCCTCAACCATCAATTGCCTACTAGAAAAGTTATTTCAAAAGTAACTACCATTTTTAAAGCCAGGATGGAGTTATTAAATCTGAATTTTATACCTCACAGAGCAGATCTTCAGCAAATCCCTAATCTATGCAACAGAAGAGGACCTGAAAATGTCTTCCATTTTATGGCAGATTGTCCTATTTTACAAGAATGTTATACTTCCAGGAAAGTTTTCTGACGGTAAATAGTCTACATACTACGAGATATTAAATGGCTCTCGGGGTTGGTTCATTGTGTTCAGTTTTTGCAATCATGCCCGGACTTATCCGTAATAGCTTCTGAGTTATCAGATATTATTTTGATAATTCAAAATTGATAGCCTTTATATTTTAAATCATTTAAAATTACAAGATTTTATGTTGCAAATCATTAAAATTGTAAATAAGACAATAATTTAATTATTTCTTCTTTTTATTTTATTACTCGTATATTTTTTTTTATGAACATTTTTTTTTTAACCAAAATATTGTTATCCTTTTTTGTCAAATAAAGAAAAATCTATCTATATATCTATCTTTATAAGAAATATAAAATTATTTGTCAAAAATATTTTTTATAATTTTTATACTTTAACTTGATGTTATGTTCATACTTTCAAGTTAAGCTAAATGTAAGTTTTATAGTTCCTCAATTAACTGCTTATATGAAAAATATATTACATGAAATTATCCAACGTAAGCTTTTATTTTTTATACATTAAATTAAAAAAAAAAAACTTTTTTGGAAACTGTTTCTAAAGTTGCCTATTCTCAAAGTCTTTTTTGGGGATAAACTTCGTGAAATATATGTACCTAAACAAATAAATTAAATATTGTTAACAGAAAAGAATTTTAATTTTCATTGAGGAAATTTAAATCTGATAAGGAAAATGTTTTTTTAATTTTTATCATATTTTCTAGATATTTATTGAAATGTTTTATGGGTCCAAAATTATATCTAACTCACGAACTAGCACGGCTGATCAGTAAATATGTTCCAATATTTGTTGGTGTCAGTTTTTCATGGTAATTCAATTTTCAATTTTCATACGTAATTTTTATAAGATCACTGAATTTAAGTGTCGAAAATGAAAAACTTACTAAACTTTGTTTAAATTTTACAACTTTTCATGATGTTATTATTATCTATTATTATTATTTTTTCTTTAAATAAAAGAAAAGAAAGAGCAATGATGTACATCTGAGCCCATTGGTATAAATATGAGAGGTCCATTTTTTGAGTTTTACAGAAAACGCTTTTGAATGTTTTATTCAAGCATTGGATAAGTGTTTGAAAAAAATTTAATAATTTTTTAAGTTTATGCACGTACATAAATATCAGCACTTCAAATTCACATTTTTTTACGATAAAAGCTTATACAGATTTGGTAATGAATTTTTAAAAAAATATACAATGAAGAAAAAATGATATTATCTTCAAATCAATTTTTTATTTCATGTTTTTAACATCTGATAGAATTTCCGAATAAAATAAATATAAAATAAATTAATTGACTGGTTTCGACAAAAAATGGGAAAGTATAAAAAAAAAATCTACCAACAATTGTTTTTTTTTTTTTACTAGAAAACTTGTATATCGAGAGCGAACAACGATGTTGACTCAGAATTTATTTTATAATAAACAACGATGTTGACTCAGAATTTATTTTATAATAAACATAAACCAACTGTTAACAAAAGTTGATAAAGTAGGTATGTATACCCTTCTACTTTCTTATTAAATTTCATATAAATATCTAAATAAAAATGATAGCATCTTTGGACCAAATAATTACAGTTGTGTATTTCTTAGTGATGACACTTACAGCTTTACAAAATAAAAATAAATATATTGGCAGTCTAATCAGAAAAAGTCAATTTTTAGACTAATCATATTTATATTCCAAAGGCCACAAAAATGTATTACTAAATTTTCTCAAAAACCCGTTCACTCTTCAAGATTTCATGGATGGATTTTGAAGAATTTCTTTTTTGTATTTGATTTATGTCGAATAGCTGAACAAAAAATCATTATTTAGGTAATGACAAACAAATTATATTTTCTGATTTAACGGCAATCTTATAAGTTCTTTTAAAACTCAAGTTGACAAATATGCATCGAAGAACCTATCACTTGGAATCCCATTGAAATAGAAATAAAAACTCATCTAATCAGAAAACCATTTAAAAAATTAAAAAAAATATTTGAAATTTATTTTTGCAACCTCTCGAGTTGCGAATCTTAATGGAATTCCAATATTGTAACAAAAAAAAATAATAGAAATCAAATTAACAAGCAAAACCAAAAGAAAGAGCACAACAATTCCAATTGGGAAAGAAAAAATTCATTTAACCGAAAATCTCTTTGACAATCGACTAATCGAGAAATCTCATTTCTCATTCCGTTTAATTCCTCTGTTACAGGTGGATTCCATTCCACTTCATTTCTCTAAGAGAACCCCATTGCCAAGCAGGTGATTGTAAAGAGAACACAAATTCTCTTAAGAAAACAAACTCGCTCACTCACACCATGACATTTCAATACTCTTGCAATCTTGCTGCAGCTCTTGGTGTGAGTGTCAAACTACTACAACCTTATGCATTCCTTGCTGTTTGCCTGCAAATCAGCGGCACCCAATTGTGCATCAATCAACCCATACATCAATGCAAGTTTTGGATACTTGTAGCCGATTCTCCAAAATGCCATCAGAAAAAAAACTAAAAACAAAAAAAACGGCCAAAGTTGTCCCAAAGAGCCCCACATTTAAAGAGAACAACCGACACAATTAAGACTACGTCATACCGTGTTCTTTCTTGTACTTGGAGCTTGGAGCTGAGCGAATGCGAATCTATATTGCACATGGGGTTTGGTTGGTGTCTATAGGTCCAGTCCCGTAGCGTGTCAAACGAAACCCCAAAACGGATTTTGTTCCCCATCGTTGTCTGGTGTGTCGTCGCTCGCTAAAACCTCGTTAGCTCCCTCAGCATTGTGTCAGCGTCGTTCCGTGTGAAATAAAAATTAAAAGCAGATATTTTCCGATTCGCTCTTTTTTACGGTAACTTTGTTGTTATCTTTTTTTTTTTTTGAATATACCAATTTCTGCTCTCCAACGCCAAGTGCACCCAAAATGCATTTGGACTCGGAGCGGTATCCCGATTCGGTGTGATTCCCTCGTGCTAAAGTACAGATGGCTCGACGCGGCGGTAACGGAAAGTAAAACGAAACGAGTGCATGTTAAAAAAGTGGGGAGCTCTGTGAAGAGAGAGAACAAGAAAGAAAAAAAAAAGAAACAAAAAACAACTACAAATGCGTGTGTTGGTGGGTAAACAAAGAAGAATAGAAAAAAACAAGCAAAAAAGTTTGAACTTTTCTGTTTTGAAGAGGGGAAGTCTGTGTGTGAGCGAGTGAGATCTTATGGAGCTTATGACAGTTCTTCTGTTTCTGTATTTGGTGATTGACAGCAGGAATGTTAAGCAGCAAAGAGAGTTTAATTTGATTTGAAGAGAATGGAGACCACACTTACGCATTGAATAATCTACTATCACCACCCACTAACCCACAACAGCCCAACCACCCACCGCCCCATACCCACTTCCCACATACCAACACTGAACTTTCTCGAATTTACCTCTGCCCACTGCCCATCCCTTTCGAATTAACAAATGAACGCAGGTAAATTTGAATTTGAATTACAATTTACCAACCAACCCCTTCCCATCCCATCCTACCGATACCACCCACAAACTCGACTCAACATAAAAGAGTGGCAGAGGAAAGTGTTAATTTACAAGAGGAGGCAACACAAATGAAAAAAAAAAAATAAAAAAACAAACAAACAAACGAAAAGAAAATCATAAAGGAGAAAAGAAAAACGCAAAACGGAAGTTTTCGCTTACCGGCTTTTTTTTCGCTGGCACTTTGGATTGAATGAAATTGAAATTGTTGTTGTTTGTGTTTTTATTGTTGTCGGTTGGACGGAATGGGACGCGGACGGTCGGTGGTCGGGCCGACTACTGTCAACCCTCAACCCTTCGCAATCAAATATTGTATAGCCGTGATGCGTTGGTGAGGTTATGAGGAAGGTTGTTTATTGTCTCGCACCCTCCCCTCTCTCTCTCTTACTCTATCTCTCTCGCTCTCTCACACGCTTCACCCACAAAAAAAAGGGAATTTCGTGTGCAGAAATTTTACTTAAGTGCGTGAGGTTAGGCCGGTTTCAACATTCTTCGTGTTTTTTTTTTCTGTATTTTTAATTTTTATGGCTTTTCCATGTGAGAGTGTGTGAGTGCGTGTGTGTATTTATTTTGGCGGGAAAAGTTTTGGTCGGTTTTTCAATGGTGTTGTTTTTTTGTTGTTGTTGTTTTATCATCACAACCATGTTGCTTCCCTATCATGTGCTTGTATTTTTAATTTTTTTTTTTTGCTTTTACATACGGGTTTAAGTTTTTTTGTGTGCTCATAGGAGAAAAGTGTTAACAATACAGCGCAGTGGCGTGCGGTGCCGATTTAATGAAGCATAATAATATAAATGCCTGATGTGAGAACCTACGACAAAAGAGAATTTTCTATATCTAATTTAAAAGGTAAGTTTTCTAAGATTGATTAATTTGATTGAAACTAAATATAACTATGTACATTATGTAAATATGTATAAGTACCGTCCTGTTTAGATGAAGTAAGGCTTTAATTTGACGTTAGTTAGGTAGGTATACATACATTACATATACCCATTAGAGCTTTAGTAGATAATTCTGATGGCATTTTCTTATCAGTCCAAGCATCATGAATTGTGTTCATAACTACGATTACATTTTTCACTCTGATTGAGTATCTAGGGTCGTATTTATCTATACCTACCTTTGGAACTTAGTCCTTAAACACTTAAAGTTATAGAGGAACTAAAGCGATTTTAGATTGCGATTGCAATAAAATACCTTTATAAATTTTTTAAGGACGAAGATAAACTACAAACAGAGTTTAACTAAGCACAATATAAAAAAGATAAAAGAAAAACCGATTATTAGTAATTAACTATTCCCCCCCCCCTCTCCATATAGCACTAGATATGCATTCTTATACCTACAGCTCAAATGGAACCAGTATTGTTTTTGCCGTCGCGTCGGCGGCGTTTTCAGTGTTTATATATGACTTGCGCATCTCTCTTAGCACCGCGGGAATATTTTGCTGGCGTTTTTATACGAGCTGTGCCAATATAGCTACATTATATTAAAGCACTTTGAAGAAAAGGGGCTTAAGTGAAAAAAAATTTCAAAAAATTAGAATACATTTGCATCCAAAGTATGATCATTGGCAAAGGGGTTGCATATAGGACTTTTATCTTTACCCAAATATGTACATATCTAGACGTGATGGAAAAGAAGAACAGAGACTTTATATACCTACACTTTCATCTCCAAGAAGAAAGAAATAATTTAAAAAATATGCTTCTCAGCAATTTAATCTCTATAAACTTCTACTACTTCTTTCCAAATAGGTATTTTTGCCATTTATTGCTTAACGGATTCTTTTGGTTCTCGACCAGAATATTGGAATGTACCACTGACTTTAATGATTTTCACCAAAACTTTATCAAGTGTCATTTTTCAACTAGAAACAGCAAGTTGCCACTGAAGAACAAGAACAAAATACCCTTATACCTATTAATTAAAGTTTCATTGCACTTCGCTGCAAAAAATATAATTCATTCTTTTTTGAAACAATATAAAAGAAGTCTAATCAATTGCACTGAAGTGTGCTTTAAAGATAAGCGATAAAGTAGAATTAGAACTTAAAATTTCAAAATGTGCCTCTGATTTCTTAGGATTATTTGGTAGAAACGATCCTCTAATTAATCCGTCGAAAAATGATGATCTGATGTAAGATCTTTAACATACATTACGAATCGGTCGATGAGACCTACTTGTTTTAATTATCAAAAAACTGTTTCGAACAAAATTGTTGAACTGACTTACATCTTGATTATCAAGACATCCTCAAATTTTGTAAGCTTCAAAAATCAACCTCGTCGAGTCGTGCGTTGTCGACGACAATATTAAGTCACACAAACCATTTTAATAAATTTATACACTTAAAAGTTTTAAGTCTACCACACGTTAACTCTATCCAGTTTCAACCAACTACAAAATTAAAACATAAAATAAATTATTCTGACATATTTTAATCTAATTAAATTTTCTGACTTTTTAATCAATCAATCCAAAATACCCTTCGAATTATTTGTTGGTACGGCAAGGGTACGAGCATGTATTGTGTGTGTGTGTTTATTTTTCTTTATAATTGATAACTTGGCGTTGATTTTGTGGGTAGAAAATACAATTTAATTGCTTATTTCACACTCTGTCCTCAATAATGTTTGTGCGTGACATTATAATAAATAGTTCAGGACGAAATGAATACCATCAACCTGTGTGCTACGCAAAAACATCACACACACAATCAAAAAAAAAAAAAAAATACTATATCGCATCTCATCATGCGTGACCGACAATTCACTATCAGACTTCAGGATTCTTTTTGTTTTATTTTAAATTTTAAAATAAATAAATTTGTCATTTAGCGTGCGACCATCAGGATAATGAATAACCAGGGATGGCATGGCAATGATGTTGATGTTGATGCGCTGCTGCTTCTGATGGTGATGGTGGTGGTGATGGTCAATTAGATGAAAAGTATTTGGGAAAAATCGAAATGACAATAAATGGGAAAAACCAAAAACTGTAGGCCGACGACCGACCATCAGCCGCCCAAAGTAGTCGGTCAAATGAATTTCAACTTGAATTGAATTGGGGATTTCAATTTGACAGGTGGCATTGCAGGCGACACATAAATTTGTCGACGCACCGCACCTCCATCACACCGCACCGTGTCCAATTGAGTTCTCTGAGTTTTCCCTTTTTTATGTATGTATAGTCACATATTTATAAAGGCTCCGAAAAATTGAAAAGGGTTTGGTTGGTTATAACTATCTACTCGTAAACATTTAGGATCATGATGGTTGTATTTTAAATAATTAAAATAATTTTTCAACGAATTTTATTCAAATGTGATTTCAAAAGAGAAGTATATTCATATGTTTTTTTGACAGGATCGTAATTATGGCGGTTAAGGCCTTTCTTTATAATTATTGTCAACCTCTAACTCTATCTTAGGAATACACATTGTTTAAGATTAAGGTTAAAAATCCAAATTACAAATTACAAAACAAGAAAAGGAGCTGTTATTTTTTGTTGAAGATTAAAGATTTGTAAAAATGCTTCGATTTATTGCTCTACTTAAATTATGAGTTTCGATTGTATCGTTAAAGGTCGTCAATGGGTCCCAACAAATGAGTATCGGGTCTCTTGTTTTTTTCTAGTTAATAATTTTATTTGAAGTCTTGTTTCGTCTCATTAAGAATTTGCCCACTTTCTAGATTCTTAGTTCATAATGTCATCGCATTAAAATCGGTTAAAAAATTGCTGATAAAAAAGTCTTGAACATGTTGAGTATTCAGAAACATGTATGTACTATTTTAATTTCTTAGACGATTTATTTTATAAGTTCGCCGTAGCTTTATATTTTGACTATAAAATAAGTGATTTTAAGTTTTCTTGTGTCGTGGAAAGCACTTCTAAAATCTCAAGTCAAAAACATTTTTTAGTTGATTTTTGTATTTTTTAATTAGCAATTAAAAAATATTTCCAATAATGTTAAAAATAAAAACATTTTAAACTCAATATAATAATTTTGAATTTTTAAAATATTCAAGCCCGAAGACAATTTTTGTGGTATTTTTTGTAAACAAAATTGTCAATAATTTTTTTTCATTTTATCAGGAGTACAAATTTTCCGATTTTGAAAAAAAATTTGTCTGATTAACTTTCAATGGTAATTAAAAATTAAACAAAATCTAAAAATAGTATTGTAGAGTATTTGTAGAGTTATTAAAGACAGAAAACTGTGTACATTTTTATTATTGTCTTTTGATATTTTTATAAGAATTCAAGCATGACGAAACTAAACGGTTTTCAGTTCATCTAAGTCTTTATGACTTCACTTATTTTTCAATTTTAAAAAGAAAATTTGTTCGCCCTCTATTTAAAAGAGCCCTTCTTCCTTCGATCATTCCGAATCTCTCACAAACCGTCCATGTATGTAATATTTTTGTTTTTCCATACGGAAGTACTAAATTACGCTTCGAAATACCAAAACCAAATTTGTCGGGTTTGGTGGGCTGCTTTTGATTGAAAATTCATCTCATAAAATTCATTTGATCACGTCATGCGATTTATATTTTAAAATTATATACCTACAATATTATGTATACATAAATATGTAGATATGTACATATGTATGTTTATAGGTAGCTACAAACTTTTAAATGAGTATGTAGGTTTTTTTTGTTCACCTTTTGCACGATAAAATATTGTGCGTCCGTCTCTTCATTCGATTGGTTTGTGTCAGACATTGACATAAATTATATGCGGCATCGTTGTCGCCGCCATGTAGTCGTCATTTTATATGGATCCGATCCGATAAATGCATATACTTATATATACATACATAGGTAAGGTATATATACATATATATGAATTTGTAGTGCAAGTCAGGGACGAATCTGAATCCAATTCTGTCGCTCATTTTGTTAATGATAATTATCTTTGTTTTTTTTTTGACTGCAAAATCGAATGGTTTACCTGACAGTGTATTTTTGTGCTAAATGCAATTAATATTTTTATTTATGTGACAACACGGAATTGAATTACCGACTTTAAATTCGAACGCATCATTATTAAGTCATTCGATGAGATATGCATGTAAAAAACGAAAAAAAAAACTGAGATAGTGTAAATGAAACGTGTCAAATAGGAAAATTATATCCTATATAGTTTTGACCTTATTGAACTTATCAAAAACTATAGCTTACAACTCACTTTTAAAACCAAATTCCGTATCAACACGTATACAAAGATGTCCTTTAAGGAATACTACACTAATGTTTTCAAAAATATCCACAACCACCTGACCCCGCACACGTTGTTCTGCCCTGTTCTTCAAATTGTGTGACGGAAGGTCTTTAAATCTTCGTATCCAGGTTCTAATAAAGTTTAAGCATTCATAACTCAACCAATGAGCGCAATT
The DNA here is from genome assembly GCA_905146935.1 of Scaeva pyrastri. NCBI lineage: Eukaryota > Metazoa > Arthropoda > Insecta > Diptera > Syrphidae > Scaeva > Scaeva pyrastri. The sequence continues at coordinate 39,308,897 of LR989927.1, read as the reverse complement.
TTTAAACTCAATTCGATTAATGATATTTTAAAATCTGGAAACGTGTTTGCAAAATAACAACGTCTCCTAGATTTTTTCTCTTCTTATACAGGACCAACAATTTTTCGTAAGAATTTACCAGAACACAGTTAAGAGGTCGAAACTTCTTTTGCTAAACTCTCAAGAATCCATATGTGAGTTCTCATAAGGACCATGAACAGCAGCATATTATGTGATTAGATTTGGATTCAAAAAGCCTTGACAGTATAGATGGCATGAAGATACCAGCTCCAGATCAGCATAAAAACCTATAAATGGACCTTATATTTTTTCAAATATGTTTACCCTTGTATTTCTCTTAAGCACAAACTTCAAGCACTATTTTCTGCTTCGTTTTATATTCAATTATTTATAACCAATCTATATAGCCTATGTTATTCACAAATTACGTTGCTTTTTATTGGTAAAAGGATTTTCAAAATCGGTTCAGTAGATCTAGAGATTACCCCCAATAATCTTACACATTTTACCAACTCCTTCAAGAAACGATGGATTTAGGTACTGTGGCCTTTTTTTCAAAAATTCAATTCGACTATTCTTAATTTCAATGTCTGTTTTGTAAATAGTGCTATTTGAAAAGTCTGAATTCGAAAGTCATTTTGAGACATCCCATATATAAATTCAGATTTGAAAAGTGACAACCCTATGCCTTGATCATACTTACAGGAGGACACTTTTTGCATTTTCTTATCGATAATAATAAATATTGAAGTTTAATATCCACCGTCACTAGCAACTGTCAAATAATTAGTTAAAAAACACGGCGATACAAAATATGAGTCGATATTCGACACCGTTCATTAAATCATGTAAGACTCGAAAGCAATTTGATTTAAAATATTGAAGGGAAATTTTTTTTTTGTATATATTTTTTATTATTACATTATTCGATAGTGCAGACTTTATAACGAGAAATAAGATCGGTAAACTGCTGCGGTTGTAGTTCGTGGTGGGCGTGACGAATAGGACATAAGGATTTTTAATCCTGGGATTGGTATCCTGTCTGTGCCAATTCAAAGTTTATTTTTTTTTTTCAAATATTAGGATTCGTCATAAAATTGGTCTCTGACTTTACTATGAAACACTAAACAAGAATAGAGGAGAGTTTAAAGTCATTAGGTCCTGGTTCTCCATTGGGTAGGATATCTAGTTTGCATTTTTAGCACATTCTAAGGTAAGCGATATAGAGAAAACATTTAAAAGGACGCCCGAATCCATGGAGTTCGTATGACATCGACTTATAATTGGATCAGGAGAAGAAACTTGTAAAAAACTGCCGGGACTAGACTTCGGTTGTTATATTGATGACAATAAAAAATCTAAGTGTTTACTTAGCCACTCAACTTGCAAAAAAAATCAAAGAGAAGTTTTTTTTTAAGACAAGGTTACTTTTTTAGTTTCGTCCGCACTTTAATCAAGTTGTAGTTAACCCAGAATTCATTCTTCTTGATGATTTTAGTCTTAGTTTCTACCAAAGTTTGTGTACTTTCGTGGTAAAAAATTACTGATTTATAATTAAAATTATAGTTATTGAAGAGAAAATTGAGAAATTTCAGTTTTTAACCGTAAATTATTTGTACAAGAAAGTTTTTAGCCTTGAAACTATATGACCTCAAAAATGCAACTTAGCTTTTCTCCCTTTGAGCGCTTAAATGAGTAGAATTGGTTTAAGAACAAAAATTTCAAATAAAGACAACAAAGGATGTATCGGTCCTAAATGGTTTTTAATTTTTCAGGATTTAATCAAAAAGTGAAGCCGGTTAGAAAGAAGGTAGTTGGTATTGGCTTGGAGCAAATTATGATGGTCGTTTATACTCAAATTTAGCTTTCAAAGATACTTAAGATGGGACTTTTTAACATTGGATACAAAAAATTACCATAACAAAAAAAAGAAATCTAAGACTGATGGGTTGATTGCTATACCACCCAAAATTGTATCATTGTCCTTTTATAATTTATATCATTTTTTTTCCTATCTGATAACAGAATGCGAGAGTTGATACCACTACATACATATGTACACATGTAATTATTGAATTAATTTTTTTTTGTTAGGAAATTAATCCAGGCACTGTCAACACACCTACGACTATACACATAATATCTCCTTTATAAGCACAAAGCTTTTTATATATATGGCAGGTCTCATGACCAAAAAATCGCTCGTGCTAACCTCATTTGACAAAACAAAGAGAATTTCTATATTATTCAATTTTTAATGCCCAACAGTTTTTCCCGCATCAAGAGCTGCATGCAAATAATAATACTTTTCGTCCTTAATTTCGTTATAATCCTTTGTGATATATGTCAATTATAGAATTTGTAATGCTAAAAATAATTAATCTCACAATGGATTTAAATTGTTCAAACACAAATATATACACATACATACCTACAACACAAAAGTCCAGCAGAAAAAAAAAATAGATAAAAACCAAATTGAAGAAAAAAATGTATGTTAAAAAAACAACCAATATATGTATATTGTATATACAAATCTTTATACAATAGGCATTAAATCCAGGAGCGTATTGTTAGATGAAAAAGGGCCTCGGACAGTAGGGTCTTTGAAAGGACTCGAATATCTTTCAAGGGATTCAAAATGATGTATCTATGTACATACATGTATACTTGCAAAAAATTTATTAAAATTTAAATTGAATCCAAACTTTTAAATCTCAATTAAAAAGAAATTTGATTAAAATACCATTATTTGAATTTTAGACCAAAATTTGAAAAGTTGAGGACCAAAACAATAATAATTCTTTGATTCGCACCCCACGGGTAGATAGAAAATTCCTTAACTTAACTTATAATAAAATTTTGACATCAATAAAATGTTGACAAAATTTGTTTAAATTTTTTGTACTGAAATTGATTTAGATAGAAAATTAAAATAAATTGAAAAAGGTGGAAATTTTTAATATAAGTACACATATAGAATATTGATAAAAAAATGTTTATGATTTCAGAATCAGAACCTTATAAAAATAAAATACTATTTAAGAAATTGGAAACCATGATGATTGAAGAAAAGAATAAGAATGCTTTTGGATTTACAAAATTTTGACACTCAAGAATTTTGAACATTTGATGTCTTAAATTTTGTTTGTTCATTAATATTTTAATGAATACTTAAGTATTTTATATTTTGACATGTAGATGCATTTTCCAATAGAATATTTACATTCATTACAAATAAAAAGTGAAATTTTAGTACCGAAGGAATTCTGATCAAAAACCTTTTGGATAACCTACTAAAAGTTAATGGACATCAAAAGATTTAAATATGTAAACATTTTTTGACTAATAGATTGCAGGAGTTTCATTGAAAATGGATTAAATTTTGAAACCTAATTTTGGCAGTTACATTTTTGATACAAAATTTTTGATTTAAAACTAAATATGTATATTAGTACATTTTTGAAGCAACATTTTTGCACCCATAGAATTAAGGCAAACAGAATATAAACCTATGAAATGTCAAATAAAAATTTGTAAATGAAAATTTTGTCAATTTAATAATTTTTACAGAACATCATGAAATATTTTGATGACAGATTGTCAAAAGGGCCCCTTTTTCATGTTGTCTTTTAAGGCCGCCAAGAATTTCACAATCTGACATTGTACATAAAAAGTTCAATTAACCCCAACTATTATTTAAAAGAAAAAAACTACAATAACACACAGCCTTTTTTAAATGAACACCCGCATCCCTTGACAAAACAAATTCGCATTACGAATTTGTAAATAGCAATTAAAATTTAAATATGTAAACTATTTTCAATCGCAGGTTTTTTTTTCTCCAAAATTTATCCAGATATAGACGTCTACATAAATATATTATTATTATTATTGTTTTTTTTTGTTATATTTATTTATATTATTTTGCATAGTTTATTTCGTTTGTGAATGTTAATTTATCAGTGACCACCAACACCTGAGTACAGAAAAAAAAATTAAACAAAAAAAAATAAAATGAAATAAAAAAAAAAATAGAGAAGAATAAACGAAATACAACCGCATCATTGACAGGAAGTGTGAGGGAGTTGAGTGGTGTTTTGTTTTTATTTTTTATGCAAATCTAGTTAAAAAGGGATGAAAAGTTGAACCTAATGGTCAACAGTTTTATTGGGAATGCCTACAAATAGATAAATTGGAATAGAAAATGAACAAAAAAACAAATTCAACGGTATGAAAGGCGATATTAATTTAGACATTGAGTGGGTTTGACGGGCATCGAATGAGGAGGTGAGGTGAGGCAGGCGAATCGAGAATTGCACCTATGTACGTATACATACATAATATCGCTTGATGGCGGTTATACGCGGCGTATGGAAGTGATGATGGCAGTGACTGCAACGAACAATTTGGTGACAAGTGGTTAAATATTTATTTTTTTTTCTTGTTGGGGATTTATCAAAATTAAAAAAAAAAATAACAGAATAAAATGATAATAGTTACGTGCCGGAGGATTGCGTTTAGGAGCTACACTTTGAGGTTGAAGTTTTTTAATTGAATTTTGCAATTTGGAATGGAGTTTACAAAAAACAAAAATATTTCATGTAATGCATTTGACATTGTCAGGAAGTAAAAATGTTTGTTTTTAAAAAATCTGTTGATTTATTTGAATATTGAATTTAAGTAGTTTAAACTTTCATTCATGCCCCTCTCCCAGTTTGGGTAGGAATTTAGTGTAATTTTCTTCCAATAGCCATTACCCGTTAGATATAATATTTTATTTTAAACAATGGATGTTTGTTTTATTCTAAAGAGTACGATATCCCATTACAAAGGGAACAACATATCAGTTAAATGTCGGCTACGGCTACAATAACAACATCATATCCTTTTTATGACACTTTCTAAGAACAATCTCCTTGATGACTTGGTAAATTTATTTTTAGGGTCTTTAATCGATCGAGCTTATCAAAACGTGGCCTGTCGCACCGAACAATTCTTTTTTACGTAGGTCCTCCGCCGAACGAAGTCCGTTGGTGTTCCCTAGCGGGACATAGGGGCTCAAATACTCCATACGCCATCGTGAGCGGTTTCCAGTGATGTATTTTAGGTTCCTCCAGCTCTTTCCCAGCGTCGGAGATTCCTCCTCGACTGTTCTCCTCTACGTGCTTCTCGGTCTACCTACTCTTCTTCCTTCTTGTGTGAGTGGTTTCCACTGCATTGCTTGGCCTGCAATGCTTATTATTGCTTTATCGCGTTTTATCACAGAAGATGATTTTTCGATGAGAAAATCAGGATAATTTTAATGCATTTCTGTGATCCAAACAACAAAGTTACGGTGATGCACATTGCTTGTGGTCAAACGGTTAGAACTTACCAAACTCTGAGGTCTTCAAAATTATTACAATCATTTTTAGAAAAAAATCATCGCATTTAATTGAGGAATTATTTTACTCATTTTTAAAGCACTAAAACAAAATCAAATATAAAGAAAAGGGGTCCAAAGGAACAGCAGGTTTGGCTATGAAAAATTCAGAGAGATAGTATCTGAATTTAATCCCACATGAAAGTATAATGTCATTAAAGTGACTATAAATTCCTCAACTCGAATTAAATCTAACAAGTGTAACACTTGATGAATTTCTCTAATTTAAATTTAGTTTTATTTTAACTTTTTTGTTTGCTTTTTTTTCTATTTTTGTTGTATTATTTAATCGCAATCTGTTTGAAAAGCCATACATATTGTCAATTCAACCATTAAAAATAATGTCAATTGATGCGTGCGTTCCGCGCGTATATGAACGTGATGATGCAGCAGCAGGGAAACAAAAAAAAAATTATCAAAATAGTTATTTGTCCTAAAACTCCAACAATAAGAGCATAATAGAGGATGATAGTTGAAATTAAAAAAAAAAATATTTTTAGTATTTTTTCTGACTGTAATTTTTGCAAATGGTAATTGCAATATATGTGTAGTTTTATAGATATATGTATGTATGAGTATATGTCTAATATGGCAACCGCAAATCTAACCCCTCTCTTCGAGTCTGTCAGTCATTTGAGGGTAAATTCAAATCTGATGGTGGTAATACACTTTGTGTGCATTGGAATGTATATTTTCTATTATTTGAATTTTTAACATGCATCCAGCTGTCTTTTCGCCCCCTTCCGCAATTCTAACCATTTTCAAATCACTTCAATTTAAATAAATTTGTTTTTTTTTTTGTGTACACTCAAGTTTGATGATGATTATGATAATGACGTTGACTTTGTGTTGGAAATAGCATATTGGTGATATTTTGTAAGTGGAATAAGTATAAATAATGGTTAGGTAGTCGACAGAATTTAAGTTTAAATTAATTTATATTTTAAAATTTAAATTACAAAAAACGATGATTTTAGGAGGGGGGTGATATTCAACCCTAATTTAACTGGAAATATTGAAAAACAATCAATAAAATAGGTCAACAAAAATACGACAGTAAGTAAGTTAAAATAGTTGTCAAACTTTTAGGATAAAGACTAAAAAACGTTTTTGGAGAACAAAGTCGAAGTTCTACTCACTTTAGCTTCACAGTCAAAACTACCTAAGACATTTTCTGCAGACAAACATATTAAACAAGTAACCATGAAAATAACTGTTAAGGCAAACCAACGATAGACAAAGGACCGAGCTATGGAATACAAATCGAATAAAATATTGGTTTAAAATTAAAAAAGTAAAAAGCTGTTAAACAAGTTAATTCAAGGAGTTTTCACTTAAAAGTTTGAAAAAAAACATCACTGTGAAACCAGACATACATACATACATACATACATATGAATATCGAGAGTTGAAATTTTTAATCGAGTGCATGCCTATGAGGAAAAATAGTGAATCATCTGTAGAAAGCTTTAAGATCAGGATGCAGAAATTCCTAAGCAGCAAAAGCAACTTAAGACTAAAAGACACTAGTAACAATAACTATTTAGAAGCTGTTCAAACGGCTAAAAGTCTATTCAAGATCATTCCAAATCAAAAAAATAATAATACAATTCTTATGCATGAATTAATTACAATTATGGCAGTTAAAATGTCTACACGCATACCTACATATACTACTGGCTATACAACCTAATCCATTTTGATTTACCTACTAAAAATATATACCTACCTAACCTATACATGTCTTTGTTTTTTTTTTTTTCCTTGACCAGTTGTCAACAACCAGTCACTTTAATATTTCAACTTCACATTTTTGTATTTTTTCAAAGCCAATAAAAAATCCAAAAATCTGCATAAATTTATCCAAAACAAAAAATTCGATGATAAACCAAAGTCAATAAAACCTAATCAATCCAGCACCAATCTTCATTTATACACTTTATGACAACCTAAATCAATAAATTACTCTCTCGATTTCGAATTAAAACACAACACAAAACAAAACTCAACTAATTTGCATTCTTAAATAGTCATATAAAAACCAATATTGAGTTGGACGATAAATTAAATTCCAAAAAAAAAATATCAAAAATCAAAATTTGCTTAAAATCAATAAACTATAAACCAAAACAAAAGAAAACCATTAAAAAAAAATCAAACAAAAAAAATCACGACCTACACTCCAAAATTCAATATCAATCTTTTAAATATTAAAACTAAAACCTTAAAAATAAAATACAACTTTTTAATCGACAACAAACACGAAAACCAACAACAATTCACCCGCACTTTCTAAAAACAATCATTCCCCGACAAAATTGTTTAACAAAAATCAAAAAATATAAAACAATATAAGATTATTCATAATTCCAGTAAAACACCAAAAGATCAAATCCATAAGACAACGCAAAAATAAAAATAAAATTTAAATTAAAATTCAACCTTTTTAGGTTATAAATTAGATAATTATTTGAATAACATCAGTCAGTGTTAACGAATAAGAACAATCGAATGTCGAATCGAATGCGGGATATCTTTAGATAGGTTTTAATTTGATCTTTTGAATGCAAATGTATTCCAAAAATGTTCATCATTAAGACTGACTTAATGCTATAACAAAAGACCAGAAAATCTATCAGCTCATCAACATTACGAGTATGAACATCAAAAATATCACTAGGTGCTCGTTTATAGCGGCAGCAGTTTTATATCATCAACTTTATTGATGAATCGCTTTAAGATCTCTCTATCTCTCTCTCTTTATCAATAAGAAGAAAAAATAGGGTTGCCATATGTTATTTAAGTAGATACTGTTTTGAAGACTTAGTTCAAGAGAAGTATTGATAAATCTAAATTAGCAGCCAAAACTCCAGGAAACTGGATGTTATTAAAATAGATAAAGGTAATAAAGGACTCACTTGCCTGACAGTGCGAAAGAGCAAAAAGCCCACTTCAATGAAATGGCTTTCTGAAGTCTTCATATTACTGATTTAAAATAAAATTTTGCCCAAGACTTTAGAAAAATGCGTTTTCAAGACTAAGTTGGACAAAAAAAATTCAACAAAATAAAATACATTTATGTATATTAAATAAAATAAATGGAAATTTTAATATGTATTAAAAAAGGATACACGTGGCAACCCTGTGTAACAAAACCTTTACGATATTTCCAATTAGGAAGAGACACACCATCAAATAATGGACAATAAAAATGCTATAAAAAAAAAACAACAACCTAAACACATTTGCATAAATTAAAAAAAAAACTAAACTAGAGTGTTGTGCCTTGTGTCTTGTGTGTTGCTTTAATGAGAGATTGGCTTACCGTATTTGGTGATAGTTTGGTTGGTCATATAGGCTGATTGGTTATATCTGAATTTGAGAATAATGTTCTGTGAGTTATGGATATGAACAAAATTTGACATATGGTTATTGTTTTTTTTTTTTTTTTTTTTTTTTAATTTTTGTTGAATTCCAAAGTTGAATGGAAAGTTTTTCAAGATTAAAATATATTAAATTATTTATTAAGATAGAAGAAGAGATAAAAATACCCAAAAGTTAAAGTTATGATAATATCTTAATTTAAAACAAGGTCAACTGAATTTTTATATTTAAAAAAAAAAACTACACAAGGAAGGAATTTGGCAATGATCTCCCTTAAATATATGATTGATCCATTTGCTGACAAAAACGGTTTACTTGGTAAGGTATTTAAAAAAATCATTAATAGAGCTCTGTCCAAGTGGGCTGAGGACAACAATATCATATCGGATAATCAGTTCGGCTTCAGGGTGGGTCATGACACTATTAATGCCGCGTCTAAGCTTGTATCTGATATCCAATGGAACAAATCTAAAAAACAGTGTACGGGTGCCTGTCTGGTTGACTTGGAGAAGGCATTCGACAGCGTATGTTTACAAGGTCTCTATCTCAAGCTAGCCAGACTTGGTATAAATAAGGCCCTGTTGTATATGCTTTATGACATACTCAATTGTTGTCAAGAGTGATGGCAATGTAACTTCTACCACAGTCTTCGATATAAAAAATGGTCTTCAGCAAGGAGCCGTTAACTCGCCGATTCTATTTAGCATTTCCACCATCGATGCATCGATAGGTAGTCTTATTCAGGAACTGCGTACGCCGATGACCTAATAGCGTACAGAACGGCTCCAAAAGTCAAGGTCATCAGAATTCTTTTGCAGTGTGACTTAGACAAGATTCAGCGATATTGGGATGACTGGAAGTTAAAACTCAACTTCCAGAAATCGGAAACTATTCTGTTTAGGACTCTAGATTGTCTAGAAATCTAGTCATCGTTGGAGCAGACCGACAACCACTGGCGAATAAAAGTGTAGTAAAGTACTTTGGCATCTGGTTGAATCAGTACTTATATTTCGATAGACATATAAGTGCTGCCCTGACCCGAATGAAAGTGATTTACTACCTACATGGCCTTTACGGAGCTGAGCGCCTTCGGTTCAGAAGGACTGCGGGACCGGAGAGATATGGTAAAGCAGGAGAACCAATTCTGGTGGTTGAAAAGGCAAATTGAAAATTAAAAAGTTAGTATCTTGACCTTGGCCGGCTGAAATAGGTTTAGGTATCTTTAGTTAAGTAGGGACAGTCGTGGTGGCAAAAAAAAAAAAAAATGTTTAATAGTTCTTGAGTAGTTTTAAGTTATTGTAAATAAATAATTAGTTATAAGTAGTCTTACATAGTTTTTTCTAATTAGTTTTACTTTAGCTTTATTTTGAGTTTTATTTAGTTTTAAGTTTTTTAAAAAATAAATATAAACCGATAGAGAAACCAAGTTTTTTGCAATTCTTCTTGGTTATGAAAAAAACTTTTAGTTTTAAGTTAGTTCTTACGCCGAAAGGCATTAGCATTAAGATGTTAGTTTAACTTAGAGTGTCCGCATAGGGCCAGTAATAGTAAGTTGTAATAAGTTATTGATACATATGCTAGTTTTTAAGAATTTTTGTCCAGCTTTAAGTAGATTTAAGATTGAATAAGAAAAAACCTATCGAAAATCAAGCCTCACAGTGAATCACCCGATAAATGCATATCTACATTTTTGAGATATTCACAATTCTCTGAACTTTCTAGTTCTGTAAGTCATATCCGTCACAAATTGAAGAAAAAAAAGTTGTTCTTTGAACATTAGAAGTTTCTTAAGAGACACATTTAGTGGGGTTTATGTATATCAGCGAATGACACAAAATTGGATACTATTGTCATTTATATTCTTTATATGTATTTTTAACAATTACAATTAACAACTAATTAAATTAAAAAAAACTGCAACTTTGTCGTTGAATAAATTCTTCTGCATCGATGCACACATTTCTACTAGTTAAATTCTGTCAGTTGAAAATACTGTTTATCCTTGGTTATTTTTGATTAATGACTTTTTCCATGGTTTTTCGAAGGACTTTTCTAAAATAAACCAAAATTATGCAGGTGATACAAAATTATTTCTAACCAATTACAATTAAATGTATGTAAATATTTTGGTGTTGCTGAGTGCCAAAAAAAAATTCAAAATTAAATTAATTGTATTCTCAATGGAGATTATGTATACAAATCTACACACGCATACGAATATAGACATTTGATTAAAAAATTAATTACACACACACATTTAAGAGTTAAATTTGTAATTATATGAACGAGTATATTTGCTTTTCTGTGCAATTAAATCCAACAGGCCATCATCTATATTTCAAATAAAATCCTATTTCCCAACAATAAAATAATAAAATTAAAACAACAACAACAAAAAAGGAAAAACTCACCAAAATAATATAACATCAAATTTTATTTGATTACAGGATTAGCCCGGGAATTTGCATATGTGTGTCTGTGATGTATCTTTGCATTACACCAACAGACGTAGAAAAAAAAATTGCATGTAAAATAAAATTCAAACCTAACAAAAATAAATTTTATCACAAAAATTGTATCTCTGTTTGAATTATGTATGTACGTATAAAATGTATGACAATGTATGTTTATATCTATTTACACGCACTAAGGTCATAAATCAACACAAACAAAAAAAAACTAAGAGAAATAAAAATATTCAAGTATATATGTATACGAGTTACGAGTATGTGGGCATAATTTGCTTTGTTGTCACTATAGAACGCACTACTCGTATAACGTGTGCGCTGTCAGAAAGGATGCTGCATGAATATATCCTAACTGTCACCTCAAACCCTTTAACACCTTCATCAAAATTTTCCATACTGGTGCAACCAATACACACACAAAGGTAAACTAAAACAGGAAATACAGAATAAAAAAAAAAAAAAACAAATCAACAGAGAAATAAAAAAAAAAACAAATAAAATAAAAAATATCTATTAAAAAGATATAGCTAACAAACTTCCGCTGAAATGCATAACAATCAGCAATATTCAATATACGGATACGCGCCCTGCGGTAACTTTGATGACAATTTGACTAAAATTTAAATAAATTTTGTATTTTTAATTAATAAATGTCAACTGTGGGTATTTTATTTATTTTTCATTTAAATTTACCAATTGGATGGATGCACTGCACGCACGCATCACACCTATATGTAGTTTGTTACATAAATACAATATACATATATTATATTATTATATGCAGTTATAGGTAATGGTGCAATATTTTTGCAAATGCGTTTTATGGCTAACACATAAACACTCAAACAAGGACAAACATTCTAATGCTAAAAAAAGTTTAATATTCATTCGAAAAATAAATTTACTTAATTTCGAAATCAAAATTTAAAATCGTGTCTCAGGTTTGGCAGAAGAACTTAATTGTCAACTAATTCTATAATAAACTGTTGGCAACTCTGAACAAAGTATGAAATTGACAATAGACCACTATATAAGAGAAAGACGTGCAGACACTGTTCAATAATTTGTATTCCTATACAATATTTTGTTGTTTGACGGTCTAAAGCAGGATACCTATGCCGTCTGTCAAATATGAAAATTTATTTTACTAAAGGAGACATTTTGAAAAAAAAAAATGGAATTGATGGCCAGAAGGCGATACCGCTCCGCAGTTTATAAATACTGGGCTATAAAAATTTAAATATGTACTTTGTTTATGTAAACTGAATTCAATTTATCATTCTGATGATTTTTCATATTCTGAAATTGGACATGAAAGTAACTCTTTCAGAAGTCAGGTTTTTGAAAGATTCAAATATAAAAAAATCGGTTACTAGGGGCACCTTTTTTTTCAGAAAAGAGCTATTGGTTGCAATGTCTAAACTCTAAAGAAAACCTTCAAAACAGTGACTTGAATTTATTTCAATCACCAACTAAACTTTTTTAATTACATTTTGGAACTACTAAAAAAAACTTAAACAAAAAAGAATTTGAGAAGTATTATTTAATTTCAAACCATAATTCCAAGACATCTAAGAACATCATGTAATGAATCAATTCTATTTCAATAACAGTTTTTATTTCAAAAAGTTGCACATAAGAATATATTTATGATTTGTTTAAACATTGTCATAACGCAATTTATTTATTTTATTTTATTATCTGTACGAGCAAGTGAGACTATTGTTTAAAATAATTATTGATCAAAAAACGTCATTAAACGATATTTGTTCTAAGAAATCACTTCGCTTGGTAACTTCGATTTAACACTAGCAATAGATGGCACTAAATGAGTCCTTTGACTTTTTAAAAATGTTTAAGATATTCTAACTACATATTGTTGGCGTTTAAAAAACTAACCAATTCAAATAATTTTCTAACCAAACAATAGTCCCGATGTACAAGTTTATAATGGCCTGATTTTTTTTTAGGATTAAGTAAAATTTTGAAGCCATTTTTAATAAGTTACTATGCTTAATAATTACTATCCCTACACGAAAACGTTGATTTGTTTATTAATAAATTCGTAGGCTCCAATTTTACTTTTTATTGAATAAAACGTTTTCGAAGGACAAGGATTTTAAAATATTTTAAGACATGGTTTTGTGCAGAAAAGTGATAAATACCGAGTAAAAAAGTTCGGTTTAAACAAATCTTACAAACCATGGACTTCCAGTTGTATCGGAATAACGAAAACTTGTAACACTGCAAACATAAGTACAACAATAAGTCTTATAGCAGCATTACATGGAATTGTCCAGTCAACGGTTCAGTTGAAAAAAATAATACATTTACAAACTGTCATTGTTTAAACGTGTTCCGATACCCCGTTTTTAACAAAAAGAAATTAGTATTTTAGAGTCAGGCAAACTAAAAAATGCTTTCAATTTTAGAAAAGTTAGTGAAGAAATTTATTTGCTTAGTATTTAGAAATTAATAGATGATATAATGATAACATGCATTTTGGACTAGGTTAGGTTAGGTTAAGTTTATGTGGCTGCTGATGAAAAGAGAACCAGCCCACTTAGACCAATAAATGGTCCGTTGGGATATCACTTGGATGGGTAGATCCTTCCTCCTCGTTGAACCATTTGGAATCTACAATGAAGTGTTTGAGACTGTATATGTCCGAGTTACTAAGATCACTGGGATCGTCAGTAAGGTTTAATCTTCGTTTTTGTGATAAGGCAGGACAGTGACAAAAAAGATGAGGTATTGACTCTTCCTCATCCATACAGCTTTTATAGAAAAAATCGTTTGCCGGAGCACCAAGTCGTAGAACGTGCCTGCCTATTAAGCAATGTCCAGTAAGGACACCTAAGATAGAACTAAAATGCAGTCTACCAAATAAGATGAGTTGTTTTGTGCGTTTAGCAAGTGGACGTTTACCGATATTAGATGTATCAGCTATAATAAGGGTAATGTTGTTCCATTTTTTGTAAGTTCGTCAGCTTTGCAATTACTTTAGAATGTCTCTGTGAACCGGCACCCAGATGAGGTGAATGTTAAATTGTTCAGTGATCTCCACCAGAGATGATCGACAATTTTGGGCTATAAATCCTGGGTAGAAATCCGAACGAATCCAGAATATTTGAGTGGCCTATGTTGTTATTAATTCACTGCGAGGAGGCTTTAAGCCGAATGGCCGTACTGGCGGCCGTTTATTTTCTATATAGGTCTAATAGATTGAATAGAATAGCTAGTGCAGCGGTGGGGTTTAAGCGTATTAGTCCACCCATTATAAAACAAGCTCTTCTTTGGACTTTTCTTAGCTTATCTCGGTTTGTCGCAATTTCCAGCGCAGTCCAGCATTCCGCTATTCCATAAGTAAGAATCGGTTTGATGACCTTTAAGTATAGCCAGTGTGTTATGTGGGTTTGTAATCCCCATTTGTTACCTATGGCTTTTTTGCAGGAGAATAGAGCTACTGTAGCTTTATTTATTCTCTCTTGAATATTGGGTTTGCAGCTTAATTTCTTATTTAGAATAAGGCCTAAGTATTTTGCTTTATCCGAAAATTTAAGTTTATGTAGGGAGGGTCTATTTGTGGAACCTTGTAAAGAGGACAAGTTCTGTTTTATGTGGGTTTACACCAAGTCCACATCGATCTGTCCATATAGTGAGCTTGTTCAAAGCATTTTGTAGAAGTTCCTTTAGTGTATTGAGATGTTTTCCTGATACTATGATTGCAACATCGTCTGCATAAGCAATCACTCTGTTCATTTACTACTAAGTTCTACATTTTGGACTAAAAGTCGCTTAAATAAAAATTTGCAATTAGCTATTAACAGTCCACAACAAAAACAAAAGAAATATTTTGTTTTTCGAAACAATTTTTGAAATGATAAAACCTTTATAACATTAATACGAGTGGGTTCTTTAAAATATTGCGTCAACGTCTTTTTTTTTTTAATTTACTTTGCCAATTTTTCAGGATGTATTTGAAAGTCTTGCAGGCCTTGCAGATGTTATGGTTAAATTTAATATTATGTATAAATAAAAAAATTATAAATAGCCACAACTTTCGAAAATACCAAGTATTCAAACGATAAATTATTATTTTGATATCAGTATCAACGTCAAAGTAAAAACTTTTGATTGATTGCTGTCAAAAACATGTGGGTCTTGATAAGATTTCAACTCACAGCGTAAACAGTCGTCAATATTAACTCCACTGCGCTGTCGTTGCCGAGTTTAAGTACAGTTCCACTTTGAATCGATTGGTCACGACCGACGACAATGATAGTTAAATATATGAATTTTAAAATGATATATTGACGTACTGTCAAATATATCACACTTTCGATTGACTTAATTTTAAATATTTTTTTTAGATTGCATATATGTACATACATTATGTATACATATTTAATTTTTTGAAATCTCCTAACCCTATCTAACCACACACTTATTTCATATACGATACGCTATGCAATAAACAAATTCTCTTATCACACGAGTATAAAAGTGGTAAGAGTAAAGTGACTGAGTACATTGAAGGATTGATGTTGCGCTTATCATATTTTTTTTTTACTGAGTTAATTGATTGAAATGAGACTGATTGCATCAAGACACATTAGACGATATCAATTTTTTTTGACAGTATATTTTATTTTCTCCTCCTCGAAGTACGATGGAAAAATGAAAAAAAAAGAGGAAGTACGCGATAAGAAATTTTTTCGGATGGCGCCCAAGTGAGGATTTTTGTTTTTATTTTACAGTCATAACTTTTGTTGTTATAAATTACGTCTTTTTTAAGTGCTTTAATTTAAAAATTATAAAAGCATAAAAATATAATTTTTGATTCATTAAAATTTGATGATACGAAATCAGGAAATTGGATGAGACAAAATGGGCTTATTGACTCAACTTAAAAATGGAACTAATCGTCGTCGTCGATGAAGATGGAAGGGCTGTTGGGACGAATTGTGTGGTGTCTTATGACAGAAATTAAACATAAACAATATTTTTTTTAATGGAACACATTCGGTTAAGTGAACTAAATAATCAATTATCGTGTCAAGAAGAAGTTATTTGATTTTTCCCGAAACCAAGTTTCCCACAAGAAAATTAAATTTAAATTTTTGTGAATAGATCGTGTGATGATGTTGACAGTAAATTTATTGGAATGTATAGCTATCTCGGTCTCTATGAAACAACTGAGCTGCAGTTGAAGGAGTAGTAGTAGTTCTTGTTGTTGCATTAATTCGACATTCAAATGAAATTGACATTATTATTTTTTTTTCTACTTTTTGAATCTATGTCGGCAGCGGCAGCGGCAACAGCAGCGCAGTCGCAGCCACACTCAACGCTCAGTCACAATCAGCATGACGCTGTCCATCATGAACACACCTAGTCACGATTTGAATGTGTCGTCGAAAATTTGCTATAAAGTTGCACTGAACTTGTTACTTCGTCGTTAGTCGTGTCGGTCGTCGGTCGTCGCGTCAGTCGGGCGATTATATTGACGATGACGATCATGTCCCAGCAGCGCTCGCGGTTAAGGTAGCAATAGATGGCGTGGCAAGCTTAACGCTAAATCTGTAGATCTGGATGCAGCTTTAAATTTATGTATTATGTGAGTCTAGACTACATACATAAATTCAATGAGTGAGAGGAACATTTGGCACTTAATGTATATTCCGGGTTCGACTGTAAGGAAAATGTGGGGGTTGCCTTATTATGCAAGTCCGTAGAAGATACATCTCTTGTAAATTACAGTGCGTCAGAGGTCTGAAAATTAATGTCAAGAAGAATGTAATTTGGAGTGAAACGGTATCTTAATTTTTTTTTCAAAGGCTACTTGGTAAAAATTCACCCAAGAAAAAGAATGAAGAATGAAAAATGATACTTAAATTAACCTTAAGACATTTTTCCGAAATATAGATGGCTGGGCATTTTGACAAATTTGACGGTTTTGTTTAATTTCAGGAAAATGACCGACGTTGCCAAATCGAAATGATAACAATGGAAACTCTTGGTGTCTTTCAGGACGTTTTCGTTTTGGTGTTGCTTGCATTTCCGTTAGTGATTGTGTACGAGTTACAAAATTATTAATTGAAAATATTGAAGTAGCCGGAGATTCCTGTTTTGAGGCCGTCTTCGTTTTTTCAAAAGCATCTTTTCAGCTTTACAAAAGTTTTTCGTAATTTCCAGTTTAAAGTCAAGAAAAGGTATATGGAATTCATGTTGACGACGCGACGCCAAGGAATCCATGAATTTACGATGCATAGATCTATTTTTTAATCGTAATTGTATATAAGCCCAACATTGAATCGAGCAGATCGACACCAATACCAACCATATATTTATTGTAAACCTCGATAGCTTGTGGAGCAGGAATTGTTTTATACTCCTTATCTTTTCTGGAGTACGGGTATTACAGGATTCATTCCGACGTAAGGTGACAATAACGTTACAATTTTATTGCCATACCAAGACATCAAGCTCAATTTTACCCCATCAACTTTTTCAACCATGCTCCTACGTCCTTGCTTTTTTACTTGTTCCTTCGGAATTCTAGAGTTTGGAACTCGTTTTGGTCCCACAGTTCCGAGTGGCAATCTATTTTTGAATAAATAGAACTCCAAATTTGGACTATTATACCAATTGTCAAAGAAAATCTTGTGGTGAACATTTTTTGGAACTGTTGACGTGAGCCATCTACGCCGAGAAACTCTTCTTTTGGGATCAAAAGTGGCCTTACCTTGAAGAGTTTGTCATGGCCTTCCGTTCCCAATGGCTTGAAATTAATAGTTTCATTGAAATGAATTGAATTGTCATTGTCTCATACACATTGGTTTCCTACCGTCTTATTTCAGTAATGTCTGAAGGATTGAAGTTGACAACAAGACATACATAAATACCACCATACCGATAAGTTGTTTCAGTTAGTTTTTTGTGATGTTGACTGGCTTATTGATGTCATCTTGTAGAGCTATTTTATTTGATTCTTCAGTGAAAAAAAATTGAAAAAGTCAGAAGGCGTCTCAAGTTGTTTCACAGATTCAGGAAGATCCAGCAAATTTGAAGAGCTCTTCGTCGAATTCACGAAGATGTGCCTTTTTCCAAGATAATGGTACTTTTTACAGATTTAGATTTCAGATTTCCAAGCGGTTCATCATCTGTATCTGATTCCGTTTCTTCCACTGTAATGTTGCCGGTTTCATTAGCAAACTGGAAAATATGCATGTTACCTTTCAAGATGTGCAACTTTTACGGACGTTAAGCAAAATGTATTGAAACTACATGTGTTTTCAATGTTATTTATTTAGGTAGACACATGTATGTATATTCTACCAAAAAATGTATATGTATGTATATTGAATTACCAATTTATATGTATAAGTTCAAATACCTACCCCTTTTACCTCAGCATTTCCACATAAATTCAGCTTTCGATCATAATCAATCTATATCATTATTATGCAAAACATATTCAATCAACGCGCATTAAAAACCAAAAACATAAAAAAAACCTAAAAGTAAAACACTTTTTACAAAAAAAAGCAATCATTCAACCAACCAGCGCACTTAGTAGGTAAGCATTATGACTTAGATACCAAATCAATCAATTTCATCGAGCAGACAACGGGGAAAAAACAAATTTCACAAATCATTTGATTCATTTAGTTTCCATAATGAATAGACCAACAAAAATCTTGATAACATTGATGGTGTGCTTATACCTTAGATAGCCAAAAAGCCCCCCATGCCTCACGGTGTTATTCAATCACATTGACTCATTCATCAACTCGAAACTGGCACTGGGCAAAAAAAAACAAAAATCCTATCAAAAAAAGAGACACAATTTCATCGAGTGAAACCATGCTCCTCCGCACCACCACCTCACGCTCACGGTTATCTATTGAATTTTTGATTGACTGCCAGACATTTACACTATATCGACAAAAATATGCACCTTCTGGTTTTCCATCCAGACAGTAACACAACCAAAGCAGCTATGAATGTTGACCCGGAACAAACAATATGTAGTTACATATGTCAGAGTATCTATATGCTTAGGTCTCGCTACAAAAACCCATGTGTAGCTAAAGTGATGGCGCAACACACGGCTGAATCAATGTCAAAGTTGTAAAGCTCAATCATTCATCATTTTAGAGTGACGCTTTGTATCTACGGGCATTCGTTAGGATTCCATCTATCAGTGATACTCTCTATGCACAATATTGATCGATAATAAATTAATCCATCAAAATTATAAATCAGAGGTGCCGCCGCTCCGACCGACACCAACACCACCACCGGTGACTTGCCGTCAAGGCTCCTCACCAACTCCATCGACGAATTGTGACATTTCGAGAGCAACAGGAAAAAAAGACAAGCTCACACTCAACACAGTGACTGTCAATCCAAAAAATTCTTCGTGTGTCACACAGTCTTTGGTCTCAGTGTGTGATGATTTACCTGTAGGATTCACACAGTATCCGCATGTATTCGATTATACGCCCGCAACACTGAACTTACATGGGATGAACTTTTGCCACAGAAGAGAGAATATAGAGAAACATCGATTGACGACATCATCATCAAAATCGTTCGTCAGAGCAAAACAAAAAAAAAATTGTCAAACGAATTCTTTGACAGACAGAAGGAAGCGATTGTTAAACGATTTAAAACTGTCAATCAGAGCTCAAAAATGATGATGACGATTTGTACGATGATGAATTTCGTGCCAAAGAATTTTGAGATCGTCGATGATGCTGATGATGATGATGTTGACGAAGATGGGCACATGACATCCGGGAAGCAGTATACCAAAAATGAAAAGCTGAAATAGCTAAAGATGAAATTGAGGAAAAAAAGGAAGGAAGCAACAACAACAATTTGTCATTGAGTGTTGGCAAATGAAGAACTGTAGCTCTATACTTTCACAAATACATACGTGACGTATTGAATATTATAAATACTGTTCTGTGAATGCACCCAACTGTGAGAAAAAAAACATGACTTCGATTTGACAGATTTAGATGAATTATTTTACGACCGACATTTAGTTGAACTCGAACATCAAGAACAAAAAAATAGACTTACAATTGTGAACTTTAAGGAAAGCCTGTGTAAAAGTATGTCAGGACATACACTTGTATCTGGTTCTAAGAAATGATGATGTTTCTCGTTAAAATACCAAAGGAGCAAATCAATTTTTTGTTTTTAAAGGGTTATCTTGGCTTAAACGGTTTTAGATAATATTTTTTTTTTGCCAGAATTATCTTAAGCCATCCATCCCAACTTTCGTAACTCAAAAAAATCGTATGTTACAGATTCTATATCACAAAATCGACCTAAATGTGAATTTTTTAGAAGTATTGATCCAGTTAAATGAGCTTGGTTCAAGGATATCAATTACTATTTCTTCAAAAAAGACATCATTCAAACAAAATTGTATTTTCAATTATTTATACTAAATTTCAATGTAATGAAAAAATTACGTATACGCCAGAGGGCCCATACAAAATTTGAAGTTCAAAACATAATCAATTAAAAAAGTTTATTGATAAATGTGTGTTCTAAAAAGATCAGACATACTGTACGACCTGTTTCGATCTTTATCTTGATTGTGAGAAAGTTGAATTTGGTGGTAAATCAAACATAATTTTATCTTGAAACTAAAAACAGGATTGCCATCTTAAAAGTATTTAAATGAACGATCCTAATTTATGAAAACATCTAAGTTGTGATGTAATTTTCGTAAATATTTTTGTTCAACAGGACAGAGTCCTAAAAAGAAACAAAGCTTATTTTGTCATATTTAATATCAGACTTACATAATTGCAATCCTAATTTAGCATCAACATTTTTAATTCCATCATTCTAAAAACAGGTAACATCATTTTTATTAACTCTACTATCGTTATTCGATAAGTCTATCTTTAAATCCTTATCGGGAGACAATGTCATCCAGTTAGACTCCAAGGACAAAGCAATCTTGACCTCTACCATCTCTTCATCATTAAAATTATTATCTATAAATTGTCATTTTAATAGAAACAAATTATACAAAAACATGGAAAAAATTAAGAATCCTTAAGGAATATTTAAATTTTAATTCCTCGTCCTTAAATTATGTAATTTCTTACGTAACTCTAAAGAAGTAACAAAAAAAAAACATATTTATTCAAAAAAACTCATCTCTTTTCCTCCTTCCCACCAAAATGATAATCCCATCAGTTCCAAGAACTATAGAAAAACACTCATTTACAACTTCATCATTCATCAACCATTCATTTGACCATAAGGCCAACATCACCAAACCGCTTTAAACCATAACAAAACTATCCTCCATCCTCCAACCGACCGTTGCTTGACGAACGTTCTGGTGCTCCTTCTGCTCCACATCATTTGCTGTCACTTGATGTACCACCACACACTCCATATATATTCACGATGGACATTTGAGTCCTTCAATTCCATTTGATCGATCCTTCATATTTCATCTGTGCTGCCAGTCATCATATCCTAGATGTGTGTACTTTTGTCATTCAATAGAGCTTTTCCTCGTCTTTGTTGCTCTTCGTCATATTTTTTGTCCATGTGGAAATCATCTCGTCATCCAGAGGACCATGGAAAAACATAAAACAAAATTCATACAGAAACTGCTCCAACTGTTATCTGTCGTTGCAAGAGCTTCATTTTCATCATTCTGTCCATTTTCTTCATTGACAAACAAGAACAAAAAAGACGAAAAGAACCAGGATAAAAAAAATTAAAAAAAAAAACAAAGATGAGCTGCTGAGCTGAGAAAGTATGTGACGACGACGCGACGTAGATTGATTGAAAACAAGAACAGTGCTGAAAAGATGATGAATATCCTTAGAAAAAAGGACATCCTCGAAAAGACTTCGACGACGACAGACGACGACGCCAATGGCCGTAAGCTGAAGACGATGAAGACGACCAAAACTACTACAACTCCCATGACGATGCAATGCACAATGACCTCATATCTTGGCCATCAATCACGCGTCACTTCATCAAATTGGAATTCACATCGTTCGTTCGAAGAAACCTTTAACCCACACCCTTTTTTTAATCCTTCGACAAAAAAATAAAAATAATAAAAAAAACCGACGTTAATAATAATCTCAAGATTTATGGTGAAATCCATTTTAGTTTCTCTTCTTCTCATAAACATGTCAATTTAGACAGAATTACGATGACCCAAGTGACTTTTTAAGTGACCCCGCACCAACAACACTGCAACCTGGTTAAATACTCGTTAAATCCATCAACGAAATGAGTCTTCTCTTCTTCCTCAAATACGAGTTATAAAATAAAAATAACTAAGAACTTAATCCTTCTCAAATATTTGCTTATCTTAACAAAATTTTGCAATTTGTTTGATTTGATTTCATATTATTTAAGGAAATGGATGGAAATTCTTGAGATACAAATACAGTCTGTTTGACAAGGTGGTACTGGCTTTATTTTGTATTTAATAAAATTGGAAATATGATTGTTTTAAGATTGCCAACTTAAGTAAAAGTTGAGAGGAAAGAATATTTTCTTGAAGTAGGTACAGTACGGTATGCAAGAAAGTATATACATCAAAATGTTGTCAATAAACAGATAATAAGTCTAATCCTAAATAAAGTACGAGTAGCACCTACTCGTAAGTCTATTCTTTCCAAGGTCATAGAAACGCTGATCAATTTTCAGCTTAAGGAACGAAAGCTTCTTAATGATTGCACGTAGCAATAGGTCCACTGGTGATCTCTTTCCACAGTGGAAAAAATCTTTACACCGACCGTTTTGGAAAAAGTAAGAGTATTGCACTTGATCTTTCAAAACATTTTATAGAGAAATTACCTTTTGGAAAGTTCAAGAGAAATCAAATCTGTGACACAAAAAATAAATGATGATGGTGTGCCCCAAGGCTCCGTTTTGCCTCCAACTCTTTTTCTTATTTTCATAAATGATCTATTAGCCGTGTTTTATTGGTAAATGAATACGCTAATCCCATAAGATAAAATAATTTTCTTTAGCTTTTGTGTATTTAACCATAAAATACATATTATGGAAACATTATTCAAATATGCTTGTTTTTATTGCAAAGATGAGAAAGTATTAAATGAATATAGCATTTTAATAAGTTGGTGATTATAACTCGTCAGGCAACTTAAAAGTAAATTCTCGAAATTTTTACTTAGTATTTCTTCATAATTTCGTGTTGACTTTGGTCTTCTTATATCTTATTTATTGAATGAAAAGAATAAAACAAATGTTACTATAAACATAATTGGTCTTTATAATAAATTGGATAATAATTTAAAGAAAATTTAAAGTTGCCGGAAACTTAGTTCCATAGTTTGCGTTCTTCCGCATAAGCCAATGAAATTGAACAGATAGTTGCTCATGTGGTAAACTTTAAGCTGTTGGCGGTAAGTCTAACAACAAAATTAATTTATTTTTAAAGTTTTGCTGCCAAAGTTTTCTAAACCAACTCGATGTGCATTTCCATGCAAACTTCAACTTAACTAGCATTTTCATGCATTTTGCAACTCGATCCAAAAATTTACATGGACAGCTGTTTTTTTTTTTTTTTTTCAAACTCAAATTGCATTTTTAACTCAAATGCAACGAAGATAAGCCTGAAATTTCTTAAACAAAGTGAGTTTGTATATTTACAACTTTTATTTGCAATATGCATTTAACTTTTTCGGTTTTCAAGTGCACATTTCCCTTTTATAAATTGAAATTTTGACATCAATTTGACAAGTAATGTAGGGATCCCAAGTTCGAGAAGTCAAATTAAGAGTGAGTTTAAAAGTTAATAAAGCGTTGTATTGGTACTCGTAATACTATGTTAGGGATAGATTACCAATAAAACACAACTATTTTCTGCAACATCTATAACCCATTAAATTTATCAGATGTACGAAGCACGTCGCGATAAACGCTGATTTCTTCGCCGATGATGTAAGAAATATTGTACCATTTATGATGTGACATATCCCGGCAGGTGCTCGTGTAACTTGCTTTGAAAATGATAGGCGACCGTTTTCTAATGAAAAGAATAGCACCGCTTGAACACCGTCGTATAAAATTTATTTTTATATATAAACATTGCTCAAACAAAATAGCCAGTTCCATTCCTCCCCTCAAAATATTTCACCGTAATACTCTTACTTCTAGAAATGCCCACAAATTTAGCCTCGAGACCAATTTTGGACAAATTTGGACTGTGAAGTGCAGAGATTTTTTTTAGCCGTACTGCATACGAATATGGAATGCTTTACCCGGGTCATTATTTTGCAGTCATTTCGATATTCAGGCATTCAAAACCAAATAAATGTGCATCGGAATCTCCTTTCTAATCCTATCCTACTTTCCTAATCACTCGCAATGTATTAATAATCATAAGGGTTGTCAGAATCCCTTGAGTGCACGGCATGTATGCAATAAAACAAAAATTTCTAATAGACACCTTATCTCATTGTGCACTTTTTTTATTTTTTAAGGTTAAATTAATAAAAAAAAAAAGTCAGTGGGTTTAATTTCGATCTAATCAGTTGTTTCAGAGATAATTATAAGCCAAACAAAAAATTACATTTAAATACAACATATCTCTTGTTAACCTACTTTCAACCCCCTCTGTCTGTGTATCTTTCGTGTGTCCATCTCCGTGTTTATGTTGTTTTTTTTTTTCAGACAATCCTTTTGATAAAATTCTTATTTTCTGATTGCTCATCGAGATGACGTTTATGGACAACAAAGAGCTGTAAAATGTTGATGCTGGCTGGTTTGTTGGCTTAGAGGTCATAAAAATGGGAATTTAACTCGTGTTCTTTCAACATGACAAGCATAGCCTCATCAATGTCAATCAAAAATTGCTCCTCTGTCTGGCCTCTCGCTTGACAGTAACGAAACGAAGTTGGTGCTGAGCTGGGTTGGGCTGGCTATAGAAATGCTGAGTCAGAAAATTTGTTATAAAAATTCAAAAGCTCTCTTTCCGACCTTCTTCATTTTTTTTATTTTTATTTTTTTGAGGAAATACTCGTACAAACATATGCAGCAAAAGAGAGAGACCATAGAAGAAAAAAAAAACTACTCACTTTGCTGTCAGTTGCAGGACGTCAACGTGTGACACATTCTTGGAAGGAAGTAGTTATGTTATTCTGTTGCTGCTATTGCTGCTTCTGACGTCACTCAAATAAATGTTCCTATATCCTACTTACACACATACACGAATACACACATAGGACATACATAGATATACGTAGTAATGTACGTTTGTCATTATTGGGACGAACAGAACTAAAAAAAAAGCTTCCAATTGGTACGTGAGTACTTTTTTTCTCATAAAATTTACTTAAAAGTACTTACAGACAGAAAAAGGGAAATAGAAAAGGAAGAAGAAGGAAAAAACGAGAGCATGACTGACACTGACGATGACGTTGACGACGACGACGATGCAGTTGACATTGACAATTTCAAATGCACTTTTACCCACACTACTATACATACCATATCGCACACATACAATTACTCGTATAACAGTGCAGTAGCAGTAGGTACTTTTGAATGTCGGAAAACTATTGAATGAGTGACTGAAATGTCAGACTGACTTAGACAGTGAAGTTCAACAACTGACAGGTGACATGAAGACTGTCGGATAAGACAAAAAAAAAAAAATAGATTGAAGACGGCAGCTCTGTTCTTCGAAAGATATTGCATTTTAGGGGTAGAACTTATATGCTGTTTCCTCCCGATGACAAAATGACTATGACAACGAAAAAGACGATGACGATGAAGAGGTGGGGTTGTGTGGTTTGAACAGATAAACTTCGCATAGTTTGTATGTATGTATAAGTATTATAAGGTAACATTTGAAATTGCATTTTCTGTGGAAATTGCTGAAAATCATCAAATGACTGAAGGTTCTGACTTGGAAATGCCATGGGGGTTAATTGATATTGAAAGTTTTTCGTCAGAAAGGATAAAAAATGACATTTAAAAAGCTCTCGAGCAATGGATTGATTGTTTTGGACAGCTCCTCACCCAATGTAAGGATTTGGAAATCGAACTAAGAGTCAGTTTTTTTATTGATGTGATCTCTGTACTGCAATGAGGGTTGGATTTTTGGTGGAAGATTGGTATTTTTTTAGTGATAAATTAAATTTTGTTGACGATAATTGGCAAGTCTTTATTTTTGAATGTAACTTCTTTTAATATAATAATTCTGGGAAGTTGTAGCAATTTGTTCTCCATTGTTTTTAAGAATCCACTTTGTGTATCACAGCTACTGTTGGGAAAACTAGAATCAAAGACGTCACTATTAGATAGAGCCTGGGAAATACCAGAAATGCTCCTTGCAGGAAGCTCACAAGCTAAATACAAACATGATACATATGTATGGAAAATTGTCGGACAAAAAGACATTTTCAGCTTCCGAAAATGAACTTTCAGTGATTTTTGGAAATTGACTTAAATGGCGACCACCTTCGGTAGTACGAAAAAATATCAAAATTCAAAAAAACATTTGAATATCATTCCAGATATAAGGAACCACTTTAAAAAAGCCTACAAAAAACCCAATGTGGTGATAACATGAGTTTGAATAAACAAAGGGAAGAGATTGCTTAAAACTTCCAGAACCAAAAGTTCTGGGAATTTTAAGAACTTCAGGAGTATCATAGATGATTAATAGTTCCTCAATTTCCTATAGCTGATGGAGGAAAGTTCAAGTATCTTGGTCATGAGGACGAAAAAGAATAGTAGCGACCACCAATCAAAACTTAAGAATTAAAAAAAACAAATACGTCAAACTTAACGGAAGGATTGATCGAAGAAGAGTATACTATAGGACCATCAAGCATTTACAAGATGAAAATGGACACTGTTCACTCTGCAATTATTAAATCTTTCTTCTAACCTATTTTCTGAAGTGTTCCCGGGAGACTTTGTCTTTTAGTCAGTATCACTTTGAACTACCTTGATGCAGGCCTTGATGAGTGAACAATATTCTTTTTCTGCTTGAAAACAGAAAACAGAATTTTTTTTATGATGTTTAGGGGGAGAGTACGATAACTTGGCCGCCAAGATTTGATAACAGAATTTTGTAGAGGGGTCAAATACAAGCACTTTTTACTATTGGAGGGGGGGGTCTATCTCCCCCCGTTTAGGCGGTAGGGGCAATTTAAAATAAAAATGCTTTGAACGAACAAAGAGTTGTCAAAAAATAACGGTAATAGTTACAATTAAGTATGATACATTATTTTAAAGCGTATACTCTATTCTATCAGCCTGTTTTTAAATCAAGTGAAAAAAATGTATAGTTTTCGAAAAATCTAATTTTAAAACAAAAATTTGTCCAAAAAAAAGCTAAAAAATAGCTTTAAAGTGTAATTTTTTCATGAAATAAACAAATTTTTTGATTTACAATCCGTTGCTCTAATTAGTTCTTAATCAAAAACTGAAAAGTTTATGAATTTATGTAAAATAGTTTTCGAGAAAATTAGAAATTAACAAAATAAATATTTTAACTTAATTAATTTTATTTGATGAAAATACATTATGCGATAAATTAATTTTTTTTAATACAGCTTAGTTGAATTCAAAAGAAACTTTGCATACACCCAGCCTCGCACCTACCCCAATTCCTATAGTGTGGAAGCAGGGGGGTTGCAGGGGGGCAGCATGCCCCCCCTTACATACCTCACTATTTATTTCTCTGTAATGCTGGGTAACAACTCACTTTTATGGGATTCTGCTACGCTCCAGTACACAGATCGTGCTGGCATTGACTAGGGTTTATTGTAAGAAAATAATAACATCCAAGTGTACACAGAAATTATACTCTATTTTCGGATTAAGATTACTAGCCCTAGCGAAGTATCGGAAAGTTCTTCTATATTGCTCTGAGTTATTTTCCCGAAAAGCCTGTTCTATTTAAAACTTTTTCAAATTGGATGAAATTGGGGAACTCTCCAAAATAAATAGGTATCTATTACCAACAAAATATATGAGTAGAGATTAATTCTGAGTCAATTTGAATCCAGATTCCTTAAATAATAAAGTATCTTTTCATACACCCACCTCGCACCTACCCCAATTCCTATAGCGTGCAAGCAGGGGGGTTGCAGGGGGGCAGCATGCCCCCCCTTACATTCCTTACTGTTTATACACTATAATACTGGGAGCTACCATTAATATATTTTCAAATTTCAAGTATTTATGTACGTAAGTAAGAAAAAAAAACAATAATCTCCTAAAAAGTAATTTTAGTAATTTTCAATTTTCTCGCAAATTATTAGACATAATTTCATAAACTTTTCAGTTTTTGATTAAGAACTAATTAGAGCAACGGATTGTAAATCAAAAAATTTGTTTATTTCATGAAAAATTTGAAAAATTACTCTTCAAAATAATTTTTAAGCTATTTTTTGGGCAAATTTTGGTTTTAAAATTAGTTTTCTCGAAAACTATGAACTTTTCTCAACTGATTTAAAAACAAGCTGATAGAATAGACTGTTGGCTTTTAAAAAATGTACCATACTTAATTTTAAGTATTACCGTTATTTTTTAAAAATTCGTTTTCCATTTAAAGCATTTTTATTTTAAATTGCCCCTACCTCCTAAACGGGGGAAGATAGACCCCCCCCTCCTATAGTAAAAAATGCTTGTATTGAGCCCCTCTACCAAAAACCGTTATTTTTTCTTGGCGGCCAAGTTATCGTACTCGTGCCATGTTTAGTTAAAAGAAAAATTAATCTTATTATTTTTGTACAAAAAGGTCTTCATCTTAAAATTCGTAGCTGTTCTTAGAGATTGAACCTATTCCATCATTATACAACGACAATGGAAAGGACAGGACAGGACATATGACCAACACACATCACACTTCATCATAGCCATTAACCCAAATTCCACTAATCATCGTTGCTATAATATTGTCGTCTCTTATAATACATACATACATTTGTATATATGTATGTACATACATAAATACTCGTACGATACAATACGTTCTCAATCCTTTAAATCATCATCACAATCATTAACACAACTGCCACTGCATATGATGACTATTAATCATTTGGCATATAATACAAGAAATATGTCAGTTCATTCGCCTTTGGCAATCATTCAAACTGACATTAAACTCGAATGGAACTGAGAACTGGGCGAGAATCGAGTATAAACTGGACTATGATGGAATTTCATTTACAGAACAAACATAGAACACAAATACAAATGACCCTACAACCAACCGACAGACGATGACGACACCGCGCCGCTGAGACGGACGCGACACGACGAGGAGCATATGTATTATACAAACTTTTACTGCCGTGCCGATTTTGTGTCTGAGTGTGATTCTCGGATGCTGCCAAACCAATTGTCACATCTAATCCGACATCAATGTTTGATGTGTTCCCATTGTGAAAAATGATGGATTGTTACTCCATCCGCACCGCATACAAACGGACGAGTATCACCTACCGCCGCCCACCTCAAGGATTTATAATCGAGAAATGTCCTCGTCATATAATCACCCAGAATCCTCGTCTCATGCTCATACTCATCCTCATCTCCATCAAGTCCATCATGCCCATCATCATCATCACCATCATCAAGCGTGTGACATTTGTCTGAAAACGAAAACCTAAAGTGATGTGATGTGATGTGTGCGTCTGATGTGCCTCTGCCATTGCCATTGCCACTGCCACTGCCACCGTCACTGTCACTGTGGGTATGTGTTGTTCTGGTTCTGGTTATCCTTATTGTCCTGTGATGTGTGTCCTGGCGTGTAATATGCACTTATCGATCGGGCGGCATTCTAAATGTCCTTCCCAACAATGATCTCCTGTCAATCATAAAGCGGGGGCAACCCAACTATGATGGTTGTTGATGATGATGACGATGACGATGACGATGATGGTCATTGTGTTATGGACACAAAAACGATTCCTATCTCTTTCGCTCTCCCCATCACACAATGCCGAGCTTTAGCTTTATGGATATGGATTGGATAGGTACGTGCGTGTGTCACATTGAGTCCTTTTCTGCTGATGTCATGTCGGAGGAAATTATAATTATTCAAAAATATAAATAAATGTTTGAACAAAGTCGAGTCGGCCCGCAATGGCGGGCGATGGGGGACACAATTGCAACACGGTTCGTTTGTATTTGTTCAATTTGTGTTTGTATAGCGTTAAGCTCCCGCTTTCACTATATATAAATGTATTTAGGATATAGGGGTGCGTTTAGTTTTGTAAATCTATACATGTACATATAATAGTCTATGTGATGTGACAAACATTTATAATATGGTCCATCAAAATGCGGGATAGGTGGAAACAGGAGCAATAACAACAACAACAGCAACAACATCCAGATTCTATAGAAATATAACGAAATATAACGGCTTCTGTAAACCAAACCAAGCCAAACCATCGCAGACAATCTCTCGTGACATGATGATAACGATGACATAATATCCGGATGTTCGCCATTAGACGCATGAATGGATTTGTAATTTACGCTTGAATCGCAATGATGATAGATTCGATGCCAAATGGTGATAGCCGAATGAGCTACAATGTACATACATATAGGGATAGAAGGCAAGTATCTATAGTTACCCTTTTAGCTTAGTATTTGGTTAACTTTTTTCCTGATTAAAGCGAATTCAGGATGACAGAATTCTTTTAAGTCGATCTTTAAAGCCTGAAGACGTGTTTTAGTGACAAAGTTATCCCACTTCTGAGATATGTAGGGTAGGTACATAGGTAATTTGCATAAAGAATGGGAACTTACCACCTGTTTTTCAAAAGTCAACTTTCTCGAGATGTTCGAAATTCCTCCAAAACATTCGAGGTGCCTCAGGGATATTCGAATTCATATTCAAGATATACCTGATTTCTTTAAAAATATTTCATTTGGTGTTACAATTTTCTTGAGATATACATAAAATCTCTTCGAAACATCAGAGATTCCTTTTGAAATATTGAGATATTTTTGTTTTCTATCGAAATGATGTTTTCAAAATATTCGACTCCCATTTGAAATATTCAAATGCACTTTCGAGATATTAGACTTCCTCCTCCTATTAGAGGTATTGGAGTTTTTCCTCAAGGTGGCACTTGCGCCCATAATTCCTAACATTTTATGCTATAATTTTAATTGGATACTTGTACACTCTATAGTCATAGTCAGTTCAGTCAATCTTAAACTTTTCATCAAAATCTTTTAGCTAGAGTTCTTGTCTCACCTTTTTTACATCAATTTCCCCCGGTATCCACAATATATTTTGTAGATTGCATCCATCTGGGCGGGATTTTAAAAGTTTTTATTTCCTGTTTGCTGGCATATCTGGACCTCAACGCCTTCACCCGCATTCTTTAACCTTCTCATTTAGTCGACCCTCACGATATCACCGTCGCGTCGGTCGTCGTCATCATAGTCATTGTCGTCGTTGTGAGTACCGGCTAGCGGCATGCAGCGGGTGGTGCTGGCGATGGGTCAGTCTAATGGCTCGAGTCCATTATCTCGTCATGTTTGTTAGAAAATTTAATTACTCCTATTAAACAGTGTTTTTTACGTTGTCGTTTACGTATAGTCACCGTCATCGTTGTTGTCGTTGTCGTCCTTTTCCTAGAATCCATAAGCAAACTTGTGTATTTTTCGCCTTTCACCCACCACTCCTCTTCTATTATTTATTGCCGCGGCATACTCTGTAAATTGGTGGGTGGTGGTGATGTGAAGCGATGGATGGTGGCGGGAGGATGTGTCTTATTATCATAATTTTTCGTTATTGCTCTATTTTTTCTTTTTTCATCACTCTTTTGCACTCAGCTTCATTTTGGACATCAACTAGGATAAACATACATACATACAAACAGGATGTGTAGTATAGTGTAGGTTTTTTTTTGTTTTTGTTTTTATTTTGTAGCCTTAAGTATTGGTCCGGTCCTTCGTGGAACATAAACATGGCTCACTCAACTCAAGCCAACCCCATGGGGAAATCAGAATTCGTTTGTATAGTCAAAGTTAGTTCGGGTCCGGGACAAGCCAGAAAATGACAGCCTCTTGGCGTGATGAGATTCAAAGTGCTTACTTGTACCCACAACCCCGCCCGTACCCACATTTAAACCAACCCAAACCATCTCCCACGGCAACTCTCCCTTCTTGTTTATATTCTATGTACTCCTCGACATCCCCTACAATTGTTGGTCGTTGGATGTCGTATATGTGAAAGATACGACATATAAAAAAAAACTGGATCATGTATGTACATAGTTGTTGTTGTTGTTTTTTTGACTATAAAAAGAAAATTGAATTTAAAAATTTGTCACACGACCTCAAAATCAAATCAATCCGCATTTTATATCTTTTTATAGTTATGTTCCATGTTTATCCCTTATATTTATATTTTTTTATGTTTTTTATGGCAAATGGAATTTTGTAATTATTTTAATAATACACCTGGTGGTGTATGTGTATTGTAGATGTTTGTGTTTGTTAGTTATGTAAGTAACATATTGTCAATGGTTATTAATGGAGATTATCACGCATCAATATGAATGTCAATAAAATTTCCAAATAATGATTGTCAATTATTGGTTTTGTCTGTTAGTCATCAGTTACGTAGTTAATTTAATTAAAATTATGACAAAAGGCAACTTAACAAAAAATTAATAGATTATTTTTTTCACATTAATTAATGATACAGTAAAGAAAAAATCATTTAAAAAGTTTAACCTAAGGATTGGTTCCAATTCGACAAGTATAGGAATCGCACTTCAAAGCCATTTGAGCACATTATTGTGCAGGGCTCAGGTAAAAGGCTACGTTAACTGAAATGGACTGGACAGAAACGTTACTAAACCGGTTCTTTGGATTTCTTAATAAAATAAAATTAGTTATCAGACAAATTCCATATAAAAAACTTCACCACTACCTCAGGGGAATTTAAATTAAAATTTTGACTGAACGTCTTGGTTCAGCTTTACGAAAAACGAAAAAAGACTCGTCTCTTGGATTCTAGATTTGACTGACATTTTGTTAACTGATTTTTGAAATACTGTCTACTTCTTAACTATTTTCTATGTTAATTTTATTAAGTGACAATAATTAAACCTTTAGATTGCACGGAGTCTGAGAAGTAAATAATTTTGTCCTGTAAAATAAAACGGAATGTAATTTGTGCATATTTACGAAGTCAAAAACTCGAATATTTAAATTTTTCAATTTTTTAATTTTTTGCATGTAAATTAACTCTTTTTCTTATAATTTCTAAAATAAATACCTTGTATAACACTTGTATGCATCAGCGTTTCTGAAACTCAGTATGCCCTTTAAAAAAAAAAAAACTTTAATCATTAAAAAAATTTAGCTGACCATAGGGTGAAAACCCCTCAATCTTACAATTTACACAAATTAAAGACGAGAAAATATGACCTTCAAGACGTCTAGGAATGCAATACAGACCAAATCCAACATTGTAAGCGCAAATGAGACAAATTTATTAATTTGTATAAAAACGTCTAATGCACAAAAGCAACTTCCTCGCTTTCTCCCTCCCGCACCCTCAAATAACTGAACAAAAAAAAAAATTAATAAATTAATCAACAACCATGATCTGACAATAAAAAAGAAAATGTAAAATAATAATACGACGATTTATGAGCTTTCAAGATCTCGACTGTCATCGCCATATAGACATCTTCCAAGTAAAAATGATCTCACAATCTGCCATCATCATCATCATCTTCGACATCGACATCTAGAAGCGCAGAGCAGAGCCAAGCAGAGTAAAGCCAAACCAAACCAAGCCACGCCAGGCCTAGTCAGGCCGATATTCAAATTCCATTCTATTTTCGCTTTATTGCCCACAAATCATAATCTAAATTAATTTTCCTCACAGTTTTTCCCAATGACATCGTCAATCATTCATTCATTCATTTCTTGTTCTTCTTCCTTTTTTTTTTTAATTTTATCCACTTTTATTTATGAATTTTAATTTTCCAACATTGATTGCAACCGTCAACTTCCACATCCTCCATGCAAATTCATTAGATACAAGCACCCCGTCGTCGCCCGTCCCCCATTCCGATTTTACTGTCTCACTCACTCCTTCTTGGATGCAAAGTGATTTGAAGCTCCGATGCCACATCAGAGCGCTTCTATTGAAACTACACTGCTGGCGCTGACTGCTCGATCTATGGTTGCAGCACTTTTTAGTAACGACCAACGATCGATGCAGGCAAATTTTTGCGTCCGCCAATTTGCCGCCAAACTGCGCAATCTGCAGCACAGCTCTGCCCAATTCCCAACCCTCCGCCGGCCGAGGGATGTGACAGCATTGCCTCATGAGAAAAATGACTCAATCATTTAGCAAAAACACACTGCGAGTGTCTCTCTAGCTTGGTGTCGTTGTCTATAAGTCGTCGTCGTTGTCTCTGTCGTAGTCGTCGTCGTCTGTCAGGTTGACATTTCGACTTGCCAGAGAGTGTGTTGTAAATTTGTGTGCAACAGCGAACAGCATTCACCTGCGGGTAATTAATTTCATTCGAAAGATTATTGACGGTGAACGAAAAACCGCACTCTCGCTCAGTCTGGGTTGGCTGGTTGGTCGGTCGTCAGTCAGCGTCGGTCGAGTGGGTCGGGGGAATAGCGCTGACGCCACCGTCCCTTACGTTGCACCACCCGCCGCCGCCACCGCCGCCGCCACCGCCCCGCCGCACCGCCACCACCACTCACTTGTGGCCAGCCGCCTTACAACGCTCGATTATGACATGTGGTTTTTATTTATTTGGTTGTTATTTTATTTAATTCGCGTCCCGAAAAACAACTTATCCACCAACTTAACCCCTTGTTCGTTGTTCCCCACCCACATGCGACTGCTATATACGCTTGAGATGAATTGCTTTGGCGTTGTGGCAGCTTTATGACATTTTTGTGAAAAATAATCATCGCCAACAGCGACAACGATGAATACCTGCGGGACGCGAAACGACGCAACTCGACTCGACGACAATGACTATGATGAAGTCTCGATGGCGTATGGTACAACTACGACCCAACCACATCCAAGTTTTTATTAGCTTCCCCCGCGCGCTGCAGCAGTCTACTGATGATGCTGTGTGTACGTTTAAATCATTCAATCAATCATCACAAGAGTGCATCTATATTTGGAAAATGCATTTAACATTTTCCAAGAGAAATCCCCCTTCAGGTATTGATTGGGACTTAAATGAAATTAATAACAACCTGCAATGTCGATAGTGCGAAAAATCACGGGAATAATCTTTTGAAAGACAATTATTATTAAGAAAGGGGAATGCAAGATGGCGGGTGATTTTTTGTATTCAAAATGATTTACGGAATTCGTGACCCATCCCATCGTATAAACTTTCAATGTTTGTGTTAAATGAGCAGTAATGCGCACAAACATGACAGGGCCTTGAGACGGGCTTAAGATAACATTGCGACAGGTGATCGAAAAGCCAATCAACAAGTTTATTTCAGCAAGGTTGGCCACTTTCTAATTTCCTTCTATAGTTTTGTACTCCAAGGCATTCACTGTCCTCTAACCTTTACTGTTACAGTTCGGTCTTCTCCACTGCGATGTCCTTCTCAAACAGCTTTGACAACATCTTCGCCTCATAACCGATATAAGAAATAATACTTCGATGACTTGTATCCTAAAAAAGATCATAAGATACTCAATAGGGAATTGATCACTTTTTCCACCAGCCGAAAAACAATTAGTGATCTTTACTAAACTTGCGACAAGGATAAATTAGTTAAGATTGATGAAATTTTTAAATGATGAAATAAGTAGTACGGTCTTGAACACTTTGATAATAAGCATCATCTCCGTTAAGCCACCCAACCTTTACCCAAATTGCACTTAGTTTTTCGGATCGAGTCAATTACTTAAGGGTATTTGAGAAATGTGACTTCCTTTTCAGAAATTGTGCCCCGAGTGAAACAGCGTTGATTTTCCAATATTATTCGTCACAATAGGACGAGTTCTTTTGTCTACTGAGAATCTACTGCTGAAAATTGTCTCCCACAATGTTTTTTTTCGATTTGATTTTTTTTTAACTTGAAATGATGTTTTGAGTTCAAAAGCATCACACTAATTTCTTAACCCCGGACTTCTATTTTGTGATTTCCCACACACATAGAACTCCTTTATAATTTTTGCTTTTTCAAATGAGGACTTTATTTGTGCTAGTCGTAATTCTTGTGGTTTCTAACATTCCTCAGTTATTATAAAAACAATAGACCCTATGGTGCAAAAAATTTCTTGGAAAGCATCATGTTACCTTTTGTCTGAACTACTGATTTGTTGGAAGATTATTGGAAATTTAATCTCTTTCGATTGCAGCTGCCCAGCATTGTATTTCATTTTTTTCAGTAAAGTTCAAAGTTCTATGATACTGGAAAAGTGCTTTCCTACAATCGATGTTCGGATGTTCGTCTGTAAACTTAGATGCTACAAAGTCATTGAGCCATCAGTCTTATACATCCACTATCAGAAATACTAACGTTCTTCAATTCAATGCGCTACCTGTAGTCGTCTTTATCAGGAGCTCGATATAGTAAGTCTCCAAGGACATTCTAATATTTGGGTAAATTAGTATCAATGCTGATTTTTCTCTCAATCACAACACACCACGCACACTAAAAGCACAGAGAATAAGAGCAGGTCATGTAAACTTAAAGTACTCGTACCTAACTATAAAAACAAGAGCTTTCTCAGAACTAAAATCCCCTTTGGAACTTTTTAGTAACCTCCTCCCTTTAATTTAACTTAATAAATTTAAAAACCTTGACATTTCAATCGCTTCTATTTCGTTTTTTTTTTTTTGGTTTCGATACTGTTTCCATAAAAAACCCATCTCCTTTGAGAGCCATCTGTCAATGTGTCTGAAAAATTGAACATTTCGTCCGTTTGCAATTTGTCTATATAACTTCGACCCCAGCTCCTGGACAGACAGCACACATCACACTCATATCTAACATATGAATCTGGAAAAATCAAATTCGTAGCAATTTCTCATCTTAGAAAAATTCTCACCGCATCGCATCTCCCCATCAGGATGATTTTATTTATCCTTTATTTTATTTTAGACTTGTTTTTTTTTTTGATATAAAACACATATGTGCATATGTATGACTGTGTGTAGGTAGGTAGAACATTGTCTTTTTGGAAACATCAAAATTTATTGATGTTAGCACATTCATCATATGTACATACATATATATAGGTGGCTGCTGATAGTAAGGGTAGAGGAGGATGCCAAGAACTTGGCCATCACCGTATTGGAAAATCCTTTCATCAAAAATCCGAAGAAGAAGACTACGACGACGAAGACGAGCAGCAACAAGGAGAAGAAGAAGATGTGAATCCAAATAGATTACCTATCTCTGAAAAGTCAGCAGAGGCAACATCAGAGGATCTTTATGTCCAGGATGCACATTCGGTGGCATCATCATCATCACCATCACCATTACCATCACCATCAGCATCGCATCAGCATCGAGTGGGAGGTAAAAATAGATTTATATTTTTGAGTGATATCCAAGGAGACGTCCATTGCATGAGAGTTTCCATAATATTAGTTGAGGCAACATATCAATATGCTTTGCTCCTTCCAATTCGACGAACGACCGACACTGACATCGACGAGGACGAGAACGACGAAGACGACCGACGACGTTCGACAGATTGAAGCCATGAGACGAAGCTGATGTGTTTCTTCTTGGCTATGGCTGATGCTAAGGTCATAGGGAAGGGTTGTAGTTTCGTCTCAGCCGGTGAGCGAATGAGTGAAATATCCTAGCTGTAAGGATATTCCTGCACAAACACACATATCCAATCCATCCATCCATCTATCTAAAAACGCCTCTGTGCCAAGCGCGCCGTTCCGTTTTGCCACCATCATATACCTCCCAATCATTGAGGAGATATTTTATAACACGTATGACGTTCGACGAGGCATAAGAGTACTAGGTTCCTTGCCGCACTTGCTGCTGATGGTGATGGTGATGGCGCTGCTTGGTCCTTTCTTGCATAAAGGATTCCATGTCTTCGTTTGATGATGATGGTGCGATGGGTGTTGCTCGCTGCTGCCGATACCACCTTCATCTTCTTCTTCTTCGTGCTTCATCGTAGCCGTCTATAAAGAAAGGTCGTTCAGTCGGTCGGTTGGTATCCTGGTCCTGTGTGCGCCCATTTTGCACCTTATTTATGGATTGTATTTATCATTTTTGAAATATTGATAGGATATAAATCGTGAAAATGTGTCTGTGTATGTCTGACTAGCAGAAATGATGGCATTGCCAGGTTCGACCATCGTCGTCGTCATAGTCGTCGCCATTCTTCCCTCTATATCAACCCCAGTCCAGTTTAACAGCACAATATGGAGAGTTAGAGAGTTTTCAAAACCAGCCGGAAGGAATGCATGAGGCTAAGATGGATTGCAAAAGATGGTCGTCGTCGTCGATTCCAAAAAGAAACAACACTGAAGCAGCAACATATTATACTCATACTACTCGTATATATATCATAACTCGTATACCAAAAGAGTTGCAGGCTCTAAGCAATACAAATGAAAGAAAGAGGTAAAGCGAGGTTTTTGGCAGATGACGAATTGAAGATTCTGTGATAGAAAAGGTGGAGAAAGGGAAAAACGATGTGATGATGATTATGATGGCGAAGCTTAAAAAAAAAAAAAACATTGTACATCTTCTCCTGCACATATATTTTAGACAGTTTCCGGCCTGGTTTCTGTGAAACTGCACAGTGAATGAAGAAGGCAAAGGGTCATTTTGAAATTTTCTTCAAATTCGACTTTTCAATAATATTACACTTAGAAAAAAAGGGACTAAGCATTTAAACTTCTTTCCGAAGTTTAGATTTGTTCCTCAAATTGACAAAAAAGTTTCAAGTGTAGGTTGAGGAATTCTTGTTTTTCACTTTCAGGGGGGTTTGTGGCCCCTTTACCTTCCGACTTGCACTTTAAAAACGTGAACAATACTTATTCTAAATTTAATTTTCGAGGTTAAAATTCCGAGTCAATATTCATTTCTTGTACTAAAGTAACAGAAGAGTACAATACAAAATATTTTATGTTTTCAAGAACCAATTGACGTAACTGTGCCCAGAGCCATTGGTGACTTCAAAATAAATATTCGTAGGTATGAAAAGAGGGGTCATTGAAATACAAGAGAAAAACTTGTAGGTTCTCTAACATGACCTGACGAATTTTCGTACAGTGCATCAATAGCTCTTTCATATTCACTTTTGGCAATATATTTCGATTGAGTGCATGTGTGTATCTGTGCATATCGACTATAAAGTTATATATTTTGAGAAATTTATCAAATTCTGATGCAGGCGGTGAATGAAAGGGTGCGATGTTTCATAATTCAGGACGAATCGAATTATATCTAAGGACATGTGTGCATGGAAGTGATTTATCATAAGAGGCGACTTGACATTGATTTTTTTTTATTCTTCCATCTATCATCAGTTAAGTAAAAGATAAATGAAAATAAGAAATTTGCAGTTTTGCAGTTCTGGGGCTGAGTTTTCAGAGTTTAGTACCGATGCTTTCTGCAATATAAAAAGTCATCAAAAACTTATTCAAATTGTTTCTTGAATTATAAAAGCCCAAGGATACCTAATGAATAGGCTTGTCAGCCATTAAGGAATTGAAGTTTTTAGATTCTTATCAATCAGTTGTCAGAAATTTGCCATCATTTGATGAACTTTTTTGGAAACATGTATGTATGTAGAAGCTGATTATGTTTTTTTTTTCAGTTCAGTTGAAAATTGGATTTCATTCCTCTAAACTTATGCTATATAAGCTTATTATAAAAGGCCCCAAATTCGAAATAAATGACATTTTCTTCTAAATTTTCACAATTTCCGTATTAAATTTCAAATCACTCTGCCAAAGCACGGATCTGCAAGTTTCAAATTTAATTTTTAGAAACTCCATAAACAACTTAAAACATTTTGACAAGTACAAATAATAAACACGTTTAGTCAGTTCGCAAATAGCTCAACCAAATACTCTCTAACAACTGACAGATGAAAAATTCCTCTCGCTACTACAACAAAAACAAAGCATAATTATTTCGAAAATTTAATCATCAATTTAATTGGAATTCCTGTGCATATTACTTATCTCTAACTGTGATCATAAATTGACGGTTATTTGCTAATTTCAATTAAAAAAAATACTTGCAATGAAAAAATGAAAACAGTGAATTAAAAAAAAAAAACTATCTTAGCCATACATCGAGCATTGCATGTTGCCTACTGAACACCGAACAAGCCAAGTATCTTAAAGATAATTTAGGCGCGCACAAATGCGTTTAAAGAGGCTCGCTGGCCCGTTTACTTGTGACGCTTTGCTATGCTATACCTATAATTATAATGCTATAGTGAATATAGTGATAGTGATATTGCTGCCGTTCGTTGATGTTGCTGTTAGCTGTTGCAAGTTGCAAGCAACTGATCGTTGATATATCTTGACTTGACGCTTATGCTGTTGTGTGATGTTGATGTAGTAGATGGCTTTGCAGAGAGAGAGGCCAAGCTCCACAGACGTCTTCGTCGTCGTTGTTGTTGTTGGTGTTTTTGAAGCTGATGATGTATCCCAACGAGAAGATACAATAACTTCAAGACAGTTTTTCTCCTTGACCAATCTCTCACAGCTCACAAGCGTATATGTTACGTATATAGACGAAATATGCACATCGACGCGCAATGTAACGAGATTGTGCTTATTTTTTTCCCCTCATTTTGCACGGTTAAAGTTGCAACTGAATCCAACATCAATTTCAAGTTTGACACGAATGCGCCATGTAAAGACATCCCATAGGCTTCATAAATTTGTCATCCGCCAGAAACCACATCAGAGTCAGAGGTACGTGTACGAATACATATATCGAAATGATTAAAGCCTCTCCTTGTTGTTTTTTTTCTACACTCATAGAGATATAAATTTATGTCGCCATGTCAAGCTATTGATTATAGATTGGTAGATAGAGGTATAAGACAATTTTCTTCGACTTGCACAAGGAAAACTTTTGTACATCTGTAAATCTGTGTTTCAGATAATGATAATTTGCTACCAATTTTTGTTATTATGTTTGTTGTTGTTTTTTTAAAACTATTCGGCATACCTGTACATGAGCATTTGATTAAGTATAGGCCTGAATATAAAGAAACAAGGAAACAGCAGCATTCACAAGCTTCGAAGATTTGAGAAGTTGTTCAAGAAGGCAGGCAGATACGTGAAACTCTTATACATACATAAATCGGAATATGACAACACCCATTATTTAAATACGAAACACTTATTATCACGTAACGTTTTGAAATATAATCAAAGCTTGACCAAATTTTGCTACGATTAAATTTTCGAAAAAAGTGCGTATACGCCTCAGTGCCTTGGTTGCAAAGACTGCAAACTATACCTACATGTCGCGACATATTGAAAATTAGTTAGTACTAAGATTAACGAGGACTACGATTATTCTCAGATAGAAAATACAATTCATGAGCAGCTAAGCAAATCTTTCCAGATTCCAAGTTTTATAAAAAGTTGAACTTCCGCTTGGAAACTTAAATTTATCATCATTTTTTGGTTATGCTTATGTAATATACAGAGTAGAACTTACAGGCAATCATCTCTATATAAGCAGGAACTTCTAAACCTTAACTTTATTTATAGGATAAAAACTTTATTGTAAGATGTTCGCTATATTTTAATTATGTATACATACTTTTTTAGATCGAATAAATAACTAATCTTAATTTCTGTTTCTAGAATCATCAATGCATCTCGCTGAAAATATCGTCCTGTCTTAAAATCTCTCAAATTAAAACATTGTGTACCTTAAAGTGACTATAATTTTATGGATGAGTTAGCAGATCCATGAGCCATTCACTCTGTGGCAGAAAGAAGACGAACACAGCAAAGAGTATGCGTTCCAAGAAGCAGCCAAAACCTTCTTTTCGTTGGACAAATTCTAGTGAAAATGGTAAGTGATAGATTCAGTCTTTAATGTTTGTTTAAAATTCACTACGAAGCTTAAATTTATTTATTTATTTTTTATCAATAAAATATTTAAATGTGTTACAAATAATAATAACCAAGACCACTAGCAGCCAAGGCTATCGGCTCTAGAATTTTAAATTATAGCAAATCATTTCTAAAGGTTTAAATTATTTTTAAAGACAAATAAATTCAAAAGCTTTAAAGAACCCTACTTTCATATAAATACATATACCTATACCTATAGTATATATGGAGGAACATGATAGTTCTTCATTATAAGGTCATCATGAATTTTCAAAATAAATAACATCACAAGCTTTCATTTAAACTCTTCAAAACCACAGACCTGATGCTATCCCTTTGTGTGTCCTTTTCTATATTTTCTAATTCAAAACTTAACTCTACAGACCATTTGATTGACACGTAACTATGGATTTGATGGACACCCTCCCTCCCTTCCTCCCTCTCTATCTATCTCTTCCTTTAACCACAAATCCATCCACCTTTCAAAGTCTTGCAAGATATTCATTCCTTCTTTATCGTTTTCTTTTCAAGGACTTGATGTCCTCTCTCTCTGATCTCGACTGCCTGTATGCCGAACCGGCCGCTCTCCTCATTCCACAGTCCTCAGTCCTTACTCGGTCGGTCTTTCTTTATATTCTGACGGAGTTTCTTGACAAGACTGCAATATAAAGTGAAATGCATTAGCTGCTCATGCTCTCATCATGACGACAACAACATATCCTTTTTGGATGCGTTTTAGTGTACTCGGACGTCGTCGTCGTAGGTTAGGTATAAAGATTCCTATGGAAATGGATGTGTGTGGGAAATATTTTCTGTCTACAAAAACCTCCTGAATCCAATAAATCCTCGGACAGGGTTTTCTATGTTCAGTTCAGCTCAGTTCAGTTCATATTATGTGGGCTTGAGCATACCAGGAGCTGATGGTTCGCTGTGCTTCTTATAAGAGCGAAAATAGCCTGGGATGATGTCCTGCTTCGTCCTGCATTTATATTACTCTGGTTGTCCATCTTTAGGCCAAAGTCTGTCTGCCCACCCCCAGACCCCTACACAGCATATACTCCCAACTCCCAACCCGTTTATGCATGTCTAACTGTCAGTCTGTCTGGGTTCACTGTCCATCTGTCTTTTGTCATGTCACTTAGGAGACACTATAAAAGTTTTTTTTTTGAGAGACACACAAGATGTTAAGGTGTGCGTATATCAGTGTTGGTGGAGTTTTGGTCGGAGAAAGACCAAGACCAATACCAAGACCAACCATAAGAGCTCCAGAACCATGCATTTTCTTGCTTCTTTATCGCCATCACACTTCTAGACCTATACACAAGAACTGGCATGCCTTAAAAACATTGACTTTCTTAACTGGGTTTTCGAAATCATTTAAAGGAGGACGACTACGACTACGACGAAGAACGACAATGACGGACGTACACTTTCTAATAATCGTTTAGCATATAGAAGTTCCTATAAACCATCAAGGATCTAGACATAGTATACCAAAAGGATTCTTTAGCATCTTCAGAGAGGTTCGGGTAGATTTGGATATATGGTATGTCCTGCCTGACACGACACTATTAAGCTACCATCATGTTGCTTGGTGATGTCTTTAGAAATTATTATAACATGGATGTTTTTGAAATGGCAAATTCAAAGAATATTGAAAATGAGAGTAGGTTTCTACTTTCTTATATAGAAAATAACTTGAAATTTCCATCTACCCAAAAATTGGATATGAAAAAACGAGTTATGGGTATGAAGATTGGTCTCAGTGTTTTTTTTATTTTAGTGTGTGGCTGATGTTTGATTAAGAGTTGCCATCAGGTT
The DNA here is from genome assembly GCA_905146935.1 of Scaeva pyrastri. Lineage (NCBI taxonomy): Eukaryota > Metazoa > Arthropoda > Insecta > Diptera > Syrphidae > Scaeva > Scaeva pyrastri. Next base: position 39,264,681 of record LR989927.1, on the reverse strand, counting down.
GAAAAAAATTGATAAAAATGCAATATTTCATTATTAAGTGTTAGTTTTGCCTAATATCAGTTTCAGAAGATTAAATTTATTTGTCTGACTGTTTAAGATATTGGTCTTATAAATGTTTCAATTTTCCGATCTCGAGCTCTAAACACAAACATTATCCAAAATTTAGAAAATTTTTCATACGACGAAAATAAAACTTTCGGGAAAAATTTACTGACTGAAAATGTTATTCTTCTAAAAGGAAACCTAAAATATTTTTTTTTAATAAAATTCTGACTGTTTGTACAAAAACTCTGCTTTTTAAATTTCTACTCTTTCTCCAATCTGTTTACCAATACTTTGCTTTTCAAAATTTAAGACAGCATTTGTCTTGCGATTAATTAACTTTGAAGCTTTCCAGTTAAAAAAAATGTTTTAGATTATGATGCTTTTTTAAACATAACGTGAAAAACCACGAATTTTATGGGAAAAATATTCGTCTCCAATATTTATGAATGAGTATAACACATGCCTCGAAAATGTTAAAAGCAAATGTTTTAAAAAATCTTCTTATTTTATTTTTTGCAAACACAATTTTGAATAAACAGAGGTGAAAAAAAAATATGAACGAATATTTTTAAAATTAAGCCACAACCCGTTTGAGAAATCAAACCTGGCAACCCTCGACCTTTTTAATATATAGTCTAACTGCTAACATAAATCTATCTGTATATTTCAAACTCAGACACACACATCCTGATATTATATGTATGTATGTATGTATGTACAATGTACATAAAGGACTCTCTATCAGAAGTAATAAGTTTCAAACAGATTGTTCATGTCCATCAGTCCAGACAAAATAATTGATACCTTTCAACTTGGCTGCTGCTGATCTGATCCTTTTTCCTTCTCTATAAATAAAGGATACATATGTATGCACACATATATGCACTCAACCCAAGGCAAACAGATTATTTATAAAATGAGCAAAGCATTGGCAAGTTAAATTTATTTTTCTTGGTAGATATAATTTCAAAAATATATATCTCCATCATCAAAGCATCTGCATATTTTCAAAAACTTTCAAATTCAAGAAAAAAAGGGGATCAAAGAAAGAATTTGGTACCACCTCGGAGAAACTTGGGAATTCGGGAACTCTAAGGAGCCCTACCCCAACATAATGCACCATTTCACTTTGTGATATGCCACCTTCCCGCTTTCTTAGTTATTGCATACCTTACCTACACTGATGTACTCATTCTGAAATGCGATGTTGATTTGAATGGCATGCTTTAACGTCCAACTCTGAGTACGAGTCCGAGTCCGATTCGAACAAGGACGTTAGGAATCTTCTCATCAATCGTAAAACGGTTTGTAATTCAAGCTTCTACTCTCTTGGAAGGATAAATATGTGAGTATGTTTCGATATCCAGACTTGGACATGTCAGTCAGTCTCAGTTAGTCTATATATATAGATACATGTCCATAAAGCGGAGATAGGACTTCTTCTTTATATTGAACTGATGTTAGTTGTTTGGGTATTTAAATGGCATTTGTTGTAAAGGGGCAAATGATGATGATGATGCTGATGATGATGATCCTTTAACATCCTTCTTCTCCTCGGTTGGATTCGATACTACTTGTCTTGTCTGCCAGTCAAACTATGTACATATATGAGAAAGGGTACATCCATCTTTTTGATGTTCCTTATATTGTGTGATTGTGCTGGGCATGACATGCCAGAATCTACTATACTTCTTGTTCGATTGAACTTTCTGACCAAAAAGTCCAGTGAAACACTCTCTCCTCCCCTTCTTTTGAATGCATCACTTCTACACGTCTGGTTATAAGGAATCAATTTCAGGATATAAGTTTTTTTTTTTTTTATTTTGTTCCAACAGGAACATACCCTCATTTAGAGCCATTTCTATATTTGACATTTTGCTTTTGTACACATATGTATAGATGCCTCGTCCTGCGTTCGTCCGTCGCCGTCGATGTTGTCGTCCTTGCCCTCATCGTGTCCATCTTTTAACAGCATAGTTGTTGGTAGGTTTATAATGAAGTAAAAGTTGACATAATTCAAATGCAGCCCCAATGAGCTTGTCACTAGCCGGTCAGGAAATGTTTAATTAATTTTTCGAATATTAATAAATAAATGATATAGAAATCGAGAGAAACGGAAGACGACTAGGGGTGAGGGCCAGGCAATCAAGGAGGGTGTGGGTCATGCAGTTTGGCCATAGTCTAGGTATAGTATACAAATCCTGATGAAATGCCATTAATGTTAAGCCAACCATCACCATCACCATACAACAACGTTCGAAACAGCAGCTTACCCAGCTGAGGCTCAATAATAATTCCGCAAAAAGCCCATCAAGAGATGATTTCCATCAGGGGATGGAAGCAGAAACCAAAACAAAAAAAAAGAAAATGTGGCGGAAAAATTATAATAGAAACAATTACCCATTGCACATTATATCAAACACACACACACACATATCCTCACATCCCCGCATCACCATTACCATCAGCCAAAAACCTCAATGCCAATACTACCTACATATACTACTATTTATATTTTACGTGAATTATGGACAAAAGTTATCGGCGGCAAATTTTAATGGTAAAATAATGGACACAAATCAAATCAGTCATTAGCGAAATGTCAGGAGCATTTTTTTTTTGCTGAACCTCATTTTTGTATTGAATATGTCATCGGAATTTGAAAAGGAGGAGAGGTCAATTCAATATATACCTCTGTATGTATAAATTGCTGGACAAGACGAAATGACGCACTCAATTGGGTTTGGATAGTGATGAAGACTTGTAGTTGGAAGTATGTTCAGTTGAAAAGGGTCAATTCTATTAATGAGCCAGTACTGAAGTGATAGGATGTAGTCTTTTATTTCGTCACAGTTTATCGTACTTTTCTACAATTTTCAATTTTATTACTATTTTCAACAACTTGTTTGTAGTTAAGTTTGAAATTTTTTAAAATAAGATTTTAAATTGGAGCATTAATTTAGATTAAAATTTTTGTAGTAGACTTAAAGAATAAAAATTGGAAAGAGTTATTTTGAGAACATAAACAGAATATCGAAATCCAAAATCCTGAAAGTTCTTATTTATGGAGTTGAGGCTTGGACCTTGTCAAGGCAGGATCAATATGTCTTAGGACGGTTCGAGAAATTTGTTGTCCCATCTGCACAGGTGGAGAGAATGGGACAGAAGTTATAACCACGAACTATACGAGCTATATAGCGATATTGACCTGTTCAAAAGAACACTCCCGAAAGGAGAGTCTTCGAATCCAATCCTGAGGCACGGCTTAATAGAGGACCACCGAGGCTCAGGTGGGAAAGCACCTCAACCAACTTGGCGCGAGAATCTGGAAACAACTAATTAGGGACCCAGCTGGCTGAAGACGCATGTTGGTTGAGGCTCAGGTACGTCACGGAATTTAATGCCAACTTATGTAAGTTCATAAGTAAGTAGTCCAAATAGGTGAACAATTTGTTGCTATTGCTTGCTAAGGTTGATGTTCTCAATTTTTGAAATAAACATTGAAAAATCGAAGTTTCCGAGGACACTCAAAATTCAACGCAGTTTGTTTCTGTAAAAACGGAGCTATGCCTATACGAACTTAGCTGGGCTTTATTAAATTGAAGTTTCACTACGCTCAGTAAAACATAGCAGAACACATGAGTTTAGAAGACGCAAGAGATTTGGAAGTGTTTATTCTTTGAGCATTTTCTAACTAAACAACGTTCACTATAAAAATTTGAAGAGGTATTTTTTTTAAAGACTTTTTGACTGTAATGCCACCATTTTCTTTCATGTATGAACATCTTTTTGGGTTTGGCATATCTAAAGTTTCGTCGTCACTTCAACTCTTTAAAAACGTCTAACACACCAAAAATCTAACTGACAAATTGAACACGCCAACCATCCGTATCCATATACACAAAAAGACAGACGGACGCGACGGGACGAACGAACGGACGAACGCATTCACAGAAACCACACAGACAGATGGACCGACCGCGACGAAGAGACGCGCCGCGCCGGACGATTGGCCAACGAGCGTGTACACAGTGGCGTGGCGAAGCTTCCACCAATCTCTCGTCCAGCTGTCACTGGATACCAACATTTATAGTGATGTGATTCAGCCTGGAGATGCAAGTCAAGCAAGGGAAAGGAAATATGGAAAAACGCCATCATTCTGAATTGAGTGAAAAATTACCACCATACTGATCGACGCTGAGGAACCAACGCCAGTTTCATTTGAAACTGCAGTTCCCTCCGTCGCCGTCGCCGTCGCTCGTCATCGTGGTCGTCGTTGTTGCGCGTTGCGCTGGATGGCGCTGCACCATCACCGTGCGTCGCTCTCACTATCCAAAGCGGAAGGACAGCCAGATGGATAGCTTGGAATCAGTTTTTTTTTGCCATAGTCGTATACCCAGAGCTGATTCCTGATGGCCTCGCAAAGCAAGAGGAATTCAGAGGAAATGCCTGCCCATAACTTATTCACTCAAGAAGCCTCCGCGCGCGATAGAGAGAGAGAGGAGGTCAGTGATGCTGGACAGACGGACAGACAGCAACAAGCGAGCATTCGCGAAAATGATGGAATTATGCACTCAGATACTGGATACACAGGGCAGGGATACCTGTTGTATCTATAGCTGGTGAGATTGGGCCAACATGATGATGCTGATGACTCTGATGCTGTGATGCTGGATGCTGGATGTTGATGATGAGGTTCGTTGCAAGAATGAAGGAAATTGCATTCTTGTTTTTGAAGAGGGTTGTGCAACACGCTCATTGTTGGATTGCATTGCACTAAAAGATTCGTATGACTGATGGACGACGATTAACGTGTTCAATTCACAGCAAAGTGGGTTTATACACTAGTTGTCGTATGATTAGGACCTGAATTCTTCAACAACAAAAAAATACGAAAGTTTTTCATGCAAAAATTCCGAGAAAATAATTTTTTGGAAAATTGAAAAGAAGTACTCGCGAGTACTTTACAAATCGAACAGCAATTAAAGTCTTCAAATAAAAAGTAATTGAATGGTATATAAGTACTAGTTCCAGTATATGAAGTAGGAGTACAATGACATGTCCACTGATGGTGTCTTTCAAAGTTTCAAGTACCAAATTTGTATTTGTTTTATTTGAGTTGTTTTCACATTTACATATGTCAAGAAACCCAAGTCCGTTTTCAGTCACTGTTTATTAGATACCACTTTTTTAAAATCAATACATTCATATTCATAAGTCATAAGGATTTACAAAAGGAAGAGTACAGGGATGATTGTGAGGAGAATTAGGAAACAATAATTCAGGGTTGTTGAAAGCAATGATGACACATTTAAAAATGTAATCAAAATTCGTAGTTGATTTGAATTTATTAGTAATTTTTTTTAACAAGCTTCTTAAACAAAAAAATATTTACAGGGTTTATGATTGTATCTCAAAATTATTGATCCGGAGTGTATATGTGTACCATACGAACATGGATCATGGATATGAAATGCATGCATAACACCAAAGAAAGATGGATCCATTGCAGGGCTTCAAAAAAAAGAAAAAAAAAATCATAAAAAGTTAGTGAGCTCAAGATTGAGAAAAACTCCAAGGAAATGAGTGAAATAAATCTCCTCCTATGAGAGCTCTCAAGGTTTTCGTTGTTTTTTCTTTTCTTAAATATCATGAATGCATTCCCTGCTTTTGATGATCCTTCCTACCCATCCCTCAGTCCGTTTATATAAAAACCAGCAAACAGGCGTTATCTCCTGCATAGGCTTTATTTAATATTCGTAATAATTTAACAAAAAAAAAAGAGGCCCAATGGAAAGGAAGTGATGTATTAAATGTGAGTAATTTTTCTTATTACATTTTCTAGAATTAAGTTGGTTAATCATTTTTATAGTGTTGTCTGTCGTTGTTGGTTGTGTATAGAATGAAAAGATCGACGGAGAGAAGGTAAAACGAGATATTTTGATTGAGTAATTCAATTAAATATTTCTTGATTTCATTTTCGATTTACGATTTACGAGAGATCAACAAAAGAAGTAAAAATTACCGAATATCAATCAGAGTGACATTTAAAAATTTCTTCCGGTGCTTGAATGGTTATTAAAAGTTCACATTTTTCAAATAAAATACTTGATCTTGATCTAGTCTGTTGTGGCTTTGGTCCTGTTTAAACTAAGCAAAAGGATATTCCAAAAATGCTGGACTTAAATGACGAAACCTTACAAACTTAAGCGTTTAACTTTCTGAATTAAAGAGATTTGAAAAATTTTATGGGTTATTTGAAGTTTATGCACTCCAGAAATTGGCCTATTCATCAGTAGGTATTTATATTAGTTGAAATCGGATCCGATGACTTTAATTTTAAAATTCATGGTCCTCTCTTAGGATAAACGATAAGGAGATGGACATTCCGAGGAAACTTTGTCGTCCTCCTCTGACGAAGCGCATTCGCATCTTCACCTTCATTTCCGTAAAAGACTGACAAGTCTCATAGAAGGACAACTAAACAAAGACAAAAAATAACTACATACAAATCTCTTCCTTCCTTTATACATACATATTTATATCTATAAAAAGCTAAACTTCAGAAGCAATCTGTAAGTAATGTTATGGGAATAAAAGTCAACTGCATCCATGATGAAAAAAGGATATGCTTTTTAGGATCTATGTACAGAAACTAGACACTCCTTGAGGATGATTGAATCATCTCGACTTCATTATACAATTTTCTCTAGTCCATGTTGTCCTTTCTCTTTAGGGCAGCAGGAGAGAAGAAAAGAACCAAATTTTGAAACACTATTTGTGCTTCAAGGAAGTTCATCTATCTTTATATGTACATAGATACTCGTAGGAACTTATTTTAACGACAACAACAAAATTAAAAATGTTGTGAACCAGGTCTTTATATTTTTTTGGTTTGAACGCGAATATGGCTTTCTGATCTTATGACAATTTTGTGGTATAAGTAGATTGTAGATATAATAAAGATAGCTGATGAATACAGGGTGTTTGTGAAAAAATTAGATTTTCAAATTGTGAATTCCATCTCCATCATTTAATTCATGTATTTCAGTATTTTTTATTCATATTCAAAATAATGAAATATTTTACAATTGATTAATAACTATCCCAAATAAGAGATCAGATTCAAATTCTTCTACCTTGCCCTACGATGATTTCAAAGGATGGAATCCCTTTTATAGAAAAAAAAAACGGGATAAATTATTTTTGGAGTATATCAAACTATCAGTTCATTTTTAAAATCACTTTAAGAGAACACGATGTGAATGATTGACTTTGAAGGTTGGAGATAACTTAAAAAGCTTAATTCATAAATTTATTCAACAAATTATGATCATCGAAAAATGGGCATCTTCCAAAGTTACAACCAAAAACACCCTTTATATGCGATTCACAGTTTTTTTCCAATTTTTTAATTTCTGTTCTATGGATATTTAATTTTTGACGAAGCACAATAGAGTTTTCTTCTTTTTTTTACTTAAACAAAAACCAAAATGTCGCCATAATGACCTCGGTTGTAGATTGTCATTATGACAGTTCTTGATAGTATAGAGGGTTAAAACTTTATAATCTTCTCGATGACAGGTGAAATGAATAAATAGCTATGTATATAATATTATAACAAAAGAAATGAACAAGACATTTTTGTATATAAAAATCAACTTCATAAAAGAGAATAAAATGCTCGAATTGGATGATTGCCAAAATTAAAAAAAAAAAAATCTCCAAACAATGCACCAACATTTGGAGTTCTTTTTCGACAAGAAGAGAATTTTCCATAATTAGAAGACGGTATACTAGGTTATTGGGTACAAAAATACTGACATACCTATAGATAATACCTGCACAATTCTGCTGTTACCCATCTTCTGATGAGAGGTGAAGTTTTAATCAGGGGTTATTTTCCGACAGGTGACTGTAGATATTTAAATGTTTTTCTGTCATGAATGTTGACCTAAAAAGTCTTTGTGTAGCAAAAAATTCAACTTTTCTCACAGAACCAACTCAGTCCGAATGATATCCATCAGTATAACTTCTCCTTAAATCCCACACTATAACATAATATAGGTCTCTGTGTATGAGGCGGCGGCGGGCGGCGACATAAAACTTAGCCCAAGGATTAAGCTCATTTGCTCTGACATACACGCGGGTATCTTCCATCATCATGCAAGAACAATCCTCGCGCTCGCTGTATTCTCTCCATAAGACGAATCCATTAGGTGGATGTTGCCAATATGTTACTCATGTCAAATTCTAGACGTCCGTCGTCGTCGCTGTATAGTATCTAGGTATGCATAGAGTTCAGTTGTCCTCCAAACGAACTCCCTTCGAAGCTTTGGTCCTTATTTATTATTATATTTCATGTTGACAAGAAATAAATCAACTAACACACAACTACACTACTTAATACTTATGCTACTATACTACTGCTGCTGTTGGTTCTATATTTGCTGCACCCTCTCTCACGTCATCAAGGTCCATCGACAAAAAACTACCTCTTCCTCCAACCTCCTGCAAGCCAACCGACACGACTAGGACGACAAGCGAAGTAGTCATCAACCCTTAGCTCCCCAAACTTAAAGTTTATAAGGATCACCCAACATCAACAACTGAACTATAAATATGGGTATATGTGTGTGTGTGTGGTATGCTCGCTATACTCATCACAACATTTTCCATTATGAGATTTGTTTTCTTTGTTGTGTTGCGAACATTCTAACCCTTGGAATTCGTCAAAAGTATTTGACAGCTTTGACGACGATATATCTATACAAGACACACAATCCTCCCCCACCACCTCGACCTTTGTTGTCATATCGACGAACCGAACAGAAATTGATTGACATTTGTCATAAGTTACGTGACAGGACTTAATGATGTCGTTTTATCAGTTTCGACTGAACTGAATTTATTGCTGTGATATAAAAGAAAGATAGCCCCAGTCAGGGGGTGGGTGGGGGGTTGGTGAAGTTTGGTGAGCGGAATTGGGGGTTGATTGAGGATTGGTTAAGTTTTGTTTTGTCATTCGAGAACGAAACAAGCGCACAAAAGTTCATCACATAGTCATAGAAGGTGCGTCCGTCAGTCCATCGGTTTGTTCGTCCGTCAAAATGTCTTTTTATCAATGCACAGGATCAAAAAGGGTTATTTTCTATGGCAAAACCACTCTTTCATATGTCTGTATAGTGTATACACTCCACACGTGTGATGGTATGGTTGGTGGTGGTGGTTTAGGGTGATTAATTGGCGTGCGGTGAAAACCACCAACACAAACTTCATCACACGTAAGGTGTAATTCGGATTTTTCTTCTAGGTTTACCTTTGTGTTGATTTAGATATGGATGTATTGTTCGACTATACGAGTTTATATGCGGTGAATAGAAATTAATTCCGACATCAAGGAAAAGTATAATAATGAACTTGAGATAATAACTCACCTGGCATGCTATAGTTTTATTAATTTTTATTTTTTCAGTTTCTAAATAATTTCATCCGGGGAGGGGGCGGACGATCAGCAGCGGCGGTAAACGGAGCGAGCATGATGATGGTGTTGTGCATATTAATCAAGTTTTATTTGATTTAAGAAAACAATAAATATGGATTAGTAAGAAGGTCATATACACATAATTATTTATACTTAAAAAAAAGGGTGGAACGTAGATCAGTTTGAGAACTGCATGATATGGATAAAAGGTGCACCTTTCTTTAAAAAACCAGGAATGAACTACATATGTACAGTACATTTACAAATATGTTTTTAGAGTTTTAACTTCAATTTTACCTAAAAATTAACCTTCTTCGCATTAATCGAATTAAACCAAAAATAATGACGGTCAATCTCTTGTTAGACCAATCACAAAATGAAAATAGTAGGTATCCTTTCAAAATCGCTGCAATCACTTAAAGTATACCTATATACCATCCTTCCTTTCATCTCCAAATCATTGATTTTTATTGACCAACCATGTTAACTGCCAGCCATATTATAAGGGTCAACATAATATTATCATCATCTTAAAAGTAAAACCTTTAAGGTCAATGTCTATATGCACGCACACTTAAGAAATAAAAGACGCCGTATCCTTCTTGCTTATTATTATTATTATAGTCTATACATACTCGTATTATATGCACGCATGAACGCACTTAGCGTGACAATGTTCAACTAGTATCTACTTGATATGTACCTACATATATAGATACATTTGTATGTAATTTTACTGTATAGGTTGATCTGTTTACATTATGCCGAAAATAAAAATAAAGTAATTGCAATCAAATGATTATTATTATGTTTATTTATTTGTGTCCTTTTTGTTGTTTGTATACAAATTTGTGCAGTATTTGTCTGTGACAATAAAAATTCATCTGATGGACAAAAAACATAGAGACATAATATTTTGAGTCTAAATAAAAAAACTGAACAACATTTCAATAGTTAATGTTGCATTGAGTCGTAGTATTATAATAGCCTTGTTGTGAATCCAAAAATAAGCAAGTTTGACATTCAGATAAAAAGCATTAAATTTTGATAACATTCTGAAATCTCCACAAAATTCTAAAAAGAATTTAAAAATTCTGGAATATTATTGAATTAGGAAAAGATGTTGCTAAGGTTCTGAGAATTTGATAAAGTCCTGAAAAAATTGTAAAGCTCTTGGAAATCAAACTTCATACATTTTGTTAAGATTCCGAAATTTTGTGTGAGTTTTTCAAATTTTAAAAGTCAGACATATTAAAAACTGATCAAATGTTGATTGAGTCCTAAGATTGCCAAGATTTTTAGATTAAACTAATGATGTGAAATATTGAATATTCTGAAACGTTAAATATAAGGAAATGTGGAAATAAGGAATGTTTTTGAATGAATATTGATAAGGTTCATTATTGATATTCCATAAGGTGTCACTAGTGTTTTAAATTTCACAAATGTTGTTAACGTTCTAAATAATTGTATTCTAGATATATTCTAAAATGTTGCTTAAACTATGAACATTAACTTTAAATCCGGAAATGCAATTTAAAAATTAAAACTGTTGATACCAATTTCAAAAATGCAGCTTATACTATAATTTTTTTTTAAAAGTATGTATTACAATTTTTTAAATGTTCTTTCAACAACTTTGTAACCTTACTTCTGCAACATTCAACAACATAAAGATGAGATTTTCTTCATTCTCATGCTATGTTGCTGGAACGCACTTTAAGAAATTTATTTCGAAATCAATGAGCAAGATTGTAACCATGAATCATCAGGTCCTGTCAGCAGTGTGGTTTTTTAACGTTTCTGTTTTTTTATATCATTTTTTAATAAATAAATAAATGTCACGACCTTTTTGAGATCACTCTCTGTCTCTGCTGCCATCATAGCATGTGAAATCAGATGGAAACATGTTTCAATAAATAAAATTGAATATTTTACGACAACTGATACGGTAATTTATTTCCATTCAATTGATGTCGCGAAGGATACGAATATGACTGCGCGCCAATATTATGGTGGTCTGGTTCGACGACTACTACGCGACGACGACGACGACGGAAGCGTCAAGTCGAGTTGCTGTTCCAGAGAAAAATACAAAAAAAAAATATCTACCTTTTACTGCATAAAGGTGGCTAAGAGGTGAAGCTGAAGCCTGTCGCACGTTATGATGTTGATGGTGTCAGTGTCGTTGTCGGTGTCGTTTCTACTGTCGGATGTGTCGATGACGACAGAGACAAAGTCAAAAGCCCACCATCATATTTCCGCCATGCCCCATAATGATAGCGGCTCATTGGTACCATTAACAGAAAATTATTATCATTCAATTCATCGACGTCGATGTCGACGATGACGATGACGACGACGAAGGCAACGACTGACTTTGTGGAGGAGGCGGCAAAATGGCAGTCACATCATAGTGTGCCTCGGGTTTTTCAATGGTGATGGTGGCGGTGCAAGTGGTAGTGGTCATAAACGATAACTTACGTTGATTTTATGTTAATGGAGGTGTCAATTTCCATGGTGCATTTTGCGGTTCGTTTTTTGTCTTAATTTGAACAAATCGCGAAATAATAAAGTTTTATCGGTTTATTATTGATGATTGTGTGTATATGTATGTGTTGGATAAAAACGTTTGTATGGAACCAATATGGCTATCGCACCAATACTTCTGTATACGAAAAAGACATCAGAATTAAATGGGATATGAATTCAATATTTTGTTTTTTGCAGGAGAGGCAGATAAAGCTGAATCGGAACAAATACTAATCAGAGTAAAAACTATGGCACCCACTTGATGTCAAATTGTTGAAGAAACATTTTATAATCTTTGTTAGTTCAGTTTAAAATTTAAAATTACCAAGAAGGAAATTTTTATCGATGTGTTGCAAATAAATCAAAAAAAAACTCCGACAAAATGGTCGAAACCGACGAGAGACTCGAAAAATTCATTTAAAAATTTGTCTTTATGGTAGTATTACCCAAAGCGAGATCGAGATTTTTTTGGTCTATTAAGTTACGTATAAGACTGAGAAACTCCCAAACGGATGTAACGCAGGAGAATCAAAATTTAAAAGATTAGAAAAGAAAAATAATATTACAAATATAATCATTCCTGTCAATTTTAATAGTTTTACCTTGTTGTCCTTCGATCAAAAAACAAAGGTAAAAGTATCTCGTCTTTAAAAAAAAAGAAGAGAAAAAAAAAAAAGATATTGTCCATTAAAATTGCGAAAATAAACCTGTCTTTTGTTGTTGTATTTGTATAGTATATGTATGTATGTGTTTGTCCTGAAAGCATTTTTGTTACAATTTAAACTAACAAAATAAAAAATAAAAAAAACTGCCATCATCATCATCATCGTCGTAGTCGTCGTCGTCTCGTACCCTTACCTATATAAAAGAGAAAGTTTGTTTTAGGAAGAAAAAACCACAAAACCACATGTCCACAGTTTCGCCCACCACCAAGTATACCAGTAGTATAAACCACACACCTCCTCGAAACTCAAGCTCTTAGCTCTGAACTTTCATAATAAAGATCGACAAGCTGTCCAAGCCGATGGCCACATCCTTGATATGAAAGGGAATATTATGTTGTGGCATGTCTCTGAGGATTACAACCCAACTAGACTGGATCCATACATGCAACACACACACATACACACATGAAGTTATTGTATAGGTTTATAATATGGATGACATATTTATACATATATGTATATACTCTACTCTACACCAACTTCTGTTTCCACAAAAACTGTATCACAGCGTGTAAGGGAAGTATTAAGGAATCAGGTGTCCTGTCCCCAGTATACCTATCCTCTGCTTCTCACTTCTCTCTGGTCAGGTTAAATCTGTCAAAAATTTTCAATCAAACGAAAGAAGGTGAGTTATATGACGAGCACAGGCACATGGACGGATGCCAGAAAAATATGATTTTATATTTAAAAGTATATAATATATATATTTTTTAAATAAAATACACTTCAATGTACATATGATATGTTTGCAGGTCCTGTCAAGTCCTTAGTCTCCCCATCAAAACTTAAGCCACTCTCGAAAACGTGCTGCCTCATCAAAGTCCAAACAACTACATGCTTTTCGGCCAACAGACAAAATCTCGTATTTGATGAATCCCACTTCTGACACCAATGTAGAATTTTCGAAAATTTAAAATAGCCCTACAAATGAATGGCAACGTATGATTGAACTCAAAGGCCCTGTGAGTAGAACCCATGTATAACATAAGTAAGGTTTTCATTAGAAAAAATCGTCATGTGAGTCATTGTCAAATACGAAATTGCGATTGTGTTTAGCGGTTGAACGTCGAAATAATTGAAAAGGATGAAGCAAGGAGACGAAATTGTTTTAAATATCTTTCAAACCTTTTTCGCGCACTAAAGGACTTTAAGGACACCAAAGCCGCATCGCAGTCGTCCTTATATTTATACAAATAATAAACCGCGTCAAAGGATTATAATAAACATTTTTTGTGTGTTTTTTTTTTCTCCCTATTTGCTCACAGTGCGAAGTCAACTTTATCCCTCTATTATCCTTCCGCCTCCTATACATACTTCATCAACCTATTTGTTTCTTTTTCTTTTTTGAGTGTTTAATTCTTTAAAATATTTTTACTGTTCTCTTTACATCCATCAGATGAAGAACAATTTAAGGCGAGCACCAGAGAACAAAAAAGGGCAACAAAACTTAAAATGAATGGTCCTTCGTCCTGCATTTCATGTGATGTCCTTTGAGAGTAAGTTGAACGTTCAAGAATTAAACTTAAAACTTTAGTCCTGAACGAGTGAGTTGTCGTTGTCGTAATGGTGGCTCAGAGTCCAACAACGACAACAACGTCGACGACGACGACTATCCGACGATGGTTTGTCCGTCCTGTCCGTTTGATGTGCACATATTTTATTTTTGCCACATCTTTTCGTGTTTTTTTTTTTTTCTTTTATATATTATTTGTTTGTCCTTTAGTCCTTTTTTGATATATTTTTACACTGTTGTCCTTGTGAGTTGTCAAATATTTTTTCTTTCAGTTTTTTTTTTTTTTCTGCCAACTTTCATGTGTCCACAAGGATGTGAGTAGAAGGAGAGTGTATATGTGTGTTTGAGAGAGTGAGTTTTTTTTTTTTATTTTATTTAGCGTTATTGTCGGTCGTCCTTTCGTCCCACTTATCATCCCTAGTGACACTTTATAATTTCTTCCTCTTTTAGTGTCCTGTCACTGTGTTTCCTTGGGATGAAGAAAACATATACGAAAAAAGAATTCTCTCATAGAGCAAGCGAAAAGGACGAAAATTGAAATTTGAAGTGGACATAATTTTTTATCATAGTTCGGGGAGAAATTTTGACGAAACTCTACCAAGCACCCATTTCAACTTATACCTTTCTATAACCTCCATTTTCCATCTCCATAACCCAAAACCCACTCCACACTCATCCCAACTAATGTCAGTTTATTGTTCCTTTTAAGTTTATTTTATTTATATTTCACCCTTGGCGAGTATGTAGGATTTTCTTTCGTCCGTAGGTATAATATTCATACATACGTACATATAGTATATTTTTGAAGACATTTGAGGACAACAAGGACGAATTAAAAAAGCAAAAAAAAAAAAATTGACATCGCCATTGGACTTGTCTGTCAAATTGAGGATGACAGCTGACAAATGGACAAGTTTAATTTTTTCTTATTTTATTTTTATTTTTTTCAAGGAAATAATATTTGATGATGATGAAAAGTTCATACCCACACACACAAACATACAAACAAAAAAGATGATTTGATAGGATGAACAGACACAAAGTGTAATTAATGCCCAAAGGATAAAAAATAAGAAGAAAAAAAATTGAGCAGAATGAACAACTCAAGGAAATTCTGTTTGCGAGTCGAAAGTTGACTTTGTGATGAGATTTTGCTTTAAAATTTTTATATTTTTGACAGCTTTTTGTGGAAAATTTGATGTAAATTGAAAAGCGACTGTAAGCTATATGTGCAATTTTGTTGTTGTTGTTCTTGTTGTTGTTTTGTAGTGCACTTGTTGAAATATTGTAAGCCCCTTGGGTATAACTTCAACTGATTTTGTATAAATATAATCTACGAAGCCTTACAGCCATTGTAGTTTTTACACACTATTATTATTTAATCATGTCATGGAAAATTGAGAAATATCATAAAGCATGGCCACGCTTGACATGTCGCTCTAAGGATGAAGGCATGTAAATATGTGAAGGTTTTGCTGTTTTCTCTCCTAAAAACCACCAAAAACGTATTCTTAAGTCGGAATATGGCAGAACTTTAAAATCTAATAAGTGGGATATTCGATTCGTATATAATAGAATGTTATGTTTTTGGTCAACTAAGACACCAGCAATAGAATAGTGAAATATGTAGGAATGTCTTCAAGAATTTTCAGCATTTTATTTGTGGGCTATTCACATTAAACTATATAAAGTCATAATATTAAAAATTCTCGTCGATTTTTTATCATTTTTTGTACCTACATAATCCCACAAATAATACTCCAATTAATATCCCACTTTGAAAAACTATTTTATATGAAAATATCATCTTATAAATGCATGTACTGAGCTTTCAAATATGTCATAAATATTTTGTCTTCCAAAATCCCCATAATTCCTAAGGATATATTTAATTTTCTTATTTTCAAATAAGTTTAGTTCTTTAGTGAATATCCCATATGTATGAGGTGTTTAAAATCACACTTATCAAACATTTTTCAATGGCTTTCCAGACATTGGAATATCCCGTTTTGACCCTTTAGGCCTATAAAGCAAAAATGAGGATCTATCCAAATCCTTAAACCTTTTTTATTGAATACCCCAACAATAAGTACCTATACATGCAGCTACTATAAGAATGTATGAAAATATATGACTAAAATTATGATAACCGATGACCTTGAAAACGTTAGCCACTTAATCACACACTTTTTACTAATATCCCACATGCCTAGTGTTAACATCCCAAAATACGCTATAGGCTCTTTCTTGACTTCCCTCAAGAGAAATTTTCAATTTTTTATTGCTGATGTAGGGGTATTCATTTAACCTTTTTTTTTTAATTTTTTTATATTTCACCAAAAACAAAAATATTTCACTTACAATTAAATTTACTGCCTTGATAAAGGGGGTTGAAGCATGCGAATAGCTGTCGCACAGGTATACACATAAATCGGAAGCCAAGTTACAAGTGCAATTGGCACGAACTTATGGATATAATATTGCAACGCGGGCAGCAGCGGCGGTGGTAGCGGGCGGGCGTAGCGTCGAGATACACAATTCGTGGAAGAGCCCTAGGCAGTATTGATGTTGCGATGTCTGACTGTCGGTCGGTCGAAGGGAAAGGTACCGACTGAGTCATTGTTAAATGCAACGTTTGATGGCAAAATGTCAGTGTAAAATTTTATTACGTTATGAGAACTTAATTTATGACCAAACAATTTTTTATATTTTGTTATATTTATGGGTGTACTCCTATAAAACTACACTCACATCCCAAAGTCAGACAACAGTGCCAGGAACCCAAAGTGGATTTGGTTAAAACAAGACCTTAATCCTTAAGGCACAAGTCTTAAAAGGGCGCTCTATCAATATCACAAAAAAATGATATCCTAGACCTTTTCATAAAGAATAAAAGTACTTGATGTTGCATAAAAGGACGACTATTTAAGAGGGCGGTTTTCAACAAAATACCAAACTAATAAGGACATATTCAGAACAGTTCGTATAATGAATGACAGACCAGTAAACAAATGACATCAGGCTTGTGTCATTATTTTTTGAAAATAATACCCCATTAACTGTATAGGTACAACTTCGAATCAAAATCCGTCCCCGTCAACTGCTGTCTAGCCTATATGACTGCTTGCACCCCAACAAGCTTGGCACGGGGAGTACAGTAACTGTGCCTGCAATTGCCACCCAAAATGACGACGGTAGTTGAATAAAAGATACCACTCGATGGATTTATGGATATTTTCGTTATTATATATACCTCGATATTTTATTTTCATGTTTTTGTCTCTGGGTCGTTCTCGTCAATGCTGTACAAGAAATTTTGGGGGTAGAGCGAGGGATGACAATAAGCCAACGCAGGTTGCTGAAGGAGGAATCGGTATATGAAAGGGGTGGTAAATATACATAGTTGGGTTTGTTATTTGCAACAAATTATTGTTATTGCGTTCCAGTTTTGGCCATCGCCCTTTATAAGCTCAAGCGGGAGATGGAAAGAAGGATAGGACTCAGTGGTGGAAGTTACTGCAAAATGCATTGCATATTTGGTGCATAGTAGAATGAAAGTGATAAAAGGGCTGCAACCTGTCTATACCTACCCTTCCTCGTGTTTACCTGTGTGGTGATGGGGAGGCGCGACGAACGAGGAAGTTGACGACGCGACGGTCGGTGGTGGTGGTAGCACGAATGACGCGACGACGAGATGAGGCGGACGGCAGGTGCATATATACTCCGTACCTATATAAAACGGAAGGACTGACATTGTTTTAACAGTTTGTCGTGTACGTGTAGAGCAATATATCATATACATCCGCATTGTCATAGAAATTTATTTCAACGACTGACGGCACGACGATTTTCTGCCACACATGTTTACGACCAGAGGCATTGAGAACACGTTTTTGATGGAAATGTGTCATAAATTAGATTGAAGTTGAGTGATAGTCGAGTAGGTATAGAATTATGTGTGTATAGAAGCTTTACAATTCGGACATTAGGTGCGAAGGGTAAAACAGAGTGATATTAGGTATGTATGTATGTTCGAGAAATACGGAGAGTTTATTATATTGTTTTGTTATTGCAAAAGGGGTAGACAAAATAATACAATCATAATAATAATAATTTTAAACTATGACAGTTTAATGAGAAATTTGGATAGTTCATCGGAAGGAGCCACATTGACAGGTTAGTTGACGGAATTATAATTGTTTTTCTATATTCGAAAGCTATTTTCAAAATATGAATTCATGGAAGCATTAAAATTTTGGTAGACATTGTCCAAACCGATAATTATAGCGACGAAAACCTTCAGAAAAGAGAATTCTACTATTTTTCCGAGGAAATTGTATGTAGGTGTAAAATTTCAGTTAAAAATATTGAAACATTCTGACATAACTGATAATAGAAATTAGAACTTCTTTAAATTGGTTTATAGCGACAGACATTGAAAGACTGCTTTTGTCAATATTTTCTGGTTTTCAATGTTTAATAACAAATTAACTTCTAAAACGCTGAGATTGTTAATTTAAATGTTCTCATTTTTAAGACAGTTTCTGGTGTTCCTCAGGGATGCCATCTAGGTCCAATAATGTTTGTTTGAGTAATAAGGGACAGCAAGTGTGTATCATAAAGAAGTTACTGATACCAATCCATATTGACGTTGTCAATAAAAATGTATGTATAAGTAGATACTCAACTTTTTTGGACATCCTATATGTTATAGGTCTTAACTCGAAAACAAAAACTTAAATGTCACTAAGTCTCAGACTTTGAAGAATTAGTCTCAGATGTTAAGGAGTAAAAGAAACGTTTTCCTTAGATATTTTAAGAGTCTAAGTGACTTGAATTGTATTTGAAGTAAAAGATGGTTGACTCTAAAATTCCACATCCTCATTTTATTCCTGCACAGATGGAATAGAAACATAGCAAGCTTAAACCATAGAAATAGAAAAAAATATTTGAATAAATATTACCCCCAGGTTCGTGACGAAGAGGAAGACCGAACCTCTAGTCTGGTCACGCAGACTGGAGGGAACTTGAAAGAGGCCACAAACGATAGAAGAGCGCAATATCTCAGGCTGCGACCCTCAATGGCTCGGGAGCCGAATAAGTAAAGTAAGTAAGTATATCAAAAAGTCTGATAACTGATAAAGTATTGTCACACAAAATTCAGGAGGTACAATAGGTAAGGTAAAGCCTTATTCACACACTTTAAACCTCTGAATCTGAAAAAAAGACTTTCCCTGTTAGTGTATGATAAATAATACCTTTATAGGAACTTAAAACGCTTACAAGCATTTTTTAGTTATTTAATTATATTTATCCGCAAGCAGAACGGTAATTACAACATAATTGAGATACCCTTTTTTGTTTTCCTAACTTCTTTAGGTAATTCATTATGTACTTCCTTCCACAAACGATTTTTCATTTAGATACCCTTTATTATAAATATGTATGAACCTACTCTCTTTTGGATGGATTAAAATATACTTTGCTTGTGACATGTCAAATGTTTTCGACATTCCAACAAATTTGCCGCTGGATATAAACAAGACCACCACTTTATGCTGCTCACCATCACGTCATATCTAATGAACTTGTCCTTCAAAATCTCTAAGCCTCTTTCAAATTCAAAGCTAAATAAATACGTATAAGAAAACAACAATTAACAACCTGAAAATGAACGTACCTTATTTTAGAATCATATTATATCGTTAACCCTTCAGACGACAGTGTGTTCCCCTTTATCAACACCAACAGCAAAACAAAACAAATAAAAAAACTAAAAAAAAAAAACCCGAAATCCTTTGTGACGGATAAATGTCCTGTCTTCTCCTGTGCGTAAATTTTGTCTCTCCTGTTTTGTGTATGTGTGTCTTTCTCTCTTAATCCCTTGTCGTCTGTCAGTGACATTGATATCACTTTGATAAGCAAACCGAGTAAATCAGATTCAATAAAATTCAATGATTATGTAAGAGAAGTTTGCTGTGTCTGTGTCGTCAACAACATCATCATCAGGACATTGCATATCAACGTCATCAACGATTTTTTTGTTAGCGCTCAAACGTGATGAGCAGATATTTTCAGAGGAAAATTACTTCAAGGCCTATACCGCCTACCTATTTTCGTTTTTAGATTATCGGCTAATCCGTATCTGTTTTGATAATTATGATTATTAATGTTTTTGTTTTTTGTAAATTCAAATAAATGTATTTAAAAATAGTATATTGTTTTGGAAATTTTGCATTTTTTGAAGACATGTCAATTTAAGAACGAAATCTATTTCTAAAGAAATTAAATTCAATATAAGTTCTTAAATAAATCAACGAAGTGGAGACACTGCATCTTATCGACTTGGACTATCAGGGGATACAACACATGACATCAATAAAAACAAATGACACAGGAAATAATATGAGCAAACATTAGAAGGATTAAATGACATTTAGCTCTTACAGAAATTGTATTTAATACAAACTTTAACCAATCAATTTTAACTTTAAAAAACTTATAGGATTTTATCTTAATTATCACTATTATCGCCACTATATCCATATATGTATATAATTCTATGTAATTGTTGATTTCCAAGAATTGGTATCAACATAATTTATAATCTCTCGTCTCTCTATGATTAGATCTTTTAACGGCGCCAACATTAACTATAATAAGTATCTTATATCATCAGAAGCATCTCAAGATAACTTTTTTTGACAATGGGAAATAAAAAAAAAAACCAAAAGCTAAATGGAATTTAAGAAACCTCCAAAAAGGCTACTTAAGCAATAACCATAAATTCTGGTAAACATTTTGATAAACAACCCACTGCTGCTGCAGCCCGATGGTCAGGTCAACCAACATCATCAGCTGCACCCTGCTGTTTGCAGAATTCACAACCGCATATAGATAAATACATATATCTACCTACCTTACCTACACACACAGCTTTATCTACCTTTGTCGCCAAATTAATCCTTTCATTTCAACATGGACAGAACATTATAATGTGTTATCCGTTAATTTATATGAATGTGAATGTCCATTAAAAATAACACATCTCATAACTTAGATAGTTTATTTGCATTCATTTTTAAAGTAGGTATCTATAGAGTTCACGAGAATTTCATTCAATGTCAAATGGTTAATCAAAAAAAAAAAAAAGGACGCACACACACAAACACTGTGGGTATATATTTTGTGTCAAAAAATTATTTTTATTACTTTGTTCTGTTGATTGTTTCATATCCATCAACACCAGCATTCATTTTTTTTTTTTTGAAATCTTAAAACAAAGAACAAAGCTGTTTTGGCATAACCAAGAGTTCCACATACAAAAATGTACAAACCCATATAATTGATTAATTAATTTATTCGTTGAATCATTTAATTTCATTTCCATGAAGACTTTGGTAACCTTTCAGTGGCGGATTTATAATTGGGAATTGTCAAAGGGCCAGGCAACGTTTCATTAAAAGTTTCTTTAAAAATAAAAAAAAAAACAAAAAACTGAAATATCTTCAAAAAATTTCGAATTTAAAATCTGCAAAATTTTTGAACAAAATTTACAATATGGAACATTTTTTAGAAAATAGTGGTAGTGAAATAGCTTTGCTATATTCGAACTTCATGATAACCTTTGTAACCTGTGACAGTGTGAGTGTTGCAATTATTTTGAGGAACTGTGAAAAAGGTATTAGGAACAAATTGCCACTTCTTAATCTTAATTATAAACACGTAGGTATATTTCAGTAAAAGTTTCTTTAAAAATATTTCAAAAATTTCTTTGGATTATCAAAACGTTTTCGAAATAGAATCAAGCGAATTTCGAAATAAGAGAAATTTAAATTAAAACATTACCTATGTTAAGAACAATAGGGCCGTCAAATTTTACAACTCCGCTACTGTTTAAGTGGACAGTGACTACAAGAAAAAACAATGCTTTGACAGAATTTCGACGAAATGTAAAAATGCCAAGATGGTATGGGGACTGATGACATTTTTTTTCCCAAAGTTTGACTTCTCCCATATTGCAGTTCATTAGTCAGCAAACAACAACGACATTTTCATTTGATTTATGAATGTCACCTTTGTCGATGAAATATCACATCAAACATTGATGTTCGTTTGAATTTTAAGGAAAGACAAAAATTCTTTGCTAATATTCGCCAATTTTGGTTGTTAAAGAGTTATTTTGGTTTTAGGGTATTTTATGTTTAGTATAGTGAATTATTTTTATGACTTCAAATGTAAAGAGTGATCTTAAACTTGATATATTTGCAAATTCATATTTTCAATTATCAAAATCTCGAGTTTAATAAGCTTGGGTTACTCCGTTGTTTCTAACATTCAAACGCAGTGACGGAGTGAGTGAAAAATTAAAGACTCTTAAAGATTTTCCACATGAGATTAGGCGACACTTAAACAACATCTGATTCTATTCAAAGGCGTAAATGAGCACATGTTAGCCTAATGCCGGCGCGGCGGTGGTGGTGAGGAGATCAGAGTAGAATTGTGGTGGTGATAGTACACGCAAGAAGTGCGAACTTGCCAGGGAAATTTGTTTACTTTTTTTGCCATTTCCACCTGTTGCCAGCGCAACATAGCACGACTTGGCTTTTTTTTTATACCGCTTGCCTCAAACAGGATGGTTGGTTTTTATACAACTGGTGGGAAGGTGAAGTTGCCATATATTCAGTTGGAAACGTTGGTATAGTGGGTGGGTTATTGAGGTGAGGTTGAAGGTGGTTCTTGGTTCATGAATGTGGATTGAGTGGGAAGGTTATCTACACTTGATAGTTTGACTGTGTAACTAGTAATTACCCAGAAAAAAATTCACCAACAAAATATCGTGAAGGAATTTGTTGTAAATAAAGATGGTACCTACACTAATTGTGTTCTTATGGATTTTAATTGAAATTGACACAAATATTTGAATATTAAATTATGTGCATTAATTCAAATTTTGTTGTTAACCATATTATATAAGTTTAAGATGACAAACATTTTAAATGTCTCATAGTTGAAGAACAAAATTAAAAAACATAATATCTGATAATTCTCAACAAAGATAAGGAGACAATTTTAGATGCAAAATGTTTTATTTTACTAATTACCGAATTCTTTGAATGTCCCACAGATAAATTTTTATATTCTCTGGAATATAATTATGGTTTACCGAGTAATGTCAAAACCAGTCCGTTTTAGATGAAATGCTGAACTTAAAAAAACGCATTCTATTCATAAAAATAAATTTTGTGACCAATTACTTTTTTTAATTCTTGTAAAATTATATGTGAATATCTCATTACTATATATCCTGCGCAATTTTTTGATTTTTGATTGATTTGATTTGTTTGTTATACTAATTTATTTATTTATTTGTGATACTAATTGACGTTTTTTAAATACCCGACACGTGAATAAATAAATGAGATTTGTTTTTCTGAATATCCCACAGTAAGTCTTGTGTCCGTAAGAAACCCTAAATACTGAAAGAAACTTATCTGACTGTTATTTTCTAGATGTTTACTATAAATTTTTAGATTAGTACACTTTTTTCTATCCAATATCCAACAAATTAGGTGCTTAGACCCCAGAGTCAATATCAAGGACCAATATCTACTTATACCTACGAGTAGGTATAAATATTTTCGTGTTTATGTATCTTTATATTTATTTATCTCAAGAATTATTCCAACCATTTACACGGCTTCAATTTAACCTTACTAAGCAAATTTATCAAATCTCCTCTCTAATGGTCTTAGCTCTTCAAATCGAGAAAGTCCAATCCAACCGTTCTACGCTATTCGTCTTTTTGGAAAAAAAAGAATGAAAAGGAAAAAAATACATCCAATTCGACCCTCAATCTACTAACTTCTGAATGCATCATAAAATTTTAGAGTTTCTCAAAAACGAACATCATCGCCTTGCCATTCGTTTCGTCCTCGTCGTCGTCTTCGTCTTCGTCTTCGACTTCGTCAGTTATCCGTCCTTCGTCCTCCGGACGGCATCACATCATCGTTTCCTTCGCGATCCAAAAAGAGATTTTCAATTTTTTTCTTTCTTTGGTCTTACTTCTGGGAGTAAAATCATTTTGACTTCCAAATCGCGTCGGTCGTTTTCCAATTCCGATTCCATCCACATACACATTTATTCTTTGTGTGTTTGTGTGTGTGTGGGTGGGGGAGTGGTGGTGGTTGTGTAGCAATCCCTCAATTGGTGGCTAAACTGACTTCAAGTTTCCTTCCCAAGCTACTTTGATATGCCCTGGTTCTCTTCCATACACATTCACTCAGCGAACAAGTCTTCGTCCTTATTGTCTATCTCGCTTCTTCTTTCGCCAGCACATCCTTGAGGATATAAAATTTTATTTGACGACCGACGCTATTTTGTATCGATTTCCCACAATTTTGGACGATGGATGAAAATTCCTTTGAACATTAAGTCTGACTTATGACTGAAGCTAGAACGAGGATCTCAAGAAATATCCCTGGTGCTCCACCCTCCACCCTCCGCCATCGCCACCCTTCCGCAAGAACTCACAGAAAAATAATAATAATAATAATAAAATAAAATTGTGTTTACGTATCGTCGTCGTCCTCGGTATATATTTTATACAATGAGCCAACGGAGGACGGTCGGCGGTGTGGCGAGGCACAGCAAACGTGGGGAAATGGAGGGTTCTTGTGCTCGTGGATGATTGCGGGGGCTGGATCTGGATGAATGAATGTCCTGAAGTTGGAGCAAAAGAAATTGCAGCACAGCATTCGAATGTCCTCGTTATGTGGGGGTCATAAACCACAGTGTCGTGTCGGTCGCTGTGTCGCTCTTATTATTTGGCACTGTGGCACTGCTGCTGCTGTTCGCCTCGAAAGCCTTGACGCTGACGCTTAACGCTTAATGCTGTCGTCTTCGTTTGGGGTTTATGTTGTTTAAGTTTCAGTTGTTTTTTGTTTGTTCTTTTTTTTGTT
The DNA here is from genome assembly GCA_905146935.1 of Scaeva pyrastri. Lineage (NCBI taxonomy): Eukaryota > Metazoa > Arthropoda > Insecta > Diptera > Syrphidae > Scaeva > Scaeva pyrastri. Next base: position 39,239,421 of record LR989927.1, on the reverse strand, counting down.
TGTGTTTTTTTCTTTTTTGGGTGTGAAGCGCTGTGGAGCGTAGGTACATACATATATAGTAAGGGAAACATTAGGAGTTTGATATGTGTATTTGTTCTCTATAATGGGTGCATTTGTAGCATGCATGACGATGGGGGTTGGGATGAAGAAGAGGAATTGTTAAGTTATTGAATTGTTTTTCCAATGGTATCAGACTTAATGAAAAGACCGACGCGACGTCGAAGAAGAAGTCGTATTTTTAAGACCAGAAAAAAAGCATTAACAAGTATTGTAAGTTTTTAAAAAGAACACTTAAAAAAGCTCAAAATATTGGAATAGAATCTAAACTACCAGTTTTATCACTTAACTTTTGGGACAGTTATATCAAATAAATTATTATAAACAGGCAATTGAATATTTGAAGAAAAAGTTTTACATTTTGATTTTTTGTTCGTTATAAAATCTTGAAAAGTACCAAACCCTAAAAGTAAAGCCATCACAAGTCATTTTTTGCTAACAAATGAACAAGCATACCTATTAAGATTAATGTAGAATTAGTGATTCTAAAAACGGATATGACGTAACGTCTCTAGACAATGTTAAAATATTTCGGATGAAAATTAAGTAAAACGTATCTTTCATGAACTTATGGTAGTTTTCCGCCTTTTAACGGTTCATTTTTTATAGTGTTAGTCTTGTTAATATGGTATGGTATCCGTGACAAAAATGGCGCCCAATGCAAGCTCTATTCTTCTTTACTTCTATTGGAGCCTATACGGCAGCATATCCATATCATATTTCCCACTTATCAATACGGTAAAATTCTGATCTTGACCAGTTTAATCCTCACCATCATCGTCAGCTTTTATAATTTTGTCCTGTCTAGTATTCCAAAATCCATAGCTGACTTATAGGTATACCCATCAAATCATCGCACAAACACTACTCACTCGTTGATCCTTATGAGGAGCTTCTCCGCAACAATCTCATATTCTTCAACAGCATTATGCTGTGCTTACCGTTATATGCTAGCCGTATAATCTAACCAACAATATCAAACTAAAGCAATTACCATTATGTCTGTGCGTTCTAGTAAACAAGACATTATAGGATCTTTCTCAGAGCCATCAAGTCCGATCCGACCTCTTCGTTGCACCATCACCCAAATGCAGAATGCCCCACGGATGCGACAACGAGATCACTTTAAACACATGACAACTACTTCGTACGTAGAAGACGTAAGAGGCCGACCACGGCGGCGGCGCACTATGGGACCAAATGAGCTTGAGCGTCTCAAAAATCTGTAACTTTTTTGTTTCTTCATCAAAATAAATGAAATTTGGAACATACAATCTTGAATGTATATGTAATATAAATTTTCATGAATTTTTAAAATCCACTAATATTATGAGCATAAAAAAAATATTTAAAATTTAAAAATAAAATTTGTATGTAGAAATCTTGAGGATAAAAGGATATAAATGCATAAAATCACCTCTGATATATTATTGAAATATATTTAACATAAGTAAAATTCGAAATTTTAATATGCCAGGGTTGCCATACTCACTTTTTGCTTTTCTTAAAAATTGAAAGAAATTATATTCATAAAATATATATTTTTCAAACTTTTAATCAATGAATGTTTTTGAAAGTACGTTATAATAAGATAATTTTTGTACTTGAAGAGTTTATTAAACTTTTAATTTTTTTTTGCGAACCAAACATTTTTGGCTGTAAAAATATAATACGCGAATAAAGCAAAAATATAACCAAACCATCAAAATAATTAATGCATGAAATTTTATGATTGGAATCCACGCAGAAGATTATCTTATGCAACAAAGCAAAAGTGTTCCAAAAACCCTTAAGTTGGCTTTTTGTAAAATCACAGTTTAAGGGGGGAGATTAGGAGGTGTTGCATGTAAGAAAACTGACTTATTCGTCTTGGTACATTCAAAACGTATGATACATGATTTTAGAGTAGAATTTAATGCTTAATCCATTAAAACCAAAACCAACAAAATTGAACTACCCTTTAAAAAGTTATGGTCCTTTTTATGTAAATTAATAGGGTTTCAAAGTGAAAATTAAAAATGGGATAGATGACTATAAAACAGGTGATAGAATTTTATAACGGATTTACTTAGAACAGTTTTAAATAAGAATTTTTTACTATGGGAGAGGGGGTCTATCTCTACCTATTTGGACGGGAGGGGCGATTAAAAAAAATACTTTTATTATAAAAAAAAATTATTAAAAAATTACGGTAATACTTACAATCGAGTACCATACATATATTTAAAGCCAAAATTGTGTTCTTTCGGCCTATATTTAAATCAAGTTACAGAAATGCGTAGTTTTCGAAAAAACTAATTATAAAGTTAAAATGTAAACAAAAATCAGGTTAAAAAAAAGTTCAAAATTTATTTTTTTTCAAAATGTTTGGATTATTTGCTAATTTAAAATTTATGATTCGATGCTCCCAATCATTCTTAACAATAAAAAAAAGCTTATTATTAACTGTTCTTTACAAAACCGTTATTATATCTTGTCGCTTAAGTTATCGTATACTTGTCAAAATATGCTCTTTCTACACAATTTTGCTCATCAATCAAAAAAGCGGACGTATGCGGAAAATTTTATTTTTGATTCTTAATTTACACTAAAAAAGCAATAGAAAAAAACTTTTAACTCAGTGGAGCCAAGTGGAGCTCACAAAGAAAACTCAAATTGAAAAAAACTCAAAGCGTAAAAAAAACGCTTTTTCTTTTGTTTTGTTTAAATTAAATTTGTAATTGAAATTTAAAAAAAATAGCTGTGTTGTAAAGAGAAAAAAACAAACTTTTAAAAAATATACAACATCATTGTACTTTATCCACAAATGTATGAAATATGTGACTTCAAACTTCTCATTGTTCAAATTACAGAAAAAGAAAAAAAAAATTGGCTATGTTCAGGAACCAATTTAGGTGTCAGAAACAACAAAATTGAAAAAAAAATTACTGTTTCAAAAAGATGAGTTTTTCTAGTTTCAGACCCCATCATTAGATTTTTCATATTATGAAATTTTTAAATACCATTTTTGAGACGCTCAAGCTCATTTGGTCCCATAGTGCGGCGGTGCGGCACGAACGGACGACCACCACTAGGTATAACCAACAAAGATGGCGATACGCTACGTTGATGGTGCAGTGGCGGGCGGCGACGATGATGGTAACGATTCATTACACACCGCATGTAGCACCGCAAATAAAAAGTGTCAAATAGCATCGACCTCGAATGGTCAGGTTGCTATCTTTGGAATTGGCCATCACCGTTGTATAGCAGCCGTGCAAGACCAACCAGCATCTCTGTCCATGACTCGTCCTACTCTTCTCCCAGAAAAGTCATGGTTCCCAAAGAAAAGCAACACAAAAAAAACCAAGTGTGTGTGTAGCAGCATGGATCATGTTAGAAGGAAAAATCTCATGATGTAAGGATGCCCCAAGTCGTTGCAATCTACGACGACGCGACGCGACGAAGAACCCCAACTTATCTCCCAGAGAGAGGCATATTTGAACTCTCGCGCTTCATCTGCAAAACGCTATTTTCATTCTGATTCTTTACCTATTCACGGGTGTGTTTGTGTGTGTGCCATGTGGATCTTTAAGCCTGGCTTAAAAAGGAAATTGTGTTAAACTTCATTCAAACTGAAGCGGTACATAGATTCCTTGTTGCTACCATAAATCGGCTATGTTGCCAGTTGCCACATATTGTGGCACGGTGTTTTTTTTATTTTTTGGTTATTTCTGCTGTTTGTTGTGTGTCGCATCGTCTGTCGTCGTCGTTGTTGTTGTTGTTGTCGTTGTCGTGAAGGCAGCATATAATATCTTTCAAAGACACACTAACAAGACATTGAGTGTTTTTTGTTGTTGGCATTTCTTTCAGGATCATTGGGTATCATGATAAATTTTTTATTTTACTGTTCCTGTTGTTGTTGTTGTTGGAGATTATTGACTTGAGGCGAACTTGATCATCAAACCATGCATTGCATATCGCATTGGTTAGCTAAGTAGGTCTTGTTTGACTTAAAATGGAAGAAGAGAATGTTCTATTCATCGATAAAATGTCATCGATTTGTATATTTCAGAAGAAATCCAGCAAAAAAAAACAAAAAAAAAGACGACAGAAGGTGGTCGTTGGTTGCGTTTTATATATGAGTATATACATACGAATGGGAGGCAGGGAAAAGGTAAAGGGATTTCAACTCCACTCCACAAACACACTATATCAACTTGCAAGGAATTTCGAGGTACTGAGTCGGCCTTGTATTGTGAAAGCAAGACGAGCCGATATTACTTAAAAAGCACCCCAAACCAGGCTGACACCAGAACTGTATTTTTTGCCAAGAGTCTCGCCAATCTCATCGGCTCTTTTCAAATTTATAGCATCAGCACAAATAACATTTTTTATTACGAGTAAAATTCCAAATTAATTATTGCTTACTCTTTAATTGAACAGGCAACGCTTTTGTTGAGAAATCGTCTGAAAAATCATGAATTTCGTTCTAAGAAATCAGAATTTTCCAAAATTAGTAATTTTTCTTACAAAAGAAAGACCCCATTTCATAGAAATTAAGACTAAGGCTTACCGCATCGTTTTACTTGCATTTTTGAAAAATGAAACATTTTTCTAATGGGGGACAACGTCAAGATACATCTAGAAGCCTCAGAACTTTTTCATACTTTTTCTAGATCTAGACCAAGAAGTATGCTTTGTTTTGCTAAAAGAAAGAGAAATTTATTTCCAACTTCTGATACCAATTAATTTAAAATTATGCCAGTAAATTTTTGTGAAATTAATTGAAAATTCTTCCTGTTCGCTTCGTGTCTTTTGTCACTTGACAATTTTGACAAAAAAAAAAAATAAAAATCAGACATAATATTTCCAACAGCTTCACACTTCTTGTCTTAAAAAATAAAATGAAATTAAATTAAACTGTTTTGCGGTTACGAACCAAATGTTAACAATTAGTTAAACTAAATTATGATGTGAGACTTAATTTTTATTAACTTGACACAATTTCCCCTACCCCGCAGGGGTTCTGAGTCAATTTTACATACAAACAAAATGCATATCAATCCATCGAAATGCCAAAACGATCTGCGTATCAAAATGATATGTGAGAAAATATCATGCGGCCGGTGATGATGACCGACCGGGCCATTAAAGACTCAACACAAACGGCCATAAGGAGACAGTGGGGTAGCTTTTCAGTTACAGTTGGAATAATTTCAAAAATAAAAATAGGTGCAGCATATTTGAAAAACTCCATAAAACAGATTTTAACCCCCAGTTAATTAACTAAATTTGGTGTTATCTTTTTCTAATAAAAACACTGATTTATAGCGAAATGGTATTAAATTAATAATAAAATTTCGATATATTTTTTTTAAACTTTAGCTAGATTTACGAAATTTATATTTCGAATAATTCAAAGCACGTTATATCTAAGAAAATTATTTTTTATAGGGTAAAATGGGGGAAAAACAACATGTGCCAGAATAAATTATTGTACCATGACTGTCAAAAAAATTATGAAGTTTCATAATAAGGTATACTAAGAACCACTGTATAATTTTCTACTAAAATGTTGACTTTTCAACCCCACTGTTCACCTCTATCAGCTTGCAGCGCATTCACATTATTTCTTTCTGCCGTTGTCATTCATTTATTAGTTCGTTCACTCGTTTGTTCGATCGTTTGCCTTGCCTTGCTTTGCTCAAGCTGGCTGATGCTGATGCAGTGAAATTCTTGACTTCCAATAAATAACTGTAAATTGCGAAAGTACATTTAATCGTTTTGCATAAATTTGCTATCTCGAGAAAGTCACACATCGCGTACTCGAACGCCGTCGTATTCATACAACAAAAATTATTATTGAATGCGACCAAAAGTCGATGAAAATGATTTCGAGCCCACAGTCGAGTTGGGGAACGAGAAACAAAATGCGATTGTAGCTCCACCTATCGTCGGTCGTCGTCGTGCGTCGTCGGTTGATCGTCTTGGGGATGTTGTATAGCGCATCCAGCATCACAATTATCACATTATGGCTGCTGCCTGATTGCGTGATGGCACCAGATTTCCGTTCATGTTAGAAATTCATAATTTTCGGGCGTGCAGCCACCATGAACCACCCCACGACCATACACAACACCCCAACATGCAATATATACTTTCATTTGTAAATGTATCTTTCGGATGTGGATGCAGAATTTATTGTTGTTGTTGGGATTCGACGGCGACCGCTACGACTACGACGACGATGAGGAATCTGTTTGTATACATCTGTCTGTCAGTCAATCTCTGCGCAGTATAGAGAGTAGAGGTAGTGGTATAGGCGTGCGTCTTCGTCGTCGTAGTTGAAATCGTAGCTGGAAGCTGATTTCATCGCTCCTGCTAATAAAATCTTAGATGTGCATATTAATATACATCTTTGGAATTATGTGAACGGTGATACTATAGTTGGAGGAGATGCAGACGTTTTTTTTTTGCGTACAGAGAAATATTTTTATTTTATTATTTATACTAAGTTCCGACAGTTGCGTCGACAGACGATAGACATCGATTGTAATAATTTTCAAAATTGCAATTGCAAGTAGTTTTGCGAATTTTAAATTAGTTTCTGGCATAAATACACAAACAGTGGGACAACAATATTGTACTTTTGGGATAATACTCGTATATGTCATTCAATTCAGGTATAAGTGACATACGTTTGGCATGTCTTTGTATAGTTGTTCCTACTCTTTCCAATTTCGAGTCTAGTAAATGTTTCGTGAAGGGAAAAAATAAAATTCCTTTTTAACAAACAACAAATGTCTGTGATCTTATTAATTCGAAATAAGTAAAAATAAACCAAATATTGAAAAACTTAATGTCAAAATAAATGTCGAAAATATTTAAGTATTCAAAAATGTTCATCTATCGATTACTTTTATAGTGACAAATTAATAACAACGAGTTTGTACTTGGAAGATCGGCAAAATTGACAGAAATGTAAGTTCGAAATTTGAAGTTTTTCTGTCATTGTTTTTCAGCAACTTAATGACGCTGAACTAAACTTAGTTAAATTTATAAATCAAAGTTGAAATTTTTTTAAATTTTTTTATATATTAATTAACTATTTAAAAAATGCTAATAAAATCCAATATCGAAACTCATTTGTCCCACTGTATGCAACACAAAAAAGGTGCTTTAGGTGGATGGATGAATTTATTTACAGACATATACACTTAATAATTGAAAAGGAAACACCGATCTCCTTGGGAATGTGCTCTCAATAAATTGGAGGAGGAATTAAATTGTATTTTTTATTTTTTTTTTTGTTAATACAACATGACATGAGGACCGACAGTTGGCGGCGGCGCTAGTATAGTTATGAGGTGAGAAAATGTACTCGAGAAGTCACAGGAGCCATGTCAATCGAACGCAAAGGATGTTTATGAGTGTGAAGTGCGATATAGGGACAGGAATTCTGTATAGGTTTGTTTTTGTTATAGTTGACGGAGGAGGCGCCCACCCGCCCGTCTGCCACCATATCCCTGCAGCAATAAAGTGTCTGTGTGTAACACAATTACAAACGAATTATAATCTTCTGACTAAAAATCTGCATTTAATAAACGTAAGAAGATGAAGATTTCTGTGGACAATAGAGAAGCCCAAATATTTCAAAATCTGATGCCAACTTCCTGCATTCTATATTATGCGATAGCGTTAGAAAAGTCAAATTATTAGACAGCCACAAAGAATGCAAATGCTATATAATTTCCATAGAAATTAAAAAAAAAAAAACTACATTTGCATGCTGTCAAATAAATCACACACACAAAAAAAGAAGATCAAAACTTCCAAGTGTATTTTATAAGAAGAAACTATCAAATTATCTGTCAAGTCTTGAGAAAAAAAAACCCACATACAATCACACATTCTTAATCGGCTTCTACAGATTTAACATTGACAATAACAACAACAATAAACAAAAATACTAAGAATCCTCTATACAACGAGACAAGTGTCAAATCGATTTCCACTTTCAACTGAAGATGGCCAAACAAAATTTGAATTAGCATAGCCAAGAACCATTGTCCTTGTACTATGTATGTCTTCTTATGCATATACTTACTGTTTGTTTGTGTGTGTCTTGTCATGTCCTACAATTGGAAAAGTTGAAGATGCCCATTGACAGGCAAAGCAATAAAATTCAAATGCGATTGTTTTGCACACAAGACACAAAGACGACACATAAAGCACAGTTTTCCCAGGAAGCAAAACCATCATGTGTGTGGATTGTAGAGTCGCACAGGGGATCAGGGAGAGGTGGTAGGTTAAGGGTAGAGAAAAGGCCACGAAAATGCCAAGATATTGAGAGTAACATTCACAAACTCTTCCCCGTATACAAATAATAAAAATTAAGGAATTCTCTGTGATGTCTATAAGGACCAAACATAGAAATGTATATAGAAAGTCTTAAGTCTAAGGTTGGACAGTCTTTTAGCCAAAAAATGTCGTCCTTCATTCACTGTTTGATTCTCAACTGCAACAAGGATAACAAATAATAACAAAAGCATGTTAAAGGCAGACACAACGTTGATTTAGGGGTCAGAAGTATAGTCACGAAAACAAGTCTTCCAGAGACGAAGAGAGACCAAATAAAAGACCAAAAAAAAAATGTAGAAGCACACTGCTGAAGCAGCTATAGAGTAGAGATAGAGACCAATGTCTAAGGATACTTTAGTTTAATTTTCCTTATGGCCTAGAAAAGAAGACTTTCTCTCGTTTTGGATGTGATTCATATACGATAAATCTAAATCAGCTTCTAGCCCAGGATCACATCACGACAAAACACATGACGGTATACAATACATACTCGTATAAATATGTGTGATGGTATGTGTGCGTGATGTTAAGACACTGGCATAATGTCAAAGGATGCAAACTTAACGAATACAATTCAAAATCAAAGAAGTCAGGATAACAACAAGCATATACAAATCTATATAGGATGTTGAAGGAGGAGTAGTGGAAAGACTTATTATGGTAGATATTATGGGTATGAGAAAATGTATGGTGTAAAAGATTGTTTTTAAGAACGAAGAAGGAAAATTGCTTATACAAGTACCTATATACGTATAAAGGAATTGCTGGGGTAGGTATAGCTCGTCAGAGATAAGATGGAAATTCTTGATGTCCATTAAGCCCCGAGTTATACTGTTCTTGGCAGTAACATAGGACTTTTATAGAGGATGTTAATAACACACGTCACATGAAAGTCCACTTATCTTATCATCGAAATTTTCTGCTTGGACTGTCGAAATGTTACAATTGGAGAAGAATTTACTAGATTAAAAAAAATCTACAGAAAAATGGGCGATTTACTTTTTTTTGGAGAACAGAGGGAAATTGATTTCGAACAAATTAGCTAAAGTGTCAGAGATCGTTGAAGAAAAAATGAACAACTATTAAAAACTTTGCATTACAATAAATGTCACTATGAAATTTGTTTCATCAAAATCGGTTGCAAGAATTCTGAGATTAATGGGAGACAAACTTTAATGTAATTCCCATTTTACTATAATTTCGAGTTGGAAAATTGGAGAGCTTGGTAGATAGAAAAAAAAATGTCAATTGTTCTATGAAACATACAGAATTGAAAACTTGAACTCAAATAAATTAAGGCTTGTGATATTAGGAAACGTGTGGATCCTGGACCACAGGGATTTATCGGTAAATTGGTAAGCTGATGAAATCGTCAAAAATATTACCCATTTTACCAGTTATAAACTTTTTCTAAAACAGGATGCTTTCAAGAGAACAAATTATGCAGAAACTGCGTGCACGAGGAAGAAATGATTTCGAGCCTTGTCTGTATTTGTCCTTCTCTATATCTCAAAACCGCAGGATTCACCTCGGATACCATACTAATAGTCCAAGTGATCCAAATCCTTGCAAACAAACACTAATATCCTTTAGTGCTACTTAAGGAACTCCAATTGGTTTCATTGAGTCTCCAGATTTTTGTGTTATGTGCCTAAACTGTGTCCGTCTTTTTCTATTTTTGACATTCACTTATCGTGACACGTGACAAGTTTGATTGCTAAATGCCAATAAAAAGATGCAACATTGTTAACAGCTAATAAATGTGTCTTCAGAGAAAAAAAAAAAACTACACAAAACACAACCGAATTGATGTCTTTTAATCCGATGCCCTCTTCTTTTCCAAATAACGAAAAAAAAGTCTCAAAATCAATCGTCCTTATGTCTTTTGTTTCGCTCCTAAATTTGCATTTCTATTTTTATTTTTTCTATTGCCCTTTAACCGTAAACTTTGGTGTTAGAGTTTTTTTTTTCTTTTTTTTCACTTTATTCACTATTTTTGGTGTCACACATCACATTCATCCTGACTAAGGTTTCGAAACTGGACATGATGACGACCATGATGATGATGCCATACAACACTTGGCTTCAAATTAATCTGAAGGCAGGGAAATTTAGTGCACTTTATTGTCCTCCTGAATCCTGGATTGTCCTAGTCCTATAGTCATGGTCCTCGTCGTCGTCCGTCGTTGTCGTTGTCGTCATTGTCAACGTAGGGTATACTCGTATGACGGTATACGTATACTGTAGTCGTAGTGTATTTGTTGGTCCTTCCAGTTTAGGTTGGTTAAGTAATTTATGGCGACGACTGATCATGAGACAGTCAGTCTCAGTATTCGAGTAAAGTGGAGGAGCATACAATTGTGTACTGTATGCATAAATGGTGTGTCCTGTGTGGATGTCAACAGTTCATTTTGGTGTTTAAAAATGTCCTTAGACTGACGGATGCTCTTCCATACAGAAGGGTATGGTTTTACTCTCAAACTTTTTGTATATTTTGATGGATGAGAGTGTGATTGGCCGCGAACACAAACATGACGTACATACTCTTATAAATGAAGTGAATGATGGGATTTAGTGATTTCATAATTGTTTATGTTTATACAATCAAATGGGGGATTTTGATTGCTCACATGACTGTAAAATGATTCGATTTAATTATTGGTAACAATTCAAAAGGAGGAAGAACTGCACACTTTCGATTGTAATTGTAAGACCATATAAGTTTGTCTATTTTGCTGATAAATGGCTAACAGAAATTAAAAGCTTATAGCAGACACTATCAAATTTGCTTGCAAAAAGAAAGTTGCAGCAAAAAGTACTGCTCGCCATCGAATGATAACAGAAGTGTCAACTTTAAGGGGAGTACAGCATCGGCAATGGTGAAGCACCAAAAGTAAGATCTTAAAAGACTAAGATCTGGAATTAAAACAAATGCTAAGTGTCAACTGCAGCGCCAAGCACAAGACTCAAAGAATCAATCAAAATTTATTAGTGTAAACTTCGACCTCAAGATATATTGGTCAGTTTTTTTAATTAGTGCTGTGTAATTTCCAAGACCATAGTTACTAAGCCTGTCGTAGCTTACGGAGTTCATTCCAATAGTTCGATCTTTTGGTACACATTTGATCATGTTTTCCCCTAAAAATCTACTAGCTCTAAAATCGTAAAGTTCTTTCTACAAAATGTCCAAATCAAATTGAAGTTAAAAAATTCTTTGGAATGGAAGTATTTGAGCACATAATTTGGCTCACAAATATTTCGTTTGGAAAAACATATAACCCCGCCTTTGTATAATTTACTCATAGTTGGTAACATAAACTTGTTAATGTAATACCCAAAAGGAACCCAAAAACACGTTTTGGTCATAGAAAACAAGAGCTCCTATATTCCACTTTTCCCCACAACCGAAACCAAAACAACAAAAAAAATTATAATTTAAAATCTTCCTCCCTCATTTCCAGGAATATACCATTCCACCTTTCTATATGCATCGCACTAACGAATAATCACAAATTTTGCATTTACATCACATCCTTTTTGATGCGAAGCTGGAAGTAGCAAATATTTTTTGCCATTCTATTGTCTTTGATGATGGTATATTTTTGGTTGTGTTCTGTTCATTCTTCTTTTTCGCGTGACTGTATATGGTATAGGTAGAACGAACAAGGACTATACATCGACATCAAGGAAAAAAAGTGGAAAACGACCGACGAGGATAATAAACATGCTTCAAATAGCTCCAGCAGCAGTTGTTTTTCCCTGAATCCTTCCTTCCACCTGAGCAAATGCACATCCTTCCAACTAAGTCGATATTTTTCTCACCCGAAAATATATGAAAAAAAAAAGAATGAATCCCAATGTTTTGTGTACAGCTCGTCGAACGATTCACCCTGGCAAAGCAGAGCAGAGCAGAGCACAAAGCCCCAACTCTTCCGCTCTTATAGCTCGCACATATTGTACTCCAACTACCATCATATCCTTGCCATGGAATGAGAGAAGAAATTCCTTTTTATGACGGACCGATGGCACAACCGAAATCACAATCGTAAACAATGAGGAATTATGACGAAAGCTTTTCTCCGAAAAGGATACCCACTCACACATCTGTTCTGCTAGGACTCACGTACCATACTCTTAACTCATGCACTTTTCGGTGGATGGAGAGTGAAAGAGAATGGAGGGGTGGAGAAAAAGAGTGCTTGATTTTTATCCGCCCTCTGTGATTTGCTATTTTGGGCTTCTGCCGGGTCTGGAGCTGGGGGTTAGGGGCTGGGAGTAACATTGAAAACGTTGTTGATTCCTTCTGCGTTGCTTCCTTCTTTCCATCATCATCGCATCGTCTTCAGTCCGCTCGCACATGGAAAGCATTTAATTCAAAAAAGGATATTTTCTCTCTATAACACAACTGGCATCACATCACATCACACAAAACGAGGAAGAAAGCAGAAGAACTCTGATCACCAGAGTTGCGACTTGAGTTGAGAGCCGGCTATACGACATGGGGTCTATATACTGTATACTGTATATGTGAAAGTTAATGCGTGCACGTGCTAATGGCCATACCCAGCCTGTCAAAATGACGAACTAAATTTTGCCATCCTCTATAACGAAATGCAATGGCATTGGCAACGGCAATGGCAGATCCCAGCGGAAATCATTTTATTTTATGGATGCGTTATGGGACCCGAATAGGAGATTTTTTCGAGAGAGCATTTTTTCGGTTTTTATATGTTTTCTGTGACCGCCATATTTAGTGTGAAGGAATTATATTATATCACATCACATCACAATATACATAACTGTAAGTATGTACGTCATAAGAGATTTCGTCATTTTGAGTTTTCTATATGTATATGGTTTGCAAGCTATTTCGGTTAACGCAGTACGTGATTTGGAGCCAATGAAGGATTCTATATTCTATTTATAAATATGTAATATGTTTCTATTTTGTACATACATTTATGTATATGTGAAAAGGACATTTTTTTTTTCTATAATAGCTTTGTGTAAGCCTATGGAATAGGGTCTATTCGGGAATGTTCTGTCTTTTTTGTTTGGGACAGAAAATATTCTATATTGGTTTCAAATTCAGATACATTTCTGATAATGACAAGCGATTCGAATATTGAACATAATTATACATTCAAGCACAATGATAACATCAAGCACAGTTATATTTTCTGTCAGAAACCTGTGTTGACGTCAAATTTGTCAATTTGTCTCAAAATTAACTGCAAATTTAAATTAACATTAAAATTAAGCATCTATAAGCTAAACACAAATATTTTTCAACTACCGTCTTGATGAAAAATAAATATAAGAGCTAGAATCTAGGACCTTCAATTTCTAACTTCTTGACATTGATTCTATAGACTTTCGGATCAAGTGTCTGTATATGGATACAGAACTGCTTGCTTCTAGAACAACAAGCAGTTCAGAACAGATGAATATAGACTATGAAATCTAATAGAGAGCATCAAGATAAATAAACAATAGACTTTAGAATTATGATACCAAAATCAAGCAGTATCCTAAATAGTTTCTGAATTTTAGAATTTTTTCCCTTGAATATACACTCTTGAAATAATGTTAGCATAAACATACATATGTAAACAATATAAATCAATACTTATCTTGATTTAATTAGCTAGACTCTAGACAGAAAAATATCGCATCAAGACTCTAATACTAAGATCATAACCCCTAAAATTAAAATGATACCCATGTCCTTGAAACTAAGAGGCATCGGCTTTAACCTAGACTTTAGATAGACGATCGAACCTACACCATTTAACGCGAATTCCGATAGAAGGAAAATCAAAAAATTTACCCGCCAGATTTTGAAGTCTTAAGCCCCTTTTAGACGATCAGTTCAGTTTCAGTTGAGCTTTCAGTTAAACTGATGTCTGAACAAAAAAAAACTGAAACGTTTTACTGAAACTGAAATTGATTTCCATCAGTTGTCAGTTCAGTTCTCAATTAAACTGATAAACTGAACACCGAACTGAGTTTCATTTTAACTGAACTAACAGTTAAACTGAAAAATGAACTGATAACTGAACTGAAAACTGATCATCTAAAAGGGGCTTTACATCCATCTTTAAGAATCTCGCTGTAACCTCGAGTTTAACAGCTGATGTAAGACTCTAGAATCTAGAAGACCTCATCTAGAAACAAAATAAAAGACTTAGAAATCCAGACTACAGAATCCAAAAATTGTCTTAAAGATGCCAAGTATTCAGATTTACGATTTCAGAACCTTGTTAGCAGAATGTACATGTATCTGCTTTTAAAGATAAAAAGACAGATATACTCCTTAACATTTAAACTCAAATAAACACGAAAGCCGCTAGATTTCAGACTTTGTAGGAACAAAAAGATCTAGCATTTAACTGACAGAATCAAGACTTCTTAATATAGCAGATAGAATTCAGACAAAACCCTTAAAAAAATAATAAGTATCAAGGGCCTAATTACTAACACCTAGAATTCCGATTAACAACAAAATTTAAAACCATCAAGCGTCTCAGAATTTTATACCAACTGGTATGATAATGGTTGAAATTGAAAGGAGCTCCTTTTCTATATCCTAACTTCATATTCATATAATTTTGTTAAAACACAGGAAAATAATATTGACACATAAAAATTACACACATGACTAGATAGATTATTATAGATACTCGATGTCATTTTGCGAATTTGAGATTTTATTTTACTTTAGATCGTCATCGTTGTTATTAGATACACAACTATATAAATATGTATGTATGTAGGTTGTATAGGTATGGGTATCTTCCTACCTTTAGAATAGTTGACGTATAAATTATCGATAAACATCGATAGTTTATGTCACCCCATTGACTTTGATATATGACGAGATTTCTCACAAATCATAAATAATAGTAAGTCCGGTGATAAATTCAAAATTTCCTTCGTTCTGGCCATATTTTACAGTAGAAACTCTCTAAACTGAATTAATCCAAATAAAAACCTACAGAATGAATAAAATAATTTAAATGAATAAAATGAATGAAAATAATAAAATGAACCAAATTAATGAAATAAGATGAATGAAGAATATGAAATGAATGGAATGATTCAGATGAATCAAATGGATAGACGAAATTAATGAAATAAATAAAGTAAAATTAATGCAAATGGATAAATTGAGATAAAGAGAAATTGATAAACAAAAACCTTACTAACTACACAATTACGACCGTTGTCTTCCTCCTTTATTTCATTGTCTTTTTAAACGAGATAAGAAGATTCAAGATTCCAATAGACCCCAATTTCAGTATTCGATAAAGAGTGTCTTGACTGTAGTTTGAGATCCGATGCGGTCCTAAAAGTGGGATTTTGATGGAGAGGTTGATGGGAAGTTTTTTTGAGATGGATTGTGACGAATGATAGACTGCAGTGTATACTACAATTGTGTGCATACCTAGACACAGACAACTATAGGTACACCTTCTAGTTGCAATAACATCACCTCCATCATCATCATCATCATGAGCAGCATTAACATCATCAACAACAAAAACACATCATAAAACGTCAGGGTGAACTGCATATGGCTGAGATTACAAATGATGAATGTCACTACGCTACAGGTGACACATGAGAAATGTCGTTGTCGTTTGGCATAAATATACTTATAAAGTTTGTAAGATAGGTACCTATGAACATACACATCAGTATATATGACTATATTGAAATAAAGGTGGGGTTGGGGTAGCTTTGGATTGTTATTTGCGACTTAAGGTCTATTTTTGCCCATAATTTACATTAAACATGATGTATATTTAAATGTTTAGTAGGTATATATGTAAATAGGTAATAGATAACATATCTATAAAAATAGGTAGATGAGATGTACATTCGAATAAGAGTGACAGATGTATGTTTGAGCTTTTTAACGAGTTTTATTATGTGCAAAGTTGATTTAGGCTAGATGTTTGTTATACATATAGACTAAGTTACACAACACACAAAAGATCAAGGCGGCATGCATGGCGATATTGCAACTTTGTTGCACCACCACAACTAATTTAATTCACTGCACCCGTTTTAACATGACAATTGATTTATTATATGTACATATACTAATACTTATTTCACTTTTCAAGTTTTAAATAATTTTATAGCTGTCTACTAGATAGATTGAATGTGGTCTATTTATGTATTTAAGACTTATTGCGACTTTTTTAGCTTCTTAGTATGTTGACACGCCTAAGAGGCTTAACAAATCTAAAATGATTTATGTACGTCTTCATAAAAAGTAACCACATAAATAAGGAAACAAAAGTAGACGATATAAATTTGATATAACGCGAATGAAAAATCCTGGCTACTTTTTAAATTAAAACCAAAACGCTATATAAGCCTTTTTTCAATAAAACGATTTAAAGACTGAAGGTGAAAAAAGTCTCGAGAATTGTTGCCCAAAAAACACTTTTTACTTTTGAAAGAAATTAGAGGTGAAACTTTGAAAAAAATTATTAATATTGGCTTTAGGTGTATTATGTTCATAAGACCGAAACTAAAAAGAGACGAGTCTGCCGTCTTTTTTGAAGTACCAAGCCGAAAAATTATAGAATTACCGAGCTGAAGTTCTTAGATCATTCCAAAAACTCACAGGGCTCAAGAAAGCAAATTTTATTTGACTCTTGATTTTCTTGTCAATGAAACAGAAGAAGTCCTAATTGTGATCATTCAGTAATTGAAAGCCATGACCTAGAATAAGAAGGTCCTACAATTGTATGCCAACATATGTACATATATACGAAGATCTTAAGTGAAATGTTTTTTTTTTCATGATAACAGTTGTGATGTCAAGGAAAAAGTTCGGTCAGGTTTTCAGGACTTCCCTTTACGTTATCTACAATTCCTTAAAAATTCATAACCTGTGCTTATTGCACCGTACTATACGTATTCTTTGTCTTCCTGTTTGCTCCCGATGGCCATCTCTTTCAGCTTTGTTGCTGACTGACCAGTTCCTTCTAGGATATCCCTCGCAGTACACACTAAGCAAATTCATCACAAGTTCTTCATTTGAAGTTCAATCAACATGACTCCCCCTTTCAAAAATTAAAAAAAAAAAATAATCCCAAATACTGTCATGGGTGATGACCCATGTTGCTTTAACAAACTGCAAACAGCTCCTCACTGTAATAAACAACTTAGCTGTTTTTTTCGCAAAGACATCGTCAATTCCTTCGTCATGGTCGTCCTCGACTTATTCGACGTCGTCGTAGTAGTCAGCGTCAGCGTCGTTGTCTTATTGAAATTGATTCTCTCACCTCATATACTACATTAAACATTTTTAGCTTATGTATATCCCAATGGAGCTCGCTTTATAAGAGCTTGACATCGTCGCTCGTCGTCGTCGTGGTCTCGACGCAGTCTTGAGTTCCCCCGCTCGTTGGTATAACCTAACAAAAAAAAAAAAAAATAAATAAAGAAAACAAAATCCAACATCACAGGCGACAAGAAAAATCAATTAGTGAGCGACATCTGACGATGATAATGCTTTCGAAAGCATTGAAGCATCGGTTGACGTCTTTAAGAGTTGGCCTTCTTCGTCTCCCGCCTACGAACCACCAACCGTCAACCAACCATGCCACTATAGGAGCAGCGACTGCGACGACAATCGACGACAACGCGGACGGATGGACGAACACCATCAGTGCACAACCGCGAGAATGTGTCAAATAAAGGGGCGCCCATCTCACTTTGGCCAGCTCACATGATCACTCTCGTAAATTTGAATTGAATTCGAGTGGTGAAACAAGCTTGCAACAACACCACCACTATCCGCCGCGCCGGCCTGTGTCCGTTCCATTTCAGTCCTAGGTACCTATATACATATGCATATATATTATACAGTCAGCCAAAGATCTGAGATTTTGGATCCTGAGGAGGCTCTCGCGATGTTGCATGTCGAAATTCCCTGCGATAACACATTTCTACGTCGTCGTTGTCGGTCGACCATTCGACGATCGACAGGCGTTCGCGTCATTGTTTGTGTGTATGTCGTTGTAGGTTTAAGCTTACTTATTTTTTTGTGTGTGTCTTTTTTGACACAAAATGGTGGACGAAAGGAGACGAATGGTGAATGATCGCAAATCTTATCCAATCAGTCGAATGCCAATAGTGCACGCAAAATTTATGATCATCAGACACTTTTCAAACTTGATGACGCCCGCGGCAGCGCAGAACAGGAGGGGCGAGCGCACGCTGTAAGAGAAGTTACCCTCGGGGTCATTTGTCCTAGTTTTAATCGGTGGCGGCGCGCATGAGCTTGAGCATATTCCAGAAAGCGCCCATAAATGCTCCTTGTAGGTAGGTTAGTATGTGTCTCACGGTTCGGATATGCCTTCTTTATACGTTTCTCCATCCTGCTGCGAGTCCATGCGATGCGAAATGCGATGATGGTAGGTAAGGTATGGCATGACATTGCGGTTAATTTATTCGATCAGTTGAGGGATCGTTAATTAACGCGAACAGGTAAATGCCGCATATAAGAGACTGCACGATGAACGACGACGAATGGGCAGCAGCGCCACCACCGCTGCTTCTGCTGCATTGCAGTACTCGCCGTACACTTCAAGTAATCTTGTATTTTTTTTTCTTTTTCCCAAGTGAAATCCAGAGAATGAGGATCTCGCCAGAGGCTACATCGCGCTGACAGCCGAGCCGCCCGCCACTGCCCCTGCTGGCCGCGAATGTCAAAAAATTACAACGATCAAAAAACTTTATATGCAATGACTTTTTGGAATGCACTCAGAAAAATAAGACTTAAAAAAATTATTAGAATTACAAATTCAACTTAGATTTCTTTTTAAACATTCCCACTCCAAAATTCTTTATTAATTTTATCAAAATCGGTTCTTTGGTTTCAATAGTTAAATTGTGCATTTTTAAGGAAAAAAGTTATTTACACTGTACAATTGTACATACATATGTATTTTAAACTCACACCACTCGCAAGTGCTTAATTTCGCGGTAGTTAATTTTTTCGCAAAATTTTTGCGAAGTGTAATTATAAATGTGTTTCATTAAAATGCGTAAACTTTTACTCCGAGTGTATAAATAGTGATTAGAGTTTTTAGACGAAGGTGCTGGAGCAAAGTAGTTGGCCCAGATTGGCTATAAGAAGAGGGTGGTCTCTCGTCTCATCGTCGTCGTAGTTGTCGTCGATTGTTGTTTGTCGACGTTAAAGTCGTTCGCAGACGCATTTTTTGTGTGTGTTTCGGAATGTTTATTTACGGGCATTTTACATGATGTGGACGTATGGATGGACATAATATCAGCAAAAGGAAATTGTTTTGAGCCAAACGTATCCATTTGAGATGTTTCTGTTCTTTGTGTGTGTGTAGAAAAATAAGAAATGTGCCATGGTAGGAAAATTACTCACTGATTAAAAGGCAATTTATTTGCTGATTTTTGTATCTTTTAAAGAAGGTTGACACTTTTATGTGGTACTTCTTTTTAGAAGTTGATCTGCGGTTTGAGTTGTCAAAAAATTTATTTTAATTTTACTACTTTCTCATTTGTATAAACTTGGTCAGAAATAATACTTCAGTGGCATCCATTCTGGTTCCTAAGTTTACCTAAAGGTTGGAAGATTCAGCATTCAGTGGTACTTAAAAATAATATAAAACTCTTTCAAAATCATAAAATTTCTATACATCGTTTTTCATAAATAAACCTTAGATATTTTAAAGTTTAACTTCGACATAAAGTTCCACTTTAACCGAACTATTTCTCCCATTAAACAAACCACTTCACCGACCAAACAACACGGTTACGCTTACGATACCATCACCACCGAAACTGACATCAACTCCTAAACGACAATGGCAAAGGTAGGAACAAAAAAGAAGTGACGAAGATATCCCTCGTTGAGATGTGATATCAACCGCCTGCCTTTAGATTGGCATTTACTAACCATCACCATCATATGCTCGTAAACCAACAACAAAACTTCCGAGCGATATACGACGTATGTAACGCGAAAAGCAAGCGCCTCTTAGCGGTTAAATTGTTTAATTAAAACCCCAAGATAACACACAATGCAAGAAGGCGACAACTCAACAATAATGGCATCGTCTTCATCTTTGTTCTTTTTGTCGTCCATCGTCGTCGCGTCGGTCGCGTCGTCTTCGTTGTTGTTGGTCGGGGTCGTCCATAGCAAATTTACTGAACTGCCACCTTCCGGTTGGTGGCGCTGCACGTTGGCTGGGTCTTGTTGGTATTTCTTTAAGCATATGCGGAATGTAAATATGCAGACTCGAGACTTCATCAGAAAAACGGACACCCAGCGGGCAGCGAGAGTCACTGTGGAGATAGATGACGTTTGTTGGTGCAATCTTTTCATTGCCAAACGTCAGACAAGATAGACCACCAAGAGGGCAGTTTGTACGGTATATTTTATCAACATAGTTTGAGATGAAATAAATGGAATGTTGGATCTCGCAAGTAGTTGATCCAGCTCATTATAGAAAACGGAAGTCGTTGTACGAATTTCAAGCTTCTTTAACAATAGAAAGCTAATTTTTTTTTTGAAGTAGGCTCTTGGTTTGAGGCTTTGTATTGATTTCTCACAACTGGATTAAAGTATGGATATGAATGGTTAAGTTTGTAAAGCATATTCAGTAATAAGGGAAGACAAAGAAGTTCTAAAGACAATACACGTTAGCGACTGAGGCTATTAGGTGATACAACACAGCTAATAAAACAAGAAAGCTTATGTGTAGCTTCAATTAGGCTTAATTTATGTCGAGTCCCTGAAAAGCTTTAGTGTTTTTGACTGCACCTTACATGTGGCGCTTACAAGTTTAAACAACGTCCAAGTAGAGACCTTGTGTGGAGAGGTTAAGTCCGTTAAGATTATTATCTATAACTCTCCTAATTCAAAAAGATGAAAATTATGTTGAACTGTCATATAAGAAATGTTGAGTTGAACTCTAATAAGACATAAAATTGTAAGTATTGAAAACATATGCTCAAATATTTTGATTGAAAAATTTCGACAACTCCCTTCCACTTCAGACATTTTTCTCCCGACTGTTGTTTTTTTTCTTGAAAATTTCAAACCTCTATACTATAGCACCCAAACCAAAACCCAACTTAACTGTCAGTTACATGAAAAACACTGATGTCTTAATTCCAAAGTTTTCACTCAGCCTATACACAACGCAGCGCTCGTCATTTCAACTTTATTTGTCTTTTTTTTGTAGATTTTTTTCCTTGAAATTGAAAGAAATTGAAATGAAGATGAATTCTAACAGTGCCACAGCATCCACAGTGTAGAGTCACCACCGCCACCGCCGCCGACGATTTCGCGACAAGAAATCAAGCAATGCCGCACATAAATCGTACAAATAAGGATGAAAAAGTTGTTTGGCACGAGTAAGGAACGGCAACGCCATTTAGAACAGTGGGCTTATTTGATAAACAGTTTGGATTTTTTTTCTGCAAGTTGGAATTTCAACTTGTCCTTATTAAACTAATATTAAGTAAAAAAAGCTTCTGCCATTCTTATACATCTTGAAAATATAGAACTTAAAAACCATACAAATGCAAATAGAAACGGCAACACTGGTAAGTGAATGACTTTCCTTCAATCGAAGGCATGGACAAATTTTCAGCCTACATCAACTTGGAATAGTGTGCAGTCAATGAAGCGCCCCTTAATTTCTTCTCTGAATAAAAATATAATCCCAAAAATACCAAAATAGTCAGTTCAGAACTCTACTGTTAATTCATCGACGACATTCTAAGACAAAAAAAAAAAACGCGCGTAAAAATAAAATCAAGATGTCTAGATTGTTCGCTTGATGCTAGAGCACACTTGTTTTACTCCCACACTTTCGTGATCAATTTCTGAAATTGTCTTCCTGGTATTTTTTGTTTGTTTGTTTTTTTTCCATTACTATTTTTATTTCAACTGACGCCTTTTGTCTTTTTCCATTGCAACGTTTCATTCTTCAATGTTGTCGTCAACTTCTGCAGCACATCTTCTGACCTCCAAACAAGTAGGAACGTACCAATGGGGGTTTTACAACCCCCTTTATCTTTCACAAAAAAAAAAACTGTGGTCGGGAAAAGTTGAAAATTCCATGTAGAAAACGAAGGGTGGTTTTTTTTTCCTATTTTTTTTTTTGAAGAAAATGATTGGAAAAGTGTCAAATGCTAGAACGAAGAAGCCTCAGAATAAGAATTAAAGAACTTACCAAGCCGTGGATGGTAGCGTCTTGCTCTTCGTAAATGAAATGAATAGAGAGTGAGAAAGCTTGTCAATCGATGGCGATGGAATCGAGCACAAGCCATAAGCATCCTCAAGTCATTCATTCGCGCAAAAACAACGAGAAGAATTGAAAGATGAATGACATTTCTGGAAAATTGTATTTTCGCAAGGGAATCATCACACAACTTTGCGGAATGGCAATGGCAATGGCAACGGCAACGACACGAAACGGGAATGGGGGATAAGGAACCAAGCAGAGATGAATGGTTATGTATCGCCAACAACTTCATCATCGTCATTATAAGAACAAGGACCAGGAAGAAAAACAGAGAGAAAAAGATAAGCGATAGAGGGAGAGAGAAAAAAGAAGAAGAAAAAGAAAAAAGCATCATCTTCGATGACATTGTCGTTGACATTCTTGTCTTCATCGTCTTCGTCGAGTTGCAGTAGTAGTAGTTGTTGTTGTTGGAATGAACGTCGTCGTCGCCAGGCGTCTATGTTGTCGTCTTTCGTCGATGGCGTCTATCTATCCATCGAGAAATCTCCAATGGGCAGCCGATTAAGCTGAGATGCACAATCCATGCTTGCTGCATTCCCATTCCGCCTTAAACTTCTACCTACGCTACGTTTCCCCCCAACACACACCTTTTCTTGGAACCCAAAAACACAATCACTCCATCCCTTCCGCCCACTTGTCCATTATTGAAGTTTCAGTCAAAGTTCTGGCTCCTGAATTTGATGGGTAAGCAACAGAGAACTTTTATATTCAAAGATGTACGCGAGTGTTAGAAAACAGAAGCAACACAAAAAGAAGAAAGAAAAAAAGAAAACTAAAATTGATAAAGGACGTAAAATGAGGAGAAAAAAAAAAAACAAATTCAAGAGTAAAAAAAGTACCTTGATGTCCATGAAATCCTTAAGGCGAGATGAATTTTATGAACAAATGCTTGGGGTGTTTCAAGCAGCAAGAGTCCCTCTACTTATACACTTATGCATATGCATGTGGGCAAAGGGGAAAGGTAAGGAAGAAAATTTTGTAGAATTACGAGTACATATATGGGGTATGGAATGTCACATACAAGAGCGGTCCTTGAGGTTTAGTTTAAGGGAAAAAGAAAATTTGAGGAAAATACATTCCAATTTCAAATGCCGCAAAATGTCTTCATGAAAATTTATGTTCATCAAAATCGGTCCTCATGAAGGTTTTGGACATTTGAATGGTCCCCAGGATGGGAACTTAGAAAAGAGAAATAAAATGCAGACGAATTTATTTCAAAAGTTTCTTAGCTATGAGAATAGTGATGGCAACCCTGTTTTAAAAGACACTATTTTTTGACTTTGTATATACTTCACAAGCCTTGATGGTTTATATGATGGTAATAATCAGCACAATCAGAAAAGGATAACATTGAAATACAAACATAAATAAAGAGGTATCACTTTTAAAATGATCTCAGTTTTATAGCAGGTTGGCATCCCTAATTGAAGATAACGTCATATCAAAGATACTTTTTATTATTATATAAATTTAAACTCTTAAAAGTTTAAATAGTAAAGTCATTGGCATTAAACAATTACCTGGCAACGCTGATTAGATTAAAAAATCAATGATCATATTATGTACTTACATTCCAGTTCAAATCTGAAATTTAAAAAAAAAAATCAATATTAGTTTTATAGTTTTTAATAAAAACATTTTCTTTTTCTAATTTGAAAACAACAAAGGTAAAACGATAATCAAAATCAATCAATTTGACATTTGTCTTAAATTGATAAAATATACAATTTGATACTTGGTTAATTGGAAAATTAATTGAATAATCAGTTTTTTATTTTCAGTTAATTGTAACAGTTTTTTGGAAGCATTACCAAGTATTAAAATAAAAACAAAACTTCACATGACGATCGGTCAGGAAATGAACTTAGGGCACATTTTTGACAAAGCATTTGTATCTACTATGGCAAAGGGAGTTCTACTTGTAACAGAAATCAAGGCCCTATATCATCTGCAATCCAGCCTTCACCTAATCAAGCCAGAACATCAAAAATGACTTCCCCTTAATACATACATTATACATCAATATACGTATTATGTTTGTATGTATATGTTTGTTCCGCAAAGAAATTACAACTTCGATTTTGCTGCCATGGTCGAAAGTTCTTTTGAACCACCTACACCCTATATACCAAACCCAGCCCCATATTGCATCAGAAGCAACCTCATCGTCTTCATCTGGTCATGTCATCTTTTCGTCTTTGGTCCAACGCAGTTCATACTAGGACCGGAGAGCCGGCTTGGGCTTCATCTTTGTCCAAAGACTAGAGGTATATGGGGGATGTGATTGCTGACTGCTTTTTGCCATGTACTCGTATACCGTATAGGTTTGTTGATGGTCTGAGTTCTAATACTATATAGTTTTCCTTCATCTTCATCTCGTTGGCGTTGTCGTTGTCGTTGTCGTTGTTGTCGTAGTCGTCCTCGTCCTCGTCGTCGTCGTCAGCGTCAGCATCTCAGCGTCCTTTACAACATTGCCATCTTCAATACTATATGGATATTTTGACATTTTGCATTGAGGATTAAAAGTTCTTGGAGTTTTCTTACCTTTTCTTTAGGACTTTGGAGCGTTGTTGTTGGTTGGTCTGGTGGTTTATATTGATGATGGTTTCGTCCTCGCCGTCGCGTTCTTGTTGTCGTTCTCATCGTCCGTCGTCATCTTCATCTTCGTCTTTGGTATTCGGCGGCGGTGGTGGGAGTGGGTTGAGGGTGAGGGCTGGTTAGTGGTTATGCAAGGCCATAACCCATCGAACTCTTTTCATCGTCTTTTGCATCGTGATTGTTGGACGACAACGGACGACCGACCGACGACGACGAAGATGTCTGCGTCTGTATGCTTGTATATCCTTCCACAACAACTATTCTTCTACGAGTATGCTCCCAGCTCCCACCAGCAGCACACCACCATCCTTGCGCCCGCCAAAGTTGCATTTGGATAGATGGATGGATCTTAAAGGACTTTAGCGGAGGTGGAGTAGTTGTCCTTTGCTGTTGTATGTGTGTGACGCCAACTGAAATGCTGTCAGTAGACTGTCCCCAATGGTGGACGTTTTAAAGCTTTCACGAGATCGATTGAAATTGGATGTGACATCAACTTTTCTCTGCTGTTCGTTTTCTTCTTCTTCTTCTTTTCATCTTCATCTTATGGTCCTGCTGGTTCCATCATTCAGGAGGCGAGATGAGGCGAAACTGCCATTGGATGTTGTTATAGTTCTCAATGCTGCCGATATGTATGATGGTGATGGTCGAGTGGTGGGCGTGATTGGGGTTGGGGGTGATTGTGGGGGTGGTGCATCTGGCTAGGGGGCAAATATTTCACATAAGGAAGTGAACTTTTCTTTTGAGAACTCCATTTGTGATTACGATGGACGTCAGTCAGACGGACAGGCGGATATGGTTATAAACTCGATCGATGGATGGATATGTTTGCGTTGCAATATGGTGGCGATGTGATGGCAAGCTGCGGCGGCGGCGACCGACGACGGTGGTGAACGGAAAACGGGTTGAAAAGAATTGAAAACTATCTTGAATCCAGGTCATAGGGATAAGTCTTCTCT
This sequence comes from Scaeva pyrastri, assembly GCA_905146935.1. NCBI lineage: Eukaryota > Metazoa > Arthropoda > Insecta > Diptera > Syrphidae > Scaeva > Scaeva pyrastri. The sequence continues at coordinate 39,213,152 of LR989927.1, read as the reverse complement.
TGTGTAAGTGTGTGTGTGTTTGCTTTTATTTTTTTTTGATATTTGATGGGTTGTATTCGATGTAGTTTTTTGGATGTAAAATATTGAGTTGAGTGTATGTGTGTGTGTTTGGGTTTGTATTTGTGGATTTCGTAGGAAGATGGCAAGTCGATGTTTCACTGAATATTTTGCTTAAAGGGATCTTTATACAAATGACATAATGACATATTCTTAGAATAAAAAGATGAAAGAGACAAAAATCAATTTGAGTTTTTAAATGTTACTATGTATAACCATTTTATAAAAAAAACGAACAAGCTTACATATACAATACATATAAAACGCTTTAAACAAGGTTCTCAAACGCAAATTTTTGACTTAAAACATTGAATGGAATTTTACTTAATTGATGTTATTATGTATATGTACCGCAGTATCTTTTTAATGACATGTTTCTAACATTGACCACATTAAATTATTCTCACAAAAAATCACTAATCTTCTGTTAAAAAAATGTACATAAATAATCTTTTTAAAAATTTAAAAAAAAATACCAATTTCTATCAATTTTTATTTACAATATAAAAGAAAATTTGGAAAAGAGAAATTGTTTCGGATCCAAAATCAAGACAGCAAAAGACCCTACCAAATGCTGATTTAGATCCATAATTCAATATGGCTAAGGAATACAATTTCTGGAAAATCCTAAAGGAATGGAATATCCGAACTCCAAACTATCTCAAAAGTTGAAGATGTTCAAAGAGTTGGGTGCCACTATTTGTATCATCGGATTTTAGAATTCAGACGAATGTCATGTATTTTTTGTGAATAAATCCAGATCCGGATTGTGAAAATATATAGGTACGGGAACAATTTGTAAATTTAGAAGAGAAGAGAAGTGAAAGTTTTTTCGGTTCGGATAAAATTTCAAACACAAAATCAAAGATCTTATTAATTTTAATACCTTGGAAACGCAAAATAACTGTATTGTTATTATATTAATAACTTATATTGTTATGAGCCTTTAGTTAAAAATCTCAAATTTTCATTAAGACAAGCTTTTTACTCAGAACTCCTTGGAATAACCTTCAAATGTAATATCTTATCAATATCTTACCCCATTTTACCCTATCGTTGCTTCGAAAACAAGTCGATCATTGAATCTTAAATGCAGATTAATTCCAGAATATTTTAAACTGCCAATTTAAGAAAATGCAATTTTTTACTCGAAATATATACAAATTCTTAACAATGTTTGATATTTGTATCCAAAAGAAGCTACACAACACAACTGGAAATCTTTTTAAAAAGTTCAGTTAAAACCTAGAATTCAAATTTTATAGAAGAAGAAGCATACAAAATTGAATATTTACTGTAAACATTTCAGAACTTTAGTTCTTAAAAACTTGGGGGGCATTTGACTTTAAAAGAATCTTCCTCTAATTAATTTCAAACCACATCAACATGGAGCGACTTAGTCTATGTGAAATACCTATCTCTATTTTTTTATTTATTTTTTTTTTTTCTTTTTTCAAAAGTTCAAATCTAAAATCGATTCACTTGTCCATCACGATGTGTCTCATTGAATCGAATTTAAAAACCGAACATAATGAAGTCAGAGAATCAGAGGGAATAAAAAATCCCTAACAGCTAAAGGGACAGAAACCAAAATCACCATCACCGAGCACAACTAAAATATCCAATCTCAAATCCCAGAGACCACACACAAAATACAACAAAAAATAAAAAGAAAAGAAAAATAAGCTTAAACTCTTTTTCGTTTCCCAGAAGAACTCGCAAGCAACAAAAGTTGATTTTTCCCCCCCACCCCGAACGCGAGATGGAACAGGATAAAATTGTAAAACAAAAGTGGAGACAAATTTAAAGTTTCCCGTCTTCTATTCTAAGTTAAGTGGTGGTGGTGGGAACACACTGGTCGTGGATTGTGGATGAAGCTGGAGTCTGTATATGGGTATGCAGAAACTTTTTTCCTCCACTTTTCCTCTAACCTACTCTTGTGGCAGTCATCTCAAGCCATCACTCGACGTCATCTATTCGAGAAAGTTCAGTCTTCGTCGTCATTTACGTATAGTTCGTTCGATAGCGGGTGGCGTCTCCGTGCTCCATGCTCTGTTCTCCGTCGCTCGTTCTCATCTCGTAGTCGTAGTCGTCATTGTTCGTCTGGCGCAACATTTTCTGCAACTCATTTACTGCTATCTGTCCATCATTCTGTCTGTCAATTTGTCTTCCAATAGAGAGTATCTGTCCATCACTTGTTTCTGCTGTTGCTGCTGCAAGCATCCTCCCTTGACATTTGAAGAACAAGAAAACGACGACGACGACGGAAGGGCGAGATCGAAGACCGGCCAAACCGACTTGGAAGAGGAAAATAAAAGAGGATAGTGTGGAGCCATCAAAGAGGCCCAGGATTTAAGTTTGAGCTTTTTGGGATGTCAAAAGAATGGAAAGTTAAACTGCATACGAAGCTTCCAATTCGTAGTCGTCGTCCTCATCGTTTTCGTTCGTCCTGTATGACAAGTCGGAGTAAAGTAGTTAACACGTCTTGTCCTTGTTCGGGGATATTTGAGTATAGTTTACTCTTTGTTCTGGTGATTTTTTTTTTTTTGTCATTTCTTTTTATTTTTGGTAATTTTTTCTTCTTTTTTTCCCAAGTCAAGAATTGTACACTAAGGAGCTGTTTGAAGGATACAACTTTTTTAATGACAAGGAAGAAGAACTTTTGACGAACAAAAGAGGTGAACTGAACACAATTCAAATGACACAAAAGAACGAAGGCAATTAGAAGGAGAAGGCATCATCGTCGTCATCACCAAACCTTAGGAATGAGTTAACTTCTCGAATACCTACTATGTATCTATACCTACATAAGTATATGGATGATGAAAGGATATTAAAAAGAGTTAGGTCGTGTTGGGACCTGGCACAAGATAGAGTTGAATAGTTGTATGTACCTAGCTGTTAGGTATTTCTTGGTCTTATCTTTAAACTAGGAAGGAAATCATTTATTAAGTTTAACATTCATGGTGGAAGGAGGGGAGGCAAATTTGAAGTTGGTATCATGTGATAGCCAAAATTCTATGGAGATTAAGATAGGTAGGTACAAAAACCTATAGGTTCTTTGGGGAAAAAAAACTTACAACACAATGACCCTTAAGCGTTAAGACCTAGCTTATAGGGTCCATTCATTTAAATTTCTTAAGACAGATCTATTATTATAACTTTGCCTATACCTACAAGACTACAAGCATTTTTTGTTTCTACAAAATGTATCGAAATTCCAAAATCATCAATCCATAATGTTTGATTCCCATTTGCAATCGTTTTTGAGTACACATTACAATGATTTGTCTTATCGACTCTAGAATTAAGAATCAATATTTACTGCAACGCCCTTATCACTGTTAAAACATACTTTATTTTATTTTACTTCTTTTAAGTAGAGTTTTTGACGGAAATGACAATAAAGACCATTGTTGAGTTATATATGGGCAATGCCCAGCAGACGCAGATCTGTACAAGAGATCACTGATGTAATTCAACGTCCTACAATTATTGTATTAAGAATTAAGGGAATACAAGGGACGACAGTTGATTAATTAAGGTGTGCCCGTAAGAAGATGAAACAACATCAATCAAAACAAAAAATCTGGATTCTGGCATCCAAAATAGCCTAAGAACAATTCGTCTAAAGAATGACACCCTGGAGTTACTTTAATTGGTTCGAAATCTGTTCAATTGACCATGAGAAAGAACTCGAATGTTGAAACACTGCAGAATATTGCTAATAGATATTTTTTCTTTTAAAGCTGTTGAAATAACAGCATATCTTAGTATTCTGCAGAGCTCTGGTTTTAAAAGAAAAAAATTGATGTTATATAGACCTGAATATACATAATTACCTACTTACGAACTTTTCCATTCGAGATTATTTTTTAGCCAGTCTTAAAGCAAGAAAGCCTGCAACAAACGAACTCAAAAATCTTACGGAACCAGTAAAGATGTTTTCAAATATTTTCCGATGTAAGTACATAATTGAAACTAAATCTTAAAGGAGATCACTTTCAAGACAAATGATGTGAAGGGGTTCTTATCTACAAAATAGACCACCTACATTTAACCAAGTCAGCTTTCAAATCTATTCAAATCCAGTGATTATTAGACTCATATTTCTAGGATATTTTAAAGCACTCTGTCAAAAGAGTAACCAACCAAAAGAAAGAAGAATATATTTGATCTTTATATTTTACAACAAACCTGATTTTTTTTTTTTTGGAAGGGAGGACTGCTGCTCTTGTTTGTTGTAGATAACTTCCCTACAAAGATTCTTAACATCCTTTAGGTATTCGCAAATATACATTTGAGAGTTAAAAAGCTTAAAAATAGAAAAAGGTATAAATACACAAAAAAGTCTTAAATTTAAAAGGTACCTTTCATTTTTGTTTCAAAGTCCTACTGGCCAAATTTATCATTCTTAAATTTATCATACACATGAAAAAAATTCGAACGAATTCGCGTTAAAGATAAAGTCAAGCACACAATATTGAATTTAATACTGAAATATAATAACACACATTAATAATAATTAATTTAATAAAATGAAAAATAATTTCAATTTGAATTCAACGACTTTTTATAACGACCGAACCGAACACGTCGAGACAAGTAGCAACAAGAAAAAGCACGCCATTCTGCAAAGACAAACTTATTTAATAGAAAAATATACTTTGTAGCAAAGAAAAACAAAATTTTAGTTGATAAAAATGATTTACACAATTAAGTTTATAAAATCTGAATAAATTTACGATTGGAAATTGAATATTTACTGCAAAATTATTAATTTTTTCACGAGACGATCGCGAAGAAAAACAAATTATAACACGAAATGAAGCTGAGTATTGAGATTAAGACTGACACTGAGAATAAACTAAGAATCTAGGTTGCATGTTGCAATTGAACTACACGAAAGAGAGAGAAGAAAAATTAAAGCTCACCACCTCGGTAGCTCGGCTCTCGTTGCTCACGTTGATTTATGTTGGGGCAGTTTGAATGACATTGATGCGGCGAATTCGGATGGTTGCAGTGTTTTGGTAAAACGACTACCACAGAACACACATTTACGCAATTTTTTTGTATAGGGTGGGTGAGTCTGAGTGGATCGAATTGGAATGGTAGTTAGGTTGTTGAAAGTTTGAACCGCCATTTTTAAAGATGAAATTTAATTGTTTCATTGAGTATGAGTATGAGCTTCTCACACACAGTTTAAGCCTTATGAAGGATACATTTTATGACAGGGTGTTCTTTGTGATTAACAGTGCAAGTATGAAAAATTATTCCTTAATTAAAAAAAGCCTTTGATTTTTTTTAACAAACGCAAAACAAGCATTTTACTTAAATTAAATAAAGAATCTTTCCAGTATTTGAGTACCTATATTTTTTTTAATGAAATCTAATTTTTGAAGAATTAGGTTTCTGTAAAATGAAGTAATTTTCTAATGTGACAGATATGGAATAGGATATGTACTTCACTTTTTAAATTTGAAAGATAAAACTGTCACTAAACATTGACACATTTTAAAAGTTCCGTATTGTGAAAAATTTCCGTCACCTCTATTCCATTATTTGTCTTCAAAAACAACAAAAACGCGTCAAACTTAGAGAAGATATGTAGAAACATATTTTCAGGCCCATAACTTTTCATTATGATTTAATTTTAAATCTTACAAAAACCACCTATGTATAAAAATCATTGCCACATCACAAGACTCATTTTCTATATAATATTTCCTATGGTGGCGATCAATCTAAGTTGTTGACAAATCTTTGTACATCTTCCAACAAACTCATCTAACGCTTGAGTAAGACTATTGCCAAAGCGTATAAGTAAACAAAAACAGAAGTCCCGATCGCGATCGCAGAGAAGAAAAGGCTACAACAACCAGCTCCATCAGTCAGACAACTCAGTCATCTGTCAACTGTCAGTGAACTGTCAAATTATATGAAAGAGAAAGATTCAACAAGCTGTATACCTATACGAGTAAGTGTGTATATCTAAATTCTAACCAACAGAAGGGCTAAAATAGAGTAGACTCAGGGACATCATTCATTTACACGCGGCAAGGATAGGAAAACGGACTCACATCATCGCTCGTAGTGTCATTATAGGTACTCGTAGTCGTATAGTTGCTACAGCAGTGGATTCTATTTCGGACTTGGGCGGGTGATGAATGTCTTTCGACGTTCACCGACTGGTCGGTGGCACTATGCTGTCTATTTTCGGTCTTCATCACAGCGTGCTCTATGGGACTTTCACTTAATGAAGACTCCTCTTGACGACCATCAGCAACAGCGACGACGACACGACGAGCTAGCCCTTGTGTGTGCGTCGTCGTTGTCGTCGTCATTCGCTCGTTCTTGAATCTTGTATTCCACATCTGAACCAAGCCCCATGAAGAAAAGTGAATGACGAACTGCTGACAGGTGGCGACATCTAATTGGTCGTATGTGCGGTTTGGTTATGCCCAACGATCATGACAACTGCATGCACACGAGACGATACAAACAAAAAAACGAAAAAACAACAAATTCACTCTTGTTGAAGAAATTGGACGTATTCAAAACGACAGCACATCGCATCTTGACATATTTCTTGACGAAGAAGAAGCGACCACAACAGCTCATAATCATCATAATTTCGACTGTCGCTTATTAAAGAAGATCATTTCTGAGACGACATTTTGCTGACGAACAGAGCATCAGCCCCAAAACGATTGCCAAGAAAAGGAAAATATTTGACTGCGTGTTCAGCTGATGTGATGTCAAACGTGTTGAACATGTCAAGCACTTGTTTTAATGATTTGTAGGAATGTGACAACTTTATGTTGAAGAATGTTTATTTACTTTTTTTTTTTTGTAAATTTTTTGGTTTGGAAAATTTCGATTTGACATAAAGATATATAATTTGAGGAAATAGGTTGATGGAGAGAGATTGAGCAAGATACGAATTAGAATAGATATTGTCATCAGAAAAATAAAATGTCTGTGTCGAGCTGAAAATTGGAGAAGTCTGATGCGTTCTAAAATTACAAAATTTTTAGTTTTACAAAATGATTATAGATAAAAACGCAAAGCAATTGTTCACCAAATGACCATCTACAATTTTGTAATGTGTGTACTTAATCTTGTCAAAAACTTTGAAAAAATTTTGTATTAAATCAAGAATAAGCTGGGGTGGAATCGTGTAAGGTGATTTTTGATAGTTGACAGTCAAATTTAATAAAATTCATCTGTGTAAAGTGATAGTCCATTTGACTGTCAAATTTTATATGACTTTTTTAAGTGACACATATTTAGCTATCAATAAATAACAATTAGTTTCTTTGTCAGTGATACCAAATCTATGACACAAAAGTGATCATCTTACACAGACGGAAAAGTGTATACTATCAAATTTGAAAGTCAAAATGATAGCCAAATTTGATAGTCAACTATCAGCTTATGCGATTGCAGCCCTGCAAAAATACTGACGTGTTTGTTGAATTTCAAAATATCATTTTTGAAAAATTATGATGAATTTCAAAGAGCAATTTAAGCATTTGACAATCGAATACATTGAAAATCGGTAAAGTTGTTACTTTAAAATCAGAAGTGTGGTCTAAGGGTACTTAACCATCTGACACTTGGAAACGAAGCTATGGCATTTGACTTCAATTTCTGATATTGGGTCTTTAACTATAGTTCCGAAGTCATACGAAATAGTAGTTTGGTAGGAGAAGCTTTAGTTTTTTCTCTTACTAAAATCCCTAACCAGTAGTACCCGTGGCGTAATGGTTAGTGCGTTGGACTGTCATGACAAAGGTCTAGGGTTCGATCCCTGCCTGTGCCACCTGAAAGTTTTTACGGTTACTGCCTCTTGCGAGGAATTGACAAATCCTCCAAGAGTAGTTCTGTCATGAAAATTGCTTTCTCAAAAATTTAGTCGTTCGGATTCGGCATACAACTGTAGGCCCCCTCCATTACTGCCATTACCCGCACACAGGAATGGTTGAGAGTTGTAAGTCACTCGGCCCTGGCTCTCTACGAGCTGTAGTGCCACAAAATGTATGTAAAATCCCTAACCGCAAAAATTAAAGCTTTGATAAGAAAGTTACCATGAGGAAACATTTAAAATAATCTAAATCAATATGACTTCTTATTCTTTAAGTTTTTATACCACACACAGCGCAAAAGATTTATTGAAATTACAGTGAAAAACATAAGAATATGGATTAATTATTACCAAATCGGAGAAAAGCCAAGATTCTTGAACTCAGAACCGTTCAAAACCGCATATATTTGTGGTTCCCTAAACAGCTTAATAGACGGAGTAAATTTGACACCGTAAAAAGCTTGCAATATCATTAAAAGTTGCAAGCAAATTAGAAATAAAATTTTTAGGAAAAACATACCAAATCAAAGAATCAGATCACCAACCAGGAGTCACATAATTCTCCCTGAGATTTTATATCCTCTGTTTATTATTCCAAATTAATTCCATATTCGAATTTACTTTTTGTCGCATCATCAAGCTTATCCCCCCCTCCCCATCCATCCAAAGCAAAGCAAAAAATCAAACATGTCCTCTTAAATCCTCCTTTTTCAACGTCCATTTCTTGTCAATCAAATCAAAACCAAATCTACTGTTCATTCCTATTTTGATCCACACCACGTTTCACTTCTATATACTCGTATACATTCTCTCGTATTTATCCTCTCCTTCCCCTTTGTTTATATTTATTTTTTTTTCTTTGCTACATGTCACAAGGATTTCCTGTCCCATCATTAGTCCCTTCCTGTATTGGAGTACCAGAACTACGACTTGGAGATATAGCTTTTCCTAAGAAGTATCCAATATCCAAGTGGTCATTCTTAATGTCTGATGATGGTATGAAGTTTTTTGTATTTTTTTTTTTGTTCGTCTTTTATGTCTGCTGATGTGTACTTTGTGTTTACCCCCCAAAAAAAACACCATCACCTTTTCACCACCTTGTCTATTATCCTTTTTTATCCTTGATGCTTTTACATCAGCACTAGAAGTACCACCAACAACAACAACAACGGGAATCACCCAAAGGACTCATCAATTATTCGCAAAAACCGAACCTGAAAGTAAGTGAGAGTTTGTGGATGTGTTGTGTCCAGGAATATAGTGAATGTGGTCTGTCTCGAAATATAATTCTCATTTGATCCTTCGTCAGCAGATTTTGAGTTTGTAAACGAGTTTGAGGAGAAGAAGAAAAAATTCTCCTGTCCCGAAACACGAACCATCAGACTCGACTACTCGAGTATATTTCTGACCAAAAAGCTGTGGTTATGGCTATGTGACCTGACCTTTCGCTAACTCAATATCAAGCTCAAAAAATAACCTTTCTCCGGGGATCAAAAAATGTAAGAAGGTAAAGTCGAATATTTTAAAATAAAGAATAATGAGGAAATAAAATATAAAAACAATACCAGACCAACTCTATCACATCTACTTCGTCCTTTGTCCACCCATTCGATATAAAAACCCACCTAGTCGTCATCGTCATCGACATCGACATCGACACAACACTCCTCTTCTGAGGACAATCCTGACAGACCTCAGTCCTGATGGATTGTCTTTGTTCTCGTTGAGGAGATCCATTTAATTCTTCGTCATCTGTCCATCTTTTTTTTTTTTTCTCTCTCTCTCTCTGTTCAAGGATGGGATGTTGGTTATTCGAGGTGCTGCGGAGGAAGTTCATACAGCATCCATTCTCGATGGCCATTGTTGTCACAGTAGACATCAACAATGATGTCCGGGTTGAGACTTAATTAAATTTTCTTATCGATTTTATTTTATTTTATTTTATTTTTATTTTGGTCCTTTTGGATCATTGTAAAATGAGTGTGTGTGGATTGTGTATCCTTTTTTGACGTCGGCGGCGGCGGCGTCTATACACATCCTTGTAGCTTTTGCTTATTGTTCTCGTCATCATCATCGTCGTCGTCAAAGTCTTCACGTTGTCGTCGTTGTCGGTTGGTCGACGTGTTCTTTGCAACTTCGCATCAATTGACATAAGGCCAGGACTTGGGTCCTTTTTATCCTCTGAATATCCTAAAAATACCCTTTTCTCCTCGTCATGTACAAAGCATACATATACACCCGCAAGCTTAACAGCAAAACTTTGTCGACAAGACAAGTAGAAGTAGTGTAGTCGTCGTCGTCATAATGACTTCGTAGCGCAGCAATTGCCCGGGTGACAATTATTTCCCTGTCGTATCCTTGCGCCTTTGCCTTTGCCTTCGTCTTCATAGTCCCAATCAACTTTGTATGTATTGTATAATATATATATCGTTCGTGAATTGAATGCAACTTTCTTTAATGATGACCATCATCAACCAGATGGGACGACAAAATATTTATTATGGACGGAAAAGAGTTGTCCGGCATCCTTTCAATTTTATGTTTCTATATCTCACTCTTTGACATTTCTCTTCATTTCCAGATGAACGACACATACCCCATTCGTATAGGTATACGTACACACTAAGGTACATCTCTATATACTAGTATCTATCATCTTTCCTTCCGTTCAATCGAAACTGTCAAACAGCTAATTTCATCCTTCAATCAAATCACAAGCTCAATCCTCTCGGTGATCCTTCAATTTTTCATAATTTTTTTTTTTTCAATTTTATATCAATAGTGATTTATTTTTATTCTCTATGTATTTGAGAGCTTGAGATGGAAGGAGGACATTTTTCTTATTTTTTTTTTCTATTGATAACAAAAAAGATGAAAAATATTTTCAATCATTGTGATGACGAGAAACAGAAGTTGCAGAAAGTTCAAGGCTGGATTGGGTTGGATTCAAAAACGAACACAGAAAAAAGTTCAAATTCAAAGTTTGATAATGATGATTGAAATCTTCTGTGTGTAGGGTAATTAAGGGTAAATGTGCACTTTAAAGCTGTTTTCCAAATGCATAGATCTTTATTTAAGACTCGTCTGTAAAGAAAACCCAAAACCCAAAAGGGCAACAGTTTTTTATAAGGTGAAATAGGGTAAGCAAAATTGGTTTTAATAGAGTTGGAAAATGGTTTTTAAAATTAAAATAAATTCACGCGGCATTCAAAATCAATATTTAGTCTTTTTAAATGCAGCTCCATTTTCTGGAATTAACAACAATATGTCCTTGAAACATAGTTAGGGTAAAATGGGGTCATTTTATTATTTTAAAGCTTCTTCTATGACTGAAAGGAACTATTTAAAACAAATTTAATACTCGTATATAGGATAAATTGGGGTTGGCACAAAAAATTGTCCTTTAATTGAAATACAGTTGTTTATAGGGTGAAATGGGGCAGAAAAGACACAAGTTCACAATCGAATAGGAAAGAAAGTATGAAACGAGAATGAAACATAAAATATTGTGCTTGGAACGTAATTTTGTATGCACGTAAACTGCAAAAATAAGTTGTCAGTTGAAAAGGCGAGATTGTAGAATTGTTCCCTTCAAAATAAGGATTCCAATTTTGTCAAAAATTCAGAATTCTTTCACTTCAAATTCTTAAGCCTTAGTGGTCATAGTCGTGTTCCACTTAGGTTAGTAAAGCAACAAAAGTGAGATGAGTTATAAAGCTTCAACTAAGAATAAGATGATTGTTTCCGACTACTAAAGTTGAATTTAGTTAAACCTCTCAAGTGCCGAAAAATGAGTAAAATTTGTCAGGTTCTGAAGTCTTCCGAGACAAATATAAAAATAACGAAAAATCAGTTTCGACTTTTAAGACTCCTGATCTAGTCCGTCAATGAAAAAGGGACCATCAGTTGAAAATGGCTCTCATCCTTCAAAAATTACAATGTTTTTGAGTTAAAGGATTGATTTTTTCTATAAGGTATAAAAATTCCCTACACAACTACATATGTATATACACATTCATACATATAAATAGATATATAAATAAGACTATGTTCCTATATAACATTTGTGTCCTTTTTTGCTATTGTCAATCGGTAATCATACTCCTGAGTGCACCTCACACCCGATTCCACCCATCTTAACATTAAAATAGTGGACATAACATTCACATACAAACATACTCGTATGTACAAACATATCCTTTTCCGGTCACATCATATAGAAGAAATGATTTTTTTTCTTCTATTTTTTGCCCTTCTGGTTGATTGAAGGATCTGAAGGAGCGCAAATATTATACAAACACACACTTATACAAAATAATACATATACATACATGGATATAATTTTATATGAATAGAGAAAAACGAGATAAAGGTGATGGTGACACGGTCAGTCGCTGATGGTAGGTGATGGTAGGGTCGGGGGTGGTGTGGGTCCGGGTCCCTTAGGTAACCATAAGGATTCTTCTTGACTATGACAAGTTACGTCAGCTGTCAACTCGTTCACTTGGAGCCTTGTTTTCTTTTTTCTCTTCTCTGCCCTCTTGATGTTTTTTTTCTCCTTTCTCCTTTCTAGTTTTTTATTTTGTTTGTAGCCTTTGTCCAAGGACTGCATTTGATTTTCGAGTTCGTCCTTTTTTTTATTCTTTTTCTCTCTCTCGTGTCCTAGAGTTCAGTTCTGTTGTTTTTTATTTTTATATTTTATTTTTTTGTTATATGTATGTATTTTTGTCTTCATTCTGGACGTTTGTGAAAAGGGGTTCAGTTTTCACTTGGGTATGTTCATCATGAAATTCCCAGTCGGTCAATTTCGCAAGGATAGATGGACTTTGATGTATTGCATTTGAGAGGATTTATATAAGTTTTTTTTTTTTGTTCCTTTTTGTATGTTACATTTCTTTTGTCTTTTCTTCTTTGAAGCCATGATGATGATGATGATGGGAGTGATGGGTTTATAGAATAAAGAAAGATAACTTCCTATATTCATATAAACGAAGAAACAGTATAAGGAGTATAAGATATAAGAGACAAGAAGAAGATTATTATTTAAGACTTGAAACTATGACTTACTTTGTTAAGCTCTGTTCCGAAAATTCCAAAAGGAAGTGTCTCTTTTGATATGTCAAAAAGATGGGTTTATGCTAAATTTTGTTTGGATCAATATGATATTGAGGTTTTTGTTTGCCTATGTAAAAAGTAGTGTTTTGAGTTATGAGGAATTTATCAATAAAAAGATAGAACAACTAGAATCTGTTGTTTTCGGCTAAAAATTTGAATCAACGTTGCCTATTTCTTCAATATAGACTTAAAATAAAAATAATTTAAATTGTAAAATAAATAATAGTATTCAAAAATGGCTACCTTGAGGAACTCCAGAGTTATAGAACTAGAACTAAGCTGAGCGTTCAATATCAAAAGAAACAAAAGATTATCCATTTTTTACAAATATGACGAAATCCATTAAAAAAAAAACTAACATTATTGAGCCTTTGGTCCTTCAGTTAAAAAAAATTTGTTTTAGGGGATATGAACATAATGGCACCCCTCTGGGTCACATCAACTACTAGAAGCTTAAGAAACTTGTGGAGCAATATTTTACCGGATATAGATTAGGGATAAAATAATCTAATTTTTCATCTATAGATCTCCATCTACATATAAGAAGCTTGAATTTTGAAGCTGATCGCTTTCCTTGACTGTCTTGAATTCTAGAGTGCCTATGGCTCTGAAATCCTATTCCACTTGACCCTGCATGAACTATTAATGGCTCCAGGTTGTCCAACTCTGTGAGAAAGTATGATGGTGAAATGTTTTGAGAAATGGCTCTTGATTTTCCTTAAAACTTACCTATATCTCAGAAATTTAAAATAACAAACCAACTTTATTACTTACACATTCCTCACAGTTATAGGAAATATTATTCATATAAATCCATCTATTCCCATGATTATACCACTCCCAGAAGCAGCTACAGCAAAAGGTACAACTCTAATACCTCCTTCCGATGCATTTTCATATGCAACCACCACCACCACCACCACAAAAAGATTGTGCAATTAATTGTGCAAACATGCCACTCTATCAAATCAATTTACAACATCAATAACAAGCAACAAATGCCATAGTGCAACGCTGCAACTGTTATACTGCAACAACACACAGAGGACACAACGACGACGACGACGAGGACTCTCTTTTTCCGAGCTCCAAGTTAAATCATTAAAACAATCTCCGCACTTTTTCGTTGTTGTACTTATTGAAGAACTGAACAGAGTTAAAAATAGATACAAACAAAAATCAACTCTACTCGACTCTCAACTCCGAAGCCGTGCTAAAGCCTAGCCAGGGATATGGTAGATAGTCCGCGCCCAGATTATTGATCGCTCAATTATCTTCGATAATTTAATTTTGAGACTTCAACTATAAAAAAGGCCTACGGTCATAATACCTAACTAACAGCAGCACTTTCATGCCTCTATGCCTAACCTAGTCTCCAAAAGCAACAAGAACAACGAAAACCAACAGCTATCCTATCAAGTATAGGGAAGTGGCTTTTTGGCCGAATATCTATCTGTTGGAGGTTATAACATAGATAGATGTATGTATCTGTGTGTACATGTGTTTGTATTGTTGGGAAAAGTGTATGGATCAACAGGCAACAGGCATCCTCATCCTCGTACAATATAGTGGGACAAAATAGCTCTAATATGGGAACCAATATTTAAAATTTTAAGAACTTTGACAGTGAGGAGATTCCTGTCTTGTTTTCGTTTTCAAACGTCATCAAAATTGCCATTTTGGAGAACTGACTTTTGTATTTGACTTTTAAAAATTTACTATGAATTTTAAAAAAAAATTAAAAGAGATTCTTAAGAACATCTTGAGAACTTTTTCAATTCAAATGGGCCTGACATGAGACAAGACGAAATGACTCTTTAACTAATCTCGTGTCGATCTTGTCAAGATCTAAAAATTTCAAACTCGTCTAGGTGTCGGTAGATTATAGCAAAGTGATATTTAAATCTAGTATTTCGTCTGGTTTGGTGTTTTCTAAAAATTTTATTTAATATTTGCTTAGAAATTTGACTTCAAAACTTGATCTTTTCTGGAGCAAATGCTGAAAGAAAAATTAATTTTAGAATGTTTTTAAACCATTCGTTTTCTGGATTGAAAAATTGAATTGAAATTGCTAAATTTTGATTTTTAAAAACATTTCAAATTTTAAAATACTTTCGTATCAAAAACCACTGAAGAATAATTTATAACTGACGAGATCTATGAGACTGTCAAAATTCTTAGCAAGACGTGACTAATACAAGACTCAGACTATTAGATTCCCTTGAAACTTAGTTTTTTTGAAAATTTTCCAATTTAATTGTGTAACTATTCCACCGTCCATATAATTTCTATAGAGATAGAAAACGATTTGGGCGCGAAAACATTCCTACTCACAAACTTAAGTCAGACCATAGTATGGTTTGCCTGTAAGTCATCGCATCCATAGAGTCCCATATGGAACTTGATTTCCTTTAATTTAACGCCATAAAATTGCGGCATTTTGCTTATGCCTTTGCCTCGTTTTCTCTGCCAAAGTGTCGTTAGATCACAGGTACTAAACTATGGTAATGGTGTGATAGGTGTTTTCAGGAATGGTGCTGGATGACAGAAGGAATAAAATGACGATTGTTATATGAAGTTTTTTCAAAAAGACAAAATTCTGTCAGAAAAATATTAGTACTGAAATTCCTCAACAATTCTTAAAATTTTACTCAGAAAATGTTGAATTTAGCCCTAGGATTTTTAGCACAGATGAGTATCCAAAACAAAGTCAATTCAAGTCGAAATTTCAAAAATCTCCCAACTATCCCAATATTCTCTTTCTATGTACCAAGAACTATGTATATACGTCAATTTTTCAATCCCGACCTTCGATTCTTTTCGGTATAGTTACTTGGGTACACCAATAATTGTGGCATTCAAATTATAAGATACTGGACACATGGCAAATATTACACAATCCCTAACAAGCTCTGCTATTACATGAGCAAATCCGGCGATAATCTAAGACCCATGTCACCTTTTTTCAAATTGGTATCAAGATATGAGTATATGTATAGCTCTAAGGTTTTACGCTCTTTCAAAGGCTCGCCAATAGAGCAACAAATCATAGCCGTCTTTTGCTCAAAGTAGGAACATAGGTACTAGATATTTCAAGATATCTGTGCCTCATTTAATGAGAATAAATTGAGACACCTACCTATTGTTCCCAATAAACACCATTTTTCTTGGCGTTGCAGCAACCTGATGCAGCAGCAACAGCAGCGGCAGCCAACAGCCCATACAGCAGCCGAATCACGACTCGCCTTGGATGCAAATAATTATATAGTTGAATTCATAGGATGTGCCCTTGCGCTTGTGCAACATTGCCATAATGCGAACGCGCATACGTATTGATCCAGCGGCATGCCTCGGACCCGCACATAGACGGCTTCCTAAGAAGCACACACACACCTCGTGCAGCCCACAATTTCTATGCAAATATTTCGGTTTCGCGATCCCGATTCCGATTCCGATCCCCCGTTCAGCGTTCTGCGTTCAACGTTCAACGCTCGACGTTCAACGTTCAACATCGTCGTCTTTGGTCCTGATGGGATTCCTGGTTGTTCCGCATGTAATGCGTTTAGCACACGTCAGTTTCTGCGCGCTGTGAAAAATCACCGCTTGCATGCAAACATTGCAGCTGCTGTGGCTCCGGCTGCGACTGCAACTGCGGCTGTGCAACCAACTTCTGGCAGTTCGCTGACAGAACAGCACAGCACAGCATTGCGCATGATGGTGCAAATGCTTTGCTGTGATCATTGCCTCCTCGTTAGCTGGAAGCCTTCGCGATATCGGATGGAATCGCACACAGCAAGTGGTCGGTGCTGGTTGCAGTCAGAGTCAGACCTGGTCCCAGGATAGACAATTTTCCAATAACTCAGTGCGGATGGCTAGACGAAGGAGTAGTACCTTACTTGAGTGCAGGTTTTAAAAAGCTGCCGCCAGTCGCCAACCGCCGCCACCGCTCCACCAATTCTACAACAGAGCTAAAAAGCCAAAGCCGTCACCACTTAATGGAAGCGGTAGCTGTGGCACTGTCGCCAAAGTGCGTGTTGCGTGCTGGGAGCATGCATCGTTTCGCGGTTATATGCTTGCCATATAAAGGTGCTCTATGGAAAGTGCGTGTAGGAGGTCGGTCGGTCGGTGATGGTGATGGTGCACCAGCAAAGAGCGGAGCCAGTTTGTGGGCTTGTTAAAGTGTTGCACCGCTGTCATTGTTTGCCCAGTTAATGTAGATGAATGGGTCAATCAGTGTTTCAAGATGTTGCTAAAGGATAATAAGCGCGTAACTATATACCCATAGTTTTGGTGGGACGCTTTGTCGTGAGAAATTAAATGGTTGTTAGGTGCGGAACAGAGCCCATATGAAATTCTTTGAAAACAAATTCAGGAAAATACATTGTAACGCCTTATTCCAGAACTCAAAAGCACTACGTTCCACAGTTATTTAAAATTTACTCTTAACATTTTTGCAGACTCCTGAAAAGCGGAAATTATTGAAGCTAAAATACTTTTTCGAAGTTTGGGTACAGCGCAAAATAAGTTCCACAAACTTGTTTTATCAGAAATTAAAATTTTTTGTATGTAGATAAACATGAGTTAAATGAAAGGAAATACAAATACGTTCCACAGATTTATAATATGTCATTTTTTCACATATTCAGCTAAAATTTAAACTAAATACGTTGCAAAAATTTATATATTCATCAAAAGTATTTAGTTTTTGATTTGTAAGTTCCAAATCTCAGACTCATGAATTTTTTACTTTATTCCATGTTAACCAAGTCAAATCTATTTAAATATGAATTCATGTTTGTCTATAATATAGTAAAGTCCTTACTCCATTTGTCATAAGTAATCAGCTGTGATTTTGAGGGAAAACTTTAGTCCATTATACGACACTCACTTGTCCCATTAAATTAAAGACTCACATATACACTTCCTCATTCGATTTTGGGGTTTTATTTTGTCCATAGGCAACCATAGCTATCCAATCTACTCTTACTATACTGTACTGTCTTGCTTTAACCAAGTCCATATATTCCTATATACAGTCAACATCAACTTTTGTGATGTTGAACTTCTTTTGACATTAATCGTGTCCAAAATGTTGACAAATCTCTATAGAATCAGTCCTGTCCCACCCCAACCCCATCTCTTTAGGTGCTTTTAGTAGAAAGATATACTCTACTCATAGATTTATAAATATTCCGGATTGTGTGGCAACTCTTTGCAGAAGCTTTATTATCTCATTTCATCCGTCAACCAATCCAATAGTTCATCTGTCTAACAAAACTTCAAATATACACACATACACAGAAACTACACCAATTGCCACATACTACACGTACATAGGTACATAGAGGATGGTCCTTCATCTTGCCACAACGAGACACGGTCCTAAATAGTTTCATCCATCCTAACAGACCTCTCATACTCTTCTATGCTCGTCTTTCTGTCCATCGGTCGTTGTCGTCGTTGATGTCAACTTAAACTTAAAGTTCACTTTTTGACAAAAACCTAAAATTGTCGTCATCGTGTAACAAAACTTATGGATTCATAAGGAACTCAATGGGAATTACATAAGATAAGTCGTTAAAATACACTGAGGAAAAAAGTTTAGGAATTTATTTTGGCAGTTAACATTTTTATAACGTTTTGTAAAAAAATGCAATCTTTATGGCACTTTTCGTCGAATTCAAAATTCAATTCAATGAATGCAATCATTTGAATGAATTTAATAATCATTGATTTGAAGGTATTGCATTCACAAAAGATTGCATTCTTTTGTAACTCTGATTAGATATTAGTATCAGATAGAGAGTATAGAGTGTTCCGAGAATTTACGAAGAAGTGAAAGGAGAATTGGAATTGAAGGACACTGACGAACTGATAACGAAGAAATATTGGATGACGAAATTTTGGAAGGTAAAATTGTAAATTTCACGCCATAGGTAATCATCTATTAATTTTCCCCCTTTCATAGACTGAGGTTGATGCAAAATTATTCAATAAATATAAGTTTTTAATTAAAAAGAAAAAGAAAAGGTCTTATATCACTTCCCTGAGGAATATCGATTCAGAATAAAAGAACATGAGAATAATCACTGAATTAGACGCTCTTTAAAGTTTCTACAGAGTTCTTAGATTCTTAGAAATTTCCTCATGAAATATATTTTTCGTATAATTTTTTGAGTGTATGTATCTTTGATTTTGTATTGTGTAGTTTATATCATCTGTAACCAAAATTTCCAACGACTAACTTTCTTAATAACAAAAAGATGATGTTTATTCCGAATGCACACATTTTATAGACATAAATATATATTTAGACAAAAACACACAGGACTTTTTGATAATCACATACATACTTCTATTAGTTGTTGTTGTTTAATAGGGGGTGATAGGATACCCACTCTTTTGGGGAACGTTTTTATAATAATCATCATTATTTTCGAAAGAAAATTTTAATGGAACGAGAATATTGTTTGAACTGTACGAATAAATTTATAGGAAAAGAAGGAGGACTTGGAATTGTATCAACGTCACCACCGATCTCGTCCTATTCCTCGTCATCGTCATCGTCATTCTCAGCCGCATAGAACAACTTCAGAAGCAGTATCACCAACATCAGCATCAGCACCAGCATCATCATCACCATCCTTCAACGATGTTGATTTCTGGGTTATGATACACCATAACATCCTCAAACCCAATCATATTGCCATCAGTTCACTTCTTAGTCTCGTCATCGTTTAGACTTGGTCTCTTCTTCAAGATTCATAACGACGACGACAACAACTACGACAACGGCTAGGAGGAGGACGACAACGATGATGATGATGATGACGACGAACGACGACAGTATAACGACGAATATGCGGGAAGCTTTAATGTCCTGAAATTCTTGAGTGATATGAAATGATATGACTTGAGATGAGAAGATGATGATGTTGATATGCTTCATGCATGCATAGACACACTGATGCTGCTGCTTCTACATATACTGCTGGAGCTGCTCCTAACCAAGACGATACACAAGAATCGAGATGAAACGACGAGCAGAAGGAGGCACATTTGCTGGTTAAGACACCACCATACTGCCGACTCGACGACGACGACCGAACCCACTCTGGAACTGATGCAGTTGGAGACAGTATATACGAGTCGAGTATGTTCTCTGGCCAGGAATGATAATGCGATACACAACGGCGACAATGATGAGGATGATGGTGATGATGATGCGCGTATCATGTACTGTATCATACTATTCTTATATTCCATAGTTTTTTTTTTATATATATTCTGGATTTTTTTTTGCGAAGAAGCTGCACTGTTTGTGATGTTGCTTCTTGGAGCTGCTGCTTCGTCTTCTGGGTGATGCTGACGCTGATGCTAAAGCTGATACTGATGATGATTTGCCACTGAGAGGAACTATCATGCATGAAATCCATCAGGGATGTGACATTATATAACTCTCACAATATGATGAAAATGATTATCGCATGATGATGACGATGATGATGACATTGAGAAGACAGTGATGGAGTGCGATTTGATTCTTGATTTTAGACATGTGTTCTAGTTCCTTGTGCTGATATGAAACAGTTTTTTGTTATTCCTTATGTCAAAATGATGACAAAAAAAAAAAAAACAGAAAAGAAAAGGACTAACAGTTCTGTTGAATTGAAAAAGAAAATAATATATTAGAAGAAAGAAGGACAGTGACTTTAGATGTTATCCGCGTGGTTCTATATAGTTTTCTTTTCGAGAGGAATGAAAAAGTAAATACGTTCCGTCTTGTGTTCTTATCCGCCATTAATATTTAATCAATAAAGATGGTGACACAATTTGGCACATGAATCACAAGGACATTTGGTGAAGTTACAAGTAATTTCTCAAACAACAAAAGATACACTTGCATGGATAATTGAATCACTTAGAAAACTATAACAGGCTCGAATTATTTTCAGGTATTTTACCTGGAAAGTCTGCCATTAGTCCGTCCTTCTTCGAAATGTTGTGGAAAGCACTTCTGATGAATAATAAGCTTAGGAGATGAGACTAATTTTTTAAGTAGAAGCTTCGTCAACTAGAAAAATTAATCCATTTAAACCGACCTCACAAGAGATAAGTAGAACATGTATCGCTGGAAGATATTAAACCCCGGGTCGACATGGCAGTTCTAAGTTCTAAGATATTGGAAGATCACTATTGACCTATTAGGGTAATCTTAGCTCGATAAAACCTTCCCTTTGAAAAGGCCTAAGAAGAAAATTGACGGAATTCTGTCATATGCAGAAATGCAACCTTGAAGACTTCAGTAATTAAAGACGACATTTCCATTACACAAATTGATTTCCCAAAGGATACCACAGTGGAATTTGTAACTGGATGCCGTATTGGACAAATGTACGAGAATTTTAGGGGTACGAAGACCGATCAATTTAAAATTGTCTCCAGTTTTGCACGCCAATTTAGTTCAGGTGCTCTCTCACCTGCGTGGCCCAACTGAGTTGCGGTCTTCCTGTGCCGTCCCTCGGGATTAGGTTCATAGACTCTTCGATCCGGTCCGCTCTATATATGTTCCAGCCATTTATATAAGTCTTTGATTTTTGACTCTTTTGACCAGTTCAATGAAACTGTACAACCCGTTCAGTACGTGATTGAATCTTCTCCTCCAATCTCCATCTATTTGCAGACAGGACCAAATATCACCCGGAGAATTTTCCTCTCGAAGTAATTTAAGACGCTATGGGCGCCAAACATAAGGAAGGACTGGGATGATAAGCGTTTTATTAAGTGTCTTCTAAGTCCAAAGAATCAGCGATTGATTTCAACGCAGTTGTCGTTTTCTGAGTTTATAGCGGAACCTTGGCAAACAAAGTCCTTAACTACCCCAAAGCTATAGCTGTCTATGGTGACGTTTTGTCCAAGGCATGCGTCATTTTTCTATGTCTTTTTCATTTGCCCTCATTGACCACTAAACGCATTTTCTTCAGTTCCATCTCAATATTTAAAAACATGGCATTGACATCAAGTTGAGATCTTCCAATTATGTCAATGTCATCTGCGTATCCTGCCAATTGAACAGACTTTTGAAAGATTGTACCTCTAGTGTTGGTGTCCGAGTTTTGCACAATCCTTTCTAGAACTAAATTGAAGAAGTAGCATGACAGTATTGACAGTGCGTCGCGTCGCCTTGTCTAAAACCTTTATTGACATCGAATGCATCGGTTAGATTTTGTCCGACCTTGATGGAGCAACGTGCCTTCTCCTGTCATCGTCATTCTGCACAAACGGATAAGACTGGCAGGGATGCCAAAAAAAGGCATTGCTTTGTAAAGTTATATTCTATATATACTGTTGTATGCGGCCTTGAAATCAATTAATAGGTAGTGGGTATTAATTTGGAGCTCCTTGGTTTTTCAAGATCTGCCGTAATGTGAAGATTTGGTCAATGATGGCCTTACATGGTCTGAAACCACACTGATATGGACCTATCCAGATTCTCAAAGTTATCATCAAACATAATACAATCTTATCTCTCAGTTATAGAATTGGAAACAATTGATGGATCTCTCAAATATTGAAAGAACACCTTGGATTACACAACAATAACGTGTTTGGAAAGTTGAAAGTTCCACTTAACACTCTTTCTCTTAGAAACGTAAATTAAACTAATCTCTATCGCATCTCACTCTCAGATTTAAATAGCTTCACCTACTGCTGTCAGTTAAACTAAAGATGCGCCTCTCATATTAATAGCGAAATATATCCAAAACAATCCTCCACATCAAGATACCAATACCCATCAAATAAATCATAATTGATTTATTGCATCGCACCACAAACTATAATAGAACTTCTATTTTATGCACAAATGCATACATGTACATACCTACCTAATCCCTATCTGTTCAATCTCACACAATCACTAATTTATTGAACAGAAAAAAAAAAAGATTGAACGAAGAAGAAAAAAAATAAATAAACTATATCTACATCATTCCATCATCGTGATAATTATTAAAACACCACCACCCCATGTGCCCCCACATTTACACAGCACTCGCTCCAATTTATTCCGAAGTCTTCAAATAAACTTTCGCTCCTCAATCATCTTCTTGGAATATAATTCTGCTGCTGCTGTTTCTGCTGTTGTTGTTGGTTGCTATTGCTGCTGCTCCTACTTAGACTGACTGCCTTGCTCTCTATACCATGACGTAAAACAGTGAACCCATTAAAATCACCTTTTGATAGATTTATTACCCATCTACAATTCGAATACACTTACCAGACATATATCCCAAAGATACAATATCCCCATCATTTCTTCTTCATATACAATATTTGCCCCTCTCTGCAGGCCCCCCCTTTTTTAACGTCGTCGGTAGTCGGTCGTCGGCCACATCACCCCTCGGTCACGGATGAAGGTGTCAGAGAATACACCAGACAGACAGAGAGAGGGAGACAAAGCGAGAGAGAGTTTGGTCCAACAAAAAAAAAATACTATAATAGTTTGTTGCTGCTTTGGCTTCTCTCGCAAGTCCCAATCCCAACTCACAGATACAAGATACTCTCGCTAAAAGTATCTCAAAGTTGTAATATCTTAGTTTCTTTTTTTTATATATTTTTGTAAATTTTAATCATCCGTCTATCTGTCTCCGTTTAATTAAATTTTGCTTGAAACATGTTTAACCCATAAACGCACTATCGTCACCCTTTTCCGCACCTCTCACTCTCAGTCGCTCTCTCTTACTGTCTTCAACCGACAGCATCAGCATCAGCATCAGAATCAGCGTCACCGCACCGCCCTTCGGGTGTGATATTTTATCAATATCGAATAAGGAATCCCAAAAGTGTCAAATGCTAGTGTGATTTATGCAGTCAGCTGAATGATTTGTAGACATTCCATCTTCAACATATCTCTTTGTACACACACACACACACAAACACTTTTACGCGCATATGTTTAAGAATACACTGCTGTGTATAAAAGCTAAGAGTGGTGTAGAAGAAACAAGCAGCGGAAAGAGGTACATATTACCTCATTGAGACGCGGAATACAGCATTGCCAGAGTGTTTTTTTTTTATAGAGGATATATAAACCTTGAAAATACAAAACTTCATTGTTTTTAGAACTTAATATAATTAAATTTTTGAACATAAATACGGTTAAATGAATTTTTAAAAAAATTTATGCTTGAATTGTAAAAATTTAATAATTTTTGAAAATTTACACAACAACAACTAATTTTTTTTAAGTTTTGATTAAACGATGTTCTAGTTACTTTTAAGAAATATCATTTTCAAAAAACATTCTGCTTTAAGACACTTAAATTTGAACTGAGAGGAATTTTTATTGACACATTTTAAGCTTATATGTCGCAAATTTCTTCCAACTTTAATAGTTTCAAATTAATTTCTCTTTTCATTTCTTAACTCCGTTGAAGGGTGTTCTAAGAATAATGGATAATTCTAAATTTTCCAACGGGTTGGTAAGAAAATATAGACAACTATTTGAAAAACAAAAGTTCACAGCTGACAATTTAGAGGTTGGCGTTGTAAAAATTCAGCATATTGGAAATGATACGATTGTTCCAACTAATTTCAGAAAAAATGAAAGTTTGCAGTTCTTGGTCATGCTCAAATACTTTCCTGTACTGTTTTGAATTTTTTTTTTCTCAAAAAAAGAACATGGTCTATATTAACACCAAAACTGTCAGCTGTCGAATTGTCTTTTCTCAAAAGTTACTAACTTATTTTTTTTTTAAATAACAAAAATTGCTCTAAATTTAAGACACCCTTTACACAAATGTATCAATATTTGCAGGTAAAATAATTTCTAATTGACTTTTGATTTTATAATTCATTATTAAAATTGTCAAATAGCAATGCTCAACAAATCGAATGATTTTTCGGTCTTTCATTCCCCAAGACTACTTCAAAATTCAAATTGAATCAAGATTGAGTTGTTGAAGAGAGAATCAGCCAACGAAACGATGCGACGCATGGGAAGGGGGCAAGTGATGGTTTATAGAATTCATCTCATAATTTGTTATATCAGACATCAGGACAGGCAATGGACAGATGGATGGGAAAGATGATTTGTTGCTTCTAAAATTATATTTATAGATTCTATCTGGCGCGTCTTTTAACAAAAGGCGATAGGTACATACGTATGAAGTAAAGAAAAGAGCTTCTATCAAATACAGGATGACATCTTCACGCCAAGCAAAGAAGCTACTATTTTTAATTCACTTGCATTCAAAACATCACACTCTGTTTCCCGTTCCACTCCTCACCCCACCGATGTCTATTTTATATCATATAATTGAACACATCCGCAAAAACTACCTCAGAAATCCTACATTGAGACAAAAAAAAAAGAAGAAGCAACATTGTGGGGCAACATAGGCAGACAAAGAGGTGGGACTGAATGCGGCGCGTCGCAATGTGATGAGGCATAATGTTGATGATGATGATGATGGTGCTGCTGCTGTTCGTCCGTCCGTTGCAATTTGGCGCGATAGCAGATCTGTCAATTGGGATGGGATCTGTTTGCTTTTATTTAAACTTTTTTTTTGGTCTGTTTCAGTGCCAGTTCGCATTTTCGGAGTTTACTGACGATGACGAAGAAGAAGACGACCACAACGACGACAACGACGACGACTTAATTCGTGAGATGTTTGAGTGATTTGTTGTTTACGCATTGCAAGAACTTTATATATATATGTACTATATATTGGAAGCAGGAATATTGAGAGGAAGGCCAGAAGGATGATGTGTCAGTAGAATGGCATTTGCATGCGTCAGTTGCATTAGAATTGGATGAAGACATTTGTTCTCACGGGGGGTAATTTTTGTTAGGAGTGCTATTTTTTATTTGCAGTTAGATGACTTCGACTTCCATTTATATGAAATAGGTTTACATATAGAAAAATTGATAAAAATAACAACATAACTATCTAATAACATTATACTATCTAAGATAAAAAGATGTGGCCCTAAGTGATTCCCCAGAGGAACTCCTGAATCCTGATTTGGCAACTAAAGCAATTGAACAAATTTAACCTGTAGACTTTTTCCGTAATAAGATGAACTCATAGTTATCTACAAGTTGAGTATTTTAAAAACAAGAACAAGAAAACAAAATATTGAATAAGAGACATTCTTTCAATTCTTTAAATGAACTGTCAAATGTTTTCCGACTGAAAGTCACTTTTAATGAAATTCACAGCCATTCATCTCTAAGTGAGATTTTCATTACAACTTCCTCATCATCATCATCATCACTCAAACGATCGTATTCACACGTCTCATTTATACAGCCCCCTACTTGTCATTATCGTTGGATCAGATATTTTTCACCAGGAGTTTGGCTAAAATTTGCATACCTACACGCCAACGAAATCCAAGCTCCGAATGACTAAATTTGACATGGCAAAGTTGTGAAGCAACAACGAGTAGGTATATGGTGTGTAACTGAAGACGTCTTCGGTTTGTTATGTCAGACGTAGGACACAAAAAATTCCAGTCCAAATACTTCTCAGCACCTTTCGCACATCCCAATTTCAAGACACCAAAAAAAAAAAAAAAAAAACGAGAAATCCACCACCAAGTTGTGTTTCCAAATGCATCATTGGAAGAGATTTTCTTGTTCAGATTAAGAAAAGCCTCACTACCGTGTGTTTCCAGAAATGCATTCTGACGACGACGGACGACGAAAACAACAACTTGGATGGGTTAAGATGGGATGATGATGATGATGATGATGCGGATCACATAGTGCGGTGGCTCACTAACTATGGCCAATGCTAATGCGGTTCTTCGTCGCATTTTTATAGTCAAGTCTTTCCGTATATACTCCTAGCAGTCAGAAGCAGCCAAAAGCAGAAGCAGAAGCACCTTTCAACCAGGCCAGCACCAGAAGATACACCATAGCTACATAAGGCCAAGAGAGAGAGAAGAAAACTAATTACACTGATTTATGTGTCCATTGTTTATTGTTTTGGGATCAAGGCATCCCAAGACTCTTACCAACTGCGATCACATTATGCACCGCGAGACGAAAACATACGAGTACATCCAGCGTACAGCAGCGATCTTCTTATTCCAGCGAGTTAGAGGCACCATCACTACACCATACCTTACCTACTAAAAAAAAAAAAACAACATAAAATGCCATGAATGCCATCGATGGATGTGCCCAAAAGTGGCCAGTTTCATAGTTCCGTTCCATAGCCAGAGCCGAAGGGAATCATCAGGTAGCTTGAGACTTGGGTTATGCCTGCTGCTGCTGGTGGCCAACTTGGATGTGGTGATGGTGATGCAGAGGTGAAGGTTGCTTGCTGCTGGGATGCTGATGCTGGTTGGGGTATAAGTAGTTGCAACGATTTGGATTGGTAGTATACTCGTACAGTTCAGGCATTGTTTACCTGTTCGGGGCTATTTGTTTTGTAGCTGATTCCTGATTCTTTTTTTTTTTTTTGTGTCTTCAATGACAACTCCAAAGATGGCTGCCATCAATTGGATTGGAAAATTCTGCTCCAGAAACTGGGCTTGGAAGTTTTTTTTGTTTTGTGTTTGTCAATTTAAATTGTATAATGTTGGCCGACTGGGTGCAGAAGAAGTTAAGTGCACGCCTCTTTTGGCCTGGCATTGGAGGACTGACTTCAGCGAATCCGTCTCAAGATGTCCATTTATGGATGATTGCAAAAAGTTTCTTTCTAAAAAAAAAAACAACAACAAAAAAACGTCTTTCCATAAATTTATTACAAGACTTTGAAATGCTCTTCGTTTGTAAAGAAAAGAAAGGTTAAAGGGAAAGGTACTTATTCAAAGCAATCAAATATGGAAAGACTTCATGACACGCCTCCAACTTTTCCGCATTAGCCCAAGAGACGACCAGCTGCATCTGTAAATGATCGTAGTTTACCTCTCTGTTTTCGAGCTCTATCATAAGCTCATCAACTTTACCATCTCTCCATTTTGCTATTGGCAGCAGCAATTATTTAGCAACACTTTACGAGCTCGTTCCAAAAATCATGAAGCTTGCGTTTATGCAAATGAACCATCATCTAATCGAATCCGAAGCACATTTGCCGGAAAAAAACACGAACTTTCAATGTGAAGTTATGTGCATTCGACACCTATCATTTATAGGGTAAGATTGGTCCATTAACAGCGAGATTCAAGATCATATTTCATTTATTGTGCTGCGGCAGCATCCATGCATCGGCTCTCGGCTCAGAGATCTGGCGTCGTCGTGCGTCGGCTTCATAGCAAATGAGTTAGCCAGTAGAAGCTTAATTTATAAGCGCAAAACGCAGTCTTCAAGAAATAACTTAACATAGGGTAAATGGTACAGAGTTGTGACGAGAATGTGCAGAATCATGAGAAACTTCAGTTTATTGATAGATTGACATGAAGGTTCAAAAGAAGGTAGAAATTACAAAATAGTTACGACATTTTTTTCAGGACCAATCGGTTATAAAAAAGTTTACTAAATGTTTGACAGATTTAGTAACATTACTTTTCGACATAAATTTCACTTCAGTATTTAATGAATTTTATTAATTCTAATCTATGAATATCGTGTTTATCAACAGCGCCATCTGTCGAGTACTTATACCTGTCATTTTGACACTACTGTGTATCTCTACTGAAATACTATAAACACAATAATTGTAACATTTACCCTATAATTCTGCAAATATACCAAAATTCTTCTCTTTAACACATTGCACCTTCACTTGCCCGCCGTGATGACTTTTATATTCAAATTTAGAACTGCACTAACTGTCATCGATGTAAAAAAAAAAAAAGTTATTTGAGTTGCACTCCGCATTGAGTTTATATTTTAATGTGATTTTATGGTTGCCAACCAGTTTAACCATATTGAACATATCTAACGTTTTATGAATGATAATAATTTACAATTTGCTTATCATAAATAATAAATCGAGTTATTTTTATACATTACACGGCACGTTAAGAGTTAAGTGGGTGATGGTGCATTAGAAAAATCAATATGGTAATTTTCAACTTAATAAATTATGCAGTAGTTTTGATCTGGGCAGATTGAGTAAGTAAGAAATAAATAAAGTAGTAGTTCGAATTGACAGAAGTGGGATAGATACGAAAACATGGACTCAATATATGGACTCACAGTAAAGATATGCTTAGACATATGAGTACCTATATTGTTTTGAGCTTGATTTATGCCCTGTTTCGGGAACTTGAAAGCAGTTCATTGTAATTTTTACAAAAATTCAAACTGCAACAGTGACACCACTTTATAAATTATACTTTTATAATAAATTATATAACATTCTTGTAAATTTTATAATTTTCTCTTGCTAAGCTTAGAAAATAAGTAACTATGTTGTTCATCTGCTTCATACCCTCTGATAACCGAAATTAATTACTTTTAAGCCGAAAGAAGAGAGAAAGCAACTTTTTTCTTGTTTTCTGTCGTATCACCTGATAGCCGTAATCGCTGAGTTGTGTCTCTTCCTCGTAGATTTGTATGAGGATAGTAATATAAATGAATTGTAATTTTTGTATAATGTTTAAAAAGTAGTTATAGTAGATGAACTTCAATGATATTCTGAAGAACAGGTATTTTCAATTAAAGGGTAAAATGGTTAACAATATGAAATTATATGATTCAAAGAAATATTTTGGTAATAACTTGGAACAAAGATTTATGGAAATCTTTAGCTTATGATTGAATCTTTTTTAGATAAGACTGCTCTGCCTCTTAGTTAGAAGCGGGGTTAAACGTTGTGAGACTTCAAGAATATATTTTCCTGAAGATCATCTCCGATTTCGGATTTGTTTTGTGGACTGAAATACCCTACTATTACTTTTTATTATAAAAAGAACACTGCCTGTGTCACCTGAAAGTTTTCACGAGTATCTACTTGCTATGAGTTGACAAATATTCCAAGAGTAATAATTCTTATTATCTTAAGAGAAGTGCTTTCTCAAAAATTTAGCTGGTCGGATTCGGCATAAAAATTGTAGGTCCCCTCCATTCCTGACATTACTCGCACACCAGGAATGATTGAGAGTTCTACGCCACTACACCTTGGCTCTCTACGAGCTGTAGCTTCACCTAATTTATTAACTTCCCATATGGAGTCGGTCCGATTTGTGAAATTGAATTTTTTGACAAATTTGGACGTTTCAAGGGGTATCTAGATTCTAGATCCGTCATTTGTAGAGATATGTCTGTGTGTGTGTGACGTACGTTCGTACGTTCGGGATACCATTTTTCGTCCACGGTATCTCAAGAACGGGTAAAGATATCAACTCCAATTAAATTTTGTTCGACAGGTTATAACTTCAAAAGATATGCAGAAAGGACTTTCATAAAAATTTATCAAGCGGTTTTTTCACTAAAAAATAGCAATTTCAAAAAAACAGTAAAAATTTTGGTTTATCGCAAATATCTCAGGAACGGAAAATGCTATTGGCTTCAAATAAATTTTCTTGTATACATTGTGATCCGATACAATTTTTTTATAAGCTTGAAGGAAAGAAACATATCGTTATTTTTTTTAAATAGGAAAACCAAACAAAAAATTTTTTGTTGCACAAATATACAATGAAGGAAAAATTATATTATCTTCAAAACAATTTTCTGCCGTGTGAAATGACGTTTTTGACATCTGGTAACATTTTGGACAAAATCCACTTGACAGTTTTTTTTTTTTTTTGCAAAAAAAAAATTAAAAGTATCAAAAATTTTACCAAAAATAGTTAAAAAATGTTTTTTGATTCGAATATCTCGAGACCTGGCAAAGATATGGACTTCAAATTTATTTTATACATAATACAATTTTAAGTAAACAGTACATTTTTGACACATATAGATTCTACAGTTTTTATACGAAATAAAAAAAAAACTGAAACAAAAATTTTGCAAAAAATGAAAAAAGTTGTTTTTTGACACGAATATGTCGAGAGTGATTTACCATTTTAAATTCCAATTTGTTTTATTTTTTATTTTCTGACAAATATCGATAAAAAAACTAAAACTAAAATTAAATAAAAAATGTCAAATATCTTCAGAAAAGCAATGTATTGACTTCAAATGTATTTTATTAAGAACATATTTTCAATATCTAAATGATAATACAAGAAGACTGCAAAAAATAATAATTAAGTTATTTTACAAGAATTAACACTTGATAACTTTTTTTTACATGGCGATTTATTGCAACAGAAAAACTTAATTAAATTTCAAGTCTCCTAAGTTCAGACGTTATTTCTGATTAAAACATTAAATATTGGTTTTTAGTTCGGGTCTTCTTGAAGTTCGAAGCTATTTTTAAAGAAACTATGTGTAACGTACATATAAGGCAATTTTATTTCAAGCTTTCTGGATGCACTCCCTATTTCAACACCAAAATTTAAGATGTAAAAGTTTAACAAATTTTTCCATGAATGAATAAAAACTGGGCTTGGGCTCAGTTGACCCTCATCAAAATGCTTTTGAATTTATAGGTTTAAAATGACAGGAGAAGTTAGTCCTTTATTGACGAGTTTTACAAAATGTCAGACGGAAATTTAGAACCTTTAAAGGTTTTCCGACCAATGACCTCCCTGAGTCTAAAATAGTAAGTGTATCAAATTAATTTAAATAAGTAAAATTTTCCAACATTGTACACCAAATCAATTTACAAAATAAATAATCCTTTCTAAAAATGCCTCGCCTTTTCCCCCTTAACAAAAAAAAAAATTATCGGCATTCTGATTTCTTAAATCGGTTTTTGGATTTTCTAAATTGCAACCGCGGTACCATAACTCTCCTTTGCAATCGCCTTCTTTAAATATGCATCAGCCTTTCAGCAATCGATGACATCTCCCGCCGCCATATTCGTCGTCATCGTCGTTCGTTCGGTCGCGGTCGGTTGTCGGGAAATATGTTGGTTTCGCGCTATTGCCATTGCCATTCCCTCTGGAACTCTTATGGTAAAGATAGACTATTATAAGCCAACGCTAACGAAAACGGATCGATCACTAAGAATTTTGTAGTGTTTTTTTTTTTTTTGAATTTTTTCTTTTCCCGGTAGGCAGAAGGAACCTGCATTGGCAAGTAAATCACTCGTGGTTGTCGGGATTTAGTAGCCTTCTCCTGGCAGAGGAAAGACACTGCAACTGGTGAGAGGTTAAAATGGTAAAATAAAATAAAAAAAAACACCACATATCGTATCGACTCTTCTTATAAGCGTGTATGTCACACAACTCAAGCCCTGGCTCGGGCTCTGACTCTGATCTGATCTCCATATTGGATATGGGCGGTTCGGTTGTCCATAGCTGGCGATTTGAAATAATTCTCTCTCTCTAAAACCGATCGTTGTCTTTGGATATGGACGATCATGTAGCTACAGTGGAACAAATATTAGAAAAACGAAGTACAATATACATAGTCAATGAGGATAATTTTTAAATGAAGACAAAACTTCGGAGTTTTAACATGGAGTCTGATAAAAATGGGCGTGTCAAAGGGCGATTGATTGAAACAATAGTTTTCGACATTATTTGTCTTGAGATTTTAAGATTCGACAGATATAATATGTACACGCAAACGTGACTGAAAAACGTCAAAATGAATAAAATTTCAAGCCTAGCCAAAATAGATAAATGTCAGTTTCGTCTCGGTATTGTCTCATCTCGTCAGGGTCCCGTGAGAAGAGACCGATATTAGAGATCTTAATTATTTGGATAAGTAGATTATTTTGTCCCACTGTCTATGGGCAGCAACTTCGGTGTGCCGTGCACCATCAGCAAACTAGCAGCCATTGCGCGTTGTGGAATTTTTTTCGGTCAAATTTCCTTTTTTGAATTTCGCGATCGGTATTTTTGTGTATCATTTTCCAAAGATTTTACAGGCATAGGTACTCTGCTGCGGTGCATGTTGAATGTCTCGTTAACTGACGAGGACAACTTGATGTTACTACTTTGGTTAGATACCTTCTGCATAGTATAAGTCTATATGCATAGGTTTACTGATTTCAATTCTATTATAGGTATACTATATGGTTGGTCAGGAGCTTGTCCGTTGAAAGGTTGGAAGTAGAAACACCCCTTCAATAATATTTGATGAAAATGATTTTGGTTGAATTTTGAACTTTAAAAGAATTGCATATCGAATAGCTTTGAGGTGATATGGAAATTTGAGAAAAGTTTGGTGGCAGCCAAAGTCAAAGTGTCTGTTAAAAATATTGGAAATCATGTCTTACATCCTCGTCATTACAAATTTGACTCAGAAGTCTTGATTTGTAATTTCTAGGGTAAATTATGAAAATTGAAATATAGAATGTAACTCAAGACAACACTATTATGACATGATCTGTGAAAATAGAAGTGGCACTCCTGATACAGAACTAACTGGACAATGACAATTTTTAATTGTTTAACACTCGAAAATATAAAAAGATTTAGGATACAAATGAACTCCAACCACACCACACTTTCGTCCTTCATTCGCCAAGTGTATAACGATCTTACATAAATCACTTCCTCTGACGAACCCACATAAATCCGCACATTCCTGACATCGAATGCAGCAAACAAGGACATAATTTGCGTTCGTATTTTGTCATTTGAAAGGTAAATAATTCCCAAAACCTTGAAAAGATGTCTCCGCACAGCGAACAAGGAGCATTGAATTCCTTGAGCCAAAAAAGAATTCCATTTC
This sequence comes from Scaeva pyrastri, assembly GCA_905146935.1. Taxonomy (NCBI): domain Eukaryota; kingdom Metazoa; phylum Arthropoda; class Insecta; order Diptera; family Syrphidae; genus Scaeva; species Scaeva pyrastri. Next base: position 39,179,415 of record LR989927.1, on the reverse strand, counting down.
AGATATTGTTACCATTTGAATTCGATTGCCCGGTAAAGTTCTTGACTCTGACTCTGTCTTTGTCCCTCTCTGATGCAAAGTTAACCATCATCAAGCCAGTTCTGGATGAGGATGATGATGGTAAGCTGGTGTACACAAGAGCTCCTCAAGACACACAAATCGCCGGCCGGTCGGAGGAATTTCAATAGTTGACTCCTGGCTTCTTCATTCAGTTAACGTTTTATTTGCTTTGTTTTCCTTTTCCTTTTTTTTTTTAGTCTTTGAGGCAGACATCTTTGAGATGGAGCACTTTGCTGATTTATCGCTCCATTGTCTTTCATTTTGGCATATATCTCCGATTTCGAACTGCAATGTGAGATGCGATTTAAAGCAGGAGGAGCTGATGCTGCCCAAAAGACAATCATACAACCGACAAAATCGAATCCGATTGAAGAGTGCTGCTGGGTTGTGGAAGCAGTCGTCGTCGTCGTCGTTGTCGTCGCGGTCGGTCGTCTTCGGTCGTAGTCCAGTGGCTGGCTTGGCAGCAGCGTTGAAGGTTTAAGGTGGATATTGGAATTGCTTATGCTCCTCCTGGTTTTTTGTCGTAACTAAGTAAGTACAAACCTCTCTACCAACATAACCTATCGTCAAAAGAAGTGCATAATGCGGGCCATGTTTATTTTTAAGCGCAGCCTATACAGACTCGTAATAATGTGATGTGCAGTATTAAAGTGCGCACTCACGATCTTTTTGTAATACTGCCTCTGCCATACCATAATATTGTCGTCTATAAGTTAAGCCGCTCAGTTTTCGAGACCGCAACCGAGACTGAGACCGAAGCCAAAACGAAACGAATTACATTATTCGATTTAAACAGAAATGATGATGACAAGACAAGACTTTGCTGGGAAATTATTGTGATATTTGCAAATAACAACACTAACTATCAAGAAATTTACTACGAAAGGGCTTGAGATTGAGAGTGGGGTATAGGGAAGGTGGTCCCCTTTTGTATAGTTTTTTGTGAATACATTTTAGAGAGAATCACATCATCGGTGGTAGGCGGTTATAAAATGATTTGATTTGTTCGTATGCCTAACTGCTAATTTGAATTCAAAACAAGTACCTATTTCTCTCTTTTAAATGGGCCTACAAGTCTAGCTCTTTTACAGACAAATTATAAAAATTATTGGGCCGAAATTGACAAAATAAATATTTACTGGTGTGCAGCAGGGTTGTGTTTTGTCACCGATTCTTTTTTTTTTTAAACAATTACTATTAATGATCTTCTAAATGAAACTTGTGATTAATTTTATTATTTCTGTTCAATTCAATGTTCATCAATTTTTGGTTGCTTGAAAAAATATGAAATTGTGTAAATTATGTTTTTTTTCCTCTATTTTAAAATAGAAATAGCACAATTTTTAGTAAACAATACCTATACGTTAATGTTTCGTATACACATTCAACATCCCTAATAAATCCATCAGCATCTCTGAAGAACATATCTGATTAATCGACGATTGAGTTAGTACCACCAAATCGAAATAAAATCAAACACAAAAAATAATAAGAAAACAAAAGTCAAGCAATTAAAATTGAATAAAAAATGTTTTGAAATCAATTTACATTATGTATGTATTTTTCAAAATTTTAATCATTATTTTACCAAATTCATATGAACTTGCAAGCCAGGGATGGCGTTTTAGTAATACAAATTTACAAATCAGTACTTTTACCTTGATTATAAATAAAAAAGTGGCGCCCAAGAAGAGTTTGAAGATATTTGATAATGAAGTTCAGATCAAATAAGATTCAACATCGATATTGTGTGTAAATATCGAAAGAAGACGACTTTTTGAAGAATAAAAAAAAAAATAGTTTAATTCGTGTAAAAGAGAAAACAACAATAAAATGATTTGCATACCTACTGAACAATAAAACAAAATATATTTCAACAACGCAATAAATGATGATCTATCACAAAAAAATGCTTCTTTTGAGATAAGCTAATGGATCATGTCATCCTGTGACCTTTAACTAAATTAATTTTCCTCATTTTGAACGTATGTATGTTTTATTTAAAAGAAAGATGCCAGTAATTGGCATCAATTGGATTCAGCGCTTTTGCTGATTTTACACAACAACTGCCAGCTATCTGCTTCAGCAGTCATATGTATAGCAAAATACATATTTAATTTGACAGTTTGATGTATTTATCACATATATCAACTTCATTTATAAGTGGCGCGCAAAAAGTATCTGATGGTGGGAGACCTATTGAAACGATCGCTAGCTTCTATCTCTATGAAGTCTGATGTTAGATTTTGTAAAGCGATGTGTTGGTTATTTAGTCGGTAGGTTATATCATTCCTTTATAATGCCTGGTTGCTGCGAAGAATTTACACAAATCGTTTTTTTTTTGTCGTAAAGTCAATTCTATGTAATCCCCATTTGGGCGCCATTTAATAATTAGGTGTCGACATTTTTGAAATGCCCCTTTTTCAAAAGTTATAAGACCACGGAAATCCACGGTACATTAATTTTAAGAAGCCACTGTTGCTAAAAAAACTGTATACCCTGACGTTGGGCGCCATTTAGTAAAATACTAATCTTTGTTTGACTTATTTCTAAAATCCTGGAAATGTTTACATAAACAGACAGCTTAAGAATACTGATGTCCAAGTTTGGTCGTCATTTAGTGTATAACAAAGTTATTTGTCCACACCCGGGCGCCATTTATTAAAAATTCATTCTTTATTCGGCTTTATTTTCTAACCAGGCATTAGTTGTTGTGTTGTGACTTTCTGATCATCTGAGTGGACAAGAATTGAGATTGAGGTTAGAAACCACAGATAGACATTCCTTTTCAACTGAAGGCTGTGATGCTTCACCACCAGGCCGGCCACCACTGACACATCTTCACTCACAATGCCTAGACAGTTTGAATGCTGATTTATTGTTTATCTAATAAATTTTTATGCAAGAGTGATATATTGTGAATGTCTTTAGATTTTCGTTAATAAACAAACGAGCAGAATTAAGGAGAAGATCTCCATATTGATTAATCTACATGTATAAATATTGTGGTATGTGACATAAGGACACAAGAAGTGGCTTCTATTACGAGAGGGGAGTGAAAGATAAGACATTTCCTTTTTTAAGGTGTTGTTTTGACGTCAAATTCATTTTTTCAGAGAATTTTAAACACATTATTTCAAAAGTCATATTCAAATTCAAATTTGAAAAAAAACAACACATTTTCAAGAGCGCATAAATTTTTCATTACCTACGCTCTCACATCAGAGCCTAAAAATTAATTGGCCAACATTGTAAACAAATTTAGCCAAACTCCAACTGTGCATTTCAATTTATCACCCAGTCTGCTACCAAATATATAAATCCATCATCATATCATGCTTTCTTTTATAGGTTATAGCTCTCCCCACATAATCATCTATCAATCAACTCCCATGCATTTAATTTTGGAAAATGTTTTCCAAAAAGGAAAAAAATGTAATTAAACAAAAAATACGTAACTCACTTCCGTTTTTAAATTTGTATTTCGTCATAAAAAGAAATTTTCAAGCGAAGAAAATCTTTCTAGAAATTCGAATTGTCATCGAGGCAACAAATGTTGCCAAGACCAAAAATTAGCAACATGTTCATGTATATTGCTAAGTCAACAGCCTGTCGCAACATTTTTGGGTTTATCAATTTTTTTTGTCCACACAAAAACATTGTGAATTTCTGCAGATCGTATACTCGTACAATGTTTATTTGAAAACCAATTATTTTCAAATGTTTACAGATTCCCGCCGTGATCTGCAACACATTTACGACTCAATATTCGATTTGCGCACAAAATAGCTTTTCAAAAGTAAAAAAAAAAAGATTAAAAAATTGGTATGCTTCGAACAAAACGCACAACACTTCATTGGGCCATCAACTCAATTGGATGGTTTTCGTGTTTTATTTTGATGGGCCATTTGTGTCTATGGTCTATTTGCATTCCAACGGAGAGAAAAAACACAGGCCCGTAGATCTAAATACTTATTTTGATGCAAACAATTGTTTTTAGAAAATCTAATGAGAATGAGTATGAAAATTGAGGATTTATCATAACATAAAAGGAAGACAGAATTCTGCTGTAGAAAAAACACTTGACATGTAAAAAGTGGTACACGATAAGTATAAAATGTCAAAAAACTGATTACAAGGAGTAAACTTTGAATATCGAGAAGAATTTGCTAAATTTTGTAAAAAGCTTTCTTGAACATCAGAAACACGATTGTGGCATATTGACAATTTTGATGGTATCACATTTGTAGATCTGTCCTATTTGCTATAAAAATTCCGATAAATGAATAGTAAGTATCAGAAATATTAGAATTCAAATAGGGCTGGAAATGAGATCGGTATTGATCGCGTATTGCTTTCGCGAAAAGCCGTAAAGAGATGATACCACTAAAAACGCATTTCAGGTTTCAAAAATCAAAATTCATCAGATACACGTAATTTTTACTTTGGAAAATATGTTTTAACCTCCCATTGACTTGCAATCCGATCGGATCTGTCAAATTAAAAATGTGGAAGTCCTAGAAATCTTAATCCATCACGATTCCAAGACAAGACTCGAAACAATTTCTCCTAACAATTTTGTCTAAAATCTGAAAACAAGCTACCCCTTTTTTTGACAGCCCTGCTCATTAACAAAATACCAAATCTTGATATCTCCATCAGCATTATGATCATTCAATTTATAAGACGATCTCTAAACTTCCCTCTCACACGATCGATCGATATGATGATGATGGGTTACTCTCAACTCAAGATTTGCCATCATCCAGCAGGTGCCAATGGATATGAAGGAAAGTTGTTGCAGTTTGCTTGCGTTAAAATAATAATTTCCTCAACCAAATTCAAAAACAAAAATCGAAGATAAGAATCCATCTCCATCCAGATCTGGCCAGAGCAGGAGCACGAGCACGAGCAGAGCCCAGGGAGGCACCCAACCCATCATCGTTTTGACGATCAAGTGTTTGGATTTCTATATTGCAACATGTCTATCGGTTGGTGGTGGCTGATGGATGATTTGTTTATTTTCACTTTGCCGACCCGGAGTGTGTGTTTTGGAAATACCAAAACTATCACGAGGGGGTAGAAAATAAATTTCGAAAAATTAACAATAATTTCCGTGTCTATGGGTAATTTTTTTGGTCAGTTTTTTTTGTTTTTTTTGGTTTGTTGTTTTCTTGAAGAGAATAGTTTTTTGGTTACGATAATGATGATGATTATGATACTACTTTGGAAGAAGATTGTTTTTGTTTTTGAAATCGAGAAAAGTGCAAGATGCTGTTGGATGATTTGAAACAGTTGGAGTTTTTCGAAAATATTATAATATACATTTTTCAATTTTACTACGTGCAAGTTGATTGTTTTGAAAGGAATTGTATTTTTTGTTGGTAATTTGTTCTTTATTATTTTTTTTTTTAATTTGGTGAATTATGAACGATTGGGATTTTTGTTTTTGAATTATTTTGAATTATGAAGTGATTTACAGTAAAATCGACAATGGGGGGTGGATAGAAATTATGGTATTCTGTATATCTGTTCTGTTGGGATGTGTTTTGAAATTAGTAAAAACAAATAGAGGCGATAAAAGTTGAGTATTTTTTTTTTTTTTGAATAAATTTATTTTATTACAAAGAACATCAAATTAGTGAATAAATAAATATTGAAAGCCTTGGCATATAAATCATGAGTTTGTTAAATAATTAAAAAGAATTTCAGGGATAACATTCTGTATAAGGAAAAAACTGAATATAAATCTGGCACATTGCAAAATGATGTACAGATGTATTTAAGTTACACATTTTGACCCGCAACTTACTTCCTTGAAATTTCTTTCTTCTGTCATCAAAGAGATGGTAAGATATAGGTAATAACTTTTATAAACTCCTTTCAGCCAAGTAAAGTTCTTCAATTGATTTATGATCGATTCATAAAGAAACGTGTCCCAATTATCCTTCCTTTATGGATGAACAGTAGTTCAAGTCTTATAAAAAGGTGGACTCAAAGTCAAAAAATAGTTTTAAAAAAGGAATAGCAGTCTTAAGAAAGTTTTATCAAAATCGCAAGAGTTGTTTTCAAGAACAATAAATTGCAGATGAGCTATGTTAATAGCTTTTTTGGATGTGAAAATTCAATTGGTTTGAAGCTTAATTTCGATGCATCCATATGAATTTTGTTCTTCTTGTCATTGAATTTCTGCCACCGTTGGTGCCACTGTATATTCTGCATTATGACACTGTCGCAGCACCCTACATGCATCTCAGGAGATGCGTTCAAATATATAAATATTCAAGTCCGACAACATCAAACTGAAATCTGATATCCGGATGTTTTTCTAAAGCGTTAAATCATGAACTGGCCGCATATATCTCGAACTTATGGCAATTTATTAGCAAAAATTGACGGATCCTTGTGAGAGATATATAAATATGTATGAGCAGAACAGATCTCTCATCTCTGATGCATCTTCTCTCATCCGTTTTTTTTTGTCAATCAGCGAGTGTTTGCTGCAGTGCAGTGCAGTTTAACGATGCAGTGCAGTGGAGTGTGTTGTAAATTTGATGCACTGATGCTAAAGGTGATTGCCAAAGGTTTCCCTACATACAATTGTATCTATATACATATGAACATTCCTTGGATACGCAAGTAGTCTCTCTTACAACGCACGTGAATCATTTTTGAAGGCAAATAAATTTTTTTTTAATAAATAAATGCATTTACACTAGTAGGTAGATGAATACATACATATGTATATTCCGAATGTTTTATGTGATGTGTACTTTTTTTATTTTTTTTTTTATTTTTATTGAATTGTGTTTATTGCCATTTTTGGCCAAAAAATATATTATGACGCAAAACCGAACAAATAAAAAGGAGAATGCAGAATCAAATTTATTGCTGTCACAGGACGAGATTCAATTTGTGTCTCGTTATTTATTTGTATGTGTATATCCGAAATGCGGCGACACGGTGATAAATAGTTTCAGTGGATTAAAGTTTGTTTGTTGATTTGTTTTTTTTTTTTTTTTAATAATTTTACTTTGTTTTAAGAATTGTTTTTTTTTTTTGTTGTAAAATTTTTTTAACTGGCCAGAAAATATAGTGACAAATTCTTCCCGATTTATTGGTGAAGCGGACACGCCGCAGGTGGGGTATTGAAGTACTTTGAAAAATTGTTTTTAAATTGTATTATTGAAAATGTAACAGTGGAAATATTTCGCCATAACTAGAGCTCTTGATCGGCTTGGACTGGCCACAAGACGAGACCTTTGATAGTCTCGTCTCGGTCCTGCCAAAAAATGTCAGACTTACATATCTCGACCTAAGCTTTGATCTTATATAAATGAGTCTCATGTCGACCCCACTTAAATCCCTGTTATCACTCTTTTCGTAAAAAAATTGATCAGGATTTCTATAACATCAAAGTTGACAGTAGACTGTGAATAGCGTACAATATATAAAGAACCATATTTTGACACCAAATGTCAGATGATACTTTGGAGTTTTAAAAAAAATGCTATTTGAACAAGTTTTGCTGAAATATCTTCTTACTTAGCTAAAAGCTGTTTTATTATAGCAATGATCCAATCTGGATTAGAACAAGGAAAATAAAACAACTCGGATCATCATTATGTTATTTTTGTATTTCAAATCTAATTTTTGGATCTAAAAAATAAATCCAAGCATAAAACAGGATTTCGTTTTGTTGTTGTAACATTAATAAATAGATGATCTGATCTGGATCACAGGGAAAATAAAACACAGCTAAAGAAGAGTTTAGGAGACTTTGCTATTCAGAAAACTTTGACCAATACTTTGAAACTCAGAAATGATCAATAAATTTAAGTCGGTAAATTTTAATACCTATCTTAGAACTGAGTGTAACAAATAGTAGAACCTCGTAAGCATGATCCTAATATTCGGTTTTTCAACAGTAGAGACAAAATTTGAATCCACAGACGCAGTATAAAATGTTCCCGTGGAAGTGAGACAAAGAAGTGCCCGTAGTGTAGAGAATATTGCTGCCGCTGAGGCTTCAGAACGCAAGAACTAAAGCCGCTTGGCCACCAGAAGCATCGCATGTTCGTGAATTGGGCTTAGGTACTCCATGAGTCATCATTGCATCCCGAAAAAATTACGGTTTGGTGTGGTTTATGAGCCGGCACGGCGTCGTCATTGGGCCGTACTTCTTCCGTCATGATTAAGACCGGCATGTTACTGTGAATGGGGATCGCTACCATTCAATGATTACCGAATATTTTTGGCCCCTATTGGATGATATGGACTTGGAGGACATGTGGTTCCAACAGGACGGAGCCACTAGCCACACAGTGAATGTCACAATCAATTTATTGGAAATCAAGTTTGGAGAACGTGTTATCTCTCAATATGGTCCAGTCGCTTGGACGCCTCGGTCGTGCTATTTGACGCCGTTAGACTATTTCCTGTGGGGCTACATCAAGTCTATAGTCTATCTCTATGCCAACAAGCCAGCGACGATTGATGAACTTCGTACGAATATCAAACGTGAAATTGCAGAAGTATCGGCCTATTTATGCTTGAGAACAGTCGTAAATTGGGTTCAGCCAGCGTCAGGACTTCTGCAAGCGTGCCCTTGGTGGCCATGCAAAAGAAATCGAGTTCCATACATAATGGAATCGAACGTACTTTCGCAGAAATAAGGAATTTCGTTGATATCCAAAACAGTTTTGTTTTATTTAAAAAAAAACTTTTGTAGCGCTCTTATTGAAAAACCGTTTATTAAGTAAGACTACGCCAACATTAGGTCTCTGATTTTTATCTCTTCAAAATCTGCTTCCACCATGTTAGAAGATGTGCATGGGTACAATGACATTTAAGTTTTACTTCTGTCAATATCTTATCAAAGAAGGGCGTGGTTCATTAACTTTTTACACCACACCGAAAAAAAATCATTTTATAGTTTTTTACCCGCCTCGAAACGAACTAATAAACGTTTTTCTTTGTTCTCCTTTCAATTTCCCATACCATCACCTGAAGTCGGTCTCCTCCTAGCCATGAGCTTTTGAACATCATTATAACTCGAATTAAGAGACAAGTCGAGACGAGACGAGACAAGTCATTCAATTGAAGATTGTGTTGTCGCCTTAATCACGTCTCTGTGTAAAGTTGAACGGGCCATCGAAGCCGAGCATCCTTCCCTCCTATGTCGTTCCATTTTCCTCTTACACTCTCACCACCACTCTTCTTTCACTTCTATTTTTTGGATAGAAAAATGTGACCAAAAAACTTTCGTCCGTTCGTTCTTCTTCGCACGATTCCATTCTATTCTCTTTGGTCAGCGTTTAATTAAGCAGTCAGTTCAGGGTCGCAGATTGGATCGGAATTATAGCTCATCACAGAGACCCGGGTGGTTCACCCTTCATTTTTATAGCTTCCACCGGTGCGGAGCGGCGGCGCGGCGGTGGTGGTGGCCATCAGTGTTGGTGCTTCTGCTTCTACTTCTACTACTGCCGCTGCGCTGCCTTGATGGTTGTGTCTGCAGTAAATAATTGGTAGCTATTCGTTTCTTTAAGTTATAATTAGATGCCCCATAATGATGATGGCACATTTTTCTCTCTATCATCCTGCCCTTCACTCTCCGTACTCCATCAACCAAGCCAGACTAGTTCTGTTCTGTGGTGAGGCACATCCACTGCCACTCTGAGCTTTGGCCCTGATGCCATCGGTCATGTGTCCATCTGTGGGTTTATCTGTTTCGGTTTTCTGTCTATGTCCAGATAGAAAATATTGGTATGTTGGGATGAATTGGCCAAATAATGAGCAAGGGTGGGTAATGTTGCACCTTAAGGCAAAGAATCGAAATGAAACATCGTACATATAAAGATTCCAAACCAGCTCCAGTTCCAGTTCCAGCGAAAACATGATACATGATGATGTTGCTACACTGCTGCTGCTGCTGCTTTGGATCTATCGGTAACGTCTGTCCGATGTTGATGGGACTCTATTTGGACGCGGCATAGCGGTGGCGGGAACGACGACCACGACGACGACGACGACACGGTAACAGTGGTAGTGGTCTTTAATTTTACGTGCATGTCGCTCATTATTTATAATGTCATCAGTTCGTGTTTTGAGGAACTAAACTATATGGCACCGCAAAATAGGACGGATGGGAAATGGGATGGATGTAGCCAGGAATGATTATTATGCTGACGATAGAGTGGCATCCTGCGACGAACGGAAGAATCGAAAGAAATGACGAAAAGAAGACGTTAAGGACGTGATGTAGTTAAAGCTTAATATGTTCAGTTCAGTTGATTATGATGATGACCAAAGAAGGGCGGTCTTGCTGGGCTAGCGAAATTGCAGAATTTCAATTCTTGCAAAGGAATGCGTGATGCAGTGAAATTAAAAGTTGTTTTCTTTTTATATAGAAAACGAGACTGAAAACCTTAAATAATTACAAAAAAAATTTTTGAAGACACGGTGATTTCAAAAATAAGAGCAAAAATAGCCAAGGCACAAATCTTTAGGTAGTTTTGTCGATAGAAAGCAAAATGTTAGCTCCTAAATCTAGCAAGAAAAACGATGTGTATAATATCCTATCTTGAGAGTTTCAAGGCTGCTAAAGAAGACAGTGTTATAAATAAACTACGGTACAGATCTCGAATGTAGAACCAGACACTTTTAATTGTGTCACACCCGATCATTACCATTTACCACCCACCTCTTTGTAACAAAATTATTGAACGGCTTGATGGAGCTTAAGAGGTAGATATAGCAGTACTAAAAATAAATGCGTAAAGGATATTCCTCAATTTAAGCTAAGTTTCAGACGAATAAGCTCTTCCGGTGGTGTGTAGAACATCAAGTCTCTTAAATTCAGAATGTTTAGATACATCTTATTTATTTACAGCCTTTTGTTACTCAAATTACTGTCCACTGAAGTGTCACTTGGCGATTTCGATAAAAAGGAAAAACCAACTAAACTGACAACCCCTTAACACACATTTCAGTCTCTTTCTCCCAGAATATACCCTTCTGACTTATGTTTTGCTTTATCGGTCGACAGTATATGTTCAAGATGAACCATGAGTCTTTTCAACAATGCCAAAAGGCTCAACCACATATCGCTGTCGTTTACAAGAAGAGATCAAGGAATGCGTGTGAATTGTCCTTAAGCAATTTTCCACATTAAACTCTTTTCAGCCACGTCACACACCGACAAGCGACAACGCATATAACATCTACAACTACAACAGTACACATTATAATATGTGAAGCATTTTATTAAAATGAAACAAACACGCGAGACATTCATATGTTGCGTATACACGCATATGTCGGCGATATTTTTCTCCTATGTATGTATGTATGTTCACGCATATTACAAATAAAACTGACAGACGTTTTCCACGATTGTAATATGTTAAGGACATGACAATGTCTTGCCTATAAACTCACTTCGCAGTTCACATTTATGTAAATAATAATGTGGACATGGACAGGAGCGACAGGACAGAGAATGGGTGGAGGTGGGAACTTGTGTGAAAAGACACACTGACATCCTTTTTTCTGCCTTTTATTTCAATTTAAGCATCTTCCTTGAAATATAAATAAACTAGATATGTGGTGTAATGAAAAGAATCCTTCACATTATGGAATTTGATTCAAAGAGGAAAAAATTGAAGAGCGTCTTAAAGGTTTGACGTTTATATAAAGAAGTCCTTGCGGAGTGGAAACTATTCCGTGGCTCAAGAAAGAAGAAGGTCTAATGTTCTAATCAAAAAACTTTAAGCACTTTGACTAGTTGATTTGATTCGAAGGGTATCCAAGACAAGACGATGACAAAACTATGTACTTTAGATCGACTTTTTCCAAACTCTTCACTCTCATATTATTAAGTCTTTTTTGATCTTACACTTTTAACAACGTATTTTGGCTTCATATTCATAAGAAACCCAAAATTTCTTTTTTTAATAATTCCAAACGCTTAGAAATGGCTTAAATATGGTAACTCCATTAAATACGGCCACTCTAATTAACGAAAACCTCTATTTCCTATAGAATTAGCAATTAAGACATGCTAAATAAAATCTACATACTAGATTTTAATGCAATTTGGTCCTATCATAAATGTAAAAAATGGTCACCCTAATTATATTTAATCTGATTTTTAAGTAATTCTAATATTTTTTTTATTAAATGTAAGTTTATTTAAAAGAATAAAATCACCATCCTCAATAAAAAATATGGTCACTCTAATTCTTTCAACTCTTTTCCCAATGGCTTCTGATCCAACAAATTCACTATACAACTTTCGCTATCTTCACATATTTTAATTAATTCTGTCGATTAATCGTTGATTTATTACGAGTAGCTGATGCTGACCATCAATTTCGATGAGTTGTATAAATCCAAGTTGTTTTGGTAGGAGTACAAAAAGTTCTATACACGATGCGATGCGATGCGATGATGATGGTGATGATCCCAACACGCTCTCCTCAATTATGATTTGAGTTAAGAAAATAAGGAACATGTTTTCTATATGAAAAATCTCTCGTCCATTTCAATGTCTTATTAGACGACGACGGACGGACGGACGAATATATGTATATAGGGTGTGATGTTGTATGCTTTATTTTTGCTTAATAAATTGGCCTTATGATTGCTTGATGTGGTTTGGTTTGGTTTAGTTTAGATACAAAAATATCTAATTTCTTTACTAATTGAGGCCATCAGTTGGCACAGCTATTAATATGATGACAGCCAATGCCGCAAGTGATGCATGGATAACACGTTTCTCTCACTCAAAAGAGTTTCTATGTTTTTTTTTTCCTGTTGTTGTTTTTGATTGCTTCAAAACTAAGCAAAAGTTTTTCTTTTCGAATTCAAAAAAAAAAGAAAAAAAACTTTCATCCTTGGGCAAGATGATGGCGTTGATGATTTTGATGAGTGGGAGTTGGACATCATCAGGGATAAAGTTTTCCTTCATTTCATTCAGAAGATGGACAGCAAAAGTTCATTCGTTCTTGATGGCTCTAAATGAGCGCATCATTTTTAAATTGGGAGTTGAAATGAAACAAAAAAAAAGGGAGTTGCCACACCAAACTAAATTTATTAATTTATTCATATAACTATCAGTACATGGTTTTATAAACTGAAAAGTCGACGAAATAATTATTTCTAAAGTAGTTAAGACAGTTTTTTTAATATTTGTTTTCTATGTATTCTATGTTTTTTGTTTAAATTTATCTTTATGATATAATTTAATTTATGCTGTTAACCAAATTTTTATATGCGATGTTTTCTATGTATTTATCATTTCTTTCAGCTTATTTAACTAATCAGAAAATTTTGTTCATAATTAGTGATTTATCAATTAATAATTTTCCATTAATCTGTCATTAATTACTTTTTAAGATTGTTTTTAAAATATTTAATCCCATCAATTTTAATCATTAGGAAAATATTTTCTATGTTTTTTTACCAAATTTATAAATAAAGCAAAACACCATCTAGAATACTTTGTTGGTGTATATTTAGGATCTCCTTATTATACATCATTCAGTTATATTTAGGATCTTCTCATTCAGTTATTACATTTTTAACCTATACATGAGATTACTGCTAGATAAAGAAAACATAGAAAATCTATTCAAAGACAAAATTTTAACTATTATTGCTACTTAGCGGCAAATTAATGAACATTTCATCGGGGAGAGCCTAAAATCCATTTTAAAGAAGTAATATTAAATAGTAGAGTAATGAAAATCATAGAAAACATAGCATGTTTTTCTTTCCAAATTTATAAACAAAGAATAACACCTACTAGAATACTTCTTTTCGTGCATATTTAGAGTCTCCTTATTTTCCATAATTCAGTTAGTAAATTTTTATTCTTTACATGAGATTACTGCGAGATTAAGGAAACATAGAAAATCTTTTCAAGAACAACATTTTAACTGTTACTGCTACTTAGCGGCAAATTAACGAACATTGAATTGGAGAGTGCCAAAAATCTACTCTAACGAAGTAATATTAAATCATAGAATAATGAAAAAAAACATAGAAAACATAGCATGTTAAATGACACATTATGACTTTCTAACATCAAATCGTGACAGTAACAACCTCTCTACTTCTAATTATTATTCTTGTCAATGATATAAAATTGGTAATCTAGCAAATAACATAGAAAACATTGCAGATTATAATGTCTACTTAAATATTACAAAATTCATTTAAGTCATTGCTTTTTTTTAAACCAAAAATTTGTCGGAAGTATACATTTTTAAATCTCCAACCCTTTCCGCCGGTCGTCATTATAACTTGTAGATATATTTGATTGAAATGCGACTCCATTATGTCAGCTAAAAGGTCATGTCCGCATGTTTATAGCTGCCGCGTGCGCTTCAATGACTTTTTGTATTTTTGATATTTTTTTTTTTTTTTTTTTGAATTTCCAGGAAGTTTATTTGAAGATAAATACAAGACACAATTTTGTGCTGTGCTCCTCCCCCTATACCTTCGGCATGACGAACAAAAAAAAAAACCTAAAATAAGTTAAGACTCCACAACAGTATTGTACCCACGTCACCTATAAATCACTCCATCGTCGACCACAAATCACTCTACGACAAGTTTCCAACAACAGGAATACAAAAAAGAAGCAACAAAATAAAAAAAAACGAACAAAATGTCCATTGGTTTCCAAGAGGAGCAGCTCAAACTTGAGGAAAAGGGACACTCTTCTTCTTTATACCAATATCTCTTGGTGAAATACCTGAAGGCGAGCAAATCGAATGCTTCAAATTTTAGGGACATTTTTGTTGTTGTTGTTGTTCTTTATTTTTGTTGTCCTGAATCTCTTTTTCGTAAAATGTATCTCAACTTGAACAAAAATCCACGGGAAGAATAGGGATTCTGGAGAAATGAAGTGAGCGGTGAAGGCGCGACTCGACGGCCGGCCGGCAGTGAGGAGAATGAGGCATTCAAAATAATATAGAATGCAGCAAAAGTTTGTTCTTCATCAACAACTCTGTGCGGACACAATACGAGTAGGTATAAGAACACCAGGAGATGCCCAAAAGATGTCCAACATCAGCATTAAGACGAAGTACCAAAGATTCATGGACCATAAAATCGCATTTAAAAAAAGGGATACAAATATCTCAGAAGAATAAAAAAAAAAACTACTTTAAGCCGCCGATTCGGGTGAATACGTGCTGTAGCTGTGCTGCTGATGCTGAGCTAGCTGTATCAAGATGTGTGCTCTCTTCTCTGATTTAAAGGAAGTTCCGATCTGGCATCTCAAAAAAAAAAAAACAACACAAAATCAGGAAAGGAATGTAGTCCTTAAGGACTATTCTCTACTCAATTGAAAAGCATCTAGAGGGTTGCTTTTTTTTTTATTTAATTTTTTGTGTTTCTTTGGAAACCTTAGTTGCACTGAAAATCGAAGCTTTATGTTTGTATAAAGTTTCAAAGGGAAACACGGTGATGAACTCGGCCTTCAGAGGTTACTTAAATGTGAGTGAGAAATTAATTTGTGTGTCTTATCGAATTTGCTGGATTATAGACTGTGTACTCCGTGTATAGAATTCGTTTTTGACCTTTGGTTTACAGATTTGTTAAGTTGATAACTTTATAGCCTGATAATCTTCTTCAGCTTGGGTGCGGGACCTTAGTACCGCTTATGTGATGGGATATTAGAAAATAATCTTTAAGGTCAACTCTTGATCAAAAAAAAGTTAATGTTTTGAGGAATTCGATTTTAACTTTTGATTTGTGGGATATTTAAATTAAATCCCTTTAATCCTAATAAAAGATGCACTAGTGTAAGAAGTTGGTCAGGTAAAGATATTTCAAATAATTTTTAAGAATTCTTGTCGTAGACATATCTAGGTTTTTTTTTTTGCCACACATTATTTGTGGGATATTGAGCATATTATCAGTGGGATATTCAAGAAAGAAAGTAATACAATTTTCAAAAATTCAACAAGCTGTACATCAGTAGGAATCTATATGCTCTTCGTAAGAAATTCAATTTATGTGAGATTGAAAGGGCGTTCGAATATGCCACATACATATAAGATGATATTATCGTAGAACTGAACATCTTTTTTAGTTTCTGAACAGATATCTGCCAGATACTGATCAAATATCTCACGCATAAAGCTCTACGAATCTGGAGCCTAATATTTTTGTTTAAGTTCTTAGGTGATCTTCGTGATTTCGGATTTTGATGAACTTTTACTTTTTGCAAAAATATCCCACAAATTTTCATCCTTTTATCTGACGTTTCGTAACCCCAATTCCTACTTTTCTATTCAATTTAAATTCATAACTAGATCCAATCAAGAATAACATTTTTCAATGGTTAAAACTACTTATCCGGACAAAAGTCCACAATCACCGTCAAATCAACACGCACTATAGCACTAAAATCAAGATTTAAAAAAATGTCTTCACTCCGCAGCCCCCTCCCCGCCCCCGCGCAATAGGGGCCTATTCAACTGTCTCCACCGACCGACCTCAACAATGCATATTATAAATGGAATTGAAATATCAAAAGACAACATTCAAAAAGTAATTTTTAATCGAAATCGATCCGAAAAGTTCTCAAAAGTCTTGAATGAGGGCGCAGATTTGATTTGGACTTATTGTGGACATTTTGATTGATTGACACCTAAACATAACACATTTGATCGGTGGGCGCTGTGCTGGTGTATGTATACGTTTGGTCTTGGGTTTATTATTATTTTTATTATTATTACTTTTTTGTGGTATGGTATGGTCATTTCTATAGAGACCACTTGTCTGCGGTTGATATTTATTTAGGCACTCTCTCAATCTGAATCTTGTGAGCCGCAAGCAAAGGAAATCCCATGAGAAGTGCGCCCGGGCTGCGTTGCGGATTGATCACACATGGCCTCGAGTGTGATCGATTGATCTGTCAATGATATTTTTATTTTTGTTGCTTTATTTATTTTAATTTTTTTTTATTCTGGAATGAAATCAAAAATATTTTTCAAGTGATGGATTTTGATTGATTGAAGAAATGATTTCTTATGATCTGGAATGACTTTTCAAAAAAAAAAAATATATATCACACACTCAAGACAGTCAAGAGTGTTGTTGGGATTTGTGCGGCTCTGCTGAAGCGTCATATTCAAGTTGCCACTCTGACACTTCTCTCGGTATTTTTTTTTGGGTGATGGCTTGAGATTTGAGTGTATTTCGTTGTAATTAAGAGTAGGGCCCGTGTCTACGAAAACATTTGGGAAGCGTGACCACAATTATACATAATTTTGTACATATTTAGTTCTTTATTCCAAATATTTTGAAATTTTATGTAAATAGTTCGTAAGGGATGTGGTTTTAAATGAAATCTGAAAAATCGATTAAAAGAAAATGTGAGAAATTCACAAACCCCCTCCCCCAGTAGCTACTGTCTTTAGTAAATATTTTTAGTTATCAAAATAAAAATATGAATTTATGTCACTATGAAAAAAATGATTAAAGTAAGAATTTCTTGAGTCAGCAAGTTTATGAAAATTTTGTATAAAGCTTGCTGGAAAGGTGATCATGATCAATTAAAAGTCAACAATATTACTATGGAAAGATGATTATGAATTTGATTGTACTTGTTAATGAATTGAAAAAAATAATCAAAGAAATTGGTAGATCGAGATAAATCTAATTCTGCTACCACTTTCTGTAGGGGATTACATTATTTGTGTACAGTTCAAACCATCATATCAAGAAACTATAAAATCCAAATTGTATAATTTTCTGAACAACTCCAAAAATGTTTCTCCAAAAAAGCCAGAAACATCAAAAGAAATATTTTTGGACAGTTAAGGATCTTACGTATTAACAACCTTAAAAATTGAATTTATCCTAAAAATAAGGGTGAACGAAAAGTCATTGGAAATTTATAGCTCTTCGTTTATTGCATATTCACAAAATAAGGCTATGAAGGGAAATAAGTTCCAAGAAACTAAAGCTATGCACAGACGATTGTCAGATCTTACAATATTGTTAGATCTTACAATATTGTCAGATCTGACATTGAAAAAACTCTCTCAAAATGTCTTACAATCGTCTGAACACACAATTTTGTCTGACAATATTGTCAGAAACCTCATTGTCAGGTAATTGTCAGACGAGAATCTAACAACAAATTGTCACGTGTCTTACAATCGTCTGAACACACAATTCTTATCATTGTCAGGCGATTAGGACATTGTCAGACTCATTGATCATTGTCAGATATCTTTGTTTAAGACATCTTACAATTGCTGACAATTTCTGTATTTTCATATACTAATGGCATTTTCAATTGGCAATCTGGAAGCAGATAAAAGCGTTAAATCGGGCAAAAATGACAGTTCTGATTCTGAAAAAGAAAAGATTTCTCATCTGAATTTGAAATCAGAAGCAAAAACAGAATCACTCACACACTCAAAATATCTTAACAATTGTTCCTAATTTGTTAGAAACATTGTTGGAGTCGTCTTCCTCATCTTCTTCATCAAAATTATACATACATATTTACATCTTCCATGTTTACGAGTACAGGACAAAAAACAAATTAAATTTGGCGCGTTCCGTACATAAATACACATATGTAGTTGACACATGTCACACTTTACCATACAGTCACACCAAACTTCAAATTTTTCAGAATTCAGAAAAAATGTTTAATTGGGATTCTGCTTCTAATTCCAATAACGGATTGATAAAAACGACATAAATCTATCTGCCCGAACGTGCTGTGTGTGCCTTTGTAGTTGTAGAAGATGCTGCCAGAATTAGGTGGTGCAATCATTACCACATGCTTACCATCGATTGCTCCGGTGCAGTTCGGAAATTGCCAAAGTGCATTAAATTTTCTGGCAACATCATCCCAAGCTTCTGGTGTTCTTGCCGTTTAGAATTGAATACAGATTTCAGTATATTCGTCTGCACACTGCATTTTGTAGTGAAATAAAATTTACCTGCAGAAATTCGTCCACTATCACTTTGTAAATGACATCTAAAACTTCTGGAATAATGGACGGGATCGTAGAAACAGGAATTCGGAACAGGAACTGAAGAGAGAGAAAAGAATCGCCAGTAGCTAGGTAGCGCAATGTCAATGCAAGTCGCTCACCCGCTGAAATGCTCGAGCGCATATTCGTGTCTTGCTTTTGAATGTGTGGACTCACCAAAGCAAGAACATCGTCGAATTGCTTAGAATCCATTCGCAGAAAACTCCGATACAACTCCGGTTTTTCATCTCGCAATTTGACAAGCAATATAGAATATAAACTTTCCTGATGTCGACGAGCCACCCAATTCTTCGTCCAAACACTTCGACTTTTTTGTGGTAATTCCTCTTTCTCGCCGTCTTCGAACACTTAGGCCGTTAGAGTAGTTGCAATGACAATATTTTCCATATTTATTAAAATTATTTTCATTCAAATTTCTACACCGACCACTAAGAAAAAACTTTTAATTTGTCTGACAATGTCTGCCAACGGATCGACCAATTTTTCGTAAACAAATATCTTCCAATGACAATTTTCACCCTGAAAATATTTTCAGAAACGTCGTTGTCAGAGAATTGTCAGGTAACTATATGACAATGATAATTGTAAGACTTTGGGACAAAATCTGCCAATTGTGTGAACAGACAATTTTTCATTGGAAGCTATTTGGCTATTTTCCACAAATTGTCAGAGCACTGACGGATCTGTGGTTTTTAGAAATAAATTCACATAGTATAAAAATCGCACTATTGCACAAGTGAGAACTTAGTCCCTCAGTGGACTTAGTTCCTGGGGACTTATTTCCCTATACCAAAAAAACCATTCAAAAGCTCGTTTAAGCTTGATTTTGGAAATATTCTGGTGTACCTATAGATAGAACTACAAATATTTGATAATTTTCATAAATGGTTAATGAATCTAAAAGATATTTTTTTAAACGTTTTATTTGCTTAAAAATTTCTGAAAATAATTGACCTTTTTGATAAAGTTGTGACCTTCTTATTATGATATACTTTTACTACGACCATCAAATTTATAAATTGCTAAAATCCTGGAGCTAAACTTCTTTTTTCTAACTGTGAAAATGTAACCAGAAAGAGAAATGTCAAAAAAAGTGTTTAAATTGACAGATTTCTATTTGTCAAAAATTATTAAAAACCATTATTTCAAGCTGAATTTTAAGGTAATGTGGCAATGAATCTGTATTTTCTCTTAAGCAAACATGTGTGTATATTTATGGGATATGTTAACAGATTACATAAATTAAATTTTCAACGTTCTTTAAAATTGTAACAATAGACAACCAGTAAACTAAGGAATTGCATTGAACTCGACAAACATCTGGTACCTTTTAAAACTTCTAGAGCATATGAATTCATAAGTCTTAAAAATCAGCAGGCTTTTCGCATTCTAATGTAAATGACACTTCTCTATTTTTTACGAAACCAAACAAATAAACAATACCATTTTTTTCTATTTTGCAATCGCAGAACAACCCAACCCAAACATCTGCTCGATGTCAATCTATCTTCCGTCATCATTATATTTGCAAATAATACTCCACTCTGATAATCTTAAAAATAATCCTTACGCGGATTACAAAAGAACCAAGAACTCTTTTTAGAAGGCGCCTTTTGCACACACGATACAGACCATCTTTGGCGCTGCGCTGTTTTGCTCCCTTTATTCCCAACTCAAAACACACACACACGCAGCATTCCTTGCTTTCAATCCAACCCGAAGTTGCATTCATGACACACAATTGACAGCTACCACTTCAACTGCCCCCATTGAAATCTCAATCAATCCCAAATTGTGTTCGGACATTGTTCTCGGCAGTTTGTTGCCGATGATGTCTGATCTAGATGATCCCGTCTCAATTCAGTTCCCAGTTCTCAGTTCACTTTACAGAATGTATGTATATGTAGGTACCTGGAGCTGGAGCTGGAATTTTAATCCATGACCATTATGCCTATTGATGCGATCACAATAATGCTCTTCGTCTTGCTGCTGCGTGTTGTTGACATTGCCATTCAATGTAAAGGGGTTTTCGCATCGCAAAAGAACAGAGTTTCGCAGCGCATCGGATATGATAAGATCTTCAACCGATCAGATCATCAAGCGATAAGTACCTTTGGGATCAACCTACCCACCACTTGACGACGACGAGTTGACGAGATCGATTCGATTCGAATCGGATGAATGGGGTGCTGTGCTCTGCACACGAGTGGAATCATGCGAAGCAGCTGCGAGTTGCGAACGAGGAAAGACGTTGCGCACGCAGCTCACCAAGATCCACAATTGATGTTTTGACAGGCAGGTTCGAGCATCAACAAAGAAGAGTTGATTTGCTGTACCGTGGTGTGTCTGTGTGTATTTATACCATCTGATCTGGTGCCTCTTCAAATATGACAACATTTTGGGAGGGGTGTCAATCAAATTGTAATGAGATTGATTGAGACGTTGTTGTTATTATTATTTTGTTGTGAAAATAAAATAATCCATTCAAGGTGATGTGTGATTGAGTGTTTCGTGGTAGAAAATACATAAATGTATGGAAAAAGGATCAAAGTGAGGATTAAGATTTATTTTGAAAGAGTCACTCGAAAAATTTAAGACGATCAATGACATGAAACAATTTGAAGATTTAGTAGGAAGTCACGTACACACGGAAATTGTGTGCCTTTTGAACGTTTGAGAAAAGGCATAAGGTTCACTTAGAACAAGACTGTATGATTTAAGAAGATTTTGAAGAGTACCCTATGTTTTGCAGTTTTGCAACTTGTAGACCATTCTCAGGAACTCAATATTTGGTGTGGATAGTGAGCCCTATAATTTTCCCATTAGTATGTTCTGCTTCGGAAGTTTTAAAGACATTCGCTTGTCTAATTTTATTATAAGGATTTCTAAAGAGTTTTCTTCAAAAACAATCATTTTGGATTCTTCATAACAAATTCTTTGAAATTTTGAACAATATTTTGCAATGAAGGTAAGCAATTTACAAAGTGAAATTTTGTTCAAGTTCATAGCAGTTTTCTGTTAAAGTTCCCTAATAGCTAAAAGTTGTAGACTTTAGTAAGAACCGAAAGCAAAATTTTTGCAAGAAGCATCTAAAATGTTTACCTCTTTGATGCGAGTTTCTCCCGAAAAACCAAATCAACTATTTGAATATGAACAGTGATGTAATGCAGAGTTTTCCAATAACTAAATCCCATTGAATAATAAGACTTCGAAGTGTTTCCCATAAACTATATATTTCAAAAAAAAAAAACGCTCAGTAGCAAAAATTATGTCAGGCCGCTCCCCTTTAACAATGAACAGCACTTTTTCTGCCAACTTACATTTTTTGATTGGAGCATCATTAATTTCTTTCTAAAACCATTGACAGTTGATAGGAAAATTAATGTCAGCAAGCGAGTGGAAAAAATCCCCATAAATACCATTAGATGTGTACATGGATATCTGAGCACATCGTATATGAATAAGGTGACCATCCAATATTTTACTAGTCCCAATTCTATACAGTTTTTGATATAATTTTATCTAAGATTTAAGCTTTGATAAAATTAAAACAAACAGCTCTGGTTATCTCGACACAGGTGATCAGTAATTTTGAATCTTTTGAAGTCTTAATACATTTTAAAAAAGAGTAAAAAATTATCATAGAAGTTAAACTACTTTTGGAAAGATCTATGGTCATCATAATTACCAAACATTTTAAACAAACCAAAGCGATCCGTGGTGAGGATCAAGATAAAGAATAAAATCACAAATAAAATAAGGTTTGCAATAAATTTAAAATTTCAAAAAAAAAAAAAAATGAAAACCGAATACGGTCATCCTAATTACAGTCCAACTTTAGTAGCAATTGCAAGAAAAGAAAAAACCACCATCTACTACTCCGCCTTGTGGGATTGAATTTTTCGAAAGTTTCTCTTATGGGAAACGAATATCTTCCATATACAGCAGCCACCTGCTCCCACAGCCAGTTATTTCAAAAAAAAAAAAAAAAAACTGCTGTGTACCCAAACCAATCACCAAATGAATTATGATCGCGACACAAATATAAATCATAGTTCGAAATCGCTCCACGGAACTTATCCACTAATATTCCTACCTGCATCAGTACGTATACAATCCAATACTCTCTTGCTCCTAGCTTAGCTAAGTTCAGCTCAGGTATATGGCTCGACTGGCACGTTCAGTCAAAAAGTCGCTTAGCCTCCTCAAATTGCTTGGCGATAAGTTTGACATAAATATGGAAAGTCAATAATCGAGACCGATCAAAAAAAAAACTAAGCAATCGGAAGAGTGGTATGGCGGTGTATTTGGAGGAACTTTAATATACTATGCCACGCCAACCATCGCCATCGCCACACCATGATCACAATGGAACTCTTCATGGTTTTTTTCGAGTGCTAGTGATGGTGCTGCATGTCTGATGCCAAATTGAAAGTCCATGTTCGATTTGGTGGTAATTCGATCGCAGTTTTCCAGGAAGGCGATAGAGAGAGGCAATGCGGGGTTGAGAGGGTTATCCTCTGCGCCAGCACTCGCTATCTACAGGTGTCCGGAATAGTTACTCTCTGTCATGCTATTAAAATGCGCTGCTATAGCAAATCGTGTTTGCTTCGTGATCGAATCAATTCGTTGCCATGTGAACTTTGCTCTATAATAATATTCAACTATGTATAGAGAGATAAGTATGTATGTATGTAGGTTCCTAATGCTCGTAGTAAAGTCTCTATGATTTGGCATTTCAGGGTCCCACTTTTTTGGGGTACCTACCTAGACTACAGTCTCCATATACGTTTAGATCATTCATTTAAGATTGAAAATCTGCAATTTGCATTTGAATGATTAATTTGAAGGAATATTCATGGAATAGTCAATCAATCGTTTTACAAAAAATGGGCTTGGTCGAAAACAGCAGGAGTTCTGATGAATTGAAAAGTTGAAACTGGTGTGGGAAAGATTTTAGAGTTACAGATGACATAGTTTGACGCAATATCCATTTCCATTGACTTGCCGTCAAGTGTAGTGATTTATGACACATCAATTATGTTAAATTTACTTTAATGTGGGAACAACAATCTTGGAAGTACAAGTAGCAAAAAAAAATGGTTGAGATTTTGGTATAACCTCAAACTTAACTACCTCAAAAAAACTCACATGGTTAAAAAAACAGACTTAGTAAGAAAGAGCAAAAAGACATCAATAGTTTAGCTTCAAAAATATGCGGAGTAAAGGAATTTGAAGAAGTACTCAACAGTCTTCGCAAGCTACAATAAAAACAGCAAAGCTTAGCCATTTAGCTGGCTTGAAGATGCAAAGATACAGTTACTCTTTGGACCTCTCTAGTTAATATAAATTAGTAAGGATGGCTTCGGAAAAGCTTTGTGTTCACTGTTTGACAAGTGCATTCAATGTTAGTGAATAAATGACTTCTTTCGCTACGAAGATAAATCCTTCAAAAATGAGAGGCTCACAGCTCGTTTTTGAGGCTTCAGACAGGAATGTATTGCTTCTAAAATATTTTTTCAAAGTCAGGAGTTTGTCTTCGAAAGTTTTATTCATGCCAATACTTTTTCTAGGACTTGAATAGCTCCGATCACGGATATGACATATAAGGGAATCAGAATTAGTACAAACTTGAACTCTGTTTCACTCTCTGTTAAACAAGTTCTAATTCCTTGAAGGCAAGTTTTCAAAATCTTTGTTTTGGGAACATTTGTAGGAAAAAAATGTTACTCGGATTATTTCATTCTTATGCAAAATTTTTGAGTTCGACTGTCGAATGGAAAGATAGTGCCATGTTTCAGCATTAAATCATTTTCTAACTATGGAGTTCCAGAGAACTCTAAAAATAATTTGACAAGTCCTTCCACTCCTCGAAAATTTAACATCGGCCATGAATATTGAATACAAAAATCATCATTTTCCTAAAAGTCAAACCTTACAGGGGATATAATGAAGGCATCCCCAGCACCAAAACAGAAATAAACGCGACCAACTGACCCTAAACCAAACATGCAACTCCACGTCCTCATGTGCCAACAAAAACTTCCCCCCATGTCATCACAATGTCACCATGCTGGCTGGGGTGCATCGCATTCGCATCAGACAGTGTAAACGTCTTCCATAGTTAATGTCTCTCATTCAAGGCTTAATTCGGTTGTTGTGCGGTCCTTGAGCGATGATGTTATGGTGTTCGGTTTCGGTGATGACGATGACGATGAGGATGACGATGATGCGTTATCCGGATGTAACAAAGATGCCTGCGAGGAAAAGCTCACCTAAACTAAATGACATCCTCGCACCAAAATATCAACATCAACATACAAACACAAACAACACACCACCATCATCCAGGATACGGTTGGTAGTGATGATGCATTTTGCGGTCTGTCAGTTAGAATAAGATTTGATGGCCGTCGTCGTCGTCGTCGCTCTTCGCCGCTGCCGTTGCCGCCATTGCTACTGCCGCTGCCACCTGCCATCCGGCACTAAAAAATCCTATACTCTCGAGCTAGAAAAGTCAGCCAGCAGCGTGTCATGTCAGTTTTAGTGTCGCGCCGCTGCGCTGCTATTCTAACGAGGCCGAGAGGTTTGGGTCACATCAGTTGCTGGTTGTTTTAAAGGATGAGTGCATATTTTTGGGATATTTGTGTCCCTTCACATGCAACAACATTATCCTAACCGCTCGTCGTCGTTGTTGTCGTTGTCGGCGTTGCTGTTCCACACTGACCTGACACTCTCAGCCAAGGACACGCCATAACGACGAACGATTTATGCACTAAATTCGGAACGGATGCTCGCTTAGGCTCACACACTACTATCGTTCTGGTCTCGTTCATATATAGTCATCGTCGTCGTCCGGTCGTCGTCGTTGGCGAATCCGGTCGTCCAGTCCGTCCAAATGTATCTCTAGGTGATGTGGATAGATTTTGACACTTTTGTGGCCGAATAGCGTTGGTTTTGAATACGTGATTGTTGCATAAGGTAACAGATGCAGCTGCTATTTGTGTGGCATTATGATGATGATGATGACGATGGGCCACTTTGATATCCAAATGATGGGGTTTTGCTTGGTGCAACACCGCATTTATAAAAAAAAAAAAAAAAATGAAAAAGGATGGAATTTGAGATACGATACCGTCAACGTGTCGTAGTTTGCCGGACCTTCTCGTAACTCAAACTCTTTGTTTGCAATTTCACTTATTCATCCATTCATCTGTCATAAATCACTCAAGAGCTATATGGTCGACCACCATGATGGTTGGTTTAATGGCCAAACTGGCAAACAATGCTTTATAGTCCTGCTGAAGCTGAAGCTGATCTGATGATGGTCGATGATGGTGCGATGCATGGGATTGGGATGGTCGCGGCTGTGGCTGTGGCTGCATACCTATATATACAGCTGGTTAAGTGGCAGACTAATCATCTGCTGTCATCGCATTGACGTTTTCTGAAATTTCACATCTTTTTGCCGGTCATGATGCTTGATGCTCGCCTCGTCCATGCATATAAAGAGGATCACAGATCAGATGCGATGCGGCTCGATGGGCCTGGTCCCCGCTCAATTGTGTCTCAATGGCATCGTCACGATTTGAATATGATTTTATGCTGGCGGAGTTCATGTCTCTAAACCGCTTCATTCTTTTTGGCCGAACCTATACAAACAACAAAGTCGCTATTCTCAATTTCTCAAGAGTGCGAAAGAAATTTATGAAATCGAATGATTGAATCTTGTGGAAGTTTTGCAAAAGGTTAAGATTCTTTGGTTTTCAATAAGTTCTTATATTACATAATACTCAATCTTTTAAGACAGAACACAGAAGTAGAAGGATTACCGATGGATCATTCGATAAATCAAACTCTCCGAACTGAAATTAGAATCAAGTAGTTTGAAAATTATCTGAGACAATTAAGATGGTGTCTTCCAGATAGTTCCATTCTTTCTGTAAAGCGTGTTCTGAGATCCTAAGTTCGACCATCCCTCTCAGGAGCACATAAATGCACGGAGCAGAAGCACTTCAACTTAGTTACTGAGACTATCAGAAAATACAATACAAGACAATATCCTTCAACTCCATCCCCATTTAACAACTATTGAAATTAATGTTTTGAAGTTTAGTGCATCAGCTTCTATGATTGTCAGTCATGGTGTTTTGAAGAGCTTGCTTTAGAGTTTTAGGTCACTTGACTACATACGAATTTGTTTGACTGATGACGTCATTTGGATTTGACAGAAGAAATAAAAAGTTGACGATTGCAAACTATCCTTTGACAGTTATCCAGTTCAAGCTGTGTACGTGCAGTTGCCCCGTTTAATAGAAAACTCAAAACAGAACAGAAATCCATCACGTACGTCAGCCATAATTATTAATTTGCTTTGACTTCCTTCTCCTTTTTAAATGTCCTTCCTCGTTTCTATATACATAAAATATAATATATTTTTGTTTGTCGTTGTTGGTAATCCCTTTCTCAATGCATCTGTGTGTTTGATTTGTTTGTTGTTTTCTGTTTTCTGTTTTTGTTTTTTCTTTTTTGTATTTTATTTTGACGAAGATTGACTGACATTTCAGGAGCCTGACATTGACAAGTTCATTGTGGTTATACTTTTGTGTTTGTATATATTGTTCACCCCTTTCCAACACCCACCATCAGCCTAGTTTATTGTTATCCAACAATGAACACACACCACACCACACCCACACAAACGCACAGAAACTATCACATAAATATATTCATTATAATCACTGATGACATAATCAAAAAGGACACAAGAAAATCACCCACAATAACAATAACAACAACTACAATAAGAAGAGGGAGAAAAAATAAATAAAATCATAACCTCTCATGTAAGTAGGTAGGTATACCCAAGTTAGGTATGTATGTATGTATGCATGTTACAACACCTACACATACATAAATAGGTCTGAAATGAACGCATAACTGACATTGCATTTGACTGTGACTGACATCTCTCCGGGAATCGATTATCCTGTCAACTTTTGCCCCATTACCCTTTTTCTGCGTATCCGTTTCCGTGAGTCTTCCCTTCCCACTCCACCCCTGCCGCTTTCATTGACTCTACCTCACCTACTTCGGGTTCTTTATTTTCACTTCTTTTGCTATACTCATCCACGTACACATACATACAAATATGTATATTGTATATGTATGCAAAAGGACATGTTGTGTGACATGATTATACGCTGCTGGGTGATGTTATGTGTGCGGTGCTGTTGGTTGGTTCGTGTCGGTTCGGTTCGGGTTCGTTGGTGGCGGTGGTGGTGGTGTGTGGTAAGGAAGAGCGTAATTGAATTTGTCCAATGTCAAGATAATGACGAAAAAATCACATTCACACACAAAGTGTATAAGTATATGTACGAAAATAATTTGCAAAAATACAACTACCAGAGAAGAAAAAAAAAGAACACAAAATCAGTGTCCTGTCCACATGTCATTTAGTGTCGTTTATAAAAGCCACGATTTCTTTTATCCGGCATTGCCTTCATCCATCCAACAGGACAATAGTGTGGGTGGAGGGGGTGATGGGTTAGGTGCTCTCTGCTGATAAGGGGCAAGACGAAATTATAATTTAGACATGAAAATGTCATGTACACTGCGTAAAGTGTATGTAGTTTACTTACACTATACCTTTCACAAACTGTCAAAAATATATTTTTCTTATACTCCTCCAAAAAAAAAACACTAAAGGGACTCTTATATTTTTTTTAGGGTTACCATATTTTTTTATTGGAAATCAATGAACAAAAAAGATTCAATAAATAGGTTTAGACTGAATTTTCTTTCCATAAAAATTCACACCCCCTTCAAAAGTATTTGGAGTTAGAAAAAGTGCGTAAAGTTGCATTTCTGTTGTACGTGTTAAGAAGATGTTAAGAGACTTAAACTACTAAACCATTTTCATTTAATATAATGATGACTTCAGTATAAACACTGAATTTTAGGCTGAGACTATCAGATGCTAAAACACAAGACTTCAATAAAGACAGAAAAGAAGAAATACATGACCAGTTAAAAACAACATAATATTGTGCCTCTCCTACAAATTTACACAGAATTTAGCAAACTTCGTTTTCGGAACTGGAGGTAAGTAGCAACGAACCAAGCCTGAAAGAGATAGTTTAGAAAACCGATGAGGAGAAAGGGTTGGAAGAATTTGCTCGTTGGAAAAGGTTGTTAAATAAACTTTAAAAAGACTTTGGAACTTGGAAGAGCTGGTTTAAAGAGCTTGTTGGTAGAATATAAATGTCTGGTTGGAAAGACCTGGTTAAAAACGCTTTCTTAAACTAGAAGATTACGATTTTTTAGATCAAAAAAAAATTTACAAAACTGAAACCTTTCTATGGAAAAGTTTTAATAAACTTTGTAGTTAAGAATAAAATCGAATAAATAAGGAATTCATATTTTTAAATGTTAAATAGAAATTGAAGATAAAACGGTAACCCTGGTCATATTCATATATGAATGATTGACAGGCTGAAGGTGGTGGTGGTGGATGTTTTTTGAAAGTTGTTATGTTTATTATAAAGAATAAGTAAAAAGATTATGGCTCTTATGCCAATGAATCGCATATCAAACATCAAACTGAAGTATTTTGAGTGCAAAAGGAATATTGTCCTCCATATGTCCATATTGTCTTGTCACTATTTGTTGTTGTTTTCTTCTACTTCATGTTCCTTCAACTTCAATATACATATCTACTACATTATATTCGTACCGTGATATGGAGCCTTTGAATGAGAACAGCAGAGAGTTGACAAAAACAGATCTTTTATGCTGCCCGCAACATAAAAGTCTGAACTTTCTTTTGGGCGGCGCGAGGCACGGCGGCGGTGGTGGTGGCGGGCGGCAGCAATCATAGTGTGTCCCTCCACATCCACGCAACAAACATCCTGTCATTCCTGTACGGTGCGTCCTTTATACATACTTACGTATTTCAAGATTCCTGATGGGTGCTGTGTTTGCTCTCAATTAGGCCAAAGGACAAAAGAACTTCTCTTATGTTGGCGACACGATGCTGCTGCTGGCTGCTAGCTGATGATGATGATGATGTGCCAACGTTCATAACGTTGACGAAGCGAGAGCTTATACCTTACGTTATTCCATCTACCTTTGATAAACAAAAACACCTTCAAGGAGCTCATCGGTTTTGGGGGTATTATATACACCAAAAGGAAAAAAATCTGATTTCAGATTTCATATTTCAGGGACCAGGACTTGTCTGTCTGCCAGCCTGTCAGTCATTATCATTCCAGAGCACGCACAATGCGTGGAGGTCCTTATAATGTGTGGCAGAAGCATTCATACGGGCAAAAATGGCAGGGGGCGGGGGTGCTGAGTGACACACAACAAAGCCAAGCCGATAGAACCAAACAACTTCGTCGTCGTCTCGTCGTCGTCGTTGTGCGTCGTCGCTCGTCATTGTCGTTATGTTGATTTCATCCTCTCTGTTTGTTTGTCCTTTGCGTAATGCGGCGTTGTTCGTATAAAGGTATATATACAGAAAGTCCTTTGTATGACAAGAGTAAAATGTCAACTTTTGATGACATTGTCAACTCAAATGTCATATACACATCAGCGGCAGGCAGTAGTAGATGAGAGACAAGCCGCAGGACATTGTATACTAGATTTGAGTGTGTGTGTGTGTGGATGACGGGTGGGTTGTTTTGTTAACGTGCGTACATACATATACCCCAACAGGTTTTAATGGGGAGTGTGGATGGTTGGATTATAATTAAAAAAAAAAGAGAAAAAAAAAAAACAATTAGGTCAGGTTCAAAATTACGTATGTTCAGAATTTAAATGAACCCCAGAAATTTTGAAGACTTCAAGCATTCCTCCATTATCCCTACTATCCACTTAGTTAAGTAAACAATCTTCTATATTCAATACAACTAGCTATTCCAGCCTTTTTGAATCATATCAGGTGTCAACTTGCCAAATGTGATCTTTTTCTTTTTTCGTTTTACTATATTGTTAAATGTCAAAATAATTTACATACTTTGTCTCATTTAAAAATTATCATGATTGAGGTCCTTAAAAAAAAAGGATAAACACAACTACACCACAGGCTGAAATGACAGTTTTTTGTTTTTCAATCAATTATTTATATTAACAACCATTTTGTGCTATTTTTGTGTTTCGACCAAGCCTCGATTGACATTAACCTGTCTATCGATTTAATGAATTTATTGTCAGTCATTGAAATCAATAAACACCAGGATATCTCGTTTTTTTTTTTTTTTTTTTTTGTGCTCCTGTGCTGCTGCTGTTATCGTTGTTTTTGGTTGGCCTCTTGTTCTCTGGCTATATACACTTTTATCCTAAAATCAAAAACATAAAAGACTTTAATCGTATACATAGTTTGTTCGGGAAACAGAATACAACAAAAAATAAAATAACACCCGAAGACCCAGCGGCGACCAGCACCCAGTCCATCAGACGGACTCAAACCTGACAAATTAATGAATAAACAAGCAGTACGACATTTGCAAGGGGGTTTCGGGTATCGATAGTTGTTGGAGAAAAATTAATAACTCTTGTAGTGGGTGGTAAACGCACTGTTATCAGGGTAATACTACCGGCCAAAAAAATGCATTTGATAGGGGCACGGGCGTCATACAGGAGCAGGACTCAAAGGGCTCCAAATTGATACAATTCTTTCAAATCTTCTGACATTCTAAAATTCTTGTCAGTTATTAGAAAGCCTTAGACGAAAAGAGGGAAAACTTCGTCGATGAAGAAAACTGTTTTCAGCTTAAGAATCTAATCAAATCTTGCTAGCGTAAAATTTGCGGGCCACCTACCTGCGGCCACCCACCTGCTCCGATTAAAGGACCTATAACTTAGTTTGGATTTGCAGCAAAGTACTGTGGTCGTAGAGGATGGATTTGAGAGAAAGATAATTTTACTAATTTTCGAATATATACTAAGGCAACAACAATCCCGGTAATTGCATCATAAATTACTGTTTTTGTTCAAAATTGACGCCATCTACACGTTTCAATTTTTGAATCTTTGAACGCCTATTTCGAAACATGTACATGACGTACAAAAATGATCAATATACCAAAATGACAGTAAATTTGTCAAGAAACTGAAAAAATACCCACCGTTTTTATCTTTCCAAATTACACAATGGGAAGGGGAGTGAATAAATGTGATTTATCTATCCTGTGTTTTTTAGGACCATCAAAAGTGGGAAACATCTAGATTAAATGAGGCACTTTGATTTGTAAGATCGAACCTTTGGTCGCTGGTAGATCGGTTACATCGAACGTTCGCACTGAAGGAAACTCCTCATTGATCTTTCTGAATGATGATTGACTTCTTTCTACAACACAAATCGATGTTTCTTGAACCGAAGAATCACCTTGTTTTGGACGATGAATAAAAAATGATATCTCAGCTAAGGGAACCTTCAATTATTTTAATCCCCAGCTTTTTAAGTTTGTGAGTAAGATTATTTCATAAAAACAAAATGCACCCTACAAGGATTACAAAGCTGGGCGCTGCCAAAGTGCACTACGACCCTGGTTATGTTGCGTACAATTTCTTTTTTTTTAACAATAAATTCTACGCCACTGAACTTTTTCATCCCAGAGGAACTCCATACCTTTTATATACCTACACTATACCCAAATTTATATATGTTGTACATCCTGATGCGATGCCCAGACCCACGTGTGAATGCCTCTTCAGTGTCGAGGTGTGTGCATAAAAATTTTGATTGACTAATTGAATTACCAATTCGCCGATCAATCTGTCAATTATCCACCCTGACAGTAAGGTTGAAAATTTCTGTGGGCAGCCCTTAACAAAATATTATCAAAAAATAAAAAAAAAAAATTAAACACACAGAATGACGGACAAACATGAAACAATAACATTGAGGCTTACAGGGTGAACCAAATTTCCAAAATGAAAAAAAAAAAAACAAACTGAAATTAATTGTTTTTTTTTTTGTTCCTTTATTATATCATCGTTGGGTCTCATTATGGCGGGAAGGATGAGTCAATTGGGGAAAACGTCGATCCGCATACGATGCTTAAACCAAAGACTGTCAGACATAATTTTTCATTAATTAATTGGTATGGCAGTTTGGTTATTTGTTTTTTTTTTCTTTTTTTTGTGTTGTTGTTGGTTTTTTTATGCAATTGAAAGCTCTCAATGGATTCGGACATAAAGTTGTTATTTAATTAAGGTTTACTTCAAAATGGAATTTTAACCTCTCATCCACTTACCCCGCCATCACTTATTCGCATTTCTCATTTCATCCCTCTTACGAGTAGATGGATAATAGGTTTTGAAATTCAGCCATCATTTCCTTGTATCGCCCATTTGAAACATCACGATGAGATAATGTAGGTACTTTACATTCCAAGCTCGGATTTGCATCTTAATCCATCTTGAGACTTTAGCCCATATAAACACACTATATATGTATGGATGCATATGCATGTATAGATGACTACGCACAGATGACAGTTTCGCATCTAATTAGCATCGTGATGCGTTTATTATGGCACTTGGCGAGGAATCCCCAATGGAACGCCACCAAATTTCTGATATCACGTAGTTATTTTACATCAAACATACCTAAGCATGCATATGGTTACATGTTAATCCAATTGTGAAGGAATGCGGTGGTATATACAATACAGTGGGACAAGCAATGTGTCAAAGCTGGAAAATATTTCAAACACCAACGAGTTGGTCACAACTGCATATTCATTTATTTTTTATCTTTTACCAAAATTTTGTGGATTTTCATGTTTTTTTTTATAATCTTCATTTTCCAGATGGATTTAAAAATTATTTATTTCTCTAGAAAGTGTAATTTTTTTTCCAAATATTAAAGGTATTTTGTCCTACTGTATTAAATGGCCATATTTGAATGCAGTTGTGTAGTTAAGACGATGCGTTGATGATATTAACTTGATGGGAATTTACGTCGCCGAAATGTCCAAACGGGCGTTGAAATTGTCGATGACAAGGTGAAATGTGTGTGTCTAATTAGTTATAGTAGTCCTTGAGGATAATAAGTTGCGATGTTGAAGGTGTTTATTAATTTCTTGAACTGGTGCGGTTTTGAGGTGTCTTGATTTAGCGATAGAAAAAAAAATTGTTTTGGATTTTGAAAGAAAATTCCTAAGGGATCCAAGGACATTCGAAAAAACTATTTTTGAGTTTTTGAGATCCTTAAACTTCTGTTCAAAAAGTTCGTGGATGCATGTGTATAGTGTAGATACGTGCAGAATACCTGTGGATGCGTTTTTATGAGTTTGGATGCGTGTTAATGGTTGTGAATGTGTGTGCATGAGTTTGGATCAGTATGTGTCCTTTTCGATGTGTGTGAATACGGTGACCTTTTTTTAAAGGATACTTGTAAAATACGTGAAGATACATAAAGATGCGTGTGGATGCTTAAAGCTACATGAGAATAGAAGTTAAGTTACTATGAGCAAGCATGGAGAATGCTCTTCAAACCAGTTATCCTAGGTCACATAGACCCTAACACTACACTAGATGTGTCAAATAATAGATAATACTCACTTAAATACTAACTCCTTCCTCTCTATAGAATATTTCTTAGAAAATCCTTTAAGTTTTCAAGACGTTATAAATAATAATCAAAACTTGATCCTTAAAATTTAGAAAATCTCCTCATCTTGAATACCATATTTACATATCTTTATACCTATGCTATACTTCTTAGTGTTCTTTTATTTTAAACTTAACTTCCAAGACACTTAAACTAGCCTATTCTATTATTGGTCATTCGACAAGACAAAATACCTTT
Organism: Scaeva pyrastri; assembly: GCA_905146935.1. Lineage (NCBI taxonomy): Eukaryota > Metazoa > Arthropoda > Insecta > Diptera > Syrphidae > Scaeva > Scaeva pyrastri. The sequence goes on along the minus strand of LR989927.1, from coordinate 39,144,501 downwards.
CTACGAAGCAAGATACTCGTATAGTTAGTTGCATCTATTGTTCGTTCATTTAAAGCCATTCGAGACACATTCTCAGAATATCAACACAAATTATGTTAATCCTTGTGCCCCATTACACAACACCTACTACGTTTGTCTATATATATGTATGTAAGAGATAGCGAACCTAACCTATTATATGAATACATCCGTTTTCCTGTATACACAACACATACATATGTATAAATATCTAAACTCTCTTTCCATCATCATCATAAGCATCTCAACCGGATAACAATGCAAATTATGAGTAATAATAGCGGTAATAATAAACAGTAATAATAGTCCTTCTAATAATAATGTCATACAATTGGCAATTGTTGTTGGTGGTAGTTGGATATAGCAAGCCATATGGGAATTGAAGGTGCACTTTCTTGGTCTGATGTTGGACTTCAGTCAAAAAAGGTGAATTTCAGTTTTGAGATAAAATTAACGTGTATTCCAAGTGAAGATTTCTAACTTTAAATTGGTGTTCCACAAGGGTCAATTCTAGGACCACTATTGTTTATTTTATTTTATTTGTATTTTGGTTTAATGTTTCGTCGTACTTACTTTCTGATCTTCGTGAAAAGGAGCTCTTTATAAAAGGAAGTTCGAAACAGAGAAGACTAAAGTATAGAAGTGAAGAAGTTACAGAAGAGACAAGAGAGGCGAGTAGAGCAGAGAGAAGCGTAGAAAAGACCAGAGAAAAGTAGATAAGTGCAGAGAAGAATAGTACAGACTAGATTAGAGCAGTGTAGAAAAGACTTAATAAAGTTAAACTGTAACTGGATTAAAATTGTGAACATCCTTCAAGATAAAGTTGCTCCTCCCAAGCCGTTACACACATACACACATCCATATGACTTTATTTTTAAATTCTTGACCAAAACAATCAGCCTCTGGTAAAATTCCTCTGCTCACAAGACATTTCTGCAGGATGCCCCCAAACGTCATACACTAAGCAAGCAAAACATCCTCATCCTCGCAACAACATCTTCTCCGCTCCTCTCTTCTCTTCTGTCCCTCTCGCATATCTCTTTATAGCTTCTCTCACAGGTGCAATTATTACTTAGTTTAGATAGTTAAGTGTTGAACAATTGGATGATTTATTGAGTCATCGTCAGCCTACACAAACTCCAGTGTCAGTGTGGTCGTGTTAAACGTAAATGAATTTACGATCTTGAGATAATAGCTTCAACGAGAGAGACAGAGGGAGAAAGAACTAGAGAGAGAGAGAGAAAGAGAAAACACCTTGAGGAGACTGCATAATAATAACAAACCTGTGCCAAATGAGATTCCATTATACAATCCAATGCAACAAGAACAACAACAATAACAACATCAGAAACAACGACTCTACACAACAATATGGTTGGTCGTGTGTAGACTTACTAAGGATACCCGCGTTCAGCCGCGGCGGTGGCGTTCCAGAGAACCCATACCATATCTTAATACAGACAGAGATACGAGTAGATATGTTTTTGAATCCGAATATGTGGGCGGTGGAGGTGGATAGTGGATTATCTCGAAGTCAGTGACTTACTCACGGCTGGATTGTAGGTAGAAGGGTAATCATCATCTTGTAGCCAGGCAGGAACCGACACAGTCAGTTGTTAGTTCGGCAATGGTGATGGTGATGGTGATGGTGATGGTGATGCTGGCTGGTACGGATATACACAGAAATCACGCGCTACAAAATCACCGTGTGATGATGATGCTGCTGCAGCCACCAGCCAACAGTCAGAGTCACCACAGCAGGGGTCGTGCAGCCAGCAAACTATACATGTACTCTAACCCAACTACCTATCCAAAGCCATGATCTTAACGCTGCTGATTGAGCAATCAATCTGACAGAATTACGTCTCATAAAAGTTGAATTATTATGGCCAAATTGAGAGGAAAATGCCTTAAAGGTCGTGAATTGTGGCGATGGATGGTGGCAGCATGAAGCGCGGTACAGCGAGCACAACAACGACGATTTGACTGATTGTGTGTGGTTGGCATCAATCAAAATGAACACCATCATCATTATCATCATCATTTTCTGGTGGTGGGCCAAAGTATAAGTTAAGTTAATATAAAAACCGACACTTATGGTGTCGAGGCAGAGATCAAACGATTGCGAGAACAAAAATGCTAACTTTAGAATTAAAAGAAATCACCTTAGGCAATTGAGATTGATCGAATCGAGGAGATTGGCGAAATATGATGGATTAGGGATGAGTTATGAGATGACCCTTTTTTTTTGCCAAAGTGTGTGAACTATATTTTTAGGGTCTGGGAATAAGAACTCGCATGACCACTTCGACCAAAGTTTTTGCCAATTTCTAAAGGGTGTAGAGGATTGACTTTGTTTATTACTGCCTTCCTAAACTATAAACTTGACATGAAGATCTGAACTTGTCATCCAATTACAAAGCATGTTAATGTTCGTTGGTGAGGAATTAAGACTGAATAATTGAGTTCGTATTCTTATTTTTTGAATTTTTGAAAAGAACAAGCTTTGCTTCTTTGTGCTCAATTTGTGACTAAATTTTGGAACATATGCTCATCTTTGCTCGACTCAACAGTTTAAATAATTGTGCAACTTTTCATATTTTGCGAATGAATATTTTCATTTTGCAATGCATGCCTTGCGAAGAAGTAGTTTTTTATATGTTACGTGTTTGCGAAGCTTTAACTTTGCGAACTTAGATTTTTATTGGTTTCGATGTCGGTGTCTCTAAAATATTGACGAATTTAGCTACGGAAATTAAAACATGTTTGAATTAAATCAGAATTAATTTGACGTGATTAACCATATCTCGTTTTTTTCTTTATTCAAATATCAATTCAAGCTTTCAAAACTTAAATTCAACTTTGCATTATCTTGCAACACCTATGAGAAATATTCGGCATGACAAAAATGCTTCTTTCGTAAAATTTGCAAAACTTAGAGCTTCGAACTATTAGGTATGGTTAATTGCAAAATTTTGGATTTAAACTCTCGTAAAATTATATACGAAAATATGTATTCTACAAATTTAGGATAAGACTTTAATTCTTATATTTAGCGAAAGCCTCCCGAGTTCTAATTAATTTTGATCAAGTTAATTTTGAATTTCATTTTAGTTTTAAATCAAAATCTTGTTTTCTTGCAAAAAAAAAAAATATAAAATCATTCAAAACACAACAGCAAACATCTTTTAATGATGTCAAAAACACTGCCTACCTACTACATCCAAAAACAGAGAAAAAAAAATCTTCCAACAAGTTCCTCGACAACATTCCATACCAAGTGTATATCTTGTTACTTGTCTTCATGCCAATAATTTGTCATTTTTCTTAATCCATCGAATTTTCTCTCACCGCTTTCCCCCCAGTCGTGATATGATGTGGAATGATTGGAAATAGTTAGTTAGTGGAAGCGGTGGTAAACTTTCAAAACTTTTGGTTCACTTGGCTCAGAGCAGAGCCTATAGCTAAGTATATGACGATGATGAGTTGTCGATGTCACAGCAGCGTGCAATCGGTAGACAAATTGCATTCAGATGCTTCTAAGTGCAGCATCATCATCATCATCATCTTCAACAGCAGCAGCAGCAACAGACAGAGGCACCAAGCAGCATTCATCATCAGTGTAAAACCAGCTGCAGCTCCTCGGTTTCGCGGATCATGTCCAAATCCACCTCAATCCATCGATCATCGCATGGCACAATGATCTTTGGGGCATCCTCAACATGAGAGTCTTAAAAAACTTGTTGTTGTTGTCGTCATCGTCAGCGTCAGCTTCAGCGTCAGGAACAAGCAATCCGATGAAGAATGGATTGTTGTCAGTTGCCTGATTCGCGGCAGCCATCAGTGAGCAGTGAGCAGTGTCCTAAAGACAATTCCATGTTTGCATTTCGCAACCAATCATCCATTAAATACATCAAAGAGTTTTGAGTTCTGTCCTCATTTTTTCCAAATGCCATCCATCCCTCTGCTCTGCTGCTGATGCGTTGCTGGGTTGCTGGCCTGATGGCTGTGATGAAGTGTGTCCTGTTTTGCTGCCCTGCCGAGATATGCTGTGCCCCGACATGGCTGTCACTTGGTCACATTGCCCGGTGACAGGAATTGATTTCAATTTCACGTTTCAAAGAATAAAATAAATTCATATAAGAAAATGTTTTTTTTTTCATTCTGTTTTTCTGTTTGCTTTTCGCAAAAGAACGAAACGCTTCTTGGCCCTCTTCTGCTGCATAAGTAAGAGTGCTCAGACTCGACTATCACTATCGGAAAGGCCAACCGCAGTGCCAGTTGGTGTGTCCATCATTGCGGGATTTATTTTCGGGGTGGACGGACACATCACACACTCATGAAAGTGTCACTCGCTGTATTCTTCTTGTTTGAATGTGATATGTCATTTGTATTTGTGTTTGACTGACTGGCACTGGTACTGGCACTGGCTCTTTTTCTGGCTCTGGCTCCGGCTGTGGCTCCGTCCCTGGCTCAGACTCTGGCACTGGTCGGGGCCTGGCCTGATGGCAAATGTATCTCAAAAGATGTGTGACATCGGAATGTGATTAATTCCTGACGAAGTGGAGAACGATTTTTTGCCGTTGTTGTTTCTGCTTGCCAGAAGGAATATATTTTTATAAAGGTGTGAGGTGATGAGGTGTCATCGTGAGAAAAGATGCAAATTAGCCAATGGAAGGAAACAAACTGGTTTCGGTTTGGACGAAGCACACTAACTTAAGTTTGATGCATCAAGATTTAGTGGGCATGTCACTCACAAAGGCATGCAGCAAATTCATTTATATACTTTGTTGTTCTTCAGACATTGGGATGTGAGGTGAATTTTTTTTAATGCATTTCCTGGTGTCAGTTGATTTACTTGGAATTCGTATACCAGTTTTTTTTTTTTTGGTTGGTTTGTCTTCCATAAATAAATAATAAGTAACATCGATTATCATGTGGCTTTTAAGCACTTTTATGTCTTTGAAATATTCATAAGGATTTGAAAGCAATAAATTCTGTCAACAATATTTGGTTCGATTGTCATGACTATTGAAGATAAAAGACAGTTCGATGTTGGAATAAAGCTCTTAGAAGAACACACAAAACATTAATAATATTTAGAGAAAGTTCACAAGCTACGAGTATTAACCTTTGGTGAAAAGAACACTTTTGTGACAAAATTAATTAAATTATTTTTGTAAGAGGCTAAGACTATCAGATGATACAACACAAGATAGTAAAAGAAGATGAAGTCGCCGATTAATTAGAAGTAGTAAGGATATATGATAACAGTCCTCGATAGATGTTACATTGTCAACCATTTTATTACCCCATTGGATCCACAAACTCTTTTAACACTGACTCTGCCTTGCAGGAAAACTATGGGAATAAATGATCAGTTCAACTTTCCTAAAGAAATGTGGTTCAAAAAATTGATAAATGTGTATTAACCAAAGAACTTGAAGCTCCATCAAAACAAAGAGACAAAGGAATCCTTCTTTGTACCACCGAGCAATGACCAACCACAAAAGCGTTTTGAAAATCGAAGCTTCCTATGAAGGTCGAAAAACTCGTAGGAAAAAAAAAAAGCAGAACTCGAAATAAATTAAAAATTTAATTTAGTAATTTTTACGTTGTCAAAAAATATATTCAAACTGATGATCTTACTAAAGTGAACAAAAGAACAAATTGGATGAAAAATAGGTTCCACATTTGTCCGCTCGAAGATATAAAAATTCTTAATTGCAGCGCACACAAAAAAGACCAGCTATTTTATAAAATTATTTATCCCCTTTCATTTCTAATGAATATTCTTTTTCCATCTCCCACCAATATTTCGCTCTATATACTTACATATTTAACTTTATATATTTTTATCCCTCGAACTTACAAAAACTCTGTACGTCCATTTGATTGACACCAAGTAAAGTCAATTAAGAAAGTCAATCAATGTCTTTCATCTATATAAGAAATACACAGACTAACCTACTACCTACTACGAAGACGACTACTACTCGCTCGTACTTCACCCTCATCACAGACAAGGATAAAGGACGATGATTGAAAGGTAAAGGGGAGCAGACTAAAAAGAAAAAAAAAAAATGATAAAAATAACACAGGATGAATATAAAAACTTTCTTTTTTATTTTGTCGGATCGATGAACTTTGCTCAAATTCCCTCTGCTCCTTTAAATGATGATGGTCTGGTCAGTCGTCAGTCAGTCATTCTTATTCTTATTTCATCAATATCCTATCGTCTAAAGTTTGTGTGAAGACTGTCAGCGGTTTTTTCTTCTATAGGATGTTTTTCTAACACTGTCAAAAATATTTTATATCAATTTAAGTATAAAACTGTCAAGTTTTGAGCATAAGGGTTTGTGGAATGTATTTACTTTTTCATTTATCTACCTTATAGAAAACAAAAGCCTGTAATAGTTTCTTCTGGCACAAAATAAATGTCAGAAATTCTGTGAAACATTTATCTATGTCAAAAAATGTAATATGTGAAGTAGCAACCTTAAAATTTAGTTCAGGTGAAATATTTAAATGAAATAGCAAGATGTGATTAACAATAGAAGAACACAAATTTATAAAAAAAGTGACTGTGGAACGTAATGATTTAAGAAAGAAGAAGTATATTTTTAGTTATCCTCTTTCACGAGGTGTGAACAACATTAGAAGTAAAAATGGGACGAATTCGTACTTGATTTTAAAAGAGAAAGTTCTTGTGGAACGTATTCATTTTTATAAATAACGATCAATTAACATGAACATAGTATTGAGTTCAGTAATGAAATTAAAATTATTTGCAATGTTTTTATTTATCTCACAAATAAGGTCCAATCTATTAAAGTACTAAAAAGTGGAACGTATTCCTAGAAAATAAATAACGTGAAATTCCTCCTTGATTTCACAAATAAATTTATAGTTTGACGTTTATAAAACTACTGTCACAAAATGTTTGTGGAACGTATTCATATTTAGTTGAAGTTTGTAAAACATACATTTTATTGTAATTAAAATGTTAAGCTCATAAGTCGTAACCTATTTCATAAAAATGAGAATGTACATACATAGATTCCACAAACTATTTCCCGTCTTATTTCATCAAGTATTTGAGTTAAATTTAGATTGTGGATAAGATTAAAAGACAGTGATTGACATTTTGACATCATTGTTACATTTTTTGATATTGTGGAATTTTACTTTTTTTTAATTCTTTAAATTCTTGAAGCAAGAAGGAAACTAAATTTTTTAATAGTGTAGCCTGCATGTAACTATGTATTCACAAATACAATTGGAAATAATGACGTCTTTTCTCCTGAAACAAAGTCCTGACACATAACTCAGTCGATCCCGAGGGGAAAGTTCACTTATTCGTTTTTTTTTTTTGTACCATCCTTTCACCTCTCTTCAAAACCACTACCATCACTAGCAGTCATTTTTACCGCTACAAGACAAGAATTAATTAACATCAAGAAATCTAAGGCGAGTTATAAGAACGAAAAAAAAAAATGTTAAAAGGATAATAAAAATAGGGAAAACTCTGCACTCTTCTTAATTTTCCTTTTTTTATTCTTTTCTGTTTTCTTCAATCACAGGACAAGAAAAAAAAACTTTATCGACTTGGAGGCGTCGATTTGGACCAAGGCGGCGCGGCGGCGACTGTCTGCATCATAAGGTAGCCGCACTATACCACTTCTTACATATATCTACCTAACACCTCGCCTTAAGTTTTTTTTTTTATCTTAGATGATTTTAAGGAATCCTGTCGACAGTGATTGAAAGTTATTTGACATGTAAATATCAACTCAAGAAGTAGATCCGCATCAGGATTAAAACTTCTTTCTATCTTTGGCGACGAACGACGACGAACGGCACCATCGAAGACGAGGACGAACGTCAAATTAAGGAAACTTGCCAGGATTCGTTTATTCTTCTTTTGGGTATCTTCCATCCGTTCCTGATGATGATGGCCCGATGGCCGGTCTTAAGGGTCGGCTGGTGAAATGACTTTTGTGTATATAGGAGCGGGAGGTACACTGATAGATATAGGAAGACGATGGATGAGAAGGAAAGAAGTCCTTTTTAATGTAGAATTATAATTGCAGATATTGGCGGGTGTTAGAGGGATTTTCAATCAGACTTATGCGAAAAATCATTCTGCAGTGCTTGTCCTTTCTCATCAGTCATATTGCGCTGCTGGCTGGACTTTTTCCTCAGGACAATGCCGCCAGCCGCCACTACCGCCTCCAATGACTTCTACGTCGACGACCACCGACACAGGAGGAAAGTACGAGCAGCAAAAAAAAAAACAAGATTCCCTGGAGACGAAGTGTCCACACTCAGATTTCTTAATGTTGACTAATTAATACGAGCAACTCACACACACACTTTCACACACATCCTGACGGTACAAAATCTTAGGGTAGGTGTTTACATATATACGATATGTATGTTGTTGGTAGGTAAGGCTTGATAGAGAGGGTGAATGCGGGATGTGTTGAGTTATTATGAATTATGAAAGTTTTCACCACGTTTATGGATGTCTGGTCCTGGTCGCTCACTCATCATAGTTCGCACTGCAAAAGATAACCGTAGATGTATATAGTATCTGGAGTGTGTGGTGTGAAGGAGGAAGGAACAAGAAGGAGTACTCCCGCCATAGGATGATGACTCCTTGGACTTCTGCTTCTGGTCCTGTATTCTATCTACATAGGATGATGAGAGCGGAATACTAATAATAAGTAAATGATTAATAATAATAATTCATTCGGGATACATAGCATCGCATCGCAGTGAGATGTCCTAATTGGAATTGATTAGATTCCTCTATCCATGGTGCAAATGTATAATAATTTTATATTGCCATTTACACTACATACATATGTATAGGTTAGGTGGTTATAGGTAGCTCTGGCTAGGTACATTTAGATATCCTTTTTGATCGATTGCAATGCGCTGATGGGGAACTAAACTTAAGCAGAGAAAAAAGAAAGAAACAGGAAAAAAAAACAACAGAACAACAAAAACTCAATACTCACTCCCAGTGGGAAATATATGTAAATGTATAAATCTGATCCCTGGACAGGGATTTCTTGTGTCAAAAAACTTAAGTCGAATGCATAATTATTGTAGAAACCTACCTACACACATACTTCATTGAACTTGTGAATGTTTTAATCAGAAGGACGATGGAGGAAATATAATTGATTGGAAAGCACACACACCAAAAAAAAAAAAATAAGAAAAACCATCTGCAATGTGTATTATGTGTGTGTGTGTGTATGAAGGAAGTATAGGATATTGATTAAGAAGATTTATTTTCGAAATATCCTTGAAGAGAAATTCATGATTTTGGTGTGAAGTGTTTTATATATTTGGGACGGGAATCACCTGGATTGTGAATGATAATAAGCACTTAATTAGTGTGAGTGAGAGTATGGCGGCGTATAGGAGCGTAGGTGCACAGCACATATGTACCTTATAGTATAGATAATGAGTGGTTAGCAATTTGGCACATTTGGATGAGGAAAGATTTTGACTTATGTGGTGTAATTACCAACTAGATTCATTGAAGGATGAGGGACCAGAAACTGAATGAATAATAAATATATCTTATCTTCAGACTCCTTCTTATTTTGGGCGGGAAGTTCTATCCCCATGGCAGTTTTGAATGATCATCGCATTTTCTTTTATCATAACTCAAAGTGGATTTATGGATGGGTATAGGGTCCTCCACCTCAAGATTAGAAGCTTAATTTATATAAGAGTCTCGCATAAAGAGCCTAGACTAATTTGATTTGTAGACTCTCCTTTTTTACATATATTTTTAGCTAAATATCTCCTTAAAACTTCTAAGTCACTCTTTTTTCTGTATGAATACAAAAATTACTTTTTATGACTTTGAATATGGACAGCAAACCATATTTTGTGGTATTTGGTTTCGAGTGACTTTTAATTCGGAGAAGCTATGAAATCGGCCTTTTTCGGATTTAAAAATTAACTACATTTGGAAAACACGATTTTTGGGAAGGAAATTCCAAAATTTTTCAGACGATTTCTGGATATTAAAGTTTCCATTTCTTTAGTGGAACTAAATGATTGAAAAAGTAGGTATTTTGTGTGCTGACAAAATTGACGAAATTAGCAAGAGTCTCGACAAATATTGGTCTCGTTTTATAGTTGCTTCCTAATTCCTATAGATAATATCAACTAGTGTAATTTTTTCTCGTCTCTATAGTCTACTGGGCAGCCCTTGAAATCATAAAAATTATAATATGGCTTAAAATATTTTTTGAAGGTTTACATACATACATAGGTCGTGAAGGAGAAGATATTGTATTGTAAATCAGAAGCAAAAAGGTCAAAAAGGCAGACGCATTTTCCCAAATTTCTGAGTAAAAATAAAAAACCATTATGACTTTGAAAGCAACTTTCAAATAACTTAAGACTATACGTCAAATCTTCAACCTCAATTCTGAACCAAAATATTAAATTATCCATCTACACAAATTCATTTAAATATACATATCTATGTATCTATCTGTATATGTATCTATAGTTACACTCCACTGCTTATTCTGTACCCAGTACCAGACATTCTCAGGCTATAATCATCTGTCATCTTGGTGCACTTTCTCACTGCATCTGTCAACTGAGTGCCAATTCGCTCTGCGCTAATGTCAGTCGCATCTCGATGCCATCAATCATAATAAAATGCGATTTCCTTTCACAAGTTTTGAACATTCTCCCATGCACCGCACTCCACCAACATCGTACAGTACCGTTATAGTAAAAAGTGATGCATTTCTCAACATACACAAATATACATACTCGTACTGATACTGCATAACCTATAGATAGGTATATTTATAAGTGCGGTTTTGTGACACACTCTCAGGTTATCCAGATTTCTATGGAGCAATGGTATTGTTGGATGGATTCATCTACTCTGCTGACTGGGTTGATAGACCATAAATGTGTTCCTTTGGAAATTAGTTCCGTTGTGTTTGTGTCTATTGGGAAATTGGCAATTGACGATGTGTAGAGACGAGATGTGGTTATGAATTATTATTTGTGTTTTGTAGCACATCGCAGTTTTGAGTAATTCCTTATTTTACGGGTCACCCAGGGTTGATCACCCAATGACTTTAAGGGATTTAAATGGGGATACTATTAGGAAACTAAAAATTAAAATGACATTAAGCTTAAAATATTAACAGAAAATCAAAAACTTTAGACAGTTGTCAAAAACACCCAAAATGGTTCCTGGTTTATACATTTTGGATGAGAAATGATTCACTTCCCAGACTTATCCCAAAATTGATAAAAAAGCTAAAATTAAATAGAACACCGCTAAATCAAAGAATTTCACAATCCCAACGATCAATTTATTCAGACTTGGGTGATATGATATTTTTCTAGTTCCGAGTTATGAATTATGCGATAAAACCAAGCGCAGTTCTTGAATCAAAACGTCATTAGGTAAAAATGACATTTAGCCAAGGGCGTTGGATATTAATAAAACAACAATATAGAAGAAGAAATACGCAGGCGGCTGTTGCCTAAAGGCAACATATCTTGTTATAGCCTGCCAAAGCTATTTAAACCCAGAAAACTTATATAAGCTGCTAAACTATGGTTCTGCCAGTACTCACCTGTTGTTAGTAAAAGGCAGAAAGTTAAGGTTTAAAAAAGAGTGGGTAAGGGAAGCTACCAACTACAACATAAATACAAATGCAATCAGTTGGCATACTGATGGGTCGAGAACATCCGAGGGGACTGGAACAGGTACATATCTTTGGGCCAAGAACACAAAATTTCGATACCCATAGGACAGTCCACAAGTATTTTTTTGGGCAGAAGTAAATGCCATAGCTAAATGCGCTGAACGTAATCTCGAAAGAAGCTATCGCAACCAAAACTTAGCCATCATGTCAGATAGTCAAGCTGCTCTAAAATTATTGGACCGTATTGACACACTAAATAACCTCGGTAATGAAAACACTGTCACACTCTATTGGGTACCTGGAAATGTAGGAGTTCAGGGAAATAAAGAAGCAGACTCCTTTACGAAGACAAGGTGTTTGAACTCCGATCCTAGGACCAGAACCTTACTGTGGATTAGGGGAAAATGTGATTAAAAATAAAATTAAAAATGATGAGGAAGCTAAAGGATTCAAATTTGGAAGGAACTTCTTATAAAATGAGGCAGGCAAAAATGTTACTTGATAACTGTAACCAATAACGTTTCGCAGACTGCCTGAAATTAAGTATGAATAACCTAAGAATAGTGACAAGCTTACTCACTGGTCACTGTAAACTAAATGCACTTTGCAGGTATTGTAACAATCATGAAGGAACACCTGATCACATTTTAGGGCAGTGTGAAGTACTCATGCACCATAGAAAGAAACACTTGGGACACTACTAAGGAGAAGAAAGAAACCTTCCCTCTTTGACTGAATTTCTTAAAAGAAATTAATTTAGAGGAAGAATTGTAAGGGAGAACCTCACTGAATTCTAGAAGGGGGCACAATAGATCTTTTAGGTCGCAGCGCACAAAACTCCAATTTTCATTCATCCTTTCAAAAGGTACGTTTGAGAGGAAAATCTTAAGAAGAATTGTTGGCCCCGTGTGTGAGGAAGGCCAATTCCGGAGGCTTTAAAATCATGAACTGTATGTAACCTACTTCGAAGCAAATATTGTGAAAATTAAGCTCAGTAGCCTCCAGTCCTAGGAGGATGGTCACCTAGCTCGCATGAACGAAAAGGAACATGAACATGAACCAACATTCTACGTGGCAGACGATGCCTACACTGCTGCAGAGATAACGTGGACCAGGATGCCCAAAGCATGGGGGTGCGCACTGCGCAACTGAATGGTTTGTCGGCCAGCTATCGGGATAAATTGAGGGACTTGTTGAATGAGACCAGAATTCATACTAATTTTGGATTCTTCAAACGGAAGATGCTATGTCGTCCATTCATTTATGAAATTTTGAAATTTCGTTCTACAGGCAGAAAAATTCTAAAAAAAATGATTTCTTTAAAAAATCAAAAAAGTTTAACAATAAAAAATGCTTACCTCCATGTTTCATAAGTTTAACCTTTTATTTGTAAACTTCTAGAGAATAATTCAATGGTCCAAGAGCTCAACCTTGTGAAATGAATAAATCGAAAACTAAAAAAAAATTACATAGTGTCCAAAAATCAAGTTACATATTTCTATTTGAAAATCAAGAAAATCGTATCTGAAACCAATGTGATTTTAGTCTTAAGTACTTTCAAAAACAGAGTCAATAGTTCAAACGATATTGATTCTTAGCAAAAGTCTTCCTAAAGACTTCTTCGATAGACCCTAAAACACGGATTGACTGCTTCATAGCGAAATGACACAGGTTCCACTCTTCTATCAAAAATCATAGTAGTGAAGGAATCAAAATCGACAAACACAAAATTGTAAAATTTCACCACCAAACTTAAGTAACCCACCAAAAGGTAGAACTCAATAAAAAAAAAACTATTATCTTTTTTGATCCTGTCATCTTAAATTCGATTCAAAATAAAAATAAAAATCAACTGACACATTGGCAAAGTTGTTTATTGTTTGAAAGCTGATCTCTTCTTGTCTCAGTCGAAAATCTGTCTTTAACGATTAGATTTGCGGTTAGTAGCACACACGTATTCAACTTGCCACAAATTCATAAGCAAAGAATAAACCACCACCGCACCGTCATAGTCATCAGCATCACCATAATCATCGTCATCATCATCATCTACATTATCATCAGCAGCACAATACAGCACACCATCGAGCGGAGCGCAGCAGCGGCAGGTAGGCAGTTATAGGCACCCAAATCAGACAGACATGTTTTTGGTAAAAAACCTACCGTCACGGCAGCAGTAGTCAGTCCTTCAACAACCGAAACCAAACTGCTCCCAGCCGTAACATGATATTCGTTTGTCAAATGTTATGAAGTTATTTCTTTGAGTTGGGACTTGCAACCAAACACAGGAATCTATTGACTTGGCTCAAGCTCAGGGTAAAAAAAAAAATTGAAAATCATTCAACATTCAACAAAAATACTGCGCCGCACACACAAATTAATTGGAGCCCACAAGTTTGCCCATAAAGGCGAATTAACAGTCAAGGCGTCAAACGACACCGCTACCGGAGTTGATCATCAGACACGGACACGGAGACCGAGCACGGAGCACCAGGGCACGAAGATGTCGAAGATGCCTCTAATTTTGGCTACTGTTTTATCATCATGGGTTTTTTTGGCATTTTTTTTTTCCAGTTGATAGAATGTCGGCGTTAAATGATGGAAATGTTTAATCAAAATCGACCGAGCGAATAAGATGCACACAATTTTGGTTTTGATTTGTGATGACACATTTTCCTGGCTAAACAGAACGTTCAGTGATTTCTTTTGACATTTTGGTCTCGAATTAAACCGAAGAAGTTCGAAAAAGTCCTTCAAGTCAGAAATATCAAACAAGAACAACTCAAATACTGATGCTTCTGCTTAAATAAACGCCGCCGCCGAGCTACTGGCTAATCTTCTTTTTCATCCAGTGCGCGGGGGTGCAGAATTATCATCGCATCCATCCCTCCAGACGACACATCCCACCGCACCACCATCGCCACCCGCCATCACCATCGCATCGCGAAGGGTGTATTTATTACGTGAACAATTTTTTTAACGTCTTCTGTGATATGATTGACAGCCGGGTTGTGGAAATGGAGCGACATCGCAGTGCGGTGGGGAAAAACATTTTCTACATGAACAGAATCCCGAAGGAGCAACAACAAACAAAAAAAAAATAGCAAATGACGAAGAAGGGAATAAATGATTAAGTCAAAGTTGTCATTCATGTCAAATTGACGAATAGACGATGTTGCAGAGAGTGGAGCAGACAACGACGACGACGGATGGTTGCAAGTGTATATAGGTAGCGCAAAAAAGCGGAAATATTGTCATGTCCTGGACCCGACCGCCCGCCCACCACCACTCCGCTGATGTAATACATTTTTTCCTGGTTGCGAATGAGTGTAATTACGCAAGCGGATATTAATAGAATCCTGTCTGATGGTTGCGAGCGAGCTTGTTGGGAATTATTTTTTGGGTAACTTTTTTTTTTGTCAAATGACTGACGTGTGTCAAAAAATCATGTCCCTTGATAGACTACGAGTATGTGCACTGTGCAGAGGTGGCTGTTTGGAACGTGATTTGAATTATATTTTTTTCCTAATTCAATTTGTCCATGATGGAGGTGTTTTCGTATACCTGTTGTGGGAGGACTTCGGACAAAATGTGGGAGAAAGGAAAAAATAGTGGCACTGGCAGTGGCAGTGGCAGATAGGAAAAAATATGATTCGTAGAAATTTGAAACACAAAAATTGGATTTGGAACTTAAAAACATCGATGAAATTTTCTAAAACTAAACAAAAAGGCATAAAAGGTTTAGATCTCATCTATTTTCTCAGATTTATTTTAACTTTTCAAAACTGTCAAAAACAGTCCACACAAAACAACACACGCCTAACGCCGCCGCCTGGTGCCTAGCTTAGCTAACTTCAAACAGAATTTCGTGTGCATTTTCTATCCAAAGGATTAATATTTGGTAGAGGTACATAACTACCAATAAAGAAGCAATAAGGATTTATTCAAAAATTTTAATACTTCATTCATAAACAGTCCATCGTTTGTCCATAACGCAGCAGAACATTTGGAAATTTATTGAGTGAGTGAGTCCACAATGGTTTGCTATAGATGAAATTCTAAATTTATAAGGTCTTGATTCAGTCAAGTGGAATCAACTATATTATGATGCAAAAAGGCCTTAGCCATCTAATCTATAGAGTTGCATTTTGTTTTTAAGGCTTCGATGATTAGGTTCGAATATTTAGGATGTTGGTATATTGGCTTGGGTGCGTATCATTATGGTCATCATCATAAATACTCCAAATCATCATCAACATAATATGCAAACAAGTGAAATCTTTTAATTGGTTTTGATAGAAAGTAGGCGTACATTTAGCCTGGTAGACATTATCATCATCGTTGCCAACATCATCATCATCACCATTACCATCAGTAAACCTTCGCATCGTCAAAAATCATTTTCATTTGTGGAATTTCAAAACAGAATTGAGTTTCTGAAATTTTACAAAGTTGCAACATTCACATCCACAAGGTATGGAAAATACCCTTTATCAATTCTAGTAAATCAAAGTCTATTTTGTCTGTTGCACTTAATCGACACTGAGAGAAATACTTCGCATTTACATTCTAAAAATTTCCGTCTATCAAGGTACTTTAGAAAAAAGGAGACTTGATGAAGTGCGAAAACTAAAGGGGTATTGTTCCAGAACGTATAAAAGAACATCTTGAAGCATCGTTCAACGCTGAACAATCAGCCTTCCGCGCTGGGTCCTCCTGCATTGATCATATCAGTACCTTGAGGATCATAATCGAACAGTGCGTCAAATATCGATCACCACTCCACCTGCTGTTCATTGCTTTCGAGAAGGCTTTCGACAGCATCAACAGGGAATTTATCTGGCTTGATTTCTGGATGAGGGGTACACTGGAGAAACTCATTGCCATTATAAAAGCGACTTATAATGGGTCCAAATGTCAAGTCTTACATACGAAGGTAGGTTGTCTAAAGAATTAAAAGCCCAAAGAGGGGTCAGACAGGGCTGCATACTGTCACCGATCCTGTTTTTATTGGTGATAAGTAATGTACTGCAGATGGCTTTGACATCAGGAAGCGGAGGAATAAGATGAACTCTGACAACTTACCTTGACTTCATCTTGACTACGCAGATGATGTATGCTTGCTCTCCCATAGGATCTTAGATCTCCATCAAAAGAAAACAAGGGTGGAGAGAGAAGCATCAATCGTGGGGCTGAAAATCAATACGGGAAAAACAAAGATGTTCAGCGTCGGGAGCTCGCAATCATCCGCTCCGATGAACATTGCTCAACAAGGATTCCAATTCCTTGGAAGTATCGTCTCTACCAAAGAAGGAACCGAAGTAGACATAGCCAGCCGCATCGGAAAAGCAAAGGCTGCGTTCGGGATGTTGTCCAATGTTTGAAGACTTATACAGGCGAACGATTCAGGGACCCGTGAATACCATTATAAGAAGTCGAAAGTGACAGTGGATTGGACACACGCTTCGAAAAGGTAATGACTGCATTTCGGACCCACTCACACGAGAAGGCAGAAGAATTGGTAGACCGAGAAGCAAGTGGAGCAGAATAGTTGAGGAGGAATCTACGAGATTAGGTAAAAGCTGGAGGGAGCTAAAAATACATCGCTTGAAATCGCAAACGATGGCACGTAGGAGTAGTTGAGGGCCTATGTCTCGCTAGGGAACACCAACGGACTTCGTAGGTCTGAGGACCTATGTAAGAAAGTAAAGGACTTTTCTTGAAATTCTTAAAAAATAATTATTTGTTTATAACTTAAAAAAGAATTTTAAATTAGATACGCATCCAAAAAGCGAGAGGAGAGAAATGATGTCTAACAGTGCGTCATAAAGAAAAGCCAATTGGAATGTTTGAAGCATTGTTCAACGTATTTCCTGAGATTTCGGAAGTACAACTTGTTATTGAATAAATTCATTGGAAAAATGTAAAACATTTCATTGAATTTTTCCCACCGAGTTCTTAATATAAGTTTTATAATTCCATGTCATCTGTCTGGTGTCTGGTCTGATTCTCCATAAATTGTTGTGTCACTAAATTTTCGAAAATTTCTTATATAACTTATACCTGCCTATTTTTCTCAATTTTTAAAATATTTTTCTTTGTCTGTGATAAAATAAAAAACTCCCGTTCAAAAGATACCACCATATTTAAACTGATATTTCAAACAAATAAACGAAGAGGAAGAAAACATTGGGGCTGAAACGGATATGAAATTATCCAGCAAATCATTCGCATGATATATTCATTGATTCGATTCGAGAGGAGATGGCGATGGCGATGATGGAGACTTGCTGGTATTCTTTTTTTTTTTCCTGTTCTGTGTTTCTACCTCCTGGTGATATGACCTGGCCAGTGATGTGTACTCATCTGTATATTTTACAAAATCCAAACAGAAGGTAACTTCTGGAGTTCTTGGAATTTAAAAAAAAAGTGTTAGATAAAGAGGATGATGATGAATTACACACACAAATATAGATACGCTGTTTTTGTATAGGGATAAAATTCCAATAGATAGGACACACATCACATTTATTCAATCAAATATAAAGGAGCGGAAGTCAGGAATTAATCACTAAGCCTTATGATTAGGACCTTCTTTATATGTAGGTAGACGCCCCACTGTTAAAAATCACAAGTCTTAAATTTTTACTGGTCTACAAAATTTCATCCATTTCAAAGATGTACAATGTCATGATCAGTCAATTTCAGTTGCGGTTTTCGAGATTTTCGGAGTCTTGTATTTCAAAAACCAGTTGCGAAATTTGGTGCAGTTCTGATCCTGAGAATATTGTGATTCTAATGACCTTTCTGAATTTTTGGTTCTAATACAACCTAAGCCTACCTCCATAAGTTTAAGCAACGGTCAAACCACGGTCAACACATCATGATCCAATTTATTTCATTTTATTAGCATAACTATCTCTTGTATGTACTATACTCGAATACAGGCCTATTCCAATGAATTCCCCATTAATTCATTGACAATCAACAAGACAAAAAAAAAAAAAAATCTAATCCACCCAGGTATCAGCACCTGCAAACCTAAATCCCCAAAACACCTAACACTTTAAGTGGAATCAGTTAAAAGTAGGAAAAAAAAAAAAGAATCTCCGTAACTCGATACATATCCCGACTGCGATCCAGAACCACAGACACGGAAATAAAAAAATAAAACACCATTTCACTCTAAACCTATTAACCTCGTTGCCACCATCGCACTCGGGTATAACATCGAAATGTGACCTTCAAAAATGCGCTCTACACGGTTCTATACACAGACAACCACCCCCTCCCTTCACATCGCGTCTCCCGGTGCGGCAGCGGCGGCCGGCCTGCCTGGTTTCCCATCCCGCCCGACTCGAGCAGTCTGAAAGCGCAGAGGCATATTTAATTCAAACACTATGAACGTTTCCTCGTTTTCCCGAAAAACCACCCTGCCGCGCGCGCCGCACCACACCGCCTCGAATTCGATTTGTATGCTTTATTGTCCTCTCCCTAACGGTAACGGTGCTACATACCCCATAAGCAATTTCGCATGTTTACATCTATTCTCGTGCAGCACAAGTGTTCCTCCTGGAAAAAAAGGAAAAACAAGAAAAACGAGGGAAAATCAAGTTTGAAAAACGGAAAAGAGGGCTTTTCCAGAATTCAGGAGTTTTTTTTTTTTCCTTCTGTTGCTACTGCTTGCTGCCGCACTCCCTGTGTTTTATGTGTGGGTGTGTGTGTGTGTGCTAGACAGTGTCGAGAGCTTGTACAGTCAAGAGCAGGGGGGATGTGGGGGAGTTGTCGGTGTATATGAGGGGGAGTGAGTGAGGGTGGCAAATCCTAAAATCAACAAGTTGTTATCATTTGTAAGCGGTGAACTCTCCACAATCCGGGCGTTTCGTTTCGTTTCGATTTTTTTCTTCATTTTTTTTTTAAATCGTGAAAAAAGTGGTTTGTAATGTTTTTTTTTTCTATATCAAGCTGCTCTTCCTTGATCCCCATTTATAGAGGTAGAGTTGCCCACTGCCGCCCTCTTTTGTTTGGTTTCTATGAGATTCTAGGGGGTATTTTTAGCTTTTTTGGATTTCTTTTTAAGGAGTTTTTTTCCATGTCCTTGTTGTTGTTGTTTTTTTCGGTTCCTTTCAATATCAATTTGTTTGGAAGAGCGAGTTTATTAGGTTAGGTATATGATGGTATGCAACATTTAAGGTTCCTTTTTTTTAAGGAAGAGCAGCCGAAGAGACTTTTGCCGGTCTTGAGAAGATATAGAGGACTGCCCTGATGATGATGTATCATCAATCATTTTGGCAACAACTGTTTAGATGAAAATGATTTATTGTCGACAGTTGCGATGGTTTAAATATTGACAAAGTAATAGGCTTAATTTGTCACTTTTTATTGCTTAAAAATTAAGTGTTCTGTGTGAAGATGTACAAATGGAGCAACCTTAATGAAAGTGTGATCTAAGAATAATGTCAGAAATCAAACGGTTTAACTGAGCTATAGCCAAATAAGTAAGTTTGAAAGGTCCGACTTCATAGGTACTATACGAGAATAGGTTTATGTGATGCTCAGGGTTTCTAATGCTCGATAGCTCTAGAAATCTTTTACATTACCAAAGAAGTAGGAAATACCATAAACTTTCATAAAAAAGGATCGCCATGAGACGTTAAACATCTTGAAACGACTGTGATATCAAAGCGAAACGATATTACCTAAGTAGAATCTACAGCGAGACCAAAACGTAATTGTTCGTGAAGTATTCTCGACTTATGGGTGGACACGCAGGAACCTCAAGATGATAAAATAGTATTTCTCAATGAAATGGGCTCATTTTTTCGTGCATATTCATGCTTGAACTGAATATCCAAGATAAATAAAAATTCGGGGCTTTAATTTCACATAATTATTTTTTGTCGAACATTTGATTGGAATTTTAGAATTCTAAACAATAAATTGTGGGATCGAAATCAATTACTATTTTCACAATCCTGAAAATTTAATCAATTCTAATACCGGAAAGTGTATACATTCTTCAAAATCCTGTACCATAATTATTTCTTTCTTCCTCAAACTATCCAACGATAAATTCATTCAATTCCTCATTTTCAGCTTCAACATAAAGTTGCCGAAAATTTGTTCAAAAGAAATTTCAAAAGTACTTTCCTTTGCCTGTCTCCTGTCTGTGACACCTGCAACAAGAACTTACCGTCAAGTCAATCAAATGAACTAACTATACGAACGTAGACGAATAGGGAGACGAACGGAAAAATTGTCACGAATTGAGAGATGGATTCTTGAAGGACGTGCAGTTAGTTGTGTACGTTCTTTTTTACCTATTCTTCTATTAAGCACCATCAAAGACGAGGAAGGAAAGCTTACACAATCCTTTCTCAAACTCCATCATTTCAAACACACACACACACACCAAGGAATACCAAGCAGGACAAAAAACAAAGACTTTTATTGCAACTTTTCAATTTTCTCAACTTTAGTCCTTTTGCACATCAAATATATGTATGTATGTATGTGTACCTAGTAGATTTACTTGACGAGAAGCCCAGAAAAGAAAAATAGAGAAAACCTAGGAACAAACCTTAACGAATCCTTGCTCTTTGTATACCACCTATAGTATATCCTTTGTAGCCCAAAGAATTACCGGAATTTGTCATTATAAATTATGGCGTCTATACAGAGTTGGTTTCCTTTTTCTTGTCCATAGAAAAAAGTTTCTTTTTTGTTGTAGAGGTGATTGTGTGTGTGTGTGTTTCTGACCAGGACCACCAATGAATTTCTTTACCACATCATTTCTATACCTACATGTATAGGCTTCTATTCTTCTGGTCCTGTCCTGGTATCCCACAACAACTAAGCTTCATATACATAACTAAACTCTCGCTTCTTAGCATTCTCTGACGAAACGGACAAACAAGGCAGACAGGACAGACACTTCAGTATAAATAATAATTGAGTCGAACTTTTTGACAAGCTGGACCCAAAACTCCAAGA
Source organism: Scaeva pyrastri (assembly GCA_905146935.1). NCBI lineage: Eukaryota > Metazoa > Arthropoda > Insecta > Diptera > Syrphidae > Scaeva > Scaeva pyrastri. Next base: position 39,122,776 of record LR989927.1, on the reverse strand, counting down.
AGGTACCAAAATACAAAAAAAAAGACACCCTTTCTTCAACAGAATAGGCGGGAGGGAAAAAAATGGTTAAAGTTTTAAATCTGCAAAATTTCACCGGAAGTCCTATGTCAATTGGGAGGAATGGTTTTGGATGTGTCTTGATGTCCCCAAACGTCAAGTCAAACGTCTTTTGTCAATTAGATGCCACTGTTATCCACTGTCCTTGGCGTCGCACCGTGCGTCTTCGCCATCGTTGATAGAAGATTGAGTACGTATAGGAGGACCATAAGGATGTTATTTCTTTAGGTTACAGATAATATAGAAATTTATCCAGGTCCGTACTAGGTGTTGAGTTGATTCCTGGGCCCATTTTCTTTCTTAGTATTTATTTAACACAAATATCATAAAATAGTTAAATAGACATTTATTGACGTAAGGATAGTTGATAGTTGTCAAATAAAATTTTGAGCCTTTTGCAAAGAAATAAGACTGCTATTACACGATGACTCATGAGTCGTGACTCTTTTCGAACTACGTTGGTGCAAGAGAGATACAAAATTCGAAAAGATGAAACGGAAAAAAATTGCCCTGTGAGTCGCGGGCAAATTTTCTACAACTCATTTTTGACTTTTCTTTTTCATTCATTCGTTATTTTGCTATTCCTCTTTATTAAAATTCAACGTGCTCGAGTTCATATGTATACCTTTATAGTTGAGAGAGCGAGACAGAATGTATGATTTCCAAAACAACGAAATTTGAATTAAAGAGAGCTGTTATATTAGAGTCATGACTTAAGAGTCAAGGTCTAATAGTGTTCGACTCAAAGGATGAAATTTCAAAAGAGAATTCGAAATTGAGTCACGACTCATGAGTCAACGTGTAATAGCAGACTAATAATAATAATTCTGTGACAGAATCAGTTTTGACAGTTGAACTTACTGATACTGACTCGCTGATTTAAAGATTCATGGACAATTAAGGTCGGTCAAAGCTTTCCAAATCTATAAACCTTAATCTATTATCTACCTATCTATCAAAAACAATCTTTAACCAGAATCTGTCAATCAGGGCGCAAAATTATGCTCCAAGGCCTCCTGGGGTAGAAATTCCTGTTCCGTTTTAATAGTTTCAAGATTTTGTTCCTTGTTGATGTCATTTGATGTAGAAAATTTTGCTGCTATTTCGTATTTTTATACATAAACCAGATACTTGTATAAAATGCATCTCTATCTGTGTGTAAGTGTAACTCCAAAAGGACGTAAAATCGAAGGGTTCATGTCATTGTCATCTTGGTGTCTTGGTGCTTTCATCCTTCTAAAGCTCATCGTTCGTCGTCGCTCGTTGTTCTCGTCGAGGTCTTCCTCATCGGTCTCATCGTCATCGTCGTCGTCGTCGTGTTGTCGCTGTCCCTGTCGATGTCAGTAGTAACTGTGAGTGATGTACTAAGAATATACGATCTGTTATATATGTATGTATGTATATAACCAAGAAAAGGAGATAGAAGACTCTAAGACAGAAGATGGTCTTCCAGGACATACAAATACATACATTCGATTGAGAAGGGATAAGAAAAGATGGTCGAAAAATAAGTTTAGAAATTATAAAAAAGAATACAAAAAAAAAAAAAAAACACCAGCTGATAGATGGAAGAACATGGCGATTTTCGTATTGTTCGTTTGCAGTTTTTAGTGCAGCTTAAGATTAGAAATTCAGAACTTCCTTTGATCCTGGTTCGGTTCAATTTATATATACACATACACACAGTTAGAGTAGAATGTATTGTGTCAATGCACAGGACGACAATGTGCCATAAAAGTTTATCTTCTTTCTTCGTTGTCGTCTTCAAACTGTTCCTTTGGCCTTCATAAAAGAAAGATGGTTATATATATGTATATGAAGCTGAAGCCATAGCCGGAGTAAGAGGCAAACTTGTCTATCTGTCCGTCTGTCCGTCTGTCTATCTATCTATCTGAATGAATGGAACCAAGTAATATATCTATCTTCATATTGTACTCTACAGAATGCTCAATGAATAGTATTTCTAGTGAATTATCAGATGTTCTTTTGCAAGAACTCCCAAAAAAAAAGAAGAAAGGAGTTGTGCATCTTGGCTCCAAAAATTTGATGACGTTGCAGTTTTTTTTTTTTTCCTTGAAACCTATCCCATGGAACTAGAATTAGAAATTCGAGAAAGAAAAGTTGAAAATTGTTAAAGAAGCCATCAATCTCAAAGTTGTCCTTGTCATTTCTTTGAAAGAAAATAAGATGATAGTGTGATATATATTTGTTGGTCATTATTACAAAAAGTCGTTCTGTCTTTAATTAAGGTTTACAGTTCAATATTTTCGATCTTGCTTTTGAAAAGTATGACACATGTACAATGTGCACATTTAGAGTGTTACATGTACACATTTTGGCAAGAAACTTCTGTTTTTATAGAATATTGCAACAAAAATAAAAGCAACAAGTTTCAAGTGAGGTTTTGATACTTTTATAGCACGTATGTACATATTTATGTTTTCTCAACATTAAACTTGAAGTTTTTGTATAATTTGCTTTTTATTCTTCCATTCAAATGGCAAACATTAACTTTTTCGGGTATTTTCCAAAAACAATTCTGAGTTCTCAGCAACATGTTGCTCTGAGCTGATCGCTTTAAAAAGCATTATGTTTCATCAGTAATTTTGTTGCAAAAAAGTCATTTTGTTACAATTTTTTGCAACTTGCTGCGATCATTCTTTTAATTAAATGGAAATACCAGAAGATATTTTATAGAATAAGTCTGTTTTGGTTGCTGATATTAAGATACTAAAGAAAAATGTTGCGAAGTAGTAGTATACTACAAAGGATAAAAAGTCCATGGAATTCGTTGATAGTCCGAAATCTTTTCATTTCTTGACAACATAATGGAACTATCAATCCAAGAAAATACAATAGAAGCCATATCAAGATGACCTTATACCCGGAAGAGACTTAAATTCTAAACTTCTATCATCTAATTGCACTAGTGGGCGTTTGTTTCAAAATCTTTTTAACCAACTCCCTTAGATCATCAAAGAATTGTGACAAAAAATTCCAAAACATAATATTCGTTTATAAGTACCTTTGCCAAGTGGACAATTTATAAAACTTTCCACCATGACATACATCAACAACTAAAATGTCCAACTCACGATTTTCCAATTCAAAACGAACCTTAAAAGTACAAAATCTCATCCAAAATGATATACGATGTCAAAAGTCACACTTATCCTGCACCACATACATACAAGTGTCAAAGCACAAGAATGGCACACTAATAAGAGTCGATCTCAGGTGAGACTAGGTATATATGATATAATAATATCTTCCTTGTGCTTGGTAGTGCGGCAGCAGCCTTCATGCAGCCAAATAGAGGTACCGACCGACCGCGGAAACATAAAAAAAAAATACACCCTCAACTACCAGTAAATTATTTGTCCACCCACACGTCGCGTCGTCTTAATCTCGGCCTCATAGTGTCTCATATCGCTCTTCATCCATCTGCGCACCAGGTTACCTTAAGTTGAGGTGTTCGATGGTGGTGCGCCATACAGTGGGGTACTTTTTCCACAAACTTAGGATTACCTTTTTTTTAAGATTTTAAGGAAAGTTTCTTAAATTCTTGCAAAATTTTGAAACAAGAGGGAGTATTCAGCTTTAGAATGGATCTTAAAGAAACTCTTCATGAATTATATCACAATTTTTTGGTTCAGAAAGCAAACTACAAAAAATTGCAAATTTAACTCTGAACTGACTTTTTCTTGACTTGACGAAATTTCTTCCAATTACTTCTTCGGTTATTAAAACGCTTCGAAGATCGAAATAATTCCACAAAATACCTAATTTGAACATATTTTTAACGAACATGTAATATCTTATCGAATTTCAACGAAACTCTCAGATTAAGTATATAAAGAATTCTTAAAAAAGATTTTGAATATACATATGTTGTATGTTTGAATAAATGTTCACCCTAACAACCAAAGTATTCGAAACAAAATTTTAAACTGTTAACAGTTTTTAAGAAGTAAAATATTTATTAAACTCTACACAAATCTCAGCATAAACCATTTGATTTAAACACTGAACAGTGCCAAAACTTTTTTTTTAATTTTAATTTTTTTCCGCTGAAAACGCCCCACTGTAGATTGACTTGGGCAAAGTGGCTCAAATATTTTAACATTATTACACCATAGTGTGATCTCCAGTGCACACTAAATGACGGTTATTTATCGCGTGCAACTGCAACCCGTTCCCCCTGCGTTGCATCACGTTGGTCGCTCATCGTCATCGCGTCCGTCGAGTCGGTCCACGGCGAAAAGTGCTCAAATTGTCCTGTTTTGTCTTGCTATCTCTTTTCCACTGTGCTTCAGAATTGACCGATGCGTGACTTTTGTGGCAGACAATAAAAACGCTTTAAATCATCTGACAGTGCAAATTAGCAGTCAGCTCGCAAACCTATACACTATACACTATAGACTATATAAAACCCCAAACACAAAGTTCCAACTTGTTATGGACTCTCCACATGTAAAGGTAGGTATCTATGTCTAGAAACACGGCAGGTATAGCTATACAAGAGGTCTTGAGATTTTATTTATGATTGGCCATTTGGAGTCTGAGAAGCTGTCTATTAATTTAAACCACCGAATGACGACCAACAACTAAACCAACTCTTGGCCAATAAAGCTTCTATAATATGTATATTGTATACATCTACAATGATACCGTATGCGGTGCGGTGCGGTGTATGCTTGTGCAGTGCTGCAAAATTATTATGCAACATTCGTGAAACTTTGACAACATCAATTCGTCTTGTTTTCTCAACTTGATTGCTGCAATTTTGATAGAGTAGATAGGTAGAAGTATAAGTATTCAAACGTGAGGAAGGAACCGGCCATTTTGAAGATAAATTAATAGATATAATGTCAGATTTTAATTGGAAGCTATATAGAAATGATCAGATAGTATAAGGAGTAAGTTGATTGTGAATAAATAAATTGTCTCTAATGGGAACTCTTTAAACACCATTTGAACACCTGATAAAATTAGAAGTAAAGATTTCAACCTCAATTTGAAGTCATATACAAGATCTGGCTTTATTTTTAGTTTTTCTAAACTGAAATCCGTTAGGATGACTTAAAACCCCAATGTGGATTATTCACACTAGAACAAAAAAAAAACATAGATTTTGACCTCAATTTAGTCATAAACAAAAGCTGGCTTTATTTGTAGTTTTTTTTTTAAACAGAAATCCGTTACAATGACTTAAAACCCCAATGTGGGTTATTCACACTAGAACAAAAAAAAAACATAGATTTTGACCTCAATTTAGTCATAAACAAAAGCTGGCTTTATTTGTAGTTTTTTTTTTAACAGAAATCCGTTACGATGACTTAAAACCCCAATGTGGGTTATTCACACTAGAACAAAAAAAATAGATTTTAACCTCAATATAAAGTCATAAGCAAAACCGTACTTTTTTTTTAGTTTTTTTTTTTTAAACAGAAATCCGTTACGTGACTTAAAACCCCAATGTGGGTTATTCGCAATAGCACAAAAAATAGAAAAACCAACAGCTTCTTCTAATTTGTCATAGTCAGGGAAGTTAGCCAACTCTTTTTAAATTACCAATTTTGTTAAAAATTCCAAGCTCAAAACACTTTGGGGGATGTTCGCAAAACAAGTACCTAAGCCAATTTAAAATTTAGTAAAACGTCAAAAGCTGTCAAATAACAATTATTGTTTCACAGTAACACTTATAAATCTTACATATCATAAAAAATTGTCTGTGGGATATTCAAAAAAAAAAAAACATCTCTACTAACTTATTTGAGCTTAAATGAGAATTTAGGGTTTTCAGAAGAAATATTATTTGAATAATTCAGAAAAAATGTGATTTATATCTTTGTTACTTAAGTTTTCATTTTTTGGTTATTTGGTGACTTGTTTTTACAGTAATACTCTTTTGTTTTTGAATATCCCACATCAAATGACATGCTAAATATTCTGTGATGACAATGACATTGAAAATCGATTTTCAGATTTCTTTTGCTAAGCAATTACCTTTTTTTAAATGGATAAAGTATTTTGTACGAATTTCCCACAGATTTGGGATTTAAGCTTACAAATTTTACATTGGATAAGATGGGAAATGCCTAAATACATAATGTGCTAATCAAATAAATTTGAGACTTTTCATCTTTCCTTAAAAGTTATTTTTTTTTTAAATTTTCAAAAGTCTATTTACCTCCTCTTCTAGGTGTCAGTTTAGTAATTTGAATTTCATCGTTGAAGTCTTCCTACAATTTGACAGTCAAATTCCTGACTTTTTTCTATGATTTTTTTAAGAAAAGAAAATTCTGTCTTTCTAGATTTTCTTTCATATAAAATATAGAAACTTGAATATTCTTCCCACTCAACAAAAATTTGCAACAAAAGAATACGCTCAAACAGACGAACATAATCATCACCCACTGACGAAATCTTCTTCTTAATAATTAATTAGTCTTTATATAAACCAAGAGAAAGGGGAGTGAGATGAAGAGACTGAAGAATAACCCGAATGAATGCCGAGAAGAAGAATTGTCCGAGTGTGTATCAAAAGTGCTACTTCCTTAATAAAATTCTGCCCAAAAATTTTCAGTCCTAAAGGATCTCTAATTCTTTGGACTAGTTGTTTTTTTTTCCTTTCTATACGCATCGTCTTCGTCCTACCATTTTCTGCAGAAGACGTCTTCAAGGATAATTTCTTATTTTTTTTTTTTTTTTTTTTGTTCTTCTTATTCGTTTTTCTCTTCCTGGTTCTTGTCGCCCTAACTCACAAGAGTAAAAACACAGAATTTGCATGTCACTAGATGGTTATAGGGCCTAAGGACATATCAACTAGCGCGCCGCATAGCTAGCGTTGAAGTGAACACTGAACATGTAAGGTATAAGTATACTATAGATAGGTTGTTTGGAAGCGGGAAAATAAAGTTTGGGTAAATGCCTGCGAGAGTATATGAACGTTTTTCGACACCACCACCGCCGCGCCGCGAATTTTCTCAAAAGATGAAGATTTCTTCTTAAATGCGGATGAAAAAGAGATCAAAGCAAAGAAAGATGGATTCACGATGCTGAATGAATTTCAAGAGGTTTTATTCGTCGTCGTCGTAGTCGTAGCGTTCGTCTTTGGAGGCGGCAGCGTTGGGTAAGGGGCGATGGACCGGGTGGCTGGTGGGATTTGGATATGAATTTTGATGGGTAGTTAAAGTGGGATTAGCTAAGGAAGGAATTATACACTTAAGCTGAGCTTTATAAGATATTCGTTTAATTAATGTAAACAAAACATCAAACTTTATTTTCAGAAAAAAAAAAGTAAATATACACCAAGCAGAGTTTGTTGGTTAAAGTCATCCACATTCATGAAAAATACTTTAGTTGTATTTGAGAAAAAAAATTCAAACTATATTTCTAAGGAAACCAGCTCGCAGTTTACGAAATTCACTTTCCATGGTCAAACTTGAATACTTTACACGAAAATAATACCCGCTTTATTAAAATTGTAAAATATGTCACATTGAAGCTCAAAAATGTCTTCACTACTTGACAAATCTGCCATTAAGCAATTATTGTTGCACATACGCCACCGTGTACCTTAATTGGCGAAACAAACCAAAACTTAAACAGAACACCCTGTAAAGGATTATAAAAATAGATATCCAAGAAACAGACAGAATTGACAAGTTAAATGCTCTGTGTTTACATCCTTCACACCTCAAAATCTATTCTTACAGAAAAAAAAAAACTCGCAACTTCTTCTGACAGAAAATTTGGAGCAGAAATAAAAGAGCCCAAAAAAAACTGATTCCTTCATTTCTCTAACAATTAAGAAATCATCGCGGAAACTTCTTTTCTTCTCAAACCTATCTAGTCTAGATGTATGAGTATAATACCATTTATATGCATTCCTTTCAAAAACTGACTTATCCTTGTAAATAGTATATGCGTTAAAGATTCGCCAAAAGCTAGCTTTAAGGAAAAATATTACTAAAACGATGAAAATTTTACTCAAACCTACTTTGCAAGCCAGCAAGACTTATTTTAAATCTTATTACAATATAGACACACCTCCTACACAAACATATTCGTATATATACATATATAGGTATTTTCTTATAACACATCTTTCAAAACAAAAGAAGCCGAATGTAAAAACTTTAAGGATTTTTTAATTAGCCAAAGGGGATGATTTTAATTACGAGATTACAAGAAAATTTCCTTCATCTCAAATCAGTTTTCTTCATGGTTTTGCATTTTCTTTCTTATTGCTGAAATGCTGATGGAGAGAATGAATATAGGGAAGAGGTTTTTTTTTTAACAGAGAGTGAAGAGAAAAGAAGAAGAGCGAAAAGTTGTCGCCAAAGGCAAACATACGCTTTCTTAGCTTTTAGCTCTATTTTTGAGTATATCTTCACTTCCGGTTTTGGTGGAATCTTTTTTTACTTTACTTTTGCTAATCCTTTTTACTGGGAAAGAGGAAATTGAGTTGTTTTTTTTTGACATACCTTTATCTAAGTTGAATTAAAATTTAAGAAATCGTCTAAAAATTGTAAGAGAAGAAATCAGAAGAAGGGTCACAGATCGTTGATCCTCAAAGAGATGAGATAATGGTAAAAAAAACTCTTTAAAAATGGGATGAATAAAGATCAATAAAATTTTATTATAGGTACTCATTCATTAGTGGAAAAATAAATTATAGTAGAAAATATTTAAAATACACAAATTAAAGAATTTCCTCGAATATTAATTATAAAACCCCCTTTTAAACACGGAAAAACCCTGAAATAATCTTAAATCCTTATTTGCTCACAAAATGTTCCAGGTAAACCAAAGGTATGTATAAATACATCGGACAGGAATGACCAACCATCATCATAAGGATGCGAAAAACTCCATCCATACACCATACAACACAATTTCCTACTTCCTGGAGGTCTAGATGATACACCTTCCTTTCGACTCCTTCATCTTCTCTTCTCCTAGATTCACAATCACATTTTATTTTATGGTTTCAACTGTAATTACTCGACGAAAATAACCGTTAAAAATAATGGTCGATGGTGCTATTTTCTATATACGATACGAATATCTATGTACATATGTCTGTCTGTTTGTATGTGTCTAGATATCCTTAACAAAAAAGATATAAGGAAAGGTAAGGTAACTCTGTAAGGTATAACGGCTTTTTCGCACTTAAAACTCGAAAATGGCTTTCCTTTCGTTTTAGAAATAAAATAATTTTGATGTGATGTGTGTCTGTCTGTCTGTCTATCTGTCTGGAAAATGGCGTCTCTATGTTCATTTTTTTTTTTTGGTTTTTTGGCAAGATGATGTTGCTTCAGTGTACTGATGATGAGAATGATGACGATAATGTTGATGATAATGATGATGGTCTGTGGTTGATGCATTTTGTTGTATTAAAAAAGAAAAGGTAAACTACCCTGTCTAAGTAAAAATGGTTAGAGAAGCTAGAATCTACTACGTTGTTCATTAGTTAAAAATGTATTGTATTTTTACGTCTCGTCTATGAGAGAGACGGTAATATCGACATAAGGGGTGTTATATTGCAGAATTTGAAGTAAAACATTTCTTTAAAACGAATCAAACAATCAATAAAAGATAGATATGTTTTTGAAGGTAAAATGTTTATAAAAAAAACTTACATTAACTTTGACGAAATGATCGATACCTGTAAAAGAAGATTTTAAAAAATTATTAAAACAAGAAAAATAAGATTTATTAAAATTAAAACTGTCAAAAACAGAAAATACAATACAACACATTAATACAAAGAAAAAAAAACAGAACAAGAAACGAGAAGGAGATACATATGACTTGGATATCGGACAACCTATCCTGATCCAAAATTGAATATCCGAACTTTTTCAGATAGTGTCGAATATGCGGATAGATAAATTTTTTAGTTTAGATTTTAGTTTAAATGGATTAAGATTCCAGCGACATCGGGTGGTGTCAGATCTCAACTTTCTTATGTACAAACTTATCAACATTTGCGACACTATCCGGACTATTTCGAACTTCAAACCGAATTGCCAAATTTTTGCAAATTTCATACAAAATAATTAACACAAATTAAGTGCTATTCTTTTACACTTAATTTTGCTTTACGAAATTTTACATTTCAGCTGATTAACTTGGCAGGTCTCATTTGGATACCAACAATTTTGAAAATTAGTTGAAAAATTAGTCGACATTCATTTGAAGAGACATTTACAATGAAGTCACCCTTTGTCCTTATAAGGATCAGACAGAAGTTTTAAAATTTGTATTCGTGAGTCATAACATCGAAGATGTTGGCATAAGCTACAAGGTTACAATTATTATGTTAATTGTTGCAAAAGTCGAAAACAAATGAATTTTCAATCCAAGACAAAGTCATTCGGTCAAAAATTGGAAAAACTGAGAAAATTGTAAAACACATGTATCTATGTGAGAAAGTCCTTCTTCAACGTTTTTATACTGGTATTTGATACTTTATTTATTTATGACAACTAATCGTTTTCGAAATTCCCCAACTCCGTTCTCCCAATATCGACTGAAATGACTTTTGTTTGCATTGCGGTTGTATGAGTGGGTATATATAAGATAAAATTTTAAGTGTAACAAAACATCACAACTCAAACCCATACAATCCTTTTGATGCACAAAAAAGGACGAATTAAGGCCAAAACTATTGAAGAGAAATAAAAATAAAATAAAATAAAATACAAAAAAAAACATTAAAACTCATCACCAACATCACGTGTTTTGTTCGACAGAGTGCAACTGATTGTCCTTCGAACAGATTTCTATACTTCGTCCTTTTTTTTTCGTCCTCTTAAAATTGAAAACTTCTTTGATTGCTTTCGGTGCTCTGTATTCTAGAAGAATTCTTGGCGTCAATGTGGACATGAGTCTGTGTGTGTGTGTGTGTGTGTGTAAAGTGTATATATTATATGACTCAGCATAGAATTCTATCAAAAATTAACAAAAATCCAAGAGAACGGGGTAAGACGGACATCATTTGATGTTCTCATGCTCCGTTAATTTTTAGTTTTCTTTGACAAAGCATTCTTTTAAGGATATAAGAAATTCCGGAAGGACGAAATCTGTACAAAGTTGATGATGATGATGATGATGGTGGTGGCTGCGATAGTGATTTTGTAGTGGTGACTTTTGACAATTATACGTATAGGTACCTGACGTCCTGGCCACTCATTCGTGATTCAATTCTCAATGACAACTATCAAATATATACATACATACATATTAAAGACAAAGAAGCGGTTAGTTGCTGGGATGTGATGGTGTGTTTTTAATGGAACAGTGCACATATACTTATTTGAACGTCATCGTCAGCAGAATTCTTTTATATGAGAATTTTCTAATTGATTTTATATCGCAGAAGGAATGAGTATCTAATATCGTCAAACTTCAAGCTATTTTGAAAAAACAACATGATAAAGAAAAAAGTTGGGCCAGAATTTGTAGGTTTTTCTACACCCATTTTTCAAACACGTTGCTTCAAATATAGCATGAGGTTTCTTAAGCGAGCCGTAGACACTCGAACATGATTCCAGTAAACTTGGTTCGAGTACCATGTTCGAGTTGATTTTAATAGTCTGCGGGCTAATACTAGTACCAATTTGATTGTTTATTTAAACGTCAAATTGGTCTCACCAAAAAGTAGTTTGATATTTGTTCGAGGACGGAGCTAGGGGTTTGTCGAACCGAGTTTGAGTGTCTGCGGAGTAGTTTTTGACTGCTTAGCAACAAGGTCAACTATTCACAACTATGTAAATATAATAATGACTTATGATGACGAAATTTTGGAAAACAGAAAAGAAATGTTGTTCCATCAAATCGATCTAACTCTGTGTGAGGTTAACTCGAACCAAGCTTACTCGATCCATGTTCGAGTGTCTACGGCTCGCTTTACTAACTTGTTATAAGACATCTTAACTTAGTCTACTGTAGCGTAGAATATTTTGGTAGAATATGTTTAGCATTTATGCAACTTAAAATATTTGAGAATAAAAATGGAACCTAAGCCTTGTGAAGTTCGAACTTTTCCATCTCAGCTTCAAAAAGAGTCCTTATTCTGTTTTCAACCACAAAACTAATATACTGATTTTTCTAAAATCTTCAAAGTCCTGCTCTTATCCAAATTGTGATAATTTAGAAGCAATAATTTTTTATTTATAATTATACCTAAAATTTTAAACGAATTTTTCTCAAAACCTTGTGTTTTAACTTTCCTCCAACATACACATTTCAAAAATAGCTTAAAATGTATTATTAAGTCCAATAATAATTATACTTAAAGATAAAAACTGTATACACTTGTTATGTGTATAAATAAATGGTAAAAAATTCTCTTCATCACAAAAAATGCTCAGAAATCAGGGCGTCAAACGAGAAGGGCTCCTTAGGATGAATCCAAGTTTCGAAAAATCTAAAATACTTGAGCACACTGACCTGAAAATTGTCTTTAAATCTTAGCCTAGAACTACCATCCGTAAGAATAGTGACATTTCCTTCATATCATACTCAATATCTGACTTTTTTCTGAAAAGTCTAAGGAATTCTTTGTTGTAACGTCCCAACAAGATACACATATTCTTGTGCTTTATCCTTTACTCCTCCAATTGCTTTTCGTTCAGGACATACCTATAACCTATATCTATATTGATATGAACAACACACAATGATAATGGTCACTGATGACTTAAAGAATAGAAATCAATTAGCCAATTGCATTGACATTCTCTATACAAACATAGGTCATAGGTACGGTGGTGGCGTATAGAGAAGGGGAAAAAAGTGAGAGAGCATCAAAAGAATACCAACAATGAAGGAAACAAGGATTTCAGTTATCTTCCCAACATCCTTGTTGTACCCGAATTCAAAAAAAAAAAAAAATTAAATTACATATGGGCTAGTTTGTATGAATCTATATACTGTCCCGTTTGAAAATAAGTGACAATAAGAACCCTCTATTTCTTCCCCTCTTCTGATGCTTTCCCTTTTTCTTCGTTTTTTAAATTTCCACTTCAATCCAGATTTTAACTGATTTCCAGCAGAGGACAATCGCCCATTTTTGTATAGAAAAAGGAGAAACAGGGTGGCCAATGGTTGTTTCTGAAGCACCACATTTGGAATCTGTAATGTCTGAATAGGGTTGCCATACATTAAACAACTTTTTACTTCATTCTTTTGTTAAATTCAATCCCAGCTAAAATTATCTTAAAAGCTTCAAAATCCACAGTAGTCAATAAAATTTCAAAGTCATTTCTTGACAGTTTTTTATCATGTTAAACTAGCACAGTGGCAATCCTATTAAATGTCTTCCATTTTTTGTCTCCCCTTTCTCTTTCTCTCACTCACTTTTTTTTTTAAGGAATCAACTCCTGCTTCTTTTGCTTGTCCTCTGTCCAAATGGGACAGACATGGACAAGACATTACCGCGAACTAAACAAGACTGGCGTATAAGAGGGTATAGGGTGTTGGTTGAGGTTGGGTATAGAGATGGGAGAGTAGTGGAACAGAGTGAGCTAAGCAGAATCCCAGGATAAGAACCAAGAGATAACAGAAAATGAAATGAAACTCCCTTTGAGGCTAATTAGTGCGGTCACAGTTCTTCTTCTTCTCCTTTTTTTGTAATTTTTTATTTTTTATAATTAAAGACAAGAAATGTGAATGTCAAGAACAAAAGATTTTGCAAAAGACGAAAAGGAGAGATAGGCAAGATCCAGAACCAGAAACAGAAACAGAACTCTAGAACCAAAGAAGGACATTTTGAAGATTCTATAAAGCGAATAAAACACTAAGGATAACACAATGGTCAGCAAAGCGAGAATCGAAAATGTGATTTGACACGGAAGGATGAGAAAATGAAGGCTGAGGGGGTGGAAACGGGTAAAATGTGTACGTGAACGGGATAGGTACGAGCGTCGAGCATATGCCTTGTTAGAACTCTATTATTATGTCAGTCGCCAAAAAATCGAGAAAAAAGAATATTCTACAAGGATTTTTCTTAACTTTTGGTCAAGGAGAAGTAGAAAGCACCACACCACCACCGCCACATAGAAATTAACGACGACGACGACAGGATTCAGTCAACGTAAAGGGGATAAAGATACGATACGAGTGTGTGGTTGGGTTGAGTGAGTGCGGGCAGAGAGGTTATATAATATAGACAAAAAGGGTTAATTCCCAAACCGATTGAGCGAAACGTTGGATTCTTGCCTCGAGGGAATCGTCATGGTTATGGACAATGATGATGATGATGATGGACAAAATAATAAGCCAGCTATAAAATACCTCTCACTCACTCTTCTATCGGCCATACATGACTACATACAAAATATCTACATACATATTTCTAACCAATGCATATACAATCCTTTTGGGAAGCATTGAAGGTGAATTAAGATTAATGCCAAAGGATTGCCTTCCTTCCTTCGTCTTTTTTTTGGTATTTTGTTTTTAGTGAAAAATTTCAAAAGAATGACACAACACTTACCTATGTACGTTTAGTTTATACGCAGTCGATGAGCTTTTCTTTTTGATCCGAAATGATGATATACAGATACACCTTGAAGTGATGGAAATGGACAAAAATCCATAAGGACAAAGTTATAAAAAAAAGGGATTTGCCACACATGAGGTGTTGAGAAAATCTTAGTGACTTTTCCAAACCTTTTTCTCTGATGGAATATCCATGTGAATTAAGAGCAAAGCACACCCTTGAGAGTGATTTTTAGTTTTTGCTTCAAATCGAAAGGGAGCATTTTTTTTTTTAATGGGTTTGAAGTGGGAGGGAAATTCTGACGAGTCATTGAATTCCTTTAAGATTGTGTCTGAAGCGTCTTTGGTGGTGGAAAGATCAAAATTTTGAAGAGCTTGGTATAGTATTTTGATAGTGATGCTAATTTGCCACATTTCTGATATGATAACCTTAGTCTTACTGAAAAACCGCAATCACCGCCGATCTAGCTCTCTTACATATAAGGCCCTTAACGTACATTCTATTCAAAGTACCTGTTTTTGGTTTGACAGGTTATAGACAGACAAGCACACACACAAGACACAAAGACCTCCACCCTGCTGCCAAGATTTTGCTTCTTACATCATTTTTGTGTGGCATTAAAGTCGTGACATGTCCGCAGCCTCAACCAAAAGTCGTTCATAAGAAGTTTATTTAAATTTCAGCTTCAGGTGGCTAAATCGGAGCGGTATAGAGTTGGAGTGGTCCAAGAGTGCGAGAGTTAACTGTGTTGGTTCGAGTCGAAAAAGCTTGTGCAATTTTCGTATTCACTTGACCACTATAGACATCTATACTGTATACCATTATCTAGCCTTAGAGTCTATGTTATGTGGCCTGCCTTTAGTCTTGTCAGACTGCATCATGCATTTATGGAATATGTTACGATTTTCTTTGGCCTCTATTTATGGTCAAAGAGACAGTACTGTCCGTTTTTTTTTTTTTTTTTTTTTTAGTGCACTTCATTGTTTGTTTTATCTGCGTCTAGATAATAATATGGCCAATAACAAACTAGCCATGAACTCGGTAGCTGGTAAGTAGGAAGGTATAGAAGAAGGCTTATTCCGTAGATGGAGCTAGCGATATACTCGTATGTATATATTCGATCTTGCAGCAATCATTGAAGCCGGGTGCACATTGTAAACCAATAAGTTCTTAGGTGATTTGTGAAAGAAATAAGTATATATGTAGGTAAAGTGAAAAGATTAAGATCTCTTTCCCTATCTTCCTTTTATGCGTCTTCTTCCTCTCTTCGATTTAAATCGACTTTATTGCAACTAATCGATTGGGTTTACACTTGGAAGTTTAAATTTAAAATCATTGGAAAATTATATCAATTCGAGAGTCTTCTTGTTTTAGGCTTTTACTGTAGCATTAATAAAATCTAATTAGCCATTTTAACACCCATAACACTAATGAGTATAATTTCTTAACATTGAGTTTTAGACGTCACTGACCACTAAGCATTTTCTTTAGATGGGTTGGGTTTAAATTGTTTATGTCCTTTATAGTATAACATGAGCAAGGATTCACTCTAGATGCTCTTCGAACCAGTAAAGTGTTTTGCCTTATTGCAACATTTAACTATCGAGATTTTCCACTGTTTCACATTCAAATCAATATGAGATTGGAAGTCCTTGAAACCTAAGATGCGTTTGAACCATTAGATACTTTTGAATTACTTTTTATTAAGACCTAAGTATTATTGCTAGTTCCTTTAGATTAGTAAGAATCTATAAAATTTGCTGGCTTTTGAATTATCAACAGGCAAACAGTTTCCAGATCTTGAACTGCCTTAGAATCAGAGAGTTTTCTGACTTCTAAATAATTTTTACATTTTTTACTTTATCAGGCTACCGATCCATGTAGGATCTCTGCCTGAGACACGATGGCCTTCCATACTTTGCGATCCCGAGCACGTTGCTTCCAGTCATCCAGAGCGTTCTGGCATCTTCGATAGCTTGGTCGGAAGTTCGGTCTTCCTTGTCGCCTCGAACCATGATGGCTTTGTTACGAAGATTCTCTTAGCTGGAGTGTTGTTGTCCATCCGATTGATGTGGCCGAGCCATTAAAGTCGACGTGTTTTAACTTTTTTGACAACGTCCACATCATTGTACATCTTTCACATTCTTGGCACACAGGACCCAATATCCGAGGAAGAATTTTTCTCTCGAAAGAGCCCAACAGCTGCTCTCCCTTTCTGCTTATAGTCCAACACTCAGCACCGTATAGCAGGACCGGTAGTATAAGAGTTTTGTAGAGCAAGCAAAGACAAAAGTCTTTCAAAAAAGGAGTTTTGAAGCCATTTGTTTTGCTAAACCGAAGTATCAGCGGTTTCCCAGGGTAATTCTTCGCAGAGTCTCCACTAAGGTGTCGTTTGTGGAGGTGATGTTGACTCCGATGTAGATGAACTCCTTAACTACTTCGAAGTTAGTATTTCGTCTTGTCCTCGTTAACTAGTTTCGCCTTTTCTTCAATTGCAGTAAAGGCCTCAATAACGGCACATTGTCTGATGTCCGCATAACCCAATAGTAGGATTATACAACACAACTGGATCAGTTTTACACCGGGATGCTGAGTTCATCCATCGCCCTATAGATTTCTTGACGATGGATGCTTTCATATGCTGCTTTGAAGTCAATGAAAAGATGATGTGTCTCGACTTGGAATTCGTTGCTCTTTTCCAGGATTTGTCTGAGTGTGAAGATTTGGTCTATAGTCGATCTACCGGGCGAGAAGACAAACTGGTATTTGCTAATTATAGTGTTGCAGAAATGCTTTAGACGCTCACACAATACGTTGCATGAGATTGATGGCTAGAAGACTTACCTATTGATGACTTCTGAATCACCAGGCATTTGTACTAACAAGTCACATTCCTTACATTTGTATTTGAATAGAAAAATTTATCAATTTTTACAACATTTTTTAAATGATCTTACAATATCACAAGGTACCATTTTCAGAATTCAAAGTGAGTTGTCAGGTAAATGTTTAAGTTTCAGGGATTACAATGATGTGGAATGGATAGATTTTGCGTGCTATAGTTTGACTATTAAAATAAAATAATCCTACATATACTTCTAAGCCTTTACACAACCAAAGAACTACCAATAAAGTCCTTCTCAGTCAAACAAATATATACTAGGTATGTTTAAAAAAGCCACCTTCAACCGAATCTCCATTCGGATTCACCCCTCCTCCAGCTCCACCGCATTTTCAAATAGGCCTTTGGTTTCTTTTCCAAAGCACATCAACCGCGACTTCATTTTGTCCAAAAGCGTTTATAAAATCCGATATGGCATTGTCTCGACAGGGTCATAAATTGCATGCACTTGCGTCTTGTCTTTGCACTCTACTGATGATGCAGCCGGGTACAAACGCAAACACAAACACACACACATAACAAACAGATATTGAATAAATTTGGTTCGCTCTTCCATGAGAAGCATCATCATTGTCATCAGCGATGCAGCATCATTCGAAAGGCAGGCCAGGAGCAACTGTTCCATGGAGTGATCTTTTCTAGAAACTCAGTAAGCCTATCCGCCATGTCATTGTGTATGCGAACTTACCTACGATGCACTTGGCCAAAATGGCCATTGAACAATAAATCGGTTGGTCAGAGACCATAGTACGAGAAATAACCACAAAAAAAAAAATACTCAGAAGCAATCCCAATCGCATCACGTTCCAAGCCCCCGCCGCCGCTACGACAGTAATATTATATACATAGAGTCGAGTTGTCGTTAACGTTGATGACCCATGTCGCTCGAATCTCTTCTGGCCAAGATCAGCAAAAAAACCCGAGAAGACATTGACAAACGATCGAAATCACGCCCTCGCACAAGATGCAGTTCAACCATGTTGCCAGCACTGAAATGTTTGGACGCGTCATCGGTCAAAATGCAAAATGCAAAAAACTGAATAGTGGTGTTCCCACCTTATTTTTTTAGCACCTTCAGCAAGTCGTATCTTTGGTTGGTCTTGATCGGCACGGCACGGGGTGATGCCACGGCGGCGGCGGCGGCGGTGGCCGGCTGTCGAGCTTAACAAAATCTGTGATTTAGTCAAAAGATTTCTGCGGCCAGATGAGATCGTCTTACATTTGGGATGATGAGTTGTTGGGAGGCTTATCGGGCGGAAATTACAAAATGCAATTGTAATATGGCAATGAATCGTGTGCAGTAGGGTGTTTATTTTTTTTTTTTTAATAGGATGATGTAAGAAAAGTTTGGCCATTTCATAAAAATAAAACTTGTTTCACAAAAAAATGCTTTATGGAATTTTCGCTGTTGTAGTTTAGTGACTCAGCAATCTTACAAGTGGTTACACAAATTACCAAATAAGTACTTCCCCTTTAGTTACATTAAATTCCAAAGATAGTAATTACGTGACGTCTGCCATAAGCCATCACCTACCTTGAGCTATATTTTAGTGACATTTTAAGAAACAAACTGATTAGCGATAAGGAATTCCGGAGACAGTAATTAACTTAAAGTCGGATTTATCGTCAAATATCTACAGACTTATTTGTGAAGGACTTCAGCTGTCTAAAGTTTTGTCAACTTTAAAATAGTGACTCATGTCATTTAGTAGTTTAAAAAACACTCCAAATTTACCCTATGCTAAATTGAATGTCAAAATTCTTCCAGCAATCCTAAATCTCCTTTCACTGCGGGTTGGTTGGTTTTTTTGATAAATGCATCCGCTCACGCAAATATCTCGTGGCAGAAAACCAAAACCGGACACACCGAAACGCGCTCCTCGCATAGCCATCTGGTTATGAGCTCCGAAAGGTTTCTTTCTTTTTTTTTTCTGTTCATCCAAATGAATTACGCACATCTGTCACATGTTGAATTGACCATTAACGCTCCAAATGCGATCACATTAATAACTGACATCTTTCAATTTGATTCGTTAATATAAAAGTTTTGTCCTGATGATGGTGATGCAGACCGGAGGCAACTCTGGAGTGAAGGGGCTCCACGAGAATGTCTTATATCACTTACGCCTGCGCAGAGGGCAAAAATATATTTTGTTACTTTTTTTTTCTTGAAATATAACACTAAGCTAATCGAGCCATTACTCATTTTTGTTTCTTCTTTCATTTGCAGATCCAGAAAATGCTGACGAAGCAGGACCACAGGACACAAATGCAAATGCAAATGCGAATGCAAAAGCATCAGCATCATTATCAACACCATCAACAATGCCATCGCCATCACCAATTTCACCACCTCCACGACCACAAAGTCCTCTATTTACTGAGACGATGGAGTTGGATGTAGTTGAGAACGATAAAAGGATTATCCTTCCACCATCAGACAGGAGTTCATCACCAAATGAAGCAATCGCCCCCGGAACAGCCATCACCCCATCAGCATCGTTTGATGCGTTGGATTCAGAAAAGAGCATCACCATCAAAGGATCGCCCATTTCTCCCCAAGGACTAACGCGTCTGAGGCCGTTTTCATCAGCATCATTGTCAACATCACCATCAATGCCAGACGATGGATTACTCAGGGCAGAGGATAGTAGTAGCCAACCACCTGTAACCAGAACCAGCATACAGAAAATGCAATTGCTGTTGCAGGAGCCCTTAGGAGATACCTCCTCCATCATCTATCCAAAGCAATTGAAATCATCAGATCTGGAAGCTTCAACAAGAACGATGATGACGATGACTACGACGAATGCGACGACGACGACGTTGACGACAACAACAACGACGACGGCAGCCACGTCGACAATGGCGTTGACGATGACTGCGGCGGCAATGGCGGTGGCGGCGGCGAAGGCGAAGGCGGCGGCATCATCTATGACAATGAATTGTAGTCGAAATGACAACGACACCGAGAATGGTATCAACGTCAACATTACGAGTGCCACCAGCTCCTCCTCCTCCTCCTCTTCATTCACCCCCATCTCTTTCATCAACCCCACCGACAGAGGTGGCAGTGTCGCCGATGTTGGCAATGGTGTTGCTTCCGAAAATGATGGTTGCATCATCACAAACAGAACCACCCCAATTAACTTCAGTTCAAGGATGCCGTCCACGATGATTGATTCGCATGATGGTGATGGTGATGGTGATGATGATGACGTCCCACCAACAACTATTCCTGCTGATGATGTGACGTTTAACCGTAGAGGCGTAGATGCTACATCACCGCCAACTACAAACATTAATGCCAACCAAAATAACTTCAACACCAAATACCGTCATCATCTTCGCGGTGAAGGGTAAGTGGCATTCTAATTGCATTGTTTGTTTGATTGTGTTGGAATTTCGATATGATGAGTTGTCTGTTGACAGGTTAGAAAATAAAAGATTCTAAAATTCTGCAAAAGTACATAATACGGTATTTTATAAAATTCAAACAATGTCTGCATAAACAGTCACGAACAAAAGTTCATTTTATTTTTGTATTTTGTATTTTTTATTTTTTTGTTGCTGAGAATTGACATGTGTCATTTTCCTCCATATTTGTGTGTCCAAACTCTACCAAAAAATCTGACAGTTCTCAAATAAAATCACCAGAGTTGAAAAAAGAGCTGACTTTGTCTATGGAACCAAACCACTACCCCAACGCCTCTCGGCGCCGATAGAGACATATTATGGAGACTAGTGGAAATGCATTTTTACATCAGCCAGCCCTTTGCTTTCCTTCTCTGCTTTTCTGCTTCTCTACTTCTCTGTGCAAAACCGTTACGAAACGCCTGATGCTGCCTGTCAAAGAAGTAGGATTTCAAATGACAATTGCATCGCAAGCATCGACGGGATATGTCATATTGAGCCTAAAGCGAAGCAAACAGAAACGAAACACACAAAAAAAAAATGATATACGAAAACTTCAAAACCTCACCGCAACAAGCTCTGATGTCCTATGTGCATACATATATGTGTTGTGTCTGTCAGAGTGTGTGTGTTGCATACAAAAAAAAAACTGCTGAAAAAACAACAAACGCATCGTATAGGATTTTAGGTATCGTATCGGTGTGTAGGTGGGTACATAGTATTGCAGCAAGGACATTTTTGTTTTTTCGTTTGATTTTTTGGTTAACTGTCACTGATTCCAATGCTAACATCCTGACATGTATACTGTCAAACTGCATGTGTGATTCTTATCATATGAGGGCGGCGCGGTGCGGCTGGGTGGCGGCGCTGCACTGGGTGCTATAGCTGATTCCGCTCGTGTGGTAGACGATTTGACAGCTATTTTTGAGTGACATGTATGGTGCTTCCGTTAAATTTTGTTTTTCTCTTTTTTTTCATTTGCCCAAAAAATAAAATAAAATAAGAGTTACACTGTTGGGTGTATCTTTGAAAATGCAAAAAATGTGCATCGTTTGGGTTTTTTTTTTTTTGGGGGGGGGGGAATGAACTAAAGTGGAATTAGAAGGAAATAAAGGGATGAAAAACGTGTTCGAGGATTAAATTGGTTCAAAAACAATTAATTGTATTAAATTTCATTATTTTACAAAAGTGTTTAATAAGTTCAGGGTCAGTGTGGTTTTCCGTAGGGCGCCAGTTAATTTCAATATTTGTTTAGTTTTTGCTGACTTCGAATTTCTTTTTTTTTGAAACAGAGATAAATCATCTCTGGAAAACATGTTAATTCGTAAGCCTGAATATCTAGAAGTGATGTAAGTTCTGCAATTATTTTTCAGAAGACTTTCTTGAGAATATCCGATCGTTTTTATAATGGGAATTTCTTTTAAATTAACGATTTTTTCAACAGAGTTTTTAGTTCCTGATAATAACGAATATATTGAAGGAGAAAAATGAATGGATCCTTTTCCAAGAAATGTTCCATTTTCCTACCCTTTGAGTCATAAATTTATAAATTTTAGTATTTTTTTAATACTTAATGTTAATAATAATAACATTTGAATCTTTTGAAGTATCTCATTTTTTATGATGGGAACACAGAAATGTCAAGATGATTCTACATTGGCAAACATTTTAAGTAAAAGTCTGACGTTCCATTTACTTTTCCTAATTCCTACTCTACTAGTTGCTAAATTTTATATTTTCAGTTCAATTTGACAAAGGGCGCTTTTCTCTTAAATGAGAACTACTCCCACCCTGGTAGGTAATCATGTTATGGCTTTCGTTGCTATAAGTACATAATTAGTTTATGTTTCTATTTAAAATTTACTAAATGCCTTAAGGACATCCGGAGTTGTACCTACGTATATTTTCCTTCACTACAACCCAAAAAATGAAAATAAAAATAAAAAATAAAATAGTTTATTTCGCAAATCTGAGACTGAATTTTCCGCGATTGTTGGTTAGTGTTGGTAAGGTACCATACATTTGATATTCAAAATTTGTGGAAATAATTTTGTTTGATTGTTGGTGAAAGTTTGAGCTTTTCAAACGATAGGATTTTGTTTTTATGCATAGGTTCTATGTACCTCCTTGTTTCTGCGAGTGAAAGGAGTGTTTATTTTTCGAAAATAAAATGACAGAGTAAGGTTTGGAGATGGTTTTAAATAGAATAATTTGTTCAAAATAATCGCAAACAAAAATTAATTAAAATTAAACTTTTGTTTGAATACAAATTTTAGGTACCTAATGGTGCTTCTTCTTTTTCTTTTTTTTTGTACAAATTATCCACTTAAATACAAATCAGACATTATTCTAGGGAAACTTTTTTATATCTACGTATTTTTCAACCCTCCAGCCACCCCCTTTCCCATAACATCCTTACATGACTCTTTCATATCTCACTTCGAAAAAAAACATACTTGACGGAAAACCATCACAACGTACAAAACACATCAACATGCGTAATAGCTGAATGCGCAACAATGTGAATGTGAATTGAGTTGGACACAAACAAAAGAAGAAAAGGAAAAAAAAAAAAAAAAACAACAACAACAATAACCTGCTCATTCCTTTGGGAATATTTAAAATTGAAAATGAATTTTCTTTACTGTCTCGAACAAGGTAGCAAAATTCTAACAAATAATAATAAAAATGAAAAACAGAAAAACAAAAGTATAAACCTCGACTACGATAAATTAATTATTAAAAAATATGTAAAGCGTGCCGCTTTTCCAAATCACAGTCACCTTTTTTTTTGAGAGAACGGAAAAAATGAAAAACAAGGAGTTGAAAAACCTTTTTTTTTAAGGGGGAGTATAGTAGAAGTATCAAGTCTCATAAGAAAAAAGAGAAATAAAGTGCTTCTTCATTCAAAAAAACAGTGTTGTCGAAAGTACTATCGGACGTACTTTTATTTTTAAAGGGGTTTTAAAAGAAAGTGTTGTTTTGAAAATTATTAGTTTTTGAATTTTTATTTAAAACTGTTGCTTTATAAATTCCATTTTTTTCTCAAAAAAACTAAGGGACAAAGGAATGTCTTGCCTACAAAGAGTGAAGTAGGGTGAAACAAGATAAAATGATAGCAATTGTTTCTGATTTTAATGCTTTTTTAGTACGAACTTATACAATGGTGATGACTTTAAAAGTAAAATATAATTTGGCATAGGAAAAAATTATTTATTCAATATGATAAGTATAATAAGTATTGTTCTAGAACTTGTTCTAGAAAAAATGAAAAAGTAAAGGGTTAAGAAAGATCGGAGCAAAGGTTTCTTCTAAGAGACGGGCTATTAAGGTTGAAATCAAGAAGATGCTGTGCACTATTGGCTAAACGAAGCATTCTTGCAATTGGGTTAAAGTGGACATAGTTGGAACGATAAGTAGAAAGGTAAAAGAAGGGAGTAAATCTGAGGTTACGTGGATTGGTTCTAACAAAAATTGATGCAAGACTTATGACTTGGTGAATGAAAAGTATTTCTGCAACAGTGCGACGTTTTTCAAGGGTTTTAAGGTTGATAAGTTGTAAACGATGTTCATAGAGGGGTAGGGAAAAGGAGTCAAACCATGGGAGGTTTCTTAAAGCGAAACAGAGAAATATACGTTGCACGGATTCAATTCTAGTTGAGTGGGAGATTTGATAAAGAGACTAACGTACTCCAGAATAGGTCTAACAAAAGTGGTATACAGTGACTTGGTTACATAAGCGTCTAAAAATTCCTTAGACCAGCGGAAGACCTAAGAAAGAATTTTGCTTTTGCTTTAATATAATCTATGTGAGAGCGAAAGTTGAACTCTTTATCACATAAAAAGCCAAGATCTCGAATGGAGAAAACTAAGGGAACAGGAATATTGAGAAAGTGATAATTACAAAAGGGTAGGGGCAGGCGTTTACGAAAAAAGGCATGTGTTGACATTTAGATACATTGAATTCAAGGAAATTTAAGTCCTTTTGAAGAAGGGCTTTAATAAAGTATAGCTTTAATAATTTTCATTTTATTAGCATTAATAGACAAATTTGAAAAAGAAATTATGTCTTTAAAATCTTTTAGGGATAGGAAAAATAAAAGAGGCTTCAGATGATTACCTTGAGGAACACTTGAAAAAATTGAGTTAGGTTATTGGAAATGGATTTGGACTTCAAACCATGTTGCAGTGGGGAGACTTATGATTTACAATGCAAACAAAGACATTCATTTAGATAATGCTTTCGAAGAGCTTGGTAATAGAAGATAGTTTAGCTATGGAACGATAGTTGGAGATTTCGTTCTTATTGCACTTTTTGTTTTTTCATAAAGAAGGGAATACTGCTTGCGAAAGTGAAATTTTAAACAGTATCGTAGAGGTTCACATAGTACGTTAGCACATTTTTTAAGAAAAATTTGCTGAATACCGTCAGGACCAGGAGAAAAGTCATCTTTAGCTTAGTTTTTTACTGACGTATGTTAGAGGGAAACAAGCGAAGTTTGCGAACTACTTGACAAATACTCGAAGTAATCAGAGTCAGGATTATTATAGAATTGCTATAAGATTGAGTAAACAAATTTGCGAAAAGGTTAGCAATGACAGGTTTACATTTTGTCAAGATATGCCTGGTAGAGTGAATCGAAAAGAAATATTTGTATTTGTAATTTGCTAGCTCATATTTTAAACAATAAGAATATAATTGGGATTTTAAATAATTTCCATAACTTGTTCCTTAAATTATGAAAAGTTTGTAACTCCCTGGTGTACCATGGGTGTGAAGATAAGCAATTCTTTTGGGGAACGTGAGGGACACATAGGAGCAACCATTTAAAGATTGTAGAATAGAAGAATTTTAAAAAGGAATGCCGTGAATTGGATGAAATAAATCTACCTACCAAATGGTTCAATTTGTGGAACCTTCTCCCAGATTTAGTATTTCTTCTGGACCAGTCGGTCTGTTCAGAACATATTTTAAAATGCCTGGTTTTAGCAGAGATAGTCAAGATTCTACAATTTAATCACTCTAAATCGTAAAACAAAATAAATGAATTTGCTTTTTTAGAACAAAAAACGACAGCACTGTATTCCACATATTTGTAAACATGATATGCTCGTCAATATTTTGTGTATATACGACTGACGACGACGACGTCTCTGTCAAAATCCAACGACAATACCCAACAACAAATATTTCTAACTACCCCCCCATAAACACACGCACAAAGCTCGTATATCTCAAAACCCAGAACAATAACCACCCTCCCGCATATTCATACCCAAACCCAACATCAACATCCATATGGCATATTTTCGAATTGGGCCACCTAAAACTCATTCCAGAAAAAAAGTCAAAAAAAAAAACAACTCACAAAAATGACTCGTTTCGTATTCGAATCCTTAAATTAGAAAGCGGTATCAAAAGCAGAGGTTGGTTGTGCCTTGTGCCTACGTACCTGATACTACCCAAAAAACCTTTACACAACGAGATAAGGGTTTAGGGTGCGATGTATGTATGTTGGAATAAACGAAAATGAAAACCTTTGGTGTACCGTTTCAACCATTTCATCAAAATTTACTACAATGCCTCGTTTACTGAATAATTTACACTCCGCACAAAATATAAAAACAAAGACAAGCAAGACCCAAGTTCAGTTCTGCCAACTCACTCCCCCTCCCCCTCCCGTCACCAGCGACCACCCCCAATGCCCCTTAGTTGCTCTCTAGTATTACAGTGATGGTTGAAGAAAGATGCTGTACGAGGTAACGATGATTCGTTTTTTTTTTTTTTTTCTTTCCCGAAATGGAAAGGGGGGCAAATGTGAGGAATATGTGTTACCTCCATTACACACGTAGAAAATATGGAAAAACATAAAAACAAAACGGGACTAAAATGTGAGTGATACGTGTTGTCGAGGGAGCGATAAGGGCTGATTTAGATTTGAATGATCCAACCCTGTAACCATCACGTTGAAGACACGAACGAGTTGGGCCAAACAAGCTACAGACCTACCAACTATACCAACCTACCAAACCTACTACCTATAACGTCATCTCCCAACCTAAGGTTTAGAGGTACTTTTTGGTCGTATACAGTCTTGGTTTACGACTTATACCCTGGGACCTAGAAGTCATGTTATATAAGGCAACTGCACGAGGGAGGGTTTCGGGCGGGGTCCTGGTATTTGTTCGTTTGGTGGGGTTCATTTGACTTAATTTGTTGGCGGAGAGTGTTAAATGGTATAATAGGAAGCGTTTTGCCCTTTTGTTTGGAAATACTTTATGACGAATTGAAGGTGAACTGGAGGGTATAATAATAGGAACTATATACATATGTATATCCATGGTCCGGGAGGGGGGGGGGTTCTTTTGTAGCTACACAAAGCTGAATATCTACTTATGCGGGGGACGAAATAATTTCATTCTTTTCTTTCTGTTTTTTTTTTTTCATTTCTCTTCATATTTATTGGACATTACTTTTGGGAATACTTAAGACTTATATGGACTTGATGAGATCGAAGTCAAGGGCAATATGAGGAGAATATTCAATCTTCAAGTTCGAATTCGAGAATGGTAATAGAAATAATAAATATCCACTATTTTTAATCCATATATATATTTTATGGTTTTACTAAAAAGTCCAAAATCTTGAGCTCCAAAAACTTCTTGGGGCATAAGAAAATTCTGAAGATGTATTCAAAGTATTTAAAAAAAGGCAATGGGTGAAATTCATGTTCTTCTAGAAACAATATGTCAATCAACTAGCCTATAAAATTTTAAAGAAACTCTTGAGGTCTTAAGGAGAGATCTGCTGGAAAAAACAGAACAAGGAAAGAAGAACATCAATTTCAATTGATAAATGATTGAAATAAAACACCCGAGTATACCTTTTGACACACCGTTCTGACTTCTGAGCGATGAAAATAACTATCACTGCCTTAAATACAACCTAATTCAACTAAGAATTGGTGACCGGAAGGATGTTCACAAACTCACTTTGGTAGAACTTTCGGTTAAGGTCAAGGATCTGCCAAATTCTTCCACTTTGTTCTCTAAGCTTAATTAAAATCATGTTCTCGAAATTTTAGCAAATCAAGGTAAGGTGATGGTTTTCGAGGGGCAGATTTCGAGTGACATAATGTCAAATTAGAACTTCTTCGGAAGGTATCTTTAATACCAAACTCCACTTAGATGGTCCTTATAGCCATATTTCCTCAATTGGTAGCGTTAAATAAGCTTCCGTTTTGGATTTGGTTCAATGGCTAGAACCACTTTAAGGGACAACTTTTGACAAAACTTCACAGAAAATTTTTCATCTAATAGTCTAATAATGCTCTTGTGAAGAACATCATGTTTTTTGAATCCCCTAAGCCGACAACTTGTTCAATCTAATATCATGTCATGACATCACCATTTACAAACCAACCCTTCTAATAACTTATAATACTCACACATCAGCAACAAACCAAAAGAGGATTATTTATTCTCCCCTCTACCATCAGACAAGCTTCCAAATTGACGTCTGACCCGAGCTGGATTTTTTTTGTTTCATATATAAAATAAAAACCCTACCTGCACCTAATCAATCAATATCTACATCACCAACAGAAAAAACCTTGTCAGTCATATTGTCAGTCAAAATTGTCTTAAAGGCTTCTCACCTTCACCTCCCATCAACGTCATCGTCTTCGTCTTCTTCGTCGTAGTTTGATGATCAATATGTCTATAAAAGAAAACATAATTCAAAAGAACTTAGTATAATAAATTGTTTTATCGAACGCATATTGAACTATAAAACAACAACAGCAACAATCTTCCAAAGTTATTTACCAATCAATCAAAAACAAAAAGGAGTATACTCCTGTCAGCATGTCAGTTCGATGTTTTATAAACATCCAGACTTTGAGACACGCATGAAACTTAGAATTGAGTTTCATGCCACACCCAAGTCGTCTTCGTCAAATCATATCCTGATGACGATGATGTTGCTGATGGAGGGGTCGAAAAAAGGGTTGAAAAATTATTTAAAAATAAAACAATACAACACAAAATTTATGTCAATCAAAACTGGCAATCAAACTGACTCTGGCTTGAAATTGGAATAAAAAAAAAAAAAAAAAACGAACAAAAGGCGACAAAGAATAAAAACTCTCTTAATGAAGAAGACTTCGCTAATGAGTAATTGAATTACACCACACATACTACACATTTGCTGTCAACCTTTCCTTTTTCGGAATATTCATCTGTTTGGAATTTGGATGAAATAAAAAACCAAAACCATCACTCTAACCTCAACTTTTTTCAAGCTACCAGACCTTATACCAGAAAAGGACACGAATAGTACGAAAAAAAGTCAAAAAAGGGAAAATAAAAAAAAAAAAAACCTCCCCAGACATAAGCCACAAGCTTCATGTGCATCAGCATTAGCATCGACATCGACATTCTCTGGTTCAACAAAATTAGAACAAAGAAAAAGCACAAAAACAAGGACTTACTCTTAAAATTCTACGAAAATGAAAGAGGATTACGGATTCGAATGCAAACACACACAAACATCTACGTATACACCAGAAAAAAAAAATACAATAATTTCGAAAACGAGGAAGGTCCTTGTCATCAATCAGGACTCTTCGGTGTATCCATCAAATGCTTCAATTCGCTTATTAAATGATTCGATTTGGGTTTTCAGCTATACCGTGTATAAGCCCTGAACCCTCAACCCGTTTTTATGTACCTACAACAGAAGCTTCAACCCCTGTGAGCTTTATGCGGTTTAGTTAGACACAGACGACGCACAGTGGGGTATTCAGGCTCAAAACATGGCATTAATATATGTGAAAAAAGTGAAAATAGTGACCTGAGTTTTATTTTTTTTGCGACAACGGAACAACATTTTTTATCAAAAATACAATGCAATCTCAACAAGCATGTATAAACTGAATTAGAAATATTAAAATTTTTGCAATTTGTGCAGTGTAATATTAATAAATAATTGAATCATTTAAACAATACGAAAAGAAACATTTTCCATTTATTGTCGATATATATTGGAAGATTTGTTTATGTTCTTCACCGATCCCCGCTCTGATTTTTATATGTGGTGATAGCTGTATATTTCTATTATTGGATTTAAGAAAAAAAAGTTGCCCCAACTTGCCCCCTTTCAAAATATTGAGTTTTTTGACAACCCCTTTTTTAAGAATAAAAACGAATGGTATTTATACACAGATGTGTTTACCGCCATATTTCTCAAAAACTAAGATACATTTAAGCATCCTGGTTTCAGTTTTTTGATAAAAATTAATCAGAGCATTGGATTTTGAAAAAAAAAATATACTTATTTACATAATATTTTAGAAAAAAAAAGTTTGAAATTAAAAAAGAATTGCTTTTAAAATTTTAAGTTTGAATATTAATTTTTCGAAAACTATTTATAAACTCAACTTAAAATAAAATAAGAATTATAGAAGAAATTTCTGGCTTTCCAAAAAATTATGTCATACCATTCTAAGTCTTACCGTTATTTTTTAATATTTTTTTTTCTGTTTTAAGTGATGTTTTTAAAAACTTGCCCCTCCCGCCTAAACGGAGGGAAATGGGCTCCCCTCTCTCATGCAATTTTTGTATTATCCAAAGCCAACCTAATTGTTATAGATTTTTGGTATATCTTATGATAATCATCCTGTATATGAACTTTTTTAACTAAAAAAATAAAAAAAAGGTCATTAAATTCTTCAAAAAAGGGTTTTCGGAAAAACCTGTTATTTTGAAATGGGGCAAATTGGGGCAACATTTTTCTTTTGAATCCAATAGAAATATACAGCTATCACCACATATAAAAATCAGAGCGGGGATCGGTGAAGAACATAAACAAATCTTCCAATATATATCGACAATAAATGGAAAATGTTTATTTTCGTATTGTTTAAATAATACAATTATTTTATTAATGTTACATTGCACAAAATGTAAAAATTTTAATATTTCTAGTTCAGTTAATATATGCTTCTTGAAACTCCATTATATTTTTGATAAAAATGTTGCTCCGTTTTCACAAAAAAAAATAAAACTCAGGTCACTATTTTCACTTTTTTCACTAAAAAACTTGGACTCTCAAAAAGGACCGACTTTGAAATGACACTGTGATCCACTCGTTTTACCGATTATGTTAATGTTTTGTTTTTCTGATAGCGTTGATATATAGGCTTAAAATGGCATTTAATATTTTCTTATTTTCTCAAAAAAAATAAAATAGGTTAATGCCATGTTTTATGGCTGAATACCCCACTGTGCGACGGAGGGAGATTAGCGACACACTGGTGATTGAAAAACAACTTTCCAGTTTACATTTTCTTTGGATTGAAATTAAAAGGTAGGTATTTGGCAACCCAAGTAGTTTGAGGGTTGCCAAAGTTCTCGAAAAATTTACCACTCAACTCTAATCATCAAAAGGAAAAAACTTTCGATTAGGAAACCTTAATTATTGCTTGGATTGACAGTTCAGACGCAAATGTCTGTCATTTTTTTATTGGCCCCAAGGACGCATTTACACACATACACTCACACTCATACTACATACAAAACATCCAAATGAGAAACAGAAGAGAAATTTGTGGTAAATGAAGTGGACTTTGGGATGGAGATGCGAGAGTGTCCTTTTCATCTTTTTTCCATTACAAATTGTCATTTGATGTTTGGGGCTGGTCATCTGGATCTGGATGGACCACTAGTCATCCATTAAACTCTGTGAGTTATACAAACATTGTGACCATCCTTCTTACCTTCTCTTTCGCCACCCACATCCCATTCCGTCCATTCTTGACAAAACACTCATTTTATCTGTCACCCCTTCTTAGAGTTAAACACTAAGAAAAAGTGTAAAACAAAACAACAAAAAAAAGAAGAAGAAAAAAAGAAAGGATCTAAAAGTACTCACAAACAGGATTCAAACACAAAACGAGGTTACGACGACGACAACGACAAAGTCGATATAGAAAACAGAGATACTCGTATATAGGTGGAGCCACTATCATCCTGTTCTGTGTGACAGCGATTGTCTGTTTGCCTTGTTGTTATGACCGACATATGTGTGTAGGATTTGACATTTAAACGGATCGCTGTATGATGTCAGTGTGGTGCTTTGAAGGTGATGTTGGGTGGATGTGGGTGGTCTGGGTGGTTCTTGGTGGCTAGGATTTGTTAAGATGGAATACTGTGGTGGCTCATACACTCGTAGAAGTTGCAGAAATTTCAAGTTCCGCAAATATTCTATAGAAGAGGAATCATTTGTGATGATGGAATCGGTTGGTTCGTATACATATGTATATAAAAGAGTTCTGGGTATGTTCAGATGGGTTCCAGATCCGCATCATCACAAACGGTTGTATATTTTTATATTGTCTTGTATGCTTTTAATGTAACTTTTTTATACTCATCAGGATTTCTTGGGCGAGTTTTATAGGTAGACGAAGAACAAGGATCACACTGATGAAATTTACTCTTCCATATTATATTTGGTAATGGTGTGCGATGTTGACGGCAACTTGCAAGAGGAAACAATAGGGGAAAGGTCATTATATAATTCTAAGATAGCAAAAAACAAAACAAAGGACAATTTTAAGGAGAAAGAAATCAAGGTTCATATCAGAGGAGTGGACATTCTGTTGCAATTTAGAAATGACATTAGACGCAGTTGATTAACAAAAAATAGGAAGGTCATTAAAATTGTCAAACTTACTTATTTAAGATTTTTTCTAAAGCGAGAGGATATTACTGAAGTTTCAGGTTTGAGAAAAGTATTAGACTCACTTTAGATGATGACTAAAAATCACTGCACATTTGACCTCAAGTCTATCACACTAATAAAAGTATGATCGTCAAAAATAAACCATTCGAAATTCCTCACACAACACCCAAGTCGCATAAATTAGCCCAGCAAACCTCCAAAGCCAAAAGCATTTTGCCTTACATTTCTTTATGTAACTTCTCCTTCTCAACTTTGCCCTTCATCGTCGCGTCGCGTAGTTTTTCCATCTTAGAAGAAGAGGAACAGACATAAAAAAAAACACTACTTATCCTTCAACTCTTAAATTATCCTTTTTTTTGTTTTTCCTTATTTATATATGAGTATCGTATTTTTTCTTGCTTTTGGTATTCGTATTCTGTTTTGTCTTGTTGTTATATTCTTTTTCTTCATTCTTTTCATTAAAAGATAACGGCAGCAATGGAATGCAACTATGAACCTTAGGTGTGTGTGGGGGAGGAAATAAATTTACACAAAACTGGGCACCAACACCGGCACCACCACTAGCACCGTCAGCCAGCCGTCAGCTATACCGCTCGCTCTAGACAAACACCTTCAAAATGCTATGCGGTTCTCTCGATTTTGTCCAAAAAAAGGATATTTAATACACAGAAGAAAAAAAAACCAAAATCTAAAGGACAAAGTATTGGTTTAGATTTAAAAATGTCACCTAACTTACAACCATAGAATGCGTCACTGATTTTAAGGACGTCACTAAATTAGTCACAAAAACAAAAACATTTTACTAGAGCATATACTAATGTACACATACTATGTACTCCTTTTTTCGTCATTACAGTGTCACTAAATTAGTTTTAAAATATCATATGTCACTCAATTACAGTTCGTGTCACTATTTAAAAATCTGAATAAGGAGTCAATTTAAGTGAAAAAAAAAGACATCGCTTAATTTCTAGTGTCCGAGTCCTTAACTAAAGAAATGAAGTTACCCAATTATAGTGTCAAGTACCGAATTTCAGTATGTCACTGAATTTTTCATCACAATCATATGTCACTTATTGGCAGTCCGAAATAATAAATGTCTACAATTAAGGTTCTTAAAAAAACGCTTCAATTTTGGACTGAGTTTTAAGACGTCACTGAATTGACGTCCATTATAATAAGTACCACTAAATTACGCTCTAACCCAAGCGATATAAAACAGTTTTCGGTAAAAAAATTTCAGGTAAAGTAAGGCGTCACTTTTGAACGTCACATAAATTGTAAACTAGGTACGTCACTTATCAGCAATTTTCCTTATTGTCTGAAATAAAATTTAATCCTATTAGTTTAACATCTAAAAATCCTAATTTCCTAAATTTTAAATATATCTGAAATCATAAAAAATCATATGTCATTCAATCACCGTCTTCTAATATAAAAATTGTCCCTAAATTACAGCAAAAAAAAGTAAATGACCATTAATTTAAGTAAAAAGTAAAAGAGATTACCTTCCTGCTGACTTATTATACATGCGTCCTTAGTTGAAGATTAAGAAGATTCAGACGTCATTTAATTTCTGTCCAAGTTAGCTTATGAATACTTTCGTTATGTAACAATCAGAAATAGAAGACATCACTTAATTTTTGTCTGTTCCAACAGACGTCACTAGCCAACGAAATCTGTCTCGATATTTATGCAACTATGCAAGACTCTTACATCGGATTAATTTCTTTGTTTTTCTCCTTCTGCAGGATAAAGTATGACTATGACGACTAAGAAGACGACGACTAACGCTTATGTATGTATATAGAAAACAGCGTCGACTCTGCCAAGGACTATACAACAATTACCCGTTACTACTTCAGCGTGAAATTTATCTATGCCGTGGCACATAAACCAAACACGGCAACGAGTAATAACAATAATCGTAATAATAATAATATAACACACAAATATACACACATACACATTTATACACAAACACACACAATTATTGGCAAAAAGAGTATAAGAAGAGGTCTCTTCTCGTTCTCGTCGTCCTGACTGAAGTCCTGATTTATGTCAGTCATATCGTCAATAAACTTTAGTATAGTCTCTCCTTTTCGCCTCCGGGGCGTCTTTTTATTGCGCTCTTCTACTTGAATATTTTAGAACCTCGTTTAAGTGTGGGCTGAATGGGGGGGTTGAATCTATGTATATGCGAATATCCTTCGTCCTTTGAAAGTCAGTTTTATAAGAAGCAATAATTATTAGAATGAACAAAAACACAATAAATATGAGAATGCAATTACATATGTTTGTACGTGTGTATGTTTGTATGTATGGAACAAAAAAAAAATAATAAAAACTGTGATGTTAAACATTGGGGTCATGTCCGGAGAATTTGATATCTATTTAATCGCATATCAACTTCATCAATGTCAGTGTTTGTCTTTGGCTGCGAATGTATGAGTACACTCGTACATTTGTATCCTTGTTTTTTTTTTTTCTTTCATGATGTTGACTAAATATAAACTTAAGGCGATTGTCAACTATTCAACTGTGTAGAAGAACTGACCCATAAGCTTTTGTTTCACATTACAACAATAGGAACTGCAATAGCAGTTGTAAGTAATGGAAAGGGCAGACATTGAATTGCACTATACAACAACAATACCAACAACAACAACATTAAAAAGGAAACAAGGACATGTGAACCGATAAGGGTTAAATGACATTTTTGTGGGTGGCATTAGAGTGAAATATTTTCTGGTAGGGTGGGGGTGTTGTAAGAAGAAAAAAAAAAAGGGTTACAAGTCAACATGAAGACTGATATAAGGAAGAAATGATTGTGGGTCGGAGTGGTGTAGGTGTGGAACAATAAGGCAGATATTATGAACGCTGAATATTTTGCTTTCCGTATTGTCAATTTTATGTCGAAGAAGTCATGGTCAATATTGAGAAATTAGAAAATTGGTTAAAAATACAGGTACCCAAGTTATGGAGAAAAATTAGAATTTTGGTAGATATATTTAAAAGTCATAGTGAATTAAGTTAATTTTCTGACATTTGTTTCGAGATTGCACCTTTTAAAATAGGGACAGAAACTTTGTTTTTTTTTTAGTTCTTTTCAAAGCGAAAATAAAGTTGACCACTCGGGCGTATACGTACTTTTTTTTAAATAATGAAAGAAACTTACATAAAATGGGGTAAGAACATTTGCCCAGCAAATTTTTGCAGACAAAATTAAAATAATATTTCATTTATTGTATGCATCTTATGCAATTAACGACTAAACCTCGTTTTCTGCTCTTTTTTCATAGAATTTCTATGAAAATAAGAATTTTTAAGAAACAAAAAATGGAAAGATATAAAATTTCTCACCCTAAAACATTTTTACTATTCTTTTGAATTTTTTTTTTTTAGACATTTATGAAATGTTATTAAATGTTTTTTGCTTTCAATTTCGGAATGACAAATCTTCCCAACATTCTAAGTCAACAAATGTAACATACTTCGGCAAAACAATAAGCCGAATTATTTTGACAAACTAAAATTAAAAATTAAAAATTGATTATAACAAAGGTAACATGTTAATTAATTTTAATCCAAGTGTTAGTGTGGCCAAAGTCAAAAAATTAAATTAAATACTATAAAATAAAATAAAATTAATTTGACAAAATATAATTAAATAATTAAAACTCTATAACTGACAAAGGAAAAAAATAAGATACCAAAATAAATAAATGAAAGTACGTAATTTCAAACAAACCTACAATTCGACGTTAACCCTCATTTGCTCACATTAAAGCCACTTTGACTTCTAACTCGTTGCAGATTTTACAATAGAAAAAAAAAATTAATGTTGCTTTAAATTAAAAGAGAACTTCAGACAAAAAAAAAAAACTGCAACACTGCAGCTCTTCTAATTCGATACAAAAAAGCAACAATCAATTGAAATTCTCTCTTTAAAAATATTTAAGGGGAAATTGGTCATAGTAAAAATCCACTTAGCCAAGCAGGTGTTTTTCTATTCAACTCTCTTCGAACCTCATCAACACAAAAAAAGAACACCACAAAATCTAACCATTTTTCTCGGAACGTTTCTGCACATGAAACACTTCTCTTTCGATGGTATTTCGTATTCGTGTTTCTTATTCACAGATACAAATATTTCCCAATAAGATACACAATCTTCATTCTACGAGTTTTGTGTGAAAGTATTTGTAAAGAGCCAAAAACGTGGTAAAATGAGTGAGATGCCTGCATTGACACATTCATTAGCGAGAAAAGGATACGCAATTGTTTTGAAAATGCCATAAATCTCTTTTGAATTGATATTTGCATGTGTGTGTGTCTGTGTGAGTGTGTAAAACGTATCTCTGATAAAGTTCCTATTCGAATACAAGTATCTGTATAAGGATTCGAATAAGGTTGGTGTGATTTTGGAAGAGAATTTGGATTGAAATGTATAGTAAAATTGAGAAACCTGCGCATTTGGAATCACAATGATGTCCCTTAAATAATACGAAAGGCAACAACACCAACAACAACAAAACTATCTCAAAATCCCTGAAAGGCACTTTTGATGTGTGGAAATCATTCAATTCTCAAAGATACAACAATTATTATTAGGACGCGACACACGACGACGACCACATCATTCTTTCCGTCCGTATCTCGCACCGTGCCGTGTGTCGTCTCTTGCCGCTCGCTCACCACTCACCACTCGTCTTCCATCTTCCATCTATCCAATATCCACCTCTGCCTCTGAATCCGAACCGAATTCGAGAAACGAAACAGTGAAACAGTCGTTTTGGTGTGCTCACTCTGCGCGTGTATCGTATCGTCGTCGTCGTAGTCGTTGTCGTTGTCGTCGTCGTGTATCTCTGATGGACGTACACCGTTCAAATACACTGTCACAATAGCAAAATGACAGCACCATACGTATAGTATTAGACATATCCATACACACACGAGCAATTCTACTTCTACAATCGTGCCAGTCTGCACCATGTCAGTGTCAAAAAGATTTTTTAGTCGACAACAGTCCGTTTCATCGTAATCATGTCGAGATTTTATGTTGATGACAAGAACAAAAACAACAATAAAAACAAAAACAACAACAACTGTGTCATTATTGTCAGTGGTTCAAATACTAGTAGCAATTGCATTTCCAACAACAACAACAATTTTTCGAAACGAATAATTTTTGAAAATCCATAAATTTTGAATTTTCAACAAAATAAACAAACAAAACAAAAAATCCTGTGATTATGTGATACAAAAAAAAAAAAAACAAACAAACATCTGCCAGATACAAAGATACGCGGTTTTCGTCGAGAACAAAATAATAAAAATATTAAAAAAAAAGTGCAATCTAGTCAAATAACAAAAAAAATTAAATCTTAGTGTGACAATCTCAAGGATCAAATCTGTCAGTGATAACGGTATACGAAATATACACAAGTGAATTCTATTCCAATAAGACGAAACTTTAAAAAACAAACAAATTCCATTCTACAAAATAATATTTTTTCTGTGATTTTTTGTTTAATAAATTAAAAAAAAAAAT
Source organism: Scaeva pyrastri (assembly GCA_905146935.1). Taxonomy (NCBI): domain Eukaryota; kingdom Metazoa; phylum Arthropoda; class Insecta; order Diptera; family Syrphidae; genus Scaeva; species Scaeva pyrastri. The sequence continues at coordinate 39,084,588 of LR989927.1, read as the reverse complement.
AAATAAATAAAAATTAAAAAGAAACATAAATCAAACTCGGGATTTTTTGAGGTTTATTAATATCAATTTTTTTTGTTGTTGTTGTATTTATTATTGAGGAAAATACTTTCGAACCAAATAATCCTCCCATTTGCCTCCCACACACACACCACATCATCAAATATCCATCTTAATATATTCCACTTGCTTCAAGCTTGATGCTGGCCCTCAGCCTTACTCGCCAGAGTCACCAGCACCACACAAATGGTATTTTGTGTTGTGATTTATTTAGTGTAACAATTAACGCCCTCTGTTGATTTGTTTTGTTGTCACCGCCAAAAATAATCCCAAAAGAATTAATTGATATTATCTTCTTTGGATCAAAAAAAAAAAAAAAAATTATATAAATAAAACAAAACGAAACAAACAAGTGTGTTTATTTTTAAGTGCGTGACTGTTAATCGTTGTGTGTTTACAACATGCCCTTTGCTAATTAATACACTAGTGAATTTTCAAAAAAAAAAAAAATAACGAAGGAAAGGAAATATTTAATTTCTTTTTTTTTATTTTTGAGTGTTTGAAATAAAGTTTTAAAATAAAATTAATTAATTTCGCGCCACATTCGAAAACACATAAGAATGATGCTACACGAGGCTGTTATGCTGGAGATTTATAGGCAGGCGTTGAATGCAAGGTTAGTTTGAATATTTCTTAGGTTTTTTTTTTTTTTGCTCCTGACTTCTTGTTACGAAAATTTGTTGATGTGATTTTGTTTTTTTAAATGGAATTTATTTAAAAATAAAAATATATTAAAAATATCTCTTGTGATGAAAATTGAGTTTTTTGATGGAAGACGAATGATATTGTTGATGACTTTTTATATTTTTATGGGATTTCTTTTTTGATGGGATATTAAAAACTCGTAAAAAATCTATATTCGTATATTGTCTGGTGTTTGAATATATTATTTAAGAAAAATAAAAATCAAGGTCATTTACAGAAGATAGGCAGCAAAATGATGAAAATGATTTTTTAGATTCTTACTCAAGATGACAGATAGATAACATGACTTTAGTTTATGTGGGTGACAGTTAAAAATATTGGTCAAAGAAAATTCTATTAATTTTTGTATGAAGCAATTTGTATCAAAGTTAAAATTTATAAATAAATATATTTAGAAAATAGTTTTTTTTTTGTGTTTCGCCAGAGAGTGACATCAATCAAAAAATATTTTTTATTTATATTTATTTCTTTGTGGCTTTGGTAGATGTTTTTTAATGTTTTATTTTTTTCTTCAAAGATTTCGTTAATTGGTGGAATTCAAAAGAGCAAGAAGTATTTAGTGTGAAATTAGAAAAATAAAATATTTAGGATTTCAAATAAAAATAATTAATTTGGGAAAGATGTTATGTTGGTTTTTATTTCTGAACGTATTTTTAGAAATAAATTCTTTTGATTTTAAAAATAAAATTGTAGCAAGGTAAAACTTATATATTTATACATGAAAAAATGTTTAAGTTATGATAAGTTTATCTTGTTTTAAAGAGGTAAAAAAATTGATTGTTAATTTTAACTTAAATCGTTAGCGTTAAAAGATTTTTTTTTTTTAATTTAAGTATGGTTGAACGGGATGTAAAGTTAGGATCTCATAATTATTTTAGTTTACATTAATATGAAATGTATGAATTTTTCAAAATAAGGATACACCTGCTTAAATGCAAGGCTTTGTTGTACAATTGTTTACCTAGTTATCCCTTGTATCAGTTAATATTTTCAAGATGTAGAACTAAAATTTTGAAAACTTCTTCGATACCTGTCGTTTTTTCTGATATAAGAGATCGATAAAATCGATAATTGACTGCTTACTTTTTAACAAATAATATAATTTCTATAAAACTTATCTACTTTTATTTTCCCAGGAAAAAAGATCCCATAAAATTTGCAATAGTGCTGAATTTCTTTTTTCTAAAAATCCTTTTCTAAATACATAATGTATGAATGAAAATGAAAATAAAGGCGGTCTGAAAGTGCACCCTTGTGAAAGTTCTCATTTTTATATTGAAGATGAACCCCAATATTTAATGAAATAATTCGCATTTTGAAATGATAATACAATTTTTTGACATTATTTTTCATACTTAAAAAACTAAGCTTAAAATGCGTGTGTAATTTTTGTGGTTGACAAGTTAGAAAAAAAAAAAAAATGGTGACCATACACAAAATATTTAGTCGGTATTTAGTTGTGGTTTTTTTCTACAATGGTATTGCATATTTCCTGTTTTTATTGATATCAAATAAGTGAAGAATTTTTAAGAATTAACATGTTTTCCATATTTTTTATTTCTTTAAAGTTATCTCAGCACACGATGGCTCAAAAATGTTTCTAATAAATTTTTTTTTATTTAAAGCAAATGAAACTTACAAAACATAAAAAAGAAAAAACCCTACTGCATTCTACCTTTCTTTTTAATTACAAAAATTCTTGGAAAAAATTAATAATATTAAATGAAATAGAAGAAATGAAAATATTTTAGTTTATTGTATAGAAACATAATATTGTAGTCTTCTATCAAAGATTCTTCCAATATATCCTTCTTTAATCTATAAGAAAATACATAAAAAGAAACAAAATTAGGCCACACAGAATTAGATTTTCTTATTATTCTGAAATACCAATCACTACGAAATATCATTTTCTAGCAATTGAATACGGTAAATTCAAACCTTGTGCAATGATTTTGGTTTTATTTTATGTTTTGTGTAGTAAAAATGATTGAGATACTGTTTAGAGTTTAAGTTTAAGTTTATTAATATCACAGAATAAAACACTGTCAAATATCAGTTAGAAATTAAAAATTAATATTAAAAGTAATGGCCCATAGAGGCAACCTTGAAGAACTTCATTGATTACATTGATTATTTGTTTTCAAAAGCCTTAAGGTTGGTACCGATTAGGAGCCTGTGTTAAAGTTTTTCTACTAACCACTCCTGTTTGGAGTTGAATTCCCAGACTTCTTGTATTTCAACACTTAACATTTCCATTTCTATTACAACCTTCAATCTTAATACCGTCACTTACTAGATTTTTTTTTATTTCTATTTTCTATTTTTCTAGTGAGCTTGCCAGCCCGCGATGTCAGTCTCGCGATTCGACAGGATCGACCGGTGGTGGTCGTTGTCAATCGGATGATTCGAATTGTTCGGGAAATGGAAGTAATACAGCACCAATACCCTCACCAAATAGTCCCCCGGTGGGGCTGCCTCTACCGGCGACACTTCCTCAATCGGCTGCAGCTGCCCTCCTACCACCACAATCTGCGGCAATGGCTGCCTACTTAAATGCTGCTGCAGCTGCAGCTCAACAAAATCGTTTGCTTATGAATAATTCCTTAACCGGATTACAGTCGGCCGGACAATCTCCTTCACCAAGGCTACCAACGCCCGATGATTCACCAGCTCTGGATTTTAGTACCAAACGAAGCCGTCGGGATTCCGATGATGCTGATAGTGATGCTATGAATTTGTCAAATAAATCAGATGGTGGCGCAGAGACTCCACCACCCACCACCGATATCAATTGTCCACTAGATTTGAGTGTAAGCAGTCGGAAGCGCTCGACAGACGATGATGAACCTCTGATTCCTAAGAAAATGACAAGGCCAAACAATGATTACAAGAACATTCCAACAGCTTGGGTGCCTCCAATCAATCCGTATCTAGCTGCGGTTGCTGCAGCTGGAATGTCTCCCAAAGGTGTCCTGCCAATGGATTGGAATGGGAAGAACAAAATGGTGACGAACGATGCTACCAAAGCCTTGGAGAAGATGTCCGAAATGACTCGATTGGGGGGTTCTGATGTTATGAGCGATATGCGATCACCTGCTCAGCCAATGGGAAACTCTGGAGCGAGTACGGGACGACACAGCGCGTGGCAGTCACATTGGCTCAACAAGGGAGCTGATGCCGTCAAGGACGTCTTCAAGTGTGTGTGGTGCAAATTGAGCTTTCCAACGCTCGCCAGCTTGACGACTCACATGAAAGAAACACAGCATTGTGGTGTGAATGTTCCTCCATCCCAGCAGTCAAACCATCATGACCAGCATCATCGTCACCCTGCGGTGTCCTCTTCAGGCTCCTCAAACGTTACGACGTCTTCGTCCTCCTCGAGCAGCAAATCGGATTTGAATTTGCTCATCAAAGAAACAATGCCGCTTCCTAGAAAGCTTGTACGTGGCCAAGATGTTTGGCTAGGCAAAGGTGCAGAGCAGACTCGCCAGATCCTCAAGTGCATGTGGTGCGGACAAAGCTTCCGCTCGCTGGCTGAGATGACCAACCACATGCAACAGACGCAGCATTACACCAATATTATCTCCCAGGAGCAGATCATATCATGGAAGTCTTCCGATGAAAAAGGAGGCGGTGGGGGAGGAGGTCCTACGCCTAATCCCAGCCCAATGACAGTGGGTCCTCCACCTCCAATGGTTGGACCACCACAAAGTCCTCAAAGCGGAGGTGGACCTCCGTCACCGGCAAATAGTACCGTATCTGCTGTCCTTACATGCAAAGTGTGCGATCAGGCTTTCTCATCGCTCAAAGATCTCAGCAATCACATGATCAAGAACGCCCATTACAAGGAGCACATCATGCGTTCCATCACTGAACCTGGAGGCCGCCGCAGACAGACGCGTGAAAAACGAAAGAAATCCTTGCCGGTACGAAAACTTCTCGAGCTAGAACGAGCTGCCGGACAGCAAGACTTCAAGACTAACGATCACTTCAAGGCTGTTTCGACGAAGATAACTTGCGAGAAATGCGGTGATAAGATTGAAACGGCCCTCTTCGTCGATCACATTCGGCAGTGCGTTGGCGGAGCGATTGCCAACGCATCTCCAAGAAGTATAAAGAACAGCATAATTCCTCCAGACGGGTGCCTCACTAGTCCCCCAACACCAGGAAGCCGTGATGGCTTGAAGAGTATTTCACCAGCTTCAACATCTTCCACTCACAGACATATCTCGCCCCATTTGCCATCGCCTACTCCAAAGGACCTAAGCGAGAAGACATCTTCATCGCCATCGGTACTAAATGCCATTGAGCAACTGATCGAGAAGAGCTTCGACACACGATCATCTCGTCATGGTTCTTCATCCTTTAACCAAAACAACTCCGGCACTCCGTTGGGAGCGAGTATCCTCAAAAGGCTGGGAATTGACGAGACAGTCGACTACACAAAGCCACTGATCGATGCCCAGACCATGGGCCTGCTAAGATCATATCACCAGCATCAGCAGGCCCAATATGGCGGTCGACGTGAGAGAAGTGGCTCCGAGTCAAGTTCAATATCCGAACGCGGCAGCAGTCGCATGGAGTCGCTTACACCCGAGAGGAAGCCAATTCTACCACCATCCCCACCACGTCGAACCCCTGATAAGATTCCGCGATCTCCTAATCCAGATGCAGATGAGAAGGAATTCAAGGTGAAGACCGAACCTCATGACGAAGACGAACGAGAGGAAGAGCCCGAACGACATTCCAAGATCTCGGTCAGGAAGGAGTTCAACATTGAACGACCACCTCCAGAAACCGGAGGCGAGCTGGATCTGCGCAAAAATCGCACCCCCAGTAGTTCAGCGGCACCAAGTCCTGTGCCCACTAGCCCATCATCTAGTGATCGTTCTTCAGCTGGATGCACAGACAAGAAGCTCCCGGGCAGCAGTCTTACAGCCCTGTCATCGATGTTCGACAGCTTAAATTCCCATGCAGCGACATCGTCTACCAATGACATTCCGTCGGCGGCGGGAAAGAAAGCCTCTTCAGCGAATCCTCTCGCAGCACTTCAAAAACTCTGCGAAAAGACGGAAAATCCCCCCGCAACCAGCACCCGTCTGAATTCAACTACCACCAACCATCACCCTAACGGTGGTAATTTGACAAACTCCGGCACACCCAGCGGAATGGTGGCTTTCAGTTGGGCTTGCAACGACGCTGTCATCACGTCCGACTCCGTCATCAAATGCGCTTTCTGTGATACACCATTCTGTTCGAAAGGCGCCTACCGCCATCATCTGTCAAAGGTGCACTTCGTCAAAGACGACGCCAGCATGGAACCCCTTCTCCAGTCCACCAAGCCCCACATGAGTGGTTCATCATCGTCAACATCATCGTCCGGGGCATCATCTGCGGCCCCACCATCACCCAAGGCTAGAAGTCCGGCGTCAGCACCACCACCACTTCCTCCACTACCGCCAACAGCCCAATCACCGGCGGCATCAGCAGCCGACGAGAGCGTCCAGTCCAAGTTCCTCAAATACACCGAATTGGCCAAACAACTGTCATCCAAATACGTCTGACAGTCAAAAGGTAAATATGACGCATACCGCCATAACTAAGAGGCACCTTCGCCCCTTCTTAATTTTCCGCCCGCCATTTAAATTCGATTGACACTCGTGTCAAATCAAATGCGACAGAAAAAAAAAGAAAGCAAACCGACTGCATGCTAAAAATAAACGCTGCACAATGCATTTTTCGTCTCCTTCTCCGTCTCCTCTTTGCTCATCGATTTGTCATTAAAAACAAAACAAGTTAAATTCATATTAGAGTGAATAAACCAAAAAAAAAAAAAAACAAAGAGAACCACGCAAAAATAAAACACCATCATTATTCTCCCACTCCTGCCCCATTCGCATTCGCATTGACTGTCATGTTTGACGTGTTTTGTGTATTACTTTTTTTTTGGTGGAATCTATAGTGTCACTTCGCTCATTCCAGTCCATTGGAAAGCGAAATGCAATTGGCGAGAAATCTAAGAGCAAAAAAGGAGGGCGGTCGGATTCTTTTGTTAATTTTTTTGCATTTAATTTTTTTTTTATTTGGACTTAGAGAAAATGAAGAGAACGTAGGAGGAGAGAGATAGCTCTCTTTCAGTGTTGCGTGTGAGTGTGTGTAGGAGGAGTGATGGCTATTGGAAAACCATAAAACCAGTATTTATGAGATTCTTTTATTATTATTTTTTTAGTCTGAGATAAAAACACTCAAATTCATTTGAATGAATTTCGACTTGACTCTGAGTCAATTGCAAGTTTTCGAAGATAAGAGAGATTAGAGTGCAATTTATGGACTAAGAGCAGGTGCATTTTATTTTCGCTGAGTTTTGTCTCAAGCAGTTTTGAGAACAAATTTCGTTTGGAGTGATTTAAGCAGTTTGATTTGAGTTTGATTTTGAGATTTATCACAATTTTAACAAATTGTCCAATTAAATTACAAAAATATTTGCAAAATATTTAAAACCAAAAATGGATTCGTTATGCATTACAACGCTATAACAGGCCAACAGTTTTTTACTAAATTCAATAATGTCAAAATATTTTGACAGTTTTTTGATAAGTAAAAACACCGTCAAACCTGGCTGATGTTTCTTTTCCGACGACTAGCTATGTCACTGGGTGGTAATTTTGACACAAAAGCTAATACCTATCGTAGTTAAAAAATATGAAAACTGGAATAGAAGGGTTTAATAAACATTAATTTTGAAAATGTTGCCTTCAATGCTTTTTTTAAAAAGGTCTGGTTTAAAAAATATAATATTTAGCAAGAAAAGCACATCACTACCTACTAACACACAATCTTTGAAAGACAGTTCTCTTCATAAAAATAAGCCAGTTCAGGTATTTAAGGACAATTTCAGTAAGCTGAGTAAAAAAAAAAACAGTCAAATACCTGATGGAGCCTAAAATATACACAAAGGTGATGTCTTCTGACTTCCAACAGCAAAATTTTATTTTGTAAAAAAGAAATTCTAAGTTATTGAATCTCAATAAAATCTTGTGTAAATAAATATCTATTTAATTTCTTAAGTAAAACCGTGATTATTATGATTTAATAAAATTCAAATAAGTATTAAAAATCCTAAGAATAAAATAAATAAACGATAAGTTAATTGCATGTGAATGTAAAATAATAAATACAGTTTTAAAATTCAAAAAATAAGTACATCTCTTTTACTGTACATAAATTAAAAAAAAGAACGCACGAAAGAATGTTAAATTAATATTGACGTTATGGCTTCAATCAAATGGAATGTGAAGCATACAAAAATAAACTCCTACAAGCGAAATCAAAACAAAAAAATTTAGATTATAATTAATTCATAACTTATTTAGGATTTAATAAAAAAAAAAAAACAATGGGCGTCTATTACCTACTCCTATACGAAACTTAATGAAACAAATAACCTACAAAAAGAATGTATACGTAATTTATAAAATAAAACAAAAAGAAAATAATTGTATTAAAACATATTTAAGAAAAAAACATTAAAACTACATTTCAAATAGTAAATTTAAATTTTTGGATAAAACAACGAATTCTTGATCTTTCAAACTTTGTTTAATTTGTATTTTCCAAATTTATAAAAAATAAATACTAAACGATGTAATCGATTTGTGCCAAACTAAAAAACAAATTAAAATTCAGTTCAGTTCAGTTTTTAATTTCGCCAGATTTTTATTGTTTTTAAGCCACTGTACCTTATTATTACGCTTTTCAGTTCCTTTGAAATTTAATTTTAAGTCAAATTTCTCAATTTATATACACATAAATAAAATAGAAATTTAAACAAAACCACAAAAAAAATGTATACGTAAAATATTGAAATTTTGAACCTCACTAAAGAATCTTATTTAAAACTTTTAAATAAAAAAATATATAAAATAATAATTTATTATTATAGAAGAAAACAATTGTATACCAAACCTTGTCGAGCAAAATTTCTTTCTTGCAATTTAAATTATAACATATATAATAATAATAAAAATTAAATTTAAAAAATTCCATAATGTTAAAAATTGTATAGTGATTTTATTTCTAAGCAAAAGCATGCAAGTATACAAATTTTTAAAATTGTAAAACTAAAAATTAATAAACTTAAAAAAAAAAACAAAAACAAAACCAAGTGACAAAATAATGTATACGCAAGGCTTAACATTTTAAAGCTAAACTTAAAAAAATTATATATATATTTAAATATTTACAATTTTACTATAACGTTTAAGAGAAAAAAAGAATATCATAATTTTTGAAATAAAATAAAAAACAGAAAACAAAATAGTAATTTAAAATTGACGCTTAATTTTTGTGTTTTTATTTTAACTTCTTCCAAAAATTCAGTATCTAATATTTAATCACAAAATCTTTTTGTAAATAAATTTTCAAAAAAAAAAATACTTTTAATGTTATAAACATTTATTATGTTATTATTTTTTTATTGTTTAAATAAAATTATGTAAAGTCAGTATGTAAATCAACATTTCCATCAACAATACCTACAATATATGCTATATATAATATAAATAAAAAATTATTTATAAACTAAAAATATAAAACAAGGAAAAAGAAAAATTAAGAAAAAGCTCAAAATAAAATCGAAATGAATGTTTCAAAAAATAAAAAAAATAATCTTTTTTTCATTGATTTTTTGAATTGTAGAATTACAGCTAAAGGGGGTAAGTATTTATGTAACGTAAACCAATTGTAGATATTGTAAAATGTAACGGTACATTAACCAAACCTTACTTGCAAAAAAATTTAAATTTAAAAAAGTGCGCATACGCCAAAGTGCACAATTAATACATATAAAATTTAGTTAAAAATCTAAAAAATAAATCGAGGTTAGAATAAGAAAAGAATGAAGACTCTATTGACAATGAAATAGCCAATAAATTGACATATCTACTGTCATTTTATAAATAATAAATAAATAATAATGACAATGTCAGTGCCATGAAATATTCTAAAAATGGTAGTTTGAAAATCAAAAGTAATGAGAACCGGGAACAAATATATGGAGAACATTTCGACAACATTTATTTAGGCACTTGCAAGTTAACCACATGTTTTTAGAATTGAAAGCATTTACAAGATCTGTTTCAACAGTTTTAGGAGTTTAGGGGATCTATTTTTAAAGTCTATTTAATAATTTTGTATCCCATTAAAGATTAACTTAATTGACGAACAACTTTCCCGGCAAGTCTGTATGTTATAGAGACGACACTTTTGAATCAGTATTACCTAACCAACAACACAAAATTTAGCTACTGATGTACTCGTATAAAGTTAAAGGGTAAAATAATCTGAGAAAAGCATCTGAACAGGCAAAAATTCCAAGAATCAAGAATAATATATTGAAGAATGGGCAGTGGCTCTCCTCTGATTTGATGTATTGGCTGCTATACGCGATTCTGTTACCGAAAAGCCGGAAACATCAATTCGGCATCTTTCACAACAACTTAGAAATTCACAAAGCTCCAAGCAGCAAATTTTGACATTAGAATTAGAACTTCATCTTCTTCGAGGAACTATTAAAAACTTTTTAAAAGAAATAATTGATAGAAACCAAATCAAAGACAGGATTGATTTTAAGAAGCCTTCAAACAATTTTAATTGTTCAATAAAAATTTTATTTCGAAAGAGAATTAGGAGACATTCTTTTCATATAATTTTGAATAATTTAGAATTCTTAGACAATTTTTTGAAACTATGTATTATGTAAAACTACATTTTGAAAAAAAGCAACACAAGACATTTTGTCAATGTTGCCAACGCTTGTTAAAATTTAGAATTATTGTTGGTATGAAATTTCAACTTCCTATCCAACCCTTTATCTTCTTCTTCATCATCATGGTTTTATTACCCATCAGTGACGCTACCTATAAATAACATTAATTACATTTATCATATTAATTTACACTCACATACACATGCGCTCATAATGTGTACATCAGATGCTATCAAGTACCCGTTCGTTCGTATATGTTCATTCGTTATATTGTAGTTGTCTCTCTCACCATTACTTTGGCATCCGCCACCGTTTTGAAAACACAGAGAGTAATTAATCGAATGATTTACACAACTCCTTGTGTAAGCGTTATGTTCATTTAAATCCATCCGGCAGTCGTCCTGATGCTAAAGGTACCAACGAACATCCTGTTTCTGTAATTCTCCAAAAAAACCTTCTTCATCACTAACTAACTACCACACACATGTAACGAGATATGAATTTTCACTCACATGTACAATGTACATATGTATGTGTGTGTACTACAGTACATGTTATTAGAAAGTTTTTCTTTATATTTTTGTTGTTGTTGTTTTTTTCATTTTAATTTACCACGACCCCGATGAAGACCACGATCGTAAATGTCCAAAAAGGGTTTGATTTATTCTTAACTTTCAAAGAGGGTGTGTGGGTGGGATTTAGATATTGTATACCTATTTCCAAGCAATAGAGAGAAAGAGAGAGAAGCTTAACTAAAGATACAATTTAGGTATATAATGTTTAGATACGGAAACGTAAATGTGTTTTATGACACCCTGAAGCTGTTCGAGACATACCTAGATACAAAAAAGGCACTTATGACTTACATACATACACACTATCCTTTCGATATATGTAGTTATGTATATATGCACATAAAAGGTGCCAGAGAATGTAAGTTTGGATCTAATTATTATCAAAAGAGTTGGTTCACTTCTTAGACAAACTTTACAGCAGGACGAGTCGGGATTGTATATGTTGTAGGATTCATTTAAAATATGAAGTAATGATTTATATCTTTATCAGCTATCGGAGATAGTCTGTGTTCAGCTTTTAAAGGCTTTAAAAACACATCAAAGCTTATGGAAGAAAATGGAAAACTTTTTTTATTTTTAGGTGCATGTCAAAATCCTCTAACAGTCAAAAAAAAGCAGGATTAATCAGACAAAATCAAAACGCAACCTTAGAATTAAAGTGACTTAACTAAAAATTCCGATTTCGCAATAAAATGAATTAAAAAATTAAACTGAATAAATTATCAATATATAGTAAAATTCGGTTAGAAAAAAAACAATAATTTCCAAAGAAATATGTGAGAGATTGATTGAAGACTTTGCACATCTTTCAGTTAACCATTTTTGGGTTAGGTCACTTTCATTCTAAAGAGCTCGAAAAGTAGTTAGGAAGTAATAAGTCTTTGAAAATTATTCTTAGGTTCAAGCTTATGCTGTCAAACACAATATAAAAGTTAAGAAGCCTAAGTTCATCCCCTTATTAGCTTCATCAAAGTTGAAAACCAATTTTAAAAAAATTCCAATGCAAATATAAATTTTCTGAAGATTTCCTACAATTTTTCAATATTGACTTCGAAATGTATGTGTTTAAAAATTCTGCTCCTTTTAAAATTCTGCATTATTTTGGTACCATCATAATTTTGTTAAGAGAATTTTGTCGCCAACTCTTCATTCAGGCTAACAAAGTTCTACAGAATTTTGAAGAGTAGAGTTTTAGAAAGCAGGATTTCAAAAAGATGTTTGAAATAATTTCGTAGGTATCGGAATAGTTTATTTTGATATACCCTAATAAAATCTTAACTTTTTAAAGAATTTACAAAAATTGATCTTATCTTATCAGCAAGAAGGTTAAATTGATTGATATGATTTTGAGGGTAAAAACTTTATTCTACATTTATGAGTTTTTGGAGCAGTTTTTGTTTCGAATAATAGCTATCTTTTATATAAATAAAAAAGGATCTTCGAAATGCCATACATTTCGAACGACTGCACCAAATAAGATGATTCTGGGTTTTATGTATTTGTTAATGTTAGAGCAAGGTTTGTGTGATATAAAAATTTAAAAAAAATAACAAACCATGGCACATTTTTGTCTTTGCACTATCGAACACTGTACTTTGTCAAGAATAAAAAATTATATAAAAGAAATGTTTTTTCCTTCAATATTTCAAATCAAATTGTTTTCGAAATTAAAAGTCCTACAAGATTTGATGAATGGTGTCGAATTTCGACGCATATTTTGTACCGGTGTTTTTTTTAACTAATTAACTGACAGTCGATAGTCACAGTTGACATTAAACTTCAATATTTATTATTATAGAAAAGAAACTGCAAAAAGTGTCCTCCTAAAAGTATAAGCAAGACATAAGGTTGCCACTTTTCAAATCTGAATTTCGGAATTGAAATAATTATATAATCCAGCTTATTCCATATGGAATGTCCAAAATGACTTTAGAATTTAGACTTGCCAAAGAGCACTGTTTTAAAAACCGACATAACATTGAAGATTGATGTTTAGAATGGTCGAATTGAATTTTTGACAAAAGTACCTAAATTTGTAAGAGGTAATCTCTAGATCTACTGAACCGATTTTAAAAATTCTTTTACTAATAGAAAGTAACGTAATTTGTGAGGAACATATAGGCTACATATTGTTGACAAATTGGATATGGAATGAAGTAGAAAATAGTGCTTGAAGTTTGTGTTCAAGAGAAATATAAGGGTAAGCATATTGAAAACATATTATATGTCCATTTATAGGTTTTTATGATGGTCTGGAGCTGGTATCTTTATGTCATCTATTCTCGCAAGATTTTTAAAAATCATCAATTGAGTTTAAAAATTGAGCTCATTATGGTAAAATTATGAATGCCAAAACTTTATTAGAACCTGGATATGAAGATTTAGATCATTTTCTTTGCAAACTTTTGATAAACTTATTAAAATTCGCTTTTCAAAAATAGAACGAAACAGCATAATTTTTGAAAAGTCTTTGCAAATTACACATATCACTTTCAACTTTTCACTTATCAGATTTTATAGTTCTGTGAAACAGAATATTCTGAAAATTGACGAAAAATTTGAAAGGTACAAAGTGAAAAGTTGATAAGTTGTTTTATGGGAATAGGGCCCAAAAGTTGCAAAGAAACCGATCGTTTTGCAGATGCATATTGATATTATATTGAGACGTGAATTTTTATTTGACGATGGTGAAAAGACATAAGAAAGAAACAAGGAATTATAAGGAACGTTTAATGTTTCTGGACTGCAAAATTATAATTTAAAGAGTGTTTTCTTTAATCAAATTTAAGTTGATTTCCTTGGCGAAAATTTAGTGTGAAATGTTTATCTAATTTGTTAACCTAAATAATATTCTCAACACAAGCAATAACCGTACTTTGAAATGTAAGAGCCTACAAATTTAAGTTATAAAAACTTAATCATATTGAAGGAGGAGTCATTAGAAAAGGAACTAAGTATGCTGCAGAGTTAATGAAGCTCTGGTTTTGGAGGAACAAAATCGATGTTGTGAAGTTCAAAAACTTGTTAAAATACTACTGAAAATCTTTCGATTGGGACCAAGATTTAAGTTTTAAGGATTTCAGTTTTCCAAAAAAAAACATGATTCTCCAAGGAAAGAGGTCATAAGCAGTTGAATATGAGAAATGTTCTTTAGAAACTGAATTTTAAAACAATCTATAAAAATCTAAAACAACATTAAACACTTCTTTATACAAAAATTGCGGTCTAAGACTCCACCACTTACATAATTTTAGAAACTCGATATTTTTCCTTCTAAAATTAGAAGATTTTGACAGATCACTTTTAATAATTTGTCAGTAAAAGTGTTATATGTATGAGTCTCCAAGAGTAAGCCACTAACTCTAATGAATTGAAAATATAGAAATATAACAGAGAATTTCACATCAGACACCTTATCAAATCAAAATTCAAAATATCTTAATATTTTGTTTGGTGTTCCTTGATATCAAACCAAATGTCTCCAAAAAAAAACGTTGAAATATATTGACAAAAAAAAAGAAGAAAATAGCAATCAACGGAAAACATAGCATATCTGCCATTAACATCGAAGTAGCCATCTATACCTACCATATCGCTCTGAAGAGACTTTCTATACAAACAAGAAACCAACACAAAAAAGGATATTTTAATTCATTGAGATGGAAAAAAACAAAAAAAAAAGCAACCAAAACGAAAAGGATTTTAATTGAAATTTGATTTACGATATTCGATTTTCAAATTTTGAAGTCCACTTTCCATCTCTATCTCTCTTGCTTTTCTGCTCTTCTGTTTCTGCTTGTATATCCTGAAGGAATATTCAATTTATTTAATTTCTTTCCTTTTTTTTGTGCACTTCATTTCATTCTTATACGAGAATAAATGTATATCCTCCGATAGTCGTACTCAACGTACGTACAACATTTTTATCCTTGTGTATAAATTTCAATGTGAAACGACCTCCTCTCGTTATAGTCATCAGGATATTTCCTTTCCTTGATATATTCAAATCTCAGATTCAGGAGTTTTTTTTATTTGTCCTATCGGAACCAAAGGACAGGACATATGGGAAATATGAATTTCAAAATTTAATGTTCTTTTACAAATATTTAAAAAAAAAAATTAATTCCATTTTTTTTCTTCTTAGTTCGTTTTTTCAATGACGAGGATGAGGATAAGGACGACAACGACGATGTGTGTAAACAATTATCCTTTTTTCTCGTCTGTATTTGCATATGTTTTAATTCGACATAACATATCCTTTTGGACAAAACACGGGATTTTTTCTTCAAAAGAAAAAAAAAAAAAAAAAATGAAACAAAAATAAACCATAAATGTTATCCTTAAACAAAAGATTGCTGATTGAATTTTTGTGGATGTCCTTGCGGGTGCGGATGCGGGTGAAGGATTATTTATTAATAAAATATTTATACTTTGTTCTTTGCCTTGAAATTAAAATGGGAGGAAAACCAAGGGAGAGCCAAGGAGAGACAAATAGAATAGTGGAAGAGTAAGAGTACGAGGAAGAGGAAGAGAAAAAGGATCGCCAGGACCTGTCAGCCATACATTTTAACTTCACGTGAAATAAGAAAAAAAAAAAAAACGAAACTTGAGGGGATTTATATGTATTTCGCAGGATACACAAGTCGCATCCATCTTGCAGTTAGCATGTTTCACTCCCATAAAATAGAAGGATTCATTGCATTTTTAGCTGTCGAGGGGTATAGAAATATGTTGGTCTTGGCCGGGATGGGCGGAATAGGCGGAATGGGGGTATACATACGTCAGTCGGTCGGTCGGTTGGACGACCAGCTTAGATGCAGTGCACATCGTTGTCGTCATCGTCGTTCGTCGTATCTGTGTGCGGTGTGGGTTGAATTGTGGAAACCGGCACTAAGGGAAAATGATCTTAAATCACTGACGGAGACGGAGAGATGCTGTTTTATGGCTTCGTATTTTAAGATGAATTCGTCCTTTGCACTATCAGGATCAGAGGAGGAGAGAGAAAGAGAGCGGGAGCGAGAGAGTAGTGCAGCGCAGTATTCTTTTGCACAAATACAAAACTGAAAGGACTATGATATGTTTGTTTGTATAGATGTGATGTGTTGCTTGGGGGGGGAGAGGAGGAGGGGGAGGATGCACTAGGGGTTCTGTATGATAAGATTGAATTGTGCCTGAACAGGCACATGAAGAACAATGACGGTACTTTATTTTAAGCAGAACATAAATTTCCTTATAAACGGCTTTGCAATTTTATCTTTTCTCTAAAGCTCGAAATTAATGTTTTTTTATTTACTTTGTTTTGTGGTTGCAAGGGAAGCTCTTAACTTTCCTTGTGTTTGTTGAGGGGTTCAAGGAAGCACATTTTGGCTGTCACAAGGATTGAAGGGATTATAGTCGGACCTTGAAGCATTATACACGACTACCTTTCAATCTTACAGAGCTTCATACAAATTTCTGAAATCGGAACGGCAAAAAAAAATCTAGGACACTTTGAGATTCCTAAACATCCCTTATACCAAGCATGATGGCGAGCGTCAGCGTGGGAAAGGATAAACGCGGAAAAATAATCAAAAACCTTCAAATGAAGTGGCCAAGGATTCCTGCCACTTCTTGTATCCCAAGTTTGGTGATGATTGCCGGGGAGCGAGGACACTTCCATCGAATTTACACAAAACACCAGGACTATAGATATTCTTTTCTATTGGTGAAGCTCGTGGAAATGAATGACTCCTCTCTTGGACTGGCATAGCCTGGCGTTCCTAACTATTGGCTGGTTGGATGGCCTGCATTCCAAAAGAATCAAGTATAACATTTGGACACATACCCTGTGCGAAAGAAAATATATGTAGGTACATTCCTGGCTGTGTTGTGTGTTATTTTTATGTTCTGTTGTCTATTTTTTTTTTTTTGGATCTGTGCTTCAAGGCGACACACAAGTCTTGATGGGAGAATTTTTGGGAGGACGATTTGAAGAGTGTTGCGAGAGAAGAATGAGGACGAGGAGGGGTGGTTCACTGAAGGGTACATAAAAGAAAAAGGATTTCATAAAATTGCGCAATTTAAAGTGTCACAACATAAATTTCAATCGTCCCTGTTTAGAGAATCTTTCTCTGTTCCCAGTCCCAGTTCGCGTTCCTCCAGCATCAGACATCATGTGTATGAAGGACTTTTGTAAGTTTTTAGTTTTTTTTTTTTGTTTTAAAAACAGAAAAGTAAGGGATCTTTTTTTTTTGGGTGGTCCATAGTGCAGGTTTGGTTTTGTTTTGCGGAAATTTTTTAGGTGCAAGTCGGTATATACTCGTAGGTAGGTAAAGGATGCAGTGCAGTGCATTGATGCTGTTCAGGGTGGACTTTTAGACATAAATCAGTTTGGAGGTTTGGCTTGATCTTTGGGTGTTTTGTTAAGTTTTTATATAGTTTTCTGTTGTCCTTTATCCCGATGATGGTGGGATAGAGAAGGTTGTCTTTTTTTCTCTTTTGTTTATAGAAACTTTGTAAGGTATAGAAAAGTGTGAAAAGATTGTAATGATTTTTTGTATTGTGTATTTTATTTGATGAGTCAAAAAAAGTGGGGATTAGTGCCAAGTTGTTTTTTTTGTTTGTTCTAAAGTCACATGTTGAAAAATATGAGAACTTTTAGAAAGGCTTTTGCCTGACATTTGAATTGATGTCCCTAAAGGAGGCAGTGAAAGAAACGAAAGACCACTACACAGTTCACAACGTTTGAATGGAAAAGTTGGAGACTATTTTATGAGATCTGATCTTTTTAGAAGACTCGTATGAGGTCCTAATTCACAACGGAAAGTTGTCTTATCGCATGACAGTTTATCTCAAAGGTTATAAGATTGAAATTGGCATCATCAGAGGCTCAGAAACAGATAGAGCGAGGATCAGATAAGTTATAACTAAAGGCACTATCTTCAACAACTTCATATCGGTTCTATCCAATGACCTTGACATCGGTTTAGAAGACCATTGTGTCACAGACGGAGGATTTTTATACATAGTTACTTAAGCCTGGTCTTTTGATGCATCAAAGAGTTTTGGCATTCGTTTGACATTAGTTAAGTATTTGGAATTTTATCACTTCATTGGGATCATTGCTGATCTTGAGATTAGACCGTTTCAAACTAAGTTGTTGAATTCCCTTATAAGGGCAAACAGTACCTGTTTTTGTACTAGCGAACCTTAGTCATATTAATTATGATAGAAATTCTCAATTGACCAAAGAATTCTATGTCACTATTTGTTGTGCACCACTTTTTAACCAATTACTTTAGCCTTGAGTCCCCCCAGAGGTTTTCCCTAAGCCGTTTGAAGCGAGTTTTGGGTCTAATTCATTCATCCGCTATTGGTCCACGTTTCTCAAAGTCAGAAACCGTTTGTCCAATATCAGGAAAAAAACTTAAATTGAGTGAAATATAGAAAAACTGTTGTTTCCCTCAAGTTGGCATTTTGAGGATTTTCTTATAAAAAAAAAATATTAAATAACTTTTTATTAGGAGAAAAATAAATGAGCCCTCTTGATCTAATAATTCTTAATCGCCAAGTGTCCATAAGGTTGCCAACTCTTTCAGTTTAGAATTCCCTCAGCTTTTTAAGTTTGAACCGGAAGAAAAGTTTTATTGAAAAAAATCTTTGAATTTTTGAGTCAGCAATTGTCAGCTTTTGAAATAAGAAATTTAGGAAATCTTCTTTCAACTCAAACATTTATCTAACTGTCACCTCTTCTAATAGTTGAAAATCATAAGTTTTGAAGTTAATTTACAAGAAAGTCTCTTTTTCTGTTTTATGTAAATTCTCGATCATTCAATTGTGTGGGTAGTGGAATATAAAAACAAACACAAAAACACATCATAAACATTTCTAACCACTCCCTGGATTCATAAACAAAACCTTTAAGACTCCATGTTGCCGAACCATCATTTTTTTTTTGGATTTTAACTGGTTTCCCAATCAGGTCCGTTCAAAATGTCTATAAAAATTTAAAATTTCTTCATCTTTATTTTTTAAAATTCGTTTCAACCACACCGAACTTGTATGTATATAGATGGACCCATCATATTATGTCCATCAATCCTCATCACCTGGAATCATCTTGGCTCACATAAAATAAAAATGAGATGCACCAATCCAGAGAGGAGAGTGTAAGTGTCCAGAATATACACACCTCAACTTTTATTGCTGTGCGTCCTAATGACATGAGTTATGCAGGGTATGTATGTATATGCACACACACACTCTTAGGATACACCGCCAGTTAATTTATACACCCCAAAAGATCTCGCTCGGTAGGGTCCCTAACCCAACCACATCATGCATAACCTCGAGATGATGTTGATTTGTGTTATGAGATGCATCCTTCTTGATCGTCTCCTTTGTTTCAGTTAAAAAACATAAAAAAAATTCAAAAATAAAAAAATAACCGCCACATGAAGAACTGGTCCAGGAGACTTCCATATCAACTTTATCCTCAAAGAGCGCACTGGGATTGGTTTTGAGCCTCATAAATCTCGGCACTGCCTCACGCGGATCATTCATTTTGTGTTTCGTTTTCGTATTCGTCTTTGTCTGTCCGTCTGTCTGATGACGATGATGGTAGCCCGCTCGATGCTGGAGTTCGGATTCGGAAATACCTGCTGGAGCTGTGTTTGGTTCCCTGTAATTATCCAGATTCTATAAAATGATTCGGTGCATCGCGCCGCCGCTGTTCCTCTCTTGGGTATAGAAAATGGAGGGAACTTGGAACTATCGATATTATTGTAATTTACGATCATCGCTGAGCTGGGCACATCTTTTTATGGAGATGTGAGAATGTTGTGCCTTCTTCCCGATTTGAGTGGCAAAACATAGATGACGATGTTCGCGCTCCGCTCTACGAGTAGGTAGGTATAGCAATGATGATGCTGATGATGATGATGATGAGAATGCTGACAAGGAAACCACATCGAGTTGAGTAAAGGGCGAGAAGGAGCGGCGAAATGGGAACGAATGGAATAAAAGAAACGAAATAATTGAATTTTGATATCTCTGGACGGGAAACAAATTTATTGGTTTTAGGGAAAAAAACAAAAAACAAAGTGGGGAAGATCATTGGACGCATTAAATCACTTTTTTGGTTTTTAGTTTTGCTCGAATGTCAAAAACGAACATCAGACATCACTTGAAATGGGTGTGGGATGAGAATTGACGTTGAGGGGCACAATTTATTGAGGATATGAGGTGGTTTTTAATAATAATTTATTACGATATTACGATATTAATCAAAAAGATTGTGCTTTGTTCATGAAAATTCCAAAAATAAAATTTATCTTATGCAATCTACTCGTATAGTTTAAGATTTCAAAAATTCACACTTTGACTATTTTTTGTAAGTGTTTGACACAAGACGACGCACCCAGGTAAAATCAGACAATGTAAGAATCCTTTTGACTTTACTTTTAGTTTCGTATATAAATGATTCTAACCTCGGTCTCAGTTTCGTCAATTTTTCAAGACTAAATCTTTGATAACATTCGAAACGACCCACATGATTGACGACACTGGCTTGAATCCCCGCTTATTTTAGTAAAACATAGTCTCAAGTATTTTAACAAGCAACTTGGCAAGACCTCACGTTAATATTTGAAGGATTCGCAACTTCGCAAAATTTGCGAACGAACATTTCCCCTATTTTTCCAAGTTCATTAAACTTTGCGATTTTTTCAAAAATATTTAGAAATAAAATCAATTTTTTTTAAGTTGCAATTTTTAAGAATCCAAGAAAAATCAAGAAACCTAAGTAAAATATTTTCATCCATAAAAAAGAATCTTCAAACGCTCTCCCCACAATCGACAGACGAAGACGATTATAAAACGCACATTGACTTTATTGACTCTCTCCCTCTCTTCAACCCTCTAAATACCGTAATTTATGAAGACCATTTGTGTGACTGTGACTGCGGCTGTGATGTTAGGTATAGCAAGTTGATATGGTGGCGCGTTATTAGAATAATGTCCCCGGACCGAATGATGAAGGTGATAAGCTGTTCGATTTTGGATTTCTTTTTTTAGTTCTTTTCGTTTTTCGTCTTTTTTTTTTTTTTCTTTTTGAATTTTAATCAAATCTACAAAGAAACTGACGATGACGAATCCATGCATCAGTTTTGGGTTTTTTATTTGGTCTATTCACTGTCATAAATCTGTCAAAAGAAAAAGAACCCAAAAAGGGGCATTTTTTGAAAGCATTTCTTTTTAAATAAATTCAAAATTTATTTTATTGCTTTTGAATCGAGTGATTTAGTGATAATTTTTTTGTTTTCTTTTCTTTTTAAGGAGGTTGCGACTTAGAAGACTCTGTCTGGAATTTGGAAATAAAAGGATCTGGTTGGTGTGGTGTCTGAAGACAGAAAATAGAAAACACTTGTTCTGGTCCAATACCTCTAATGTGAGAACAGTTCTTATCTTTGAGTGATTTGTGTACCAACCCTGTCTCACTAAATTTTTCGTGAGTTTTTTTTCTTTCAATGTCTCTTGGATTTTAAATCGAGAATAGGATTGGTGTCAATGTTACTTTCTTTGACTTAAGTTTAGCTTGAAATTAATAAATAAATTTTACTTTGCAGGAGGTTGATTTTTAAATACATGTTTTCTTAAAAAAAGATTTTGTATAAAAAAATAGGTCGGAAACCGTAAAATCAAGCATTTTTATTAAATAGAAAACTTCTTAACTGAAGGCCAAGTTTTTCAATTCAACATTTAAACTATAGTGAATAGGTTATCTAAATGTTGGCTGAATTACAGATCGAAATATCGAATCAGATACGGTGATGCGATCGTGACTTGAGTAACACATTACACTTAACCTTTGATAGCCAAAAGCTTAGATTGGAATACGATTGATGTTCATTTGGATGGACGAAAAGAGGAATTTAATCTGTCTAAGTGTAATATTGACAGACGATATATGAAACATTGCAAATAGCCAAGCAGTCATCAAATCACTTGACTTTGTCTTTACCAATTCCTTTACAGCTCTGATAAGCTCTTAAACCGTTTAAAACTGATGTCTGTTGGATGCCGGGATATAATCTGACGAAAAATTTTACCTCTTTTTCAAAATATTTCTAACATAAGAATCAATTTACCTACCTAATGAAAGCTAATGAAGACTGATCTTAAGCGGTCTTAAAATTTTATAGTTGTCTTGACTCAGAATTACCTTACATAGACACACATGGGAATCAAACTAGGTGTTCCTTGTAATAGTTATTTCAGAAAGTGGTACAGACGAAGAAAAGGAAAAGACAGTGTCTGGAGACATAAAGTTTTTTGACAAATCTAAAAGGTTGATAAAAAAAGAAATGATCATGACATAAAAGTCTTATCCTGGTAAGAACAAGAATCCGCAAAACAAAACTTTAGAGGATGGAATCTAGATATATTACTTGACAGTCGTACGCACCTCCTGAAGCCTTTAAAAAAGGTAAACAAAATTGAAGTTTTCTAGACCAATTTTAGCAAGACTCGTGACATATTTTAACATAGACTTGTACTCTTCAAACTGCCTACTGTGGGCTTTGAATCGGTCTTGTTTCCATTCAAATTTTCTTTGGGGTTCCACAAGGCAGCCACTTAGGGCCTCTCATTTTAAATTAATCATTTAATATAATTTATCAAATTTAATTGTAATGGTTATGGTTGTCGATGCATGATTAATTTAACTACATATGTATGCTCAATAGTTTGTGCACTTATGACATTTGTGAGCCTAATGTCTATTACGTGATCGTACATATAATTATTAGGAATTGATATAGCATTCAATAACTATTTCTTTTTGTTCAAAATTCAAATCTAAAAAAAAGTTTATCATTTTTCTTCAAAATCTTCAACCTTATCCAATTTCAATTTGGAATGATCGTAGTTACCATCAGCCAGCGTCAGTCTTTCACCAATAAACTTATGTATACTCCAAACTTTATACTTCTCGATGTAATAATTCAATGTCATGCTTACGTTAGGAAAAAATTTTAGTAGGTAAACAAAACTATGAAAAAAAGTCTCATTTATCCACCCCGTTCCACAAACATACATACATACATACATAATATTGTTCTATTTATGTTTCCACCCATATTCACATGCCATCGACTGTATCACTGCTGTAATCATATATTTTTCTGCCTAATTAACATCCTAAATCATGTGATTTGTCGCTTAACTGGTTCAAAAACAAAAACCCACCCAAAAAAGCCTGAAACCTACACAATACCCCTGTATGTCGTCTTCTATCTCCATATACGCGACATTTAAGTATGTATGAGTATAAGTGATGGGTGTAGGTACCCCTGTATAACATTACAACCCTCTGATGGCACAAAACACACGTCAGTGATATCAGCAAAATGTTTCCCCCACCAGATATCTGCACGTCGTCGTCGTCGTCGACATCGTACGCCCACCAAAAAACCAAACCAGAAGCCCCCCCATTCATATGAAAGTGTTGTGTGCCTCGGTTAAGGACCTCCAAACACAAACACGCACTCACACATTAACACACGGAGAGGGATCCTTCCCGATCCCGCTGTAAAAGCTCCGTCCCGTCTCTCCTAATTAAAACGAATCCAAGGCTCTAGTATACTCTCTATACGACTCGACTCGGTTGCTTTGATCTGATTTATGGTCGTCGAAGGAGTTGGGCGCAAAATAGACAAATACATCATTTTGCCAGGACGAACGAACCCCGAACGGGGCACAATACTTGCCATGTATACGAGAACGTCCCGAAGTGTTTTGTGTGTGACAAAAAAGTTATCCCGAGATATGGCATCCAAGTGTCGTGCCAAAATCCCCCCCCCCCAAAAAAAAAAAAAAAAAAAAAAAAAAACACCAATTTTTGGGCGAAGATGTGAATCCCAGTGTTAGATTGGTATACGGCTCCTTTAGCTTGTTCTTCTTTGTTTTTTGTTCTTGTTTATTTGGCTTTCTTTACTTATTTTGTTTTTGGAAATGACGCCTGCGATATGTGATGCCTTGAGGCGGTTTTTTGAATTTGATTTACCCTTTTTGTTTTTTTTGGAGATGTTTGAGTACAAAAAGTCAGGCAGAAGAAATTCCGCTTTCCAGCATATGTATATTCTATCTTTGCATAATAGATATAGAGGAGACCTACATACATACATATCTACATATTTATATAGGTATATGTATATGAAAATATGTCTAGTGGGAGTATGAATTTCTTGGTTTGGGGAACCCTGTAACAATATCCTATCTAGCCTTCATCATCATCAACCCTTTTACCTTTTGAGGTGCCCTGACTTGGGACGACACTAGAAGATATCTTCTGAATGTATTTTTTTTTTTTTTTTGAGTTCGTGCTAAACAAGAATTATTTTGTTATTATTCCACAACAGGGTTGTAGCTTCTTACTCTTAAATTATAAATTAGGAACTAAAACGATCAACTTATGTTCATTAGCGCCGAAACAAAAACAAAATAGCATTTTTTCAATAGAAAGAAATTTTTGCGAAGCAATAGAATTGAAAATTTTCGCATTTTAATTATTGAAACATTTGCGAAATCGCAAGTATCTAGTAACTATTGAAAAATTTTGATTAATCATGATTTTCTTATAGGCAAACACTGTACACTATTCTCCTTGTTAAAATTGAGAAGATGACCGCATCGCATATTAGCATATTCGCAATTTTTACAATAAAGAATAAATTTTTGCGAAAAAATAACAAATACACCACAATTTTAGAAATAAGAAACAAATATTGAGTTTTGCTTCAAAATAACCCACGAATGTGTTGCTTTGTGGCATTAAATATGGAAAAATATAGAAGTTGCAAAATTTGCGAACGGATCAATTTGTGAAACATTTAACGTGTTATGCATTTGCTATTTTTTATATGCATACATATTTTTGAATTGGAAAAAAATAACGATAAACAAATATCAACTAACATATTTGCAAATTATCATCGAAAACTGAATTTTGCGAAGCTGAAAGAAACTTTTCAAAAAATGTACTTGTATATGTAATTTGCCAAATCTAAATTTTTTTTTTAAATAGTTTGAGAAAAGTTATAACTAAGAATAATGCTCCCAAAATTAGTAAAAACTAATTTTTAAAAGTCTCACAAGATTTAAGATTGATATGATCTAATAACTAATAACGGACAAGACATTCGTTGAGCAATATATTTTCGCAAATGTCTAAAATGTAATTTTGCATATCTGTACCACACCTCAATATAATATTACTATTTATATTTTGTTATTTTATTCTTTTGCATTTTAAAATCTAAGACAAATATTTTTAAGGATACAATTTTCACTATCTTTACACCTCTAATCAGAAATTCTGGCATTGTAAAACTTTCGCAAGTCACTCTCGATTATAATTAAGGATCCATTTTTATTCCTTGTCATATTATTTAAGTTGCTATATAAACTTTAAAAATTTCCCAAGTTTGCAAAATTTCGCAAGTTTGCAAAATTTAAAATTATTATTTTTATGAACAAAGGCGAAACATTTAATTAGCAACAAAATTATTATTTTGAAACTAGGAATTCACATTGGGATAACATTTATTTTGAATTAATTTTGATTTTTGATCATAGAGATTTTATATCAAGACAGTAAAGAAGATTTGGTAAGGATTTCATTTTTTCACGATTACACTATTTTCAACCTTAATGGGGTGGAGATAAATACTAAAAAACGACAGCCCCACAGTCACATAGCATAAACTGCTATAAATATCAGAAAGGATAACACAGCGAGGACTTCTGTAGTTAGTAGTTCTTCCCAAGGAAGGTGCACACATCACATACCCAACCCGTTATGTTCGTACTTGCTGCGGCACTCGGCCCTATATAGTATAGTGAACCTTTTCTCATATCATGTCTCGCTGTCAGGATAACAGTGGCGCGGTAGTGGATGATGGCGCGGTGCGGCGGCAGCAGTAGTCGGTGGCACTGTTGTTTTATATATGTGGTGGGATACTCCCACCTATCTGTCTTTCGATTGCACGGATTGGATCCTAGAACTAGAAAATATTTATGAATATCCTTTACCCACCTATACCACTACATCCTTATACCACCTATACACCTCTATACCGACTCTATACTGACTCCATATTTAGCCACACGGCTTGAAGAGAGTGCATATATATTGTTGGAAAATGTAAAATGAAGAAAACTGTAATAAAATTTGATTTATTGGAGACAAGATTCAAGCATGTGTGTATCATGTGGAGGATGAAAGAAGAAGAAGAGTCAACAGAGATCCTTGTTGTATTATATCCAGCTGGGAGGGTATTCGTCTCTTCTATATGCAGAAAAATATTGAAAAAAAAAAATTAAAAAAAAACTATTTCCCGTTTACGTTTTTTGAAGGATATATGCAAAAGTGTATGAAAAGTTGTAAATAAGGAGTTTGCATCCTGCTGGCATGTCCTTGCCATGATCCTAACTATACTCGTATATTGTAGTAGAACCACCTCTTGATTTTTTCTGCATCGCTATTCCATTCGTGTTTTTTTTTTTTGTGTCCTTTTTTCTTGCTCCATGGCTTTTGTGTGAGATTTTTGAGTTGCATCGGTTAAGTGATGCAGAAAGGATGTTTTTTGGGGTTGACTAGGATTTGTGGGTGGTTTTGCGCGAAGGATCCTTTTTCTTATCTTGTGTCGATGAAGAGAAGTGTTGTGCTTTACTGTTGGTTTGTTTTTTTTTTTGTATTCAGTTTGTGATTTTGTTTTGATTTTTAACTTGCAAAGGTTGCAGAGCTGTATATATACGATATAACAGGACTTTCGTCCTTTTACTGCAAGGATTCACCTCGCAGCTCAGGTAAGTTTTTGAGTTTGAGTTTCAGTTTTGTGTGCAGAAGAGGAATCTATCTCGATGGCAGTCTATGAACCGGAAAAGAGTATGAGTTTATCTATGGCATACTAGAAGTGAATGTATGTATGTGTGTATGTAAGTAGGTACCTCTAGGAAGGACCATCATTTTTGATCTATGGTGTTTCGAATTTGTTTTTTTTCTTTCTATATTTTTGTTTTTTAATTTTAAGAAGAGCAATGCTGCAGTATTTATAGTTTTTTTTTGTATTATTTTAGTTTTTTGAATATTTATGGATTTTGGTATAAGCTGTCAAAATCGATGATTTATGCTGGTGACTGAGGGAACTAGAGTGCATGAATCTGAATTGTGACGCTATTTTTATATACATATGTACATATATAAGTTGTAGAATGGATTTTTGTGCACTTGTTCTTTGCCAGCACGTAGCGTAGGTAGGTAGGTCAGTTAATTTATCTTCAAGTTGGATTAATAGGTTCAATTTAATATGACCTTATAGATTTTCATAGAAAAGTGACCCAATTAAAAAACAAATTCCTTTTAGTTTAAAAGTACATATTTACATTATGCAAGTTAAGATTTGTATATAAGGTTTCGATAGAGCTTCCTTTTCAATATCGGCTTATAGTTTGAGGCTTTTGAAAGCAAAAAACAGACGCTTATTCGAAGCTGGAATTACTATTTCGGTGAAAAGTCTATATTGATAAAAATAGAAAAGCTGGAAGTTTTATAAAGATTGCAAGGAAGTTTACTATCGAAGTTTTAAAAAAAGTTTCTGTTAGAGTTCTAGAAACTGTACAAAATCACTTATAGAAGTTTACAAAAGGTTATGAAAAATTGTCTAATGTTCTTATTTTTTTAAATAATCTTTATAAATTTTCGAAGTTCGAAAAGCATGTTTGGTTAGACGTTACCAAAAATATTTATGTTGTTACTTTAATTTTCTATCTTTTAGAATCAGCTGATGAGTTGGAGCAGTTTCAAGCCAGCATACGTTACTTGAGAGGCCTATTTACGGGATCACCAAAGAAAGATACAGTGAATCAATCATTTTGGAGTGTTCTCTAAAGTCTTGTAGGTGTTTTAAAGGTTTGTTTCTTTGATCGAAAAACGGTAAGAAAAAGTCTTTATTCCTTTTTTATATTTGAATCTTTATCTTTTTTGTACACTCATACTTATAGCTATTTAATATTTGTTCAAGGATGTCGTACCTAACCATATTTTAATCCATATCATCTCAACTAAATGGCCATATAAATTTCTCTTCAAATTATCCTTATAACCAAAACCAAAAGAAATAATAGATACACATACATACAGTATGTACTTCGAACAAAACCAAAAAAGAGAAAAAAATTGCATCAAGGACAATATAATCCTTCGGAAACCATAACCATCTAGGTACTATATATAAAATGAGAATGCGCTTCCCATTCAGCCAATCAAAACCTAAGCCATCAAATACCATGTTGTATATATTCATGTGGATTGTGGGTAGATATACACATAACTACATACGTCCATCCTAAAAAGCATTCGTCCTTTTAGACAATATACATACACGAGTATAAACAATATACATAGCCTCAAATGATTATAATCTCCCATCACTCGTGGCCCTTTATATCCCATACGAACGACATCCCAAATCAAAGCAGATCAACTTGTTTTTGGTATCCTACATCAGCCTCTGGATATATGATGCTCCATCTCCATCTCCATATACATAATAGTCTCTCATTCTGATGGTCCTTTCCAATCAAAATAAGAAAGAAAAAAAAAAAAACAGAAATAAACAAGAGCAACAAGAAAACATACAGATTATGTAGATATCCTTTTGGTTGTACACATAGGGATACATGTACATATAAGTGTATGTATATAGATTCTGCACCATATATACACCAATCTATCTACAGAGAAGGATGTTGGAGCTCTTCTTCGGTTGGCTGGCCAACAACAAAAGCATCTCGTAGTTCATCCTCCCTATTCTTGCCATTTGCATCCAATGAATATGAATCCTTTCGAGGATACACCACGACGACGACGACGACGATGATGACGACGACGACAACGACGATGTTGGAGTTGCAAGGATAAAGGACACAAAAAATCACCATAGAACGGGGAACATGCGATAGTGGCTGATTCTTGAACACAAAAAATATATGCACACAACCAAACAGATAGACAGACAGACAACAAGGATAACAAAGAATAGCAGGATAACATTTTCCAAAAAAAAAACAACAACAAAAAATACAACAATAACAAGGATCCCTTGTATAAATCGCCTGATGCCTGTTTGTTGTTCATCACATGTCCACAAAAAGGACATTTTTGCTCCACTTCCCTCTCAGACATTGTTTGAGTTTCCCCAAACCCCAAATACCATCCAACCTAAGGAGGTACCTAACCTATACCTTCTGTAAGCAGCAAGGACGAGCACAGTGTACGAGTAAAGGACTACGACTCATTGTTGACATGCCCATGACGGAATCCGGATAGTTTCGCCATCGCCATCGCATCTCGCTCTAGTCTCCGCACAGACTAGAACGGGGCCTCATATTTTTTGTGTTCCTTGTTTGTCTAGTTTAAGCAAGGATGCAGGATATCTACATTTTTTGCTCTGTTTCTGTTTCTGTTCTCTGTTTGGTTTCCAGGAATTCTCATCATCATCATCATACTGCAGCAGCAGCAGCATAGATAGCCGCAGTCGTCTTTTGTTTCATTCATTTGCGTCGTCGTCGTCGTTGTCGTTGTCGTTTTCGCAACCTTATGACGCTCTGGCTGTTCTGAAGAGAAGGTATCATTCCAGGAAGGATGGAGCTTTATGACAAAATGGTGGACGTCTAACACAACGTTTCACTATCAACAACCATACACATCACAAACACACCATACACAGTACACAGATCCTTGCTCGACGAAAAGGATTATCATTAAAAAAAAAAAAATTGTCTATTTGTTTGTTTGTTTTGTGTTCTCGTTTCTTTATTTTTTATTGCTCAAAAACCGTCTACGTTGTCAGGTCAAATGAACTTTGGTCTAAGTTTTCATCTTTTCTCTAATTAGCCATAAACAAAAACTCAATCTATCCCCACAGATGATAAGGATGGGAATGGGGATGGAAAATGTGAATAGGGATAGGAGTGGAGCACTCTTAATGCAAATATAGTTTTTCTGTCCGACAGAAAGAGAGAGAGAGGGACAAAACTCACACTAATTTGATTATAATTTATGTGAATTTTTGGATATAAAATGCCATAATATCGTTACTAACGGGACACTAATGACAGTCAACACACTCTATGCAAAATCCGTTTAGTTGTTTAAAATGTTTATGGCACAGAGACCTGTGTGTAATAATGTATTTCTGACAACAACCCCACATCCCCATGTATCGAAAATTATACCTCCCCCCACTCTCTTTTTCGGTGTCTTTTTATATGATGATGGGGGTGAATTATGAATTTAATATGTGGAAGAACTATAGCGCCATCTAGTGGGTGTTTAATGTTTCTTCTTTTTGTTGTTGTTAATAAAATGTATGTATTTGTTTGTGTATGTATGTTACCTAAACTACGTAACAAAGTCCTAAAGGAACAATTACATAATTTTGCCTTTTTAATTAATTTATTGTGCAATTGTCTTGTGTTAATTTACGATTACCCAGAGTTACAAACAAAATTTAGATATGTACATAAGGAGAAATGGTCTGGTTGACATCACGTTGAGGGAGATTCCAACCAACAAACCAACCAAACGAAAACTCAAAAAAGGGTAGGTTTCATTTTATTGTTAAGTTTTAAGGGTAATTTAGTTAAAACAAAATTAAGCATATAAATATGTTTGTATGTATGTATAAATAGGAGAAGAACGCAGTTTTAATTGTGATTTGCTGTTTTTGAAGAGTTTTTGAAATGAAATAAATGGAGATCAAGGGTGCAATTTTCAAAGTGACTATACAAGAATTCTCAGTTTTAATGGCTTTCGAATATTATTAGCTAGATACATATGGTCATGGCTTCGAGAAATGAAACCGAGTGGCATTCTTTTTTTTTTAGAATTTACCGCTATTATGTTCATTTTTTGAGAGAATACATCTCATAGGAACGATCGATATCAGTATCAACAGTATAAACATTTCTAGTTTGATGTAAGCCACAGTTAAAGTCAGGCTGTTGATCTCTTAAAAAATGACCGGAAATTCAAGTGCTCGTAAAAAGGTAATTTATATAATTTTTAATAATTTATTTTTTTTGAATACAATTAAGTTTTCAAGAAAAGATCTTACCTTACCTGAATATCGCATTTTTTTGTCAAAAAAGAAGTTTCAAGTTTGTAAATTTTAAATAACAAAATTCGTGTAATTCGTGTAACGTTATAAGACAAAATTCCTTAAAAGTTTTTTTACTTTTCGTATGAAAGTTTTAGAAATTGAATTTTTTGAATTTTATTGAGTATTTTGTATTTATTTAACAAAACTAAAAAAAAATATACATATAAAGCGACCATTTTCATTTAAACAATAGTTAAGGATGTGTAACGTTATAAGATATTTTTTGCTAAAGTCAATGAAGATGAAGTTTAAGACGTTCTTGGACTTCAAATATATTAGTGAACTGTCTTGATTCTCTATTTATATGCCAAATTATTTATCTGCTTCAAATTTGACGAAGAAAAATTAATTTTAAAAGAAATTTTAAAAATATTTTACCTGTTTTTCTAAAAAAACACAACATTTACTGTAAAGGACTATAACTTCTTACAGGGTTGTCCAATTTCTTTGATTTTGGTTTTAATGGATTAAGCATCGAAAGCTACCCTAAAATCATGTATCATATGTTTTGGGTGTACTAAAACGATTAAATGAGTTTGTTTTACCTGGACCACCACCCACCCTCCCCCTTTAAAATACGATTTTACAAAAATGGGAATTTTGGAGAAGTTTTTGTTGTGTTGCATAGAATGATGTTTGGTGTCGATTCCAATCGTAAAATTTCTTAAATTAATTTTTTTGGACCTTTCGGTTATATTTTGGATTTTTTATCCGCCGTTATAACGTTATAACAAAAAATGAAGTACCTTATGGTAAATAAATTATTTTTTTATATAAATTTGTTTTCTTGTTTATACTTTACTAGAATTTTTCCTTTCAGTCATATTTTCACCAATTTTCACACAAGAATTCGGAAGGTAACGTTATAAGACTTTTTTCTGTAACGTTATAAGACACACATTTGACCTCAAATAACACATACAAACATAACTTTTTCTTAAACAAAAAATGGTAAACTGTTAATTGGAATTTTATCTAAATTCTCTAAAAGAAAAAAAAATAATTAGCATACCAATTTCGCAGAGTTTTTTAAATATGTCCAGTAACCTCAACAGCTACTTCCAAAAAATGTAACGTTATCAGCCAATTCGGAGGGGAATATTTAAAAATCTAAAAGAGATAATTAAAAACTTTTTCTACAAAAAATAGATTTTGAAGAGATCTTTCAGACGTATGTTTAAAAATCAGATTAGCATTGCAGTTTTTCGAGTAATAAGGAAAAAACACGTACAATGTAACGTTATAAGACGGAAGCCATGACCATATGTATGTTTATACTCGTATGTAGGTGTCAGTGTATAATAATGTATGTAGTTTGTTGTAATGTTTTTGTTTTTTTTAATTTTGTATTTTGAATAAAACATGTGTCCCTTTTTTGATAAAAGAGCTCAGACCTAAAATACATAGTATAATGAATTATTTAGAATAAGATTAGGTGTTC
Organism: Scaeva pyrastri; assembly: GCA_905146935.1. NCBI lineage: Eukaryota > Metazoa > Arthropoda > Insecta > Diptera > Syrphidae > Scaeva > Scaeva pyrastri. The sequence goes on along the minus strand of LR989927.1, from coordinate 39,051,840 downwards.
TTCTATACATAAATATTATTTTGGACACATTTTTTTTTCTTGAATTAACATTTTAAACAATTTCTAAAAAACTTATGGAGACTTCTGAAGTTAGGCTCTTTGCTTGTTCTTCATTTTAAATATACTCGTATCATGATAAATTTTGCACTCCTATTAAACTCTGCTGTTTTAATTTTAACTCATGCAATTAAATACAATCTTTTTTTTCTATCTTTTATCGAAAACTGAAATGTAGTTATAAGATCCTTTGAACTTGTTAACCGTAAAAATGATACAAATATGAATTGAATTGTTTACATACTAAAAAATTATGACTTCAATCGTCAGTATTTTTTGTACTTTTTAGTTTAGGAATACAAATTTGTGTGTATTTTCAATAATTCAATAATCGTTTTACCAATAAATAAATTTTTCAAAATTATTCGTTTGTTTTTTTTAAAGTATCCAAAATTATGTTTTAGGAAAGTTGATACTGTATTGGCTGAAAATATTTTACCACAAAAGCGACAAATACAATATATCCTTAACCATAGTTAGAGTATTTTAGAGTAATAACCTTAACAACATAGAGTACTGTCAAAATTTCATCACATTTCATCCAGTCGTTCTCAAGTCATTGGTCTCAAAAAGTACATACATAAGTTCAATGAATTTTAGAGTAGAATAGAACAGAGTAGAACAGCGTAAAATAGAATAGAACAGAACAATAAATATCTGCCAACATAGAACAGTAAAATATCTGAAATCCAAAATTGTAAACAAATAAAATTTTAGCTTTGGCTCACATTTTTCAAAATTTATAACCAATTTTTGATAAAAAATCAATTATTTAGTTTCCGATATCTAAGTCAATAAAAATTGTTCAAAATGTAATATTTTATTTCTTTTATTCTCAAAAAGATATATAAAGCACAACAGGCGAAATGAAAACCAATCACAAATTTATGACAGATGATTTTGACACTTTTCACAATTCTGTTCTACATAAAAAAGCAAGCCTCCTAATGCATGTCGAGGAAGCTAATATATACCCTATCTAATCATCAAATTTTAAGAATTAAGCGATATGTTCAAAATAACCACAACTCTAAACATTCTACTGGTTTAGTGTTGCTATAGATATTGAAAAAGCCTTCGACACAATATGGCACGAAGGACTCATCTACAAATTAATTTTGTTTAATTTTCCTAGTTACCTCGTAAACATTTTTTGAAACTTTTTGAAAGATAGAATATTTTATGTGTCCACTGGAATTGCGAAGTCTTACATGCAAGGTATATCTTTCGGAGTACCACAACGCTCCTTACTTGGGTCGATTCTCTTCAACATTTTTATGTCCGACATACCCTTGAAAATAAAACCGAAGTTGCCATGTTTGCAGACGACACTGCGTTATTTACCTCAAGTATTCTCCCCCAAGAAGCACTTACTAACTTACAAGGTCGCTAGATGACCTATTACATTTCTTCAACAAGTGGAAAATAAAAGTTAATGCTAACAAATGTCAAGCAGTATGGTAGAAATAATATTGGTTTTTTGTGCAATTTTAGTTTTAAGTATTACATAAGGGTTTTTTTTCTTGTACTGTTTTTCCTTAAATATTATATTTTCCTTGTTATATTAAACATTTCGTCATAAATTTAATAAAAATATTATAGATGTAAAAAATACATTTCTAAAACTCTTAAATATCAATAGTCAGTAAGAAAAGCAATTTAAATTTAAACTGCAAATAAAATTGAACTGAACTGCTTCTTCTGTCTTTGTTTGTGGCTTTATATAAATATTGGCATTTCAAAGGAACGTAGCTATAGATCATATCATTCACGAATTTTTAAAAATGAGAAATCTTTGCAAGAGTTGAACGTTGATCAAAAAGGCAATAGTATTCGGCTTCAAAATCTGGCGCTGATAAAAGGCAATAGGAACGAAGTTCTGTGCTGATTTGTGACAATCAATGATAAATGGATTCATCAATAGTTAGCTGAATTGTTGTTGCCCACTAACCACTATAAGTACCGTGATAAAATAATCAATAAGCAATAAAAAACTATGCGTTATTGCATCCATTGGATGTCGAGATCAAAGACAAGCGCCGTTATTTGGCGAAGAAAAAATTATTTTTTCACCTAGACAACTATCCAAATTTTAAATTAAAGGAATCGCCCTATGAACTAGATTTCTACTTTCCGAATTTTTCACATACCACTTTTTGGTGGCTGAAAAAATGTTTTCCAAACAAGGAGGCCTTTTTTGCAGATTTTTAAACTTCACACTATCGAACGGGTACATTTTCATTCAAAAAAAAACATTACTTTATTGTTTAGAACAAGGACTTTTCAGACTTTAAAATTTTGAACGAAATAGGTGGTCATATGCAGGCATATTTTTAAATGCTTTGGTTTACTATTTGTTCAAAACTCAAGCATAGTTTTAGAATAAAATGAACTTAGAATGGACCAGTTTCGGACAAGTTTATTAAAATTCTTAAATAAATCAATAATTAATAAATACAAACAATCAGCTTATCAAACCATTCCGAACAAAAAAATTGCATTAGCTTCTTATGTTTGGAAATCCGCAATGGACCTTTGCCTTAAAATAGTTAAATAACTTTATTTAATATTGCATGCAATGTAAGTAACAGCATGGAGAACAAAATCTGTCAATTAATTCTGTATCAATCATTCTAGATTGACCAACTGTCAAAGCTATCCTCAAGTTCGTACTTTAAGTTTTACAACATAGACTGTATAAGAAATTCTCAAAAAATTATACAGCTGGTTGTATTTTCACTGTTATTCTTTTCAAAAAAAGTTAATGTATGTTACCGGTTAAGCAGACTAACAACAACCTAACTACTCTAATTCGAAAATTGTTTGTTTGTTCAAATCATATCTAACAAATAATACATTGAATATTATTTTCTTCAATGGTACACTGGGCGTATGCGCACTTTTATTATTTAATTGATATTTTAATAAATGCTCTCCCACTTTTTTCTGACATTTCGTAATGTTTCAATCAAACGCGAAAAAACGCAGAATAAATGTCGGTGAAAAATTTCTTTATATTAGAAGTCATTTACTGATTACTGAGCAGGTCGAACTTCTAGGCTGATACTTCTGCTTTTTATAAATTCAGTTAAGTTTGCTAATTTTAGAAAGTTTGTATTTTCATTTAACACCAAAAAGAAAGAACAAAAAGTAATAACTGTACAATAATACGAAAATCAGAATGTCTGCCTTTTTCACAATATAATTATTCTACCTCTGTAGAAATGAATAAAGGCATTTTCAAAGTTCAGTTTAAATTCTTAAAATTGTTTGAATGAGATTTTTAAAAAATGTTCCCATTGATTCACTTAAATTGTTGAACCCCGACTTGCCACAAAAGAACAAGAAACAATTTGCTTACTAGCTTTAGGCAATTAAGTAATTTTAGTTCAAAACAGTTCAGTTTAAGTTGTTAACCATGAAATATTTTGGGAAGAAACATTTCATTAAAAAAACTGCAACAAGCGTTTTTAGTGCCATCTAGTGAAAATTAAGTGAACTCCAAAAAATTAAGCCCCATTTTCTTTTTATTACACAGACACAAATTCAATTAGAACCCAGCTGATGGGTGCCCTGTTCATATCAAAAATCTCATCAAAAACGGACAAGCGCATGTTACTGCGATGGGTTTTTCTTCATTGTGATAGTTACATCCTCTTCCACTCTCACTAACACCCTCACACACATTTGTATGCGCTTAAACTCCATCAGAATGGTATAAAGTGATGCTTTTCACATCACATTCAATCTCTCGACTCGACCCTTCCCGAACTCCATGATTTTATTTATAACTCCCTAGACTGACGTATTTCACACAGAAGTCATCCCCTTCCCTTTTTTTGCCAAGCAACACCAACCATTAAAATCCACCAACCAACAACTGGAGTGTTTCTTCTTCTGTTTTCAATCTCTGAATGAGCTTCCAGCCATCCATCGCATCGCCAGGAACAATGAGAAAAGGACGAACAAAAGTAAGTCTTTGACATTTGGGTGCCACCCTCAAGCAAAAAAGAAGAAAGAAAAAAACACAAAACAGAACAGAAGAAGAAATAAAAACAACAAAGCAAAGTTGTTCATCTTTCTGTGTCTGTTTTCTTTTTTTCTTACCCCTTGGGGAACATCAGAGATAACTTAACTCTCCATCAGAGGAACTTCAGTTTCATCTTCATTTTCAAAAATTCCCCATCAAGTTGAAGATAAAGTAGGTTTTGGATCTTAACGAATGCAAAAATGGGGTCTATCTGAAATGTGGGATTAATTTTGTCGTTCAGATTTTGAAAAAGAAGATTTTGTTGTCTTTTAAGAAATTCCAGAAAGGTTCAGAAGATTCAAGGAATTAATCTAAGGATTTAAAAAATTGAGTTTCTATACAAAAATGCGTTTCTATAGAAGGCCCACAACGGGTCTAAAATTTTAAGTTCCTCAACTTAACATCCTTTTTACACGTTCTAATGACAAAAATGTATCTAGGTTAGTGCCTATATAGTGATTCTATATTCAGGACATTCAGGTCGCTTTAGTTATCCTGGATGACTTGATAATTCACCAATGGATCCAAAAATTTCCATAATTACTCTTCCAGAACGAAGCACCAGAAGCCATCATCAGCTCCTCTCGCTGTGGGCCAAACAAATTCCAAAACAAATGAGAAGGGGAATCGGGTGGCTGGCGTGGCTAGGCGTGACATGCAAGGACATACTCGTACCAAAACCTCCCTCTAACTCGACTTGAGAATGAGATGTATTTATCCCATCATGCACAAGGAATTCAAGATGTCGATGTCGACGAGATGTTGATGACGACGACGATGATGATGATAATGTTATAATACCCCCGCTCGGCTCTTTGGAGATGAGAATTTCGGTGATAAGAATGCTTCCTGTGTATCGTTTTATAGTGTCGATGTTATCCTTCATTGGACATTTTCTAAAGGACATTTTATACCCCTAGCTCTCCATCAACTTGAAGCACGGATTAAAAGTGTACTTAAGCGTTAGGATGGATATACGAGGACCAAGAAAATTTAATTACATCATCCAAGAGGGGATGCGAAGAGAAGGGAAGGCGAGAAGTTAACGTAACATTGACGTTGACGTAGGAGGCTACTTCGTTTTCTTATGGTGGTCCTTAATAGTTATGACCTCTCTTTCTCTGAAAGTCTTAAAACATTACTACACACAGTGTAAAGTTGTATAAGCAGAGGAGACAATTTTGGACAATCTTTCTTTGGATTATTACTTTCGGGGATAATTTAGGGAAATTAATGAGGTGCCTCCTCTTACTCCTAACATACAATACTCTCTCTCATTTTTCTATTCTGTTGTTTTCAAGTTGATGAAAGTTGCTTAAATAAGCTACCTACGCCTGTGTATGTATGTACATTGTATATAAGTTTAGTTCCTTGAGGCTTTTTTTGTATACTGTATACAATCTGGAAGAGTCCTTAAAATGTTCGGCCAGATGGTGATTTGCATAATATCTTTTTGCTTATCATTGAAAAGAATAATAAGAATTTATGTGTTTGTTGTTTTTTTGTTTTTGATGTGATTTTCTTTTGATGAAAACATGGTACAAAGAATTGGTTTCTAGATCATAGCTTTTTTTCGAAAATTTGAAGAGTGTTATGCCAAGGACGATAAAATCATGGCTTTCCTTCTTTTAGGTAATAGAACGGGATTCAAAATTTTGGATTTTTGAAGAGAAAAACTTTTACCGCTCGTACCCATTCCTCAAAAAGGGACAAATTTTTCGACATAGAGGCATAAATTCGAATGAAATTTTCAAGAGTTCATTTTTGTTTATGGCAGTACAAAAATAAAATATAAATTTCCCAAACTACTTTAATTCTCAGGAACGACTCAAGTTATTTTGATATAATTTTAAGGATTTGATTTTTATGCGTGAAACACACCTTGGTCGACGCCGAATTCTGAGCCAAGTTATTTTATCTTTTTTAGTTGAACAAGAATAGCTCTAAATGACTGGGATGTAAATCATTGTTGGTGTATTTCGTAAGAAAAATTGTCTTTGAATATGTCCCTTCTTAAAGCTAAGTTTCTAGAGTTCCCTCTTTTCTAATGTAATAAAAGTGATTTTACCCTTCAAACGCATTCGAATATTGATATATTTTAAGACCAATTCGATTTTATTGAAGGAAAATGGCTTCTGGCTAAGTATGGGATATTCACAAAAGAAGAACCCACTTAAACCATCTAAAAAACAGTATAATCTCTCAAAAAGTTGAAAAAATTTAACTTACAAATTGAAGTTGTCCAACATTTTAAGAGAATTTATGTAATATTCTATTGTGGGATATTCGGGATCGGGATATAGAATAAACTGCTCAAAAAGCCACTTACGCCATCTAAAAAAACAGTAATCTGTCAAAAAGTTGACAAATTTTAACTTACAAATTGAAGTTGTCTAAAATTATAAGAGAATTTATGGAATATTCTATTGTGGGATATTCGGGATCGGGATATAGAATAAACTTCTCAAAAAGCCACCATTAAGGGTGAAAAGTCAAATTCAGTACATTGGCATGTCAAAGATTTCTTATCAACATTCAAATCTTAGTTCTAGGACGAAATTGTTGGTACATCTTTGTGGGATATTGAAGTAAAAATCATACCTGTTAGTAAATAACTAAAATCTTCTGATAGTCTGATTAGTGGCAATTTAAATTAAAACAGGTTTTCAGAATATCCCAAAAATAAGTTGAAGAGATTTCAGATGATTTAAAAAAAACTTTGTGACTTTTTTTTATGATGGTGTATATACACTTTTCGAATATCCCACTTACGTGGAATTATTGGGTTTTAAAGTTTAAACCTTAATATATAACTGGGTTCAAAGTGAAGTGTAAATTTATTCTTGGATTGAAGTTATTCATTTGTTTCTAGGTTAAATAAATGTGCAAATGCTAAAATCCCCATCTGACCTAATTTCTTTTTATTTTGAAAAAACCGACAAAAAAAAACAAATAGTCGAGGGAGGCACTCTTCTTTGGTCTTAAATGCAAAAACAAAAATACAGATATACAACCCAAATTAGTTTCAAATTAAATATTTACCCCCTGGCACTCTGGGAAATTATCCAAATACAACAAAAAAAAGTCTACAAACAAAAAAATTATCTTCCAACCCAACACTAATTGAAAGCCATTTAATAATGCCGCAGAATAATATGTACATAAGTTTGTATGTATGTACCATTCCTGTATGTATGTATGTACCCTAAGTATATCACCTTTTGTTTAAACATTTTAACTCAAATAATATAAGAGAAACAAATTAAACGGTAAACAGGTGCTTGCTGCTGCTGCCGTCGCCACTGCCGCGTTTTTTTTTTTTTCAACAAATAAAAATCGCTCTCAAACGAACGACGAACAATGCGCGAGACGCAACAGTCACGGGGTAGATGAGTACATACATACATAGGTATAGATGAAAATCCCAAGATAAATACCGCATCCGCCTTTCATTAGCCGAGATTCTTCTTCTTCCACTGTGCGCCCACGTAGGACGTTAGTAGGTAGGTTATGCACACACTCCAATCTTGAAGCACCGCATTTAGCGTTTTATGTCAACCGACCCGCTCTGTTGGAGCTGATGCGTCGACGTTGTTCGTATAGCCATCTGCAAACAGAAGCAGGTATAGAGGCGATGTATATATGATGCCTATGAGTATACATAGCTTCAACCACCCTCAGTTCTGGAATTCTGGATAATCTGTTTCAGTTTTTTTTTTTCGTATTAATTTCAGTTTGAGTATTAAATCAACAGGTTTCGGGTATAATTAAATGGAATCTTGTTAAGAAAAAAATTTATAAAAAAAAAACCCTAATATGACTCCAGACTATCAGAGCTGGACTTAATTGGTTTTTAAATATACTCAATACTAAAAATAAGGTATTAAGAAACAATTCATTCTCAAAATTTAAAAACTCTGAAATCAACGCAAAAGAACTTTAAAATTCTAAGTTAATTCTGAAAAATCAAATTCTAGGAAAACCTAAAATTTATAAAATCCTTTAAAGCTTAGCTCACAGAAAACTTAAGAAAACTTTAAAAATCTAACCTAGAGCCCGAATTCCAATGATACGAATCTTCAATTTTGAAGAAAGGAGTCAAATAAACACAAAAACCCACTAAACAACGAAAAAGAGTAAATACTTAATTCCAAGAACTAAAAATACAAAAAACACAGATAAAAAAAATCCAATACTTTAAGTATCCTAAAAATATCCAAATACCTGAATCTAAAAAATTGAACAGTGAGGTTTAAATAGAACAACATCACAGAAAATCCCTTCTTCAGAAATGTTTAAATCCCAAAAATCCATAAAACATTGAAAGGCTGTTATCCAAAAACCCTAATTTCAATAACCCAGTTGAGTAATTTATTAACAAATCCGAAAAACCCATAAGTAAGGGGATTTAAGATCTTGAAAATTCAAAATTCTGAAAAACCAAAAACCTTAAACATACACACATTATATCAATGGTTAAAATATTGAACTGAAACATTTAAGAATTCTAAAATAAATCCGGTTACACCCAAATTCTAGAAAGTCTTAAAAAATATAAAACCCCAAATTTCAGGAATTTCAAAACCAAGGCCTTAAAACCCACTTAAGGCTTAGCATAGCTTAAAAGTACCTGGAAGCTTAAATTTTGGCGAACTATAAAATACCAAAAACCCAAAGATACATATTTTCGAAAACTCAAATACATAGTTTAAGAAACCGAAAAAATTTCTAGATACCGAAAATTCTATACTTCGGAACCAAAAAGTAGCTGCATAACTTTTGGAATAACAAAAATATAAATTTAAGCCGAAAATCCCAGATTTTGAAAATCCCAAATCTTAAATAACAGTTTTGTTTCTCTTCCTTTAACTTCATTGAGTTTTTCTAAAAATACGCAAAATTTATGGTTTGTCATTTTTCAAGGAGTAAATTAATTGCGTACCGAATCCGCTCCTGAAGGATACATGCATCACTCACTACGGCACTATTACTGATAACACAAACTCAAACATGCACCAAATCCCAGGCCATATTCAAACTTTAGCAGTGCAGCGATGCGACCGACCGACAGCAGCCATCCAGTAGAACAACACTCTCCTCAGGGGTCCGAGGATCTATGGTCTTGAGTTGACGTGACGCTTTAAAGAAGACATTCCCGCCCACCAATGCCGAGAATCACTTTAGCCCGCAAGCGGTCCCCTTTCATATGCAAGTTTATACGAGTATTAGATGTGTGTGGATGTGGATTAATTAGGGAAGCCTCAGATAAATGTTGACACACTCTTTCAAGCTGATCCATCGTGCTGTGTTGTAATTCTTGCATTTAATCACCCACAGCCACCATTAAGTCTGGTAGATGTTTGGTTCCTTGGTTACTTTGTTGAAAGCCATCTCATCATGAGCTGAGCAGGCTATGGGATGCGCGATGCGCTATATGCAAGACCCCGATCGCGATGTCATCAGAGTTGGCGTTTTGTGTTATCCTCTCGTTTAATTCGAGCCCGAGTCGCATAAATCGTTCGAAGGCATCGAGTGTGATTTTCTTTTTGATCTCGAAGACTTGCAACCCTTTTAGGTCTTTGGATTGTGTGAGTGTGTGATTTAACCTTAATTTTATTCAAATAATTCCTGTCAAGTTGATGCGAGAGACTCTCGGGCGAGTGGGTCGTAATGTTACAGATCTCCAATGCTGATAACCACACTTGGTTCTAGATTTTAGAACGACAAAAAAAAACATAAACACACACTCACACTCACACAGAATTTATGGGTTTCAGATAGTCGGTTGATTAGAAGATGATCCACATCAGAGTGGGGGCTTGTTATGCTATTAAGGTAGGTAGAATCATTGAGAGGAATATTTATGCATCAAGTCGATGACGAGTGACATAGAACACAACCATCGTACATCGGCCACTTTTCGAATTGATGATGTAAAAGGTTGAGGGAATAATTTAGAGGCTTTTTTCTTTGATTTGAAAATGCTAATATACTAATCGGAGGCCTTGTGGACATTCCTACGTTAGACATTCAGATCTTGACAATGATTTGTGAATTATTTAACCCAAACAGAACTTAAGTAGAAAATGGAATTAAAAAAAAAAAAGTCAAAAAGAAGTGACTAATGAGATTGAAATTCGACGATCACCATTCACTTGATTGCAATCATTCGAGGATCAATTCATTTGGGTATGAAATTTACCAAGAATCTCTAATTTTATTGTCAATGGCTCAATGAATAGAATAATTTTTAGCTACTAAATTTACAAAAATGTTTAATTTAGAACAAAGTTTTGAATGAAAGTCCTTGGAAAATCAAAGTTTTAATCTTGGAATTTAGGATATGATGTTATCGGTCCGATTAGTCAAATTAAAATTCTTGAAATACATACAAATTATGTATATGGACGTTTAAAGGTCCCTAGAATCTAAATCAGTCATTTGTAGAGTATCTCAAAAACGAATAGACTCATAGACTACAATTAATTTTTGTTCTACGGGTTATAACTTCAAAAGATGCAGAAAGGACTTTCATAAAAACATAGTGAGCATTTTTTCACTATATCAAACCCCTCTCATGAACCCACTCAACCTTGACCCGAAAATGCAACCCGTGGGCCTATTTCCTCGTCCCGCATTAGTCTGTTGTATGTTCCCGAACATGGAAAACCTGCTTGAAGGACCACAAGTCGTCTGATATTAGCTCAGGAACAAATAACGTTATTTAATTCAAATACATTTTATACGAATAATGAATATTAGAAAAAATTAAAGAAGTTGACTTCAAACTTATTTTACTCAAGAACGGCTGAAACGATCCAGATGAAATTTGGCACAGAGACAGACCTGAACTTTGGTGGCCCTGCCGCTCGACTCGCTTTTTAATAAACTTACGAAGTGAACCGGGTTATCTAGAAACTATACAAAAGTTGCATGGAAAATCGAATAAGCAACAACAACAACTCCATTAAATTGGGCGAGACGAAGTTTTCCGTGCCCTTTAGTTATTAATAAATACTTATATTTAAAAAAAATATCAAATCGTGAGTTTTTTTTACAAAAATAAAAAACTAAAATCTACTAAAAAGTGGCAAAAATTATTTTTCGACGCGGGCAATAATTTTGACGTCATATTTATTTTATTTTATACATTATGTAACTATTGAAAATTCTTTAAATTTTGATAAATATCGAATTGAAAGTTTCTGCACGTAAATAAAAAAAAAACTTGAGAAAATTATGTGTACATGTTTTTCAATTTGAATATTTAGAGCACCTTTTGTTTAATTTTTTTTATGATAAAAAGTTAAAATATTTATGGTCACGAGACATCAAAAGTATTAGTATTGTCTATCTATATACACTCGCCATTCTATTCAACCTCGTGGGCCGCTTCAGTTTGTTGTCTATGAATGAGGCTATATCCACAGTAAGTTTTTGAAATATAAAAAATAATGTTGAAAAAGAGAAATTATTCAATTTTAGCAAACTATACCATTAAATTGAAGGCTTTTCGTTTTAAGTCTTGATAGAGCTCTAAATGAAGACCCATAAGTCACTATAAATAAGAACTTCCAGACACTAAATGAGATTTTTAAAAAATATTTAGATTGTATCTAGTAGAAAAAGATTTGTACTTTTCAAACCCACTTAAATCTGCAAAACCATAAAAACACAGTATGATAGTTATTTTACATTTTAAAGGGCTAGAATTAAAATACCACCCACGTAGGGGAGGTTTAAATTCAGAACAGCAAAATTCTGTGGAAAATTATTATCAACCTTCTCTGTAAAAAAAAGCATCTGAAAAATAAGGAATTTTATTTTTAAAAATAATAGTTTGTTTTATCATAATCTAAAAGAGAGCGATTTTAAAGCTTAAAGGTGTCACCTTGAAAACATTATGTATATTGTTTATAAGCTAAATAAACTATTCATGAGACCGAGACAAGACTTAAATTTTTCAATTATGATGAGAAAAAATGAGACTATTAGAAGACTCGTCTCGTTGCCAGGTTTTATAAAATATATTTGTTACACTCCAAACTAAACATTAATTTTAGTTGAAAAAGTTAAGAAATTCAATCATATTTTGTTCGTCCATTACTACTTTTAATGTTTTGAAACATTGAATCAGTCACCTTTCAAACTTTCATATAAATTAAGAGCATACTTTTCTCTCCGAAGATCAGTCCGAACACACAATATTAACATACATTAAAATATAATGTACAGTTGGGGTCAAAAAAATAGCACTGTGGTTTTACTTGATACTTTTCGAACGATTAACATGAATGTGTTATTTGGTGGAAGAAGATCAAGGTCATAAGTTAGAAAGCCTCAATATATGACCTTCCCAAATACACTTCAAAATCATCAAACATGGCTGATGAACCATTATGACCTGGGGCTGTTTTTCGTATTACGGTGTTGGCTTCATAAACTGGTTCAAAAGGTATCATGGATAAATTTTGCGGACAAAATTTTGCGTTATGCTCCTGAGAAAGAATGACACGAGCATACCAACAAACTCGTCAAAAAATGATTTCTGGATAACAGAGAATCATGAATTTTGGTGTACGGCTGAGAGTTGCTGGCAATCGATTCCTGTCGAAAGATCCCAATGTCTTGTAGACTCAATGCAAAGGCGCTGTACAGCTGTATTTGCAAATAAAGGACATATGTACTACAAAACATTGATTTGGACCAATTTTTAAACAGATTTAAAAATGTAGTCTTAATGTTACCAATAATGGTGCAGTTTTCATTTTGTAAGAAAAGGGTCCGTAAAATAATGTTAAAAATCCTTCTTCAACGTTATCTTTCAAAAATATGAAAATAATTTTGGGACTTAATTCTTTATTTACCCAAATCACAATTTAAAAAGGCAAATTTTGTAGTTTTTTTTAAACTACCAACTCTTGAAAACCCCAACAAGAAAAATAGAACAAGAATGACAAAAATGATAAGCAACTTGTATGATTTATCGAATAAGACTTGACCTAAAAGCCTCTAGAAAATTAAACGTTTTCAATAAATATTCCAAGTATACAAAATACCTTCAAGACATCCTATGAAAAATCTGCATAGAAAAAAAAAGAGCACAAGCTGAATTTTCACCAACCAACAAAAACATGAATTCTGAACTCATTCATGAACTTTTCTTTTTATTAAAGTTGACATTTTTTATAGAAGAAAATATAATAAAAAAATAAAAATCAAAATGAAAGAAACCGGAAGGATATATTTCATATAAAGATTTTTGAGTTATATGAGCGCCGACCAACGCGGTCACACAAATATTCGATGACATTTGAGACCCTTGCATCGACGACGACAGAATGGCCATAAGTCAATAAAAAAAAGAGGAAAAAAATTACATTTTATTCTTTTATTCCATTTTTTTTTCTCTGCACAAGTCCAATGCACTTCTTTCTTCCTCCTTCCTTATGTACATACATATATTCTGCTGAAAGTTTTTGACTGCGTTTTTCTTCCCAGAAACAAAAATGATTTCATGTGAATCGGTGATTACTTTTCAAATACACTCACACACACACACTCACACCAAAGGATATTTATTACAGTTGAGCGTGTTTTCTTCACTGGGTGAATTTTGGGTTTTCTGCGATATCGATGATGATGGGTTCCCCCTTCAAAAAAAAAAAAAAAAAAAAAAAAAAAAACTGTATAGTTCAGACGAAGGAGACCGATGTCCTGTCGAACATGAATTATGATTTTTGATTGAAGTTGAGTTATTGCCAAGGATTCGATTATTCCTGCGGTTCTGGCCATTATTACTACTTTCCACATGATGTATGCATACGTCTCGCGTATACAACAACTACCATCCTCTCTCTCTCTCTACCCATACATTGGGCTGCAAGGATCAGATGGAAAAAGGATATAAAATTAATAACACAAGACGGTTGTGGCAGAAGGTATAATAAAAAAAAATTAAATATAATAAAGGGGGAAATTTTGTGTACGGGTTATAATTATTGCTCATATACGAGTCCTTAAATGAATATTATATATGAGCTCGACCTGAAAATATGTATGTATGTATGTATGTGAGTTTGTGTGTTGATATGCAGATACATACATACATACATACATATATTTTATTTTATATCCTTCGTCGTCCTCGGTAATTATTTATTTCATTTTTGCTGAAAATGTGTTTATTTTTGTGATTTTTTGTCGTTGTTGTTGTTTTGTTTCAATGAGAGTTGTTAAGGTTGTGAGTGGTGTAAGGAAAAAATAGGGAGTGAGGGGAGAGTGGTTAAGTTTAAAAGGCATTCTCACCTTCTGACAATGACGACCAAACGACGACGACGACGAAAAGAAGTAAAGGGAAAGAAAACAGTGAGTTTATTATTTGAATTATGAGTCCAAATTTATGGCGGTGGAAATAAATCATTTTTAATGTCTTTTCGGCAATGTGGAGTGTGATGGTGATGATGATGATGATGGTGGAATGGCGGACCGGCGGAACGAAGCGGAGGTGATATGGTAGTTCTTTGGATGGAAGAGTGACTTCTATTTGGTTAAGTTTTCATTTTCATTTTTTTCTTTTTTTTTTTGTATAATTTCAGATTTTAATATGAATCGGAGTTAATTATTGTTTGTGGTGAAAAGGGGTGGACAGGTAATGTTGACTTTATTATAATATGAGACAAACATATATTTTTATTTTAAAAGCCAACAATTTTGAGAAGTCAAATATATCAACTTTAATTGGATTAAAATCGTTTAAGTTGCTTAGAGACTTAATTAAATAAAATATATTTATAAGCCAAGAACTGTCAGACTATGTTTTATATATAGACTTCCACACAGACTTCGAGGACACAATTACCCATCTACTCTTTATTATTATGTTAACACTTTTACACATTCGATCAAGTAAAAATTTTTAAGTCCTAATTTTTGGGATATTTATAGAAAATTCATCATAAAATCATAATTACATTGGACACTTTTTAACGATTTTGATTTGTGGGATATTCGAATGGATGGGTTATTTGAAAGTCATCTGAAATTTTGCTTGATTTACATGAGAACAAATATGTACAAAAATTCAAAAACCTCTGTCTCATCTCGATATTGGCATTTTAATCACGTGCCGTCAACATTTGTTAGGAATTGTTGATATAACTAATATAAAATTTGAGAGATATGTAATTAAAGCCTCGAAGATTGTAGCCATCAACAAGTATGAACAAGTACAACAGGATCCGACTCGAATGTTTTGAAGATAGTTCGATGTGACAAGTCCTAGACAAGGGCAACTCTTTTCTAATTTATTATTTTGGGATAATTGTGGGATATTCATAACAAAACATAGTCTATGTCTTAACTGACAACTCTGTATATCCTTGATAACTCATACTGCAATCAATTGAACAGAATTCTTACAGAAGTTCGCATATTTGGTAGAAATGTTGCTATATAGAAAATTTATTCGAAAAGTTGGGATATTCAAATCTCATTCATTCATTCGAACATCATCCTTAAAAATGGTCAATTAGTCTTAATATTGCATCACCAATGTTCAAATTCTAAGCTTTTGGCAAAGCGGTAGTAAAAATTTGATGACTCTTATTTGTGGGATATTCGAAGAAAATGATCACCTTTAATATAACTTCATCGTCAAAAAGTGTGGGATAGTTTCAATAACTAAATCAGACATTTGTTATAATTTTTAGAAAATCTCACAAATGATCTTATGATACTAACAACATGGAATAACCCCAAAATGGAATTAAAAATCCCAGAGCAGTTAAACTCAAAGGTACGTATGAAAGATGATATTTTATTAGATATCTTTTTTGCTATGGGATATTCAAAAAATAGTCCGATTTTTTTTTTGTTGGTAATGACAAACACACTACGAATTATTATCCCTTCTCGGGGATTCTATGGAAAACCAACAAATTTTGTTATGATAAATGACAGGATTTTTCAATTTTTTATTTCCCTGCATTTTTTGTTTTTTGTTTTTAGTTTTTAAGTTCAATTCGAGCTGACTCATATATTAATTACCACATACCATGTGAATAGTACACAGAGCCTACTTCCCCCCCCCCCCCTCCACCACAAACAAAAAAAGGGTGTTTCAATTGTCAGGTTGTAATACATTTTTGAGCCATTTCTGTGGATCATATATAACATGCTCATATATTTGTAGATACTTATTTTATACATTTTTACGTTCAGCTAGGTCCTTTTTTACATCATAGTACGGCCGGCGTATGTATATATTGCTGAAGGGATGTTGTATTGCATATCAGCAGCGGGTGCAGGGTGCAGCACCTATTAGTTCTCGTTGAATTATACTGTGCGTGTATGTTTGGGTGTGTGTGTGTATTGCATGTCCTGTCGAAGATCAAACACATAAATCAACAATGCGAGTAAAACCATCGAAAATTCCACACAGGATGTCCGGTTTGCGTTATAAATGGCATCAGCCAATGTTCTCTCTGACTAGGACAATTCGCATAAATATATGTATGTATGTTTGTAACAAGATGCATGAAATACAAATATTGAAAAACCAAAAAACAAAATTTTTGGCTACATAAACAAAATGGACAGCGCGCATAAAAACAGCCAAAACCCATAAAAATGCATCATAATTTTTGGCTGTAAGACTCGTTAATATTCACGTTACCATCGCCATCATATACAAATAGAAAACCAAAATGTGTGTTAAAAAAAAATACAAACAAAAAATAAACAAAAAATCACATGAAATTCGTCAACACGACAAAATGGCTCGACCGACGACGACAACACCGACGCAAAATACCTATTTATGAACACACAAATGCATTCGAAAATGAATGACTTCGTGAGGGCGGATTAGTCAAATGTCGAGCCTGGAAGCCTACAGATTAAGATTGATAAGAAGAAAGTAATTTGATAAATAGACGAGTCTAGAGAAGAGCTCAAAATTTCACACTGAATATTTTTGGTCATTGAATCTTAGCTGATGGAAGACTTTATTTCTTTGAAAGGATTTGGATCATTAGAAGTCTGAAATGTTTTGAAAGTTTACTGCCTGAAATTCAATGAAGTTCACTTCTTGGGTTCGCAACAGAAATTGATAAAAAACTCTTAAACTCTTTTAGCTCGAAGGATAAAGTTCTGCTTACTCCAATACCAATGGATAATGCACACTTAGTGAAAGCAGAGTATAACAATGCCTTACCATAGGTTACTTGCTTATGGATGATTGAAAACAATACACTCGGAATTGCGAACAGCAAACTAGCATGCCTTACCAAAAACAGACCTACAATCTTAAGCCACAATAAAGAATAAACCATTAAAATATTTGAACAAACAAGGGCCCATTTTGCATCATCCTTCTATGGACCATCAACCATCCCTGTCGTTATTGATATCATTTCCATAAACCAAGTAGGCTAATAAATCTTCTACTCTACCAAAACATGCATTCATATTCATCAACAAAAAACAAAACCCAAAAACTGAAAGGACTTTTCAAAAAAAAAAGAGTAATCCAGTCGCCGAAAATTCGTTAAAAACGCATTTTTACACTGCACTTCGGTACTGATGTTTTCGGAAATAGGAGAGGGACAGACACACGATGACCAAGGAAAATCCACTGCTAAGGCTCAGGACGAACAACATACCGAGTACCGACCATCATCAATGATTTCCATATACTGCTAAAGGGTGTCAACACAAGCCTCGTGGTACACGTTTATATTCATAATTCTCCACACATTCGTATATCGAGCTCTTGGACAGAGGACGAAGGACAAGTACGTCGTCGTGTCGTCGTCGTTGCCATCGGCTCATCGTCATCCTGTCCACTGTTTGTCGATAGATATCCATATCCTGTGACGTGCATTTTTTGTGTCCCAACCAAATGCATGCCAGCCAGACATGCAACGCATCAGTTCCGCCAAAGAATACTCGTACTCGTACACAAATACACAAAAATAACCAAAAAAAAAACGCAAACTGAATCGAAAAAAGGACTCGCGCCAAGTTGTATTATTGTCTAGGCTGTCGTCATCTTTATAACCACCACCCATGCCACAATTTTTTGAAACGTTGTTATCGGTGTCCTTGCAAATGCAATGCACCTATAAATCAAAATAATATTTTTGTTACCATTGTACGTTTACACACACACACACATACATATAATATTCTTTCTTTTCGGTGAGTCCTTTTTTTGTGTGCCTCAGCTTCAGCCTCAGCCATGGGCCTGAGTCGTCGTCGCCGGTATATGCATGTATGTATGCATATCCTGGCGAATACACTTTTTTACCCGTACACTACATTGGGGAATTTGTCAATGTCATCGATGATTTCTGTCAGAATTGCAATGTACCTACATACTATAGCTTCACTAACATATATACGAGTACACACCCCAACCGACAAACTGCGGCAATGTTTGAATGAATTTATGACATCCAGAGGATCCAGCAAGGACACCATCATCGTCATCATACCGAGTATCGTCTATGTTGTATGCATTTTATGGACGACACGCTGTTATACTCGGAGTTGCAGTTTTCACTGCATGACGAACGAAAAAAAAAAAAAACATATACAAGGGGCTGCTGCAGCAACGGGAACGAGTGCTTAATTATTATTTATTGCCATTGTTTTTTTTTTGTTCTTCTCTGACGTCCTTTTTTAAACTCTGTTACTTGGGCACGTTTTTTGGGGGTGAACTCGACTGGGACTTTTTAATTTTTGTTGTTGATAATTTTTTAGAAAGTTCTGTGGTTTCTATGTAGTTTTTTTTTATTGTTGTAACGCCGAACCCTAACCTTGAAATCAAGCGCCCATGACGAGCAATAAAACATTTTCCATCGAACCCTCATGAAACAAAAAACGTTTGATTGAAATTTGCACTATGGCTTCGAAACGGAAATCCTTGCCAAATCAAATAAGCTACACGAACAAACCCCAAATGAACAAATTAATTGATGTCAATTAATCAAAGAAGAAAAAAAAAAATACGAATAGAGAGCAAATGGCACGCTATGCACATTATTTCTTATAGGTGCCAAAGTGAAAGAACAAAAAAAAAAAAAACAACAAAATGCACTCATGAATACGTGCGGTGATTCCAGGATTTGACAGGATATCCCAATAATTTATGACCATCAGTCTGTCATTAGCCTATGTGTCGATCAATACTCGAGTTCGAATATCGTGGTGCAGTTTACATGTGGTGACTTAGAATTTCTTCCTTTTGATGCCTTTTTTTTTTGGGGAGAAAATCAATAAAATTGAACTATTTTGTAAGGGCACGACACGAAACAGCTGCATGTCGTGTGCTTGATGATCCTGAAAAATTGTCCAAAAATCAAATTGATACACTTTCACACAATAAAAATAAAATGTGTCAAGTCAACGAACTATACTAACTGTATACAATATGGGGTTTGTATAGGTATAAGGTACGAGGTAAGATTTTGATGTTTGTTTAACTTCTAATCATTAGTCATGGAAAGTGTGAGTGAATGAGTGAATGTCAAGAAATAGATCTATATCTACAGAAAGACATTTTTTGATTAATGATTGACATGCAAAACCAACAGATGTTGTTTTGTTTTCAATTCGGCGATGCAATTCTAGGATAGCATAGTGGGATATCTCTGAAAACAAAAGAGCTGTGGTGCGAACCTTAAACACGTCGTCGTTTGATTTCTTTTCTTTTTCGTCGACGGAATGAAATTAGATGATGTGGTAATTTTATTACATTTAGAATACAAGAAAAGTTATGCAAATAAAAATTAGTTAAGCAGCTTAGAGACCGTAAAAATTATTTTATATCCCTTTAGGATTCATAAAAAAAAACTGAAACAATTGTCCCCACTAAAAGTTTGGAGCAAGATTCTTATGCGTAAGTACAAACTATGAACTTGGATAAGGCACACAATTCGTGATTGCACAAAACAAGTGTTAAAGTTTTGAAAATTCCTTTCACTTTAATGAATAAATGACTTAAATCACTTACCAATTAAAACAAAACATGATTTCAAATGGACATCAAATAATGAGTTAAGAAGTTGACCAGCACTTACCTGAAAGAAAAAAAGAATTTATTTATTAATTGTCTAATTGGAAAAGAAGAAAACGAATTCAAAATATGTTTCAAACTTGATCAGAATTTTCCTTAAAAAAAAAAGAAATTGAGTTACAAAAAAAAGTTAAAGTTAACTAGGTGTTGCGTTTTAATTTTGACGGTTTTTTCTGTTGCACTGATGAGACAGCATTTAGCAGATTAAAGACTGATCTCAGCAGAAGTGATAATAGATGGGTATTTAAGATGAGACTTTCAGGTTCAAACCCCCGTTTTTTAAGGAATCCTTTCTTACTTGAAATATCTCTTGTTTGGCAACTTTCAAGTTGTTAGAATATTTAGTAACCATAAATTCAATGTAAGCTATACATACTACAACGCAGCTGCAGAGAGTTTGAACACTTTGAACTTTTGCGTATTTTTGAAAACTAAAATGGTGAGAATACTTTTTACAAAGTGTCAAAACTAAGTCAGTCTTCCTTTAATTTCCAAATCCATCTTCAGTTGCAACTAGAGCAAATTTTTATGCTCATTAAATTATTCACTTACATAAAAAAAACTAACTCAAGTTGCTAAATTTAAGAAAATTCAACGATTGAATTTTATAATTTCGTTAAGAACTCGTTGATGACTAACAAATTCTAATTCATAGCCCAAAAAAAAACGGAAAAAAAACAGGAAAAAAAGCTGTGAGAAAAATCCCTTCAAATATAAAACAAGTCCCTTAATTAAGTGATGACTATCTTTCTTTGTATTTAAGCCAAAACCTTAGCCAAGTCGACG
The DNA here is from genome assembly GCA_905146935.1 of Scaeva pyrastri. Lineage (NCBI taxonomy): Eukaryota > Metazoa > Arthropoda > Insecta > Diptera > Syrphidae > Scaeva > Scaeva pyrastri. The sequence continues at coordinate 39,030,886 of LR989927.1, read as the reverse complement.
AAGAACAAGTATCCAAAGATTTATATACAAAGCAACATGAAGCTGATCGTGCGTCCTCACTCAGCTTCAAGAAACAAACAAAAATAAGCAACAAACACGCTCCTGGTATAGTAATTCCTTCCTTATGTGTTTGCTCGTCTTGATCTTGGTTTTCTTCGCCGCCGTCCCGCGTCGCGCCGTCAGATCCCTCGGTCAGAGTCGGTTGAAATGTGTTGTGCTTTTGTGACGCAATTAATTCTCCAATTGGCATTGGGTCCCATCATCCCGATTCCGATCCCGAACCCGATTCCATTCCCATTTCCCATCCAACCCTAGGGTTTTTTTCTTTTTTCTTCTAAAGTCCAAAGTTGTGGCTTGTTGTCCACCATCTATTTTCGAGTGTGAGGTGATGATTCTTTTCTGTTCGTCGTAGTCGTCGTCGGTCGTCGATCGTCGGCCGTTCACGTCGCCATCTTCGTCTTCTTCATCGTGTAGTCCAAGGACTTGGGGATGTAGTTGGACACACAACGGATCGAACCACTGGACCACTCCTGCTCGTTCTTCTTCTTTATTTGCCCGATTCGTCGAATGCAAATTTATGTGATTCCAATCGCGTTTTGGTTCCAAGTCAGAGTCCGAGTCCAAGACCAAGATGGGAAGACTTCGTCGTCGTCGTCGCTTCGTCATGGTTGTGGTGTCGTTGTATGTCGTTGAGTTATTTCCCTTGAGGAAGTGAACGCGCGAAAAGGAAGATCACTTCGTTTGAGATCTTTATCTCGAGCAGTAACACACACACACAATAACTCGGATGCATACAGCTATCCCAATGTGTGCATCTAAATGGAAGCGATGCACGATTTAACATCTTCTAGAACTAAGATGGAACTCCTGTTCCTGCGCATCGAGCCAAGGCAGTTGAGAAGGAGTCACTCCTAGTTTCTGCAGACGCTAAATTACACACTGATCAGTGGCCAGGATCTCCCCGGCCAGCTCGGTGCGGCAATTTTGAGCGAGCCATAGTTGACCCAAGGGACAAAAGGAGGGACAAAGGACGATGACGATGACGATTGTATATGCCATGGAGAGATATTGATGTTGTTTTGCATAGAAATTAAATGTTATTGCGCGCAAATTCGGGATACTCGTATGCAGCATGCACCGATCCGATGCCGAATGCTAGAAAAAGATATATGTGCAGCAGCTCCAGCAGCAGGTATATGTGCGATTTCGCACAAGTCTGGACGACACTGCCTGCAACGAACGACGACGACGACGACGCGACGGGATGGAGCATCATCGGAGGCAGACCGCTCAGCATCAGCACAGCATCAGAGGAATATACGAGCGAGATTTATCGCGGCCGATTAAGATTATTGAGAGGTGTGTTCGCATTGGTCAGTGGCTTGGTTTGTGTACCTACTCCAAGGTAATTGCAAGTTGTATGGTAACCTTGTATGAGATATGTTTACATGGGTTGTAGAACGGTTTTTTCTGATGTTGCATAAAGCAAACTACCTTTAAAGACCGGAGCGGAGCGGATAGACAGTCGCGCATGCATGAAAGCCTAGAAGCATATATTTGCTATAGATTATTATTTGCTATATGAGCAGATCTAAATCATGTGACAATGATTGGTGTGTTCCTAGATATGGACGTTTTGGATTCGACAAATATGTCTCCGAGCTTCCAAAGATTCGACTATAAGAATGAGACTTTATTACATACTTGTATATGAAGTGTAATTGTATAATTTTTTGGGTGGAGATGACTTGAGGGTGATGGATTGCACTTAAAATTCAGTTTATGGGCAGAATTATTTCGAGACACAAAGAATATTGGAAGTGGAAGTCGCAGAGAATTCCTTAAATTATAAACTGATTTATGACCTGCCACACCTTTCGATTGTCCCTCAGCTAAAACAAATTTCAATAGCTTCCTAGAATTCTAGCTGATCTCTAGAAATATATGGATACATGTTTAAATCCTTAATCCTTCTGAAGTACATATATATTTATAAACTCAGGAAATATGTTAGCTATACGAGTATGTGACCAACCATCAGAATCCCGCAACCATCTACCATAACATTCTCGTATAAAAAACACTTGCGAGCAATTTCTTCCTGCGACGAATTGTCCGCAGGACAAGCCATCACAACAAGGAGTGTACCTTAATTGACCAAAAAAAGCCCAACTACCAGTATGAATGGTCCAGAAAAAAAAAAGTTAAAATAAAATAAATTTTGCAGCAGTCGCGCGTATCCTCTTGCTCCTTCTTCCTTTTTTTATTTCTGGCTTTGTTGCTGTTGGTTTTGTTTGTTGTTTAAACCCAAAATCCACAAAACTCCTGGTATTTCATTTGATGACAACGACGACCGACGACGGGGACTATGCGATGCGGAATTATAAGACTTGAGCTATTATACCCGTACCTGGTGTGTGTGTGCCTTCAGATGGCAAACAAAAAAGGATAATAATGGTTACCAAAATTTAGCGCAAAACACTCACTGCACCCATATTTTAATATAAGAAGGAAATGGGAAACCAGGAAGGACAGTTTATAGGACACATCACAAGAAGTCTACCGCCGCGCCGCCACCGTCCGTTTATAATCACAACAACAAAGTAAAAAAAATTACTTTTTATTTAAGGATTTAAGCGCATTCTTACACATAAACCAGGATAATGAACAATGTAGCACAAACACTCGTCAATGAGAATGTGAAGGAAAGAGTTGCCAGAATGCACAGAAGAAACGGGAAGATATTAGAATCATTGCCATCAAAAACGTCAATATTTTAAAGATTATAATATACTTCGTATCCAATGGATACTTTTGAACATTGACATTGAACATTAATAAAAGTCATGTTGTTGAACCTACATACGTGTTGTGTCAATTTTCATCTTCTAATTTCTTCGAAATTTCAAAATTCAAGAAATATTTTTGTCAATTTTAATTCGAAGCTCTGAATACAAGACCCTGTATAAGAACTCCCCTGACTTTTTCCTTATTTAATTCAAATAATTTTAAATAATTCATTCAAGTCTACCGTTTCAGACCTTTTATCTTACCACATTTTTATGATATTTGAACTTTGCCTTCCATCAACCTCGAACCTCGAAGCTCGAAGTAATAAGCTTAAGTCAACATAGCTTATGTCGGTTGAGTGTGCGGCAGATATCTACCCTTTTTCTAATTAAAAAAAAAGGAAGCCGCCATATCAACACCCACAAAAAGAAAACAATGAAAACTCATCTGCGTTGTAAGTAATTAAATTTTTTTCTGTTGTTGTCTTGGACTAAAATCACATGAATTATTGCACCAGCACTTGATTTTATTATCAAGCTCCAAAAAATCAAATCAAATATTTGCAAACGGATGTTCAAGACTTATGAGACTAAGTGTTCTCGTAAGGTAAGGTTTTATGTCTCGGCTGTTGCGGCAGCGGCGGCGGCGAGTGTATGGGAGGTAAGGGATTTTCGTGTGCCGCGCGATTGTCGGCGTCAACTGACACAAATGAATTATATTCCCAACAAAGGTGAACCGCATCTCAGACACAGAATTATCAAAATCACCTGCGGCACAAGTAAATATTGCACGATGTTGTCACACGAGTTTAAATGCGAAAGGCGGCGGGCGGGCGTTCGTGGTGACGCATGGATGCACGGAAGCGGTGAGATGGTATAGTGTGGCGTGGCGGTCTCATTTCAAACAAATTTAACTTACCCACTTTTAAGATAGGAAGCTGGAAGCGCTAAGTAAACATTTTGAAATGTACATATACACGAGTTTTATGATCTAAGGACTGCGGAAGATGAGATTCCTTTTCTATAGCTATTCGCAGCTACTAATGATGGCACTGGTGCTGCTGATGCATTTGATTTAACTTAGCACTTTCTTAGGAAATTAAAGAATGTCCTGACTGCTGAGTTCGTTTTAAGGACTTCGTTTTTTTCACATGATGGAGGTAAATTGTGTGTGACGAACTTATCGTTGGATTCTAAGAGATTCATGGGATTCTGAAGAAATGCATAGAGATAGGAATTAGGAAGAATTTTCAATTACAAGAAAAAACTTAAGATGAGATCCAGGAAAAGAAAGAATTCCCACGCAAATTTGTGAGGAAATTTATGAAGAAAGCGATCCCTGAAGTTTTAAGTCATCAATCTGATAAACCTTTGACTGACAGAAATATATTTTTGTATTACTAAAAATTACGATCAAAAATAATACACTCTCCTAAAGTACACATTTTTATCATTCACAACTGCAGACCAAAGAAGTCAGCAGGTACGGATGGGATGTCCAACTATATCCTAAAGAGACTCTCGCAAACAATCCTTATTTTCCTAACAGTCATCTTCAACAACTGCCTCAACAACGACAAGATACAAAATAATATAATTTAGTTGTTGGAGGTAAGAGAATAAATTAGTAAGAAATTATTTACAATTTAAATATTTTATACAATTTGTACAATTTATACAATTTCAAATGCAATTTAATTCTTTTTTTAAATAACCAAAAACAATATAATAATATTGATAATATATCCATAAGATTAAGTAACATTGAAGGTGTTTAAATTACATAACAAATATTTTTTAAATGAATCTCTCGAAAAATCAAGATTAAAATCGATTCCTATTGCAAATTAAATTCACTCTTCTTATGCAGCGAGTGATAGGTTCATTTCGGCCATAATTATAGTTCGATGAAATTGCTCATAAAATTGAAACCTGCAGCGTGTATTTCGAGAACTTGCATTTACATAACAAGCAGTTATTAGAGTTAATAAATGAGGGCACCTGATATGCACCGTAACAATGTCTCTTATAAACATGACTGATCTTCCAAGAGAATAAAACAGTCATTTTGGCAAGAAATATTACGATAGAGTTTAAGATCGTCTGCAAAAAGAAGACAGTTAGAATTCTGAAAAAGATCTAGTATATCGTTGACAAATTCGAGAAATAGTAATGGACCTAAGTGGCTTCCTTGTGGAACACCAGATGTAGCTAATACAAATTATGAAATCGAACTTCCAACTTTAACTATTTGAATCCTGTCGGTTAGATAAGACTCTAGCCATTTTAAAAGGCTTGTCAAAAGCTTTAGCAAAGTCAGTAAAGACAATATCTGTTTGAAAGCCTTTTTCCATATTTGTAACGATGGAGTTGCTTAATAAAGCTAAGTTTGTTGCTGTAGATTTTCCTGCTACAAACCCATGTTGAAAAACTGAAATATGAGTTGTAAATAAATTCGTTAACCTACTATAAACTAATTTTTCAAAAACTTTCGGAATACTTGAAATCATACAGGTAGGTCTGTAATAAGTTATATCCTGCTTAGAACCAGATTAAAAGATTGGTGATATATAAGAGACTTTCTAGCAATTTAAGAATACTCCTTTGTCTACAGAGAGATTAAAAATCCAAGAAAGTGGTTCAGCGATTGCAATACTACATTTCTTTAACAAGATTGGAGGAATACCATCAGGTCCTTCGCTCTTATTAATATCCAGTTCAGTTAACGCCTTTTCTATTTCAAAAGGATTGAAAACTAAAGAATAAACTGTTTGAAAATAGTCGGCGAATAAATTACAAGTAATTGTATCTTGATATTTCATACTACTTGGAAAACCACTAGATTTACGTTTGGAATTTATATAACTCCAAATGCGTTTTAAATTATGTTTGAGATCATTTTCTACAGAAATGTTATAATTTTGGTGTACAAATATCAAATTCTCGTTGAGTTTTAAGATAATTAGAACGCAATTCATTATTATCTTTATCAGATTTATAAAATTTATATGATTTATTCTTTCTATTCTTAAGGTTGATTAGCCTCCGATTATACCAGATAGTACACGAATTTACACGACACTTCTTAGGTGAAAATACGTCAATTGCCCTGTTCAAAACATTTATGAAACAAGAATACACGCTTTCAATTTCAGATGAACAGAATACGTTATCCCACGAAACTGATAAAAGGTATTCTACCATACCATCATAATTAGTTTTTTGGAAGTTATAAGACATATTAGAACCATTATTAACTGTCTGTAAGTAATCATAGAAATTAATAATGCCATCAATAGCTATATGATGAATTGAATTTGCAATAATAGGAAAATTAGACTTTTCTAAAATCACAGAATATTCCATATCAACAAAAATCAAGCCGAGAATTCGATTGATACTATTACAATTAGAATTGATTTGAGTTAAATTATATTGACCAAAAAAGTCAAGAACTGTAAATACATTGAATTTCTGTTGAAACATAAAAAGGAATTAAACATTTTTCTTCAAAATCAAAAGACCATTCAATATTGGCAAGGTTAAAATCTCCATGTTGTGAATTTTTTAAGTTATTTAAAATAGTTTTTGAATTATTTTTTAGAATTATTTAATAGAGATCTAAATTACTCTTAGGAGGAATATAGCTAGTAACAATAAACAATTCTGATTCATCAATTTTAATACTAACAATAAGTTGATCTATTCATGTTCCAAAGTAGTGAAGCTTGATTCCAGTTCAACTAAACTACAAGCAAAAGTTGCACGAACCGCAATCATTACACCACCACCACCTCTTTCCATGTCTGTCTTTCAACTACATCTCTATTCTTTCTAAAAACAGTGTAATAACTTGGAAAACATTCACTTGTTAATTGATAATTGATTTTCAGTTAACTAAGTTTCAGTTAAAATTATTATGTCATATGTAGATATTGAGGATTTACACTGGACTAATTTTCAACAGGGAAAATCGAAGACATTACAGTACAATTACAGACAAATATCTGCTACTTTTGGCTAAGAGGTAAGTAATTAAGCCAATTAATTCGAGTCTGATAAAGAGTGATATGAATTTTCCTGTAGTTGAAAGAGCCCTCAAGGGTCTTTCCATTCAAAAATCCAGTGGATTTAGTAGTGTCCTTCTGAAGAGGTCTTCTGTAACGCTGCGTAAGATTATACATCAACCGTTCAACCTTAGTTCAGGATACCTTAAAAGCATTCGCACAGTTTGGCATGTAGTATCTTATCCAAATCTCTTCGAAAACCTACAAAATTTCGCGCTGGAGAGTCTCAACTCTGACTCAATTCCTTCCTTCCATAAATTATATTTCGACATTCACAGTAAGTACCAAAGAGTTTTGTCTCATAAAGTGAGTCTCGTCCCTAAATGTCACTTTGAAACATTAGTTGACGAATTCAGAATTTCTGTAAATAATAAAGAAAAGTATGGCTTCGAAAATGTCCTACGACTCGAACGCATAATCCTTTTCTAGAAACAGCGTATCAATATAGCCAGATCTCCAAGTTTTGGCCTTGGTCATATGTCAGTTCTTTTCTGGGGACCTAAGAGACCGAGACCGAAATTTATTTAAGAAACAGTAGTTTTTGTCGTGAAATTTTTTTGTCAGCGAACAGAAGTCAAAGCAAGAAAAACATTTGGTGACAATTGCTATAACGTTTCCGTCATGACAACCAATTCTAAACCGTCAAACTAAAAGTGTACACTTTTGATAAATAGACTGTGACTGATTCCTATAGCTGATATCTAACTATACAATTACTACAAAATTTCAACCACTCTTTGGTAAAACTACAACAAAATCCAAAAAGGATCCTCTATCCTTTATTTTTCCATGTGTATCAGAGTTTGTTCTGCTAAAAATAAAATATGTAATAACAATCACAATCACAATCACATGCGCACTCACACATCACACATTGTTTGTTGGTCTAATTTATTGCCTATTATTATCATCCTGCTCATCCGCATCATATCATCATCCTGGAGAATATATACGAACTATACCAAAATGCAACGTACGATATACGAATACGAGTAATAGAAGTCATACACACGAGAACGAGAACGTGTGACGATGGATGTAAAAAGGACATATGCGGAGGAAATTCAATGCGCATAAATGTGAGTTATTGTCGTCACTTGAATTATGGTCGTCATACAAATGTTATCCGGAACAATTACTCGGGAAACGCACGCCAAGAATATTGTTAGCTATATACGAGTAAGTGTCGGGAGTAAAATATAGAACTCACGATAAGGATTTTCTTTCTTCTCGTAACATTAAGTGTGAATATGATGTTTTGTGATGCACGTGTGTGAGTGTTAGAGCTGGCTCACTAGACGAAACACAAATAGACTTTTGATAGTTAAGATTCGGTTAAAGTAAAATCTAAAAATTTCAGAATCGTCTCGGTCTCGCTCTGGTCTCTTTTTGGATATCGTCTAGAGTATTGAAAGAAGATATGCTCTGAAGTCCATTTTTTCTAAATGCCATCACCTCAAAACTCCAAAATCGAAGACGTAGATGTTCTTCAATTACATTTAGCATTTTATGGCTTCTAATCAAATTTTGACACACGGATAATATTTTTTCCGAATTATCAATATAATTCCAATTTGATAGCCAAAAACGGGTATTATAATCAATGAGGGTATAAATTCAGAGTCAGGTATTTTGTGTGTCTCGTCTCGTCTCGTCTCGTGGCCAGCCCTAATAAGCGAGAGTGTTATATGTTGCAACTGCAAAATAGTGAGATTGGTTTTGAGATTTATTTCCAAGGAGTTCCATACCTTCTGATGCCAACATTAAGATGAAAGATTTGAAAAAGATGATGATGATGGTGTTGATGTGATTATGACGATGTTAGTATTCGTGCGATATACATACATACATAGGTATAAGTAGATGTATGGACAGAAGTAGAAATACATCAAGGATATCCCCCTATAGAAGAAAATCCATTCACATTAAAACTGGAAATGCGATTGTTTCGCTATTCATTTGCAATGATTTACCGCTGACAGCTATTTTTCACTGTTGATGTTGTTCTCTCCTGGGAGAACAACGAGGGTTACATGGGCTTTTTGTCATTGTCAAAAGGAAACAGAAACAAGAATAAGGTAACAATAATTTTTTCGATGTATGACAAAAAGTATTTGACATTTTATTGCAATTTTACGAGAATTTTATACAACTTTTTTTTGTTGTTGTATGTGAAATAGTTTTAAACCGTGACATGATAAATGACACTACGACTTGAAAGTCTTATGTCAAAAAACAAAAGAACCTGATGATAAAGTTGTCCTCTATAGTGTAAATGTCAAATATAGTGAGAAAAATACCAATAAAAATTAGATAAAAGTGAAAATCATTAAAAAGAAATACACTGTCAGACTTCCTAGGTCTTGATTTGTTTGTTCAGTGCTCTTTTGGGCGTCTTTTTTAGTTGGTATTGCCTCGTTTCATCTTGGTTTCACGAGACTAAACGGATACTTTGCTTGTTTAGTGAATAGCACTAGAGGAAACCCTCAGCAGGAATTAATCACACACAGCGCCGGATTTATCTTTTTTGGGCCCTAGGCCTCAAGAGTAAATGGTGCCCCCTTTGTATTGTATGGTTTACTTCATACAAAATTAAATACCTACTCAAGAAAACAAATTACAACGAATTCCATAAAACTAAAATTAATTTTATTTATAATGGTAGTTACAAGAATATATACGACTTATTTTTACAGATTTTTACTTAATTTTTGAAATATTGTTTTCTCGTTTTTTTTAGCAGCGAAGTCTTTTATAAGTTCATCGAAATCTTTTTCATGAAGCAAATCACTCTCAATACAGAGCAGAGATATTGCATCAAGTCTTTCCTCCGTTATCATTGTTCGACTTTTTAAGCGTTTTAATTGACTACATGATCTTTCCGCAGAACGACTTGTCACCATCAGACTTAAAAATAAACGTAATGCCGTGTCTACGTTCGGAAACGCTGATGTAATTTTATCTTCCCACATAATCTTATATAAATATTTAGATATACTCTGTCTATGGGTATGGGCCCTTAAACGGATGAAACAGTTGCAACTAGCCAGTGGTTTTAAATGAACAAACAGTTACTACGAAATTATGGTATGATGTACGAAGCATTTATTGTATTTATTTAAACTCTTTTATCCGTAATAAACTCTACTATCCGTAACATGACAACAGGGCCCCATTCAAATTTTTCGTCAATTTGCAAAACATTCTGTTCTACAGAACTATTAAGTCTGATAAATGAAAAGTTAAAAATGATAAGTGTAGTTTGCAAAGTCTTTGCAATTTTTATATTCACTTTGCAATTCTTTTGTGTGCAAAGTTAATATTGAAAAGTGTAATTTGCAAAGAATTTGGAAAAATTATTCTGTTTCGTTTTCATTCCACAAAAACTTTAAATTCTATTTTCGCAAAGCGAATTTTGATTAGTTTATCAAAAGTTTGCAAAGAGAACGATCGCTTTGCAAATGGAAATGCATATTGGTATTACTAGTGAAGTTTTCAAGATATTAAGACGTGAGTTATTACTTGACTATGATGAAGACAAGGGTGTAACACGAAATTATAAAGACCGTAATAATTTTTCGGACTGAAGTATTATAATTTTAATGAGTGTTTTCGTTCAAATCGAATTCAAGTTGATTTTCTTTTAAGCAAAATTAAAGAAAAATTAGTGCAGAATACTTAAATAATGTTCTCAACACAAACAACAGTCTTTGATTTTGAAAAATAATGAAAAGTGATAAGACAAAAGTGCAAAGATGATTAAATGCTTTGTGGAACACTTTACACTCTCACTTTGCAGAATAGTTGCATTAAATGCAGAGAGTGCAAAGTCTTAGCAAAAATTTGGTTAGTGCAAATTAAAATTTGCAAAGGACATTGTGGAACAGAAACACTTATGACTTTGCCAAAAATTAAATCAATTAGAAAAATGCAAAGCGAAAAGTTGATAAGTTTTTTGTGGAATAACCCAGGTCCGAACAAGTTTCTTAACTTCTCTAAACTATCGGAATTTTCTATCTGTTGCATTAATTACATTTAACATACATACACTACGTACAGACAAAAATATGCACTGAATGAATTGTTAAGTTTTATAGAATAATTTTATGCTTGTTTTCGTGTTTTTTAAATATATAAAAATTAAAAAGTAAAATACATATCATTTTTGTTTGAGAAAAAAAAGTTCTATTATCCGGAATTTTCCATTATCCGCAATGGGCTCGATCCCGACCATCCCGGTTAATCGAGTCTCAACTGTAAAAGCAGATTATGTTATTTAAGAAAACAAATACATGTGGTGATATGTACATTGTTTGCTTGAAAATGAAATGTATTTATTTGTAGGTACATAATATGAAAATAATTGAGCGTTGCCGTTTGCCGAAGATTTGTGAAAATCTATTATCCATTTTGCTCGTATGAGCAATAAAGATTCAGTTGCTTCTACTTACTTTTGTGGCCCCTTTTTTCGTGATGCCCCAGGCCTGGGTTGGCCTAAGGGTAAATCCTGGGCTGATCACACATATCAAAAATTTGAATCTCCATTTAGGACTAGCAAAGGATGATCGTAGAACCGAGAAAATCAGATTACTAACTTGCATAAGATGGGACCACGCTTTATAAATTGAGCTTAACTAGATCCTAAAAAAAATGGCCTAAGTTTATGTGGCTCTTGCTGAAGGTTTTATCGTCAAACTTCTGAAAACCAAAAACTGGCTTAAGCTAACCGGAAATTTTTGCTGTCAAGGACATTTTCCAGAAACACAAATGGAGAACCAAATTTCTGGATTGAAGGAATTAAAATTAGGAACTAATTAAATGTCTTCACTTAGAAAAGATGCAAAATCAGAAAAATAGAAAATAGAAAATTTAAAACATCGAGTTTTGCATTAGTATCACTAATAGGGACACATTCTAGGACAACCTCTTTTGTACATAATGAAAATATAGGACTCTCCATATATTATTACCTACGCACATTCCCTTCCTTTTCCCTGCTCTGATCAGAACATTTGGAATAGCGAATAACTCCACTGCAGGTGCAGCCAAACACATTCATCTTACAAAAACCTTACATCTCATTAAATCCTCATCTCGTGGACTGATTTTATGCAAAATTTATCATTTAATGTCCACTTGGGCTGGATATTCCTATGGAACTACATCATTGTACAAACACACACACACACACACAAAAGTCCATGTGCAATGTCGACCATGAGCATGACCAAAAATTTGAGAATAACTCTTCAAGATATATGAGCTGAACAGGTGTTCATTTTGTATGTGTCGCATATTTTCACAAACGGCGAACCGCACTAATGAGTAGCACGACCTCTTTCTATACGGTGTGTCTTATAGTACCAAACCCCGTCTCCCACCCACCTCCTTTAGTGATGCTTTACCCTTTTTGGAAAATAGTTCCATATACATAGTTCCAAAATGGCCATTATCTCTGAACGAAGAGTTGGTTATCCCCCCTGTACCTATACTCGTATACAAAACCATCCACCACCATTCTTTCTAAAAACAAAATCAGACAAAAAAAGGACACAAGCCCCCAAAACTATGCACGGCTCGGCGCGGCGCGGCGATGAACAAAGCGGGACCGAAGAACACGGACAGACAGACACTGAATCCTGAGCCAAGCCAAACACACAACATTCATTTATATCTATACTCATCGTCCGGGTCACCCCCCTTACCTCTTACCCCATACATACATACATATACCCTTGCCGAAGCAAACCTATTCGCACATAAAATGTGCCATAGTGTGCATTATTTTAATGTCACTGATAAATCATTTTTATGTTCGTGGTAAATCAAGGAGTCTTCTATCCTGCAGGACTCTTTCCATACCCGCGCGCGCTTCACTCTGCTCTGACCGACCGACCCAGCACCAATCCCACTATCGCATTCAATGCACCACCACACCGCACCGCACCGCACAGCATCGCATCTGGAATCTGTCCTATAAGACCCAAAGAACAAGTATGTAGGTTATATAGGATCCACCCACTAGAGGACTCTGCGCCGTCGGTTTAAGTGGACAGCGCGCAGCTGAATATTGTTGTCCTTTAATTTTGACTTTTTTTTTGTATTTGGTTTTTATTCTTACGAGTATTTTCGGGATTGGGATTTCCATCGTGTGTCGTGGGGTGTTAAACTTTATGCCCTAATGGGCTTTTTTTGCGTATATATATTACACAATTATAATACATAAATACAATTGCGAAAAAGGACAACAGTTAAAACAAAAGCCAGCCGTCCCGTCCGTCCCACCTCAGCAGCAGCAGCTTTTGCCTCTTCACAATCATCATACACAAAAGCGCTGCTTCGAGCTCTCGAGAGGTAGTAGGTAGAAGGATAATAATAACTCGCCCTTCCCTTTGTATAAGCTATAAGCCAGCCCCTTCTTCTGGACAAGAAGGACGAAATCGAATCGAGTAGCATCAGGAATATGAAGCTGGAAGCTATGGAAGCTAGAGCAGGAGCAGGAGCAAGAGCAACATCAGCGAGGTGGTTATAATATATTTAGCGACTACACTGTGAGGCATAACAAATAATAAATGAGCGAGAGAGGTGCCATAAAACACTTTGCCAGGATGACTCAAAATGTCGGACGGGAGAAATTATCGCCAAAAAAGGATTTCGAAGAAGGATTGCTGCAAATATTTCTCCTTTCTACTTTTCCAGCTTCTATATACATATATAAGTATAAATGTCTATGTAGTTAAGTTTCATAATACACTCTGTAGTTTTTGATTGAAACATTCTTGTGAAATTGAATTTGATTGAATGAATGTATAAAAGAAATCAAATTCAAGCAAAATAGTAACATCAAATTCAATTTGACTGTAATTTATGTATTGAAATCGAATTGAATTATAATTGAATTGTAATAAAAATAAAAATGGAATGATATTGTAATGAAATCACATTGAAATTGAATTTAAATCGAAGTAAAATGTATTTCAAGTCAAAATTGAAATAGAATTGAATTCCAATTGCACATAAATTAAATCATAATTAATAGAAACTATATCGGGATTTGTTTTTTTTTTTTTTAAATTGAATTGGATTGCAATTGAATTGAAATTGAATTGAAATTAAATTGAAATTAAATTGAAATTGAATTGAAATTTAATTGAAATTGAATTGAAATTGAATTGAAATTGAATTGAAATTGAATTGAAATTGAATTGAAATTGAATTGAAATTGAATTGAAATTGAATTGAAATTGAATTGAAATTGAATTGAAATTGAATTGAAATTGAATTGAAATTGAATTGAAATTGAATTGAAATTGAATTGAAATTGAATTGAAATTGAATTGAAATTGAATTGAAATTGAATTGAAATTGAATTGAAATTGAATTGAAATTGAATTGAAATTGAATTGAAATTGAATTGAAATTGAATTGAAATTGAATTGAAATTGAATTGAAATTGAATTGAAATTGAATTGAAATTGAATTGAAATTGAATTGAAATTGAATTGAAATTGAATTGAAATTCAATTGAAATTGAATTGAAATTGAATTGAAATTGAATTGAAATTGAATTGAAATTGAATTGAAATTGAATTGAAATTGAATTGAAATTGAATTGACATTGAATTGAAATTGAAATTGAATTGAAATTGAATTGAAATTGAATTGAAATGAAATTGAATTCAAATTAAATAGAAACTGATTTGAATTGAAATTGAATTGAAGTAAAAAGTATTTTGAATTGAATAAAATTAATAGAAATTAAATTGGGACTTACTTTTTTAGTTCAAATTGAATTATAATTAAATTGAATTTAAACTAAAATTTGATTTATTTTATTTCGTCAAAACTCCAAAATACATCTCTTTGGTCTAGTGAATATTAAATAAGATGAATAATGTTTAAAGGACATCAAAGGAAAAACAGAACAAATAGTATCTACCCTACTGATTCAGAGTGTTAACTTATTAATGTGTGCATGGGAATGCATGGTGCGGTGGCAATATTTGTATTGTTTCTTTTATTATTTTTTCTTCTTTTATTTATTTTGTATTCTTATTATATATTATGTGTATGTATATATTTTTGTTAAGTTCTGTCCCTTGGAATGTGAACTGAACAATATTGTGTGAGAGTGGTACGAAAAACCCCACTTCAACTGCAATGGTTAAGTTTCTTTGTTGTCCTTCTACCAGAAAGGATCAGTCATAATTTATGTGGAGATTTACGCTGTTGATGACGATGGCTGAGTTTTTAACACACGACATATTATTATTATTATGATTATGGACTTTATGGCAAAAAGTACTGATACTAAAATAAAATTAAAAAACAATACAATATGTTCCAAGATAAGACCACTACTGGAAAATGTTTGAACTAAGTTTGTTTTCATACACACTTCTTCTGATTCTCCCCTAAAAAATTCCGTTTGTTAAAAAATTGTTCAACTTCCATATTCAAACCTTTCACAATCTTACGAAAACACCTTAAATATAAAACTTAATTAACCGGTCTAAAAGTTTGAAGCCTTGTTAAAAAAAAGAGAAGAAAAAAAAAACTCATAGAAATCAATTAGTAAAACAAACTTAAAGAGGAATAACTTACATGTCAAATAAAACAAACACAAAACAACAACAAGATAACAACAACAAAAAAAAAAACAGAAAATTAATACCCAACCCATCACCCCGAAACCTTTATAATAATAAACAATACTAACAACCTCCATAAGAATACACCCCGTCTTCCATTTTGAGCCATATTATACTCGTGTTTAGGAGATAGGAACTCCTCTATTTATATTTATGGTCTTGGTTGAAGGGAAAATTGTTCCACATAAAACAGAACTGAGCACAGAACAGAACGACAATAAGGAAAAGTCCTTCGTCTTTAGTTATTTGCCATCATCCTCGTGCTCGTAGCAAAGCATACCAAGGCAAAATATTAGACGAAGGAAGAGTCTTGAAATAAGAGAAGAAGCCTTCATCATAATTTGGCCTGTCGTGTTAGATTGAAGGCACCAAGAGAAGTATATGTAAGTATAAGGAAAACGAAAAACGAAAACTTTCTCCAGCCAAGAGTCTTCTCTATATTCTGCAAAGGATCCTTCACATCCTTAAATATGTCAAATACTTGAATCCATAAACCACATGGCATATAAGTAGATCTTAACATTCTTATAGGGTATATGGTTGTCCCAACTCCCCAACTCCCCACGACCAGGACATAAATATCATCTTCAACGACCCTAAGTATAAGAAGAAGATCCTCTCTGTAAACTGTGTTTGTATGTATGTGTGTGTGTGTGTGTGTGTTTGGATGATATACTAGAGTGATATATGAGAGAAGTTAGCAGTTTAGAAGGCGTCACTGAACGAAGGGATATAATGTGAGGCGCACAACAGAACGCGCCGTAAATGATGTCCTGCAAAAAGTACCAGACATACTCGTACCCGCTACCGCACCACACCGCACAGACTAGATGGTGGGTGGGAGGAAAAGGAAAGTACAAGTCCAACGTACCATAACACTTCACTCAACTAGGATTATGGCAAAGAATGTATCCGGTTTTCTTATTATTTTGAAAGACTCGCTATGATGGCTATACTCTCGTCTCTCGTATGGGAACAAGAACAATCCGCAACTTCGCCTAATACTGGTATAAGGACATTTTGCTGACAACACAACTGACAAATAAATCAGAGATACCAAAACAGGATGTGAAGTAAAGAAGAAAGAATAAAAAGAAACAGCTCTTCGCTGTCAACATGGCGGCGACGACGGCGGTGGTGGTAGCGGCGGCGGCGAAACGCATAGAGTCCTTAACCGCTTTGCGGTCGTAAATGTCACCCGTTCGAAATATTTATGTCAGTTCGAGTATAAACAACGACAAGGACAACAAGGACAACCAAGACGATTATGGGTGGTGTGTTAGAGTTGGAGTTGAAGTTTCTATATGTTGGAATACTTCTCCAATCACTTTGAAGAAGCAAAAGCAAACTTATGTGTTGTACATGTATCCTAGTCTCCATCAGGACAGGACATAAAAGATGATGAGCATTTCTAAAAAGGATTTATATGCGTACAATACACACACAAACATTCTATAGTATCCTTGGCAAAGAAAAGAGATAACCAGAACAGAAATTGTTCTCCATCACACACACACACACACACACAGTGGTAAATATATAGTTCAAAAGATTTAGGACACATTAGTGTGGTGTTCTGGCAGTAAACATAAAACAGCCAAACTAATGGAAAGGACAACCATATCATCCAAAATAAGATGGACGGACCAGACCGGACCGAACCGGATCGGACAGTCCCACATTGGGACTCACTCGATTCTCTAGCAAATACATATACACAACTATACTCTTAACATAAATGCCAGCAATTTTATGATGGAGGATGAAATTTATTTGTCCTTTTTGTCGTCTGATATTTTGTGCAATCAAAAATTGTAGTAGTTTTCAAGACATCGATGACTAAAACGAGGATTGTGGAAGGGACAGACAGAGCGAAATAGAGAGAGTAGGAAATAGAAATAGTACTTGGGTTGGTTGTCCAAATAAAATGTTGACAAATATATAACCTTCAAATTGAAACTAAGGCAATGTTCATAAAAATAAACAGGCTCAAGGAACAATTGATTCGATGAATTTCAGTGCTGTCGAAATTTGAAATTTTTTAAAAATACTTAAAGGATTTCATAGCGATTCCTGTCTATCACCAAAATGAAGCATCAGTGAGCGTGGTTCGTAGATATACCGTGGACTGTTGTCATTTGTCCTTACTCCTTATGTTGTATCACCTAAAAGCTTTTGTTGATTAGAAGCAGTGTCTCTACTCCATAAATTTAAGGGAGAATTAAGAATGTAATAAATTTTTCGAAAAACACGAAGAAAGAATATTTCAAGTTATTACCGACGACCAAAAGACTGTAAAAAAATGACTTCACATTTCAGGGACTTCGAAACTTAAGGATTTTACCAAAACTTTTCATTCAACACATCAAAGTAGTGTGATAACTCCGAATCAAAATTTCAATAAATATTTAAAATAAATCCTACTTAAAGGGAAATCCCCAAAAATGGCAACCCTGAATCACTTAGCCCTTAGTCAGATGGCTTAGATAAAAAATAGTCATACTGAAGATAACACAATATTTAACTCGTTATTGTCTTGAAGAAAGAATTAAGTTCTTAAGATCGAATCCAGAAGGAAAAGGAAATAAAAACTTAAAATGTTCACTGAGGCGTATACGTATTTTTTTGAACAGGTTTTTTTTTATTAAATCAGCTTACTAGATTTTCGTTTTCGTAGCAAATTTTGCAAGGATTAACTTAAAGGAAACACTCTTTTAAAATAATCCTAATGTAAGTAATCAAAAAATTGAGGGAAAAGTCAGGACAAAATTAAAAGATCCAAAAACTGAAAAATAAAAGAAAGACTGAACAAAGTACACCACAATAAAAAAAATAAATAGTACTTTCAACAGCTCTGCATTCCTTCCTCAGAAAATGAATAAAATAAATTTCTCGTCAATGGCTTAAGTCAGTTTTTTTTTTTTTTTCTTTTGTAAAATGTCTTCTTTTCAGTGGAGTCGGCGATATCTTCTCCTCTCGAAGGATTCTAAATAAATCTCTTGTCATGTCTTCTGAGTGAATTCAGAAATAGTTGGTTATGTCCTTTGTAAGGAGGGGTAAGAACTCACAAACACACACACACTCTCTTTATACGAATAGGGCCCAGTTGACATTTATTTTTTTTTTTTTTGACTTTTTGTTGGTTCTGTTAAAATAGATTTTCCATAAATTTGTAGTTGGCTCATGCGACACAATAAATTGAATATATCATAATGTCCTTCCTTTGAGTCGTAGTTTTTTTGATTTTATTTTATTTTATTTCATTTTCCAAATGGTAACTTTATTTTTTGACATTCGTCCTTTTTACATCATTTGATCCTTGGCATGGTTTTTGGTAGATTTGTGTTATTTATGATTATATCCAATATACGAAATCAAATGACTTGTTTTTGCAAAAACTTCAGTTCAAAGGATCATTGAGTTCTTTCAGATATTTTTACTTTTATTTTTGTCAAGAATTGTTTGGGATAGATTTCAACCACCCCATTTAAGTTGAATATTTAAACAAGAAATTAAGAATAAAGACGTTTAAAATTAAGAACCCATTTCCATTCCAATTCAAAGGCCACATTTGAATTCGTGGAAACATTTCGTCGCGTTTGCCACGTTCAAACATCATCTGTAACGGTATTACACAACCCAAGTTTGAATATAACAATTTACTATCCTTTTGTCAGGATAATGAGAATCATAAAGAAGCTCAAAGGATACACACGTTTATATGAACGGTATACGGGAATAGGAAAGAGAAATTGGGGGGTAAGTCAAGGCAAATGCTTCTGCAACACATCTACTCACAAACGCCAGTTCCAGCCCGAAACGCCCCGCCCTGTAGCCTTATAACTGCAATTCAGAGCCAGATCCAGAGTCAGAGAGAAGGATAATAGAGACCATCGTCAGGATACAAAACAGTTAAGCAGCGAAGAAGAATCTAAAATATATATAATAGCCCTATCCTTACAACAACTGTAGCTATTGGTAGGTATGGATGTATAGTATACCCGCACTGTACTGTGTACAGTTATAGGTTTGCTATTCATACGATTAACGTGAGGCGCATATTTTCAGCTAATTTTCTAATTAAAACGGAATTTATGCATTTTTTGGCTCGGTTCGCCTGAATAACCTTCTCCCGTCTCCCCTTTGTTCGCTCCATACGAAAACAAAATAAGGAATCGAGAATTAGGAAGACTGGTTGGTAGATAGAAGCGCAAAAGTAACTACAGCGACACATGCTGATGCAAGGAGAAACATCGTGCAGTTATATTACATCCATAGGTTATTCCTGCACCCAGCCCCCACCGCCGCTGCCACCACCGCCTCCACAACGAAAAACAGGCCGACATCATGATGCAAAATGGTAAAAAAAGGACGACGAAAAACCATCTCAGAAACTCATTTCAGCGCCCGCCGCCGCACATCACAGCTTGGAATGATGTCGCGACTTTTTAGAGGACTTTTCTCTCTTCTTGGCTATATCATGTCGTGTCGTCGTGTTGGTGTATAGCATCTCCCTGTGTTCTGTGTTTGGGCCATGTTACAAAAGATGCATGCATGCACATATGAGGCAGCATTTTGAATGAATGTCCCAGGATCACCTTGCCTCAGGTAATTAAGGGTGGAGCAGGTAAAGCTAGATAGTTAGGTAGGTCTTCCAGTCTAATTACACCTGGTGGTGGTGATATAAGGTACCAGGGTAGGTAGGTATATGATGGGGCTGAGGAGATAAGCCCTTGCGCGCATACAAAATCTAGGAAATGCGCTATTATGAGGCAAGGGCGCGTGCTAAACGCATACATCTGAGAGATTTGCTATGCTTTTGCTGCTCCTGCTTCTGCTTTGGCTTCTAGTGCTGCTGCTTTAGTTGGTGCTTCTGATGCTGTGGTTGTCAGAGAACGTGTGAAACGATCCTTCGACTTAACAAAACTAAAACAATGGAAAATAATGTGCGAGGTAATCACTTTGGCCGCAAGGTACACAAAAGTCGCATACTGGAGATACATTTCATATACTTTACATTCGTACACACATACGAGTATGTATGTTTTATAAGATTTGTACAGAGCGGTAGATGTATGTATTTATGTAAAAATAGGTGAGGGTGCAAGGCATTATATCTATACCACCTTGTGTCATATTCACAAAGTGCATGACAATTTAAAATTTCATAATGAGTGCGGTTAAGCTTGGGTTTTGGTAATTTTTAGTCACTTTTTGGCTTGAGTTATACATAAATATGAGACAATTTTTGCAAAACAGAAAGGGGTGATAGAGGTGCTATTAAGAGGGTAACTTAACCATAAACTTAGAATTCATATGAAAAGAGTAACGACCAGTATTGGGGTATATAACATTAATGCCTTCATTATTTCGAGTAGAAATTCGAACTGGTGAAGCTGTCTGATAATCTTCTTCAAGCCTTTAAAATTCAAAAATGTTTTCCAAATTTTATAATTTTCCAATAACATTTTTCATATACCGACCTAGTATGGAAAATATAATTTTATTATAAAACGAGATATGTTTTGACAAACAATGAGTAGAGTAGGTCATTTGAAAATATAGGAAAAAGAAGTGGATCTAATATGGAACTCTGAGGAACACCACAAAAAATATTTCATTAAGTTATCAAACTTAGAAATTAAGTTGAAATTGAATAAAAATGCTTAAGCTAGTTAGAATAAGTATAAATCTAACGATAATAAAAACTCAGCAATAAAGTATTTGAAAAAGCAGAGTTCTAAGGATCTAAAGCTTAGTTATAAATCTTAAATGAGTCCTAGATCTCAGCATACTGGGGCTTTATTTAAAGGGTCTCATAAGTTTGTTTTATTGTATCAATCCGCAAATATTTATAGATCGTTTTGCAGGACTAATCCTTTTAAAAAATTGTAAGAACTTTAGACAATAGCGATGATCATTTATGTTTATCCAAAAGGATAAACAAAGTTGGGACATAACATGTCTTCCTTATTGCACGCCTGAATTAAAAATAAATTGATTAGAACAAGCAGTGCTTAAACTTTACCGGAATGTCTGTTCAGAAGATACGACCAAGTACTTAAAAAAAAATGAGGTACCACAAGAAACCGTCTTAGGTCCTTCTTTATTTATTGAACTCATGTCTGATTAGCAAACACAGGTGATTAGCGGATTGAAACGTTTAACAAATGCATATTACTTAAACAACTTAAATAAATTGGACCTCATTCCAACAGTTTATTTATTTTATTACACAATACGTACATGAAACACAAAGTTTCAATTAAAATATTCGCATACCACAAAATCTGCAAAAAACGTTTTTTTTTTAATTTATCAAGGGAACATTTCGAAAAAAATAAACAAAAACATTTTTCGCTATACTGGAAATATAAATAAATAAAATTCAATTAAGATCCTTAAAATAGAACAAAAAATAAAAACAATGCTAAATTCCATTCCGCTGTCATTTAAATTCAGCACAATTCAATCTCACAATCCCCTCAACACAAAGCAGCAACAACACACGAATCTACATTTATATAAAGATACAAATTCAAATTAAATAAATATTTAATTAATCAGGATCCAAGCGCAAATTTTATATTACTCTCGTATACCAACATACCAAAAAAAAAAAAATAACTATTCCATAAACCAGTTTGCAGAATTCCTTTAATCTTATCCACCCACACTACCTTCACAACGACACCACTACTCTTTTCTACCGCTTGTCCGCTCCATTTGCTATCAAAAATTATTGGACTTCTGGTTCCGGTTGATGTTGTGGCACATCGCGTATAACCGTAACACAAGACGCAACACCACTCCCTCCCCGAGCGCTGGATCCCTGCGTATATTCGTATATGCACAGCACAGCCCATCACGCAACAATGAAACCATTCCGCGTAAATATTTACAACTATATCTGTGTATACCGGTGGGTGGTGGTAAGAATGAACAAAAGTCGCACAGAAGTAGGTGTAGTAGGAAAGGATCAGAGGCAGCATCATCGCATCGCGTTGGAATTATATCCTTGTCTTATCAGCGTTAGTCAAATGCGTGGTTAAATGTCGGCCCATGTTAGCGAGAGGTGAAATTTACACAGTGAGGTATAACGAAGGATGTTATAAGGTCGCGGGACACGCAACACAATCTCTGGGGACCATCCGGCAATATCGTAAGGAATCCTTATTGCTGGAATAATACACCGTTTTCAATGCAAAGTATAAAAACAGAAAGAAAAAAAAAATTATAATACCAACGGCAACGCAACGCAGGAAAAGGAAATACATATAGATGTTATGAGGACCGTTTTGCTTGGCTTTTGTTTTTCTAATGGAATTTATTAAACGTGGATGCGATTCTGTTACAACATCTTTTCATTTTAAATCTAAATGAAAGGACGAAAGGGTTCAACTTGCCAACAACAACGACGACCTGTCGAGACGCGACGCGATGAAGGTGTAGGTAAATTTTGTAGGGTTTCTGACGGTTTTTTATTGAACTATTTTGAATAAAGAAACTATTATATTTGTTAATCAAAATAAATTAATTTTAAAACAACCTAAACAACAGCGACTTTGTCAGAAATAAGAAATTTAGTTAATTTAACTTAAACCTGAAGTTTTCATCCAACAAAAATATCGCCTATAGAATTTTGAAAATCTTTAAATTCGAACTGACAACTAAAATGATCGATTATTTTAGAGAAAGTTAAAGCTAACAGCCTTTGGTCTTAAAATAAGGTCTGTTTCAAAAGTGAACAGCATTTACAAAGCTGACTTCTATTCCACCAAAAAACTACAGTACAAAATTGTGTAAAATTTAAGACCTTTACAAATATCGAAGCTGAATGAAAAGTTTACGGTATCGACGACGAAGCCAATTATTGACTTCAAAGCTTGATGTATGTTCTAAAAGAATTGACTTTTTTAAGACTCTAATTGAATTAGAGAAAGAAAATACAGTCCTATTTTTAGGAAGTTCCACAAGGGAGATATCTTGGTCCTTTGCTTTTTGGCTGATACGCTCTTTCTGCTTCAGCTTAAAGCCGTGAACATAGAATCATACAAAGGATTTTACTTTTCACCCAATATTACACTGGTCAACAGAATTGACATATTTTTCGTGTCGTTAAATCAAACAATACTTTTCCAAATATTTTTTTTGTCCTGAATAAGAATCTCACGTAATATGTTTTCCATCAAGTCAGGTTTTTGAAATATACATACTTACCTCTTAAAAATGTGTTTAAAAAAATCCATACTACGATATTTTTAAGTCTAAGGAAAAACACAACACAGTTCCTAAAAATAAATTTTATGATGTTTTGCAAAGTACAGATCTTTGTCTTCGAAGTACATTTTAGTATCTCATTTAGTTTTTGAAAAACGCCGAATATTATGATTTATTGGGTTTGAAAAACAAGTTTTAAAGTTATTTTTTGATTGATTTTGATGATTCTGAATCCGAACTTAGATTCTTTGATTCTGAATTTTCAGAAATGGTGTTTTTCAAATTTTAAAAGGTGATATCTCATAAACCTGATGTGATAGATACAGTGATTTTGAAGTCGGATTTAAATTCAGGCCAACAAAAACCTTCGGAAAAAGATAATTTGATTATTACAAAACCTTGTTGACCAGTGTTATTTATTGAAAATTAAAAATTCAAATTCATTTATGGTGTATTTTAACTCCAAATATTAAACTGCTTCAACAGGGACAATATTTTTTAATTTGGAAACCGATAGACCATTTCCCATTTCTTTTCATTAAGCATTGAAAAATCTATGTGCCACAAGGCTCAATGTTAGGTCCCTTACTTTTAAATTTTTGAAATTTTAATATTCTCAAAAAGATTATGTTTTCAAGTTAGCGCAAAAAAACATACTTTTTGACTTAATAGAAGGATCCGATCTATCAACAGTCACATTGGAACTTCTATCCCCAATAGTTCCTAATATGAATTTTCAGTTTTCTCATAGTTCTAAATAACCTACAGAAATAAAAAGGATGGGAATACAAAAAAACTGAAGGAGGAAAACAATCTTCACCCACTTTTAAGTCCGAAACAATTTAAAATAGAATTAGCAATCGAGACTTTTCAACTTGAAATCATACTTTTTCAAGTTCTTCACCTGAAATTAGTCTGATAATTGTCAAAATCTGTATTCCTGGCTTTTGTTGTATTGGAACAAGAAGTGCTATTGACACTACATCAGGCTTTGCTATACATCTACTTGAAGACTTCTCCAACATTTGATTCTTTTCTTCACATCCTCTCACTGCTATCCTAACTGAATTCCATTTGTGGGGAATTTTGACTGAAAGCAACCACTTTTTCTCTCAGCACGCAGATGGCCCAAAAGTCATTTTGGGTTTTTAGCGAATATTATTACAATAAACAATCTTCATTACCACTCTCTTCATTTTTATTCATTGACATTCTTGACACCGGAAATTAAGGACAACATTTTGCATATAATTGATGCCAACCTCAAAAGTGATCCGAAAACAAAATTCAACAAAACCCTATACCCTATATCTTTACCTTCTTCACCCAGTTTCTATTTGATGCCATATCCAAATCAAATTAGCATAGAAAACTGCCTATCGTTAAAAAGAAAAAAACACATTTTACGTTTGTGGGAGCAGTAAAATACCTTCACTATTCCGGGTTCCCAAAATTAATGTAAAAATAAACTGACATTTAATTGAAGTCACATCTCAATTGTCGTGCTCCAACTCCTCCAACCCTTAAACATTTTTTTTTTTGTTTTTTTTTGTTCGTTCTTCTAAAAGAACAACAATTTCTATCCTACTGCTATATTCTTCTCCTATTTTATTTGACATAATAATCGCTTTTCATTTAAATGGATTTCCTTAAGGACACCTCAGGCTAAAGGGTGTTGAACACCTCTATCTAGAATACCGCTGCTGCCATCCTTAAGCGAAAAAAAAAACAACACACACAAATGATACACAAAAAAAAAAAAGAAGAAAGAACTCTTCATTTTTGATACGACACAGTACTCGTACACCGACACTTTCACAGTCACAATTTGGGTGTCCTTTTTGTGCCTGGCATGTACCTATATTGCTTGTTTGGTCGTTGTTTAGATAAACGACGTCCTTTGCATTAGAATGTTTGATTTTTATCCTGGAATACAGTTGTGGCAAACCTATAACATCATTCTTCCATCAAATTACCAGAAACTAAACAAAAAAAGAAAGAAAGAAGAAGCCGAAGCGAAACGAATAGAGACAAAAGTTTTTCTTTTGGTCCTTCGAGCCGAATTTCATTTTTGAAAAACCAAAAAAAAAAGTTCTCAAACTGACGACGACGATGATAACATTTACATATTATGCTAATTGGAAGGCATAAATATGTCAAGACAATTCAAAACATTCACAAGGATAACAGAGAGCGAATGCTAAGTCCTTGTGACATCCTTTTTCGGGGGAAAATTCGCGAAACATTCCACCGCCATGCAGCAGCGAAAGCAACCACTATCAAAAGAGACAACAACAAAAAAATTCCACACCTAAATTGAGAATAATCATTTTGTGATGATGAGACTTGAGTTTGTCTATGTTCTATGTTGTGCCTTATACCTTGTGGATCCCTTTTCAAATCAATTCAAATTATCCTTGATAGGTGAGTACCTTACCTATAAAAGTCCTATGTGTGTGTGTGTGTTTATGTCAAATCGCTTGGGATTAACACTCAACAATCTGGAAAAACGGACTCAATCATCAAATCAATGTATAAGTGAGTGAACGAATGAGTAAGTGTGTAGACAAAGACACACACATCCCTTAAAATCATAGTCCACAAAAACACAATGAATATTAATGCAAAGTCATCACAAGGATTTTCAAAGAAGAAAGTTAATGATGCCAACAACTTATACATCACCGACCGTATAAAGAGAAGGACTCTCAATATACTCGTATCGTACATAGGTAGTATAAAAAGGTGTCTTGGGCATAAACAAGGATACTCGTACCTATAAATCAACCCTTTTTAACGTGTGCGTTAGGTAAACTATTACAACTATTATAAACATGGGTTGAATGTTGACTTGATGTTGGTTGGGATGGTTGATGTTTTTTGTTGGTGCGGTAAGGTGCTGTGCGTTTATCCTTGCCTAATGAGAGTATAATTTTTCTTAAAATATATTATTATACACAGTCTCAATTGAAAGTAAGGAAATTCTTTATTTGTAGCGATTTTGTGGATAGAGCTGTTCTCATTAGACAACTTAGTAATTGCAAGAGATTTTCAAGCTATTTTGGATAAGGTGCAAGGATCTAGAGGCACATAAATCCACAGAGTAGACACTGAACCTTAACGAATAATACTATCAGGTGATACAATACAAAACATTAAAAGCAAAGAGATGGTTGATTTTTGGGGACGGGGACAGTTACTAACAGAGCAATGTACTTCACAGCTAAGCAAGAATCATTTTAGTCCTTATATTTTAATGAATTGTGGATTCACCGTGCGACGAAATTAAGATAATTGAGGGCCAAATTGAGGGAAGTGGTAACCTGAGGAATGAAAATAAAATCTCCACTTACAGAGCAAATTTCAATTTCTCTCAAACTGTACGCATGATCCTTAAAGGTTATATATTCTCAAAGACTTTTTCATTTAACAACATCATTTGCTAACCCTACTGTACCTATTCATAAGCTTAGAAATATTTTGCGTTCCACATCAGTCGAAAGGATTACCCCGAGGGCCATCATCATCATCATCTTCATCCATCCCTTGGAACAGCATCATCAACGCATTACACAAAATTAACGATGAAATGTCGGCTGAGGTGAATATGTCAGGATAATGTTAAGTCACACACAAACACATATCATTGAATGACTACGCACATACTCTCATACATTTGTACGTACAACTATCTTCGTCATTTTGTAGATGTGTACATACGTAGGTATATGTTCATGTTCATATTATAGAGTTAGGTGTTGAAGCAGATTTACCAAAGGTGTTGAAAGAAACCTGTTATTGATGTCGGCAAGTTTACGAGCCAAATATAGTTCACTTCCCTTCTCCTCCCCCCACATTACTTTACCATTCTCCCTCTCCTTCGACAATTCGAGCCCATCACTCTTGTGCGGTTGATGCTGCTCCTGTTGTAAGGATAACACTTTGGTTATTATCCATACCCTATGAACAAGTGTGTGTGCTTTTGATAATATAAGTCAAATAGTT
The DNA here is from genome assembly GCA_905146935.1 of Scaeva pyrastri. Lineage (NCBI taxonomy): Eukaryota > Metazoa > Arthropoda > Insecta > Diptera > Syrphidae > Scaeva > Scaeva pyrastri. The sequence continues at coordinate 39,003,154 of LR989927.1, read as the reverse complement.
CGCATACGCCTCGATGTACGTTGCCGTCTCTCAGTCGTCTTCGCGTCGCGTCGTGTTGGTCGTCGACGACGACGACGTGACGGACGGTCTTCTCGAACTCGAAGTCATTTCACCTCAGTGACAAATTATTATATTTACACACGGCTAAATTGTTTACACCTTTAATACGCCCCATAGTCCCTATATAGTTTCAGTCAAGTTCCAAGTACAATATCCAGGACATCCCGAATGTCAACAACGCAACGAACGTTGCGCTCGTTTTGTATTCGACGAGGCTTTGACGGGGCATAGATCCTTGTTTATCATCTTTGCGTGATGTTGTTGGTGTTGCATTGCGACGACATACTCCAACATGATGGCAATGTTGTGTGTGTGTGTGTGTATTTGACTTAATTTCATCTGACAGATTTTGACTTAATCTCCAGTGATGGCAACCGGGCTGTCAAAATATGGTAATAAGATGTTTTGAGACGAAGACGCCAGAAAAGCCGCATATAGTGGTTAAGGTGGTGATAATGCTTTGCCTATATATGAGTCAAATATGTATGGATGTAATAACTCGTATGTATATGTTGATGTATACAGTGTTGATGGTTATGACGATGATGATGATTATGAGCCCTGAATTTGACGTGGGGTGCAAAGGGTTTGTTTAAGAGGAAGATTATATGCGGGATACAAACAACACGTATAAGAACATTTGGCCGTGTTTAATGCGTGTGATTTATCTTCGAGATGATGACTTTTATCAAGAGAGCGGAAGGTGAGAAAAGTTATGATAATTATTGTCATCGAGTTGAAGTGGGTTTTTTAAGTTTCTTTTTTGACAAAATGAGATAAGAACGAGATTTAAGCTTTATATATTCCACTCTTAAATGAAACTTTTTAATTTAATTTTGACCGATAATAGTGGGTTGAGAAGTGGTACACCTACATCTGTCAACTTGACTGTCATTCATTCTGTTTTTTCTGTCAAATCACTATGAACATATGAACCTCTCAAGAACACGTGAAAATGAATAGAATTTTTTATATCAAAATTGGGGTTTCTGTTCGATATTGTACCACATTCTTAACCCATATCAAGTATATCGAGAAGACTATTTCCATCCCATGGTATTGGGTAAAATTGAGTCGAGGAAACACAAAATTTGCTGAAAACTTTGTCCCTTTCCGTCAGAGTGTACAGAAGAATCCAAGGCAAATCGCAACTTGCTAAATTGTGCATCGTCACTTGGGCCTGCATGGAGACAAAATTCAAGTGACCAAGGATCTGAAGGTAAACCACCTTAGAACGAACATGGCGTGTGTTTTCTGAAGAGTGAGTTGTGAAGTAGGTTGAAACTGATCCTAACTCTTATCAAAAAATCATGTCCAGATATGAGGTTAATTTTTTGAAGATGATAGAATTGTTGACGATAACAAACCACATTAGATCAATAACCTTCCGATGCATCCCGTAAAAGTTTCAGTTTGTAGTAAATTTTGGACTGGTGGGCGATAGGGCGCTGTCTTTGGTCCTTACATCTTCGAAAAGGACATCAGAAAGGACGCTTTAGGAATAAATGATCATCTTTCTCAAAGGTGATGCGAACTGACCACCGAGAACCTGCGATTTTTCTTTTGGGAATTTCTAAGTCACAAGGCTTACAATTAAAAGAAAGCTGTTTTTGAAAGATCTTTTAGATCCTACTCTTGTAAATAAGTTTTTACGCCTTTTTTATATGATGATAGAGTCGGATCCTGGCTGGGTACTCCTCCAACACATTCTAATGGTAAGTTTTTGTTTTTACAATCCTAAGCCTAACTAATAAACACACGTGTCGTTTATATGTAAAATTCTTCTTCTATCCTTACAACATAAGATACCTCGAACTTATGGCATCTACACTTGTCGTCATACATTTCGTATTTCCACGTAATCAAATGGAAAACAAATTGAATTTTAATATTCAATGTGTCAATGATGGGGCTTATGTATTTTAAATGAGTCCACTAATGAACCCTAGTTGAGTCACACTCGCTGGGGTAATAAAAACAAAACAAAAAACAAGAAACCTACAACAAGTGACATCGTTTTTGTGACCTTTTTTGTGGCTTAGCGCACTAAGAATATCAATAAGCCAAAGTTTATATAAAAACCACAAACAAAAAACGCACTGCCCATCTTTAACAGTAAACTATTTACGAAGTCTGTAGGTATGTAGACCTTTAATGTAAACAAGGATTTAGGTTGTCTTCTTGGACTAGAACCGCACATGTACCTGAGGTCGTAAAAAAGTTATATAAGCGCGTATTTTTACGATCCACTGATGTTCAATATTCAAAAAAGGTTTACATACATACACATACATTTATAATCTAGACCCACCCCTTCAAAACACATTAACCTCTCTCAAGCCTCTGAGCCTGAAGTCATTGGGGATGATCAGCATCAGCGTCATCACCATCATCATCGTCATCGTCAACTCTTTGCAGTCGGGATAGTCGCAGGTCGCAGTTCAGGGATGAAGGTAAAGTTGATTTTTTTCTTAACTTAGCCAACATCTGTTACTTATATAAAATCTAAGATAGTTTGGCGAAATTTAGAGATTTTATTCCAGGGATGCCTCCAGAGAGGGCTATAAATTCGAAATTGACTTTTAAGGGTGGCATCATCACAGAAGGTTTTTGTTGAAAGTATCACCAGGTACGAGTGTCGAGTATGTATGCATATTTTAGTATATGTATTCCTATACACAAAATACCGATAAAGGGTTTTTCGAAAGTGAGTTTTTCAATTTTCCTTTAAATAAACATTCAAACCATCTGACGTGCATTCCACTCTGCCACAGCACACTTCATCGCGCCACCACACTGCCACACTCTGGAGTCATTTGATAAAAATAATTTAATAAAATTCGGAGTTGGGGAGTTGTTGTTCTTTTCTATTTTTTTTTTTTTCTTATTTTTTATGAACTCGAGGCATGTTGTTGTTCATAAATAAATTGATTGTAAAGATACAAAAAAAAAAACTGCAAGCTAAATTACATAAGAAACTTCCTAAGAATAAGAAAAAAATTAAATAAAATAAAATATCAGTGGAAACCAAGGAAAAAGAAAGGACTCCCTTTATTGGATTATGTAAAGCAGGGAATATCGCATCTGCTACTACTGCTGCTGCTGCTCTGGGCCACAGTTGGATGCATTCTTTGATTAACTCAAGGAGTGTATAATTTTTTCAAGGAAACATGCAAAACAATTGCAATTTAGTCATTTGAAAACGGGTTCCACTTAACCATGGTTTTATTTGTAATTTTCAAAATAACAAAAAGGAAATATTTACTCCTCAGAGTAAAATGAAATCATAAAAAGTCATACAAAAATGCAAAATGTTACTATTTTTTATTACATAATTGTCAATATAGATTTTAACAGTTTGAATATTGAAAAATTTACAGTAAGAGTCCAATAAGTTCAGTAGGCTCAATCGTGCCAAAAGGAAGAGCCAACTTCGATCAAATTCAAAGTTTTGATCACTGTTTTCTTCGATTAACATGTGGCGTAGGTTAGGTTAAGGTGGCTGCTGGAAAGAAGGCCAGCACACTTAGATCATCAATGGTTCATTGTGATATCACATATGTATGTAGATCATAAGACCCTCCTAACCTAAGATTCTCCTACTCGTTGAACCATTTGGAGCTAACAATGAAGTCTACGTTATTTAGATCGGTGCAGGGAACTAAATCCCCGGGTACCATTGAGGGACTTAGTTCCCACTCAGTGAGAACGAAATCCACTTTAGCAAAGTGGCCTTAGTTCCCACGCAAGGTGGGATCAGTTAGGACACCTATAACAGAGCTGATGTGCAATCTACCAATTGAGAAGAGTTGCATCAAGCTTTGGCCAATAAATTTTGTTGCCAAACAAGTGGATGTGTTAGACCACCTATGATTCACCTTCTCTATAATATCTTGTTTTAACATATTACATATATATTAGATTTGTTATCTAAAAGGGGTAGAGTTGTTTCATTTTTTGAAAGTTCCTCAGCTTTCCAATTATCTAGAATGGCTCTGTGGACCGGCACCCAGATTAGGTGAATGTTGAATTGATTGGCCATCTCCACCAGAGATGATCTTCAATTTTGGACTACTTTTGCATTAGTAGAGACTGATTCTAAGGATTGTATGGCAGCTTGACAATCCGAGAAGATGCGTATATCAGTTGACGATATCACGTTTTCCTTCAGCCAAGACTTCTTTGATGGCAAGGAGTTCTGCCTGGAACACACTACCTACAGTGTTTTTGTAAACGAAAGGTGAGACTTAAATTTAGTCTGTCGGAGTATTTGCCGCCTCCAACTCATTCATCTGTTTTGGAACCAGTGTAGAAGTCGATGGCTTCTCCTGTCCACTGTGGCTCTATCTCCCATGAGGATTTATAGGAAATGGACACATTAAAGATGAGGTGTGATGTATTCGACGCACGTTGCAGGTTAGTGATCTGTGTGGGTGCAGAATTTTTGAGTGGCCAATGTTATTATTATTCCACAGTGAGAAGGCTTGGAGCCGGATTGCTGTATTGTGGCTGTGGTGTGGGTTGAACGAATTGCACCAACCATAATTAGGCTAACAGTTCTTTGGACTTTACTTAGCTTACCGCGGTTGGTAGCAATTTCTAGTGCAGTCCACCATAGACCGCTACACTATAAGTTAGGATCGGTCTGATGACCAGTGTGTTATGTGGGTTTGTAGTCCCCATTTGTTACCTATGGCTTTTTTGCAAGAGAATAGAGCTACTGATGTAGCTTTATTAATACTATCTTGTATATTAGGTTTCCAGTTTAATGTCATGTCTAGAATAAGGCCTAGGTACTTTGCTTGTGGCGAAGTTAACTTAAAAATTATATTATGCGCCGCTTGAGAGAAGTTGTACGAAGCAAACCATCCAAATTTTGGAAAAACAATTTATGGCTTTTGTATCACGATAATGTCCCTCCGGGCTGAATTTTTGCTTGCTAGAAAATTTTTGGACAAGAACAACACCATAATCTTGTTCCAAAAGCTGAAGAGGACGGAGATTTGCAATAATTGAGGAGATAAAGACTGCATTGCTGGCTGGAAGAACTCAAAGCTATACCGAAAAATGCCTCGAGGATTGGAAAAAGCGTTGGCACAAGTGTTTTGTAACTGAGGGGGATTACTTTGAAGAGAAAAACATACTTCGGGTATTAAATAAAATCGTGAATCAGCTTCAATTTCGGAAGTTGTCATTTAAGACACATTCTTAATGTTAGTAGATATACATATTTAGTAAGACTATTTTAACCACTACGAGAATGCTAAAAATGGCAGGTCTGGTCAATATAATATACAAAATGGAGCTGCTCCTCTTTCGACAGGTCCCTTGTACCTACTCACATAACTTGACGTACATGTACATGTGATTTGTTAATAAGTAGTTCAAGTGAAAAGAAAGATTTAGGCATGGTGACTGTTTCATGGAAAGCTTATCGATTATCTTCAAAAAGATCAAACCCTTTTAGGAATATACTGCATTTCATTATTGTGAGGTGTCTCGCAAACAAGCATTCTCTTATCTCATCAAAACTATTTCCAAGCGACTTCTCTTAATTCTCATTCATTTAAAAATAACGCTCACATTCACTTTTTGCTGGGAAAGCCGCACAGTACTATTTGGAAGGGTGAAAGAAATGCAAATGTGCGAATATCGATCCACCTGCTTTTCATTGGTTTCGAGAAGGCTTTCGACAGCATCAACAGGGAGTTTATCTGGCTTCCTTTGCGAAGAAGGTGTATACCGGAGAAACTCATTGCTATTATAAAAGCCACCTATGATGAGTCAAAATGTCACGTCTTACACGGAGGTACATAGGTTGTCAGAAGTCCAAAGCGGGATTAGGCAGGGCTGCATACTGTCACCAATCTTGTTTTTATTGGTTATAAGTCATGTACTGCGGATGGCTTTGACAGGAAGCGAAGGAATAAAATGGACATCTTGACTACGCAGACGATGTATGCTTACTTTCCCATAAGATCATGGATCTCCATCAAATGTCAACAAGGGTGGAGAGAGAAGCATCAATCGTGGGGCTGAAAATCAATACGGGAAAAACAAAGATGGTAAACCTTGGAAGCTCGCAATCATCCGCTCCGATGAACTGAAAATTGCTCAACAAGCAGTAGAGGAAGTAGAGAGCTTCCAATACCTTGGAACTATCGTCTCTACTGAAGGAGGAACCGAACTAGACATCACCAGCCACATCGCTTGAAACCGCACACCATGGCGCTTTGCAGTAGTTGAGGCCCTATTTCTTGCTAGGGAACACCAACGGACTTCGTGGGTCTGACGACCTAAGTAAGTAAGTAAGTAAAGAGAAAAGTGGGTAGACAAGAATTTTTATGGGTAAATTATTTAATTTTAAAAATAAACGACATCGATTCGGGTGTTACACTCTTAAAAATATCTATCAAGCTCTTAGATTCTTCTGACTAAAAATAAGGCTAAATCAGAAACACATACCCTCTGACAGAATTCCTTCGTCATTGTGATTCAGTCTAAACACAACGTTGGAACTAACTACATAAACACAAACATATCTCTCTGGCTGCATTTTATGTATGTAATTTGATTAAAACTATAAAAAGACTTTAAATATTTAATATCTTATATAATATTTGTTAGACCAAAAAAAAAATACCCCGCACATAAACTATAATTTTATCGATTAACAATTATTATTTTAATTCAAAGCCAAATGAGTCTCTATTGGCTGATGGCAAATTCAAATCTCTAAACACATTTCTATTCAACCAATCAGCATTTTAATTCAAATTTATACATGTTGATGTCCCCCTTTCAACATTATTATATCTTATCGCACCGAACACCATCATCGCAACAATTTCATTTATTCCACAATCAAATTGGTATCGGGATCGGGTCCGAGTACTATTTCAAAATTACCCAAAAGCACAATTCCATCCATGATTGACCCTCTCAATGGTTTTACTCTCTCACTCTATTGCTGGCACTGGCGCTGATGTGCATGTGATGGTGCTCCGTCTAGTGCTCCAAAAATATGGAGTATAAACAGCAGCAGTGGTGCAGGTGGCGGCGGCCAGCGGTAGCAGCAACAATAAATTGGGGTATTAAAAGCGCAATCAAAATTTTTCGGATAAATCCACCCGCTAAACACTGAGGTAATCTCTGCGATTCATTCTAAACTGATGTTGCTTATATTGTATACCCTCCAAAAACCCGGACAAACAAACCGTCAACCCAACAGGGCCACAAGGGGTGTAAAGTGTCCATAGGCGGGGCAGTCAGTGTGCATAAATTAATAACAATTCCTGATCGGGTTTTATTATTGTCGCAACAATTGCGTTTTGAACGACAGAGCTGCCCCCGTTTGATGGCGGGAGAAGAGGGCAGGGATATTCAGATATACCCATTTTTATACCCATCACGAAGTCCGCATGTGGAATTGTGGAATCAACCATGTTTTTTGTGTGAAGTGATTTCGTTTCATTTTCAAAGTGGATTTGCAGATGTTGGACGACATACCCAGATCTGCATCTGGCCGTGTCGTCGTCGGTCGGTCGTCCGGTCCTTTCAAAATTGGTGTCCAGAGTCTACACTCTACACAATGCTGTATGTAGGTAGGTTTAGGTATAGGTATTTTTTAATGGGTATGTCATCAGGTCATTTCTATGGCGAATATGCATGTGGCAAGAAGTGACGAAACTAAACAGTGCTCTACCAGTTTCCCCGAAAATAACAGAAATCCTCATTTTTATGATGCTGTCATCGATATAACATACCTTCATACATTTCCATTTCCATGGAACTGTTGTAGATGTATGAAATGTTTGTTCATTGTAAGGTTCCTCAGGACTTTGTTTCACTTCTATTTATCAGGATATGCCAATTCGATTCTGGAGCGATTAGTTTTAATGCTTTTTTCGGCTGTGCGTCAGTGGGGTCATTCGAAATCAAGTGGAGATTGATAAAATTCTGACAATTTTGGGATCAGATTTGATGTTTGGGTACGAGTAAGGATATTCTTTCCACAACATGGATGTGCATATGGATTTATGTACACATATGTTCATATTTATAAGACAATTTCTTATTTATTGCACTTGACCACTTTTCTAAAGCTCAGCCTCACTGTTCATTGTTCTTGTGCCTATTTTCATCGTGTCTATGTTACGATTTTGAATTCTGGAAAATATACAATTCCACCGTGTGCATGATTGTCAGCCTCGCTGGTGTTGTAAATCTGCCGAAAAACGCCACAACATACACCGGCCGGCCGGCAGCCCAACTGGATGCTGATGGCTGGAATACAGTGTATCTCGAAAACCTCCATTCATTTGGGAGTGTGGGTGAAAAAAGACAATAATCTCAATGGTAGTCGCCAAATCACCAATCACCACCTCCTTTCGATATTGTCCTGCATCCATATGGAGGTATCGACATTGTCGACGAACTCTCGAAACGAAGCATCATAATAAAACCATTTGATGTAGATTTGCTGATGCGGATCTATCGCTCTATAGTATTGCTCCTGGGCTGCCACAATTTTATACTATGAACAGTTAAATATACATACATACTCGTACAATCCTACATTCTAAAGTGAAACGTGGCAATTGTCCTGCGTTTTTTGGGAAACACATTCATACATATACGAGTAGATACCTACGAATGAATCTAGAACGTCTCTCCAGGTCGTGTTTCAATGGGTGAGATGTTACGGGGGATATGGGACATAAAATCCCAAACAAGCTAAAACGGAAATAATGGGACGTTCCCAGGGACACAGATATATTTCGTATTTCGATTGGATTTTCGGGAAAATTTTCGAATTAGAACTAATCTGCATGTGATTTGGACCTCTGATGGCATGGCAACCTAGCGAACAACATCAACATACCTACCTATAGAGAGAAACGAGACGAGGAAAAGGATGGTCTGGTGGAAGCAGCACACAAATATTACATCCCTGATCGGTCTCCAGTGAATTCAAAATTTCACCCAATGATATTCGTTGGACTTTATTTTAGTCAATTTTGTTGTTTTAGTATTGAGTGTTTTGTTTTTTGAGATGAGATACAATATTTTCTGGGAATTGCTTAGGCAGGGATTTGTTGGCGGCGATATATGTTGATAGCTTTTGAAGGGTACATATAGGTTAAGAGATTAACTAATTTTCCGAGTTGAGTTAATTAAAAGAAACCATGGGCGTAAATCGAGAGAAACTTCCAGACATTATATGAAGTGCATTGGACTTGACCCAAGATGTTGCTTTTAAATGAACCTTACAACAAGGATTTACATATATTTAAACCCACTCAAGACGACTTTCAAATAAATTGACTTTTTTCTCTGTCGGAAATTTATTTTGTTCGATTCCCACAACCAAGCTAATTTGTCATCTTATTTTTGGTTCTATTTAACCTCCTCATACACCCCCTTTTAACCTACATAAATACATACATATGGAAGTAGACCTCAACAGGTATACACACATCTTGAATAATAAATAGAACTGCTTAACACTCAACTGTCATCCATTTATCTTAAACAAGGGAAAAATCAAATCTTCCTGCCTACCAAAATAGCACCTACTTAACAAAACCCTATAAATTAATTTACATCCCAGCCCAACTCCGAAGGTACATACCTATAAATATAGAACCTCTTTAACCCGGCGCAAACGACAACGACAACGACTAACGACGACGAACGATATAAATTGTCGGTAGTTCTTCATTCTTAGTTAAGAGTCCATGTATACGAGTTTGCATCTGGGGGTGAATTGTACTCCATATATGAAATTAACTATAACACACGACTTATTTCGTAAGGGAATTCCGCATAGTTTGAAGGCCTAAATCAACTAACCCCCATCAGAATCTTCTCTAACTGACGAGGGATAGAAAAAGGTTTAGAACTGTGTAAGTGTGAGATATGTGAAAGATATGGGGAGGGTTGGGGGGTAGAGGTTTGGGAAATTATGATGACACATTGGCGGTGTGGCGTTGAACCATCAACTAAAGCCAAACACACATTTGGAAGAGCATATACCAAGCCATCATGTTCGAGATGACAAATTACAAAACCATTAAGTCATTTTGCGGCCAAAAAAGGATCTGCAAGGACACCATCATGCTCCAGCTCCAAATACAGCTCCAGCTCTAGCTCCACCACCAAATCTGCCGTGAAGCCAACGTAAGTTCCATCACATATGACTAAATTGGCATTAAACGAACTGGCGGCGGTGGTGGCGTTGTTGTGTCATTTATTCACTCAGCTCTAAGGACATCAGAATCTATGAACACACGGAGACAACAGCAACGGCAATGGCAACGACGACGACAACGACTACGATGACGAAGGCTCGGAAACGGATTAGTTTGTTAAGAGCGTCATCGTCGTCGATGGGTGGTGGGGATGAACTAGAACATAAATTCATCATAAAACCAGGCAGCCGGTAAAAGTCCCTAAACACCACAAAAACACATACACACACACACACCCTCAGACATACACTTACACATCACACGCAAGGATAATCCAAATGCCAACACATCGTTTGAACGCTTACAGGATAAATATTTGCAAAGTTGAAAGGGGGTTGAATTGGTTCCCATGGAACTGCTGCGCCTAGAAGAGTGTAGGCCGTTTGCTCGACTAATAACCACCACGACCGACGACGACGACGACGACGATGACGGCGACGCAATGACAGTGACTCCAAGGACGATGAACGGGTTTAAAGTGCTAAAATCCCGGAAGGAAGGAAAACCCCAGGATGCTAGCTGTGTTGTTTTCTAAGAGTGTTGACTGCTGCTGCTGGAGCTGCTGCGTCTCTGTGATACACTCAGCGCGTTCACATGTCCTGGTGATATACTGATCCAGGAGACACATTCCGATTCCACAATGTGATGATGTTGATTACTATGCGCGTTTTAGATTTTGGGTAAGGGCAATCATTTATCTTGCATAGAATGCGGTTCCAAGAGGAGATTTAGGAACGAAGCTTAGATGGTTGATGCTGGAGCTGCGGTATACTCTTAGGTGTTGGACAACATAGATGAATGTCAAGCACACAGGATGTGAGTTTATGGTTTTGTTTGTAAGATGTACGTACATACATACAATTCTGGTTCATATCCTGATGGTGCTTCCTTTTCAAAGCGGAAATGTCAACAAGCCTTATACGCAATACGATAAAGGATAATTGATGCACTTAGAATGTGTCTAATGATTTTGTGATTCTACAAGAATTAAGGATTGAAATTGAAGGAAATCAAAATGTGCACATATACTTGATACGGGATATATTTAAAATAACATCAAATGAGAACCTGTCCCGAAGCAGCAAGGAAAGATATGTATTATGAAGATCAACCCATTTGTGTTTAAGGAGAAGAGTCTCAAACTAATAATGCCTTACTTTGATGGCTACCGGAACAATAAAGAAGCATACTCCGTAGCAAAAATAGGAGCTACCTAACCCAGAAAAATAGGGCCAGAACCTTCCTGTAGAATACGAGAGAGTACATATGATCTGATCAATAACAAGATCAAAGATTGCTTTAGAATGAACTCCCCAAAATCTGATTAGTCTAATCAGGAATCGACAACAAGTCTAACAAGACTCGAATATCCCTGATGAATAAGTTTTTCAAAGAATGAAGAGAGATCTCCAGGCTTATATGCATACACAAAGTCGAATTTGGATATCAGAATCTCAAAATCCCATAGGGTCACAAGAGAACTTTATAATTTCTGTGTTTTCGAAATTGTGGATTTTATAAATCACGGACTTTCCGGATTTAAAGTCCTATAATTTTTTCTTTTTTTTAATTTAAAGTTTCACAAGGGTTAAATTGATTTTACTAATTAAAAATTATCTGGTTCTTAACATTTCCGTATTTTTAAATTCTTTTTTTTTTAATTTTTGGGAGGTTTTGAGATTTTCATGCCGCGTCAGGTAATTAAAGAATTTTAAGAAAAAAACTCAAAGGTGTTACTTTTTACTTTCCTAACGGATAAGGACCTTTAAAAAAAATTACTACACTGGTCATTTAGTGCCCAATTGTCACAAGAACTCCAAAACTCTTCCAAACACATCTTCCCAAATGTTTGCCTCACTCCCTTCCCCATTTCACCTTCTTAAACATTACAACTCTTTATGGTTGTTTGCCTTTTACACTAAACCCCACCATAAACCATCGAGGTTAGATGCTGTGAATGTCGTCTTCTCTCGCTTATCAATGAAAATCCTTGATCCCCCTAAGGAATACGAATTCAACCCTTTTTTGCTTCCTTCCAACTTAACTAACGGTCAAGCCAACTTTGTCCAAACCCGGCTGAGCCGAGGGGGTATCTATATTTAAGCTTTTTCATTTCGATTTCGTCTCATCTGCGATCAGAAGTTATGGTCAAACTCCGCATATACATAGGAAGGTAGTACGAGTATACCAATCGAGAGATAGGAGAGGACTCTAAATGGACACTAAAATATTTGCGCCCACATCAAATTACAGTTAAATATCCTTATTCTTCCTGCAAACACACACTCACACACACAACAGACTTCCTTACAGATAGGTACATGGAAAGTCATGGCTAAAGCTGGATTTTGGCCAAATGAAGAAATGAAAAAAGAAAAAAAATGAAACAAGTAAATTCTACCATTTCCACTTGACTAACACTGGCGGGCGCTCTGTCTCGTAAATAGGCATTTTTGTGTCACTACCGAATGTCCCTTATATATTGTTAGGCCAGGTAACCCGATGCATGGTGGTAGTGGACAGACATAAAAATCTAACTCGAACATATGATGTCCTCCCGATGAATATCTTAATACGTTTTAGATCCCTCTTCGATCCCATAGTCTGATTTTATGATTCTGCTCAGAGAAGCATTTGTATATGTACATATGTGTTAGCTACTCTCCGCCGTGTTTAAGAAAGGGGCACACCACCCCCAACTATGTATGTATGGAATCTAAACCACAATTTGATGAGGGGTTAGGCAAAGAAGAAGAAGAAGAAGACGAAGAAGAAGAAATGTCCTGTCATCATAAAAATCCTTAAAATACGACACAATCGGTAATTGTGTAACACATACAAACGAATCTAGCAGCTCTCTCACTCTCTCGTCGTGCAGGTGGACAAATTATGCGATACAATTTGTCCTTCGTCCTTTTTTTCCCTGGCTTCCGAAACAAATGAAGTCAAATGAAAAGCAACGGGGGCAAGGGGGTGGGGTTGGAAATATAACGAAATGACGACGAAATCATTTGAAATAAATTCAACATTTATGCATATGTGATAGTGATTTCATCTCTTGGACACCAGATACGTGAGTTGATTATCTGATGACGATCGTTTGTGGAGCTTTGCAGCAATAAAATGTCCTTGTTGATGGAAATTTTCGATGTCCAAGATTTTTTTTTTTTTACACTTATACAATATATACTCGTATGGTCGTATATTGCGACATATTGTGATTGAGGGAGAGGGGGAGGGAGTTGGGATAGATAATTTTATTTGGAATTCTAAACATTTGCTTAGTTATGTGTACCTATGAGTATATTCATTCCTGGTGGACAGGGACACGGAAAACGAAACACGGAACACCGGAATCGCAGCAACAAAACACACAATCACATGTACCGTACATGCATATATGAAAAAAGGAGTATTCCCAGTGAATACTTAATAAAGTCGTTTTTTCTTCTTCCTGCTTTGTCAGACATTTGGTATTATAGTTAAAGGTTAAGCTTAAGGCCAACGCAAAACTTATTTAAATAATTTCCTGCCATCAGTTTCGCAGGAGAATTAAAACAAAATATTCCATTTATATCTAAGTGTTTGTTATTTTCATATGTAATGAAGTTGATTTGTCTTTTTATTTCTTATTTTTCTAGAGATGCGAACTTTGATACTTTATGAGAAATAAGTAAAGACAATCAGTGGACTTAAAAAATTAATTTATAAAAAATCAACGAGAAGAATAAAATAGATAAAATGGAACTAAAGCGCTCTGCGAGTTAAGTCTTGTTAAGAATTGGACACAGGTGGTGGACTAATGGTTTGAACGCACTAATCTCAGGAACGACTGGTTCGAATTGTCGAGGAAAGCCTTAAGCTAATATTTCGCAGCGACCAATAGGAGCGAACATCAGTGGCAAAAACGGAGAAAATTATTCATATTTGAAGGCTTCTGTTGATTGATAACAATTTTATGAAAAAAAAATTATCAGACTTAAAAATTTCTCGAGATTTTGTAACGCAAAAACAATATTTTTCAATTTTTCTTAGAACTTTTAGTAGTTTTTTATTTATTTAAAAAAATCTTCAATTTAATATTAGTCAACAAATAACATTTTGTCATATAAATATTGACAAATACATTATGTTGAAAATAATATACATTTGAAGTCAATATTATTGCTTGTTGTGATGATATTTAAGTCGAAAAACAATTTTTGGCACATTTCTGTAAATTTCAGTTTTAGGTTTTATTTTTCGTAAAAAACTGTACATTCGATATTTGTCAAAAATGTGCCATGTGTCAACAGTTGTATCATGCAAAAAATATTTCGAAGTTAAAATGATTGACCACTCTGGACATATTCAAGTCAAGAAACTACTTTTGACATTTTTTGAAGTCAATATCTGTGCTCATTCTCGAGATATTCAAGTCAAAAAACATATTTTACCAATTGGAATTTTTTGTAGTTTTTTATTTTTTGTAAAAAAATACATACCATAAAACGTCCAGAAAACGACCGATTACAATAACTCCCTATTCGAAGTTAAAAATATCATTTACGTAGAAGAACTTTTAAATATATTTTTTAAAAAAACTTAATCTTAATTGCGATCATAATAACTTAAAGTGACGCGGACGAAGTCGCAGGCAACAGCTAGTTTTTAATACAAGTACATATTGGAAACGTCCAATTCATTAAAGAACTCATATCAACCGTCTCGAGACTTCAAATCCATCATGGCAGAATTCGATAACATTCGATATTTTCGAACAAAAATACTTTGAGGAAGATTATCGAATGCTCATAAGCTTCAAGGTAACAAGGATCAGAAACTATTATTATATTCAATTTTCATGAATTTTTTAAAAAGGTAAAAAAAGAATATTTGATCCTGAAACACTAAAGCCTTCTTGATAACTTAATAGATAGATATTCTCTTTGAAATCAAAATTAGAATTTACCAGAACTCTAAGCTCTTTAAATCTATAAACATGATATCAAATATGTTATAAATTAAATATGTTTATAATATGTAACTCCGGACACTGAGGTTTAGATACAAACAATTTTTCTTGCACAATTCTTTTGGATAGTATACAAAATAATGAAATATAAAAAGAAGAGGCCCTAAGTGGCTTTCCTGAGGAACTCCTGATTTAGCTATAAATGGATTAGAAAAAGAGGTATACTGTTGATCAATCTTCATGAAGTTTGGAAAAATAAAGTGAGACTCTATCAATATACACACATAAGACGTATTTTATTCGTAAGTGAATATGCTAGCTAGTCAAATTTTACATGGAAAAAAACAGCACCTCATTCGTGAACACAAATAAGCTAGTATTCTGCAAAAGAGTTGTAGAATATTTCTAATATCTTATTTATTGAATGAAAAGAATAAAAGAATGTTTACTATCCAAATAAATGGTCTTTATAATAAATTGGATGATAATTCAAAGAAAACAGTGAACCACGATTATTCAACTGGTCTTTAAAGTTGCCGGAAACTTAGTTCCATATAGTTTTCGCTCTTCCTTATAAGTCAATTAAATTGAACAGGGAGTTGCTAAGGTGGTCAACTTTAAGCTATTGGCGGTAAATCTAACAACAAAATCAATATATTTTCAAAGTTTTACTGCAAATATAAGGATAACAATTTCTAAACCAACTCGGTGTGCATTTCCATGCAAACTTCAACTCAACTAGCATTTTCATGTTTTTTGCAACTCGACCCAACAATTTACATAATTACACATTCTTCAAACACACCCCATGTAGAACTGCTGTTGTTTTTTTTTCAAACTCAAATTGTATTCTTAACTAAAATGTAAAGAAGTTAGCCAGAAATTTCTTTAACAAGTGAGTTTTTATAAATTTTTGGTCCTTCAAGTTTTTCGAATAAAAATGATCTTAATCCAATATGTATTTGTAAGTTTAACATTTTGAATAAAGTTGTAACTTATTGTCTACGATTAAATTTATCAAAAAGTGAAAACATTTCATTTTTCTTTTCACATGTAATATTTAGTTTTAATCGGAATAAAATATTTTAAAAACAAGTTTAGAAAACATAACAACTGTTGAACTACTCGTTATTTTTAAAATGCATCAAATGCTATTTTTAAACTATTTTCCAACACTTGATGAAATAAATATTGTGGAACTGAATTTGGTAAGGGTGACTTTTAAAAACATTTAAAAAATGGGAGAAGAGTTGTACTTAGACCTTAGTAATATCCGTTACCCACTAATGGTTAGGTTCCTGAAATCGAATGAAATTAAATCGAAATCTGAATTTAAAAACGAGTGAAATTATTTTCAGAGTTCTATCTTTCGATTGGTTTCATTACTTTGAATACTTTTCGAAATCACTTAAAGCGAAATTAAAGAAACTAACATTTAATAAATAAACAATTTTGTTTATTGTCATAATTTGTAAATTTCTTTTGATTTTAATATCATAATGTAGTGATTTTTAATACCATTTAAATGTTGAACCCTTTATATTGCAAACAGCCTTTTATCAAAGTGAAAAGTAAATGAATACTTTAAAAAAAAAAGAAGAAAGAGGCTGAAAGTCATATCGTCTTCAATGAGTATTGCCGATGGAGAGGTTAAAAAAAAAATATTTTTATTATTCACTATTTTTTTTTGTTTGTGTGGAACTATTGGAAGATGCTTTCCAAATGATATTTAAAACTGTTGCTTCACATCTTCATTACAGGCAGAGATAACTACAGTTTTACGTTTTGAAGAGAAACGAGTGAGTAAATTCCATCAGTTATCGAACGAACGAGTGACTACATTGGGATGATGGCATACGTAGTAGGACGTATCGTTTAGATTTTAATAATTGTAGTAGTTATAATCTACTACATCAACTCCTCTTTAATTTTCATCGAGTCTCTCTCTCTCTCTCTGCAGTTGTAATGTGACAGATAACATCAGTGTTTATGTGAATTGTGAATAGGTTGAAAAAAAGAAATTATGAATAATTTATAATGGGTATTTTTGTGATACTGAAGGTGAGAATAAAAACAACCTTTGTGAAATATGTTTAACGAAACTTAAATATTTCAGACGATGAAAAATACGAAGCAATGGAGCGCAGGCCAAAATCTTATTGATGTTTGGCCAAATCGGGGTGTCTAGACATATAATTAGCCATGGAAGTTTTTTGTTCTTGATTAATTATGTTTATGAACTTGAACGACAAATTTTGTTTAAAATACAACAATAAAATAATAAATACTATAATTGTTACATTTTGATCCACAATTTTCTGCAAAAACATACCATCAGTTAACTTTTAGTCTGTCGAGTGAAATCTCGTTCGATAGCTGATCACAGAATTCCAAATTGAAGTACTAGATTGCTCGTTAACGTGAGAGGGAATGCTAAATTGACATAATTCAGTCACGTATTACTCGTTAACTGATGCGGTAATTAGGCCCCAGATCTTGATGCTTCTTAAAGAATCTAATAAATCTTTTTTTCTTGCAAATAATTCCCTATTTTATTTTAATACATTCAAAATATAGCAAATATTAAAAGCATTTATACCATTTAATCAAATTCTTGTTTCTATCAACAATTTCACACCGACTACTTCTAGTCGAATTCAAATCGCTTTAAAATCGTCAAAATCGAAATGTATAGAACACGGAATTTCACTTAAATTTGATTTCGAAAACGAAATCGATATATGTGGAATTCAGAACACTAATTTTTACTTTGAATCAATTTCAATTCATTTTCGCGTGAAAGTGAAATGTAGAACCTAGCTATAAAACTCCAAAAAAAAACCGCACATTTCTACACGTTTAAACAGTATTTGAAACACTGTTTGCAACAAGATGAAGATGAACCATAAACTGGCAAAAATTATAGTTGAAATTTTGTTTTTAAATTATGAAAAGCTTGAACCGTTTTTTGAAATATTTAAAATTTTACAACGAGCTTAAAAATTATTAGAATGTTAAAAAAAAGATTTCCTCATAAAAATGTTTTACTCAATATTTTAAATATTTTAAAATTTCTTTTATGATTTTAATGAGAAATAGGAAAAAGCGATATTAATCAGAAAAGCTGACATTTTGGCAAAATTATATATTTACAAGATGAAGATAGTAATATTAATAATAGTAATACCAAAGCCCTTTCATCGCTTTATTTTAGAAAGAGGTCAAGTTGATGCAGTCCTTTAAGTCTTGATGTAACACCTTTAAGACTCATATACAAATATTTGCTTAAGATAGGCATTGTTTTAACATTTTGCCACTTTTGCTTAATTATTTATCATTCTCCTTAAATATTTGCTTAAGATAGGCATTGTTTTAACATTTTGCCACTTTTGCTTAATTATTTATCATTCTCCTTAACTATCCTCTTTAAAAAATGGTGTACATATTATGATTCTTATGAAATGTTCATCTTCGAGTTTCACACTCTCTGAGATTAAGCGCGAATTACGTATTTTCCTTATATCCTTGACGTCGACGACAACGACGACGACGACAAACGATGCAAGAGATTTGCTTGTCAAGTAAAATTTTTGAATTGTCCGTTTTACGAAAACCATAAAACTTTTACCCATTTTAAGTACACTTTTTATAGCATTTCTGTTGCAGATGGCTTAGTCACGACACACTCTGGAAGAGGATTTACACAGGATGACAGTTTGCAAATACCAACAGGATTATAATTGGACTTTATCATTTTCAGGTAAATATTTTAATTTTCCTTCTGTTGGAGTTGGCTCTACTCGTATCTATGGCCCTCTGGAGCGCAAAATGTGTACCTTCGAGGGTCTTTTCTCTTCTTCCATCCAACAAAGTTGCGAATTATTATTGTTTTCCATGAAAATTTGATGAACAATATTCACAGTTCTTAATGAAGAAAATATTATGATGCTACCAAGGGTATATGGGAGGGCGGGAGTGAACGTGAGGCTTTCAAATTCCTTTTGTCGTTTTCAAGCTTCCTACTGTTTGGTGTGAAACATCAAGCAAATCCTTTTTGGGACATCTAATCCTGGTTATAATATGTTTGTGTCCGCAATGTTACTATGGTGTATTACTTCTGCTTCTTTTAAGTTTTGTGTCCTTGTCCTGATGCAAGGATAACCCTCAGCTGAAAGTGAATTGCTGGATTTCTGCTAAGCCAGAGGATGACACTGCACTGGGTTGGGTTGGTTCAACTTTTTTATACTTTCAGTTGATATTTACACATCAAAGCGAAAATCTCGAGAATCTATTCTGGATCTGATTTTAAAATTATAACTTAATATCAAATAATTCTGCCAGATCTTTATGATTATAAACTTTTAAAAGTTCATGGTCTGAAATTTTGTATTTTAAAATACATTAATGGGTTAATGATATGGCATTCAATAAACACCACTTAAGAATTTTAACAAACGCTTCTTAAACCTTAAAACAGTCCACGAGAAATCTATTGCTTTGTATCATCCGTCAAAACTTGACAACTTGAAGAAAAAAATGTAATGAGGCCAATCATTGATAAAAAGAAGAAACAGAAGTGGGCCTAAATGACTGCCCTGAGGAACACCACAATGTTTGAAAATTATACAAAATTACTCTTATAAACCTGATTTCAAAGTCGAAAATTCAATCGAAGTACATACATAGGGCCTAATATTCATTCATATGGATTTTTTTTTAAACAAAGCTCTTAACTTAATTTGTTACTAAATTTATATTCCACTTTTCTACAGCTTTTAATAACCTCTTTTAAAAATGGAGAGATTAATTCCAAAAGATCATTTAAAATCGTAAAAATCATCCAACCACAATACTATTCATGATGGCACACCAAACAGAATAAAATATAAAACAACAACAAAAACATAACCAAAAAAAAGATTATATCTTCTCCGCAGTTAATATTTAAATTTATATCATCTGCATGTGGAAAACATCACAAACCATATAGTAGAGTGAAATTTTTCTGTCCGAATAATAATAACTTTTTATTTATCGAACTTCCTTTAAGCCTAAATGATTACAGTTGTTATAATAATTGACCACAGTCGATTCCCTGAGAGTCATTAAAACAAAATCAAAAAAAAAAAAGGAAAAAAATGAACAACAACGAGTTAAAAATGATCCTTAACATTACCCATTTATATTTACCTCATTCAAACACACACATACGCACGCACGTAAAACCAATGCTTAACTTTATTAACCAAATTTTCATCAGGGGCGGATACAGAAAGAGGGGTGGTATTTCCATTTTATTTGAGAGATAGTCCCGTAATTCACCCTTTAAATAAACAGTCAACAATAATTCATTTTCGATGTGGATTGTATCTTGATTGGTCATTTTTTCAAAATGTTCACAAATCATTATCATTAAAAGATAGTTCACCCAGGATAATGAACTTTGAATGAATTTAATACAAGTGAATCTTAAACCCAAAGTCCACCCGAAACAATTTGCATTATGTTTACTATCTAATAGAAATGGCTTACATTTTTAGTTTGTTCGAATGCGTTTCTACAATTCCCAACCATGAAAATGAATTTTGGAATGCAATGCAAATGAATTTTGAATCCAAATTTCATCTAGAACGACTGTTAAAATTTGTATTGCCAAATGCAAATAGCTTAAATACTTCTGTAACCATGCCAATACATTTTTTAATTGAAATATCAGTGAATTGTTCGAAAACAATAAAGTACGGTCAGTGAATTGTGGATAGTGAATTTAGAAGACACGATTTCTTAGGAAGGATTCTAAATTAAAAGCTTAGGAACAAGTTCTATTTGTAAAACTTTTCTCGTTAGCAAAATTCGAGGTTGGATAAAACTGGGAGAGGATAAAGGATTGATTGAACCCTCTCGTGGATTGTAAATTGTGGATAGTGAATTTAGTATACACGATTTTATAGGAAGGATTCTTATTTAAAAGCTTAGGAACAAGTTCTTTTTGTAAAATTTTTTTCTCGTTAGCAAAATTTGAGGTTCCACAATAGTGGGAGAGGATGAAGGGTTGATTGAACCCTCTCGTCGATTGTGAATTGTGGATAGTGAATTTAGTATACACGATTTCATAGGAAGGATTCTTATTTAAAAGCTTAGGAACAAGTTCTTTTTTGTAAGACATTTCTCATAAGCAAAATTTGAAATTGGATAAAACTGGGAGGGGATGAAGGGTTGATTGACCCCTCTCGTTGCAAAACGCTCTTGAACAAATAAATTTACCAAATATTTTTCGTATTTAACTTAAAAATCCCAAATGAGATCCAATTTTTTGCCTCATAATGAAACCTAAAAAATCATAAAATTAAATGACAACAGTAGAACCATCACTAAAAATCAAACTTAAACAAAAAAAAAGCAGAAATTTGATTTTTGATGTGCAAGATGATTTTTTTCATTTGGCAGGTATTCATTTTTTCTGTGTCGTTATACAACAAACACAACAACGAAAACGCATTGATGTTGTTCATTTTTGTAGAACGTACAATAAAACAGCACGCGTTTTATGCATCAGTTGGGTGGAATTGGCATTAAGAGTAAGACCCATGGCGATATGGCGGGCGCGACGCGACGCGCACCATTCGTTGTAATTCATTATGAATCTCTGTTTGATCCCCCAGCGGTCAGCGAGTGGTCTCTAGCCCTATGCTTTATATACCTACTCCTGCATATAAACACGCACATACACAATTTAAATGGATTACCATGGAAGCCATAACAATGCCAGGATATACATTTTCCATATGGTTTTGCTGGTCAGTTATTACCTAACCAATTTTCCATATCGCCTCAGCGCATTCGGACATCATCATCATCATCGCCGTAGTCCTTTTCGTCGTCGTCGTCGGAGTCATCATCATCATCATTGCCACCATCCAGCAACCAGCATCCACCGATCCACCATCAGATTGCTGAACAGTGAGTGAGTGGAAGAAAAGGGGGAGAACTTAACAGATAGGTACTGGCGATTTCAGTATACTGTAAAACACCACACCACCCCACTTCCCACTACGCTACACCCTTCCAGGTTTTCCAGGTCATAATGTACAATTATAAATGGATTTTGTGTTTATGCAATCGAAATTACCCATAAATGCACGAATTATATCAATAAATGCAAAGGGAACAGTCCAGCACTGGGTCCATTTCCAAGCTGTATGCTGTGTGCTGTGTCCAGTGTGTGTTGTCCTCGATGGAATCCCCTTCTGTACAGAAAATGGCATTGCTCCATCTGTCCATCGGTCCATCGGTGCAGTTGCAGCCAACCGGGGTGTATGCTGTATGGTGATGATGATGCCAGGGTCTATTCTTCATTTGATTCATTTTAATTGGCCAAATAAATGGTGGATGTGGTGGGCGAGTAGTCTAGTGGATGTAGGGATATAGATATAACAGTAGGGCCAACTTAATTGGCTTTAAATAATATGTATTCTCAATTGCGAGATTAATTTTTGAGAATTTCACTTGGCAGCACTTTTCTCTAATTTTCATTTTCAGCACTCTTCTGAGAACATAAGTGAGTAAGGAAGTTGAAGTTGAGGGTCTTACAATTTCATCAGACCTTATTAAATATAAACTCAATTGGCAGTACTTTTCTCACTTCAGTACCTATACGTATTTATTTTGTTTTATTGGCAGCACTTTTTGCTCATTTTCTATTTATTTAATGAATTATTCTACAGTTTTTTGAGTTACACAAAGTTATTCTCAATGCCATAGCATTTAAACGGGAACAACTGTACGTATATTCATTTTAGGCTTTTATCCTCATACATTAGCCAAAGTGCCAGATTTCACACAGCTTCAGCAGACAACCAGGATGCAATAATAGTAGGCCGGTTAGGTACCTTCATACTCGCTTGTATGTAAGTTTGTACATTTATAATGGTCAAGTGATGGAAGAAAGAGTTTTGCCAAAATACTCCAAAGAGATGGATGTGTGGTAGATGGCAGGACATTGACGATGACCATTGCCAACAGGAAATTATCATATGCAAGTGGAGATCATTTAATCCTTGAACACGAAGGGGTGCAGATATATTATGCATATGTATGGTATGTATTATATGAACAACTTTATAGTTCCATAGAAATAATGCTAAGCTTGATGGTAGACTGGTGGTGGTCATAAACTAGCTGACGATATTGCTTTGATTATATGTTATATACGAACCACGTAAAAACAATTCACAGTAATCCAGTATCCAAATGAATTATGATTATGTCCACTTTTGCATAGGTATAAAAAGGATATAAGCTTTGTATTGCAGAAATTGATGCTAACTGGAATGCGAAGTTCGGGGATTTAAGCTTTTTTTTTGTCTAATTCAACCCAATTTTTTTATCTGTAGCAATAATTTCAGTTAAGAATATTTGAGGTAGAACCATATAAGATAGATAATTGACATCAATTAATTTTATTATCTAAGACCAAGTTACTCAAAATCTCGGTTTTAAATTTTTTAAGTCGATGTTATCAAACATTTGGCATGCAAAATTCTAGGCTAAGCTTGAAAGTAGAGTCAGACGCATGTATGCAAGTTGAAGTCAAGTTTTTTGAAAGAGGTATTTTAAAACAAAAAGTTAGATGAAACTACTCTTGACAAAATTTCTACAGACAACTAATTGATGCATTGAGCATGTTGGCAACTCTCAACCTGATGTTCCTCTAAAAAATTCTAGAAATATTGAACCGCGAAATAAAATGAATTTGTTGAAAAAAAAAAAGAATATAAAAGATAAGAGAATTGTCAGTGGGATTGGCTGTAATTTAAATAAATGCAGAAGAAGAAAGTCTTGGAACTTGGAACTTGGAAGGAGTATAAATTGATGGTAGAAGGTTATGTAGAAAAATGGCCTTTAGCATGTCGAACTTGTGATACCAACGGTAGACGAAATTTTACTCTGAATACAATTTGAAAATGGGAAGTTTTGATTTGACGGTGTAAAAAAAGATATTTCTTATTGAGTTTTCATTGAGGAAGTGGAAAGGAAGACATTGGATATTGAAAACTTTTGTCCCAATGAAAATGTTGCCAACATTTGAGAAAATTATGGAGAGAATAATGGCCAACTAAAGGGAAAATTATTTTGAAATAATTAGTAATAGTCGAAAACATAGTATGAGCTGATTCATTGAACATTGATCATGGGGTCCCTCAAGGTTCAGTATTGGGAGTGTTGAAATAAAATGAGTACTGATACTTTGTAAGGTTATGTTGCTTTCATGATGATGTTTTGTTTCATTTATAGGAAAAGTTAGTCTTTTGGCTTTCTATTGGTAAAAGAATTTTCAAAATCGGTTCAGTAGATCTAGAGATTATCCCCTACAATCTTACAAATTTCACCAATTCTTTCGAGAAATTATGGATTTAGGTACTGTGACTCTTTTGTCAAAAATACAATTCAAGATAGATAAAGACCTACGGAGATGGAAGAAACTTCATCCAAAAGCCTACTACAGTTTCTATAAGAAAATAATATTTTTATTTTGTTTGGATCTGCGGTTTTCTTGTTGAGAGGTATCCACCAAACTCCTTCAATATTTTCCATCAAATTGTTTTTAAAGTTAAAAGTCGAAAGTTATCGAGTTCGATACTTGGCGATACTATTCTGTATGTACATACATACTTCGTTTTGCTTTCGAACTTTTTATTTATTACTATTTTGAAACAATTTCAATTGTTCGTGTACATTTTTCTAATTGCTTATATGTTTCAAAATCTACTCGAATTGATCTAACAATAAAATATTATACCAAGAAAAGGAATTTCCTTCGAAAAAGAAATAGAAGACCCAAAAAATAGAAGAAAAAAAAAAAAAACACCAACAGCTAAACAAAAACAAAAAAAATATCATTGCAATAAAAACCGATTAGATGCAGTTGTTTATGAGCAAGGATTTATCCCTCCTTATACCAAACAACAACCCCACATCACTTTGCTGGCCAAAACATAACATCTTTTCCAATCGGATATAAAGTAGACATTACGATGATATCCTTCGGGTCATACATATCACATGGGGATATCTCGCATCGCCTCGCGCCAAACAAAACACATCTAAGATGGACATACGTGTGTCTCATAATAAAACTATTACATTTGCAATTACCGAAAATTGTGATGTCCCAAATGTATTGGTGTTGGTATTGGTGGTCTCGGGCAACACAAAGAGTAGATAATCCTGGTGACATTTTGTTTCGTTTCATCCCGAAACGAAAAACAAATTTATGGCTAATGAGGAAAAGGATTTCACGACATATTGGTTGGTCCTGCACATTGGTTTCTATTTCTATATCTATTAAAGATTGGACATTGGGATTGGAATTGGGATGCTCTGGTCAATATGAAGCTAAGTACAAAGTTGGTATAATAATTCAACAAAAGGATTTAATTTTTTTTTTGTTGGTATGTCATGGGTCCAAAGCGAGGTATTTTGCTGTAAGGATATGGGTGGAGTTTTTTTTTTTTGTAAAAATAAAGGGTTTTTCTTTTGGATGTTTATTGTGCATTGGAAAAGATAAGTTTGTTTATGATAATCTCAACTGTATTGAAAATGTTAGCATGTATGTTGGTACAATGAAACAGAAACTTGGACGTGACAAAATAATGTTATGTCAAATAAACTTTCAAAACTCGGAGCATTTCGTTGGCATCTTAAAACGTTTATCAGAAATTCAGCAAACTCAAACAAACTATTTGAGAAAGATAAAGAGGGAGGGCTATTCAGCTAGGTAATTAGCTGTCACTTTTGTAAGTGTCGTTTTTTGACATTTGTGAAGCAAAAACTACTCCATTACTAAAAATTGAAGTTTTAAAATTTATTATAAAAATGGTAAACAGTTCTCAATACTAAAGCACTTTTAGGTTGTTGATAGGCAGTAGTGAAACTGGAGGAAGAAGTTAGCATAATGTGAAGAATCGAAACCTTCAACGTTGCTCAAAAACAACTGAGAATATTGCTGTTGTAGTCCGCAAATTTGTCGACAAAAGACATGGTATTTTATTGGACATAAAGACTCAGTCCTTAAGGCTTTTAAAGTTCAATTAACATAAGAGTTGAAACTGGTCGATCACTAGCAAGTTCGTATATTCGCTGCTTAGCACCGGGAAATTCATTAAAATGATTACAATTTTTAACGAAAAATCATCTACAGTGATGAGACCCATTTTTACCTCGGAGGCTTCGTTAATATCAAAATATCGAAGAATAGTAGTTGAAACGTCTCTCCATTTTTAACATATAACGTCCAACATCATTAGACCTTACAAATTCGAAAATGGAGGTGGAGCAACTGTCACGATGGATGGACTACACTACCGAGCAACGATTAATATTTTTTTATGGCAGAATGAAGAAAATATTGACCCGGTTATTTCTGGAAGATGTGATTACAATTTCTTTGATTTAGCACTTTCAGACTTTTTTTACGGGCTACTGAAAATGCTGCACAATAGATTCAAGACCTTAAAGATGGAATTAGTAAAGTTATTAACGCCATGCAGCCTCAAATGTATGAGCTGGTCATTTTAAAACACAAATGCAATCGTATCAACAGTCAAAATGGCTTCATCTTAAACTTGCTGCAGATCTGGCAACTTCAAAAAAAAATACATTCCAGAAATATGGATAAAGAAAAGTGTTGATGTACAAACAAATATTCAGTGCGTCTGGCAGGAACTGGCAGAAACTTCAAAAATGTCCAGGATCATTTTTTATTTACAAAAATGTAAAAGAAGATGACATATGTATGTCAGACATTTGGCAACTAGAAAAGCATTTAATTTTTAACATTTTTGTTAAAATATTATTATATTACTTGTTGCAAAACTACTCCTCTACTTAATTTCAATATATCCAAGTATGCTTTTGTAATTTTTTTAAAAATATTTTTTGTAATTTAACTTCGAGTTAAATACATCGTTATTTTTTTATTGTTCGAAATTGATCTTTATATTTCTAATAAAATCTCAAAAAATTATGTCTTCAAAAGATCGTAAGTAATTGGAATTAAGATTTAATTTTTTCTTGCTGTTCGCATTTGTTGCTGAAAAACATTAAAAGAATGTCATGAATGAACAATTGCAGATCCTCTTACGGAAAACGATATTGCAAAACTTTGTAAAGCAAAAGATAAAATTGTTTTGTCCATTGATGAATCTTTACATCTTTAGGTATAAACTAGCGCATCTCAAATTTGGAAAAAATTGCAGAGCTTGTATGAAGATTGATTGACAAGGAAAATAGCACCACAATACGATTGGAAACCTGTGATTGCATGGCTGAATACGAAATCAAATGTTTGGAACAGTAAATAAATTGGCTAGCATTGCTTGCTGGGTTTGATGATAACATTAAACCTTTTATCATGGGAATTAAGAGTACAAGTATAATAACTAGTGAGGCAATTCAAGCTAAGCTTTTAGACTGTGACTATTCAAAATTAAAGAGTGAAAATGCATTTATTGATCAAAAAAGAAGTTTAATAAACATTTTTCCTCGAAAGGAAATTTTAAATGCTATGAATGTGGCAAGAAAGGACATTTTTCCAAAAACTGTCCCAACAGAAAGAAATTTATTGACACCAAGAGAAGTGGAATGAAAAACGCATTTTCCGCAGTATTGTCCTGTCGAATTGAAAACGATAGTGACTGCTATATTGATAATGGTGCTTCGAGACATATAACCCCTAATTATAATTTAATGATCAAAATTAAAAAAGCTTCTATTTCGGACATAATGACTAATGACTGCCAACAATCAAAAAATGAATGTAACTGGAATGGGAAACGTTTTATTAAATGTTAATAATTAAGAAATTGATGTCAACGACGTCTTACATGTTCCTTAACTTTCTGCAAACTTCCTTTCTGTTGCACAGATAGTAAAATATGGCAACAAGGTGATTTTTAGCAAAGAAGGATGCAGTATTTTGAAAATTCAAGATGAACTTTGAACTTCGGCTGAATCTAGTGCAGGTGTATACAAAATCAAAGATCTACCCTCATGTATGTATGTTTGCGAGTGCATCATCTAAATTGATGACATGGCATAGGCGATTGGGTCACATCAGTTATGCTGATTTTTGAAGGATGAGGAATGAAGCTGTGGAACGAATATATTTTAGCGAAGACATCAATTTTTTAAAAAAATGTGAAATACGTCTTAAGGGTAAACAAACGCGTACACCATTTAAAAACACAGCTACACGAGCTAAGGAGATTTTGGATCTATTTCATTCAGATCTTTGTGGACGGACCTAGGGAAAATAAATCGATTAGAGGAGCAAGGTATTTTTAAACATTTATAGATGATTTCTTGAGAAAGGTTTTTGTTTATTTTTAATTTGGTTAAAGAGTTTAAGCAGATGGTAGAAACTCAAATAGGACAAAAAATAAAAGTTATCCGGACTGACAATGGTACTGAGTATATTCGACAAAATTTTTAATCTTTTTTGCAAAATTTCTGGTATTATACATCAAATTACACCACAAATACGTATACCCCAGAGCAGAATGGAGTTGCTGAAAGATATAATAGAACCTTGTTGAACATGCCAAATGATATTTGATGTCGAACTGGATAAATCATATTGGGCTGAGACTGTTAATACGTTAGTTTATGTGATCAACAGGTCAGTAAATTATTCCAATCTTGACAAAACTCCGCAAGAAAAGTGGACAAGTGTAAAAGTAGACTTAAGTGGTATGAGAATCTTTGGTTCACCGTTTATGGTTCATGTTCCAAAGCCGAAAAGACCGAAATGGGATTCGAAATCGACGAAAATGCTATTTGTTGGGTACTGTGAAACAACAAAAGAAAATTCGATCTAGCCGTAATGTCGCTTTTGTAGAAACAGAGGCAAAAATTATTAATTGTGTACCATTAGGTCATAACAATGATAAAGATTCAGTGGAGGAAATAAAGACAACTTCAAATGATATTCAAAATCAAGACGAATTTTAAGTATAACGAAGATATGTATATGTAGATGAAGAAATGCTCAGTGCAGAATTTGAATTTTTCTGATCAAATGGGTTTATCCGAAATCAGAAGATCGGAAAGAGTTCCAAAACCCTGCAATTTTGACAATTAAGTTACGTATTCAACTTTTATGAACGATTTAAATGTTGATCCAACAACTAACAAGAGGAGGCAATGGCAAGTGAATACAGGAAGGAATGGAAAAATGCTATACCAGAAAGAATTTAAATCCCTTTAAGATAACAAAACTTGGACACTTGTGGGTGTTAGGAACGAAACAAGATGCTGAAGGAAATGGTATATTGTATGTTATAAGGCAAGAATGGTGGCAAAAGGGTTCTCTCAAAAACCTGATATCGATGGCACTGATCGGGTATGTAAATTATTAAGGAATATTCGTACAAAAAAAGCGTTTAGTAGAGATTTGGCATGATCATAAGGAAAATATTTGTTGGTGCAACAAAATATATAAATGCCTTAAGGCTAACAAAAAACTATCCACTGACAGCCATCTGACAGGTAAATATTCATAATAAAAGTTGATCTGTTCGAATTGATTATGAATTTATAGTTTTCCAGACTTTTTCATAACCAACCTCAAATTAAATTGGGACCTTTTTCTTCTGAAATAGTCAAACTACACCCCCTCAACCACTTGGCACTCTTAATTACCACTTTCCGCACAGATAATTCATATATAATCAAATTTATTATTTTAATCAACTCGTTTTCTTGAAATCTAAAGAAAATATTATCTCAGATAAACGAACTAACTCAACCAATACTATTGCACACCACCGAAAAAAAGGCAATACCCATACTTTAGGAAGGTAGGTACTTTATTCCTTCAGATACAGCACCATTTTATGGGAATCCTTGAACATCATAGAACAACTAGTGTACCTTCTCTTGGTTGGGTTGGAAATATGATACCGTTAATGGCTGCAGCAGCAAGTAGCAACAGCATCATGAGCATGAACATGATTCACCAATACCATCAAGCTCCTCGGATTGGAAAAACACAGTCATCAGACCGGAAAGCTGAAAGGACACTCCGTCCGCCACGGAACTCGGGAGAGGGAATGGTAGCTTAGTTTAGTGTTTTGTTTTTTTTTGCATTTTGATAAGAACTTCTGAATGTCCTGATACGCGAGCGAAGCATCATGTTGTCGGTGCGGCCATCAACGGAATGGAGTTAGCAGAAACTGCAAACGGCTGACGAGCACGATACGACGGCAACGACAACGACAACGATGACGACGACGCCACCGACGGATGGATGGTTGGTTGATGTTGTTGGTTTTGCAGGTCCTTTTCCCTGTGAGGGCGTCGTCGTCGTAGTCGTTGGCGTTGGCGTTGTCGTTGTCGTCATCATCGTCATTGTCCTCGTCCTTGTTGTCCTCATCGTCATTCTCGCCATGGCCGCATAGCGGTGGCAGTTGTTGGAACAGGAGCGTGCATCAAAAACTGAGATCTCTTTCGTGCGAGTGCAGGATGTATTTTGTGGGAAGTTGTTGTCAGCCAGCGTCATTAAGGACCGCTTCTCCTGTGTGTGTATAGGTAAGCCAGTATACAGTCGGTACAGGCAAACAACTACCATCATCACGACCAACTTGGCTGGACGAAAGGAAAAACAGGACGACACATCAACAGCACAACATGAAATTATCGCCTGATATTCATTTCGGTTGGATGGGGGTTTTTCGATTCTGGATTCCGGGGGAC
The DNA here is from genome assembly GCA_905146935.1 of Scaeva pyrastri. Taxonomy (NCBI): domain Eukaryota; kingdom Metazoa; phylum Arthropoda; class Insecta; order Diptera; family Syrphidae; genus Scaeva; species Scaeva pyrastri. Next base: position 38,972,134 of record LR989927.1, on the reverse strand, counting down.
ACGGAGCAGCTCTCACTCAGGAGGATGTGCAAGGACGACAACGACAACGAATGCATTGACGGGTGAGAGCAACAGAGACTGCTCTCGGTTGTTGTGGTCCTTCGTGATGGCAGCTTCTCTGTGCCGCCGCGCCTGTTATACAAGTACTATGTTGTTCGGGGTGTGCGTCAAATGGTCTAAATCGCTGTACTCATCCAATGAGCTGGTAATTGCTGAAAAATGGAAAATGGAGTTGGGAAAAATGATATGAGATGCAGGAGTGCGGGATGCAGGTTGCGGAATGAGGGATGAGGTTGACGAAGCACTCAAAATGTGTGTTTTGCACAGAGTTTATGTGCGCAAAGTACAAGTATACGAGTATGTAGGTATCTAGATATGTTTTTTTTGTTTAGTTTTTTTTTTCCGCCAAGTGTGAGGGTTGTAGCGATTAGAAAAGTGGTCTTGTTGTTTGGTGGTTTAAGTGGATGGCTGGCTTAAGCTGAGTTTTATGGTTTTAAAACTGAATATTGTCAAACCACTTTGGGAAATAATTTACAGAGGTGATTTTTAGTTAGTTGGTGAGGGTGTGGAAGAGAAAAAGCAACAAGACTGTTTTTGTTTTATGTACCTATATATGTATGCATGTGGAAGGGTACTCAACAGAAAGCGATTCAATATGGAAATTGTATAATGGAGATAAGTGGAATTATATGTTTAGAAATAACAAGGTTTATTGTAATGAAACACGAATTACTCGATTACAATCCATGAATGACTAACACATTGATAAATACCATCAGAGAAGATCAAGACATCATTCGTGTTTCGAGAAACAATCATTTAAAGTCTTCAAAAGAAATTAGAGCCGATTCATAGTTGGCATTCGCAAGGAGATTGCCTTTTTTAAGAAACAAAAATGAAGCCTCTCGTGGGAAGTTTGTAAAGGACCATCTCAGTTGGAGAAATGGTTTGAGGACTGGCGAAACGACGATCCTCTTGTTAGAGAATGATGGCGGAGCAACAAACACCAAGACCAACTCTTGTTGATAAAAAACATTGCGTTCTCGATGTTTGATTAAGATATAACTAGGTGCAGCATTTTAAATTTGAAATCTGTCGACTTTTTAAATCTTTCTACAAACACTATAGTTAAAAATCATAGAATAAGAAGTAGGTCTAATTCATCTTATAGAAGTGAATATGGATCAAGTTTTGTATGTTGAAATTTAAGAACATGCCCGAAAGATGGATCCTTCCCTTTCTTGTCAAACTTGTCCGTTTTTGCAGAATAATGATGAAGAATCCAATCGTCTCCATCGATATCGGACAAGGTATCACCAATTTTTCGATGCTTATCGTTTCTTATTTATGGTAAGACACTGTCAGAGCAGGATGAAAACGTCTTAAAATGCTTCAAGAAGAAAATGTTGGGTCGCGTCTGCAGAGTGGGGGAAAAGCTATAACCACCAACTGTACTGGATATAAGATTCATAATCCAAAGTCTTAGATGGCTTACAACGACGCTACGGCCTGAAAGTCTTTGAATAAAACACCGAGGGACGGCACAGTACAGAAAGACTACAGGCCACCTGACCTCACGAAAGTAGGCGAAGATCTCAACCAACTTGGAGAGAAAAACTAAATAAATATTTGAATTCTTAAAACTTTTAAGACCTCTTCAAGATGATAACCTATTTATTACAACTTAAAAAACTAAATTCAAAATCCAACTGAAAACTTTTAAAAGAATTTAAATACAAATTTCCCACCAAAAAATTGCATATTTTTAGGTGTTAGAATGTAAACTGTTGGGTTGTGCATTGAATGCCAGTTTTCTTTACGGAAGCAGGAAACCATTTCTGTCTTAAAAGTAGGTTCCTTTAAAAATGTACTAAAAATATTTGAATCTGAGCATACACTTCCGCTGGTTGTTGACATTCTTACACTCAAAGTTTCTTTGAAACATTAACAATTATGTGATGACACGTTTTACTCATTTTGTAAAACTTATTCAAGAGTTTTTGCAAACGTTTACAAAATTTTCAGAAAATTACTTACCCCATTTCAAAAATAATTATCTCCGAAAGGTTTCCATCATCTTCTTCACCAAAATGGCATTCACTTTCAAGCACTAAAAAACCCACAAAACACTTTTTTTTTTAATTTAAAAAACAGGAAAAACCACGAAGCGAAATTGATTTTCAAATTAAAACTAAAAACTACCGACGAACATTTTTCACAAACGACACAAATGAAAACTACGTAATAAATATGTAATTAATTGAAAAATATTGATTTCAAAAACACAAACTACTTTAATATGAAAAAATAAAAACACTTGTTGTACTCTCAGGTACATTTTCTTAACCCGAACATTTAACTTTAAATTTGTTTCGAATTTAACGACTTTTATCTTTCAAAAAACGAACCAACACTACCGAACGCGATGCGATGCGATACCCGACAACGGCAACCAAGAAACGGTATCATTGAATTGGGAATGAGAAATTGAAGCACATCGAATTTTATTTTCACAAAAAAAGCACTTTTCGGCAGAGAAAATTGAATTTTTCTTTTAGAAAAATGATCTTCACAACTTAATGAACACTTATTTCATAAATTTACAACCGAATTTACCTTAATTTATGCCAAAATTATTATTTTAATTTCACGATCGCGGAAACGAGGAAACTTTCATAGAACAAAATATTGACTGAGAGTGAGCTGAGCGCACAAACCAACGAACTGAAAGCTGAGCTTGCAGCGAAACTAACACAATGATAAATTTGTTGCATGGGTGATACGGCGAATTTGAATGATTGAAGAAAAACCAAATACAAAGACAGTTGTTTATGCAATTTCTTTTCTTGAGTATGTTTGGTTGCATTGAGATGAGATTGAAGTGTGATTGATTGATGTGGATGTTGATGTGATGTTCGAATACCTAGAAATACAGGAGTAGTTGTTTAAAAACGATTTTATTGAAGGGGAAATGTAAATTAGATGGCAGGGTGACCTGGAATTTGAGTGAGATTTGAATTTATTTAATTTATGTTATTTTTTTAATACAAAATTATTACGGATATAAAAAGGATTTTAGAGATAATTGGAATATTACTTAAGATTATAATTAATGCAGACCAAATTTAGGCATTTCAGTTTTTATCGTCTGTCTAAAGTTAAAACTGGCTGAAGAATGGTCGACAAGTGAAAAATACGATTTTTAAAGTTTTAAAGTATTTTTTGTCGAAAGTGTATTTTGTTAGTTCGTGAATTTTACCTTTAAATCGACGATATGAAACGTTTAAGCATCGTTAATTGTTTGAATGGCAAATATTTAAGATTGTTTTTCATTTTGAGTTATAAATTAGACTGATTTATTGGAATTGATTAAAGTTTTTTACTTGTAACAGCAATATATTAGAACAATTCTGTGACCTTTTACTAAATGGATCAAATTAAACAAACCCTGGGAAAAAAAGGAGACAGATTTTTCATTGGAAAACTTAATGAATAGAATTGTTTTGGACACTAAAAGAAAAATCATTTAAATGTTATTAAAACTTGATAGAATCCTCTATGCTGATTGTTTATGAAACTTTAATTCTTCTATTTTCTCTTTTTATTCCTTAACTTACTGTTGCCAACATTTAAGGAATCTTATGATTCAGACTTTCTAGCGAAATGTGGTTCCCAACAAGTATAATTTCTAAAATGTTAATAATAAATTGTTTCTATGATAAGTCGATCAGTCATTTTTTATAGAATTTGAAGCATTGCAGCAATGACAACAACAACTAAGAGCCATCAAATTTACACTTCTCAAATATGTGTGAAAAAGGAGTCGGGTTTTTTTAAAGAAGGGGATCTTAAACGTTCAATGCCTGGAAATCAAAATGCTGATTTGTTTTTCTTTTTGAAACAACAAATGACATTGAAGTTTTACTTTTTTTCAAGTGACAGAAGTGTGGGGAGGCCGGTTTATAATTCTGAGAATATTCTTTTTCATATTGACGGATCGGGAACATATGAATTATAAACCAGACCAGAATCCAGAATTCATTCCGAGTTTCGAGACAAAATTTTGTTTATGTTTATGAGAACAGTCGTAAATAGTTGTAAATTATAGAATTTCTAAAGTAAAAACAATTAACAATTCATAAGACTTTATTAGGAAAAGTGAATATTCTTTGATATAGGATTTTTACAGTCGACTCTTCAACGTTTGGTGGGTCAATTTGAGATGAATGATTTGGGAAATAATCAGTCAAAACTTGTTGGTTCGTTTATCAGAACAGAAGATCGTCCAAAAACATCACTGCGGTTCGTAAAAGTCTACAGCAGAACCCAAAGTAGTCGATTCTCGAACGTGCACGCTTTTAATGTTGTGACTCAAGAGTTCATAGTTCACGATTGTAGACAGCGCTGTGGAAGCAGCGGTCCCCGACCTTTATTTCAAAAAGGAGATTCACGCACCTAATTGAAATTGTGACAGATTCTTTTATTTAGCTGACATTTGACATTTTAGAGAAAAGCAGGTTTTTCGTAATCAATGGATTTCTTCGTCATCAAAATGAAAGAAAGATTTGCTAACTTCCTGCCAGACATCTAACATCTGCAAACATCTACTGAATTATGGAGTTTATTTTATTAATAAAATGAATTTGAATATAAAGTATTATAATACTTGCTCCGAACATCCCTGCGACTATCAACTAAGAGTTCCTCTTTCCCATCATATGAAAATGTTTTGATTATAAATAATTTGTTTATAGGCAACAAATTAAAATCGTGTCCAATTTGAATTTGTTAGCTGTGTCCCGTAAATTTCTTGTTTTATTCCAACTATATTATATTCCATGACTATGATATTAGCCAGGCTTATATGCCGTCATACGAGTCCGGCTATAAATGAACCCCAGAAAGAGAGAGAGAGAGAGAGAGGGAGAAACTATAGTATAGGTAGCATGTCCGTTTGATTGTATTTATGGCTGACTTAGAACATGGCCCATAAATATTAGGCCCAATGAAATTTTGGAAAATTAATGCCAATCTGCATAGTGTACCGTAATGTGGACATTATATTCCGCCGCAATTGCAACAATGAATCCGATTTTCCGTCTCTCTTGGATTTGTGTACCTACATACATATATAATTATTATATGTACGTTTGTACTTAGATACATCGACAGTTAGTTAGTTTTGGTTATGCGGCAATAGATTGGATTATACATGGATATACATTATAGATCCTTCCGTTTTCGAGTCCAGGAAAATTAGCCATTTATTTAGTGTGTATCGTTAGGTGTCTGTACATTGTACGGGTATCTATACAGAGTAACCTACCAATAATATTGGAGGGCATCATGATTATGGTTTAAGAGGAGAAGAAGAAGACGTGGAAGAGTGTGGGAAGCAGAATTGTAGATATTCGTACATTATTGGCATAACCAATAATAATCATGTTAGGAGTTATAAATTTGGTAACGTGTGCTTAATTCTGACCAAAATAATAACATGAGTAATTAATTAGCCATATCAATTTGGAAAGGGTTGTTCTGGGCTTTTTCCGCAAACCGAGAACGGCGAGAAACCCGAGAGACTGAAACTGAAACCCATGGCTGGAAGAATTAATCAGGAGGGATTAGTTATAAGTTTGGTTTTTATGGAAGTTTGATCGAGTTGAAAAAAAAATTAAATTTGAATCGAAAACTTTAAAAAACGTAACATGTTTTAATACACAGGGTGTTCTTTTTTTGAATCGCAAAGATCAGAGTTTTGAAAAAAATAGGAATAAAGTTACATGAAGCAAAAGGAATGAATTTTTATATTTTAAAGAACTGAATCATTAAAACTTCAGAATTTACGAGATCAGCTTCGTGCGGAACTAATTCCATGGTGAATCTACTCCCATTATTATCGGTCCCATGAAAAAGCGTTAGGATACGCTCCAGTTTGGTTTGATTTTTGTACTGTTTTGGTTTACAAAGTCTTAATAAGACTAAGTAAGCCATAATATCGTACCGCCCCTGTACAATTTTGTAATTTGTGTTAAGGCACAGAAAACTCCACTTGCTAGAAAGCGAGGTCTATCTATCTAAAACCTCTTGTATCAATAATCAGATGTTTTTATTATTGATACCATATGTTCCCGGGAATTTGAGTAACCACAGCCACCACGATACTCCATTAGGGGGACAACCTCTACTCTTTAGGCTCTAGACCTGTAGGTGCATGAGTTCCTTAAAACTCTAGGATCCACCAGCCCTTTCGAACATGCACCATCAATAACCAATCAAAGAAGAATCTGGCATCTACGATGCAGATCTTAGCCCTTGGTTTAACGGAATCAATATATGTACCGAATTATTTGTTGCCCGCAGAAGCCGCGTGGAGGCGCCAAGTAGGCACTTCCGTCATCTTTGAAGTTCCGTGTCTGCTTAGATTAAAAGAAAAAGACCGGAAAGTCGCCCATCTAAACGAACGTAAACTACGGTGACGTGTGGCAGATGTCCAAAAGGGAATGTCACCTTTAAGCATCCTGACCCAGCTTGTGTTGGTAATATTTCTTCTTCTTAAATCGGTTCAGCCGTTTTTGAGTTATAAATAGTGTAACTAACACGACTTTCTTTTATTTATATAGATTTACTTTAAGGGAATTGAGCTATTCACTTTCTTAGCCTTTTAGCATATTGTTTATGGATTTTTCCAAGTATAACTATAGAAAGTTGGAAGATACGGGTTCGAATATTTAGTGTGAAGTCTTCCACAGAACTTAGACATTCAATTTTGAACAAGAGATTCACGATGTAAACACAGATCCATCAGCTTAGATCACCTGTAAGGATGACTACACATCCCAGGCTCAAAGGATCCATGCAACCATGGAGTGTACGTATTACTTAAAAATAAAAACTGCTCCAAAGTAGATTGCATACAGTTTTGGAATATAACGTCTCCGGAATGGTTCTTTCTTATGCATGTTCATTACAGAGTTGTAAAGACTGAAGTCTTTTCGGTAATGCAGTTAATTGACTAAAAAGACTAATTCCTTAAGTCTTTTAACTTACAAAAAGACTTTAACTGTAATCGGGGCAGTAGCAATCAGTACTAATATTCTGACTGTGCAGTTAACAAAACCAGTTAATTGACTAAAAGTTAATTGACTGCAGTACTTTTTAACTGGTTTAAGTCTTTAAGTCAGCTGAAAGTCTTTAGTATGGCCTCACTTTTGTTTTAGTCAGTAAGTCTTTTAACTGCAGTTAATTAACTGTAAGTCTTTTAACTTTTTTTTAGTCTTTTAACTAAAATAATTCAGACTTGTACTTATAAATGTAATGAAAAGAAAAAAAATTATTTACCAAAAAATTTGTATGATATGTATGCATGTATGTATATTGCGGCAAAATGCTATGACATGGATGTGACTTTTGTACATTATGTGGGATTGGGATTTAGCTTGCGGCTTGTTGAAAATTTATGTGTAGTGTGTGGCATGTGGCATGTGACATGTTGCATATTAAATGTGGCATGTGGCATGACATGTTTTTTTTTAAAGTCATATGTAAAATATATTAAATGCAAATGGATACAGAAACGAAAAACAAATTTCTTTGTCAATTATAAAAATAAAACAATAAAAAAAAAATTGCAAAAAATACAGAACAAAAATTATTTCATAAAAGAAAAACGAATTAAAATATAAGTACTCGTAAATCAAAAATTGTTTAATTCATAGAGGAGTTAACTTTCAGTAGCAACAATTTTTGAAAATTGGTGTCTGAAATTGCTCCTCTCCTAGGAGCATTCAATAACCCTTCAATAGAAAACAGACGTTCAACAGCCGCCGATGATGATACGGGCGTGTTTTATTTTTTGAACGCTTTTTTTATATTAGGATATTTATTCAGATTGTGTAGTGATGTTGATCGTTGGGCAAGATAAAGGTCAAAGTTTTCATTTTGTTCAGCCATGTTGATTGATGGACCACTTTCTAAATCATCTAGAAGTTTTATTAATAAATGTTTGCTATGAAATCAATAATCTAATCCAAACTAAATTTCAAAAAGTTACCTGATACCAAAAAGTCAAAGTAAGAATTATCTGGTGCTGTCGAAGTACTTTGTCTTGTCATAGGTTTCGAAAGAAGGTCATTGGTTTTCGATCGTACCATCGAGCTTACTCTGCAAATTTTTGGTTCTTTAAACTTGGGATTTAAAGATGAAATCCACCTCAGCTTTTCAGAGGGACATAACACGGAGGTAATGATGGCATCATTTACCATTGGTGATAACTCAAAATAGTCTTCGAATCTTGCAACCAGAGATCTTTCTAATTTACTAACAATTTCTATAGGAATGATCCTCAAGGTGTTATTCCATTGTAATCTTCGTAGCTTTGTCCTCATTGTTGCCAAAGTTGGTAACAAAAATCCAAATAGCATGCCTTTCTCATGTTGGAGAAATTCAAGACCTTCGGCAATTGGTTATAGCATTATCGAAAACTCTTCCAAATGTTCAATTTCTACGTCGAAAAATGTTTGGATTCTCAACTTTTGGCACAAGTCATTTAGCTTACTTTTGTGCTTTATTAAGTTACGCACGGAATCGTACAACGAATTCCACCTTGTAATAACTGGGAACTTGAGTTTGGATCCCAATGTAGAAACAATTTCCTCTGAGCTTTTTGGCCTATTAACCTTATGCCAAAGGTTTGAACATTTTTGGAGTTTGGAGTTTTTTGAGAGATCTTAAATACATAAAAAGATGAACTATTGACATTTTGTCCCATAAATTTGAGAACCCATTTCTAAGGATACAAATTGCAATCATCTTGGTGCATCTCCGCATTCATAAGCCGAGAATAACTTTTGTGGAATGGATGTCATGCAAGACTTATTAATATTTTTACCATGATACCAATTTTATCACAAATAATTCACAACAAGGATATCTCATCCACTAAATCTTCTAGCAAACTATTATAACATCCATTAGGGGGACATTTTGTTGCACTTCACTTCACCAAAGCTTCTCAAAAACAAACTAAAAAAAGAAAAATTAAAAATTAAAAACAAAAAACAAAAAATCGCTCCATACACTCGCCTGCTGCTGCTGCTGTGCTATCAAAAATGCTGCAAAGCCATTAAAAATTGTATTTATTACCAACGCCTCCTGTCCAAGGATCTGGGTTTCCACAATATAGTGGAGCGAGAGCAGGAGCGTGAGTGTATAGAATATTTTTGCCAGCTAAATTATATAGGTAAAGGTAAAGGTGTGCAGCACACACTCAAATACATTATCCTTTTAGTTGTGTGGTATATTTTTTTTGTTCCTGTTCCTGTTGGTGTTGTTTTGTTTTTCTAGCATCTATCGTGGCGTTATTTTGCTATCCAACCAAAAAGGATAATTTATATCAAAAGGACTTCTCGTAGGAAGGTAGATATAGGTGCGAGTAGGTATGGAGGAGAGCTCTGTTTCGTACATGTGGAACACAAAGCCTTATTCTCCTCTTTAAAAAAAAATCATCTCCAACCTCCTTCTCCTGTTGGGAAGGACCTTCTCCTACATATATCGCAGCAGGCTCAAAGATTTCAAATATAACAACCTTTCTCCCCAAACCAACGCAATATGTACTCGTATATGCAATGGCCTAGGCTAGGAGTAGGTATAAGGTAGTGTATGCTCGTATATCCTTTTTTTAGGTTTTTTGTCGCCACCTTAATTTCAGAATAATTTACGCGACACAACATCAATTAACTCCTTAAAATACCATCAGGTGAAAAAAATATGTCCTCATAAATATTGCCACTGGTAGGTTTATGTATATAGTTTACCTACATATATACCCACATCTATATATATACCAATGTTTGTATGTACTATATAGTTCCACGCAAATTTTAAATGGAGGTTGAGAGCTTGGTGCTGTTGCTGATGCGGTGAGCTACTAGGATAACCTCATATAAAATCCAGGACAAATGGTCTCACGTTCCAACATCAGTGTTTATTTTATTTTTTATTTGTTATTTCATTCCAGAAAGGTTTCTGAAGGTATATACAAATATACGAGTATAAACCTATACTGTGTTATGTGTCAAGTGGAATTTTGCCGCAAGGACCGTTCCACTTTCTAATGGCGTTAGTGGTTATATGGGTGTCCTTAAGTTATGTTAATACCAAGTGATATTTTAAATGCTGGTTAATTTCTGCAGCGCTGAGAAGGGGAATTGTTTTGATATTGAAGAAAACACAAGTGAAAGAATTCAGATGAGTTTAGTTTTTTGTTTTTTCGGATCACTCAACAATTTTCCAAGACGAATGTTAAAAGTGATTTTTTACCTACTTTCGTGAAGGTACCATTTAGATATCAGCTCTAAGCACGTCCTATCCTTAAGTTTCAATAAGGAAATTAAAGTGAAATGAGATCGGTCTAAATTCGGCTTTGAAAGTCCAAATTTCAATTGTGGCTTATTCACATAGTTCTCGCTTGAGATGCAGACGTTCATGCCTTCGAAATCACTCTTGGAGGTTTTCAAATGCAGCATGAACTGAATAGCACATAAATCCGCCCTGTTAAAATCACATGCATTAGCGTCTATTATTATTCAATTCGGTGTAATAGAAGTGGATAATTCTGGTGATTACCTGGCGTAATCAAAAAAATATTGACCAGTGACACTGACAGCCCAAACTTCACACAAAATTGAGACTTTTTCGGGTTGCATTGAACGCTATTGCATTTCATATAGATCAGTATTGTAACAATTTCGACAGTATAGTGTTTGTTACATTACTAAATATAATTTTTTGATAAGATTCAGTTTCGAACATGTCCAGAGCTGATTTTTAATCCCAGAACTTAAGTCTTATATAGCAAACAAACTGCCACCATTACGGCCATTCGGCTTAAAGCCCCCTTGCAGTGGATTAATAACAACATAGTCTAATCAAATATTGTGAATTCTTTCGGATTTCTACCCAGTAACGTCGACTACATAACCCCTCATCCTCGCTTCGCTATAAACCTCAAAGTGTCTATCCCTTCCAGATCTTCATGGGAGAATCAGTCATTTTGTACAGGATCAGCTATCCATTTCTAGACAGCCGTATACTCAGAAAAACTAAATTTATGTCTTTCTAAACATTGTAGTGTATTCCAGGCAGAACTTCTAGCCGTTATGGAAGTCCTCGCATGGCTCAAAGAAACCGTGATATCATCTACTGATAGACGCATCTTCTCTCAAGTCAAGACAGTCAAGCTACCATAAATTCCTTAGAATCTGGCTCCTCTAATTCAGTCATAGTCCAACATTGTCGATCATCTCTAGTGGAGATGGCTGAACAATTCGACATTCACCTTATCTGGGAGCCGAGTCACAGAGACATTCGAGGAAGTTGCAAGGCTGACGAACTTGCAAAAAATGGAGCAACTCTACCTCTTTTAGATAACAAATCTAATATCGCTAAGCCAGTAGCTTCGTGTAAACTTATGCTAAAGCAAGAAACCATAAAGAAGACGAACCACGGATGGTCAGATACGTCCATTTGTTTGGCTACAAAATTAATTTGGCCAAAGCTTGATGCCAAAAGCACAAAACAACTCATCTTGATTGGCAGACTGCATATTAGCTCTATCTTAGGTGTCCTTACTGGACACTGCTTGCAGGCATGGTCTACGACTTGGTGCTCCAGCAATCGATTTCTATAGAAGCTGTATGGATGAGGAAGACGAGGAGTCAATTCCTCATGTTCTTCCAATTTCAAAATTGAAATTTTTATGTCTGCAGAACCTAAACATCTCACGACACATGCTGTCAAATGTTCTTAGTTTGTAGAATGTGGAATTATTTTAAGAATAGTACGAGATGAGACTTAAGCTTCCAATCCACGAGCACGTTGCGTTGCTTCCAATCATGCAGATCAAGCTTTCGGTCATCCGTGATAGATTTGTCTTTAAACTGAAAATTTTGCCTGCTGTTCATCTCTAACCCAGAGCCAAGAGCCTGCGATTCCAAAATAATTTTGGCTATGAGTATTGTTGTCTATTTTTCAATGTTGCAAAATATTTCAAATCACAGCAAAGTCTTCAAATGAACAAATGAAATCTAAAATGATTGCAATTAATTAAATGCAGTCAAAAATTTACAAATTTATCTTTTTCAATGTCAAATGACTTCTGATTGAATTGAAGTGTTCCCAAATTGTTGCATTTTCTTTTTGTCAATTAGAGTTAACAGTCTACTTTTTTTTAATAATCCTTTTTACCTTCTAGTCGAACTTGAATCTCCATTTGTTACAAAATTTTCTTAACTTATCCGCCACCGCACCGTAAATTGAAGAACCAAATTCTTAACTTAACGATAGTCATACTTAAATTTTATCACCATACTGATAAAATGAATTAGAGGAAGGAGACTAAGTTCTCTAAGAATAATCACCATTAGACGGTTTGCATACCTCTACCTAGACTCAAAAATTGAACGATATACGATTAAACTATGTAGGAACCTATAGACTTATTCAAAAAGACGACTCGAATGCGACACCATATCAAAAGAGAACTCGAGAACAAACTGCCAGCAATTGGTTAGGTACCCAGTACCAACCTAATCTTATAAAAATATATTTCCTCGGCTATCTTATGTGTCTAATCTTATGGCCATTTTATTTTTGTGTAACTCACCTGCTGTCTTGCGTCTGCATCTGGATTTGGTCTGAAGTCTAAAGTCTCAGTCGGGAATAGACTTGGTCTACTTTTTGGATAGAGTAAAAGTCATTTGCGTGTGTTTTTTTGTTTTTGGTTTTTTTTGTGGACAAATAGGAACGAGAAAATCCTATAGACTGTCGTAAATTTTATAGCAACCACTTTTTTGTTGAATTAGTATTAAATGTAAAAAAAATGTGAAGTTTCTGTTTTATGTTTGCCAACAATAGTTTTTGCCCAATTTTCACTAAGAGACGAAGAGGACGACAACGACGGCAACGGCGGCGGGCGGTGGTGGTAGCGAGATAGGCAACCGGACAAACAATCCATTCAAATAAGGACACTATCAAGAATTTATTATATTTACGACTTACCGAAAGTAATTAAAGGGATTAAGTAGGAATGAACCGAAATGCGAAAAAGAAAAAATGATGCAAACATTTTCGGTTGTAAGGCAATTAGAGGCAAACAGATTGCAGACAGTTGAGCGAGCTAAAGTATCTACATATAAACTTAACTTGCGTCTCATTTTTTCTGGGGGGAGATTTTAATTTGATTTTATGCGAAATTTTGTAAGGACTCAAGTTAAGTGAGAATTAATTTGGCTGTTACAAAACAATCCCGTAGTGTCAATGTTGGATTGATTTTGTTTTGGAATAAGATTGATCACTTTGTTTTCTTCGAAGTAAGTTTCGTCTGGCCGTAAAACAATTTACAATAAGTTTGTAGAAATGTGGTATACTTTGATTGCGTCCCTTGATTGAAAAACTTCAAAGAAAATGGATAAGAAAGGAACAAAATAGCTCAAATACCAACTTATTAAAGTGGCCACTAAAAGAAGGGACATATCATTTAAAGACATTTAAGTTGCAAATAAGGTTGATGTTACAAAATTCCGTATTTATCTTAAGGTTTATGGAAATACGGGAATTTCTTAGTTAACGAAATAGAATTCTTAAGTAGTGTTAAACTTGACTACCTTTCTGTTAGCGAATTTATTTTCCAAAAAATTATTATAGAGTTAAAAAGTTTGAATTGGTTGAACTCTTTTGAAAGAAAGGCATATGGCAGAAATGGCATGCAAAAGATGTCTTATTAACTCTATCACTTGGGAGCTTGGGCCTGATGGTCTTCCTGCCATATTAAAAAAAACGTGCTCCGCATCTGTATCTTCCCCCCTGCACGATTATTTAATCATTCTATAACTCATGTGGAATTTTCACATATGTATGGAAAACCTCCAGTTCAGAAAAAAGGTCCCAAAGGTGATATCAAAAGCTATTGCCCAATTACCAGTATGTCTCATATTATAAAAATATTTGAAAGTATTCTGTGCGATATTTTAAGTTTTCATTGCAAATCTCTAATTTCTCCTAGACAAAATGGATTTCATAAATGTAAGTCTACGACCACAAATCTTGTGGAATTTACGTATACTTCGCATGCTCTCGGCCTTAGAAAAGGGAAACAAAGTTAACGTTATCTCCACTGATTTTAGAAAGGCTTCTGACAAAATATCCCACGAACTTATGCTCTTTGAGCTGTCCAGTTTGGGCTTCGAACCAGTTTTATTGAGATGGATTTATTCTTACTTAGAAAGTCACGTCAAGGTAACCACTTTGGTTATCTACTTTTCATCCAAACCTCCCCACCATCAATGATATGGAAATGGATATTAAATTTTCACATATCTCGCTCTATGCTGGCGCTGATGACACCAAGTTTTTTAAAACCATTACGTCGATGCATCATGATTCCCCCCTTATTCAATTTGACCTTGATAGTTTCTCAGTCTGGTGTCACAAGAACTGTGAAGAGAAGAGTGTCCAAACTTCACCTAGTCAATATTTGCTGCAGCTTCAAATCCAGATGTAAAGAAAACTCAACACTAAGGATTACCGTACCCCTTATAACTTATATATAAACCTAAACCTTTTTGATTTTAATTTAAGCACTTCCTGCTTTAAAAACCGTCAGAAAAACTATTCTTGAAACCGACCTCATCCTTAGAAACATACATGCATATGCAAGTTACTTAGTTTGTAAGCTAATATGACATACCACATGATTATTTGTCTGTCAATAAGTGGCTGTTGGGATCAAAATAAGTTGAATTAAAGTCTTTGACAGTTCTTAACGTAAACAGGCTAGGCAAAGTTTAACGGAAAATTGTTTTACATTTAATTCAAATATTTGAAGTTGACCGAAAGTTTGTAATACGGAATCATTGCCTATTTTTAGGTGTACAATTTCGAATCCCATTCCACTTTGTTTCATTTTGTTGAGACAAACTTCTATCAGCTTCCGCTTTAATTTTGTCTTCCTTCAACAAAAGTGTACATTTTTAAAAATAGAATAATTTAATTTACTAAACTAAAAGTATGGGGATTACTTGCATTATCTTTTTTTTTTAATATCATTTACCCCATTTTTTAACTGAGACCAAACAATATTTTACTAAATTATCTAAAGCAAATTACATATATGAAAAATAAAACAAAAGCTAAAAAACTATTTTCAAATTTAAATTTACCTTTACTCTTTTCAAATCGCACAGAAAACAGAAAAAAAAAACTATTACCAATGCCAACACTGCGACGAACGTGATGCGACATGATTCACGGAAACCAACGGTTCTCGGTATTGCAAGAATAGAGAATCGAAATCGATTGGAATTTAAATTCGAGAAAAAGAACACTTTTCGAGGGAAATTCGACACGTTTCTTTCGGAAAAATGATCTACACTTATTTAATTATGATTATTTCACAAATTTTCGACCGAATATTGATTATTTTATGCGAAATTAATTATTTTATATTAGCCGATCGCGGAGACAACCGTCACGTAGATGCTGAAGAAACAATTATAACTTACAATCTTACAAAATGGGAACTAACCATAACTAACCAACAAATAGTTGAGCTTTGGTCGAAAAGAAATTCCAAAGTTGATGAATTGTGCATTAGTATGTGAAATTCCTTACTTTATACATGATGCACTCTCTTTTGTTGATAGAAGTTGGAATTGTATTTGTGATGATATTGGCACACTGATATAAACGTGAAGTGATTGATGTTTTGGTGGGAAATTTCAATTTGACATTTGTATTCATGATCAAACACTTCTTTGAACTGACCATGACAGGGTGACATGAGTCGTAAAATATTTTTATATTTGAAACAATAACAATTGTGGCTAAAAAAAAAGAATAAATTGATGATATTTTAATAACGAAATACATTTGCTATTAAAAAAAAGTATTTATTTAGCTAATAAAAATATGATTATTGTTATGGAATATAAGTAAATGTGAAGAGACCTATAAAATAATAATAATTGAATGAAATTTTATAATTGTTTTGGCTTTTCATCCAATTGCATTTAATTGGAGTTAAAGTGAAGGTTCATACATATTATGTGCAAAAAAATGAATGTTAAGAAAAGCTTAAAACCCTCTGCAAAAAATGTTAGTACTTGAAATACGAGTATAAACAAGTTGGCTTTAGAAGGATGATAACTTTTTTGTGATCATTTGTACGTTGTACCTTTCTTTTTAACTTTAAAACGGCCTTTTCTATTTTAGTTGTAAAATTAAAAGCCTATGAGAAAGAGCTTAATAACCTGCTGAAATTTCCAAGTAAAGAATCCGATTGAATGCTGTCTTAAAGTAATGGTGCTTTTTAAAATGCAGTACCAAAAAATTCGCATTCAAAATTTAACAAAAGTAAAAAAACTTTGTGCAGTTTTGCAATAGCCATATTATTGTTTTTGGCGTTCATTAAAAATTGAATGCACATTGCAAACAAAAGTTGTAAATATACAAACTCACTTCTTTACATTTTAGTTAAGAATAAAATTTGAGTTTGAAAACAAAAAAAAACAACAGCTGTTCTACATGGGGTGACTTCGAAGAATGTGGAATTATGTAAATTGTTGGGTCGAGTTCTAAAACGCATGAAAATGCTAGTTGAGTTGAAGTTTGCATGGAAATGCACACAGAGCTAGTTTAGAATTTGTCTTCCTTATATTTGCATTAAAACTTTCAAAATATAGTGATTTTGCTATTAGATTTACCGCCAATAGCTTAAAGTTGACCACCTTAGAAACTCCCTGTTCAATTTAATTGGCTTATATGGAAAATCGAAAACTATATGGAACTAAGTTTTCGGCAACTTTAAAGACCAGTTGAATAATCGTGGTTCACTATTTTCTTTGAATTATCATCCAATTTATTATAAAGACCATTTATTTGAATAGTAAACATTCTTTTATTCGTTTTATTCAATAAATAAACATGAAATTAAAAAGAAATACTAAATACAAATTTCGAGAAGTTACTTTAAGTTGCCTGCAGAGTCATAATTACCAACTTATTCTACTCAATATTATATTCATATTACTTTGGGTGTTTTCATAAATGCATGCTTTGTTTACATGCGATCAATTGCGATCGTATTAAAGTCAAAGAAAATATGTTTGCATGTCAGTTTTTATAGTTTCACATCTGCGCTACAAATATTTGAGTTTTGCTTTTACGAAAATCGGACATTTAACAATTCCATTTATAAAAGGTATACATTCGTCAGACTTTCGCAACCATGCATTAATAGAAGCACCCTTTGTCAGCTTTGTAATGAGAAAAAGCATATTTCAATCATTTTTCTATATAATGTTATGGTTAAATTCACTAATCCTATAGAAAATTATTTCATATATTGATCCTATGAGTCTTACCAATTTTGTAAAGAATTGATTTTAGTAAGTTTAATTCGAAATAATTTTGTTTTGATAATTTAAACCCAAAAAAATGTTTGGTTTGAAATTTGTGGAACGCTTGTACTTTGCAATGCAGGCGAAGTGTAAAAGAAATTTATATTTATCACCGAACACACCCTCATGTTTACCAACATTAATATATTTCTTGCACTTCTTGACTGCCTCCTACATTTAACTAGACGAAACTCTTTTTTCATTAAAACACTTTTGCAGAATACTAGCTGATTTTTGTTCATTAATGAGTTGTTGTTGTTTTCCATGTAAAATTTTTACTAACTGGTATTTTCAATTACCAATAAAACGTGGCTATTCTTAACTGGGGGACACTTTTAATTTGTGGCTCAGTTTGATTGATACGCCTGATACCGTGTATGAAATTCTTAGATTCACCACAACCTTCTACTTCTATTCTGTAATAATTTTGATATTTTATACATATGTATGTAATTATTCATAAATATTTCAACAAGAACTATTGACGAATAGTTTTGATTTGTGATTTTACCTTATTTTTAATTGAATAAAATAAAAGGAATAAATATTCTAGTACATAGATCACCCTGTCAACTCAGAGTCAACACATCACAATAGAACTAAGATCCCCCACCTACAAATAAATCTTTTCTGCTTTCCTCATGTCACATTTCAGCCAACCAACAAATACCACCCCAACTCCTATCAACAACCGAGAGTGCATCTTGTATAGATTTGGGGAAATTCATGCCTATCACACACACTCATGTAAAGTCCATCATTATTTGGGATTTTTTTGACTGGAAGGGGAAGCTTAGCTTTTAGTATAACATTTCTGCAAGTAGTTCGAATTCGAACAGTTTCATGTTTCATCATTTGCTTTGTCAACTATCGGTTGTCTCCGCGATCGTGAAATAGTAAATATTTAATTTCACATAAAATAATCATTATTCGGTCGGAAATTTATGAAATAAGTGTTTATTTATTTGTGTAGATCATTTTTCTCAAAAAAAGTTAGAAGTTTTTTATCGGAAAAGTGATTTTTTCTCAAATTGAAATTCCATTCGATTCAGTTTTGTTTTCCTCTTCATCGTTCATCGCGTCGTGTGCGTCGCGTCGGTTGCAGAGTTTCGTGTACCATCGCGTTCGTTCGTCATAGCGGAGTTTGTCGTTCGTGGTCGTTGTGAAATAAATCGTTAAATTCAAATTTCAAATTTAAAGAGCTTTAATAATCACCACATTTCACTGAAGTAAATGGACTCATTTTTACTTAGCTGAAGTGCTTAAAAGTGTCTGTCGATTGAATGAAGAAGATAAAATAATAAATCGATATCATCTAGTTAGAAATATGGTAAGTGATTAATTTGTTGTTGAAAAATATAATTAAAATACATACGTATAAAAATTAACAGGCTTTATGTTTGATCCTTTTTCTAATTTGAATGTTTTTATTGATTTGATAATTCCACTTTAAAAATGCAGTTGAATAAAAATTTAAGAAGAAAATTGTTCACTAAAAGTGATCGAATTTTTCACTTCACTTGGAATTAATTTATGTATTCATATCTGAAGTATAAAATCTTTCTTTAAAGAACACTTTTGACATTCCGATTTTGTTAATTTAGTATTCTTTCTATGATGATTCTCAACTCAAATTTAGAAGTTCTTTATTTTCTTTAAATGAAAAGAAGTGCAGAAGATGAAAACTATCGTTAAGTTCATAAATGTAAAAATGCAAGATTTGCTGAAATCTCTTTTTAAGAAAACATTATTTAAAAGAGCAGTCAAATCATCACTGCTGTGATTTTAGTTTTATTGCCACTTTACAGAAAAATGATATCTTCTCAAATTTACGTTCTTTTTTTAATTTAAGAAGTTGCATTTTCTTCTTCCTTGACTTCGATGTACGATCGCGGTATCAAGGAATTAATCCATCATATGTCAGTCTGTATTTACTTACTTAATTACACCGCAATATGTTCTGCATATGGCTAAAAAGTGAATGAAAAACGTCAAATTAATTCTGTAACAAAAGAAGCTGTCAAAATGAAAACAGAAGCAACCAAAAACACCCAAAGCAAATTTTTCTTTTTCCATTTCCAAGCGTATTTTTAACCATCAAAAAATTAAAAACGTATTTTGTGAATTAACTCTTTCAGATGTTTTGAAATGAAAAACGTCAAAAAACCATTAATTTTGAAAACAATATCGCCAACTCAAAAATTATGTTCCGCAATAAAATATATTGACCCAGGTTCCACAGATGTATCTGAGTGCGGATCGTGTTTTCCAGAGCCAAACAACAAAATCCTCAGCTTTTGTCCGCTTGTTGGTGTACGAGTATGAAGTTGAATTTTTTTTTGTTGTTGTTGTTGTTTGTTTTCTCTCATTGTGTCCGGTGCTGGCACCTAATACTTTATCACTTAAGACCCGCCACCACAACCAACGAGCCTTGTTATACGCCCGTGGGAGTCGCTCTATCGTTGTTATGTTATCCCACGAATCGTTTTCAATTTCGCGCTAACATGTGACCGATATGTCGTTGAAATTAACTGCCACCATCTCTAAGTCTAAATCTCTCTCTTATTCGCATATCTAACCCGTGCGCGCGGAAAGCGGGCCAACGAACGAACGGATTGGTGGCCAAAGGACATCAGGCTAAGGCTTGGCAATGGCAATGGCAAGGCAACTGGACTAGGATCATCATCAACAGCAATACAGCAGTAGTAGGAGAGCGGCATCATCGTCATCATACTCGTAGAAGTTGATTTTTGTTTGTGCCACGATTCTCATCCTGGATCGGTTAAATGAAAACATTCAGCACACGCGGTGTCATCTTATTTATCTGTTCGACGAGAGCTAACGGTTTATACACGCCACGATGACAATATTACCCCCGGAACATCAGTGGCCAAATGTAAGTATACAATTCCCAGGCTGACAGAGGACGACAAGGACTACACGCCAATACCAACGACAACGACGACGATGGAGACGACCGACGACGACGATGAGATACATTCTCGACGAGCATAAAAGTGGTAAGTTGTTAAGGACATTTGCTTTTCTGACCAAAAGCTATATAGCCCAACGAGAGATATCAAGGCTCCTCTGCCTGACAGAAAAATCTGTTGCGACGAAGTAATTCAGAGAAAGCTTGAAGATAAAAATAAAAAGCACAACAACGACTACAAAAACAAAAAAAAACTCAAACTCAAACTCAAACCCTGCAAACGCAGATATATTTCTCAGATATAACCTAACCTACAAAACACAACAAAAGCGGATTTGGAGAGTTTTGTTTTTATCATTTTTGTTTTTGTTTTTGTTTTTGTTGCGAGTGGAGTTTGGTTGGGATGTTTTATGTTTTTTGTTTTGTTTTGTGGAAAAGAATGACTACCAACGACATAGTGGTGTTAAATGTGATAGAAGCGCAAGAAATAAAATATGAAAATGGCTGCAGCAGATGGTGACAACGGTTTTCAGTGAAGCACAAATACCAGAGATGGTTTGAGGGATTTCGGATTTGTATGACAAAACAAAATGAAGATAAGAAAGAAAAAAAAATGGCATTAAAAAAAGATTGACTGACCACAAGCGAGGTGGTTTGTTGGAGGATTTTTGTTGATTATCCTCTGAAAATCTGTATTGTTTCATATTCGTGAGATACATGGAAGAATCTGGCACCTGAGGGGAATAATTTCTCAATAAAAGATGGATGGATTTTAGAGAGTTAAATAAATAGGAAATATTTTTGTTAAATTTATCTGTTGGTCAACTTAAACGATTTTTAGAAATATCTACCAAAAGAAAATTATTGTTCAATGTTGTAAAATATTTTTTAGAAATATCTACCAAAAGAAAATTATTGTTCAATGTTGTAAAATATTTGGTGCACCTAACTTTTGAAAGTGGCGTTTTACGTCAGTCATATTTTCACTTCTGATGACAATCAAAAAATCCTCAACATGGCCGGCAAGATCGCCCAAATACAGCATCACATGATTCTTTCTTTGGGATTACTTCCATGTTAATATAAATGACAGCTTTCACAAGTAAACGAACAGATCTAAAATAACAAAGTTCTTTAGATGAAAAGTTGACAGCAAATACTTTTATATGATCAAAATAATTTCAAAATTCAAGTTAAGTCTTGTATTAGAGCTTTTTCTTGACATGCATAACAGTTTCAGCTTTATTTGAATTATGTTTCCATACGTTTGATGTTATGTTAAATCTACACAACTGACACATTGGAAGTTTTCTGACAGTTGAGTAAAGAAAAATTCCTCTTTCCATTCTCTTTCCTGGGTTTTTGTCCATAATAACTGACGCTGTCTTTTATTCGTCTTCGTAAAGTTATGAAGTTTGGAATTGATAGCTGTCAAACTTAAGTTGCATCCAACTTATAATTCATTCATTTTTGACATTGCCGACAAAATATACTAGTAAAATATTGAAAAAGTTGGAAAGTCTATAGCTGCCGAAATGTGTCATTCGTCTTAGTAAAGTTGTGATGTTTGGACTTGATAGCTGTCAAACTTAAGTTGCATCCAACTTATAATTAATTCATTTTGACTTTTGCCATTTTTTTTGACAGTGGTTAAGGTTTTTATAACATTACCGACATACTATACTAGTAAAATAAGTTGGAAAGTCCATAGCTGCCGCAATCTGTCATTAGTCTTCGTAAATTGAGAAGTTTTGACTTGACAGCTGTCAAAGTTTAGTTGCATCCTACTTATAATTCATTCATTGTTGACATTGCCGACAAAATATACTAGTAAAATATTGAAAAAGTTGGAAAGTCTATAGCTGCCGAAATGTTTCATTCATCTTCGTAAAGTTGTGATGTTTGGACTTAATAGCTGTCAAACTTTAGTTGCATCCAACTTATAATGAATTCATTTTGACTTTTGCCATTTTCTTTGAAAGTGGTTAACGCTTTTTTTAACATTGCCGACAAACTATACTTGTAAAATAAGTTGGAAGGTCCATAGCTGTCATTCGTCTTCGTAAGGTTGTGAAGTTTTGACTTGACAGCTGTCAAAGTTTAGTTGCATCTTATAATTTATTCATTTAGATTTTTGGCATTTTTACCTATTTACGAGTAAATAAGTGAATAAGTTCGAAGCGGCTAGGGTCTCGCGTAAAAAGTTAAGATAGCTTTCGATGACTTTGTATATTTATGCTAATTGAATTATGTGGTTGAATAAGATTTCCAACTTACTTTAAATCGAATAGGATAGTTCTTTATTAATCACTTCAATTCTAACTTCAATCTTCAATTTCTGGTTGAAAAAAAATCCCCTCCCTGGCCATTGAGCAATAATTATAAATTTCATGTCTGCTCTGGGTAAAGAAAATTATCTATTATTTTCCTTATTTCGGCAATCTTTTGGCAAGGGACAAACATTCCCGTTTATACCTTCTCATACCTTTACCTACATTACATAGATACACTTATCCGAAAGTGTTAAATTCAAGACGACACCCAAAGTGTAAACCACCAAACATCGAAAATCCCGATACGAAGTCATAAAAAGGACATCCGCTTTAGCTAGATAGAATATTTATTAATCCCTTTCCTCAAACGGTTATGGTGTATAGGTAGATACAGCAGCCTCAAGGCTATGAAAACAGACATATACCTTAGCTTATATAATGGAGTTACTCGTTCCGACTTATAAGATGTCTCCAAAGTTATCTGAAAATATTTCCCTTTCCTCATTATTATCATCGTTAAATCACACACAAGGTTCTACATCTATATCTATTGCCCACGTAGATATAAGGACGCCAACTACACGACGACGAGGACGGACGACCTTTCTCTTTCATAATCCTTTATCCGGATAGTGGATGCTGGATGAACAAACTTTTCTGAGATGTGGTTGTCCCTTGCATCAAAATGTTCGGTTAAAAGAAAATTATCGACGATGACATGTGAGAGGATATTTAAGCATAGCATAGCTCCCTCTGGTGGGTGGTACAAAGCAACCAACCAACGAACGAACGACCGACCGACGACGACGCAACGTCCACACACGATGTACCCCCGAATTCATTCCACAAAAAATAGAAGCCCATAAAACAGAGGCACTGGTGCTGTATTCCCAAAAACTTGGACCCTGAAATCAGAAGAAACATGAACTCAAAAGTGGCAAACAAAGGAAATCCTTTTTCTATATACACACATACAAGTATTTATTTATGTATGTATGTGTGTATCGAGTCGAAGTATGTATGGCATTCTACCACATACTAGACATTGGAGCCTTTGCTAAACACATACTCGTATCTCGGCCAACTTTCACACATTTCAAAAAATAAGAAGGAGCAGGATGTTATGGACTTTGGTGAGATGGTATCTCTTTGGTGTGTGCCATTAGTATAAACTTCATTTATTTGTGCACCGGCATTTGACTTCTTGGATTCTATTCCAAGGATAATACTTTAAAGCACCTATAGATACTCAACTCATCCAAACCGGAGCCAATCGAATGTGTAACTGAAAACAAATGAAAATTATTATCATCAAAAGCAGGCTCAGGAACACCTTTCGCTATAGGAGAATTTCTGCAAGAAGTGTATATGTAAAATCTGTAGTATAGAATCTGAGTCCATCAAAATGCGTTCAAAATCTATATACAAAATTTTTGACAAGCTCAACATTGTTGAAGTTGAACATTCTTGTTACAAGGTTTGCTATACTGACCTTTAGTTCCTTAAATTTATCTGGACTTTATGAGTGTCAAGTCGATTGATCTTTACAATCCATTTCGGGGTCCTATAACAATCACCTATCTGGTTGGTATAAACCTGAATCTTGTTAAAACAATGAGAGCAACGATTAATCGAAACATTGGAAATAAACGATAGAGTTGCTTTCAAATTTTCTTACAGAGGATTTTGAAGAACAACAAAGCCACTAAGTGGTCCAGAACCAGATGAACTGTTCAAATACCAAGGAAATATTTTGGTTATACTTATGGTATGAAGTCGTAACCCCGTTGAGTGCAAGAATCCCCCCCCCCCCAACACACTGGCGAGCTAAGTCGAGCTTGTAGAAGCATGCCAACCTTTCTGCTGCCAGGATCAGCCTCTAAGGCCTGTAGCTAGGGATTGTAATGGTGGTAAGTGAAGGAGAGCGTCACCAACTTATGTAGTTTCGTTACAACTTTGCATCAAAGAGAAGCCTGGCCTGACCAATGACAAATTTAATCTGAAAAAAACAAGATTCAGGTTAGAAATGACTGCGAAACTTTGACGGAACTGACGAAAATGTCCGATTGTTCCGTTCGGGCACTTGACTGAATTTGTAGAAAAAATTCTATAGGAACATTTCTTCTCTTTTATAAAGATGAAGAACTTCTTCAATTCAACTAATCGACTTGGCGAAATTCAACTGCCATTTGAGTTAAAATAAACTGTGGTCTTCATACACAAAACTAAGGTACATAAACTTCAGCCTTCCAAAAGTCAAAGATGAAGTTTTGCAATTGCAATAAATGAAAAATCATTTCCAGTATATGACTATCTCCACCTCCCCTATAGATATACTCGTTCCTAGATATCTTCTCTCGATTTCTAAGGTTGCTTTTTCTTTCTACATACTCAAACACACACAAGATTCTCATTCTTTTGTCCAAACATTCATTGCCTATATAGAATGAATGCTTGATTTTTATTTTTTATTTTTTTGAAATCTACATTTCGACTTGTCTTCGTTTGAATTCGGGTTGAGTCTTTCTCTCTATCAAAAGAATTCCGTCCTCTTGGTTCTTTTACCAGAATGTGTGTTTCTGCTCATTCTCAGGTTGGAATTCCTGAAAATGTATGCGCTCCAGTAGAAGCACTAACTTTTCTCATCACTACATTTTCTGTGTCTGGATAATCGAATAATTTGCGCAATCGGAATTATTTCTTTTTTTTTGGTTGCTTGCTTTGAAGATCCTTCATTTCCTTGTTTGGGTTATTGCAAGAAGGAGTCTCAAATACTGGGCAGGATTTTGACAGTTTCAAAAGGGCCAACAGTTTGTAATTCGAGGACCTGAAATTTTTAAAAGAAAATACATTATTTACCTACCTCTGAAACCGCTAATCTATGTTAGAAATTTAGACTTTGAGGGTAGAATTTACACTTCTTCAGAAAAGCTCGATTTTGACGTTTGAACTGTCACACTCTTCCAAATTCTGATTAAATTAGGGGGCTCTAATGAAAACACACCGGAGGCCTAATATTGAAGCTTTTAGAAAGACAAACAATAAGAACTTTAAGAACATGAAACTTTAAACCGAAATATCCCTGAAACAGTCAATTTAAGTTTGAAATTTAGACTCTTTAATCTAAGGGAGAGTTTACACTTATAAAAACTGGGTTTGGAAGGGCCCTTATGAAAATTCGGAGTGCGCTTAAAGTCGAAATTTTCTGCAAAACTAAAAACTACAAAAAATATTTGAAAAAACTCGATTTTGACGTTTCAGTTTCAACTGTCAAATTCAACCTCATTATTAAATTAAGAGGCCCTTAGAAACTACTTAATGGGCCTAAAGCCTTTGCTCATTTTGTCAATAAGTCAATTCCGACCTTGTGTTAATTTTTTGAGGATTTAACATTCAAATAACTGTTTGGGTAAAGAGTTGTAGAGAATCGTTGAGAAAATATTAGATTTATATTTCGTTTTGTAGAAAATGAATATGAAAATGAAAATTTTGAATCAAAGAATGAGAATCGGGAAGGCAATGATGGTCAAAAGTCATATCAACAACACTAAATTATTATTTATCTCAAAAGGTTGCAAAAGGGATATAAACCTTCAAACACACACACACACATATGAGCATATACAAATACATTCATACGAGTATACGACGGACGTTATAGGTTTCCAAAGTTAAAGGAAGAGATTTCGTATAAAGTAGAGTATGTGTGAAATATTTGTCCTGGTTTTTGGGGAAAATTTTCACTTTGTACTTTTTAATCTCAATGAGGATATGCTCTGCATGAATGAACTTGGACAGGAAGAGGAGTAGGTAGGTACACACAGGACTTCTTTAACTTATACCTTTATAATTTATACACAACACACGTGTGTGAAGTGTAGAGTTGAAGGGGGGTGTAGGGGTGTAGGATGAATTTAATTTTTCATTTTCTAGTGCGAAGGAAAGAATTATTATTTGTGTTTTCAAACGATTAGGCTAAGTTTTTGGTTTGTTCAAAGGATATAATATTTTATTAGTTAGATAGGTTTATATACAAATTTAAAAAAAAATATGAGTACGATAGAAATGAATTGGAATTGTTCAACTAAAGTTCAAAAGGCATGAATCCTTGAAATATAAAGAGGATCCATAAAAGTTGCATTTTCCATAGACTTAGAAGGTGATTTCTTAGCTGGATTTGTTTCAGAAGCTGGTGCCACTGCCCGAATAACCTTTACAAGTTTGACAGATTCTTTTTGGCTCTTTAGGGCCTTAACAATCTTTTCTTCCTTCAATCGAACAAACTCACATGGGCGAGTTGGTCGGATGCCCTTTAGTTTCTTCTTGTACTGACCACACTTCATCGACACGTCTCCTCATAGTCCACCGCTGAACCATATTATTATGGTGACTTCATTAATACAAAATTGGAAAGTTGAAATTAATAAATTCCGTCTAAAAACATGAAAACTTAGAAGATTTAACCTCCAAGTGCCCAGTCTTCTCTACTTCTATTGAAAGGACTCAAAAACTGGATGGAAATTGAGTTTTTTAATTAAAACCTTTTTTGTTTTAGAATGTCGGTCGTATTTGAAACATTTTTTTTTTTCGACAAATTAGTGTCGTACATTTCAGACAACAAAATGTTCACGTTTTTAGTTCGAACATTTATAAAATGATAAATCAACTCTTTAACAATAAAAAAAGATCAAATGTTTGAATTGACATTCAGAAAAAAGGATGTCATATTTTTGACAGTAAAAAAAATCAAATATTCACCAACCTTTCTGTCTGTGTATAGTGATTCAACTGTATTCAATTTGATTGAACAATTTTTACTAAGAATTATTAAATTAAGAGTTACCAAAGTGATTCATTTGCCAGAATACTCGTAATTTCGATACCTTGAATGTATTCTGAAAAAAGAACACAAAAGAAATTTTTGAAGAATGTTTGCAAGCGGGTGGCGGGTAACTCTATTCGTATTGCTAAAGAAACGTCATATTTTTTTTTAGAAAATTACTTTTTTGATAACATTTTGAATTTAACTGTCAATACTAGATTTTTTTAAAAACATAACATTGACAAAAAGTGTGTCTTTCGATATGTTTGATGTCTTAATCACTTTGAATAATATATTGGCCACGACAGGCTATCCTCCTTAAGTACCATACAAGCCCTATTAAAACTTATTTTTATTAATTTTCTAGAATTTAGTAAATAATAAATTACTAATTTATGGTATGTATACTGTTTCTAAAAGACATCATATAAATTAGATGGATGCGTTTCTCGTACAAAAAACCTTTAGCCTTCCCACTGTTCTTGAAATTTTCTATACCTTTTCTTCTGAACAATAGAACTTAAAAATTTTGTAAAAATATTTTTTTTAAATAAAAAATTGAAGACCATAAATTTGAGCTAAAAAACTTTTCAAACAAAGCTCTCGACAATTTATGTCTCTCAAAAGTACAGCTCCATTTCAAAGGGTTGACATTGTCCTTGCACCATAGAAACCATAGAACATATACCCAACCCATACTCATACCGCATACCAATCCACTGGATTGGCCAAACTAATAATTTAACTTATTCACATTTAATTCTTTATACACCTCGTACCATCGTAGCATGCCAGTTAAGAAAAATGTCCTGCACATTTTCCCTTCTTCGTTGGCGTTGGTTGTCTGTTGTGTAGTATAGCTCTGCTCCTGGTTTTGGCTCTGTTGCGGTATTGTTTCATGTGTCTCCCAAGGACTCTTTCAGCATTATAGTGGCAGCAGTGGGAGCAGCAATCCAACACAAAATACACTGAGATTATTAAAAGTCCTTCATATAGTTCCAGTTTATTGAAATATTCATAAATTATTATTATATGGACAGAAGGTTAACTATTCATGCAAATTATGGAATCAAGCAAGCCTTTTTTAACACACAGTTTTTATCTACAAAAATTTAGTTTAGCATATTGAAAGAAAATGGTTAACATTTTCACGTCTCTTACCATCACCAGTGGAAAACCCGTACACTTTCCAAATTATACAAAGTCGGACATAAAACCCAGTTGGACTCAAATTTTCAAGAAACATCTGGATTCAACTCTCGATAAAGAACAAGCGAGTTTTCTATTAGGTTATTTCTACATTGATCATATCAACAACATAAGGATCTTAGTCGAAAAAACACGTACTTCGAAGCTTCGAACCTCTCTTTATCTTCCACTTATTCCACTACGCTTTTGATAGTCTGAATCGAGATTTTATTTGGTAAACATTGAACAAGAAGCTCATAGCCATTTCCTACGTGTGCTCAACTTTCCTAGTCCTGCTTCAAATCAATGGTCGAGTTCCACAGGGGTGTTTACTAGAGATAGATAGATAGATAAATTCTTTATTTCATCATCAAGTTTTACAATATTGTTATCTTAAGAATAAGGACATGGCAATCCTGCCGTCTGCCTGAAATGACATTTCATATGAAATAAAATAAAATAAAATAAAATAAAGTGTAAAGTATATATTTACAATAAATGATTTAAGTAAAAAAAGAAAAAAAAAAATATAACAAAACCAATTTTAAATGAATTGAAACATACCAATTTTAGGTGATTTGAAACACAAAATAAAATTTAAATAAAAATTTAAACAATTTTGTATGACACAATGTAAGATTGAAGGTTTATACAAATGATATTAGATACAATTTTAAATGATTTGAAACATACTAATTTTAAGTGATTTGAAACACAAAATAAAAATAAAACAGTTCTGAATAATAGTCAATCTACAATAAGAAAAGTTTAAACCACAATAACTATTGAAACAAGAAAATATGTGGGCTTTATTACAAAAAACTGTTCCGATATGCAAGAGCATGTTGGCAATATTTATAAAGACTGAGCCAGCCCGCTGCTCCATTTAAAATTTCGTAAAGTCGCTGTAACGAAAGAAAACTTTCATGGAAATATAACCGACGAATTTCCTGCAATAATGGACAGACTGCTAAGAAATGGTTAATATCTTCTAAATCTCTTCTGTTACATAAGTTACAAAGCTGAGTCAGATCGTTTCGGTACGGTATAAAGTTTAGATTTAAGATTTCAACTCTGGATCTAAAGATAATACTTATGGTTTCGACTGAAAACTCCCTTCGAAAATAGTTGGCATCAGTTAAAAGTTCGTGGTTTAGGTTTCTGCAGATAGTTCTGGATGTTGATGAATTTGCACTGGAAAGATTTTCAATATAAATTTTTTGATCAACATTAGCGATCACCTTTGAAAACTGCTCATGCCATTCGTTCACATTTGACTCTGATAGAGAAAGAAATGCGTCGTGGCGCAGAGCGAGCTGGTTCCACTCTTTGAAAGGGGAGGCATTTATTTGGAGAAGTTTTTTCAAAATGGCTTTGTGAAGACAGCTATTGCTTCGCTTCATAATACTAGTAATACTAAAGGTGTTTACTATCACCTTTATTATTAATCCTCGTGGTTATTGGCAATGTCCTCCACTCAGCTCTAGCCTAATAAGCACGAACATCTTCAACATATTATGAGCAATCTGGAAAGTGGAGCGAACAATGTCGGATTGAGGATCACCAGCAGTTTTAGAATTGTTGAGAGCAATCTCCATCTCCAGCAAAAGAACGAGATGGCGTTTAGCGGTAGTTGACTTTCTATGAACCACGCAACGAGTTTTATTGGCATTGAAATTAACATTTTGACATTAATTTTATTGCTTCTGATGTGCAAAGCTGAAGCTCTGAATACAGTTTGATCAGAGTTCTCCGATTCATCTATCTGTCAAAAGCCGATTGTCTCTGTTATATCACACAAAAAAGTTAAATAAAGCTTTATACTCTAAAAGCTTTAGAGCTTTAGCTCTATAAAGAGCGCTTTTAGCTCTCATAGATAACTCTGACCTAAAAGAGAAACACAACCTGAGCGCTCCAATCTGTGAGACTAAAAAAACAACGAAGATGGTTTTTGACAGACTCTTAGGACTCTCTGACAAGTCATGTTTAGTTTAAAAAAAAAGCAATATTATCGTCTGAGTGTACGATCTGCCATAACAGTCATTCATCTTATATTTTTGTATTTTTATCGTGTGCTCTGGTGTATGTATGTTGTACCTTTTATTTCTATACACTCACACTAACTTCTCGCCTTTGGCCAGAGGAGTCAGAATTTTATAAAATTGTTTCAGAGGACTCAGAGAATCATTATCCTCTCTCTCTCTCTCGATTGTCTATTCTATTCTCTGCGGCTTCTAAAAATAATAATTTATTCGCCTAGTGGTAATTAACGAACCATTTATTGTCATGTCCCTTCTCCCGAAGCAGCGTTGTCCTATCGTTGTCGTTTTCGTTGCCATCATTGTCGTCGTCGCTGGCATCACAGTCACAGTTATAGTCACAGTACCAGTACCAGTACCAGTAGCAGTGGTCTACACTTCTGGCCTAAGGGCGGACAAGGATTAAAATAAGAAAGATGTGAAATAAAATATTATATAGAAATTCATTCCTATGCAAACACTCACACACAAACAGATGGTTGTAGGTCCGAGATGAGGTCCTTTTCTGTCCAAAATTTATATAACGTCTATTTTTGTGTATGGTATTCCTTGGTAAGGCAAAGGGAGCTGGGAATGAACCAAGGAGCATTTGGGTGAACTGATGGTTGGGTTCTTTCAAATAGCAAAGACAAAAAGCATAATTCTGACTCTATGGTGTTGTCAAAATAAATCAATCGGTTTTATCCTTCTTTCTCTTCTTTTTTCTACATAGATACCAAATAGTAGATTTTTTGTTTTAAAAATACCATAACCACACACATACATGCATAACCATACCATATATGAGTACGTAGGCAAAACTTATAAAAGGATTTACTATTGCGGTCCCGAAGGTGGACATTCCAATAAATCAAATTCATTCAATGTTTGCGAATAAAATGTTATGTTTAAGGGAATGAGGATTGTCAGGGTTCGATAACATACATATTTGAATGTATGTTTGAAATTTGTCACTTAAGATGGGTACACACAAATACATACGTACATACTTACATGGTTTGAAGGTTTTTAAAAAGAAAAAAAAGTCATTTACTTAGCAAGTTTTTAGTTTTCAAACAAACACAAAACTAATTTATGAAATTTACATTCATCGATTTATTTCTGTTAAACTTTAGTGACTGTATGGTAATTATATTGTTAGAATTTTCTGACGGGGTCTTTAATATCTTATAGGTAACAAAAGTGTTTACTTACGGCAAATCGGAATCAGAAATTTTGTCAAAAGTGTCTTCAAAATAGCGAACAAAAACCAAAGTTGGTCTCATGTTGAATTGGTCGAATAAAACTGTTATCGTTAAAGTACTCCAGAGCTTTGAAAATGCTTTCCTCCATCGTTTCTGGAATATAAATAATTGAAGTTAGTGGATATGGGTTGTTGCTGATAGACTCAACTAAGGTATGAAAAACCAGCCTTAAAATAATTACCGTGGCATGGTAACTCAAAGGACAGTAAATGTTTACACCAAGAACTTGGTATTTTTCTACTAATTCCATAGTTTGAACTTTTTATTAGAACAGTCGTCACTTTTAAATTAACATAAAAGTCTGGTATGCGTGAAATTGAATTTTGACTTCTAATGTGCATCATCTTACTTTCAAAAGCATTAATAACCAATTCATTGTCATATGGCACCATCGATTAATAGACTCCTCATTCAGCAATCGTGAAGTACCTTGTTCGTGTATATGTTAAGTATAATGTAATGAATAGAACCAATTGAAGAACCTTGTGGAACTTCAAATTTCACATCTTTTTTTCTCACTTATCATTACCTTGATCGTAAATGAAGATAGTCCTTTAATCACCCATTAATTACTCCTTTAATTCCAATCGGTTGTAGTCCTTGTATCAATTTTGTAATGTCTCGAGTGTCAAAAGCCTTACTGAAGTCTATGAATAGGACAAGGAAATGATGGCTTTTATTCAAGATCTCATTGACACAGTTCACAAATTCCTTAGTTGCTTGTCTGAACTGCTGATATCGGATGAGGATCGAACAGGTCAGGAACTCATAGATACCATTATACGAAGGTCCAAACGCAAGTGGTAGTAGATTGGACACACGTTTCGAAAAGGTAATGACTGCATTGCGGGACAAGCAATACAGTGGAGCCCAACTGAGAAGCACGTGGAGGAAACAGTTGAGAAGGAACCTGCGAGATTGGGAAAGAGCTGGAGGGAGCTAAAATAGATCCCTGGAAACCGCACACGATGGGGCGTAGGAGTAGTTGAGGCCCTATGTGCCGATAGGGAACACCAACGGACTCGTAGGTCTGATCTAAGTAGGTAAGTTGTCTGAACTTTTGTGTTTCTGGAATAAGTACAAATTGATTATAATTATAACCGATTGTATGTCTAACCGAAATAACGCTTTTTAGACAATTTTTAACAAAAACTAAAACAAAAGTTTTTAATTACAAATCTGGTCTTATTTTGACAGTTGTCATTTCAACATTTTTGTAATTGTGTAAGTACAATTTCTAATTTAAATCTAAAAGAAATGTCATTTTGTGGGCCGCAAAAGGATGACTAAACGAGGGTTTGAATGACGTTTCTGTAAATTCTCAGACCCGGAAGTAAATTTACTGACATTTTTTTTTCTTATCAAAGAAAAGAAATCCAAATTGTCCGCCATTTTGTTTCCCATGAGAATAATATGCTACTTCTTTGCCTTAATTTCATTATTCATCTCAAGAGCCATACAATACGTACAAAAACATAAACATTTACCAAAAAAACGTCTGTCTCGCATTCCATTGGTGATTTGTGTATTCGAATCATCAAACGCCCACTTCCTCAAGAGAATCTCCCTTCTGCCTTCTGCCTTCTCTTCATTGCATTGCTGGAATGTTTTATATTTTTTGTTGCTCTAGCTCTTGTCATATCTTAATTACAATCGTTAAAATAAACCCGTATATAAACTTCATCAGAAGAACTCAGGCAACATCCGGTTAAATGCCAGTGTCATCATCAGCAGCGCCACCAACTTGAGACTTCCGGCTCTGAGTGAATTTTTGGGGAGTTATTTGCCATTGCCAGAGCGCCCTTAATATTTCTAAACGTTTTGGTTTCTTTCGTTCGTCTCATTTCGTTTCGTGTGAAACTTTTCCAACCATACTCGTATTTCTCTTCTTTTGGTAGTTATGTCGACCTCCACTATAGCGACTACGACAACAAACGACAACGAAGACTACGATGACAGCAACAGCAACAGCGACAAGGACGACAATCGTTAGCATTAACTGTTTCTTTTTTGTTATATGATTTTGGCAATCAAGCTATAAGCTTGTATGATATTCGCAAAAACTCCTGTGGATATCTGCAATAGCAAATCAAAAATAAGCTCGCACTTGCACACACATACTCGTGTACAGAATAATATATAGGTTATGCTGTTCGTATACTTGTATTTGTATGCAGAAGGACGAAGAAGGACCTCTCAGGTTTTGTTAAGTTAAATATCGCATCGTTTGGTGTTGTCGTTTTGTTGTTGAAGTTGAAGTATTCTTGAGGATTTACAATGCGCTTAAACGGGTATACAAAGAGAGACAAAAATGCCTTCTGGCAAAATGGAGAGAACTACAAAACGACACAACGAGGACGACGAACGAAGAACTAACTCCTCACATTCTTTGAATGCTGAACTCAACGTTACCATTCTATATCTCTTAGATGGATGAATATCTAAATATATATTTTATCCGTTTTGTAAGCAGGGTCGAACTTGTTGTGGTAAATGACTTGAATGACAAGCGTTTGTTTTTGAAAAAAAAAATCGATTTTAAATTTAATTCTAAGATCTCAAATATTAATTTTTAGATAGTTTAAAGATATGATGAGCTTTTGACTGATTGCAAAGCTTTTTCTCAATATCTCAATTTGCAGTTACTTACAGAGCTTTTTAATTCAATTCATGAATCAGTTTATCAGGTGAAATTTTTTAAACACGTTTGAGTGTTAGATTAATTAACAAAATCAATACAAATTTTATCTTACTTTCCAAAAATGCCTCAATGCCTCATATTTTATGTAAACTGAGTTGATTAAGCCAAAAGGTTAAGACAGTTAAAATACCCATTAAGCTTCGATTCAAGAACTTATTTTTGATAAAATTTTTAACAAAAAGCTTTATAACTAAAAAAGCTTTTTTGACTTTAGATTGGAGATCGCTTTTGAGCTACTTTTTCCCCTCACGGCCTGGCTATGTTTACAAGCTGAAGTCCAATTATTTCTGATCTCCAAGTGTCAAATATGTGATCTTTCTATAAAAGGTTTTGAGTTTTTTGCCTTTTATTTTACTGTTGTTTTATTGAAAATAATATTAAGATAGTTAAAAATTCTTTTTTGAGCTTTCACTTTTGGTAGACCATCTTAATAAGAGTTAAGATCAAGATTTTTTAAGAAATAAGCTCGAATAAGCTCTATCAGTTAAAAAGTTCCAAGAAATAAAATTATAGCTAGCTTTCAACAGAGCTTTTTTAGACCTCTTCGCCATTGGCACTTGCCTTCTGTGCCTTATCGATATTTCAGCCCTGAGTGTATTATCTTTTTTTTTATGGTTCTACGTATGTGTGTGTGAGTGTGCATATTGTATTGGGTGAGCCTTTTTAGCTGCTGTGTAGTGTAATAGAAGTGGTGTCATAAATTAAAACTTAAACTTTTGGAAATGTCAAGTATAAAACGGTAAATCTCTGCGAAAAAGTCATCCCACCGCCATCCACCGTCATCGTAGTCGTCGTCGTCGTCGTCGCAGCGCCACACCAGCTCGCTCATAAATCCCAGCTAACTGTAGATTACACAACCCCACCATCACCTTCCCTTCAGAGTACCTCTCCTCATATTCCCTCCCTACTAAACTGCCAAAACCTCTTTACAGTATTTAATGTACAAGGGAAAATCTTATATTTCGATTTTTGCCCAAGATAGGTGTCGCTGTATGTGCTGTGCATGTGAACGCTGGCGCTGGAAGGGGAGATATAATAGTTTCCTCCCAACTCTAGAAATACCCCCCATAAGAAATGCCTCAATCCTAGTTCAGAGTAATCCTTCATATGGGACCCGGTAAGGATATATATTATTTTCTTGTGTGTGGGAGGGATGTGATGTAGTAAATTATAGGCGGCCACTACACTATACGTACTATTCTATACCTCGTTGCATTTTTAGCGTCACCATCACCATCACCGAGACCGAGCAATGGCAATGGCAATGGCAAAATGGGTGCGGTTCTTATTTTTGTTTGTCAGTGAGTCCAAGTTGTTCTTCTTCCGTTCTTCGCGTAAGGATCTCGGATCTCTCGTTTGCCGACTTCGCTCCAATTGGAATCCGTTTTCCTGTTCACGCCATAATTGTCAAATACTAGCGCTACATAGAGCGAAGATTTAAAAGTTTTGTTTCCGGAGTAACCGGGATAGGAACGCGGTAGCGGTAGCGGTACCCCTATACACACATATATAACATAACATAGAGGGAGTCACAGAAAGGACTTTTCTTTGAAAATTCTAGTGTGTCTCGGATTTGTGCGAACGGCGCGGCGAGGACATAAATGTTTGGATTTGGATTTGGATTTGCTTTGTGGATGTAGATGCGGATGTGGAATGTGTTTTCTGGAGAAGAAGTTTTGTTTGGGATCTCTTTTTGGTGGAAAGTTTAAGTGATATATAATCTCTGTTTCAGAAGGAAGAAGGATTTACAGTCAAACTATACGCCAAGTCATGGTGATGATGTAAGGGATTGGTTCTTGTGTGTGTGAGTTTTTGTGTTTTTTTTATTCCTTACTTTTTGTTGAGGATTAACGTTACAAGAGTGTTGTTGGAGGACTAACACGCTGATATATTGAAAGTCCATTAATTAAATATTAGTTTGTTTCCTCGGCGAATAGCTTAAGAAGTTTTTTAATCAAGTCAAAATGCATTATCCATAAATGCGAATTCAAAGACTTCTTGAGACTTACACAGAATTTAGAGAGACTAAGATGCATAAGATTAAAATGGGAGATCTTCCATGCAAACATACACCTTTTATCATTTTTTAAATCCTCTTTACATTTCAAAAACATTTTACTTTGGGAAGAGTCTTTGGTTTAGTAATTTTCAGTTTACTTTGGTTGGTTATAGACTTGCTACAACTCATAATTTCTATTGATCCAATTTAAAAAAAAACTTAAGTCAAACATACCGAAATGTAAGACGTTTTTGATCATTCTAATTTCATAAGAATGAAACCACAAAATTATTTGCAAATGCCATCGAAGAGCAACTAAATACAAATCGTACACTGTGGCGAATACGTAATGTTTTATTTTAAATATTTGTAAGTCCAAATAAAAACCACTATTTCTAAAAATTCGGAAGTAAATTGAACTTAACATTGTTCTGAAAACATTACACAAAACGTTCAAGTCTAGAAATTAACTATTACTGTTTTGAAGCCTTTGCAGGAATTCAAAAATTCACACTAAGACGAAGTAATGGCATGAGAATTACATTTTTCTATGTTGTTGATTAAAGGCTTTACGTTTTAATAAAAAATCTTTTTTTATCTGACAGTCAAACAAACTTAAAGGATTTTTCAACTTTGGAAGACATAAAAGTCCCTTTTTGGCAGCTCTTTTCCCGATGGAAAGATACAATAAAACTAAATGTCCTTTTCATCAAAGTGACACTTGTATAGTAATGCTTTAAAAAAAATCAAAAGATTAGTTCGAGGAGAACACTCAATTAATTATGCTAAAAATAAACATATATAACACTCTTATAACGTGTAATAATAATTTTCCTGTATCTAAACCAAAATTAAGTAAACTTTGTCATATTATTAGAAGAAAAAATGTTTTTAAATTCAAATTTATAACCCAACAACATTTGAATCTCTCCAAAAATAAAACTAAACAAAAAAAATTATAACAATTTGACGTTAATTCAAATTAAATTCACAACGCGACATTAAACAAAAGTTATTATAATTGGATTGAACAAAAACAAACAATCGTCCATCCATATTGGCTCTATACTCGTATTACCAACCATGGACCTTTCTCTTCCATCATCACAATAATAATAATGAAAAAAAAACAAACAAGAAAAAAATAAACAAAAAGAAAACGCACCTTGCAAAGTTCCGCCAGAATAAAATATCAAGCGGCCAAAAAAAAAAACACTTAACAAGAATTTATGAAAATTAAAAGTTAAGTCCAAACGACACATCCTTCCTTCTAGCATATTTTGTTGTAATTTTTAATTTGATGCATAAATAAAATTAAAAAAGAAACAAACGGACAAAAAAAAAATTCTAGCAAAAAAAAAAGATCCAATTTACCATAAATTTTGGTTCTAAACTTGTCGGCCATTCATTCAATATTCATTTCTCACGCTTAATGGCCGAAGACGACGACGACGCCGATGAAGACGATGACGGTGACGGTAACTTCGTCGACGACGACGACGATGAACACGATGAAGAATAAAATGGCGGATGGATGAAAGTATTTCCCGGAAACAGAAACAACTTTTCCTTCTCGACCTCTCATCAAAAATCATATTTTTTTCTAACAAACACACACACCACAACCACCACACCACACCAGCCAACACTAGCACACCCCCACCAAGCGAGAAAATTTATTGAAATTAAAAACCAGGAGCCAGAGCCAGTCAGGAGCGCAGCTAGAAACACGTGGAAAATGAACCGAAAAAAATTCTTGGTTAACAAATCAGGTTAACTAACCGGGACCGAGACCGGGAACGGGAACGAGACCAGGATCGGAATCGGGAACGGGACCAGGACCAGGACACAGGGGTGAATTTTTTATTTTATTTTGAAGAAATGTAAACACGCGGCTAGTTTACAAGCTATATTATATGTAGTACCTAACCTCCAACTCTGATGGTGATGAGTATTTGGGGTGAGTTGTTGGAAAAGAATGGGAACGATAAAGGAATAGGACAGAACTAAACAGAACAGTACGAAAAAGAAAATTACAGCCCCAGCCAGAAAAAGGGAAGAAAATTATTTAAATTTATTTTTATTAACCAATAAATTTGTGTATTTAAGCTTTGCCCTGCCTCATACCAACAACGCCCAATGTTGCTATAGCCGCCCTCTCACTGACAGTGGATTAAGTTCAAATTCAAAGGCGAAACAACCGCCTAGCTGCAGTACTACGCAGTATTTGACTAGAAAAACTGGCCGAAAGTAAATTTCCTCTTTCGTCTACTACAACTGTCAACAAATATCCCTGAATTTACTGTCAAAAAATTTCTGTATTTATTCATAAACTGTAACTGTAGAAATTTTTTTTGCACTGACATCTGTCTGAAAACTATCACAGCGCCTTATTCTCATAAACGTGGAAATATCTTTTTTAATAGTGACATTTTGACAACTATTTAGTTCGGTGAATCTAAAGGATATTTAATTATTCAATATGAAAAACTTTTTTAAATAAGTTTGATTTGACAGCTGTCAGATGCTCAATAGATGCGTTCATATTTTGCTTGATAAAGTTTTGGAAAACCAGAATTCACTTTGTAAATTTGCCTTTAAACACTCTTTCTTTTGACAAGTGAATTTGACAGCTGATTGTTTATTTATTTTCAATTTATTTGGCATTACTGAATTGAAAATTGACAACTTTGTTTACTACTTCTCTTTCAATGTTTTTATAAACAATTTTTTTTTATTTTTTTGTGTGTTAAAGAAAGAATTCAAGAATCAGTAATTTTGTATAAAATCTAAAATTTCAATTTTAGACTGGATTTTCCCTTCAAATACTCCACTGTCCAGGGTGGCTTTTCGTTCCTGGCTTTGCATTGTAATTGGTTCCATAGGCGTATAACTTTCAATTTAGAATCCGCACATCATCCAGGAACAAGCCAAAGCCAACTTCGACCGACAACGCGACGCAAAGCCTTTGGAATCTGAACGTTTTACCCGTCCGTCCGGGTCCGACACGCAACCGAACAACGGGAACATCAAAGCCAATTTCATATACAACTTGACCCATCCTCGTCTTCCATAATTATGAAAGCTATGTTTTTCCCCCTCCCTCAGAAGAAACCAAGTCATACTCGTACACATATTTGCATTAGTTTTGAATGCTGTCCGTTTTTGCGTTCGTCCGTCCGTCTGTCCATTCGTTCGGCTGTCCGTTCGTCGTTTTTCTTAATTTTTGCAATTTTATTTAATATGATGATGGTTTGTCTTGAGAAGAGTTGGGAGAGACTTTGAAGGGGTTTGCCGTGAGTTTTGTTGCTGTCGTCCTTGGTGGTAGGCGATGGGAAAGTTTTAATTAAAGTTTACGCGCTTGTTTCGCTTTCGCAATCGGAAGAGCCTCAAGTTGTTTATTTCTGATAAATTCAGAGAGGAAGGGATGCAGGCAAAGTTAGACATTTTGGTTATTTGAAATATAAATATTTCGTATTTTTTTTTTTGTTTGTATTTTGTCGGCTTAACAATCAAATCTAGAAGTTTATTGGCGAAAGGATTTTCAGGAGCTTAATAATTCACTAAATTAAACAAAGAATAAAATCTGGAGCGCGACCAAATTGGTTTTATGTATACGAGTATAGATTAGCGAGACAAAAAAGTGCAGCTGGGAGAGGATTTGAAAATTTGAGAAAATTGAGTTTTGAATGGAATATTAGAATGCAAAAAGAATCAATTCTTTTGAGGGTAGATTTTCGAGTACAACATTTTTGAATATGAATGTTCAAAGGTAGACATTTATTTACTTACTTAATTGATTCACAATGTTCTCACCCACCTAAATAGAAATAGAACACAAAAGCTCCCTCCTGCCCACTCATAAAAACAAAACATTACACAAAGGACAATAAAATAAGACACATCGACATCGACATAGAGGGATGAACGTTACAACAAAATAACAGAATATCCACTTTGTGTCTATGTAGGTATAGGAGTATTTATGTATATGTATGCCCAATAACCGGGTGCAGTGATAGGGTGAAGTTGTTGCACTTGCACCAGACTGGAGGTACCTCTACTATCAGTCCATAAAACAACATCATTGGCATATGGAATGAGATACATCTATCTATGTATCTATGTATGTAGTGTAGATGTGCCTAAAGAGAGAGAGAAACCAGGTTAGATATACAAAGCAAACCTCATGGATTTAAATCCCTATCGATATCCGCATGTTACGAATTAGATTTACGATTTTGTATGACATCATTAATCAAGCGGTTGATTGGTGATCCTGTTTTTGTTAATTAATACAATAATATATTGTCTAACTGTGGTGCAATTTGTTATGCGTGCATTGTATGCACTCATTCAATGCAAATATGTATGAGACTATATAATATGTTTTATCCAGGGAATCTTATGGCCAATAGATACGAAGAGAAGTCCTTAAGTTTCTTGCCAAAAAAGCCTGCAAGGTAATGCATCATTTTGTTCTATTGGATGGAAGTAGAGGTTTATTGAATTTTCGATTAAGAGAGAGAGATTTTATTTATTTAGAGAAATAGAAAACAACATGAACAACTAAAAAACAGGATTTAGTGCTTTGACTTTCTCAAGGAAAATAATAATTGGTTCAGGTATGAGTTGAAAATTTATACCAAACAGACCAAATGTAACTAACAGGCGTAATGTGTGTACTTATGGGCTATTTGGAGTGGCTTACAGTTATAGATTACGCCATATGGTCAGATCAAATAGGAATCCTTTCTATAATACTTTAGTGCTCGAAATCTTGAATTGAACAAATGCCAAATTAATCCTATAGAAGCTCAACATTTGAATTCTTTTAACATGTAAGTATCAACTCTTTGACGTTTAAATATCAACTCTTTGCAGTGTAAATGTCAATTTCTGATTTGAATTTTGAACTCTTAAAAACTTTCTTAGGTAATACATTGTCAATTATTGCCAATGTTTCCAAAGGAGCAAAATTTGGCTTTTATGTCTGCATTAGTCTCTTGGTTCCTGCACATACATTTATCAAAGATCTATATGTGTCTATATTTGCATCTATGTACATGGGCTTTCTTGTAACGTATGTACCTATGTCTGGATGCGTTCAATTATATGAATTAGTGTAATGCAATAATATTCAAATATATTTAATTAAATATTTCAATATTTTCGGAAAAAAAAAACATCTACTGCAGGAAAGCCACATTTTCATCTCATTCAAGGATAACAACGGAAGAATAATAGAATTTGTTGCATCTGAAAAGATCTCTTTTAGACCTCTTAGGTAACGTTTTTGGTTTAAAGGTATTTCGTCTGAAATCTTGTAACCAGATGAGTAAACACTACAAATCAAACAATTCACGCGAAATAATTCAAAACCAAGATGAATCTTATATGAGACCGATTGAGAGATGCCACTTCTTAACCACTTTGATTTTAATTATTCTGCAGTTCGTTCCAATTAACAACGGCCTAATTTACAAGAATAATTACTGAAAGAAATTAGTTCATAAATCTTATATTGAAAATATACTTGGTTAACATTTCAAAGTGTGTTGTTGGAATTGACAATTTCCCAGTCCATCTATCCATTTTACAACATTACTTAGTCTGCATT
This sequence comes from Scaeva pyrastri, assembly GCA_905146935.1. Lineage (NCBI taxonomy): Eukaryota > Metazoa > Arthropoda > Insecta > Diptera > Syrphidae > Scaeva > Scaeva pyrastri. The sequence goes on along the minus strand of LR989927.1, from coordinate 38,929,860 downwards.
CATACCAGCGAAAGTGCTCATCTAACTGCTATCTAATTCACAGTGTTGCCAACTCTATATACAACTTCAAATTGGATAATCCTAATTTTGTTAATCTTAAATACGGATACAAAAATGCAATCAGAACAAAATTTAATTTATTTTAACAATCTCAACCACTTAAAATTCAAAATAAAAACCACATCACAATAACAAGAAGCGAAAACCACACACCAAACCCCCCTTTGCCTTCTCGTCCTCGTACGTCTTGAAAATTCAAAAACATCCCTTTTCTTATCGTCTCCCAATTAGCTAATGCAATGACACTTTTGTTTTATTCTCTTTTTTTTTTGTTGTTGATGTTTGTTTTCCTTTCTTTCATTCTTTGGTTTTTTTTTCTTCTCACTATTCGGAGCTCCCCATAGCCTCTTAATTGGAATTGTTTTGCTCCTTAGGGTAATTACCCGTTTTTTTTTTTTTTTTTTTTTGTCTTCCTTTCCACTTTGTTTTGTTTAAGTAAAACTACACCAAACGCCATTTGCAATAAAGGACTTCCGCATCACGCCATCACGCTTAGTGTTATTACCAAAAATTGTATTTTAAAATGCGACCGCCACAACGCTGCTGATTTGGAAATTAGTTAAACGGAAAAGCAAAAAAACAGAAGAAAAAATTTTGTACAAAAAATTTCCAATCTCATTGCAATTTCTTTAATAAGTTAAACTAGGGTTGCCACTTTGCAAAGTGCATTTCATAAAAGCCACATTAACTTTTGGTGTAATTGAAATGTGCTCTGCTCCTTTCTCTGCGCTGCGCTGCGCTGTCTCGATGTGTGCAAGTCGAAGTGCATGTGTGTGTGTGGTTAACCACATCACTTTTAATAGAGATTTACAGTGAAATCAAGATTCAAATAGGATCATTCGAAAGGATACACCAATTTCATTGGATATTAACAGACATTCATGCAAAGGATAATGAGAAGATATCTTTTCTAATATTCAATGGCAAATGATATTGCCTTGCGTACGAAGAGGGTGTGGGAAGGATAGGGTACGTTAATATACGGTCAACTCTAAATACTTCTAAGTCCTTTTTTTTTTGGTTGGTGTTGTTGAATATTTTTCTTATATTTGTTTGGGCTATAATGTGTACGAAAGGCTATAATCTACAGACACCTGTGTGTAAGGTTTCGTTGGTTGGTTCGTTTTGTATGTCAATATTCGTTATCCTTACGAATTCATGATGGCTACACTTGGATGGGTGTCATAAAGTACAGTGAATGTCTCATAAAACGTGACGGTAATCATAATTAATGCCCAATATCGTTTTGTTGTTGGTGTTGGGGGTGGTTTGTCGTATATCTTTAGTACAGTCGCTACTGCACGCACAATATCGATGAATATAAGTTTAAGTGGGGTTAGGTGCGACGCACGATGGATAATTCCTTCGAAAGTAAGTCTCATAAGTTCTTGCTGGCTAATTTGTGTTGGTTTTTTGGAGAAAATTAATTTGTACGCACAGGGGTGGATTCTGAAAGAAATGACTCCTTAAAGTTATGAGACTTCTAAAGCCTTTGACAATTTAGAGTTGCTGAGTCAAGTTATTCTTATTAGAAGTTCCAACACCTCTAAGTTTTTTAAGTATTATAGTATTAGAAGACCAATGAATCAAAAATTATCAACAAACAGCAGCAATTTGGAAGAAGGTAAGGTATTTATCTACTTCTCAGCAAAAGAAATCTCCTAGGAAACTACTTCCTAGCAGTACATATGGTTTCAAAGTTCTTCAAGCTCTAAGACAAAGTGAACATTCTATATAACTTTCAGTTATTTTAAGGCGCTAAAAGCTGTGAGAAAAATTCTTAACCGCGAACTTTTTAAGTCATACAATGATGTTGGAGCAGTTTAAGAAAAGTCAAAACACGTCTACCGCATGAGTTCCTCCACTTTGAGAGAATGGATAACAATTCTAAAGCGGAGAGAATTTTTATATCACAGCCCCTGGTTCGAAAAGGAAAGGAAAACCGGACGTCTAGTTGAAAGACAACACCTTTAGCGTAACAGTGCACTTGGTCTGAATGACTGAAAGCAACAAGATTAACTTAGGGCAGGGAAAGCCTATATGAGTCTCAAGTAACGACCCTTCCATGGATCAGAAGCCTGATTAACAAAATAAAATAAGTGTTCTAAGTCAGTTCTTGGACCTCTTATAAGGTTTTTGTGATTTTTCGATACGTGAATTTACAGTTGAAAGCTTCTAACTCAGATAATTTCTTTAGACATTTCTGAAACTTCTCCCAGCTAATGCTGAGCCAAAATGTTGATATAATTTCATGGTATTGGGGATAATGCATGTCGTATTTAACATTTGAGTTAACACAAAAGATCTTTGGACTGTAACACAAAAGATCTTTCGATAGTTCATAAGTATTGGGATCTGGAATTCGAAATTTTTATAATAGAAGTGAATAATGACTTCTGTACTTCTCTGAATCAAGTTCTTCTTATACATTAAGACGTCTTCTGAAGAGCTTTAGCTTCTAATATATTTTTATGATACTTCCGTCTGAGACCTCCATTAGAATTTTGGATATTGACCTTTTGTAACATATTCTGATGAAACTGACACTTAGGAACTTTAGTAAACATATGTTTTAAGACTCTCAATGTGCTACAACCTGCCCGAGAGTTGATCTTGAGATTTTTTTCCATCGTATGTCCCGAAATGGAAACCTCTTAAAAACAGGTTAACAGTTCATACCTATTAAACCAATTCATCTTTGACAAAATGCTCATCTTGAGTATAGACTAACTAATTCAGGAGCTTGAATAAGTCTCGTATTTTTTTCACACCTGAAGTAGTTCATAGTAGGTATCTCCTAAGTCGAGTTAAAATAAATTTCTTTCTGATAACCCAAACGATTGTCTTCTATTATACGGACACTAATTTGATAGCACAGCCTTCAAATTCGAAGCGCTAAGTCCGTACTCTCCGACCCGATGACTTGAAGGTTACAGTTCACCCATAAAGATTATGTATTGTATTCCTCTTCCGCATCCTGAACAGTATATTCGAAACCCAATTTAGAGGACTTTTTGTCTTGATTCCAATCTAAAATTAACTCAAATCCATCCCTGAAAATCTAATAAGAAACCTTAAACATCATAGAAATACCTTTACCTTTACCTTACCTAAAACAATAACTTTTTGTTGGCTTTAGCTTTGAATCTTTTTGTATATTACCATTGTATAGCGGTATTCCAGGAGTTTTTAGGAGGTAAATATATTGAATATATATTCGTACAAGAATATCCCTTCTATACCATAAGGGACTCATTACCTTCACTTCATTCGTTTGGAATAAAAACGAAGAATTTTGATCCTGTCCATTCTATTAGACTGACCTTCTTATTGCCAATAAATTAGTCTTTATATTCAACCACCCCCGACCGTCCGCCTGCTCTTGCCTGGTTTCAGGTAATGGTAAAACAAAGAGAAGACCAAGCGTAGGTATCTTATAGATGGATAATAGTAGCGTAGTGAAAAACTAGAACTAAGCTGATACCATCGCACATCACCATTCGTTGTCATTAATTCTAATGAAAATTATATTCCATCCATCCAGCAGAATGATTGTCTTAGGTGATTGACTATTACCTTGAGGGTGAAGATGAAGCTTTTGATGGTGGGTTGGGTATACATATTGAAGAACGAACCTAAACTGAATCTCAAACAATCATAAATTAAGATCATTACTTCCCATTAAGTCTTCTTCTGGCATTTGCTTATTTTGGTTCTTCTTTTTTGCGTTGCGTTGTTGCTGCTCCATCATCGTGTAAATCGTAAGGCTTAAGGATCCTTCCTGAATCTGTGATGCAAATATAAATACAAGAAGAAGACACTCAAGTGACTTATGCTGCAACCTTGGATGATTGTGGTACTGGTGGTGGTTGTTTCATCTGATTTCCTGAGTGGAATCAAATAATAAACCCAAGCATTTCTATATCAACCCTCGCATATAACGGTTAACGAATAAATGTATATGTACATGTTCATACATATATATTATACATAGCACACGAGACACGAAAACATCAGGATTTTTATGAGCCGTGCCGAAATTTATTGCAAATAAGTTTTAGATAACGAGTCATCTGTGTGTCACAAATATTCAAGACACCCAATCTTCCTTCCCCGATTGTTATTGCTTAAGGGGGAAAAACCACTAGGAGTCTAGTATTGGTATGGCTGCTTTGAGGGGGAGCCAGGGAATGCAGGACAGTGATGAAAGTAAGTTATGACAAAAGCTACGGTAAAGGAAGATCAAAGTGTTGCCATTGAAGGTTGAAAAATTGTACAATAATTTTTTAAAAATATTATCAAATTTGAAGTTCCATAAGGTAGTCACATTGGGCCACTACTTTATGAAAATGTTTTGAGTTTATTCTTTGTTAAGTTGGCATTATTCAACAATTCGCAGATCTGGTGGTCTAAGTCTCGAAGTTTACAACTTTTGGCTTTCCAGGTTAGCGATCTTCAAATCTCGTCAAAATAAAAGATATTTCTCTCAGGACTATTCTACTGTGTTCTTTCAGAACTTGTATGTCTGTCCCCTTCCATGTATTAATGTTCTGTGAGGTATCTACTAATAGCTTTAGTCACTAAGGTGCAGTGTTTCTACTAATTCCAACTGTGTTCTCTACACATTCTAAAACTTCAATTTCTTTATCACCTCACACGGCAACACTCTTGCAACCCACAAAAATATAATATAATCCAAAACTTTGAGAGTAATTACTACCAAACAAGGACTTGTGTCTCCTGATGCTCTTCCTTCACGAAATCTTACTGTGATGTGTGATGATTCCGTCTGAGTTTGTATGATTATTGTATTATATCCTGGCGTCGTCATGGGTGTGTGTGCGTTTGTGTGTATATTATATTCTTATGTGTTGGTTTTGTGTTTCTAGCTTTACCATTTATTGGGATTTATTGACACTGATGCTCTCTTCAGTGACGGAATAAATATAGCAAACAAAAATTAAGTACTCCCATATTATACACACACAACTCCTCCCCGTATTTTGCGTAGGTAGAGGTACATATCTAAACAACAAGCTGCCACACTCACAATTCAGGAACAGGAATACAAACATTAACATTTTTGCTGTCCTCAGTTGAGGAACTCATAAGTCTGACGCCTAAGTACCTAATTTAATTTCTTCCCCAGTAATTCTCGAATATATGTTCATACCCACATTTTGCAAAATACCAACTCTGATGTGCTCTGTGCGGTATGCCATTGGGGTTTTTGCACTTGATAGAAGGGGGAAAGAGGCAGCAGTATAAATATAAGAATGTTTTTGAAAATGGAAATAGGGATGGGAATGGGAATGAGAAAAACCTGACATAATAATTCACCTGACATTTATGATGATGGTTTCTTAGAAGAGGTTCGTTAACTTAAGGTGTCACATCTCACTTTAAATTCGATCAACGCTTGAACCGAAAACCAAACCTCAAAAACTCTAACCCTTTTGGGAGAGATTTCACAATGGTGATTTGTTAGATTTTGGTACATTGTACATATACATATAAGCGTTTCAAATTGAACTTACGTTAACTATGTACGATACGAGTATATGACTTTGGAAGAGGAATACTTCGTTGGTTGAGAGGGGTTCTTCTGGGATATAATAGCAACATATTGTAAATTCTGATTATTAAATTGTTATTTATTGATATTTGCAAACGGTGCATTTAATTGCTTTCTGGAGGAAGTTTAGGAATAGGTAATAAAAATAGTATTTATGACAATCGATTGACTTCATTCTATGTTTTTTTCCTGAATTCTTGTTGGATAATTTGATACGAACTCAGTGAGTTACTACCCTTAAAAAGGGGTACAAAATTAAGGTAATTATTAGTTTTGGTAATTCGAATTTTAACATGGAAGATTTTTTATTTTTTTTTTACAACATGAAAAAAGTATTGAAAATTGTTCACTTATTATTTTGATATTTTCATTCTATGTTTTTCTATGTTCATATAAATCAAGAAAGGAACTGCTTTGCAAATTCCTAAAGTTAAATTCAAGAAAATGAGGGCATTAAAATGTACAAATTTGATTGGTAATTATTAAAATGTCTATGTTATAAAAAATTACCTTTCATACTACATTACTATGTTTCTATGTTTTTTCTATGTTTTTTCTATGTTTTTTCTATGTTTTTCTATGTTTTTTCTAAGTTCATAAAATCAGCAAAGAGCCACTTTAAAAAACCACTTTGTAAAATTAAATTGTTTAGGTATTGATATTGATTAAGTTGATTCCAATTAGTATTTCTATTCAATGTTTTTAAAATTTTTTTTTATCAAAATTCAAAACCAATAAAAAGAAAACAATGAAAGAAAGTCTCTCGTTTTTGGCAACTGATCGTTACTCCGACATAATGTCCTTGACCAAACTCTGATGTTCTCTATCAACTTTTATTATTCAACCTCCGGAAATACACTCATCCTACTCTTGAGCCCAGTGCACAATGTTATGGAAAGGTACACATAGAGGTAGGTATATTAAAGATACTTTATTTAACAACCCAAAACAAAACAGGACCACAAAACGGATACTTTGTCACATTTGTTCATCATGGCCACATAAGACCACATCGCCGTAGAAGATATACACCATGGACATTGTACCACCATAGCCAACAACCAGGATGAGCCAAACCAAATGCCCATAGTCGACCATCTATCCTTTGAAGAATTGCTCTCAAAAAGCTTAAACCCAATACGAGGAACCCATTGCGATTGTGAGGAGTTCCGCAAGCTCAGAGAGATTGGCAAATGTGAATCTGATTGTCTGCTTGCCTCTATAATGTTGTATCCTTCAAATTTGGTATTTCAGGACTTAAAATGATGACCACTGTGCTCTCTGCCATCTCCACTTTGCAATGCACAATCTGCAAGGCGTTGTCGGTCGAGATCGTTCATATGAGTACGAATGAAGTGGAGACAAAATTTTGAGGATGATGGGGTGTCCTTTTTGCAGTCGATTTATGGAGTGTGCCTCGATTGGCTATCATTAGATGTACATTTGGGCCAAAAAGGACAATTTGTCTCCGTGTTGGATCCTTTAAACAATCACACACAATCACACACACACATATAAACAGCCATATATGGATAAAGGTAGGAAGAGGAGACCCCTTTTGTTATGCCATAAATTTAAGCTACCAAAAAGGACCTCATTGCCAATACCTTTAGTTAGTTGATAGCGGTGATGCGGTGCGGTATGGGATGGTAAGCATAGAGGTGCTTGTCTCATTTCTTCCTGAATCCCCTGTCCTGACCAACCTCGTACCTACTGGAGTTTTCCGTTCGAAAATCGTAAGTGTATTATATTCATGTGTAAGCGCACATAAATTAAGGACATTTATTGTTTTAGCAAATGCTGTTGGTTTCTCTCTTCCTTTTCCAAATATTAAACCTAGACTTTTACCTATTTTGCCATCGCCTGCTGCTGCTTCTGCTGCCCCTATGTCCTTGGTTCAATCACCAAAGTACAGAGGCAGCTTGTTTTAAGGACATCTGCTTGTCTCCTGCTTAATTGGTATTAACTGCTTAATTTATCGTTAAGGGCTGTGTGATTTGTTTAAGAAACATTATGGCACACGTCTCCCGTCTATCTGTCTGTCTGTTGCTGTTTCTGTTTGTTCGTCCTTTCTCTTCCTGGTCCTCACTTCGGTCTCACATAAACACCGACTGAGAGTGAGACTCGTCGTCATCGTCGTATGTCGTATGGTTTGCCATAATATTCATAGCCAAAGAGAGAGCTTCTTCCATTTGAGAAATTATTTCGCTTTGGTTGCCAATATGCAGGACATAATTGTAATAAATATCCCAACCACCACATGTGGGCTCCAAATCTTCACTCACACCCACACCAACACCCACACACAAACTCACTCGAAGTCAATTTTGGTGGCAATTGAATATAACTTCGATTCATATAAACACACAAACATACTCGTACCTTTGAGAGGTACAGAAGAGGGAGCAGGTTTTTGGGGAAAAGGACATTTTAAATTAAATTGAAATTTTGCTAAACGGTTTCTAATTTACGTGTCATGCTAAGAACAATCAAACAAGCAGAGAGTTATAAACGTAAATGCACACATACACACACACACAATACACACAAACTAACAAGCGTAAATATGTACATGTTTTGAGTGAAACGAGGGCCAAGGGGAGAGAGATTAAAAAGATCTTTTTTTATGTACGCCACTGGGTAATAAAATACTTAGGGTGTGCGTGCGTGGAGTATATCCTTTTGCGGAGTGTTGATTGCGTGTGTACAAATTGTAGATTTATTCAAGCTGTTCTCTCCATGTCCTTGGATTTGGATTATATATTTTTGGAGAGGATATAGGGCTTACAAACTTATTCAAATGCAGATAGATAGAGTTTGGGTACCTATACCATGCTCAGCTCATAGATGTGGAATGTGTTTCCTGTGCCTTCAATTTCGACATCCTTCCAATTTGTAGTAAATCTATTGAGGGGTTCCCCATAATATATTTACTCTCGTGATGATGGAACTGAAGGGATGAGGAGTGGATCTTGTGCGTTGATGGAGGTTCTTCGAAGTTGATGATGGCTAAGTAGATAAATAGGTGCTTACCAGAGGACGCGTAGAGATTAAAGAGGTGGTGTGAGCGTATGATAGCGGTGACGTGTGTAGTTAATAGATTTAAAAAAAAAAAGATTTCGCAGAAATAAAAACGAATATTTGATTTTAGTTGTTGCAACCAGGCCGTTAAAATTTCGCGAAATTTTCGCGCAAATACTTCTGCACATTTAATACTCAAATTAAGCTTGATAATTCTCGACATTTGAATTTGCCGCTTTTTTGACAATTTCATGACATTCCTGCTCTGTGGGTTTTCTGCAACAACATAAGCTAGGGAACTTTTTAATGAAATATATACATAATATAAAATACTAGCGGCTCCGCCGTTCATCGCACAGGATAGATAGATAATAAGAGAAAAGCACATCATATTAAAAGTATTTTTTAAGTTGCGTCAAAAGTCTGTTTCCGATCCATTCAGCCATTACAAAGTGATTTTAAAAATTAAAAGAAAGCTATCACAAGTGAACTACATTTTACCGAGATAAAATAAGCATATATGCTATTCCTGACTATAATCTATCTCTGTGCCAAATTTCATCAAAATCCGTTTAGCCGTTCTGGTGTTATTAAGTAACAAAAATCCATCCATCCATACAATCATAAATGTATGTACATACATAGATCCAAACTTTCACATTTATAAAGCCTAATCTTTTACAAATAAAGATTTCGAAAAATGTTCCACATACGCCACAGGGACCTATGTACATATATGACTAAGAAAGCTCGTAAACATGCTGATATTAGAAAAAAGCTAAGCTTATGCGTTGTAAGCTTTCAGCTACCAAATTTTGCTTAGGTTACCACCACAGAAAAATAAAAATTCAAATATTGTTAAAATGAAATGCACATTACAACATACATAGAAAAATGGGAAAGGATTGAAATTGTGCCTAGATCAAAATTATTTTGCAAAAATTCAGTTTTTGGTCCTAAAAACCTCATTTATAATCAGTTATGAAGCAATTTTTTTATCGACTTCAAATTGTCAAATAGAAATTTTAAGAAATGATAATCTTGTTTCAAATTTCAAATGATTGCAACTGACAATGACTTAAGTCATATTTTGAAGTTTTTAAGACAAAAGATTTACTGATTGAGTTTAGTTAAAGTATGTTATTTATAAAAATTATTTTTTTTTTTTTTGAATAATTTTAGCTTAAAATGCGAGTAAAGAACCGTCAAGAAATAAAAGATTTGATTAAGCAAAAAGACTTAGCATACAAGCCATGGAAACACTACCGTTTGCAAGAGTTTCATAACACTTTTGGGCTTTGCGAAACAATGTGTGCATAAAAATAAGAAGCTAAAATCCAAATATACTCAAATCACTTGAGTAAGGATCTACCCTCTAAAAAACTTTGTTGAAATACAAATATCCGAGATCTTGGAGTAGTACCTGAAAATTTAAACCCTTATGTTTTAAACCGTGAGTTTGTAAAAGTTTAATCCAAAGCCATGAATCAATTGGTAAACCCTACCGAATTTGAGACCTTAAGTCGCTTAGGCTTTCCAAACCAATTTCAATTTCATAACATTGAAGAAACCGATGTTGTTGCTAACATCTTAAAAATTAAATCGAAAGCATCGGGTTTCTATGAAATACATCCATTATTTATTAAAATAATTCTACCTCATGTTCTTACTGTTGTTGTTACACATATTTTGAATACAATCGTAGGAACAAGCTCTTTTCCTTTTAACTTCCTTTTAACCGTACTAAAAAAAATCACCAACCCGTCTATCTTCTTCCATTTCTTTCAAAGGTCTTACTTTCGCATAACCAGATTTCAAGCTTTATAAAAAATAATTATCTTTTATGCATTAACTAATCGGGATTTAGAATTAATCCAAGCTGCGTATCGGTTATTCTTAAAGTTACTGATGACGTAAGGTGAGCAATTGACGATGGTAAGGTTGCATGCTTAGGACTGCTTGATTTTTCTAAGGCCTTTCATACGGTTAGCCATAACATTCTTATCTCTTAAAAAATGCAAAATCAGTTCCGGTTTTCAAATTAAGCTTCCAAATTAGTGCTTTCATATACCTTTCGGAAAGAAGCCAAGCTGCATAGATGTGGAAAACCATCATACCTCCGCTTTTCTGGGACTTTTTTATGGTGTCCCTCATGGGTCAATTCTCGGACCGATGCTGTTTTCAATGTGTATAAATGATCTTCCAGGGCAAGTTCAAAATTCAACAATAGATTTATATGCAGATGATTTGAAAATTCGTTTAAGTTGTAATTTGGGAATGATTGACAATGGTGTTTACCAACTGAATGACCTGGAAAAATGTTCCCCCTTAAAAAAAAGTTTACTTGGATGCACCCTTAACGGTTACCTGAATAACTTTACTCTAAAATCTCTTATGACCAAAAAGGAACCATTGTATCTTTATAACAAAATCGTTTTTTCGTGTTCTATTCGGTCACTTGTATACTAATTCAACCAAGATTTAGATACTCTACTTCAGAGCGCTAATTCTTTGTTTGTGCCGTCAAACTTTTTAATTTCCTGCCCATTGACGTAAGGAGACTTCGGGGAGGTTATAATTTTGATAGCGTTCTTTTTACGTATTTGACTGAAAATTTTTAGGTTTACTTCGTTTTAAATATTTATTTTCTTTAAATAAATTTTTAATATGTCTTTGAATCTAAATTTGTACTTTTATTTCTGAATTTCCCATTTTTTTAGTTTCTTTTAATTTAGATTGATTATGTCAATTAATGCTATAACTAAATCAATGAAATAATGTAATTAATCTTAACATCTTTAATTTTAGTTTAGTTTGTTATATTTATTGATCTATTGTTCTAATAATTAACTTTTACTGAAATAGACTTAAGTCCATTGTAAAAAATAAAAGGAGGCTGGGTGCGACCCACACTGATAACTTCCCATTATGCATAATTTGAAAACTTGGCGTTCCTCATAATAATTGATTCACTTTTGATGTTAGTTGATAACAATTTTATTATTTTCATTGTATATTCTCGCGCCAAAAATTTTTTTTTTAGTTTTTACTTTTTTAAAAAATAATGGTATGTTAAATTATTTCAAAATTTATACCAAACTTGTGTCACATTGCAATCTACACAATAAAATTTATTTGAAGTCAATAGCATTATTCGTTCCTGAGATATTTGCGACAAACTAAAATTTTCACTTTTTGTAAAAACTTCTATTGTGAAAAAACCGTTGGAAAAATTTTTGTAAAAGTCCTTTCTGCATTTCATGAAGTTATAACCTATTGAACAAAATTTAATTCGTGTTGATATCTTTATTCATTCTCGAGATACCGTTAACAAAAAAAGGGGTCTCGAACGTACGGACGTACATACATACGTACATACATACATACGTACGAACGTACGTACACACACACACACACAGACATCTCTCTACAAATGACGGATTTAGCTTCTAGGAACCATAAAACGTCCAGATTTGTCAAAAATTTCAATTTGACAAATCGGACCGATTACAATAACTCCCTATGGGAAGTTAAAAATAAAAATAAATTAATATGAATATGAATATGAAAAGGAATTGTTAGAATAAATGAAAAAATTGAATTTTAGAGAGCAGATTTTTTTTTTAATCTGAACAAAGCAATGAGACTCCTGAAATGCAGAATTTTTTTAATTCCAAATTCATTTCATAAATTCCCTTTATCTGTAGATAAGATTTGATATGACGACGGCACTTGGCAAAAAACAAAAAATACTCTTTTAGAAATTTGAAATTTCAAGCTCATTATACGAAAAGCAACTATTGAAATCATACAAACAAAATCAACTTCACTTTTTTAGTGATAATAAAATAAAGAACTAGTCCTCAATTAATAAATCAAAAATGCAGCTTCTTATGTTTGATTTTTCTGAAGGATTCTGGAGTTATACCCTTTCAAAATTCATCTTACCTGAGTTTAGATTTTAAACAACAGAATTTTCAGAGAAATTTCCAAATTAAAAAAAATCAAAACATTTATCGCCCAAACACTCTTCCTAACATGAAAGCCCCTATTCTACCCAATGTTATGTTGTTGGGTTTTTTTTTTTTTTGTATTTTATTTTCACCTTAAACGCCTCTCACATCCTTTCTCGGGGTTCAAGCATCAGCAAACCATCCATCCGAGACGTTTTTACATTGACAAGGCTAAATGAGAATATAAGGTGACACATAACATCTCATGCATGCAGATCCTTGGAGCACAAAATTTAACGGCATAAAAACATATTCCCCAGTAAAATAAGGATATCTACATTTTTTTTTTTAGAACCTACAAGAGCAGCATCAATAAAAAAAGAAGAAGAAGATGAAAAAAAAACGACAAAATAACCCAAAACAGGATTCGGTGGGGCATGCCATCACACAACAAACACATATGTGTTAAATGGGGCGTTTGTCAGGTTTTCCTCCTCTTTTTTCCCCTGTTGCTCGTTGACATTTGCCCATGCCCTGATGCCAACACAAAAAGGGGTGTTTTTTGTACGGCGCGGCGGCGGGCGACTATAGGAATGCGGGCATAGGGATGGGGCTCTGATCATTTTGCGAAAACCGTTTGCATTTTATTTTCGGGAACTAATTAGGACGTTATTTGCGCTCGCGATACACACCAAATCATATACGAGTACATGTACATGTACTTATACACCAACCCTGTATTTGTGTGGGTGTTGATGTTTCACATGTGTGACGACTTGGCAAATTGAGGATGTAAGCATTATTTTGTGTAGAATCCCCCTTTTGTGCCCTCCATTCCTTGGCTTGGCAGTTCTTATATGAAATTAGGTAATTTGCATGTGGCATCATGCTTATGCTGCTGCTCATTTGCTATTTAAAGTTGTTGACTTTTTTTCGTTGTTTTTGTCGTGAAAACTCAAAGAATCTCGATTCTCGAGTGAAAAGAAGAAAATGTTTTTGCTTGGATTGATGTACTGTAACGAGGAGCAATTAAAAATTGCTGGCCTGGAATGAGGCATGTCTCTTAAAACACTTGTGAGCCTGAGTCTGAGCATATCTTAGCACACTTGTTGGCATACACACCTACATACTCGTAGGTATATGATGGGGATATAAAACAATGTGTTATCCTTTTTAATTGGTACTGCATGTAAAAGTACACATTTGCGATTTACATATATATGTATATATATGAAAGGGGGATAGAATTTTCAAATTCGAAAACAAATCAAACTTAATTGTGACATTAAGATGAGTTATTTTTAATGGTTTTTATTGTGAAAGGTGTTTTGAATGGCTGACAAAATAAATGAACAACATCAAAATTATATTTCTAAAAGGGTTCTTATTTTATTAAGTTTCTATGAGTTGGAAATTATTTCAACACAAACCTGTACACATCATGGAAGAAATTTGTGTTATAACCCTAAACTTATGGCGGGTAGGTACACACAAGTTGTAGCGTGTAACAATTTCTGCCAACAAAACTGTCAAAATTATGCATTTAAACATACTCAGTCTTATTTAATGGAATTCGCTAAACAGAAGAATAGTTATGCAGTGTAGGATTTATGTAGGCTCCATTCAACGTTGCATAAATTCGTATTTATAAAACATTTTTCTATAAATTATAGGTATGCAGTGCTTATGTCAAAAAAAAGTACCAAAATGGTAAATCTATTCCATTTAAATGTCATAATAAAATCAGCTGTATCTTCTTCTTACAATAATATGGGTAAACAATAATACAACAAAACGGAATCGAAAGGGAAGAGAATGCGTTCGGCAAATTGGGATTCGTCCGATAAGGTATCGATTGTTGCTGCTGTGGTCCGAACGGACAATTTCCATTACTTGGTTTATAGTTTCTTTCGAAAATCTCTATTTAGTTTTAAATTCTACATCGCTTAGTCCCGTTGAATTCAATCTTTTTTATAGTATCCTGTTCTCCTTCTCGGAGGCCAGGATAACTCGATTTAAATCATTAAAATCATTTCAAAATAAAGAAAGAAAATTGCAAAGACATTTGTATTCTTTTATAAATCTAATTATGGACAAAAATCAGGATGACATTTCTTCACTATAAATTCCTTATACAGACTCTATTTAACCCCTAAACGCGTTTAGCTTATTATGGCTCTATTCAGCGTTGCATAAGTTTTATAAATAACATTTTCGCGTTTAGATGCATTTTAAGGAGTGTATAACTTTATGTTTCGTTTATAAATAAGTCTGACTGATTATAAGAATTCAAAATGGACGGGTGAAAAAAACCTAAGCTCACAAATATGCACTTTGGCTGATAATGACGTTTGAGGGATATTGGTCAGTAAATGTGACATTATTTATGTAACAAAAAATTACAAAAAGTTATTTTTGTATTGCATGTGTAACTTTCTGATGTATTTGGTACCAAGAAATCGTGTACATGATCTACATATAAACATCGAAAATAACAAAATTTGAAAGTTTTTCAATCAATCAAAAATAAAGAAAAGAGAAAGTGGTCTAGTTAGAAGTTTACTTAATATGTGGTTAGTTTTTGACATTTACTTTCTAAAGAGCTTAATAGGGCAGTAATCAAATTGATTTTAATTCTTTATATTTAACTACAGTGCAACACGGTCTTAAAATCCAAGAAAATTTCGTATATGAGAAACACTGGTATAAGAAAGAAAATTTCTTATATAAAATCAATGGACACAACATCAACAACATATTTTGTATGTACAAGGAACAAGTCAAATGTTGATCGAAATATCAAAATATTTGCAGAGTGTTCGCGGTCTTTCTAAAACTGCTGCTGTCATTTCACTGGAAAGTGGAAAGCTGTCATTAACGGTGGTATTACAAGGATGAGTAATCAACAAGTTTTAACAAAGGTTTTGTTGATGAAGTAATTTTCTTTTAGCAGATCTTTTTTATTCTAAAAATTGATATTGGGGCGTAGAAATGTGTTTCTTATGAAGAGTGTTTTTCTTATAGGCGAGTTTCTTATATACGATTAATCCCAGAAGGAAATTTAAAGAAAAGGCACTGGGTTTTTGATTATGTTTCTTATAAGCGAGTTTTTCTTATATGAGTGTTTCTTATATCCGTAAAATACTGTAGCTATTCCCCGCAACTTCGTCCACCTCAATTTATTATTATAGAAATTAATATTAAGTTTAAAAAAATATATATTTTTAAGTACTTCGTCATGGATATCTGAGTTTTATTTTCTTATGGCAGAAGAACGTACGAATTTTCTCTGCAACCCGATTTTGACAATGGGACGGAAGCCCTTTAAGATGAACAATTTTCTTCACTTTTGCAACATTTTCCACTGATTCTTCGCTCCTGTTGATCGTAGTGTACTTTTATATAGCTTGCTTGACATATGGACTATCCAACACAAAAATAATTTTAAAAATCGAACCAGGAGTTCCTGAGATTAGCGCGTTCAAACAAACAAACTCTTCAGCTTTATATATTAGTATAGAAGTATAGATATAGATTAGTATAGATTCAAGAGTAGCTAGAATCTTAAAAACTTCGATCTCACCGACTCAGTTTAAATTTGTCTTTCCTTCAAAAATCTTAATTTGTTACATTAAATGTTCATACTATAAATTAAATTTACGAAAATTGTTGGAGTCGTTTTGTATGATAGGTTTTGGTTCTTCACAGTATCAGATGTTTAGCCAAGAAACCTAATTTGCTTTGGTTATGAAGGCACTTAAGAAAGAGCAACGAGGTGATCCGGATACCCTTTGCTTGGTCGTCATGTTGAAATTCAGCAGTTTTTTTTTTCCTATAAATTAAAAAAAAAAAGTGAGTTACTTTTCAAACACAAAAAGAAGTTTTAAAATAAAGTCAACTTGCTGACACAGAATTCAGATTGACAAATTATGTTTCTAAATCCTCAAGCTACTTAAAAATTTAAATCTCAAAGTAAATTTGACAAACTGCACAAATGTTTGTTACTTTGCAGCTAAGGGGCATTTTTTAGTTTGATGTCCCTAATTGATACCATTGATATACCGTGGTTGTTGCGTCCAAAATAAAATGGAATCATGCCTAATAAAACTTAGTACATGACTAGAATTCCACTAAGGCTTACACAGAGGAATTAATGTATAATAATAATAAAATAAGAAGTGGCCCTAAATGACTGCCCTGTGGAACTCCTTTTTTGGTCATTACTGCACTCGGTGTAGTGCTTCTGTAAAAGATTTATATTGAAGATATGATAAAACCCAAGAAATACATTTAAGAGGTGATCTTAATGCATAAAATAATTAAATATAAAATCAAATTTATTATCGTAGGAAGTCATGAAAAAATTAAGAACAAATGTATGTTCATCATAAAATGGTCATAGTTAACAAAAAACATAAACTGTTCCCAAATAAATACCCACTCTACTAGTACCACCAAAAAGTCCCATAATACTAAAATCTTGAATAATGAAAATTAAATAAAAATGTTAGTCTTAGTCTGCTCCTTTCCATTTTGCTCATTTCTATTTCTCAGGAATAGCATAAACCTCTATATAATTACATACATACATATGTATATGTATATCTGTATATATTTTGCCGAAAGAACAACATTTAATCCTCACATAACAATTATAAAAGACAAATGTGTCCAAGGATTATCCAGTCTCTGTGCCATTGTCTTTTTCCACTTTTAAACTCTATTTCACATAATTTATTTATTTATATAAATTCTCCGAACTGCCAGACGGGAAATAATTATCAAAAACGAAAAAAAAACATTCCAATATCCTTATAGAACTTAATCCTCGAGAATATACACTCTTTCAAGGATCTCAAAATTTATTTCTCAAAACAGAGAGATCTTTTCTTCTTAATCCGTCTCGCACGCAAAAATGATTACGTCTTCTAGTCATCCTCATCTAAACACTTAAACAGAAAGTGCATTGTTATGTGTCTATAGATACTATTCCTAATATTATATCCTAGCAGGACTTACTCCGAATGAAAAGTGCTACAAACATACAAATCGCATGCCGCATCGTTATCTGCATTTGCATAAAATGATAATTCAGCAACGTAGCCTTAATAATGGCAGCCGCCAACTTCCTGAGCTGAAAGGATACGACACACGACGACGAACACAAGAGCAGCGTTAGGTTTACCATACTGCATACTCCAAAGTCGTTTTCGTTACTCCTTCAAGGATATATATGTATATGCAATTGTAATGCTGGGCTTTCTGTTTCTTGTCTATAAAAGAGCGGCGGAATGCAAAGCTAGGCGGTCGCGGTGGCCTGATGGTCGTGGCCATTGCAAAAGCATTGGATGCACACAAAATGGATGCAAGAATGTTACACATTCACCACCAATTCACAAAATCACAAGGATCTCTCCACCATCAGCAGAGCAACGGCAACCTCACATTTGCTTCTTCTAGTTCTTACCATCAGCTCTACATCCTGAATCTACAGTCTCATTTTGATAGTCGCGCGATTTTAAATGCTCCATGCGCCTAATTTAGTGTCTTTAATTAGATCCACTAATTGCCAAGTTGTTTTTTGTAATTGTCTTTTTTAATGGCGAATGGCATCGCGCACATCCTGTATGGTGGCTCCTTTACGAGCATCAACTGCTTCAGCTTCAGCCACCCTCCGAAATCCTATCAAGTGGCATTTGTACTAATACGAGTAACTGGATGGAACCAGTGACTTGGTGCTTTTGTAATGGGGTGCTGGGACGAATGGTGATGACGAGGGAGATGGAGAAGGTTTTTTGGATGGTAGCTAGGAAGAGCGTCAGTGAAGGCATAACTTTCCACAACAGAGTGTGCGATATCGGATTGAAATAAAACGATATGGTGTAGTTTCCTCGTTTTCTTAAAAATACGAGTACAATAACATTTTGCGTTTTTACCGCGACTAACGGTAATAATTCTTTAGAAAAATGGTGTTGCAAATTATGAGAAAATGAAAGAGGTCATGCATCAATTGCTTTTAGGCAGGTTCAAAGTTTCATTACAAAAAACAATTCTGAAGACTTATGTATTGAGTTTAACACTAATAAGTGAGTGCATGAGCAGAGCATATTGCACGTCACTTTCTATTTTCTTAATTTCACACTGCCTTAAAATCGAATTATGTTTTTTTTTTTCATTATATTATGTTACTTTCTATTTTTTATCTGTAAGTTTATCATATTAGAAAACAAATTCTTTTACATATATAAAAAAAACACAAAACTGGCTATAAACTCAAAAAATATACGATTAGAACTTAAAAGTAATGTGGTTCGATTTTTTATGGGAAAACAAATAAAAGTAATTTGACCATAATGTAGTAGTAATACATAAATAAATTAAAAAATTAAATATGTAACATCTTCAGCCCTCCCATGGACTTTGAAGTTTCGGAGTTTCCCTAAGGACAATGTTTTTTTTTTTTAATTTTAATTTTATAATTTTTTTTTTATTTACATTTGACGAAATGTATTAGAGTAAAGAAAAATTAATTTAACGAATGTTTGTCGCATTGAAGAAAAAGTAGAACAATCGCATTATGTGTTGTGTTTTATTCACTGCTGCATTGCTAGTGCAGTATTCAAGTGAATAAAACCAGGGTTCGGAAAATATCATTCGAGAACCGATTAATGTGGATACTTCTCAAATTTTTCCGATCTTATCACGATCCGAAAAAAAAATTAAATTCTCATACAGATACTGTATTTAAGACCTCTCTCGTCTCGGAACAAATTAAATTATTTTCTTTCTCTTTTTTTCATTAGTAAGAGATCGGGAAAATAAAATTCTTTTCGGATTTTGTTCTCTCACGAATAGAAATTGAAAAGATCCGAAAATATCTGAAAAGGATCGGAAAAAGTATTTTTATTTTTGAATGTTTTTCGCGGAATTTTGTTGTTTTTAGTTTAGCTGTTAAAAAAAATGTTCATAAATGGGACTAAAAAAAGAATTCACGAACGAATTAAAAACTAAATTCGAGGTTTGGTTTTTCGATCGCTAACGAATTAAAATTGACCGTTCTCCGTACCCTGAAAACTATCAAATTAAATACATTCCCTATAAGGAGGACTCACAGATGTAACGAGCATAATAAAAGGTTTAGTAAAAAAATTGCTACTATAGAAATTAAAAAATAAAACAATTTAGACATAAAAAAAGCTATTGATCAACCCGAAAAGAACCAAGAGCTACCATTACATACATATACATTCAAAACAACGGTTTATGGGCTGGTGGAATAATTGCTCCACATTTCTTGAAAAATGAGTAAAATCAAAATGCTACCGCTAATGGTTGGCGTTGTCGCACCATCTTATTGTTAAAAGACTCTATGCTTCTTGAAATTCAAACCCAAGAGCTATTGCCTCGTCCTGGAGTCACAATAACATAACTAAATGTTTTACGTTTTTTAAATAAGTATGTCACTTTTTTGAGAATATAAAACTGTACGTCTGAGTGATATAGCTTAGAATCGCATAATAAATCGCAAAACTTTCGACTTTTTCCTGAAAATTTGCAAATACATATTGACTTACGTTCTTGTGTCTCTAAGGTGACAAAATTTGTTGAGTACTTAATTTCAAGTCTATCAAATTCTAATAATATTACAAATAAATTTGACCAAAAAAAAGTTGACGCACAATACTAAACACTCAAGTCAGTTATATTGCACTTAAGTCAAAAGTATGTATCATTATTTACTATTCTTCTTCTTTCATTACTACACCAAATATCAGTTTTACTCAACTCACTTCCAAAAAATTGTTACACTTCACTTTCATTCTGTTTGGATTAACTAAAATACTAAAATCAATCAACTTTAAGGTTTATCTACAAATAAATGGTCGGTTCATTCTGTGAAAAAAACCAATGATTTAAACATCTTAAGTGTGGGATCTCATCTCCTGCCATCAGACCATAAGGTAAGTTTTTTTCTTCAATTTTTATTTTTCTAAATTAAGTTACCTAAATAAACTATATTTGTTTACAATAATATTGAATATGATCTCAGAGTGTAAGCAATTAATCTACAAGAACTTTCATTGTTTATACATACATACATATTTTACTTTTTTAAGTCTTAATTAAACTCTCTCACTTACTTTCTTAAGTTTTTATATTTACTTTAATTTTTTGAAGACTTCTGCATTACTGCATTTGTATCTTTTAAAAACTAAAATCAATAGGTGTCAAAACAGTAGGCGTTTTTCTTTTCTATAGCTGTGAACAGATTATTGAACCGACTAGGAGAACGTCGAGTACGTTCTGATGAAAACTCTAGCTCTCCGATTTATTTGTAATACACGATGAACCGTTGAACTGTTAAAAACAGTCTGTCTCTGTCATACCACACAAAAAAAAAAATAGTTAACCGACGAGCTCAGCTTTTTAATCCAATGCCTATTTCATTTTACTCTGAGCTCACGCTCCGATTGAAAAAGAAAACAAAACCTGAGAGCTATGATGTGTCTGAATTAAAAAGTCACACAGATCTTTTTTGACAGCTTAAATCCGTACTACATATAACTTTCTAAGTCTTCAAGAGGAATCTTAAACAAATTCGTTTATACGTGATTCAAATGATTCTATTAAAATTACAAATCAAAATTCATTGAAATCTCTTCCCTTTTTTATTTACTACACTTTTACAAGAAACTTTTTATTTATTTTTTTTTATCAATAACATATTTTTCCTTTATTTTCATAACGTTTTTTTAACTTGCTTTTCATTTCAAATAATTTCCCTTCTAATCAGACAATCACCCTTATTGGGAAATTTGTTTGCTACTCTCTGAACGCACCCCATTTGTTTCTAGCAACATATCAAATGTCAACGCGAATGAACTCATCTATCTGTCATCCAAAAATTTACTTCGCTTCAAAAATAATTTTTAATTCCCATCTCCTCAGATCGATCGGTTGTTGGTAGGTTATTTTCTCGTCTGAGTTTTTTTCCGGCAAATTAAATTCAATTAAATATACATTTTTCAATTATTGTTAAATAGAATGTTAGTGCAAAAATGAACATCGACGATATCGTCTACCTAGTGTGCCTGCTGTCTTGCATTGGATTCGGTTATTTTACACGAAGAATTCAGGATGATTCGCAGAGGAAATTACTTGGCACAGCCTTTGGGGTGTTGATTGTTGTTATCGTTTCTGGAACCCATGTTCTGCACTGTTTGATATCTTTTAGCTTGTGTGCCCTAACTGTTCAATATGCACATCCAAGGTTTGTTAAATCTTGGATAATCTATAACATATGTCCTAGATTTTTAATTTAAAAATTCATTCGTTTGCAGCAAATGCCACATAATTAGCTTTGCCATTATGTTTGGCTACTTGGTATTCTTCAGAACAACTACGTACTTTGGACTTCCAGCGCCTCCTGGTCATACGAATATGATTCAAATGATTTTAACCTTAAAGGTGACAACTACTCATAAAATCATTTTTATTTGAATTTATAATCCCAAATTAATGTTGTTTTTTATGCTTGGTATGAAAATTAAGGCGGCTGGTATGGCTTTTGAAAAAACAGCAGCTTATAAAAAAGTCGAACAAAGGAAAAAAGAAGTCGCCGAAAGGAGTCAACCATCAACCAGTGAAAAGAAAGATCTAGGACCCATGGTAGAATTGACTGATTATGATTTGGAATTGCAAAACATAAGTGTGGTGGAGATGTTCCACTATTGCTTTAATTATATCGGAGTTTTGACAGGTGATTAAAAGTTTTTTGATTTGTTTATGCCAAGAATATTATCATCTTAGATAAGATTACCACGCATTATGAATGCGTCTGGAATTACAAAAAAAAAAACAAGGAAACTATCGCATTGACCTCGAGTGATAATTATTAGCAGCTTGTTTGTTTACATATTGTTATCATCATTGTCCACTTGAAACTTAGCATTTTGAATAGTATAAAGTTTTATTGATTTTTTCAGCACCTATTTTTAATTTAATTTTACTATTTGATAAACTGTTAGTGTTAAGATTAACTTAATATGATTATATCGATAATGTATAGACATTGCAATTCCATGGTCTATCTGTTTCAAAAAAAAGTTGCACCATCTTTCGGTACTTAGTCTTAGTCCATGTCTATTTTATAATCATCTCACCGTGATTTAGGTTTCTTTTTTTAAAACATCTATTTTTTCAGTTAACATAGAAAAACTATACCATGAGCATTATAAGCTGATAAGGCTATTATCGATCTTAAGGAAGTAGTACAATTTCATAATAATTTATTCCTTTGGATTATGTTGTTGAATAAGGCTTCTGCCATGAAACAAAGGTAATAGGAATGTTTTAAGTTGAATAGATAGACTCGGAATAGATAACCTAATTTCCACGATCTTTCGGAAAAAAAAACACTTTTCAACACAAAATAATTTTTTTAAGGTCCCTACTACCGTTACCGGACCTATCGTGACTACTTCGATATGCCATTCAAGAACTATGCTGATTGCAAAGGTGCCTCATTGGAAAAGCTAAAAAATACAGCAATGTATTGTGTTATTTATTTAATTGCAAACTCAATTTGGCCTCTGGAAGTAAGTTTCATTTACAAATTACCAAGAATTACCCATTTACTATAGTTCGTCGTTTAATTTCACCAACAGTATTCTCTAACTGATGAATTTGCTCTAGAGCGTAGCTTCCTCTATCGAATTTTCTACGTTTGGCCAAATTTCCTTATTTTCCGAATGAGAATCTACATTGGCATAACTCTAAGCGAGTGTGTATGTACGGCAGCTGGATTTGGAGCATATCCAATTGAAGCCGAAGCCATTGAAGGCGAAGGACCTAAAAAACAATACGCCCACCTTAAACGAGACGCCGAAAAGAAAGAATATAGTTTTATCACTATTAAAAATCTGCGAGCTTACGAGACTGAAACTTGTTTGACAATTCGAGAAGCCATGAAGAATTGGAATGTGTGTGTGCAGTATTGGTTGGCGGTAAATATTTATAAACAATTTCCAAGCAAGAAATACAGGTAAGAAACTGGTGTTATTTATACGGCATTTTTAATTGGATGTCCTTGATTCTAGGACGGTTGTTACTCTTCTTACATCTTCATTCTGGCATGGATTCATGCCTGGTCATTATTTATGCATTATGGGAGCTCTATTTTACTGTCCTGTTGAAGATATGTTTACTGCGCTTTTCCGTAAAGATGCCACTGGCACTAAACTCAAAATTGTCAATGCTCTATTTTGCATTCATAAGTACTATGGTTTGGGCTATCTAGGAACAGCATTCCAACTTTTGACAATAAAAAATATCTGGAGATATTATTCATCAATTTATCATTTTGGCTATGTATACTGGGCAGTTATGATGGTAATTGCAGTTGTATTAACCAAGAAGAAACGCGCCGACGAGAAAAGAAAAAAGAGGGAATTAGAGAAAAGAGGAACTGAAGCTGCAGTTGCTGGCGAATTGAGTAGACAAAAAGAAAAAGCTCAATAATAAATAACATCACATTAATACGTACATAAACTATATGTATGTATGTATGTAAAATTAATTTATATAAAAAGAGCTTCAGCATATATTTTTAAAGGATTTTTCGAAGTTTTTAAATTGAAAAAAATATTCAAATATCTGCCTGTAACATCATAATTTTTTTTTATTTTACGAAAGAAACGTCAATGATCAACAACTACCTGCTCTACTATTTGCTCTTTATTAATATTTCAGTTAAGTGGAAGTGAGACTTCGAGTTTTAATAACATAGCTTTAAGATGTAAAATTTATTCAATAACACTTTTTTTGCAAGGAAAGGGCTTATACATAAAAACCTAATTTTATTTCCCCTTCCAAAAATATTTCGTTATTTAAATTTTGTTTAACTGTTTCTTTTATTCATTAGTGTATGTCCCTCAATTGATTGGTTTAAAAATGTTCTTTTTATACATAATATATGAATCTATACAAAATAAAATTATTTAAAACGATAAAATAAAAAATATTTTAATAAGTGTTGTTGAAGTTTTTATTAAAGTGAATTTGTTTTGCACATTTAAGGCTTTGAATTTTTGTTAATATAATTTTTTAAGTACAATTTGTTTTATTTTATAAAAATTCATAGAAGTTTACGAGAAAAGTAATACTACACCAGCCAAAAGAGCGAATTTCTATTAATTATAAAACAATTTTTATCGAAAAGTGGAGGGTTTCCACAAAGTCCATTAGGAGGAGTCCATGAATTAGTTTTTCAATATAAATAACTTTTAACCGAAATACAATAAAACAATAGACCATATTATAAACTACAAGGATTAACTATTTAACCAAGAATTATTATTTAATTTGTAAAACAACTAAATAGTATTGCTTACCGCATTTATATGAAGCACGGGAGAGATCATGTAGCTCACTGTTAAAAGACCGCCCAGTGCAAGTTATATCAAAAAGATGAGTTAAGAAAAAAAACAATTAAAATAAAGTTTTTAATTCCTTAAATTCGAATTGAAGTTAGACTTAAGATGTAATGGTATATAGGTATGTTAATTTGAAGGATTGTAGCAATCGAAAGAATTCTGCCCCTCACTTATCTTCAAATTGTACTGTCAGTACAAATATAAAAAGTCTGATTTCTCTAGCGATTAATTTAAACAGTTTAACTGAAATTGAAATGCTTCTCCACGGGAAATTACTTATTTTATGTTTTATCCTTAAATAGATAAGTAGAATAGGACTGAACCCGTGTATGAACATAAAAAGATTCATATGACAAGGAATTTGAAGTCACAAAATTGCCTTGCAAATAAGTAAAGACTGAAAAGTAGGTGGAGAATAAGTTCAATTACCATCAAGTAAGTTTTTTTTGTTTCAAAATATCAGCTATAAAGTTTTTTCACTAAATTTAAAGCTTCCATCTTTATGGCCCTTTAATTTACTTTTATCTTGCATATATGTATGTACTTTTAAATTTTTATTGTAAGATTTTTCTCTTAAAACTGAAAAAAGAATAGAAACAGAACTTGTGGTCTTATTCTATTTTTGGTGAGAGATTACTTGTTAAAAGTAATACTACTTTACGACTTACTGAAAAGTGTAAAGTTTGTAAAGTCAAGTTACATGTATGACAGTGCATCTGAAAAACTAAATAATTCTCTCGGTCTAAGCTTTCTTTCAAAAAATTCATAAGGAGTCTGTTATGCTACCTAAACGTAGGCTATTACAATATACTGACAACGTTTTCAAACTATCAAATTCAAACAGCAAAAGGAAACTAATAATTTTGAAACAAGAGTTTTCCACTTTCGAAGTCAAAATGACAATTCTTCTAATGTTTGCAATTAAAATCTTCTACATAAATTTTGTGACACGCAATTTTATTTTAATATTAAAATCTTGTTGATATAGACAAATAAATACTAACAGATTCTTTATTCAGCTTCTCAATTAAATTACAAAAGAAGAAGTGAAAAAAAGCAAACATCAATAAAGTTATCACTAAAATAATCATTTAATATAAAAGTGCCGAAAAATGTTTTCTCTATTTAAAAAATATTTAAATGCTTTCGTTAAAAAAATATTATTAATTTTGTAGTTGATATTATGTACATATTTTGAATATACTCGATCTCGATAGGATTCTGTGATAAAGTTGATTTTTTTTTCTTATTTATATTTATTTTAACATGTCTTTAATTTTTGGGAACACAAACATTGATCTTGCGTCGCGTACGTTATTTATTTTAACGTAAGCTCTAGGTGCAAGTGTCGCCAATGAAAACAAAATAAGTTAATACACATCTTATATACATACATATGTATGTATGTGCATATGTACATATGTAACTACTCTCTAGCTTTTATATTGTTTAACAACAAACAAAAAATCACAGCGAAGCTTTTTTCTTAATTTATGAAAGACACGATCAATGATCCCTGGATTTAAAAAAAGAGACAGACAGGCAGAAAGAAACTCTCTGTTTCCATTAGAATACAATTGCCAACTTAAAATATGTTTGTAATCAAAAACAAATTATTTTATTATACTTTATTATTTTTGGTGTAAAATGTTACAAACAATGTCAATTTATTCACTTCGTGTAATTGACTTCAGTTCAATATTTTTTACAAAGTTGATAATAATTAATAGTAAGACTTTTATGTTTTGTTATTAAAATTGTTATTAAAATGTATGATTTAAATTCAACAAAGAATCGGTTAACCGTTTATACCGTAACAACCAAACAAATTTCACTCTCCGATGAACGCGTTCAGTGTTCAGTTATAATTATTTTTGTCCGCCATGTAAAACTTATGCCGGTTTAACAAGATTGACTTCTGATCTGTATGATCAACATATAATTAAACCCATTAAAAATATTTCGATTAAAATTGAAAAACATTTAAAAAAAAAATGTAAGTCTTTACTGTTTAAAATTACCTTCACGGTGGTAACCATACTCACTCATAGTGTATCTCAGGCTTGTTGCTAGCAAAGAGCCAGTCTTAACTCAGACGTTGTCGCGCTTAGCGGTAGCTGTTTTCTCTTCTCTTTAAACGGGAACTATCATCGCGACGTACTCGGCTCATTATTATTTGAACTTTCCCGCGAAAGTTTCACGAACACCGCTATGTATCTATAACATTCAGACAACACGAGTGTATTCAAAAGAGTTTGAATTTTTATTTTATTGGGGAAATATTAATTAAAACAAACCTTAGTTGATGCCGATTCTATTCATTAAAGCTCGTAGATATAATTGAAAGAAGACAAAAAAATAAATAAAAACCGAAAATGTATCTGGGAAATGACTAATCCGATTCGACTCGCTCTTCTGATAAAAAAAAACTTTTATTTTTATTCTTGTTCGTTTAATTTGTTTCTTAAATTGTTGTTCCTTTTATTTTGTCTGTGCGTTATTTGTTTACAATTTCAATTAAGTTTATAACCCTAAGAATACTTAAGTGTAATTGAAGAGCAGCATATATCAAGAAGAATAAAAACCCTCGTTAAGATAATTTTCAATCTTTCTCTAATGTTTACCGCCGCCTCTGCCACCTTATGCGAGTTTTAATATTTGTGAAATATATTTTTTGTTGAGTTTAATCTATAAGTAATTGTGAAAAACAAAAAATGTAATCTATTTGAAAAATTTAAATAGAAAAATAAAAACGGGATTAAAATTTATAGTTATCATTTGTGTCCCGCCCTCACTACCCTTCCCTTCAATCAAGAAAAATTATGAATTTAATTAACGAACAATCAGTGGCAACAAGTACTAGTACGAGCAAGGAATTATCTCCATCAGCTCAAGTTCGCCTTCGTCGAGGAGCAAGATCGTCGTCTTTAGAATCGGAATCGGAATCAGCAGCGTCCAACGTAACAACTGAAAACACAACAACAACAGCACCGCCAGCAGCGGTTGACTTTTCAGCTTCCACAACATCTTCGTTGATATCGTCGCCGTCGCCGTCGTTTTCGTTGTCATTTGCTTCATCGCCATCGTTGTCGTCGTCGTTGTCGTTATCGTCGACTTCAACATTTGAATCCGCAGCGTTGACATTCTCGACTTTAGTTCGTTCATCATCAGCGGTTGAATCAATTAATAGACAAATTGAGAAAATTTCCAATAAAATAAGTTTTAGTGATGCTGCCGATCAAATCAATTTAATCAGCAAAATGCCAGCAACAACAAACGGCATTTCCAAGCCACTACCAGCATCAGCTGCGAGCAAGCCACTGATCGCAAAGGCAGTGTTACCAGCACCAACAACAACACCAACAAAAAATTTTAATTTCGATAATGTCAGTTGTAGTGACGTCAGTGATTGTATAAAAAATAAAAATGGCGAAATTAAAATTGATAATACAACAACAACAACAACAAAAACACCAGAGAAAGAACGAAAAGTTGGCTGTGAACATTACAAGAGGCGTGCAATGTTTGTGGTATGTGTCATGTGTACTCTCATATTTCTCCACCTTTTTTAATTACTATTGCGCTGAATATCAACAATAAATTATTACCGTAGGGCTTAATCATTTATTGATTCAAGTTAATTAAATTTTGGTACATAATTTAAAGCTGCGCGTAGGTACACGCACTTTTAAAGCTCTCTTTTTCAAATACGAGTTAGAAACGAAGGTTGCCAGCAACAAGTGTAAGTTTCTTTTTTTTTATTTTTATTTATTTGGACCGCATGCTTTAATGTGGTTTGAACTTACACGCTATCGTTTTACATTAAATTATTCGACTTACACTGGTTCCTTTTAACTGTGTTTTGTTTCGAAAAAAAAGAATTTTTAACACATCTAATGGGAGTAGAAATTTCACTGTGGCAACTCTTTTTTATAAAATCAGGGCAACACTATTTGGATTTTTATATTAAACAAGTGAATTTAAAAAAAATGATCGGTGAATTGTTTTAGTAAAATATTTGTGACAGCGGAAACACAAAACAAAAATATTTGGAGTATTTTGATTATAACATTTGACAAATGTAGCAGTTCATAAAATAAGCTCACTCCAAGGTAGTGACGGATGATGGCACTTTTGAGGAGGCTCAGATTGATGTTTCTGTTTCCTCATTTGATCTTGCTCCTACTCATTTAAAAAACAATTGAACATAAGGGAGATTAGATGACTTCAAAAAGTCTCCTCAACATAGTCCAATTCCAATGTAAACACAGTTTTTTAAATGCGTTCTCCAATATTGTTGCTGTTAAAAATTAAATAGAAGCCACAACTTGCATGAAATCTTTTATTTTCGATATTAAAACATACTAAAATTTGACTTGTGAATGCAATTATCTCTCGATTTTGATTCAATATTCATTTAAATTCTGGTCTCAACACTACTCATAAGTTATCTATTAAAATTTTTATATTGTGTCAGTATTTTTTTGAAAATGTTCCACTGTATACATCAGCAATGAATTTATTGATAAAGCTTGAATTACATTGGTTAAGTCTGTAGAGTTATTTCTGTTAGAATGTATTGGAATTAATTAATATTTTATTGATTGATGAAACGGGTTTATTTCTTTCCCCTTCGGATTAGGTTCCTTTTAAATTTAACTAAATTTTTTTTTTGGTTTATTTTATTTCGTTTGCTTGTGCATCAGTTCCAAATTAAACAAATTGATTAGCATTTTGTATTTATAATAAATTTACATAATACAGACTGAAGATGAATGGATATACATATTTTGTATAAATGAAAGTTCTTTAAATAAATTTGTTGAATTTACAAAAAATAACCGAAAAAATGATTGTTTTTTCAACTGTCAGAACATTTAATGTATTTGAGTATTTACACATTATTTGTATGTAGTTGTCTCTGATCATTTGATAAATAAACTAGAAACTAATCATAAATCCATCAGAAAATAAATATAAACTATTTAAATTTATAGTTACCCATTTGCATGCTGATCGCTTAATGTTCTGTCAGTAAATTATTTATTTACAAATCTGTCAAACCGAACGTCACAAGCTATCATAATTTGCAAAATATACATCAAATGCACTTACACTTGACAGTCTTTATATACCCGAACGCTCGTGTCATGTAAATCCAACATTGCTTTCAAATACATGAGAATGTTATTTAATTGTTAGGGCTCATTTAAAGTGAAAGGCAAAAACTAATTTAAAATTAATTATATGTATTTGACAAGATATCATCAAGTTTAATGAATAAAATAAGAATACAAAAAGAAGAAAACAAAATAAAAGAAATGTTTAACTATTAATGGAACTACCCTGTGAACATTACGAATTACTAATTATTTTAGCCTAAGCGGATTAAAACTAAATGTGATATAGATGAATCCGAAATAAGGGCGTAAATCCGGTTGAAATTTGAATATTTCTGTAGTTGAATCCACTAAAATATAATTTTACTATTTATTTGTGTATAAAGTTTACTACTAAAAAAATGGTTGTTTTCATAAACGTCAAAAATCTGCGTTAGTACAATCGTCTGTCTGCTTAGTTGCATAAATGAACAAACCAATTCTGCAGATCGTGTGCAGGCCTGCTTTAGTACAATTTTAAGTAGTCAAAGAATTTTTATAAACGTCAGACAGAAATTAGCTATTTCCCGCGTTCTCTACTTGTGCAGTCAATATAAAATGGCTGCGCAATCTGCAAGAAGCTGATAACATTTATGACGTTTATGAACATGTCTTCTGCAATTCATCAGCGTTTGTTCGATTTGAAATCTGGCTTTATGAACATATCTAGTGCAGGTCTTAGTTAGACAGACGTTTATGAAAACACCCAATGCATCATTTGGACTTTTGATCAAAAGTTATCAAATGTCAGTTTCATCAAACCGACGTTTAATATAGCTTTGTGTTGCGTGTTGCGTTGTTAGTCAGTCAATTTCAAGTTAGTGTTGACCTGTTATGTTAGAAATTGTTGAATTGTCAAAAAATCTCTTAAAAAACCAAATGTAAAAATTTCCAGAATGATGTGAAAGAGGTGGTTGCGTTTTTTTGTTCATAACTATGTACAAGTTTAGTGAGGAAAATGTCAAACAGTGTTATGCTCGGACACCTCAACATTGAATCTTAAAACGATTTTCGTTGAAAATTTAAAACCTCCAACTAAATATTAATAAAGTCATCTTTTTTTATCTTTGGCTTTAGGTTTTCACAGAAAAGCTATGCATTTGTCATTGCTCTACTTCCATGTTATCATTTTTGTAGTTGATGACAGTTGACAGATGATTTTTTTTTTTTTTTTTGATAAAAGTTGTTTGACACTAAAATTCTATATTTAACTGTTGCAGTGTTACACACTGTAGTTAAATCAAATATAAACAAAACAAATTATACAAGATCAAGATCTTAATTCAATTAGGTTGAACATATTAACATTATGCATGTATGTATGTATGTACAATGTACATATCCACTGATATTGTACACATATATTCGTATGTTCAAGCATTTAACTCCTACTCGTTAATATATCTAATTTATTTCATATTTATATAATTTTTATTTAACTTGTCATTTAACATTAATTTATATGTATATCTTTTTTTTCAAAATAAAATCCAAAAATATATTTTTGCGCGTTCTTTGGGTTTTCAGTTTCAATCAACCTTAAAGTACGATCTACTTCCAATTGTACATCCTTAGGTAAATAGACACATATATGCATGTGTACATACTCGTATGTTTTTCAAAACAAGCAGCTACCACAAAGTACATATTTAGATTTAAATTCAAAAAGAGTGTTGACATTTAAAATAATCAAATCAACAAAAGACACGTACACCTTATTGTTGTAAAATTTTATCAGATAAAGGAAGAACAACTTTCGACATCACTGACTTATACGACAGAACGCCGAAACACAATTTGTTTTTTGTTTTTTTTTTTGGTTTTCGTATTGGTTAACAAAATAAACTATATATAGCTTGGAAAAAAACACACAAAATAAATAGAGCCTAAGTGATTAGCGCCACATATCAAAATTATTGACTTTATTATACGAGCGAGTGGAAAACGTGCTTAACAAGATCGCATTCCATGAGATATTTTTGTATTTAAATTTTATATTAACTGACAGCTACTAGTTTCGTTAAAATCGTGATTTACATATGTATGGGATGGCAAACACATTTCATGTTCATCGTTCATGTAATAAGACAGTCCGTGTATAATTAAAGCATTAAAATGTTGACCAGTTTACATAATTCTTTCTTCTTAAATACTCAAACATGAAGAATGGAAAATTTGGCAAGCTCGCTCATCGTTCTGATATTTTAAAATACAATTTTAAAGTATCAAATAGTAACAACAAATTATCGTACTGAAACTGCAACAAATTAGTTTGACATTATTACATTATTTTGTATTTGACATTACAAAAGAAGATCACTATGGTGAAAAAAAAGAACGCACTATAAAATTAGCACACCATTAAATACTTATTAGGAAGTGTTATAAGAATACCATGACACAAGTGCCGGATTACTTGTCAGAGTTTAAGGGCCAGTTGCACAAACGTGGTTCAGTAAATTTATCGATGAGTTCATCAATACCTATGTATATGGGATTTTTACCACATATGAATAGAGACCTTGAACCAGGGTTAAACCTCAGTTGAAATAACTGAACCATGGTTTAATTTTGATATTCACTATTGAATTACGATTGTTTTATTAGCTATAGTAAGCTTATTCTTTAAACAAACAAAGTTTTTACAAATTCAGCGCTAAATAAAACGTGAGGAAAATAGGTGACGGAATAATTTCGCATCAAATTAATTTTAGTGGTCCAAATTGAAATTAACAAAAGACGCAAAGAAAAGGTGTAAACCTTTGAAAAATCATTTGAGTTATAAGGCACAGAAAAATTGTTGCATTCCTCTCACTTTTCGTAATTTCCAATTGCTCATCTAACAAAAGTCTTAATTGTTTGAATCCGCCATTTTGCGTTTCATATTCAACTGAAATCAAATACGAATTGAAAATGGTATAATTTTGACATAGGAAAGTTTCTTTGTCTTCTCCTTTGTAAGGCTTTGGTTTGACAGACTTGTTATTGGTAATTGTTTTTCCTCAGGGGACTCACTTGAGGCCTTTTCTGTTTACTTTACTACTAGCTTATACCAAATTGTCGGTGTTGCTTGCATGTCTATCTGTAAACCGTCTTACTAACTTTGTATAACTTCTCATTATAGACTATAATTTTCTGCTGAAAATGAAAGAAAACAACCTGCAAAACTCCTAGACAAACACATTTTCTTTCCCATTCAATCATTGACCTCAAAACAGCTTCCCAAGTTGTTCATGTTCATCCTCTCTTTTTCTTTCGAGTTTGCAATAGTATCTAGTCGCTGTTCGTATATCTGCAAAGTTTTATATAAAAAAAAAAAAGTATAACCAAACTATAAAGACACCTCAATCCTAGGAGAAAGCTGCACGAACAATTGAAAGTAAAACCTTATCTTCTGAATATGCGTTAAACATCGCATCGGAAAAGATACCCAGACATTTTAAATTCCAAGTAAGACTAACCAAAAGCAAGTACCTTTAATTCAGCACCAATATACTATACATACTCGTACTTACTCCCCACACAATTATTATATTATTATTGTAACTGACGAAATCGTACGAGTATACGAGTATCTTAAACGCATAGTGAATTATTTTCAATAAAACGTGATTATTAGATGTGTACAGCTTTTAAGTTGCAAAACGTGAATAACATCATTTATTCAAAAAAAAAAAAAAGGCAACAAGACGCAAAAGATGGAACGTCGATTTCGAGAATGAAATCGAACTACATTATTTATAAAATGAAATCTAGTTCTATATAATTTACATTCACGCCTACCAAAATTCCACAGCCAAATGACACACTGCCGATTTATTATTGTACTCGTAAAAGAATCCATATGATTGCAATAAATACTCAAAAATTTAACGAACCAGGTCAAGAATATAAACGTGACTACGCACCGACCCAGGGTTTGAATCAATAATTGCTGAGGCAGTGCGAGACAGTAGTTCCTTTCATATATAATTTAACTTAACTTGCTTTTTAAGAAAGGTATTGGATTTATCTAAAAAAAATTTAAACTTGTTGTTTTATTGACACGCATACGTTTTATAGTTGGTGCTGAAAGCCAATAATTGATTAAAAAATATATTTTTGTGGATCGAATTGAAATCTGTCACAAAAGCCAACTGTCAATAAACATGCTTATTTACTCTGAAAGTTACAATTTTACTTTATCCAGAGATTGTCTTCATGTTCATAATGTAAAAATCTAGTATTGTACTCCAAAATTTGGTCTATAACATCTCTTATTTTCAATTTGTTAGGTGTTCACTTGGGCGTATACGCAATTTTTTACTTTGGTGATATATTTTTACATTGTTTTCTTCATTTTTTTGAAAATTAAATATTAGTTTAAGTACTGAACTTTATTCTTAAAAACAGATTCTGTCCCAAAATTTGAATCTGTCAAATTCATCAAAGTATTGACATCAAACTATTGTTTGTCATTTGTCAATTTCACAAAAGTAGGTATTGGCTGAGATATTTTTTTGTTTGTTATTTTCGGTGTTTAGCCTTTAAACCTCATGTTGAATATAAAAAAGAATAAAATGTACAAAGAATCGTTCCTAATTAAGAAAACCAAATTCAATGAAAACTTATTCAAAACAAGTTCTTCCTATTTACTTAAAATTCGCCTATCTATCACTAACGGCTGAACCGATTTCGATTAAACCTCATGAAGAAAAAACATCACTCTGTAATCAATAAAACAATCAACTACATGCGACCCAATCGTGTGTTTAATATGATTTCAAAGCTTCGTCTGAATTTTTTTCAATCAAATGATGATACACAGTAGCAATTAAATAAAAAATGATTGCGTGATTCTCAGGGCTTGATCGCAAAGAGTCTTGAAAAGAGGAAATACAAAATTACAGGAAAGTAGGTACTTTATTTGAATTCGGATTTGTTTTATGCTTTGTGAACTTGAAAGCTTCATTAGATGAAAAATTGAAAATTGCTTGCATTTTATTTGATAAATAAAATTATTGTTTTGTTTAGAAGCATACATTAGCAGTGCATGTAAAAGTTGAAGTCTGTTATGCGGTTCTGGTATCGTGGTGGGCTTAATTTGGGCGTTAATTGACTGAAGTGCACTGGAAGTGGCTTAAGAGGGGTTTTTGATAATTGTATATACATATATACCTAATGCACAACGAAAGAAACAAGCGTGCCATGAAATGACACATGTAAGCACAACCTCATTTAAAAGTAACATGTTTCTATCAAATACTGTGTTTAAATTGGACCTAAGTCAGTGACATTTTAGGACAAGCTGTTGTCTAAATGGCCAACAAACCAGTGTTTACTTTTCTATGTAACATTTAATTCATTGGTCTACTTATTATGGACAGCTAGGAGCCTGTCAGTTTTTTTTTTATGTTAGGCGGAATTTATGGATAGTAAAGTTCTTGACTCTTGAGTTACGTCTGTTCTAATTTTGTTTAATTTTATTTTGAAAATGTCAAAAAGTAAAAAAAAAAAATTTAGCTGTCTCTAGTTTCTTTGGCAATAAAATATTTTCAAGGCCAAATGACAAAAGATGTCACTTAAAAATTGATGATACATATTTTCTACCAAACTTACAGAAGGGCGAACAAATTTTATTTGACAATGTACCAGAAAAGTTCAACATTCATCAAACTTCAAAAATATATGATGGTGATTGTTAACATAAAAATGTGAATTTTGTAGACCAATTGACTTCACCAGAGACAATTTTCTAGTAGGTCCGCTCCTGGCATAAATCTTCTTTTTCCAAATATGTATCAATGTAGAATCAGACTTAAATCACGGATTGTTCCTTGTATATCCAAAGTCTTGTTTTTCTAGTCCATACTTAATGGCACCCAACATGCTTCTTCTTTGATAGGTGAAGTGAAGAGGGTTTTCATGTCTATCCATATACATATATGTATAAGGTATGTAATTATTATTGAACATAGTCAGTGAGCGTGCAAGTGCCATGGTATACTGATATACGTATATACTGTACATAGCTTTGTACTATGTGGAAACTTTAGTTTTTATGATTATTTAACGTTTTCTTCTCCTATTTTGTTTGCTTGTTGGTCACGAATATGAGATTTTACAACATCGTGTAGGACATTGTATGAGGAAGACTTCGTTTTTGATTGTGAAAGTAAGAAAATTATAATTTAGGGTTTTCATTTTTCAAACAGGAAATTCCAAAAAATATTTTGTGAATAACTATAAAAGATCACTTCATCTCTACTGACTAAAAAGACCAAGCAAACAGTTGAAAAAAAATTAAAAGTAAAGGCCCTATTGTCTTCCCTTGCTGTACACCTTTTTTTTAGATGATATTTAAAAGAAAACTTAAAACGTAAAACATATATCATAAATCAAAACCCTTCTTAATTTTTAACAATTGATACCTATACACTTAAAATACACCTATAAACCTTCTTGAATATCACTTAAATGTACAAAACTAAATATCTCCATTGGTCAGACATCAATATAGCAACAACTTGTGGCAGGTCTGATTTATTTTTTTTAATTAGTGCAACATTGCCTCGAAATTGACCAAGACAATGAAAATGTATTCTCAATGTCTGCTGAACAATTCAAACAAATCATTTAGGAGTGAAGTGTATGGAATTTTTTTTATATAAATTAAAGAGTAAATACAATCCAAAATGGGATATTTTTTGCTATGCGTTGAAAAGATATTTCACTCCGTGTCAGTGAATGGGGTCTTTTTTAAATTTTATTTCCGATTTACAATAAACGTTTTATTTTATTATTTTTTAATGGGCTAATCAAAGTTCTTTCACTCGAACTTTTATCTGCACTTAAAAACAAGTTGATTAGAAATGATTTTAAGGAAATTTAATTGGACAGTTCTATGTCTTTTTGATAGCTTTAAACACAGAAGGTTTGTAAAAACAAAAATATAATCTGCAGATTAAAAATTCAGCCTTTAAAGTGGCTCATGACAAAGGTATGTCCTTGAGCCACCTTTCTACATATCTTAATTTGTAGAAGCATTGAAACCACTCACATACTATATACATAGATACCTTAATCCATGTTTAAAAATTTCAACTTACTATTCGAATATTAACGATCATTTCAAGTCAAATCCTAATCAAATGATCCGTAGTGTATCTACTGTACGTACATATGTGCATTAGGCATTATCAAGAAAGCAATAAAATAAACAAAAAAGTTAAGTTAAAAAAAAAACATCAAATAAAAATCAAATCCAGTTTAAGGCGCATTTATCACTACTTAAACGATAGATGTTCAATGGCATCACTTCGAATTGCATTCGCTCGGGTCAACAGGTTCGCCTTGATCCACCACAGAGCTTATAGGCTTAGCAAATCCATAGAAAATGCACTTTTCAAGGTTGGCTACTGATTTTTTCTTTTTTTTTTTAATTTAATTTTTGATCGATATTCTGAATGTTCGTTTTTTTTCATTTTTCAATCGTGATGATTGATTTTTTTTACTCCAGTTTTAATTATTATTTTTATGCTAATTGAATCGTTTGATTTTAGAATGCTCACATAATTTTTGCTTTAATTTTAATTTTACTAAAAGTTAAAGTGAGACTATACAAAGGAAGAGTGTTGATTATGACTTCCTTGACCCTTAAGATAATAGAGTTGAATACTGTAGATCAATACAGTGCTTTGAGAATACATCAAAATTTTAAGTGACATTCAACACTTTGGTGAATTGACAGATAATGCCGTTGAAAGCCAAAATTTTTAGTTTGAAACATTTTAATAATCTTTATTTAAAGTGATATATTTTTAAAAGGATAAAGCAATTATACTTTTACTTATGTAAAATCTAACTTTTACGTCGTTTATAAAGTAAGAAAAGAAACTAGAAAAGTGTCTATTACAATTTTGTAATAAAGTTGTCATAAAATGTCAAAAAATACTTGTTGAACGAGTACCCAAAGGACTGTTTTCAATGTATGTATGTATTGTATATATAAGAAATCATATTCAAAAATAAGAAATAAAAAAACATAATTATGCAATCTGATAAGATTTTTAGGTTGTAAAGAGATCAACTTGAAAAGCATTTCGTTTCAAAATTTTATAATTACCACCAAAGCTAAACCGTATTGCCAATCAATCAGTCGTTTTGACATGAACTCTCTATTTCAAAGACTACATATAAATACCTATTTTCCAATAATGAAGTCACTTGAATAATGCTTTTCACATGTCATAGACGACGAATATGTATATACATATGTACATGTGTATATCCTTCTTGTCAAAAAAAAAAAATACATTAATTTAAATAAAAATCTCGTGCTTGCAACAAATCAGAAAATTAAAGAGAAGCGTGACATGAAATGTCTTTAAATTAAAACTGAAAATCCTAATTGATTACAAGAACAGAGCCTTTTGCCTGTGATATTCACGAATACACTCGTTGTGTGAATATTTTATAACAGACACATTGGAATTGGAAGCAAATACTATGCCAACACTATAAATTGATGATCAATATGAATAGTCTTTTATTTTTTGCATAGTAAATCGTCGCAGCTACATTTTAATTGAAATTCACATAAAAGGGAATGTATTGTCAAAGAATAACAATAAAGTTCTTTTTTGTAACTTGGGCCATTTGACAGAACAAAATTGTTAAATAAATGTCATTTTTGACCAGACAGAAAAATTTGTTGACAGTTTGAAATGAGATAAAATGTTGAAATTTCGAAATGAGGGTCCAATGTAAACACAGTCAAGTTAGTCCTTAAAGTTGAATTAAGAATAATATGACCGAGTTGATTGAATAAGAAGCTGAGTGCTGCTAACTTCACTTTATATCGAAAGGATTACAAAAAATGGCGGCGCGGAGTTTGACAGTTCAGTTAGTTATCATACTTTCGACCTGTACTTCTGTAGACATTTTATCTCTTTTTAATTTTATTGTGAAATTGTTTTATAATCATTGACAATAACCATTTTATTTATATTTTTATAGACTCCCTGCTGTAATAAATTTTATAAATGCCGATACTGTCACGATGAAAAGGAAACCCATCATTTTGACAGAAAAACACTGACAGAATTAATATGCGTCGAATGCAATACGAGACAAAAAGTCCAAGAGCAATGTGAAAAATGTGGTGTTCGATTTGGAAAGGTAAGACAATCTTCTAAAAAAATTTAACTTTTACACATTTTAAAATACGTTATTTCTCTCTTCAGTACACCTGTCTAATATGCAATCTTTTTGATGATGAGGACAAAAATCAATACCACTGTAATGGCTGCGGTATTTGTCGAATTGGTGGACGGGATAATTTCTTCCATTGTAAGGTGTGCAACATGTGCCTGCCTATTGAACTGAAAATTGAAGGACATAGAGTATGTGTTTCTAATTCTGCATAAGTTTGGTTTTTTCTTTTTTTTGTAGAAACTAAAATTTTATAGAATATTTTTAGTGTGTGGAAAATATATCGCGATCTAATTGTCCAGTTTGTCTGGGTGCTATTCACACGTCACGGATACCTTGCCATATTCCTGATTGCGGACATCTGCTGCATAAGATGTGCTTTGATCAATTGCTTGCGTCGGGACACTACGTCTGTCCCACTTGTCAGACATCTCTGCTTGATATGACCAAAATGTGGGAGTACCTAGATACGCAAGCTTTACTAATGACCATGCCAAAGAAGTACGAAAGCCAAAGGGTGTACATATTTTGTAATGATTGTCATGACGTAAGATAATATTAGTAACAATAGAACTGTTTTCTATTAATAAACATCTAAATTTAGACTTGCAAGACAAAATTTCACTTTGTTGGTTTGAAATGCATCCACTGTGGCGGCTACAATACAACGCAAGATGTCAAAAGACGAATGTCATGGGCGAATGTTGGTAAGCTGACATTTGAAATTTATGTT
Source organism: Scaeva pyrastri (assembly GCA_905146935.1). Lineage (NCBI taxonomy): Eukaryota > Metazoa > Arthropoda > Insecta > Diptera > Syrphidae > Scaeva > Scaeva pyrastri. The sequence continues at coordinate 38,889,733 of LR989927.1, read as the reverse complement.
AACAGTAAATAATTCATAACATTTTATCTACAGATAGTTCAACGTCAGCCTGACATTTGCTTAAACTCCTCAACCAAGAAAACTACCTTTTCAAGTTTACATAATGTTTTTGAGTGCTCAACTTCTATCTCAAGACTATAAAGAATCTTATCGAGAATCCATTGCATGCTTGTGTATTAAATTTGAATCAATAAAATTATTTTAATTGTAATATTAATAAATAATAGTTTTAATGTTAAAAACTATTTTCCTGTAAGCAAAACCTCAGTACAGTAAAAGTAAAAATCATTATATTTAGCAATAGAAAGTTATTATAGTTATTTTATTGATAAAAGAACAAGTGAAACTATTATTATTTAAAAAATACACATTCATACATATATATATAATTTTTTCTAGTTTTAAATAAAATACAAAAAGTACTAAAAAAAATATAATCTTTTCTTAAAGTGACTTTTCATGTTTTATTACACAGAAGAATACTTTGACAGTCAAAAGACATTCATGACAGGGGGTTGATGATATGGTAGGTATTATTTTTCCACAATTTTATGATTGCGAGTGAAAAAAGGACCTTACTTCAACTTTACATCTTTATTCAAATTTTAAAATAGAGTTGGAATTGAAATTTGAAGCCTGTGGCGGAATAGTTCAACATAGACAACATAAATATAAGTCAAAGCATCGGTTTCCATGGAGTATAAATTCGACTAATTACCTGAAATCTTCCATGGGTTACTACAGTTATTGTTAACAACCCACCAAACGAAAATCAGAAATACCGTCCTTAACTTCACACCATCATCCGAATTACTGAATAGATATTCCAAATATCAATACAAATAATTTTTGAAAGCGATACCATAAACATACCCTTATAATGAATAATGCGAGCGTGGTGTAAGTTTAATTCAGGCTCATGCCTGCCCCCTAGGTTTCAAACTATACTAAACTCAAACTCGAATTGTCACAGTTGACAGATGAAAAGTCATTTTGCAAAAAAAAACTTGAATCTTCTTTTTTGTTTGTAGCGAAAAGTGAATTATCAAAGCGGCGTTTTTTACGCAAACTAAAAAACTATCAATTTCATAAAAAAACCGAAAACAAATTCTCAAAGAAAAATTCCATTAGACCACAAATCAACATGTCCGACAATGATGATGATTTTATGTGTGAGGATGATGAAGACTACGGACTAGTAAGTATAGGATCTGGATGGGATTTGATGTTTGATCCCATTTGCATAGTAAAGAAAAATTTAAAATTTGACTTCCACTTTCAAGGAATACTCGGAAGATAGCAATTCAGAGCCCGATGTTGACCTCGAAAATCAATATTACAATAGCAAGGCCCTCAAAGAGGACGAACCAAAAGCTGCTTTGGCATCATTTCAAAAAGTCCTCGATCTTGAGAATGGCGAAAAAGGCGAATGGGGTTTTAAGGCTTTGAAACAAATGATCAAGATAAACTTTAAGTTGGTAATTAACAATAGAACAATAGGCCAATTTAGATGAAAGTAAATTTAATTTTGTTTTGTTTCTCTAGAATAACTACGAAGAGATGATGGTGCGGTATAAGCAACTTCTAACTTACATTAAAAGTGCCGTCACTCGCAACCATTCGGAGAAGTCGATCAATTCAATCCTTGACTATATTTCTACATCGAAAAATGTAAGTAGTAAAAGGTGGTTTAAGTTTGGGTTTAAATTAATTTGCATGCTTTAAATTATGAGTACCTTAATTATTAACATACGTAAGTTTAGTCAAAAAAAGATTGAAAGGTAAACTAGACTTGGCTAAGGTACATGTTTTAAACAAGCGGATCAAACTGCAGCAAAACTGCTGTTTAATGTTTCGGATATCTTTCTTTTCCACTACCCCGCCGATGCTATAAGACCTGATAAAGATATTGCGAGACTTATTGCAACTGTAAACATAACACTACTTTTTTCTAGATGGAACTCCTTCAAAATTTCTACGAAACAACATTGGATGCTTTGAAAGATGCTAAAAATGATCGTTTATGGTTCAAGACAAACACCAAACTCGGAAAACTCTATTTCGACCGCAATGACTTTGGTAAATTGCAAAAAATCCTTAAACAGCTTCATCAATCGTGTCAGGTAATCAAAAATAACTTAGTTATCCTCATTACTTATATTTATACACTTTTAAATTTCTCCTAGACTGATGATGGCGAAGATGATCTTAAAAAAGGAACACAGCTCCTTGAGATTTATGCTTTGGAAATTCAAATGTACACCGTACAAAAGAACAATAAAAAACTTAAAGCTCTATACGAACAGTCATTGCACATCAAGTCAGCCATACCACATCCCCTGATTATGGGTGTTATTCGAGAATGCGGTGGTAAGATGCATTTGCGAGAGGGTGAATTCGAGAAGGCACACACCGATTTTTTTGAGGCTTTCAAGAACTACGATGAATCAGGCTCACCCAGGCGGACTACGTGCTTGAAATACCTTGTCTTAGCTAACATGTTAGTTTTTCTATTAGCCTCTTAATATTTTTCATAAATCCAAGTTTGCTTTCACAGGTTAATGAAATCCGGCATTAATCCTTTCGATTCACAAGAAGCCAAACCGTATAAAAATGATCCTGAAATTCTGGCAATGACCAATCTGGTCGTTTCGTACCAAAATAACGACATCAATGAATTTGAATCTATTCTTCGAATCAATCGCAATAATATCATGGCAGATCCATTTATTCGGGAGCATATTGAAGATCTACTACGTAACATCCGTACCCAGGTGTTGATAAAATTGATACGACCATATAAGAATATCGCAATACCTTTTATTGCGAATGCTTTAAATATTGAACCGGGCGAAGTTGAGAGTTTATTGGTTTCATGCATCCTAGATAAGTATGTTTGGTTGATTTATTTATTTTTATCTAAGTAACTTGATGAACTTATGTATTTTGTTTGCCTCTTAGTACAATTCAAGGTAGAATCGATCAGGTTAATCAAGTTCTTCAATTAGATAACGAAAACAGTTGTGCAGCACGTTACAATGCCAAGGATAAATGGTCGAATCAAATTCAATCCCTGCAATTGGCTGTCATCAATAAAATGGCTTAGAGTCGTTACGTTATAAATTTTATAAAAACAAAAATAACACAAATAACACAAATGTCTACTTTTTTCGTACGATCAGCAAATAATTTGAAAGCGAGCAACAGAATATTGATGATGGTTTTTTTTCTAAAAAATTGACAACACTATTAAAGTTGAAGTTGTGTTGGAGGAATTGTTGTTTAGTTTTCATCGAAGACACAGGTTGTAGTACGTAACTTTACACATTTGATTGAGTGATGGAGATTATGTGCAAGCAGTGGTTTCTAACGAAAACAATGAGCCAAAATGAGTGTCAGAAAGAACATTACGTGGAAGAACGTAATCTGAATTTGGCCAGATAATAACGTTTGCCAAAAATGTATGAAAATTTCAATAATAAGAAAATTCAATTGATTAGAACTGCAAAAATTAATACTTGTTAGATAATTTAAAAAACAATGCTATTTCCCGCAACAAACCGTACTATGTTCCTTTTAAAATTTGGAATGCACAACAGAGCCACCTGTATGTGAGTTACACTGTGGAACATTTTCTAACAGCGCCCCTGTGATCAACTAGCCAACCAAACTCTACCTGTCAAAGCAACACAGCCATTGTAAACGAGCCCTAATTAGAGTTTGTGGCCTTTCTGTCATTTTTCTCCGTACGTTGTCGCATTTCTTCCTTTCATACATTTTTAATTTTTTTACAACACAACTAATTTCTCCGAATAAAAAAATAAATTTCACTTAATTTACCCAGAATTTGGAAGAAAAACTCATTAAATCTCTCCCAGGAATGTAGTTGTGAAGTGATCGACTCTAGTAATAATAATTGTAAATAAGTACAAAGTAATTTGCCATCGATCAACAAAAGAAGAGTATTTGGTTCCTGTTTGGTTGAAAAGAATTTTTTTTTTGCAACTCTTTTTCTTTATTTTGTGGAATGTTCATTTCACTTGCATTTTTCTTCGTCGTCGTTGTCGTCTGAATTCTGGTCGCTCGTTGATTGTACGTTTTCGAGAGAGTTGTTATTAAGGTGCACTTGTCGTAGTCGTCTTCATCGTTTCCGTCACAGTCACCATTGTCGTCGTCGTGGTCGTCACCGTCACCGTCGCCGCCGTCGTCGTCTGTCTATAAATGTCGAGTGGGTTTTCAATAAGTTAAAAGTGTATAAATGCTCAATGCGACAATAGCAAAACAAGGAAAAGCATATTAAGCAACAAGAAGAATAAAAGAGAAATGCCATTAAAGTTTTTGAAAAAATCTCGTCACTACAATGTCACTTCAAAGAGCCTGTTCGTCATATCGGTTCATCATCTCCTAGGTAAGCTTAGTATAAAAGAAAAGTTCTTACATAAATATCTTAATACATAATTAGATAACGCAGCTATCATCTAAATAGCTTATCAAGTACCTACCAAAAAGCTTAGCAAAATTCCAGGGGCGGTTAGTGGTGCTTATCAGAGATTTTCTACCTACATACTCCTCCACCACCACCACCACCCGCGCACTGCCATCAACATACGATACGCATTGTTCCCCTGTAGCTGTGGCAGTCGGAGTATAGCTAGCTTAGCAGCCTTTGCTTGTTTGCTCGGTGCTCGTTGCTCGTTTTCCGCCCCACCCCTAAATTGGCTGTAATAAAATAACACACATTGAGCCATTGAACAGCATTCCTTGCCAATGAGTCGCGAACCAAAACCAACTCCCTCCACAGTCCAAATCCAAACCATTCGCAGGCATTCATTCTCTGAAATATGTACGTTCGTCGCAGCGTCATCGTCGTCGTGTCGTTGCCGTTGCCGTTGTTGTCGGTCGTACACACAGGCCACCATCAGCAATATGAACAGATCACTTGAGTTCCCGTCCATTCTGCCTTTTACAACACTGCGATCTATCTCGCTGCGGCAAAATACTAGCGCAAGGTATAGACTTTGTGTTTGAACAATCTCTCTACCCCCGATGTAATTTCGAGGATCTGGCACTAGCTGTTGCGGCGATGGCAGTGACGACGCGGACGACGACGACGACGGTGGCGATGTTTTGTTTTCGTTTATTTTTTCTCTCTGCTTCTAGTTCTAGGGCTACCTTTTCTTACCTGTGCAACTTGTATTCTTATCTTTGTCGTCACTTGTGGCAGTTTAGGTCGATTCCGTGGAATGAGTGTGTGCGTGTTATTTGTTTTTTTTTGTTTTTTTTTTGTTTCTATGTCACCTGCGTTCTTAACAGTGGTGGATGTTGTTGTTGAAGAGCCTTAAAATAGGTATGAAGTGTCCAGGAATTTAATAGACCATTTGCATATCATTATTTGATAAAAAGTATGTATGATATTATTTGAAAATTATGTTGGCACACTTGAAGAAGAAAAAACTTTCTGGCTTATCATAAAAACTAGAAGAATCTATTAAGTAAGTAACTAAGAGTTACTTACTTCACTATTAAATGAAGCAAGGTTTGTTTTAATTTAAAATCCGATAATTTCCCCGTTTTCAACGAAGTTTACTCTAGTACATTGCATCTTATGGTTGTTGCTGATGAGTTTTAAAGTCATCGAAGTAGCAGTGGTTGCCAAGGATAATAATTCTTTGCTGAATCTCAGCTAAGTTGTCGTTTTAAGTAACATAATTTGACTCCACAGAAGACAAACAAATTCCAAGTAGTAGTAGAACAATCCGCCCCTAATTTGGCGTGGGCTCAGAATAATCTTGCCCCTAGTCTGTGAAATACTTCATGGAAAATTTATATCCTTGCGGTATAATTGGAAGCGCCATAAAGAATTCCAATTTGATTTAGGTTTCGCCTCATCTTAGTAAAATCTAAGTTCATAATCATAGTTTAGTAGGTTGATGCCAGCCTGAACTTAGAGCCAGCCAGTTGCACTAAAATGGTTCAACTCACCTACTTCATTTATTTACATAGCTAAAGTTCAAACGAGGTTTAAGTATACAAACTAATTTTTACCACCTACTGAAAGTGGCGTATTATGGAATTAGGATTGGTATAGGATGACTGGTAATGTATGTGTAGTCAGCTAGGGCGTGAAAAGGTATTCTCTGGCGGATATATTTTTGCTTTCTTCTAGCTAGAATGTAACATTCGCAAAAGAAGCTAGATCCACTCATTCCTTCACCTATTCGTCGTGCATCTCTCAATTGTTATACAACAAGTCCAACTAAACAATATACTGGTATTATTATCCTTGATATTTCCACTCTTCAAATAAGTTGCCTAGTTCTGGCAATCAGACTGTATAAAAATACTATTCATATTTGTATTCGAATGCTATTTTTAATGCTCATCCTTCTCTAAACCTGCTGTAGTAATAGTAACTTATGGTTGATATTTTCTATAACAGAATACGTTCGTAGTCTTAAATAAATTAGTATTCAATGCATTCATTCCATGTGTACCGCATTGGTCGCAAAAGTTATCACACCAAGTAATAATAATATGTGTGTGTGTGTCTATATAATTCCATCTGTTGACGGATAAATGTCATCATAGAATTGAAGACCATAGCTAGATTAGGTGGCTCTTAACGTATGTGAGGGAATTAAATATTCAAAACAGGTGGATTCTTTGGAAAGCATTAGTTAAAAATTCTCTGCTTTCGAATATTCTTATAATTTCGAGTTGTTTGTGTTGCAAAGAATTTGTGCTATAAAAATGTACTTGTATTCTGGCAAAATGAAGGACATACACTTGATATCTTTGATGTGTTATTCTATTGCAACAAATGGAAGAAAATTGCAACCGAATCTTAACTGAACTTGAAATGTATTCTCTAATCTAAAGTTTTGGCTTTGATTCTTTGCAGATACCTCAACAACAGTCGATTGCACTCTAAGTTCAGAGAGTAAAGGTCAAGAGTGTCTTGATAATGTGTGCCAAAGGTTGTCTATTAGTCAGCCTGAACTCTTTGGACTGCGCTTTATAGTCAAAGGAAAGGAGGATGAACTCAAATGGATCGATTTGGATCGTCCACTGAGCAGGCAGCTGGAAAAATACGCAGCAGGTCCGAAAATATTCCTTCGGGTTCTGCATTATGTCACAACGGGTGTAAAACATCTCAGCGACGAGGTGTCACGCTATTATTATTTCCTGCAGCTTAAAAACGATGTAGTCGAGGAACGGATAGCATGTGATGTGCGAACAGCCATCTTGTTGGCTCTGTATTGCCGGCAGGCCGAGTACGATAGCTATCAGCGAGACAAACACACAAAAGACTACCTCCGAACGCGCTTGATACTCCCAAAGAGTCTGATGCACGATGGCTTTGATGAGAGTCTAATTGACGAGGTTCAACAGCTCAATCCAACCATACAGCATCTTAGTCAGAGTCAAGCGGAAGAAATGTATATAAAGTGTTGTCAGCGCCTAGATGGCTACGGTGAAGAGAGATTCTCAGCGAAGGATTCGCTAAGCAACGATATACAATTGGGCTTAACAATCAATGGTATTGTTGTTAATTCACAAATCGGACGACAGTATTATCCGTGGAAGGATTTTCTGATGGTGGTCAATGCTAAACGCTCGATAAACATCGAACAGAAAAAGGATGAATTGATCTACACAGTGGCTTCATTTACTCTTCCGGATGCCGATACAGCGAGATACATTTGGAAATTGTGTGTGACGCAGCATATATTCTTTAAAAACTACATAGACGAGGAGGCCGATAGTGAAAATGGTGGCATTCATCCGGAGTCAATACAGAATTTCGCACAAGACTTTGGTGACAGTCGAGAAGATTTGCTGTTGGAGCAACAGCGAGCTATATACACACCAGAATTTCAAATGGTCGGGCCTGGGGGTGTTCAGAACTCGATAATGTCATCGAATATTTCGCTTGCAACGAGTAGTCAACACCAGCAGGCACGCACACCTAACCAAAGCTGGGCCAACATCCCCCAGGAATATGCCTCTTCAACGAATTGTAGCTTTACAAACATGGTTGTGGATCCACTGGATAACCGAGTGCAGAGTACGTCATGTTTGGATCTGAGTAATAATAACAACTTTTCACACGAACGAGAACGTCTTAAAGCTATGCTACCCACATACCGACCCGCTCCGGACTACGAAACTGCTGTGCAGCAGAAGTATCGTGCGAGTTCGAATGAAATCCACAACATTAATCATCAGACTATTGCCTCGGCAGCAGCGCTGCGAGTCACCTCATCCGGTGCCATGCTATCTCCAGACCCGAATTTCTATTCTGGCAGTCAACCCGATGTACACAACATGTCTGCAATGACTACAGAGAACATCCTGCATCACCTGGCACCCCACAGGTATCCGGACGTAACGCAGACTGCTCAAACAATGCAAAATCACATCAATCCCAACAACGTGTACACTAACATTGATCTGGCGCAACGGCTTCAGATGATGCGAACAAAGCCACCGCCACCGTATCCCGCAAATCGTTTAAGTTCTACATCGACTCCAGACTTGGCCGTTGCCAGTCACCGAACCCTGCTGGGCTATCGTGCTTATGTCTCCGGCTCCAGTCCCGATCTGGTTTCCAATCGCAATCTGCTCAATAATCAATATCATCCAATAGTTTATCCGTACATGAATCACATCGGCCATTCGCAGCCTTATTTGGCCCATGGAACATTCGAGAATCTAAACATGATCGAAGAACAGCCGTCTCTGGTCCTGCCATTACCACCGCCGACTCAACAACCCCCGCCTCCACCCATGCAACAAATCCCGACACCACCCCAACAAATATATCGACCTCCTAAGTTTCCCGAGTCCAACGGTGGAGGTCTTCAGAGGTCTGCCATGAATGGGTCTATAGAACCGATTTACGAAAATGTCCCTTTGCCGCATTGTTACACCTCAGAAAACTCCACCGAAATGAGAAACCGGACTTCAAGTATTCAGTCGGCTCCCGGTGGCATCCATCAGGGCACTCCAATTGCTCAAATGCATTCGGAAATCGATGGCATAACGCTTAATATGCAACGTTTACACACTAACAGCAATGGCAACGGAGGTTTACCCCAAATGGAGACCACCAATGATGCACTTATACAAATGAACCTGCACAAGCCACCAACGCCAACACTTCTAACAACGCCGCCACGCCACGAAAAACTCACCTCACCCTCACCCATTGCTCCACCTCGTAAGGCGAATCTAATGAAGACAACATCCGATGTACTGCCGCATCCATCGAAACACTTCAATGACGATCACTACAACACTTCGCATTCATCGTCGTCGTATTTGAACTCCACACAAACGACACTGAACACAACCTTGGACTCAGTGAACACATCGGCGGCAAGCAGTGCGACTAAGGAGAAACGAAAGAAACGTTGGAATATATTGGGTCGCAGCAAGAACTCGGCGGAAAAGGAACGTAAAAGCGCCACTCTGGGGCGAGATAAGAGTAAAAATCAAATGAAAGTGGAACTCTCACAGGAAGAAATGAACTTAAGGCATCGATGGTCGACGGGACTGCCCCGACTTCAACCGATATCGGCTACTTACAGTAAGGATAAGTTGGTAAGATTAACAAACAAATAATGTTGGTTTGGTATACTATTTAAAATACTTCTCTTCGCTTTTAGTGTCAGATTTTGGATGCAAAACTGAATGACTCGCAGCTTTTTATGGAATTTGAAAGAATACCAAAACGACGAGAGAGTGCACGCTACGAATGTGCACTTTTGGAAGAGAATATGAGAAAAAACTCGGATCCGAATTTTTTGCCATACGATGATAATCGTGTACGAATAACTCCATCAATGGAAAATCGACATGGTTATGTAAATGCTTCGCATATTTCTGTAAGTTATTTCTGTTTTTTTTTTTTTTTTGTTACCTAATGATTTTCTAATTGGTTTGGTTTATGCTTTCTTCTTCACAGGCAACAGTGGGTACAAAACAAAGGTTCTATATTGTCGCCCAAAGTCCTCAAGTTGATTTAATGAAAAGAATGTTCTGGCAATGTGTTTGGGAAGCAGACGTTTATTTAATTGTTCAGCTATCGGAGGAACTTAATTATATTCCACCTGATACTAATCAAAGACTAGAATTTGGGCAGGTTGGTTCTTTGTTTTCTATTTTGAAACAAAAATTCAAAATTACTTTTTTCTTTGATTTTTAGTTCCAAGTTTATCAGGAATTCTCTCAAACCACTGACAGATGTATTACGAGTAAATTACGATTATACCATGTACAATCGAGGCGATACAGATCGGTGTGGCATTTAAATTATACCGATTGGGCTGAACAGAATTGTCCGCGTGAAGTCAATCACTTTTTGGATTTCTTGGAAGAATTGAATTCAGTTCGAATGGCATCGATAAATGAGGTGCCACCTGGTCACAATACTAATCCACCGGTTCTTATACACTGTTTGGAGGGTGGTGGACGTTCGGGTGTTGCGTTAACGGCGGATCTATTGTTGTATACATTGGATCATAACGAGGTAAGTGGAGGAGAGCGATCTGTTTTTATTTAAAAAATAGTGTTGGTATTTTGTTTTTTTTTTCACCAAGTAGTTAGTCTCTTATTTAGTTTTTCTACAATTTGAATATCAGCATTTTCCCAATGTAATTCTTAAAGGTACAAATCTTGCTCCCAGAATATTTAAACTTCGAATATACTTTATGCAGTGGTATGCAAGTCGAAAAAAGTAACTATGTACATATCATTCACACTATTGATTTTTAGAAATATCGTAGGATACCTTTTGAACTGAACATTCAACCCCTAGGCGACTGAATCAAACCAAATTTGAAGGAAAATTTTAAAGTTTCATATTTGTTTTTATAATTATCTAGCTGATGACCAAAGCGTTCGACTTGTGCAGTGCAACGCTTTCACAATGAAGCATTAAAGTTAAAAAAGTGGCTTACGTTAGGGCTTCATACTTACCGATCACTAAGTCTAAGACTTAGTTGGTATATTTTAAAGATATACATGCTCTCACAATTTAAAGCGTCACAATTATGTTCGTCCACTTATGCGTCCACTGACTAAAAAAACTTGGTTTAGTATGTTTTTATGTTTATGTTATTTTGTATATTCTTTGTAGCTTCTGTTATTAAGAACTTTCGTTTGTTTATGCTTTTGTTAACATCCGACTCAAAATATGTCTGCTCACTCCACAAAATGCAAAAAAAAAGTGTTAAAAATTCTCTACCCACATTCGCCGCATCAGCATAACATTTTGGGACTAAAATCTATGGTTGATAAATTCTTGTTTTTTTTTTTGTATTTTTATTTTTAGGATCTAGATATTCCAAGGGTCATTGGACAATTGCGACACCAACGTGATAGCATAATACCTTCTTTAGCGCAATACAAGTTCATCTACGCTCTACTTATAACGTATCTAAAGCGAACGAGATTAATTTAGATTCTAGACAATCCGCTACTAACTATTAATAAAAATAAACAGTAATTATTTAACTTAGATCACTCATTGTCCGCCCTTAAATTGTTTTATAAAAAAAAAAAAAACAGTATACAAAAAAGTATTCAAAATTAGTATTTGAAGAATTTAAATACCCTTCATAAGATAAGAAATCAAAAATAAAGAATAAAACAAAAATGCAAATATTTAAAACAAAATTTATACAAAACTAAAAAAATAAAAACAAACGTGTGATCAAAATGCAACTAAGAGCAATTTAAAAAATTGGAAGATATTATGTGCCTTAATAATTTACTATGCAAAAAAGTTTTTACACTATTTAAAGAAACGTTTATACCATAAATATTATATATATACAATTTTCTTATATTAACATATCGATTTGTATTTACAAAAAAAAAAACAAAAGTCTTACAACTCCGAGTCCGATCCGAAATTCATTGAAAAAAAAAAGAATAAATGTTATTTTTGTTTCTGTTTGCAATTTACGTATTATAAATATTTACATTTTTTTGTTTTTGTAAGATACGTTTAACGCATATATAATTAAAGTTAAGTTGTTTCATTTTTCTGAAACAAAGTTTAAAATTTAAATAATATTACTGATGATTTATTGACTTAACTGTTTGTATTTAAATAAAGTGTTTTTTTTTTTTGTATTTTTTCCTCAAGTGGAATTTTGTTTTCTATCCCTATTTGTTGTTTTGTATACTTTTTTGAGAATGCTTGAAACATTTTTAAAAAGTTTAAAACAATTAATTTGACTTACATAAGTTTAATAAATTTCACATTCAACATACAAAGTACTGTGAATCGGGAGGAGCAAGTATAAAATAGTGTTGTATTATTTAAAAAGCCAGAATTATACAAATTGGGAATAAACCAAACCCTTGTCCAAAATAAGAAAATTTATCAGAAATACAGCTCCATATTTCAGTCTAGTTTCTTATTTGAACAACAACTGGCTTATGAGACGAAAACAACCGGAAATGAAAACTGCATCGTACACCGCCACCTATGCCTCACTTTCTCTTTCTGTACAACAAATAGCGCCAGCGGGAAAACTATACAACCACCATCGAAGTGTCAGAGTGACAAGAATCTTTTTTGACACTGACATTTGATAGTGAATTATAATATTTTTCTTCGTACTTCGTGTCCAACTCCAAAAGAAAATTCAGTGCATCTCTTCGGTTAGTGGTGTGTATTTTTTGACCAATTTTTTTAATTAAATTCACAATTTTCCACTTGTTCTGTTGGTTTTCGTAGGAACTCAAGACATTCTTAGAAAGTTAGTAAAAAAAATCCAAAGAAAAACTTCTATAAACATCGTTTAATGAAGGAATGCATATATCTGCTACCGGATTCAGCCGAAATGCCCTGCTGGTATTATGATAAGAAGGATCTCAAAGTGACACCATCGATTCAGGATGGGATTTCGTTTGAGACGGAACGACGGTATCGCAAGGAGGGCGCTCGTTTCATAATGAATTGCGGCACCCAAATGGGTCTGGGCCATAATACCATGGCTACGGGTGTTGTGTATTTTCACCGTTTCTATATGTTCCATACGTTCAAAAGTTTTCCACGTTACGTGACTGCTTGTTGTTGTCTGCTGCTGGCTGGAAAAGTGGAAGAAACACCAAAGAAATGTCGAGATATCATAAGAACAGCAAGGAGTCTTCTCACGGACTCGCAATTCTTCTCTTTTGGCGATGATCCCAAGGAAGAGGTAATGACTTTGGAGCGAATTCTGCTGCAGACCATCAAGTTCGACCTGCAAGTGGAACACCCCTACAGTTTTCTGCTGAAATATGCCAAGTGCATCAAGGGCGACCAAGCGAAGTTGCAGAAAATGGTGCAAATGGCATGGAACTTCGTCAACGACTCACTCAGTACGGTTGTGTGCCTGCAATGGGAACCGGAGATAATCGCTGTGGCTTTAATTCACTTGGCCAGCAAGCTCAGCAAGTTTACAGTGGTCGACTGGGTGGGGCGGCAGCCCAGTCATCTGCGGTGGTGGGACATGTTTGTGTCGGACGTAACAATGGAGATTCTCGAGGACATCTGCCACCAGGTGCTGGATCTCTATCAGCCGAGTCATGCCAACAACGATTCGAACAGTCCCCCTCAGAAGCCACCTAGTCGGGCAGAATCCCCGACAAGCATATCACAGCCGTTGCCACAGACACTTCCCCGAGATCGTGATGCATCGCCTGCAGCATTGACGAATTCCAAAAACTCAGCACCACCCCTGCAACAGCTACAACAACAGCAGACTTACAACAAACCATTAGTTGAGGAAAAGATGGAAGTCAGTACCATAGCGACAACTTCATCTATAAAGGCCTTGCAACCGCCGCCAGAGCCTATGCCCTACATGTACACGGACAACTACATGCAGATGTACACACACGGTTCGCACTATCCACCTCAGATACCTGGGTCCTCACAAATGGTACCCCCAACAACTGCACCGCCACCGTTGCCACCACCACCTATGTACGGCGCACAATTCCCCATGTCCTCGCAGCCCATTCCTTCGCACTATGGAGGCGCTATCCCACCACCGCTACCCTCACATCGATCCGGGCCGCCTCCGCAGCATATTGGCCCACCCATTCACCAACATCAAGTACCACCCAGTGGCGGTTACTATCAGCCTCCGTATGGTCGGCAGCGGTACCAGCCACCTACGTAATATCAACATCCCGACTAGTGTGACTTTGACTAGGAATATAGTAGATAAATGTAAAAAATAAACAATTATAATGTTGAAATAAAATACAAAATGCTATATTATCATTCACCAAAATGTTTGTATTTTTATATATGTATTTTATGATTTCCTAATTTCGAATAATTGGCAGAATGAGTTTTAATGTTTATGGAAATTTTCAGGTCAGAGAACTTCTGGTGAGAAGAGATGTGTTGTTCAAGAAGCAGATAGACCATACACACGAACAAACTGTTTATATAAATCTAAAAAATACACATGAAATGTACAAGAAAGAGAACGAGTTTTAGCTTATTACTGGAAGCCTTGAGAAGAATGAAGATGCCGCGATGTCTTTCAGACGCTTTAATCCCACAAAATGAATCAAAAAAAAAACAAGTTAATTAATTATTCCGGTGAGTGAGTAAAGAGTTTTAAGTACTAATTTATTTCAAACACGGAACTTATAGTTGTAGGTCTTTATTTATTAATGTTTATTTAGGTATTTGTATCTGTCCTATTAGCACACCATATTCAAGGGATTCTCTAATAATAACTGTGGTAACTATTTTACGAGGCTATTCACTAAAAATACATGGTAATTGTAATGACAGCTTTACAAGACACCTGCAATAACTTAACTAAGGTGTTCATTACAGTTTACATGTTCAGTGGAGTTACCCAAGAAACGTTGGTAGAAAATATGCATTCTCCAGATTTATTGTACATGTATGTATGTAAACAAAATATAGAAAACGAATACGAATCAGAATTTTGAATTTAAAAGTGTGATTATGCTTTTTCTACCTTAATTTTTTCAAATATCGTTCGGCACAAGAATTCACTGGAACTTTTTTGGCCAAATTTAGTAATTAATAGTGTTTGAATTAATTGTGGGTGTAGCAAAACCAAAAGTTACCAAAATGGAGTCACTAGGTCTAAAGTATGTTTAGTGTAAGTTTGAGGCATCCCTATGTAATTGACGAAATTCTAAAATACTGTAAGCTCAATCGTTGAGTAAAGTAACTTTTAGAATCTCGAAGAATAGCCTATAACTTGACAAGAAGACCAACTATATCGTATAACGAAATAAACTATGTACACCATCGAACATCGAGAAGTAATGAATTCTTAAAATTACTGCATTTTCTATTCTTTTTATTTATTTATTTAAAAACAACACGAAAGACTCAGTTGATTCTAGGAAAAGTTTTATTTTATTTTATTTTAATTTACCATATTTTACTACTAGGTAGACAGTTTAACATTTGATTTGTTTTGCTTTGCTTTGCGTTTTGTTTGTTTATTTTGTTTTTTTGGTTACAATAGAAATGTATCCAGATTTATAATACTGCGGAATAGAAATATAATCTGCAAGTGGTTTTGCATCATTTCTTTGCTGTGCTTGTCTAATGATATAAATAATTTTTCCTAAAATTGAAAATGGTTAATTATATTTATTTTGTTATATAAAAGATTGCCATATGCCATACCCAAAACATTACTCTCCATAAATCGCTTATCTAATTGCTTAAGTAATTCAAGATTATTTGTTCTTGTCCATTGGTGTAAAATATCAGCCACTCGAACTTCTTGAAATTCTGGTTCTCTGTCTAAAATTTGTTTATCCTGAAATTGTTTTAAAATAATCAAAAGTTCTTTTATTTTAATTTTTGTTTTACTATGTAAATCATAACTTACCGGCTGAAATTCTACGTTAACTTTATTATTGCATGCAACTTCTATTAGCTTCATTAACTTTGGATAATTACAATTCTTTTTGGATTGATGAAGAATAAATTGCTTAAGATTTTTGAATTCAGGTGGACTTGCTTGGAAGTACGATATAATAAGCTCCTTGTTGAAAGGAATTTGAAGTTTTTCCTGAAATGAAAATAGGTTGAAATAAGTATTCAGTCTTTCATTTACTATAGACTAAAAGATGTGAAATGTGTTCATTATTAATGTATAAGATCAGGCTTTATTTTAAGAATGCGACTTGGTTAGAAAAATATAGCAAAGTTGAAGATCCATCTAACAACAAAACTTAAACCTAAATCTCTCTTATTCGACATTACTCTTGGAAGACTTACCAGTGCCTGCACTATTGTTCCTTCGTCCGCATTTAAAGTGGGAAATGTTGAAACAACTTGTTCGGAGGACCTCTTAGCAAGCTGCAAAGAAATCAACAAAAACAGAGAAAATTTAGCCAACCCAATAAATTACAAGAAAAAACTCACTTTATTTCCATCAAAATTATCACATGATGATCCTCTTTGGTAATTCTTGTGCGTTAGCTTTTTGGTCTCGACAATTACTTCCTCCTTTTTCGAACCACTACCACCAATACCACTACTACCTGCTTCATCGATATAAGCATTCTCCCGCGCCGTTGGCAATAAGTCATTTAAGTCGAAACTGAGCGATGAGGGCGGGGGTTTGACAGAACACAAAACGCTACTACTTGAACTCATTCCTAAGCCCGTATTACTACTACTGCTGCGGCTGCTGCTGCTGCTATTGCAATGTCCAAATGCCGACATCATGTGAAGACTTCGCTTATTCTTACACTTTGGACAATCCGACCATTCGATTGGCTTTCCAATTGTATTCGCAAGAAATTCTTTCTCCAGACAATCCAGACACGTCTCGTCGGAGAGGTCTTGACGAGTGTATGCATTGGCGCTGTGCAGCGGTGGGAATGCAGCCACGCCAGCACGTTCATCTAAGCTACCGGCTGAACAGAGAGATGCTGTAGTTCCACCGTTCTTGTTCATTTTGGAGTATAGAAACTGCGTTTTACGGTTTTTTGTCATGGAAATGCTTCGCTCTGTGATACGTTTCGGTTTGGCGCCAGTCACCTTTGATCTGGAGTCATCTGTGGTGCACGAGACAGTGACTGGGGATGTGCGATCATCGCCATCCACCGAACTCGATTTGATTTGTGTCAAATTGAGTGAGAGTTTTGCAAAGTCCTTGTTTGTAGGACATCGGTGGCAAAGTGCGGAATCGCCGCCTTCGATTGGCGAACTAAATAGTTGCCTCTCGGGCAAACTGGGCCCTCCCACACTCGCCGAACTGGTTAGAAATATAGAAGGGGGATATTGCAATGATCGCAACTCCATCGAGGGATCGACTTCCGAGGAGGGATCTGGATCGAAGTCCATTTCGAGAAAGTCCGTTTCATCTTCGACATTGTTATTTCTCGCTGGTTCCAGGGCAATGTCAAATTCAGCTCCCCCACGATAGGCGTAGATGCAATCGTCAGAATTGAGCGAGACCTCCTCGTCGGACAGTGTGTTCTGCAGGACGATTAGTTCGTCGACGTAATAGTTGTCGCTGTTGTACGACAGGTTGTCGGTGGAGTTGTTAACCGAGGTTCGGTTGGAGTTCGGCGGCGAATGGGCAGCCAGAGCGGTGCTAAGCAGTTCATCTTCGTCACCACCATTGAAACGGGTGTCATTTGTTGCTTCCGTCTGGGATGGGTGCAAGCTCACAACACCAATGCCACCGGCTTCGTCTGCAGTGGAGCTTTCAGCCACTGGCAGCTCGATAGCTGGGATTTGTTGCTGCTGCTGCTGCTGATTCTGCTGTTGACTGCGGTGACATTGGCATTTTTCCAACTTTAACTTACCAGCGTCTGCAGCTCCGCAGAAGTTCTCTTTGTCTTCGAAGAGATTGTTATTGTTGCACTTGCCCTTGTCCAGCCAGGGCCTCGGCGGATGATGGGCAAATTCAATATTTTTGTCAGTCGTCTGCGTCTCCATAAGGAACCCGGTGCGACGATGGACACTGACACAACACACTAGGGCGAAGTTATCGCTTATTTACCTACTTACTTCTTTTTTCGGTTTTTTCCTCTTGTCTGCCTTGGGTGTTGGAAGCAAGTTGCCAATTTATTTACGAAAAATACCACATGCGGGGCATGGGAATGATGTTAAGGATGTTTCCCTTAATTTCAGAATGAAAAAGTGACTAATGCGAGAAATTCCTGCAAGGAAAATACACCTTTCTTGAGGAAAATCGTTTTGTCGTTCTTGCGGAAGATGGTAGATGAAGAAAATTCAATTTTCCTTTCTTTTTTTGCTCTTTTTTTCGTATTTTCCTTTTTTCGTTCGTTTCGCAGCTGACAGTTTTTGGTTTATTTTTTCGGTTTTCCGTTTTGTGTGTTTATTCTGGTATGCAGTCACAATGGATGAAATGATTACCATTGTGAATGTAAATAATTGATGATTTCGTGAGCGGCATCGTTCGGAATCGTACAAATCAAAATGAACAGACAGTTTTTAAATTTTTATTAAATGTACAATGAAAACATGAGTTTTATCTTGTCTTGTTTAATAATAATTATTAAATATAAAATAAATACATACATTATTTGAAGGTAGAAAATAAAGTAGAAATGAAGATTTTTTAAAAAACTAATTTCACGTCTAGGTTCCGTTATAACTTTCCATGGACTGCAACTCTAAAAAAAACGACAAAACTTATTTCTTTATCATTTAATAATCCTTTTAAAGTAAATTATGAATATCATTTTACTTCATTTAAATTAAAGTTTTGAGATATTCACACCGATTAAAGAATCCGATGAATGAGTTGCGAATGGATTTGGAATGATTTTTTTGACATTTCTACTATTTAAGAAATGTCAAAATCAACATTGGAATCCCACTGCAGTCTTAATTATCGAATTATGTAATTGTTGTGATTATAGACACTTTTAGAAGATCAAAGAACGTCTCATTCCTATAAAGTTCGCACATGTGTCAAACAATGAAAAATGTCGTCGGATATGATTTTTATGATCGTTAATGCATCCATTAAAAATATGTCAGTTATTTGAAAAGCTATTTTCATGTCTACTTACCTATAAATGCAGGTATAATTGGGATTACCATAATTCGATACTACTTTCACTTTGCAATATTTGAAACTTTGATCGTTGTTCAAGTGAAATGTTTGTGCCCGTTTGGTTTTGGTATTGTTATATTGAAATGAACCCAAAAGAAAATCTTTGCTAGTTGTTTTTAAATCTTCAACTCCCTAAATTGTAAAACACTGAATATAGATATCAGCTTATACAAAATGTTATCTATTTCATACATAAACAAAAAAATCCTTGGGAGCATTCGAAATGTCACCTGTTAAAGAAGCGGATTCTTGTATGTGCTCCACGGTAATAGATCTAATAAAAATCTACACATAATAAAAATTAATAAAAACTAAAAATCGCAGAAATATGATTTAAGACCTTATGTGATAACTTTATCGTAAATGAAGACTTGTCCCCTTTGAAACCATAACAATTCCCAAGCTGCATCGATGGATCCAAAACATTATCTGGCGGATTAGATTTATGTTTCATATCGAGAACTCTGTACAAGATACCAGCTGAATTTAGAGGTTCATCTTCTGTTTGAACTATTGAGGCACCTGGAAGAAATGCAGACGATTTCGAATCTATGCACTTTATACTTGAAGAGTTGTACCAATCGATTCCAATGCGTAGTTTGGTTCTTCTTCAATAACAACCTGCAAATCAGTGGGTGCCTTTTTACAAAAACTACAAGCTCCATCAGAATTTCCATCGATTAGATCAAGTTTTTTCTTCACTTGAGTCAATTCGTCCCACAATCCTTGGGTACGTTTCTTGACAAAATTATCAATTTGTGGTAAAAGAGTTTCATCAGGTCTGCGACCTAAAATAACTTTCTGAAAACTTTGGAATCGTAAATATAAAATTTGTTTTAAGAAAAAAATAATCCTACCGTTATTTCCTCCACGTCATCCTGAAGTCTTGTTAATCTTGAAATGGAAGAAAAATGCGTATGAAGCAATGTATAAACAAAAGCAGTTATTAAAATTGCACTTATAAATGTCACACGACAGTCCATTTTAAAAATAAATATTATAGTTTTGATTGACAGAAAATTAAAAATAATTTTTTTCTCGAAAATACATGGATATGTATATTTATTAAAATAAAAACAGGATATTTTTCTGTAAATAATGAAGTACATAAACATAAACTTGATTTTGAACAACATACTTTATGCTAATATTATAAATGTGAATGTAGCCACATCGGCTACATGGATTTGGATTACATTTTTCATAGAGATAGATTATAGTGTGGAATAGGACATAGGCTACTTTTTATACCCGTAAAATGTATGGTTCCCATGGGATAGATTTCTTTTAATTGTGACAATCACGCTAGAATGCCTTGAATAGATAGGTCTGTTCCAAGTGTCTGAAATTCGCCAAAAATCACCGAAAAACTGTGAAAAGCTGTTCCAAGTTAAACATTTTTCGTAGTTTTTCACAGAAGAAAGAGCTCTTGAGAGAGCAACAAATTTCTCCCCTCTGTGAATTTTAGCCACAAAAATTTCTGTGCACAGAAAATTGAAGACTGTCAAATTCAAAAAAAAAGCATTTGACATTTTAGTTCTGCCGTTGAAATAAAATTTTATATTCTAGTTTTCATTATGGAAAACACGACTATTCCAAATCGTCTCGTCGGACTCTCTTGAGCACTCTATTAGTAACAATTTTAACAAATCCATTTTTTAATTAATTTTAAACAATTAGAAACTTTTCATGCGCTTTCGAATCGAATTTGTTGAAATGATTTTTGGTTTAAATTTTTGACGTCTCGTAGAGTCTGTGATTTGCTGTGAAATGTCGTTCCACTTCGTTGTGCACAGTTTGTCTCTCGCTGAGAGAATTTTACCCCCACTCCTTAAAAATATGTATGCTGTGATTTTCTGTGCACAAAACACTTGGAATAGACCTGATATTTTATGAAATTTCAATTTGGAAACAATATCCAAGGCAACGGCAGAAGTAAACAAAACAAAGTATAAATTTTTACCAAAAAAAACTTAGAAAAGTTTAAAATAAAAACAAACAAAAATATTAAGAGTTAAAAATAGACACATTTGGCATAGAGATATTATAAATAAACAGACTTTTGACTCAAGTCAAAAGCTTTTATTAATATGATGTTATTTTCTATTATTATCTAAGTTTATATATATATTTTATGTATATACATATATATATTATAATTAATTTTAAATGTCAAATAAAAACATATGGAAGAAATGACAGCAGCCGTTAAATCAATCTCAACACTGAATGATAAACTCTGAGAACAGTCGAGTATCACTACCTATCAGTAAATATTTTTAACTATGTGTTTTAATGGTTTTTGTTTCATATCGTGTAATTTCTTTTCAAATGCATACAACCTATTCAAGAAAGACATCTATTATCGGAAGTAGGAACTGGAAGTAGTTATCATGTATATATTGTGAGCCATTACAAAGTAGATACATAATAAAGGAAAATGAAGTATTTTTTGTAGTTATTATATTTTTCATTTGCTCTTCAAGTTTAATCACACAAGTCCACTACTAATTGATTAATGGAATTTGCTTCCCACTTCCAATATCTAAACAAAACAGTAGATCATCAAAAATATCACTACACCGAAGACAAAAATTCTTGTGTTTACACCCATAATTTCGTTTAAAATGCTCACCACTAACATTCCTGCACAATCTATTCGACATCGAAAAGTTGACACCTATTTTCATTTCGACTAACAGAAAATTTATTTCCAAAATGGCTGTCTACTAGGGCAGTGTTTTGTATACAGAGAGCGAGAAAGAAAGAGACAATTTGTTTTATCATTATAAAAATTTATAAATAAAAATAGTTCATACTTGTGTGGTGTTGTGTTTCTTGTTAAATTAATAATTTAATTGTTATGTTTTTGATAAAATAAAACTCGTGTGTGTGTGTTTAATCGAAAGTGTGCGGTTTTATTAATTTAACAAAATCAACCATGATTAGTACAATGGATAATCGGTCGTATGGTGCGATAGCCAAATCGAATGGCCGTGGTGAATTTGCGACTCCAGGTGGGTTTTTGTTTTACTCAATTTTCGTCGCTGAAAAACCACTTTTCCTTGTGATTTCTTTTGGTTTTTTTTTCAATGAAAAGTTTTTAAATTTGAAGATATTTCATAATTTACTATACAAGCAAATATAAATCAATAAATTCTCGTTGAAAAGTACGTGGTGAATTGAAAATCGACCGATCTAAAGGGAAGACAATAAAAAGAAGTCTATGTTAAATTTGTAACAACAAAATGAAGAGACTACTCGAGCCTCCCTATATTCGTCATCAAAATTATTAAAAGTAACTGTTGTTGTTTACCACCGTGCAACAACAACAACAACAACAACAACATTTGAGTAGATGTCCAAAATTAATTAATCAAACATAATT
The DNA here is from genome assembly GCA_905146935.1 of Scaeva pyrastri. NCBI lineage: Eukaryota > Metazoa > Arthropoda > Insecta > Diptera > Syrphidae > Scaeva > Scaeva pyrastri. Next base: position 38,867,230 of record LR989927.1, on the reverse strand, counting down.
GTTGTCTTCCGCTTAGTTCGTTGGGGTTTTGTACTGACTTTGGGCCTTCTCTACCGTAAATTCGAGAGGAAGCCCAAAGCCCAAGTAGTCATAGAGATTTAAATTCCTCATGCGTGTTTTTTTTTATTCACTTTGTTTTTCAGAACTCACACCAGAACAACAGAAACTTCTAATAGAATTAAAAAGACGAAAGCAGGAACTTTTACTTGAGATTCAGGTGAGTTTATTTATAATTTTAGGTTTCGTATGTTTTATCTAATCATAGCGCTAAGAAGCTAAAAGTAGGTGGTGACGACCTTGTTTTCGAGTGGCTTCGCTTGGCGTGGCTTCGCTTTTTCTGGTTGTAGGTACCTACAGCTACCTCCTAAATGCATTGTGTCGATGTTTGTTTAAACTTTAATTTTAGAAGCACAGAGTAGGTCAATGACATTATTTGGTTTTGTTTGGTTGATCATGACGTGTTGGGCTGATAATTAGTTGGTATGAACGACTGGCGACAAACTTTGGCGCGAGTGCAAGTATTTCCCTCTATCAGCCAGCGCCCCACATGTTGAGAACAGATTTGAAGAGTCTGCCTTATCGGAACTCGAAAAGCTCTTTTGAATAAGAAGTTAAAAAACAAAGAATAATTAGTTCTGCTCCTGGTAGATGCAGGCTAGGTGATAGGTGAATGCTAAACAGGAAAGAGGCTGATTGAAAAAGAAAAATAATAATAATAAGAAGAACCCTTTTGGCCTTTCTTTTTATCTTCGTGAAGACAAAATCAATAAACGAGACTGTTTTTTTTTTGTAGGTCAATGTACTTGGTGGTCCATGTGACGTTGCAAAACGACTTTACCGGTGTTTTTAGGCCCAAGAAATCGCAATGTGTTAGGTGCAATGACACGAAAACATAAAAAAATAAAAAAATAAAAAAATAAAAAAAAACAAGAACAATAAAGTCACCACAAAGTTATGTCCGGTACTTGAGTTGGACGTTTGGACGATGTTTTAGGTAGGATTTGGAACACACAATAGGCTAATGTGCTCAGCTCAGCTCAGCTCAGCTCTGTTTTGTTTTTTTCTTTTGTTTTTGTTTTTGTTTTCATTTTTATTTTACTTTTCTTGTCTGGTGCGACTTTGTCGTTGTCGTCTCGTGCGGTAATTTAATTAGGTGGGCAGATTTTTTTTTCTATTTAGTTTGAGTGATTTTTTATTCCATTCCATTATTAGCAATTTAGATTTGAGTACAGTGGGACGACAAATATGGCAAAAGATAACAGTGTTATATAATTGTTTTAGTTTTGAGTCTAGACTAGCTAGACTAGATTATTTATTTGATATAGGAACTTACTAACAATCTATAAAACAGTTAATGGCATTTTTAAGGCTTTTTGCGTCTTGGAACTCGACCTACAGTTTTGTTTTTTAATTTAAAATTCTTTGTCTTTGTTGAGTATGTAAAATATTCATTATTCATTCATTCATTATTTTAGTTGAATTATAAAACGTTTCATAGCTACTTGTTTTGCCTGATATTTAACTCATTTCAGTTTGTATTTTAATTTGTGTTTTTCAATAACTTGTGCATTATCGTCCTAAAAACTCGTACTTTAATAGATACTTAGGGCTACATACTACTGACTACTGTCCATTAGCGGCTTTAAAGTCAAACAAACAAAAGGTGGGAGTAAACATGTTATTCAATACTCTTAGAAATCTATAATATTTTTCATAGTTTGGTCTAATTCTTTTTTAGATGAAAGGGCTTGGTTTTAATTAAATACAGATTTAAATTTTTACTAGACCTACATAGTAGATCACTACAATAACAGCTTATTCCTAAGCTTAGCAGAATCCAAATATTAAAAACTAAATAATATAATTTCGGCTTTTAAATGCTTAGTTCCGTTATTGAGTATTACTTGAATTTAAAATCAGGCCTTACAGTTCCATTATTTCTCTGAATTGTATGTTTGAATTGTTAACCCTTATAATAAATTACCATTTTATTTAGCATACAACTAAAATTAGGCATGTATTTTAAAGCTTTGCAAAACGATTAATGCCAGTTTGTGGTTATAAAATCAAGTATCTACTACTAACGTATCCAACTCTCTGTCCCATTCGATCTTGTGTTTAACTTAAATGTTAATTGTTTTTGTATGTTTTCACGATGTTGGTTGGCAAAGCGTTGAGCTTTTATAGATCTAGTCTACCGTAACAAAAAACAAAGCACGTGCATTGTAAAACGCATAGCAAAGTAGAACAAATCGTACATATGTATAAGCACACGAGTACATACCTAGAAGCAGATTAACCTAGTTATCTATTGACATTTGAAAGAAAAAACTACACGAATACGTAGTTCGTTTAAACCTTCTAGTCTGGCACTTTACAGTCTACACTCTACACAATCAGTGTATCACATAACAAATTGGATTTTCTCCTTTAATAATTCTTGCGTGTAAAAATAATGTGAAGCCTTACGCAGAACGGTAAAACTGAGAATCTCTTGTCCATATTTTAGTTTAAGCTATAAAATCTAAAACAAAACTTAAAAAAATGATATAGCAATGGAATCTTAATACGCCTTTCCCCATAAATTGTATAATTTGTTGCAAAGTGTAGATTCTAATCTTAAAAAATAGCTTGGCTATTCTCGTTTTTCTTTTGCAATCAATTCTTTTGCCTTAGATTTCATGTCCATTATTAAGATGGATATTTTTTGGTTTTGATAGTTAACGATCGATTAAAGTAATCGTCTTGGCAATGTCCCAAAAGCTTTTAACTTGACCAATCGGTAAGTAAAAAGCAAAACAAAAAAAATCGATATAAAGTGTGAAGGGAATGGATTATTATTGGACGTAAATCCAAAAAGGAAAAGAAAAAAATAACTAACACATTAGATTTATGTCCTAGTTATTGCGTGACAGAAACTTCAATTACCACTTAAACTTTGTTTATTTAGTTTTACTTGCTTGGGCATTTTCTTTTTATTTATTTGTATTTTTGTCTTCAAATGAAACAGAAGGAAAAGAAGACTGTTTGGAATTGTTGTTTTTGGGACTTAAACACTCCCAAATGAAGATGATTAAAAAAAATTAACGACAAGATAATGATGAAATAAATAATTAATTTCAAGTGTAATACAATTCTTCCGAAGTAGGTGTTGATATCTGGTATTCGAAAAATCAGTTTTAATGATTTCTTTATATTAATGAATTAATTATTGTAATTTCAAAATATCACGATACTGCTGGCACACCATTAATGGATTTTTTTGTATGGATGTGCCTTGCTAAACTGGTTAATATTCCTTAGTCTTACATGTTTTGGCTTTCTTAGTAACTAAGAATTGTTTTTTTTTTGTTATCTATTTTTAATAACTTCGGCAAAAGCAACAAAGGAAGATAGTTTTCAACTTTTTGCTCCAGCATTTGGTAATTAAATTGTACTGTGTATTAATTTGACATGCCAAGTTGATACAGTTTACATCAGGAAGTATTTCTCTCACCAGCTAAAATCAGTTGTCAGTAGATTTCAATGTTCTGCATTATACATACATAATTTCTTTTTAAAAATTGAGATTGTCAGGAATGTGATAAAAAAGCGGCCTCCAAAAACGGAATGGGTTTCTGTATTAGCTTTTTTGTTTGTTTTCGGTGCATCAGCATATAGGTTAATTGTAAATATCATGCTCCTATTTGCATTCAATCAAAATTCTACCTGCACAACCCTTGACCTTAATAGGTACCTATGCCAACAAAAATGAATAATTTTATTACATTTTCAATTTGACCTTTTGTGTTTGCGTTGACATTTTTATCAATGTTTCCTTGTACATGCATACCTACTAATGTGCCTACATCCCCCAAATCCTGCATTTACACTTAAATATACATACAATGTACATATGTATGTACTTGATTCATTTATTGCTCTTAAATTATATTCCATTAACATAAATTATCCATACCACACTCGGAAAGCTTGTTGTTATAGTTATGTTTTCATTTTTTGTTGTACTATTTCTTGACCTCTAAACGTGCCAAGCCAAAAATCCAATTTCATCTTTTCTCGCCTCTCAAATTAAAGTCGGAAAGTAGATACCCGTGTGTGCATAAAATTACAAAAAGAAAAAAATACAGAAGAACACGTTAAAGAAAAACTCGATTCCCTCATGACGATGATGACGTGAGAAAGAGAAATGGTTTTGTAATATTATTACCTATCTAACTCTACGCCCAGCTTCCCACGTCTCATCTTCCATCTGTGTTTTATTTATTTATTTTATTTCTTTTTTCATTTTTGCATATCGGATGGGTATCATGTTTAAAGAAGCTGCAGAGATCCACAATCCACATATTAAACAAGGGAATTCCCTTCTTGCTTCTTACTCAGTCTGACATTCGTATCGTATCGATCGACTCTTTTATTTAATTCTGTTATTGCGGGAGATTGCTGCTGGTGTTATTGGCTAAGGAAATGCTCTTTATTCAGCCACTAGCTGGCTGGAGATGGAGAGAGGGAAAAATCCATAAAAATAAATTGTTTTACAGTAAAATTATTTCCATTATTTTTCGTTATTACGCTATTCTGGGATCTCTGAGCACTGACTTTAGTCCCTGTGGTTTCTCTTTTGTTAGCAATTGGATTTGTTATTCAGTGTTGCCGGTTTAAGGTTTTGTTTGTTTTGTTTTTAGAAAACCGAATTTCAAGGTCGATGATGGAAAATTTAGGTCAAAGTATCTGACACCACTGATTCGATGAATAGAAATCATTAGATTTTTGAAATCCAAAGATTAAAGAGTTTGTTTTTTCTCAGAAAGTATATGAGATTCTATTGTTAAAATCGTGGTTGTATTTTTCAAGTGTGATATTATAGTTTCTTTTTTGATTGCTATCTATGTACATATGTATGTATGTATATGAATTAACGTTGACACAAATGAGGGGATCCATTATTTTATCCCAAATAAAAAAAGGAGAGGTGTCAGGGGCTTTCACATTTTCAATGAAAAACTATGCCATGATAAATTACAACCTATCGCGAAGCATCTTGTCTCCGAAAAAGTTATTTTATAAAATAAATGCCAACTAATCTATAGTTTCATCCGTCAAGTCAGGTTTTAATTCGTTTAGCTTCCTAGTTTTGTGACAACGGTCAAATTCTGACAAAGAGAAAGTTTAGGATCATTCTAAATTAAGTTTGGATACATTTTTACTTCATTTTAATAAAAGAATTTGAAAGTGGTTGAATTATCGACATGTGTGTATCACTTACTGGCAACACTGTCTCAGTTGTCCCATCCAATCGAGCACTGCAGTATCAGACACCCCGACACAAACAATAGAGAAACCAATTCATAGCCACAAGTAGTAGGAACGTAAACATTATGACTAGAGAGTAAAGTGTAGAGTGTGCAGCAGTATATGGTGACGGTGAGACAGGGGCACAGCGACAGCCACAGCACAGAGCACAGACACAGCACACAGTGGATACTATGAGTTGAGTACTGAGCACACAGGTACACGGAGACGGAACGGAACTAATATCTATCGACGAAATATATCCACTCCACTCCAACATTTTTCTCTTGTGTGTGTGCTGTGCTGTGTTCGTTCCTTGGTTGTCTGGCTTTGCCGTGGCTGTGGGGCTCTGGCCAAAAACAATCATCACACTTCTTCTCAGTTTAGTGTGTAAAGTCAGCCGAGAACTTAGTTGAGTCTCCTGGCTACATATCGCCAATGTGTCGTAACGGACGGTGTCGGTGTTTCGCATTGGCTTATTGATAGAGGAATTTTTCCACAAAAATTAAAAAATATAAATCTGTTCTTATCGAATGCGGTACTTCTGCTCCTAATGATAACAAAATTAACCAAAAAACGCAAACAAAATATATTTTGAATGGTTTTGCGATACACTTTGCGCAACTTTTAGTGTTATTTTTTGTTTGCTGTCCATTTGTGTATAATTTAGTGCGTTTTTTTGCCGCAGTCGTCGGTCGTTGCGAACTAACAGGCACAGTTGAGTAGGATTTAATCGCGCAACGTTGATTTGTGACTCTGTGATTTAGCAAGGCCACCACCAACAACCCAAACGCCAGAACCAGCTGGTCTGGTTCTATAGGCTATTTTTTTTGTTCGCTTTTGTCGTCGTTGATTACGATACAACAATTATCAAATTAATATTTACGTAATGTGAATGTGTGCTTCTTTTCTATTTTTTTTAGAAAAGTTGTGTGAAAACCTTTGACTTCGGGAAATCCTTTGTTTCGTTTTTTGTCTCGAGGGTTATTTTCTGGGTGTAACGCTGCTTCCAAATGTGCCAAACATAAATACGAATTTATATTCACTTCATTAAAATTGCATTGAGGCTAATAAAAACCACATCGCAACAGTAGAATCGGCTGGTGGTCCCATTTGGTGAAGAAAACGCGGACGCGGATAACATACACGATACACGATACATGATACATTATAAAATAATAAAGTTCAGGAGTGAAGTGGAGAGTATCAATTTGAATAAAAGTACAAAAATAAAACAACCAATGCAAAATAGTTAACCGTCATTTAACTTACCTTCCTTTATGCTTGTTTCAATCTCGCTCTTTCTCTCGCTCTCTCACTCTGTCTACCGACAAGCTTAGTTGTATTTTGTTTGAAAATTACGTTTTTTTTTATTAAACAAAATAAAGTAAAATAAAAAGTCTTTCGTATTCGGTCGTTCGGTCGGTCATCCTCGTCGAAGCCATTTCGCCGCAAATTTATCATCTGTGTGTGGAATTATTTATTTAAACAACAACAACAACTCTTCGAGTGTTAAGAATTTCGAAAAGGAAGATTTTAAAATGCAAAAAGTGACTCCAAGTTTTACCAAGTGATATCGCATCGCTTCGCATTTCGCAATTCACATCACAACTCACGACCCAACATCCATCCATCCATCGATTCCTTAATGTGCTGATGTTGGTCGGTTTCGGTTCGGTCGGTGATTTGTTCAATTCTTGATTTTTATTTGTTCAAGTTATTGTTGTTGTTGTGTTTTTTTCTTCAACAATAGCATTTAAATGTCATTTTGGATTTTTTTAAAATTTATTTATAAATGACGTTATGGAATTCTTGAATAAAGAGTAAGCAGGTTGGTAGGATGTTTTTTTGTATATTATTTTGTTTTTATGTACAGTGAAGACCGGATGAATGGTGCAAATGAAAAGAGAATAGAAAATATTTGAAAAATTACAAATTCAATTGACGAACTGAACGGATGCACCTACTACGGGGAGAGTGGCGCTTGTAATTTGTTTCATTGAAAACAACTTTCGAGTAATGAGAGTTGTAGAAAATATGCACGGAGGCAAAAAATATCGTCATGCGAAATCCACTCCGATTATCATTTAACATTTCTATTGAATTCTGTTGTGGAACGTTTAGGTACGTGCATTCAAGATTTAGCAACAATAAAACATACTTTTAAAATTCTGAGAATTTGGTAGTTAAAATCAAATTATAATTGTCCCGTGCGTCGCGTAGCCGTCGTAGTCGTCGATCTTCTCTGTACACAAAAACAAAATATGTACGTATTGTTATGTGTATGACTCAACAATAACGACAACAAAAAATACCAGGAATACCTTTATGTGTAATTTTTAATTAAAAAGAAAAAAAAAAAAAAACATTGTAATTACAATTTTACCTGTTGAGTTAATGTTTGATGACAAAATATGTTTTTTTTATGACAAATTGTGTGTGCGTTTGAGAATCTAAAGTTTTCTGCTTTCTTTTTATTGATTCAATAAAGTTGTCTGTTGAGGCAATATTAATTGTTGTGTATAATTAAGCAGCATTATTTTATTTTTATCGGGAAGCATTGATGGTGAATGTTTGTAATTTTTTTTTTAATCTTTTCATTTTCAGTTATGAGCGTGTGTAATTTAAAGTTGATTCTCTTAATTGTCATTAATTAATAAATCCGGTGTCAAAAGGGCGGAAATACCATTAACATTCAGAGAGTCGTTATTTTTGTGTTTTGTAATATTCTAAGGGTTATTATTTTATTTACAGTGCGCAACACAAAAGATGTTTCAATTGTCTGTTCTTGAAAACACAAAATTCAATTAATCTGGGAACTAACACGATATGCATCTCTCCAAATGAAGGCTCTTAGTCAGCAGAATTAAAGTGGGCCTTCTCGTCAGAATTATTGTAGGTGATATTAGCTGGACTCTAATTTCAATAGAGGGACTTTTAAAATTCTTTAAACCGGCACATAATTGTTCATTAAAATTTAGCCGGTTAGTTTTTTTTTTTTTTTAATGACCAATGCCTTGTACGAAATCTTTTATTAAGTTTGAATTGTGTAATGAGTAAATTTAATTTGTACTTGTGCTTTAAAGAATTACAGTGCTAGAGTATTCACACATACAGTTCTTTTAAGTGTGCTCATTCATTAATCACAAAGTCTCTATTTCTGTTAGTTAGACTGCTACTAGTCATAACTTTTGCTCTTTGAAACAAAGAGAAATGCTTTAATACCTTCGAATTTTGTTCTTATCTTCAAAGATATGTGGACTTTCAATTTGTGTTTTCATAAAGATAGTTATGCATGGTCTTTTTGATGATGATCAATTTAATAACAACTGTCAAAGGATTCGGTGTTATATACCTTAAACAATGACAGACTTGAGGTTTTATTGAAAACTGACATTAAAATTGAAAATGTTAAACCTTTTTAAAAATCAAATATTCACTCAACTAGAGATATTTCTAGGTTAATTTAAAAAAAATCAAATTGATTTTAATAAAAACTAAATGATTGTACGTTACTTGACAGACTGTAAAAAAAAATGATACTGAGTAACTGTAGCAAATGTCAATTGGAGTGTGTTTATGTATATGTATTGACCTCTGTTTCAAAGTGCATTAAAGCAGTTAAATAGAATTACAATAAAAAAGAACATACATGTAGAATATGGTCGATGTATTGCCGCCGCCATAGCCGAAGTCGATATTGTTTTTGTAGGTGTGTCTGATATATTTTTTGTATTATTTTTATTTTTGTAGAATTTCGTAGTAGACTTTAGAAATACCAAACATGAAGATATGTACCTACAATAGATTGAAATAATGATGCATATGTACAAATGTTCATGTATTTATCTAGGAAGGTAGATATATAAACCCTATGTGGGCAATTCTATTCTAACCCAAACTCATTACCAAGTCAAGTAAGGTACCATTTTATTTTTTCGTGATAGGCATACGTAATTTTAATGCGCGACGGTTTGCATATTCTTTTTTATCTTTCGGTTATTGTTGTTGTTGTAGCTTCTGTAATTCTTTGCTTCACTTCGTTATAAATACATACATATGTAAGTGTACATATTGATAGAGGAGGATTACATGGTTTGTTGTTATCTTATTATCTTAAATTGACAAACTTAAGGAATCTCAATGGAAAAGAAGTAGGTAGTTATCATCCATTGAAAATGATATTTCGTGATATTTGAGTTAAGCTATAAGAAACGTACATATACACAAACAGAGAAAGGTGGTATTTTTAATGTTTATACTTTATACATAATACGGGAAATATTGTATACAAGCATGCTCACAGGGTGTTTGAGTTTTTATATATTTATGTCGATTACTGTCAAACTAGAAGAGTCACTTACATGTTCAGAGTGACGTTACATTGCTGGATGTGCCTTCAGCTAGCTTGTCCTTGGTTTCGGATACAAAAAATGATTAAAGTGCTCAGTCGCCTTAGTGTCGGTCTTCCTCTACTCCAACATCCTTCAAGTTAAGAATTGAAGGGTTTACAATCCAGAGCATTGTAGTTTATTCGTTGTATTTGACTCTACTTTTAAAAGAAGCCTAAATCTTCCTCATCTGCTCTTGAGAGAGTCTATGCATCTGCACCAGATCACTGAGGTCTTGTAGAGGAACACTGCTTACACTCAAGAGTGCTCCATCTACAAGAATAAAAATTAAGTATTAAAAAAATTCAATTTTTTGAAACCAAATATAAGAAAATTAGAAAAATTAAGATAGCAATTGAAAATTTGTCTTCGTTTTCCCTGAAGCACCCTGCAGCAGTAACCTCAATAATCAAAGTCTGTTACAGGTCAATGATAAGCCTCTCCACAATACCATTCATAATTATATGACCTATTTCTTTGTTGATTGCTGACACAGCTGACTAGGCTTTTTTCAATTGGGAGGTTTATGTCACCTTTTGTGGCTCCGCACAGAGGCAAGAAAAAAATATTTTTAAATATGTACATACATACACATGTATTCCAAGTCAATAAAAGTGGAATTCTATTAAGGAGAGAAAGAGAGTATGTACATCAGAGTCGACAATTAGTGACACAAATCTTTCCTCCAAGTATGTTTCTTATTTCGCATTCAGAAATATTGGTATAATGCGGTTTTTAATATGAAGGAATACGAAAAGCGACTATTGGGGTTTTTGACATTCTATTCGTTTTTTAAAGAAGGATGTACTGGAGAAATGTACAATTCTGGAGTGATGCCAAAAATAACCCTTCAAAAATCTTAAACCTTTTAAATGCAAAAAGCATTCGAGGATTTCATTGTGGCTACTTAGGGTGGCACTCAGGTCGTTTAAAAGACATTTGGCAAGCATTAGCAAACTTTAAGGTTTTGTGTTATTAAATTTTCTTTCACATTTTCCTCAACTTATCATAAAATTCCATAAAGTTGAGCTACTCCACACAAAGTTGTGCATTTATTTCGACGCTCAATGCAATTGTCCAACTTAATTGGAAATAAACCGGAATAAAGCTTCAATAAAAGCACTTTATTTTCCAACTTCAAACATTTAAATATGTATTCTCAAATTTCCATAACTCTTCCCCCATTGGATTGTTTTTCAAAAATATTTTGAACTTTTATCATTCTCTTCAAATGCCTTTGTTTTATAAAATTCATAGAAACTTTTAAACTCCATCTGAAACAAAATAAAAAAAAACTTCTTTTTAAAGAGGATTAAAAACATGGCCTTAGAGTGTGTATGCAGTATAATTATTATGGCGACTCTTCCGCCACCCTTTTTTGTGTCCCTTGACATTTTAAAAGCATTCCAGACAATATACTTAACGAAAAAAAGATTAATTAATCGACGTCGCCGCCGGCCGCCAACACTGCTGTCCCGCTTACATGCAACCCCTATAGTTGCAATTAGTTATAAAAAGGGTCAAGAGCTCTTCCACGCATCAGCTTTCGAAACGTTCTCTGTTTCAAAGCGTGAATTTAGACAAAAAAAAAAGAAACACAAACAGCAAGAAGCAAACAAAGTACAATATTCCAAAACGCAATTAACTTTTCTTCTTTTTTTTTTTGCAAAATTGTGAATTATAATTATGACAACTTGAAGTTTTGTGTTGTAAAGGAAGCATGCGATCAGGGAACTAGACACAGTGACGATGGGGAGGAGGTGGAGATGGAAATGGTGTGCCTAGGTCTGAGTCTGGGTATAGGGTTGCTGATGATGATTTAACTTATACAATTATTTGTAGACATTGTACTTTTGTTTTTTGTTTGATGACTGGAACTTAATTCAACAGAGATAACACTTGCAGCACGATAAAGAGGTTACATTTTAATCTGCCCCATTAGGCAGCCGTCTATGGGGGAATGTTTGTTTACTTGCTACTTTTTAAAGCTTATTTGTATATACATTTGTATTTTGTAAGTGCTCAAGTATGTACAGTATGTATGTATGTAATTTGTATACGAGACTTAAAGTAGTAATTCGGTTAAAGTTTAAATGTCGGGGGCGCCATCAGAATAATTATTTCAAGTTTTCATTCTTCACATGAGAGCACCCAACGACCAACAAATAAAAAACAAATTTGATTCAAAACATATTTAAGCCTAAATTCGTCACAAAAATTTTACAAAAGGGTATAAACCTAGTTTAATTAATGTTAAAATGAGCTAATTTTGAGATCAGGGATGATGAATGTCAAACACCAATTTAAGAGGTTAGGAAAGTGGAAACCCTTAACCATTTTTGTGACCTTTTTTTAGTTTTAATTTTTACAAATGTCGCAGAAAAGGGTTGAAGCAATGTAAATTTTTTCATTCCTGTTCTCAAAACCATACGATCCACATAAAAAATTATACCTTAAATAGATTGAATAAAATCAGCAACTTCAAAATATCGTTCGTTATTCTTCGTAATTCAACTCCGCTCCTGGTTCCTCTCTAAAGAGTGATAATACTCTGTTCAAAATGTATTTAATAGCTCCATTTCGTGTTTACAAAACCACACAGGCTTAACCTGGAATTCACAGTAAGAATTTGTGTAAAAGACTAATTTTTTTCGTGTCACGATGGCATTCTCTTCCTTAAAAAGTGGGACGCGTCGCCACAAAATAAAAAAATTAAACCAGCGATTGTTGCAAGTCTATGTACATAATACATTCGTGAGTGGCAACGTGAACAGCTGGAGTGTGCTAGGGGCTTTAAGTTAAGTGCAATCATCAACAACAACAACAACAGAAACAAAAAGGGAAAGCGTTGGCATTTCGACAAAAATAAAAATGCAATCCTGCTTCTATACTACATTTAAAGTGCGGTGAACTTTAAAAGTATGTTTGTTATACAGAAAAAGTATGTATAGATATGTATTTGTCATACTATGCGAAAGAACACAGTAACAACAACGAAACAAGGGGTCATAATAATGAGTATAAATTGAAAGGTGAATGCGTGTTCAGCGAAGCAAAACTAAGCAGAAATAGTGAAGTGTTGAATTTCATACGGATACCTTCGTATTTATAATGCGGAGTTTTATATGGAGGAGTTTGTAAAGGCCCCCTTTTTAGAAGGGAAGAGGTATTGTTTTCAGGTGTATTCTCTTCAATCGAGAGGAAAAATTGATGGCTTATGAACAATAAACATAAACATATCGATGGCTTTGCAAAAGCATGAAAAGAGAATGAGGTTCAAATGACCCAAATCTGTCAAAAGACTTCAGTGTGGAAGGCATACATTTCATTTTGGTGGGGAATCACTTCGCTCATGACGTTACTAAACCAATAACAAAGTGTTCATAAAGTTCTTAAGCAAACAATACAATTTGTATAACAGCATATTTAAGTTAAAAAAATAAGAATACAAAGTTTCTGCAATCATAAAAATAGTTGACTCTTAGGGAAAATGTATTCAAAAAAAGTTCTTTTCGAGCCAAGGAGTATAAAATATTCCTTACCTAAAATACGTGGGTTGCTAAACCACAAAAACAACTAAACAATTTTAAGCTTTTAGGGGTCAGTTATAGCTATCATTGGTTTTCTCTTTGGTATTCTGGTGCAATTTTTAAACTTCACTTTGATGGTTAGAAACTTCAGTCATATTTCAAAACTTGAAAGAAAAGCCCGACAAAAATATTTTCTGCGGTTCCGAATTTTAAATTTTATAAAACAGAAAAGTGTTTGAATTTTTGGAAATATGTGTTTCTAGAAAAGTTTGGAGGAATAGATGCCAATATATTTGCTATATTTACTTAAGGCTTTTGATGACTTCGATCGACTTTGCATGATCTATCAAATAGTGGCACACTTTTCACTCCAATCCCAGACATACCTACAAAAATAAACAAACAAAAAATCACTATAATTAGATTAGATTGTTTATATTTTCAAAAAATTCTTCCTGTAAAATGTTGCTTTGCCCTAAAGCACATTTTTATCATCATCAGGTATTCATTTGCCTGTCTTCGAATGCGAATGCGAAATATTAAACAAAATTCTATTTTTATATTTCACTCACTCAATACGACACGACGACGTTGCGCGGCGGAATCGCAAAAGATAAAAGTTGGGAACAAATATTTATAGCAAATTAAACACACAAACATGCCATACCTATACTGACTGTACATTAACCCTGCATTAATGTGCTATCCTAGACACCCCTTAGTTAAATATGTATTATTATTCCCAGGGCTAGAAAATAGTAGAACGTTTATTCGTATTTTTTTTTTTTTTTTTACGCGTGAAGTATTTGAATCACACTTAAAAAACAAAATCGGCCCCATTCCTGGTGTGAGGCTCGGTATCTTTATAGGCACAGAGGATAAAGTTATACAAATACATACATATAATAAAATATCCCCGAGCAGGAGGCAGCCGTTATGTAGGTTGAATAGGAATGTCTTAGTTGTTCCCTAAAGTTATTTTATTTATTCAGCTCACTATTTTGCTCATTGAATAGATTCGTTTTTTTTTTTTTTCTTTTAAACAGGAAGATATTAGAGTCGACACGAGCACGGATGTGCTTTTTACCCAGCGATCGTTTTCATCTAGATAAATCCAAAAAAGTGGTTACTATAAATATAGAATGTGTAAATTTGTGAGGTCAATGGAGTTGTAAATTCTTTGAAGTACACTTTTTCGAATATCTTTTCAAATCTCGTCAGCTAACCAACCACTTACACCTCTCTCAAATCCCATCGTCAGATCTTCTTCGAATTAATGCTCGAGCTAGACCATATAAAGTTTATTGGGTTGGATCGTGGGAAAGGGCTGTGAGGGGGTAGCATATATTCAGATTCAGATATAGTAGTCAAATATACACAACGAGGCTACTTTATAAATTGATGCAGTAAATTACAACAGTTTACAATATAAATTCCCTCCCCTTTTTCCCATTAAGATTTCAATCCAGAGTGACTGCATGTATTTACAGTCAAACCTCTGTAAAATTGTTTTCTTTTGCTTGTTCTTACTCCTTTGTCTCTCTGTCTTGTATTGATGCCTGTATTGTATCAGCTAAGAGCCTTAGTCGCTAAGATGTAGTGTTTCTCCTCCGTAGATTTGTTTGCAGAATAGTATGAAATAAAAAGTAGTGTGACTCTGAATAGAGCGGACTTTAAAGTTTAGAATATTCTTAAGAAAATGCCATTTCTAGGAAAATTGTCGATATCGTTACTTTTTTTTACAAAGATTTAGAAAATATTGATTCTTGGCTGGTTTTGTTGTTTTAAGTCAAGTTCTAAAACAACATTTTGATAAATTACAACTTACTAATTTTTGAAGACGATTCGCTTTGTTTTATAAAAGATACTCTATTTTCATATGTGGATTGAACCCTTCGACTTATGGAGCTTTTAATGTAATTCCTTTATATTTCTTTTTCTCCTTGATTTTCAGGCCATTTATGTATGTATGAATTATTAAAGATACTTCATTGATGACACATGCTAAAATACAAAAAAGAAAATTCAACAGCAAACAAAAAATAAAACGACCGCTCGGCGCGGCGTGCTCCCTTCTATAGATAGATAAAAAGACAGAAAGATACTCTTGTCGGATAAAATTTGTGACACTTGCACAAGCGTTATGCTTGAAATTTATGCGCGATCATGTTGAACGCGGGCTCAGATCTTCTTCATCTGGTCGCCTGGTACAATGTGGTCGTTCGAATGCTGTCACCCATCTATGTATGATGCTGGCAAAAAATATATAAAAGATGACAAATCTTTTGAGATTCTTAATTGGATGACAAAAAAAAAAGAGGAAAAAAGTGAATCGGGCTGACAATGGTTAGGGTGATTTCTGTTTTGATCTTTGAACTGCATAATTTGTTTATGATAAGTTTCTTTTTTTTTAATTCATTTTCGATGACAACTCAAATTGATAACAAGATGGCTTAATAAAATTTATTGGAAAATTAGTCATAGACTGTAAATGTAATTGACTTTTCCAAATGAGAATTAATTCATTTTTAATATCTTGGTCTTGTAGTTTGGTGGTTCTAAATTTAGTGATCCATGTTTCAGTTATCAAACATTATTGATATTTCTAATTGAGTGAAGTATTGAGGCGGCTATGAACCTATGCATGTTTAATTTTTTATTACTAAATTATCTTTTATTTAACATAAATAATGTTTTACAAATAAGGTATTACATAACATACCATTCTTAATTCTCCGCACATAAATCTTCGGAGTAGAGAAAGTAGAGACGGTTCATGTTGATGCTTAGGCTATCAGATAATACAACCCAAGGCCATTTTTATTCCTGATAATGCAATAGATTTTTGCTCATGTCCGATTAACAAACTAAAAATAAAAAAAAGTTCGGGAACAAAAAATAAAATTCGGTCATACAATTTATAAGCATGTTCCGGTTTTTCTTAAAATACTAAAAAAAAACAAACACCTTCAATTAATCGAACTTTCCTTATTCCCATGAACTTATTTGTTTCTGGCAAAGTACGCAAACCACCAGATATAAGTGTGACAACAAAATAGCTAAGGGTATACCCGAAAACATAAAAATTGGCAACCGTGCCAAGAACCATTATGCAAGTAAATCTCATTGTTTTCACTTGAACTCTATTGATCAGTTTCTGTTACATATTCGTATTTAAATTCAAAATTAACTTCATTGTTCAGGGAATTTTTTCATATGCGAGCCATATGAAATGACTCACTCGGCGTCCGAATTATACGATGCGAATTATATGTACATTTTATTGTACAAATGCGCCAAGCAACAATTTTTGGAATGTTTTCTTAGATACGATATGTAAGTACGGGTACGGACCATCCATATAACAATCATCAATAAAATTAAAAAAGAAAAAAAAAATTAAATAGTTGGCGCTCAGGCAAAACAAATTGTTGGCAGGTCATTTGTTTGCAACTGCTGTGGCGCGTACCGCACACATGTTTCACACTCATAATGAGTTTTGGCTGAAGCCTCTTGAAATATCATGAGGCTATTTTAATGAATTCTGTAACCAGAGCCGGATTGAGTTACTTAAGGGCCCTTTACCATTGTTTTTGTATAGCTTCTGCTAGGAGGCGAATGTTGACTTCAAAAACGTCAAATGTTGAAATGGTTTTGTCTCCAGTCTATGTCGATTTTACAATACTCTTTAAATGTCACAAATCATCTGTCAACTGTCACTATACACACAAAAGTCTTAGTGACTCAACCACCCGGCCCTGAACTTCATAGTTAATTAAAAAAAAAAAAAACTGCGTTTGCAGTGGAATGTTGTACACTGCTTTCAACTTTAATAAATCAATTATCAATTCATCGATTGAGTGTTTGGCTGTGTTCTCCATGTGTCAAGAAAATGTCACCCTAAATCTTCTGGACAAAAATAACATTCATAGATACATTTCTTCTTTTGTTTTGTTTTTCTAAGAAATTCCTTCAGATAAAATAAACATACAGGTTTTTGTTTAGTTTTTCTCGAATAAGAATGTTTATTTCTATAAATATAAAATATATACAAAACTGTGATGATGGATTGTTTAAAGCAGTTATCATCACTTGTTTGTTGATATTATTTACAAGTCAATAATTGACTTTGGCTTCTGTGTATAGTGTTAAGTCACGACCGTTTTGTGTAATTAATATTTTATAAAATATTTTAATTGTTAATATGATCATTGTCATTGCGTCATTAGTGTCATTTATGATAATATTGTCATCAAATTACATATTGAAGCTACGAAAGCTATTAATGCATTAATGATAGAATTTGTAATCGAGAAACAATTTGATAGAAAAATTTGCAGTTTGATTTTGATAATGAATCAAACAACTATATTCAAAATGTTTAGTGAATCTTATGTCTTTAATTCTGAGCACGTTTTTGTAAAAAAAAGACTGATGCATGTCGAATATTATTTGAAAGTATGTAAATGAAATAATATACCACAAAAGTAATTATTCCAAGAGATACATTTCTATTCCTTTCTATTTTAATATTAAACTTTAAGCTCGAGTATCTCTAATTCGCCAAGAACGATTTTGAAAATATTTGGAACATTTACCCATTTCATAGGTGGATCAAAAATGGGCACTGCTTTTTATATAGTAAGAACGAGCCGTCAAACCGAAGTGACAAAAACTGAAAAGAATGTTATAGTTGGTGGTACTTAAGTACAAGTCAAATATACCTAATTGCAATGACACATAATGACACTTCTTTTCTCTCACACCGCCTTTTTGAATGCAGCGTATTTTGCAACGCTTTTGGTGTTGGGAGAACTTAAGTCGACTCGGAACAAGCCCTCTTATAGCAAATTGCAGTGTGTATGTAATAATAAAGTGCATTCCACATGAACGACACTCTTGTGACTATATTCCATATTTCCGGCTCTTAAGTTATGAATCGAAGGGTGTGTTTGGTGTTTCTAAAGAAAAAAAAAACACATTTCCATTTAATTTATTAAAATACCAAAATGTTAACGCCCAACAAGATCACACAAGGCCTTTGATAATGGCTACCGCATGCAGGGCATAATAGCAAATGCACACAGTTGCTTAAAAGAAACATAACGTTTCCTCATAAATTATACACTTCGTCTGGAGTAAATGCGTTGAGTGTGAATCGCAGGACATTCTAACCATAACCAAAGATAATTCAAATCTATTATACTAAACAGCAAGACAGTGTAGTATGGAAGTAAACTGCGTGCAGCAATCAAACATTTGCCCTTCTCTAATAAATATGGCCACGCACATTTTACAAATAATTATCAAAATTGGCAAGAACTGATGTCGACCAGCTTGGACACACATGTTTCCAAAGGGTCAGGATTAGACACAGGCACTGGCATACTTGGACTCGTATACCTTCCTCATAAATTGTTTGCAAGTCGTAAAAATGTTTACAAATAATCATATAGATCTTAGCACAGTTGGAGAAAATCCAAATTAATGACACCGACTTACAGTACACAACAATGCTGACCCGTGTTGAATGGACAATGTGTGGCATTTTTGTAGTTCTAATTATATACGAGTGTAGCATCACCCTTAGGGACACAAGGAACCACAAAACATTTTGTATTATGTATGTTATTGTATGACTGCGTTAAACAAGCAATAAGGGTGAATTGAAGAAGTCATATTGAATGTCTTGATGAATTTGAAGATGATATCTGTATGAGGATTACACAATGGAGAGAGAATTAGTTCTATGTGTATTTGAAAGGAATATGGGTTCATACAATTATATATCTATTTCACTTATTGAGGGGGCCTTTGTTTATAAACATTTTAAGGGTCCAAAAGTTGATGTGATGAGAATTCGATCAATGATTTTATCAAAAAAAAAAAATTGACATTTGTAATTTGACATTCAGAAACTTCAAATTAATTTGACGACAGTTCTATCACTTTTGTTTTCAAATGCTGTCATTAGACAAATTCTTGGTTTGGTTTAGTAACAGATGATATTTGAGTTCGTTTTCTTTTTCAAAAACTTGACTCAAAACAATCAATGTCCTTTCCTAAAGATTACAGATGTCTTTGGCATAAGAGTACCTAACGAAACACCCGTTATCCATTTTAAAAGTGCTTTCATTTTAACAGTAGACACATCTTATTTCGTTTTTGGAAAACGCCGAGAAAAACGATTTGGTAACTAATGCGTTCAACTTTATTTGAATGAAAGATCATTTTATTTAAAAAATATAAAACAAAAATTATATTTAAATATGTAAGTTAAGACCTTCCAGTGACAGCAGCTGTAGTTCTAATGTCACTAGACCTTTATTACGAAATTGTGACGATATTCAAAAAAAATTTCAAACACCTTCTCAAAAAGCAAACACATTCTTCGTGATTTATCATTTTGAGTTCGTTTTTATTATCACTAAAATACCCAAAACCCCAAAATGGCCAACACAACCTCCACAAAAGTAACATAAGCTTCATTTACGTAAAAACAATATATTCTGGGCTGACCTTTACGAATTAAATACATCCTCCAATTAAATGTTTACACATATTATTTTAGACAAATTTTATGTAGCTGTAATTTCAAAATGTTAATTGTAGATGAGTTTTAGAACTAAAATGTCAAAGTTTTCAACTCTTTTATCAATTGCTACTTTGTCTACCGTCAGTCGAGCATTAAACCATGCATAAATTTATATTCACAATAGCTACATATGTATGTACATTGATCGATCTCTATTCAACTGTGAAATGTTTTTGACCTTGTTGTCTTGTCCACAAACGTCAATTATGTCCGTTACAGTATTTTCCCTTTAAGAATGTTAAGCATTCACCCATCGCGATTGCTCAATTCCAAAACTACTTTACACAATCTCCTTCCACGGATGCTCTGCCGATCTGGGAAAATGATTCATTCGGTACAAGAATAAACTGTTTCCTCATTTGCATCTAAAGATAAACCAACAGCGGTACTTTTTATCTTTCGAAAAAAAAAAAACCGCTTAGAAAAACATCTCAATAAAATTATACGATTGCAAACAATCTTTTTCTTATTCTCGATATTCATACATATATGTATATACATACCCAACCCACAACAAGCCATAAAAAAACACTTCCTGTGCGCAAATGATTTCAGTTTCCATAAATTCAACTCCGCATGAGAATCACATACTGCGCCTGATGCTGGCTGCAGCCTTAGTCTCATTCTTATCTCTAGAAAGAAAATGACTGCATCCAGCCCAATCGCGTTCAATTGTGATTGTTGCTGCGAATATGCCTTAATCATTGTCGTTGCGGTCGCGCTCGTCGTCGTTGTTTCATGTACGTTCATTACATGTGATATCTACAAGCTATTATCAATTTTGCTCCAGTTGAATTTGTTCGTTCGCGCAAAAACCCTGAGCTATAATCAGAACAATAAAAAAAAAACATACTTTAAATGTGTTAAGTATCAGTGTAAACTTATGGCGCACTTATAGGGCTGAATGTTTCTATTTTTACGAACCATTGAAAAAAAAACCACACCATTCAGCGATATTAGGGGCCACCCTGCTGATCGTGCCGATAGTGTATAATATGCTAAACTTCGTGTATCAGCAAGCTTGAATTCAATTTCTGAAAACACACATTTAAGGTCATTCGCACAATTTCGTAATTTCGTAAGAAAGATAGAATAATGAATTCACTATTGTTCTAAAAAACCAAATAGAAATGAAATGACGTAAGCTTTATAGAGAAGAGATTTGTTTGTTTCTTTTGAATAATTTGACAGCATAGCCTATTTCAGCAATAAAACTTTTACCCCAAACCACCAGACAAATACTAACCAAAAAAAAAAACTATATATGTGTATGTAAAACTAAACTAACACAAAATTTAAATATTTTTACCAATTTTCTTTCTTTTTTTTTCTTAATTTTTCTGACGTTTTGTTTACTTTTTTACTACTCGAAATGTACGAATAAAAAGAAGAGAACAAAACATTATTAAATAAATAGAATAGAATGAGTAACAAGATTTTGTTGGCTATGGCTGGTGATGGTGTATTGCGACTCGGTTCGTTCCCATCAAAAATCCAGTGATTGAAAATATCAAAATAAGAATAAAAAAAGCTCAACTTTTTTTTATTGTTAAATGTGAACCGATTGATCGTTTAACGATAAATAATGTTTTTTCAAATGGAAATCAGAGGTTAAGAGTGATTGATGAAAGTATTTTTGTTGCTTCAGTAAAATTATTATTATCATCATAGACAGAGGGTAATTGAATTTTGAATTGACTGAAGAAGAAAAAAAAAACAACGACAACACCGCCGCCGTTTCGTATGAGCGTGAAGATATAGCAAATTTGGTTTTCGGGTCAAGAGAGCAGACTTTTACCGTGTTTTGGTTTTTGCGAGTTTTGTTTTTAAATATTTTCTATTTTTTATTTGAAATGTTTGAAATTCCTGAACGGAGAAAACGGAGAGTTTTAGTAATAAATTGAAGGGTCAAAACTTTTCCACAATCGGTAACGTTGTTTTCTCAAAAAAGAATTTATAAAAAATAGTTGCATTCTTTAAGGGTGTGGTAAGCAATGGATTTTGCATATAAAATTAGCAATTTTCTCTCCAGAACCACTGAATCGCAATTAAATAATTAAATGTAAATTTCATTCAAATCGAAACAGGAGTTCCCGAAAAAAAAATATCATCTCATGAAAAGTGGGCTTGGTAATTCCTTCACAGTGATTCGATTCGTATCACATCAAAATGAATATGTTATTCTCTTTTAATAAATAAAGGTTACCGAGAAAGTGATCAACCGTGATCACAATCTCACAGGATCATGTTGTTGTTCTCAATTTCTTTTTTTCTTCAGTCAAATTATCCCTTTCATATAATTTGATTTTCCTTAAAAATATACAACGACTCTTCTATAACACCATCGAATATAATTTACTTTATTCTTTGATTAATTGGTTTCCTATCGCAACACGACATCATCCTTCGCTTCTTATATGTACATACAAACATACATACATATAATCAAATTTAGATTCTTCGAAATCAAGAAAATACATTTCAATTCAAGACTTTTTTGTATAACATGAGGTTTAATAGCTGATGGAATGGATTTACACAGGAAGCCCACACATCTTCCTTTGAATTTTTGACATATGGGGTCATTTGGTTCTTGATGCACCAAGTCATTATTTAGAAGCAACTCACGCAGGAGTGTCTGGTAAAGTTGTCATTGTCGACGCGACGTTGCAGTTGCAGTCTTTGCTGTCGTCGTCGTCGTCGTCGTCGTCGTCGTCTCCATCTTCATCTGCATCGTCGCCATCTTGGTCGTCGTAACTCTAGTTCCTAATCCTTTTATTTTGTAACCAATTTTTTTCTTTCCTGCGATGAGTGCTCTTGAAATAGATTGGTCGTGTGTGTTAAGTATTCTCAAGGGTGTGATTTTATTTCCAAAGTTTTAGTTATTTTTTTATAGATATTCTGTACTGATTGCAGACAAGCGTTTTATTTTTTCTTTCCAGTAGCAACTTTTTTCTTTTTTTAATGTTCATGCATCGTCGTCTTGATTGATGGCCCCAAAAACACGACTTTTCATTCTTTTTTTTCTTATTTTCTTTCATCTTTACCTCATTTGATGTAAAGGAATATGTAAGTCAATCAAATTACGGACGTAGGCACAGGGAGGCAGTATTGTAAAGAGTTGGAAAGAAAAGTGTCATCGGGGCATAAGAAAAACTAGTTGATATGTTGTACTTGGGTTAATATGTCGATAAATTATAATTATATGAACGTGGATGTCATTTACTTTGACAGTTTATAGGACAATTTGAAGAGAGTGCTAATGTTATTGTTCACACATAAGCAACTTTAATAGTGGTGTGTGACATAAAGAAGAATTCATGGTTCTGGGTCGCATGTCTTTGGTATTTTTGTATTTTAACTCTTAAAAGTCCTTGTCTTTTTTTTTAGTGAAATACTTAAAATTGGGAAGTTTTATATTTAGAAACTAAATGAGGTAATTAGTCGGAAAAACGTCTCCTTAACTTAGTTTAATGATAAACTAATAAACTTTTTGAATAATTCCACAATTTTTTTTTTTTCAAAAATTTTACAATCACATTTCTTTTTGTTTGATTCATTGATTAAACAAATAGAAAGTATTCAGCAACGAAGTCGTTAAAACAACTAACTATACAAATTTAATTCTAAGCTCTATTACATTTATATAGGCAAAACCATTTCCAACTTTTCCCACCTCAAAAAACCCACATACTCAGATAATAATTTATACAAAATAAATAAGATATAATAACCCACGTGTTTAATTAAAATAAGCACATGGCATTGGTTAAGTTTTCAATGTCTATTGTCATTTCTACATGTGTTTGTATTTATTCATATACGTCATATTATAAATCGATAAAATGATAACAGACGGACGGCTACAGAAAGATTTACTCAATGAATAATATGACAATTCTACGAATTGTATGACACATTTATTCATCAAGTGGGTAAACACTGAGAATGTTTTTTTTTCATTATTAAAATAATGAAAAATAAGATGAAAACCTTGTTTATTATTTATATTACAGATAAACTCCCAACAGACAAAACAGAAAATGACGTAATGATGACGTTTATAGCCTTGAAGAGAATATTGCATTTATTTGAATTCTGTTTTAATTAAATTGCTTTGTGTGAATTTAATAATTTTGTTTTGTTATAAATTAAAAAGTGTTTTTATTATAAGACCTGAAAGGGAATTAAGAACATCCTTTAATAAGAAAATATTTGAACTCTTTTTTTATGGTGACCTATCTGACCAGAAACTTACATTTTTTCGAAACACTTCGCAACAAGGCCAAAAATTCGAATATGATATGAATGATATTCTGAAGTACAGAAATGATTGTAATATTTTTTAAATAATTTTTTTTGGTCTAGACACCTGACACACCTTAAAATTTCACTCTTAACATCATTTTTTTGGGTATTTTCCAACGACAATTAAAATTAATGCAAATTATAAATAAATGTCTGTTTTTATAATAACAATCAAATGTCATTTTGTTCTCTTCTAAACATACCATTGACACTTGTTCTGTACAAGCACCCTTACTAGCAATTGTCCAAAACTAAATTAAGATTGAAACAACAGACAGATGTCAATCATTCTTATTAAACTCGAATTTGTTATCTCTTGTCGCTCTATACCAATTTGAAATCTTTTCACCAAGTATTAGTTATGTACATGTGTACTTTGACGTTTCCTTCATTAACTATTATTTTATATTGTTCAAAAATGTTTAAGAACAAATCTGAAAATGAATTATTTTAAAACTATCATACACCAAAATCGAAAAAAAGAACGCAACCATAAGAACTGAATTCACATATATGGTACTTTGATCGAACTAAACGTCAGTTTCAACAAAGTGAAAACTATAAGTTTTTGAAAAAATGGAAATGGATGAATTTATAGCTCTATATGTGCACATTCCTTAAAAGTGAAAACCTGTTACTTTGCTTCTTAACATGGTTTCTTTTTATTTAATTGACAGATTATTGAAATAAATAATATTCTTTTTAAACAGACTTTTCGGCAGAATTTGACAGTTTCAGGCAGCCATTTCATGTCTCTACGTTTGCTTGTCCTTGTCAGAATCTAACACGTTCAACTATAAATTATATCAATTTTGAAACATAAACAAACACACTGAGGGTGTCAAAATTAATGTAGAACGTAATAATTGCTTATGACACGTAAGGAAAATGTTCGCCTTTTCCTTATTTTTCTGTTACTTTTTATAGCTAATAAGATGGAAATTTCTAATAAATATTTATATACATACATATACCTACCTTTGTATATAAGAATAAGTAAACAAAAAAAAAATGAATATTGTGTGTCGTAAGAATAAAGTGTCGATTCTCTTAGATTTAGTTTGACATTTCGTGTGGAAGAATTTTATATGTGTCATTGATTTCGAATTGAGAAAACATGTCGTCGTTGAAATAAATTCAACCGCCTAAAATGTTCCGCTATGTAAACCTTAAAGTATATTATATTCTTCCTTAAAGGATTTTTTAGTTTCTGTGTTTTGTTGTAGTTGTAAATTTTCCCAAAGTAATTTCTTAATTTACATTCAAATTGAATTGAAAAGGAAAGTTTTCATTTTTTTTTCCTTACAAATCATGGAAAACAGATTGATTAAATATTGCCTACCTATGTATGTATATTCTTTCTATACATATGTATGTGTATGTGAAGAGATAATCAAATCGATATGAATGTCAACGTACTCATTAAGATAATGGCGTTTTTTGTAAATGTTTTTTGTTTCCAATCAGTTACTTGTCAATACTTGAATATTTATTAAATAATAAAATATCAATTAAATAAGTGCAAAAATTTTGCGATTGTGGAGATTGATTGTGCCACTGCCAGTGGGTTATCTTTTGAGTGAAAATAATTGTGTTTTATGGAGCCAGAAACTACAACAACAACAACTGATAAGTTTGAAAATTTAATGTTTTTAATATTAAATTGAAATAAGAGATAACCAAGAGATTTTAGCAGCTTTCTGCATGAAATTCTCCAAACTCTACAATGTGTGGGTTAGTACAGTGGTTTCAGTTGTTTGGAGAAGTGATCTGAATTCAGTTAATTTTTAAGGAATTTTATATAATTTTTTAAATATTTCTGTTAAGCTGTTTCCAGCATATTCAATAATATAATTTAATAATAAATTATAGGAATATAAACAAGGCATGTTAGTATTCTGTGGATAAATTCCGCCCACTGCCACACCCACTTTCTTTTAAATTTACATTGTTTACGAATGGATGCTTTTCTAAAAGTTCTTTTTTTCCTAAAAAATATCTTATCAGTGATGATGGCTACTGCTCTCTCATCTGTCACTTATCCGTTCAAAAAATACGAGTATCATATGTCAATCAATTAGCTGATTAGATAAAAATATCGAATCTAGATCGCTTCCGGCAAAATCAGAGCTATGCAACTGTTCCATATTCAAAGCTATCGACTTGCCATAAAATTTAAATACCGGAAACTAAATTCAGAACAAAAAAAATTAATTTTGTTCTTCGTACGTTATAGTGCTTTTGTCTGTTTTTTTTTTTTCAAACAAAAAGTCAAAATTACCCATTCTGGCTGTCAAACTTGTCTGCAGTTGCAGTGAAAGTGTGTATAATTTATTTTTATTATAATTTTTAATGTCATTCTACCCTGCCTTGGCTGGCTCACTAAGACAGTATGCGGCACAACCCCAGTTTAGATTAAGTTTCGCTACTTGTAAGGTAATTTAATGCGATTTCCATGAGAATTAGCCAGCATTGGAGTTTTTTTTTTCTTTGTCGTCATTGCTTTTCATCGTTGTCGTTGTCGTCGATAACTCAATCTGTTGTGTATCTCTACATACGATTATACGCAAAAAAAAAATCGATTGAGTATGTAAGTTTGTAAGTATAAAGTATTTTGAGAAAAAAAGAAAACACAGAAAGCCATGGGAATGTCTGTCGGTTGGTTTCCTTTCCATGGTCTGATGGTGGATTTATTCAAGTTATCAAGGATTCACTATGATGAAGAGTTAATCCGAATGAAAATAAAGACGGCTAAAAAAATATACGTCATATTTGCAGTGTTTTTTTTTTTGTTCGTCTTGTGCCAATGATTGCACCATCCTGTGTAATATACTGGTTCATACACACAAACATGTATCTGCATATGTACATCTGTGTTGTATGTGTGAACTTTGATATTTTTCAAAATGAAATGATGATGTATACATATGTATAAATTGTTTGCATTTAGTAGAATTCTGAAGGCAAGTTCAATATTAAGATTATTCTCTTGAAGATGCAGACATGAATCTGAGCCTTGTGAGTTTGATGTAAAAATCTATTATTTTGAGTCCGAAAATTGGAAAAAAGTATATTTTCCAGTCGTTTTCAATATTTATATATTACATATGTACATACATACATATTTACATAAGTATCAGCCCTGAGGTTAGTTGACATTAATCAAAAAATAAAAAAATTATCATACAAAATTTAAAATAGTGCGTATACGCCGTGTATGCCATTTTGTATAATCTTCAAAAATATTAACTTTGATATATTGAAAAATAGTTTAGTGATTCAAATAGACATACAATCATTTTTAGAGGATATATTTAAAAAGATATCCTTGCATTAGTTATTAAGAAAAACATGTTTTTTTTTAAGAGAATAATTGTCAGTTTACGCGAATTGAGGATTTTACAAAAAGAAAGTTAACATGTAAATAGATTAGTTTAAAAGGGATAATGCAGCATTGCCAATAGCCAAGAAAACCCTCTTGGATCTCCACTACGATTTATTGTGCTTCTCGAGAATTTGTCAGTGTTCGGGTTGTATATACATATATATGCTCTAATCATCTTGTATTTTGGGTGAATTTCAAGATGTTTATTAGTGACGTAAACGAGACGTTGCAGGTCGTCGAAAAATGTTTTGCGAGAGTTGCATTTCTGTTCCAATCCAGGGTGGAATTTCTAAAGTAAGTAAAATGTTCCCTACTCAGATTTGGTTTACTCAATTGATGATTCAAAAAAAAAGAAGATATACATATGTACATAAGACGCTTCTAAACCAACATTTACTCGTTTTTTTTTTCAAAGTTTTAGTTACAAAAAATAAATTTAAAGAACTATGATCAAATAGAATGGAATGCATTATGTCTGTGAGCTAATACAACAAAAAATAACAGTTATGGAAACTCCCCAAAGTCTGTGTTGCAGCTTGCAGACCGACCTATAGAATAGTAATTTTTTGACCATCCTAATTTTACATGATGTTTGTAAAAGAAACTTTGTTGTTTTCGATTGTGAAACACTAAATTTTTACCAACCAGAATCCACAAATGCTGAAAATTCAAATCAACTGTTTTAAAAGTGTCAGTTGCAAAGTGTCAATTTAAAATTCTCAAAGATATTCTTGACACATATGTATGTATGTATATGTATGTATACAATACTAGCTGTTACCCGGTGCGCTTCGCTACACCTAAATCGAATAAAACTTAAGGATTTTTACTTTGTTACTTATTTATTGTTGTAAAAGGCATTTGACAGGACTGCTGACCTGCCGAACTTCGTCTCGCCCAAATTTAACGTCTTAACATAAAAAAATCGTATAAAAATCAGATCAATAGTTTTGTCGTAATGTGATTCTAGACAGAGTTTTAATGTTGTAGATAGGTAGCTATGTATAGATTCCTGTGGCAATGAGATATTTTCCCGAAGTAAAACGTAGCCTGAGTTTTGGTACCTTCCTACCCTATAAGTTAAGTAGTGTGATGGAATATCGCTAAGTTTCGATCCAAGTAAAACTGTAAACAGTAAAATAAAGACAGTTGCATCAAAATTTTATCATAAATTCCCTAAATTATGGCGCCTACCTACCCTCTAAGTTAGAAAAGTGATCAAATACTAACTTAAAGTCTTAGTAATACTCAGTTAAAAAAAAACATCAAAATCATTTCAGTAGCTATGGCGTCAGGCACTTCTTGACACGATCACGCTAGATTTCCGCAGGAATGAGGTATTTTCCCGCCGTAAAAAGTAGCCTGTGTCCGTGTCTAGGATCCTATCTTTAAATAAACCAAGTCTTATAAAAATCCGTTCAGACGTTAAGGCGTAAATGAGTTAAACTTTTAAAACAAACGACTAAAAATCACTAACTTAATTAGTTTTCTGCCTACTGCCTACGCCTTAAGTACGATAGCATGAATATTAATAACCCATATCCTTTTCTAGGTTACTATCTATCACCTAACTAAATTTCATCAAAATCCGTTCAGCTGTTTAGGCATGATAGAGCAAAACTCTCAGCAAAAACCATACAAAAATCACTAACTCAATGCAGTTTTCTGCCTACTTTCTACCCCCTAAGTACGATGACGTGATCATTTTGATCTTATATCCGTTTTTAGGTAACCATCTATTACCTTACTAAATTTCATCAAAATCCGTTCAGCCGTTTAGACGTGGAAGAGCAAAAGTCCCAACAAAAACGACTAAAAATCACTAACTCAATTAGTTATCTGCCTACTGCCTAGCCCCTAAGAACGATGGCGTGATTATTTATAGCCTATGACCATTTCTAGGTTATCATCTATCACCATACCAAATTTCAACAATATCCGTTCAGCCATTTAGGCGTGAAAGAGTAACAGACAGACATACAGACAGAGTTACTTTCGCGTTTATAATATTAGTATGGATGTCTGTAATTTAACATATGAAATTCGGTGGAATGATTTTAAGTGGAGTTCAAATGCATCGACAAAGCTCTCCAATACTGTTTTTGTTTTGCGGTCTCATGAAAAATATTTGTTTCTTTTTGACAACTTCCCATGTGAACTGGGAAGCCTCCAAGAACTCAATAATCCAAAATGACTCAGCGATGGTTTGGATTCTCGAGTAAAACAAAGGTATTTAGTTGCATTTTTCAAATTTATAGTTTTTGTATTTACGAATACATAATATGTACATAGTTTTTTTTTTGTCGCAAAACAATCCAAGTGGAACACTATAATATTACAACCTTTTCTCTAACTTCGTATGAAGCAACATTATTTTATTGTAACCAATCCTTTTAACCAGAAAAGTAACGCGTCGTAGTAGTCTTCGTCTTCGTCTCCGTTGCGTCGTAATGATTCTCACGTCACGTCCATTGCAACGTGCGTCGTCGTCGTTGCTCTGTCAGTCACCGTCATATATGTACACATAAATATAAGAAAAACATTACTTCAACATAAATTGTGGTATATTTTATTACCCTCTTCATATTTCTGGTATTTTTTTTTTGTTGTTGTTGCTGTTGTCGTTGAGTTTACGAGGAAGAAACCTCAAGGTATACAAGTTAAGTTTTTTTTTTCTATAAAAGTCCCTTCCTATTACAGTGTTGTTGATACCTCAATTAAACCACAAACAAGAAACAAAGAAAAAAATCAATGTACCTATACAACTTCTTCGTCTTCGTGGAAACATTAAACTTAAAAATATTAAATAAACTATAACTTAAAAGTGCTTGAAACAAAGAAACAGACCAAGATATAAATATAATGTCATCATTACAACAACAACAAAAGAGGCCTAGCGTCTCCAACTGGTTTTCATCGTTACGCCGTCAACCAAAGAACAACAAGAACAAGTCCATCCAAGCCGACAAGAAATTCCAAAGAAGTTGCATTGACCTCTCGTCGCAGAGCACCTTTTACATTAAACCATCATCATCGCCGCCGGGAGATGGTGGTGTAAGCAGCTCGTTGGCGTGCATTACCCCACCATCACCACTGCCTCTTGCTGCAACATCGCCGTTGTCATCTTCCACAGCAACGACCATCACTGCTGCCAATTCTAGCGATAATCTCACAGCCGCCACCGCCGACGACGACAACGACGACGATGATAGACGAGGTCTTGTTAGCGGCAAAAGAGTGAGTCAATTTTGTTCGCAATGCTGCTGCCACCTGCAACCGAAGAAGCATCTTCCAACGCCACCAACCTCGCCTTTGCCACCGCACCATCAGCCCAAGTATCAGCACCAGCACCACAAGTCGCCATCGACGTCGTCATCATCGTCGTCGTCCTATTACCGGCGTGAGCACAGCATTCAATATGAGACTGAGTCGGACGAGAAGAGTGATATTCGAATAATGCGTATGGCCAGTTTGTCGGACGAAAAGACTTCTGTCTATTCGAAGCGTTCCGAGTTCAAACGCATCGTTACGACAAAAACGACACAAACTTCCATTATATCAAGACCGGTGGAGCTATTGCTGAACGAACGGGGTGAGATTGTGTCGAGACTCGATAAGCAGCAGCGTTCCAGTAGTTTGGGATGTGTTCTTGACGAAAGCGCCGATCGTTCGTATTCGCCAATAATCTTGAACTTGGACGGAGACGCCGGTGATTTCAGATACATCGATGATAGTTCAACGTCACATAGTGAGACAAACGTCAAAGAGAATTTGCAGGAAACGCCGTGCAATATCAATTACAACAATAACAATAACAACAACAACAACAGCAGCAGTGATATGTGTGAAAATTGCAAAAATGTCATCCAGCAGAATAAGAATAACTGGAAGAATTCATCTGTGAGAAGTAAAAAGGTAGGAATGTTATTTATTATTTTTTTCTGACTTTTCTTTATTGATGATGGATGACAATTTACTTAAAGATTGTTAAAAGGAATTGTCAAAATTGACATAAGTCAGTTTGCATTTTGTTCAGCTGAAATTGACCGAACTGATTTATCTTTTTATAACTTAACATTTTCGTTTGATTCTACTAATTGAACGAATTTTCTTCAACTTTGTGAAATATACAGATAACAGATTTTTACCGGGTTAATGTCATATTACAAATACAATACTCGTCTTTAGAAAAAAGAACAAAAGTCCTTTTTTAAAATGTATTTACTGGTGTTCAACTAAATCAGCATTGTTTAGTTGAAACGTCATTTAAACTCAATAAATTTGCCCTAAGTGATCTACTTCTTTGTTAAAATCTTGCCTTTTTGAAAAACCACATGACAAGTCCTTTAATATTTATAATTTAGAACGGAAAAAATTGTTAAACCTATTAAATGTTGGGTTTCAACTTTTGGATTCAGAAGTTAGAAAATGATTCACATTCAATTCATTTCGCTTGGTTAATGATGACAGTTGTTTATCGAGTTCAAAGTTCAGCTTCTATTTAACACTTAATCCATTCTTTTCATAGCATGTGATGAATCTAATATTATTAAATAATAAGTTACACTCGAGTGTTATGTTCCATTGGATTTAAAATGATTTTAACCGTTTTGTTATTATAATGAAAAACAATAATTTTACATATACAAAGTACCCAATGTCACCTATTTTAACAAAAGGTTTCATCACACGATTCATAATGACTTTAAACGTCATCGTTTTTCACTATGACCGCAACTTGAGCAATATGTTATAGACACTTCTTAACGGTGGGACTCGTTTCATAAAAATAGTAAGCTGAGTAATAGAGCATAACGTTCGGGAATTAAAATGGAGGCAACAAACCAGAACAATAAATTAATCAGAACCACATTTAACATTTATATGTAAGTTGAGCTTGCAATACACCAGTTTGTATTTAATCTCTGTTTAGTAGTCAATGAAAACGAAGAATTAAAATATAAAAAATCCATATACAGTAGAAACTGCTTAAAGTAAAAGGAAGGCTACTGGACAGTGAATAAAACTTGACATAATTTAAGAATGAGGAAAGGGAATTCTAAAAATAAAAAGTAAATTTTTTTCTCTCGACATAAAGTTTTTTGCCATGAAATTTATTCATTGTACCGTGATTAAAGATAAGTGGACTTCATTTTGTATTTTATTTTATTTAAGAACATGATTACTATTTTACAACATAATGTATACATTTTTGTGTACATACATATGTATGTTTTCAAGGAAAGGAATTTAAACTTTAATGTGTGATATTTGTCCACATTGTTTTTCTTTTAAACAATTTTATCTTTTTTGAGTTAGTCATTTAATTATTTGATACGAGATTTTTATTTAAAAATATTTTATTTTAAAATATATATACTTACGCGAATTCATTCACATTTAAAAAAATAGGTCATATAAAATTTTAGCTCAATAAATTAAGTATTTGAAATATGACAAAAAATGAAACGTCATACTTAAATTTGATGACTGTTTCATTGACATATTCGTGAATGACATCTTGGCTTAAAATACTGTCATCCATTTTGAGGCTTTGAATTCTGATAAAAAACCTCAGAACTTAGAAGTTACAAAAATTTTGGCTATCGTTAGTAACCTGACGACTTAATTTGAACAAACCGATAGTTTAAACAGATTTTCAAATGAACTGATCAGTGATCACATTTATATGTAGATGAGTAGCTAGTTGGTACTATTTTGTGAATATTAAAAAGAGATTCATATTTTTTGACCATCCACTTCTGAAAAAGGATTCTAAACAAGATTTTCGAAGACGGCCTCTCGCTCCTAAAAACGAGAACCCACACACCACTTTTTGTAGAGTCTGACTGTCAATGTCAATGTGTGTATAAACACCGTTTGACAGTGTTCCAGAAAGCATAAATTAGAAATTTAATACAATTAGACTTTTAAAATTTTGTGTGTTCCAAAATTCTGATCCAAAGTCATAGAATAGAAAATAGTTGGAGCTTGTTTTTTCTTAGATCGCAAAATGGTTAGACATTTAAATTTATAGTTTGAAAGAATTCTTGAACTACTGCCTTGTATTAGAAATAACAGGTTGAAGAATTTACGTTACTTAGAATTAATTTTTTTTTTTCATTGCCGATTTAACTTGTTTTTATGAATAACATTAAATCATCAATATGCTAAAACAGCTTTTTTTGTTTATTAATAAATGATGAATAATCAATAAAAAAAATTAAATTCTGGTTTAAAATACAAAAGAAAAGTAAATTAAATCAGCGTATTCTTTGAAGACTTTTCATTGTCTACCAAACCATGAAGGTTAAATTTTTTGTTGTTATCACCTTATTAACCTTGCTCTCGGACGGCACGACGACCGACGCGACGGCGACGGTGAAATATATTTCGTGATAATATAGTTCGACTTCAATGCACCACGAAAAATGTGAATGAACTTGAATATTGACAAATAAACCAACGATGGCCACGAATATATTAACAGCAACAATATTTAAATAGAGATTCATAATTAACACACCAAGTACAGTCGAAACTCTGTAAGTTGAACTTAGATACTTACTTACTTAAGTTGGAGTTACCATCTGGGATTGTTGATTGTTAACCAAGTCGATTGAGGTCTTCATCCACCTGAGTCTTGGTCTTTTTACTAGTGCTCCCTCCCTCGAGATTGAAGTCTTAAGTATTAGATATGTTTCTAAATATTATAATGCGAAATCTAACTGAAACACTTTTCGAATCTTAAGTGATTAATGTACTTACTTTAACTTTATCAGGCTCCCGATCCGTGTAGGATCTATGCGTGAGACGCGTTTTGGCATCTGCGATGGCCTCGGGTTTCCTTGTCGCCTCGAACCAGATTCTCTTAGCTAGAGCGTTGTTGTCCATATGCTCGAAGTGGCCGAGCCAATAAAATCGATGTGTTTTAACTTTTTTTTACAACGTCGACATCTTTGTACAGCTTATAAAGTTCGCGTATCTTCTCCTCCATTCGCCTCCTTTGCACACAGGACCAAATATTCGATGAAGATTTTTTCTCACGAATGAGCCCAATTTTTCAATGTATAGATGGTAAATAAATTGTTATACTGGATTGAAGCCAGTCATATTTGGATTCTTCACACAAAACTTAGCGATAGGGAAATTCAAACTTCCTTCTTGGACTATGTAAAAATTAACCTGAAGTCATTTCAAATTTATTTCTCTAAAGTTAAAAAACTATTCAAAATGTTTTATAAAAAAAAAATACATACAAAATTATTTCTTTTCAATGAGAGCGTTTCGACTGTTGTAAAACTTTAAACAAACTACACTTCGTTTGTCCATTATCATTGACATGTAAATGAAAATTGAAACTTCCAATATGCTTACCATGACATCATCAATATCGTGTATGATAGTGGCGAATACTTAATTGAGCGAAAAAAAGACTAACGCCTTAAATAGTTTTTCTACACGCTTGTATCTATGTCCTTATTAAGAAGAATTGTTTTATTTTCTTTAAAATGCAGATTTGCTATTGAAATATCTACACATAAACGAATTTTAAGAACATAACAACGAGTCTCGGAATAAATTCCAATGCTTGTATACGCAATGTGCACAAACTTAAAAAACAAAATAACTCAAACAAAACAAATTGCTAAAGTTCCAGACAAAGTCACAAGATGTTGCTCATAAACTGTTACCATATTATCAACGATTTAGCAGGGACATGTCTAATTGTCTTCTAACTGTCAAGTTTACTAGTAACTTTCAAAGTTACTGTAAACTGTAAAATGTATATACAAGAACCCTTGCTCCATGTAGCTAACTTTTCAACTGCTTCTCCTCACAATCTCACATTGATAACGAAATCATGAATTAAATCCGTCAAATATGTTGCGGTTTCGACTAATTGTTTTACAAAGAAACTTGAATTTAACTTTTTAAACAAATCGATTCAGTTGAAGAACAATTCAACTTAAATGCAATATTATCTTTATAAAATATGAAAATTATATGTTCGTCGGGTTCCTTTCCTACTGAACGCTCTCATTGATGATTTTTGACGACTAGATCAGTCGCGTCGCATGATGTTTAGTGCGTTTAGTGCTTAGAATTCACACTTCTTAGTTTTCTCTTAGGAAGATATAACGGTAAAACAAATACATATCGACGTTTGATCAGTTAATGATAATTCAATACTTAATTCAATCAATGGACTTCATAAAATATATAATGTTGAACATGACTCAAAACCGAATGTAGAATATTCAAACAACCTCTAGATTTTACACACTAAAACAATCGTCTTTAATTTTAGACAGTGTTGTGCAGAACTGAAAAACAGTTTGATAGTTTTAAAACAAAAGAATCAACTTAAACAAAATCATCAATTACTTAATTTGTAAACAAAAATCACATCATACTAAATCAAATACTATTTTCACGAATGATTAACTTTACCCTAATCCAATCTTAATTGGACATCTTCTTTTTTATTCTCCATGCTCTTACAGTTAAATAAAATGCAAAGAATGTTGAGCGAAAGTTATAGTTTCTTAAGCAATTTCTATTTTCAGCACTTATTTCAAATATGTATACCAGTGCGAATGCGAATGCATGAAGTTTCGATATCAAAAGATATTCATACTCGAAGCTACCCACATTTCAAAAGTGTTTCTTCCCATCAAGAAAGAAACAGTAGGTAATGTAATCAAAATATAAAAACCGAAAATAAACAAAGTGGTTTTTTTTTTTTAATATGGTATTTTTATTTGCGGAATTAGTGTTCTTGGAGTGTCCGTACTTGGATATGTTTGGTTTTTACGTAATTAACATCAACGGATTGGCTATTTAAATTCATATTTCAATGAAATTGATTTGTATTTAATTGTGTTTTGTTTTGTGTACACATACACAAGTGTTTTTCCATTTTTGTTGCTTTTTCGTGAGTAATATGCGTATAAATGTTATTTTAAAAGATCAATGCAATTTTATTTGATTCGAATATTAGATAAAATTGGAGCCTTGATGGCTGGTTATTATAAAAATAGACATGATGTTATTTGAACATGTAGTAGCTGTTTTGTTTTCTATTAAGTAAATTATGATCTGCAATATGTGAACTTGGCTTGGCATTTGTTTAACAAAAGTTGGAATTTACAAGTTTACATTTATTCAAATAAGTTGAAATTTTCAAAAAAAAAAAAAAAGCAAATGTTATGTCGTAGGAAAAACGCGTTCTCATTTTATAATCCAAATAAGGATGGAATTTTCAACCACTTTGCTTTGACAATAGCTTTGACAGAAATAAAATTTCTATATTTATTACCAAATTATATAAATTATGACTTCTTACCGATCTATTTCCACAAAGGTTTAAATCCAGATCAGGTCAAGACCACGTAAGGCTTAAATGATCGGACGATATCGGTGACACCATAGATATCCCTCCTGACATACATTTTATTTACGAAGCGTTCTTCTTTACATGAGTTTTTATGTTAACTTTGACAAAAACGAACGGAGTTCAAATTAATGAATAAGTAAAATTAATTTTTAATTTTAAGTTGTTTATGAACTTCGATTTTGTGAACGTATGATAATTTTTCTTGACATCTGACACTTATGGTTCAATATTCATCTCGTCTTTAAATAAATCATAAAAGAATATGTATATATTTTTTTTTAAACTGTCATCAGTCACAACAGTGTAATAATAGGCTGGTTCATAAACTTTAACCCAAATTACAAATGTCTATGAATTCTTAAAACTTCGTGAGGATGCTAACGATGCTGTTCCTCAAAAATTGTAGAAATTCACAGTAAATATCATTAGACAAACTAACACAATGATGCACAGAACCTCGTTAATTAAAAAATTACTTGTTTTTTAATAAACGCGGGATGTGAATTACTCATTTCTAT
Organism: Scaeva pyrastri; assembly: GCA_905146935.1. Classification (NCBI taxonomy): domain Eukaryota; kingdom Metazoa; phylum Arthropoda; class Insecta; order Diptera; family Syrphidae; genus Scaeva; species Scaeva pyrastri. The sequence goes on along the minus strand of LR989927.1, from coordinate 38,829,811 downwards.
AATAAATGTTTTTTAATTCTCAATAGAAGTCTTATACAACAGAGTCAGTCATGTGGATATTTGTATATTAATAATAAACAAAGCTGTTTGTTCTGAGTGGGGGTTAGAAAAACACTTTTCTAAAACAATTAAAATTTCCAAACTAAATAAAATAATAGGAAGCAATTTAGGCTTTTAGCTAAAAGCGTCGGTTAGATGTAAAATAACTGTGATTATTTATCATAATTCTCTCGATCTTGTCCACTTCAGTTTTTAATTTGATCATTTTAATTTTTTTTATTCTTACAATTCTACATTTTGTTTTCTTTGTCTTCCACAAATGAAAAAGTCTTTCAGAGATATTGACACTAAATCTCAAACAAAATAAACGCCAACTATCTTCTTAAAGTAGGCAAATAAAGCCATTTATTTAAGTTTATTTATAAGCTTTCAACTAAAAGGTTGATGATTTTGTATCCAACAATATCAAAAGCTACCTGATATGAGAGATTCTACTGTACCCGTATTATAAATTCTAAAATTCTCTAATCAATGAAACCACTTTAAGTCAATACGTCCAACTATCGCTCATTTGACATTAAACTTCATTGGAATTTAAACTCGCAGAACTACATTATGTAGCTAAATACATACATACACATACATATATGTACTTTTCTACTTGTTTGCCTTAAGGGTGAGATGCATCATAAAACCAAGAAGTAATAAAAACCTCCTCTATACGTGGAAGCTGTAATAATAATTATAGTTAAAGAGCTCCCTTAAGAAAATTGTAAACATTACCATGGAGTGTATTTTACGAGAGTTCAGTCTCTCAGAGTGCCATCAGCTTTAGAAGTCCTATTTTAGGTTCCCCATAAACACATGCTAAACATTTTATGCATCCTACACCTACATTAAAGGAATCTACATGTCTGAGAGATGAAGCCATTGCGTCCATATGTTGCAGCGGTCATTTGTTTCGATAAAGATTGCGTCATAGTCATAGTACATCTTTGTCTGTAATATGAAGAGACTAAACTTTAATTATCCCAAACCATAAACCATAAACCATAAACGCGCAATGAGACAAAAAAGCAAGTAAAAATAATAATTAGTTCATAAATTCAAGCAGAGTCACATACAGATGAAGAAGAAGAGTGTGTTTTATTGCATGGATCATATAATTAACCCACTAAGGTTACCGTTGGCTGTGCTACTGATAACTGATGCTGGTTAGAATGAAGCTGATGATTCTATTTTTGTTATTTTTTACAAGTTAATTGAGTGCAATGAGATAAATGAATTACTTCCGAGCATGCCGCTGTCAGTCACCACCGTGTGTCGTCATCGTCATAGTCGTTGTCGTCTTTAAGTTGGCTCTGCTTGACCAAACAATTTTATTATTATTATTATTATCTGTTCCAGATATGTCTTTTAAGATACCCACTTCAAAGCAATACAAAACTAACAAAGTATTAATTTGTGTTCTCTTCTATTTCAGCAAATCAAAGATGAACTCTGTGAAGTAGTATCAGAAATGGAGGCACTTGATGTGCCCGAAGATTGCAAACATTCCAACAAAGATAAACAAATGTCGATAGGCAGAAAGAAGTTCAACATGGATCCAAAGAAAGGTAAATTTTTGTGTTGAATATGTAGGTCGATTAAAATTATTTTCAATAATCTTGTATCTTTCTTAGGTAAAAGTTGAACTATCGCGAAATCAAACATTTTTGGGTAATAAGTTCTGTACACAATGGAGGACAGTAATCGTTAATAGTCTGAATTGACGAATTATCCTTGTTCTTTTCCGGTTGCTTTAATTATGACAGACAGAGACATGTCTTTTAAATATTATATTCTCTGATCGTTAGGCAACTGCCTAACCTTAATTTGCAAAACGAAACCTCTAATGGCCGTGCTATGATAATTATAAATATTATTCAAGTAAAGGAAATATACTGTCAATCAATATTTCCTTTTAGCGCTATATTCCATGTACTTGTATAACCTTTTAAAGAAACAAATAGAAAAATATAGCAAAGACAACCCGCCAAAACCCCATTTTTGGAAGAATCACAAACGATAATCATGATAATATTATTTTATAATTGCAATCATGTCCCACTGTGCCTCATTCTAGATTCTCCATGTGGCACTGTAATCATCATCATCATCATCATCATAATAATAATGGAATGCGACAGTGACAGCCAGCCACAGTGACATTTTTATTGCTCATTGTGTTTGCCCATCAAGTCCAGCAACCAACTTTAAGTCAATAGATTCTGCCTTGCCTTGCCCTTGTCACGCAAGGCACTTCGCCTATGATATGAATAGGCTTGTTTTTTTTTTTCTTTTTTTTGTTCGTTGTATGCGAGTTAAATTGATTGAATCAAGGAAGGGCGTTAACGCGGGCGGCAGCAATTTACTTGGTATTTGATACAATCTTCCCTGTAAACGGTGTTGCGCTGCCTGTTTTGGTATATCAATGGATCAAACCATCAAGCACATAAACATATTGTCGTGTGTAATGAAGAGGAGCCAACACAACTCCTCTGCTTTGTATGTACGAGTATGTACATACATATCAAAAGGGTGCACACTGTACCAACATAAAATGTTGCTATAGCTTTATTGCAAATTTTGTGTTTCTCCGATTAATTTCCGGCCTTGTCAATCAAATTGTTCTGAAAAACATAACCAAAACAAAAAATTAAAGCAAGATTTCTACCCGTCCTTAAATTTTGCACATTGTTAAGTTTGACGTTTGATTTCCGCTGATGGTTCAACGTTTTTTGATTAATTGAAGCTCAAGTTCTGATTTATTTTCTAACTACTTTTTATTTGTTTTTTTGTATTTGTAGGTATTGAATATTTAGTAGAGAACAGACTGCTGCGGATGGATCCTCAAGATATTGCACATTTTCTATACAAAGGCGAGGGTCTAAATAAAACTGCGATAGGTAAGAAAAACATAAGCATGTTAAATAATATTTCTTTATTAGCAGGTAGATTTGAGTAACTATATTTGAATAACGACATATTGAAGATTTATAAAAGAATATTCTGTAAACTAAGAAATGATTTATGGAGCGTGGTGCTCCTGGATATTTATAGATTTGGGCTGATACGAATAGTTTATATTTCCAACATACAGCAAGAATCACAAGTTTTCAATTATGTATGTCTTGTCAATGCTTCCTTAAGAGAGCTGGCAAAAATATGCAAATCGACCAATGTAACCAACATAACAAAAATCAAAAACGCCAGACATAAAAAGTCAACAATTATTGTTATAATTCATGATATTAATATGTATAAACAAAAAATCTAGAAACTATTGTTTCTGCATACATTATTAGAAATACATATCACTAATTTCTTCGCAGACTTCTTTACTGATATGCTTGTCAATCATTGCGTCCTTTATTTTTATTTTTAGGTGACTATCTTGGAGAAAAGAACGATCTCAATGAAGATGTGCTCAAAGCATTCGTTGCACTGCATGACTTTACAAATCTCATCCTAGTTCAAGCTTTAAGGTAAAATTAACTAAACGAATCTCAATTTTTTATTTTTTGTATTCCCATCTATTTATAAATCTGAATCTTAATCTAAATTCTTTTCAATAAATTCCCAGACAATTTCTTTGGTCCTTTCGATTGCCTGGTGAAGCGCAAAAAATTGACAGAATGATGGAGTGCTTTGCCCAGCGATATTGTCAGCTAAATCCTGACATCTTTACTAACACAGATACCTGTTATGTACTCAGCTTTGCAATTATAATGCTCAATACATCCCTACACAATCCATCGGTAAGTAAATTTGAAATTAGTCATCAAATATTTAAAAATACTCCAGCAATTGCTACTCTGGATGTTGCAAAAAAAAAAAGTAATACATTAACTAAACCGATTAAGAAATAAACACATAAAAAAACAACACGTTATTTCGAAAACCAAACCGAATCAAAGCTAGAGCGAGACGTTTTCGATGTATGTATCTTGTGTTTATTTCTTTTTTGCTTGAAACTAAAAATAGGTTAAGAACATTAGTGCAGCGCAACTGCACGATAGAAATGTTTTTGCACTTGTATTTCGATCGCTTCAAGATGCAAATTGTATGCAAATTGAGATTGCATTACCAATTATTGTATAATGCTTTTCCAGGTAAAGGATAAGCCAACCGTGGAGCAATTCATTTCAATGAATCGTGGTATAAATAACGGTGGTGATCTTCCTCGTGGACTACTAGAATCTTTATATGAATCTATTCGAACTGAGCCATTTAAAATACCCCAGGACGATGGTAATGATCTTATGCACACTTTCTTCAATCCAGATAAAGAAGGGTGGCTTTGGAAACAAGGTGGCAGGTATGAAACTTCATCGAAAACAAAAACAAATCGAATTGGTTATTAACAATATCATATTGATTACATAGGTACAAATCCTGGAAAAGGCGATGGTTCATATTGAACGATAATTGTTTGTACTATTTTGAGTACACAACTGATAAAGAACCAAGGGGTATAATACCATTAGAAAACATCTGCGTAAGTTTATTATTTGTATTTTTGTTTTAATTATTTTTATTTTTTCTCTTCTTTATTTTTTTTTTTTTTTTTTGGTCTTAGGTGAGAGAAATTCACGATAGAAGTAAGCCCCATTGCTTTGAACTGTTTGCAACAGGAGGAGCTGATATTATTAAAGCATGCAAGACTGACTCAGAAGGAAAGGTAAGAAAATTCTAAAAATGTGAAGGCCAACAAAGTAAAATTGGAACTGAATTATGTATTTGTCGTTGACAATATTATGTCACCGAAGTTCAACTGATAAGCAGTAAATGTTTGTAAACGTTTTAGTTTCTTACTGTTCCACGCAGTACATATTTGCAAAAACAATTTGCAGTTATTGTTATTGTCTTTCGTGGAGATATCTTGAAATTATGTTTAATAAATCTTCACAAAAAAAATGTAACCATCTAGTCTCTAAGTAAAGCGCCAGAAATCTAAGATTAACTCATAATTGAACATTGAAATGTCCAAAGCTTAATTAAAATAGTAAGGATGGATTCAGGCCCATCGTTGCTCTTAATTAATAATTCTAGTTCTAAATTTTTATCTACCGTTAAAATTATCACTGCTTTTGCTTTCCAATGAAAGTAATAACTTGCACAATATTTTTGTTCTGTTGAAACTTTTGATATTCTGATGTACATATGTATATTGGGTGTTTTATTTTACACAATTTTTACGTTAAAAAATTAAATTAAGTGCAAACAAATCAAATGGTTATTTGGTTCACCAATTTAATAATTATCTTTTTCTTTTAGGTTGTTGAAGGCAAACATACTGTCTATCGAATGTCCGCAGCAACAGAAGAGGATCAACAAGAATGGATTAAACGTCTAACACAGTCAATAAGTCATAATCCATTTTATGATATTCTAGTACAAAGAAAGAAAAAGGCACTGAGCAATAGTTAGTATTAAATCTAGATTTAAAAAAAAAAAAGAAACAGCAACAAAGAAACAACGAAGAGATCCTTCAAGAAAAAACGGTTTAAAGTTTCATCTGGTCTGGTTTCCTGTTTGCATGCAAAATAATCAAAATACTGCTAAATTATTCAACACATAAAAACGAAAATAAAAACAAAACACACACACACTCCAACTATTAACACCACCGACTGTCGTCGTTGATGTCGATATCCTAATACATACATATATCAAATAGATGGTTTGTTCTTAATGTTATTTAAATAAGTTATAAAATGTTCGTTCTTAATTTTGTTAAAAGTAAAAAATTGCCTTTGTTCATTAGGACAAATTACGTTGTTTGGAAAAAGTTAAATTAAAAAATGCATGCAACTAAAGTATACACTGATAAAGTCCTGATAATAGATTCTAATTTAATTAATCCGTTTTTCTTATTTGTTGTCGTCTCTATTGTGATATAATTTATTTTTGTTTAGACTTTAAATTAAAAAAAAAATTAATATTCAATAAAATTATGATAATTTTTTTTTGTTATAAAAAGTAATGACAGAAAAACGTTTAAAAAATAGGAATTTATAAAAAAAATGCAATAAAATCATTATACAGATCATTTATATAAAATTAAAGTTAAAAAGCATCTATGTAATTAAATAAACTGCTAAAATCATACTTGAAAAAAAAGAAAACATATCTTAATCTATTTTGTGAATGAAACAAAACACACTTATAAGTATCTTAGCGGAAAAAAGAAACAAATAAAAGAAAATTTATCCGCTTAAAGTAGGAGAATATCTGATATGAGGCACACACACACTAATTTATACATATACGCAAAAAAAAAATGTACCTACAGATTTTCATAGATAACTCCCAGAAAATTGTATTGTTCTAAAAATCAAACCGTATTATATTTTAAGGTAGCATTTCAGTCAGCGCTTAAAATTATTTTTATTTTCTACCTCAAAATGTTGAGACTCGTGAACATCAAAATTGAGAAACTTTCTGGTCAAATCCAGAAAGTGCTACTTCCGAGCGTGCGACGAGGTACACAATATTTTTTTTTCCAGATCTGATGGAGTCTAATGATATTTCATAGCGTATTTGCATGAATATATTACACTTTAATTCATCCCACCTTATGTTTTGTGTATTAAAGACTGTAGCTAACAAAAATGCTTCATATCTCATTTTTGTACATCATTTATTCCTTATGACCCAATTATCTGATATAGAAATAAGACATGAAACTGTTAAGTGCATTGAATGTAAAAACTTCTCAATAGCAGCGTAAGAAACAACTAGAGGCTACGAAGATTTAAATTGTAAAAATTTTGATCCCAGGGTCTAAATTAACAAAACGACTTCAAATTAACCTTTTGAGTCTTATTAAAATGTTCTTTCCGAACTGTTTAATTTAATCAGAATAGGTAGGCATGCTTTTATTCTAAACGTTTCATGTTAATTTAATGCTCTCAATGTTAAAGCATCATCATGAGGTTAAGACTATACTGAAAGGATTTCTCTATACTGATAAACTTTCGTTTAATCGTTTTCATTTCGCTTGTAAGTCCCTTCAAAGTAAATAATAATGCTGTGATAGTGAATTTAGGTTAAACTGCAAAAGACATAATGGAAGTTAAATGAAACTTTTTTGAACGAAGGGTAACTTTCTTTTAGTTTTGTATGACGACCTTTAAACTAGATCGAAAGCTCTTGACTTAAAAGTACAATCTTCATTTCTTAATATTCAATACATCAGTTTAAATCTAGCTAGTTGCGATTTTGGTGCAATTTTCCCATTTGAAATTAGATGAAAACCATCAATCCGGGAGTATCATATGATTTTTATGGAGTTTCAATAATCTGTTCCGAGTTATTACAGACCATGTGTGCAATCTAAAATGTCAGTGTAAGTGAAATACAAGTATAGAAAGAAAAAAAGCAACCGTAACGTTTCCCTTTATTTAAATAAAAAAATGTTAATTTTAATTTTATTGTACATATTTTTATTCACCCCACAAAACATGAGTTCATAAAAAAACCTGCATCACTCTCATATTATTTTAATTCAATAATTGGATTTATTTTTATTTTTTCATATACATGTGTATTTATATAAATAATTAACATAATATTTTTATTTTTACCTAGTACCTTTAGTTTTTAGTTAAAAATATTTTGTATGTATATAATTATGTATTTTTTTACTTTTAATTTTCACCCCAAGTGTTATGTTATAATTAAATTTTTTTAAACTTTAAAAGAAAAACAAAAGCTCGAGAAAGAATTAATCGAAATGAAAAATATTTTAAAGAAAATATCACGACAAAATAATTAAATAAATATTATAATCTTATAAAATGCAATATTTAAAACAAAAATAATAATAATTAAAATATAATTTGTTTGGAGAATAATAAGTTTTCCTAAATTTAATGTATATGAAAATAAAATCATATAAATTATATATTATAATATGTATTTACACATTGAAAATTATTAATATTATTGTAATTAATAATAAGAGTGTAAATTATATAGCTTTAGTATAAAAACCATATAATTTGTAAAATAAATTGATTTTTTTTATAAACCAATATTATTTAATGCTATACGTAAACTTAAACATAAAACAAAAACGAAAAAAGTAAATACATTTTACATAAATTAAAAGAGTTTTTTTTTATAAAAAGTAATTATTACATTTTCATCTAAATTATATTAGATTTGCTTTTTGTGTCCAGATGACTGAGGAATATCAATCAAAACACATACTGACATATCAACATATCTATAACTTTGAACAGCGGCCTCACATTAGTCGAAAGCAGTAAAAAGTATTCAATTAGTAATAAGATTTCAAAGCAGTAAAAAAGACTTCAATACATTGAATGCATTTAAAAGACTTTAAGAATGCAAAGAATGCAAAAGACTTTTCAAAGACCAAATACTGCAAGCAGTCTAAAAAGAATGCATTCTTTTGAATTGAATTCATTTGACTGCTCGAGATGATTTTTAAATCAAAGACTGCAAAATTGACTGGGACTTTAGTTTGAAAGTCGCAATACTGAGGTTAAATCAAAAGACTGTAAAAAAAAAGACTTTTCATTCAATTTAACTGCAATACTTAAAGAATGCATTCTTTTACAGCTCTGATCCCGATCCGTTCAGCCAGATTGGAGATATTAAAAGAAATGTATCCCACAGGAACCATACATTTTACCGGGATCAAAAGTACCCTGTGTCCTATACCAGACTAAAGACTCTGTAGCAAATTTCATCGAAATCCGTTCAGCCGTTCTGGTGCCATTTAGCAACAAACATCCAAACTTTCGCATTTATAGTACTTACTTCCAAAAAAATTATTTCCTACTTAATATCTTACTATGATATTCTCCTATTGTGAATGTAAAGTATGTCCATTGATATAGCCATTCAACTCCCGATAAAAAATCTTTTGATAATACCTAACATTCAATGATTTATAACAGAATTACGCTAAGCATAATACCAATGATTATAAAACTGTACACCAAACCCAAACCCGTTTTTTCGCGTAATTATCGGTTATGGCCAAAAAATCTCTCAAGATTGTCAAAAAAAAATTGTTATTTTTCCTGATTTCTTTTTCTCAGAGATGGAAGGAAAGAATGAAAAGACAAGGAAGGATAGTTGAAAAACATCATAAAAGTGTCGTTCCGGATAAGTTACGTCAAATTACTCACTTCAACGAAGTTCAACTAATCTAAAGTTCAGATTCAACTGTGAAACTGGGAGAGTTTAAAAACATTTAGTTTAAACTTCTGTTCAAGAATTTATTCTGTTTCTGAATATCAGTTTATTTCGCAGTTCAAGTTAACCGAGAGTATTTAGCCGTTTGAACTCCAGTTCGGCAAAAAAAAAAACTGACATTTCAATTTAATTGAATGGGGTTTTTGGGGAAAAATGTTTTAAAACGTCGCGAAATACGTATTAGTTTTTTTTTCTGAAAATATTATTCATTTAAAATTTATTGTGCTTTAAAAATTTGATCGTGATTTAAATAAAATAAATCGCTCAAGAATATCAAAAAAAAAGAAATTTCTTATATTTTCCTTATTTGTTTACCTCAGAGAAGGAAGGAAAGAAAGAATAGACAAGGATGGATAGTTAAAAAAAAAGAACATACATAAATGTGATGTTTGAACACGTTACGTGACCTTACGCATTTGAAATTTAATCAAACTGAAGTTCAGATTTTAATGTTTAACCGGAAGAGCTAAACTAGAAAATTTCAGCTGAACAGAAGTTTAAACGTCCACTATGACGAGGTTACTTTAGTCAAAACGGCAGAATAATCTTGTGTTAAAAACAAGGTAAAATGTCAAAAGCATAGGTATGTTTTTAAGTCATTTCGGAACGCATATTTGCTTAAGTTTTTGATTGTTGCTTAAATTAATAATGGAAGCCCAAAAAATAAAATTGTATCAAGAATTTTGCTTAATTGATAATAATAACTTAACATCCCGTGGTTTCCAGTTTTTCAAATGTCTAAAATTTTAATGTGGTAATTGAGTTAAAAATGTAACACCATAAAAACGGTCATGTTCAAAAAGGTTTTACTACAAAGCTGAAGTCGATGTCTGAAAACAGATTCTGGAGTAAAATCCACAAACGTTTCCCCCTTTTCAAAGTAGTAACCTATCAACGGGCCAAACAAAACAACAGCTGACTTAATCTGTATAATTTTTATTTTTGACCATAAACTAATAAGTTGTATAAACCAATATTCACTATCCCTCAAAAGAAAAGAATTTATTTTATTTAAATCCAGATTTAGCAATATAACTCTATTAATCTGGGACAGATGCATATATGTATGTATAATTTGCACTCCTTTCAAAAAAAAAATATTTAAGCATATTAATTTCATTCATTCATAAGTTTTCCTAAGTAATACAAATTAAAAGTGCTATGGAAATGTTGTAGGCACCAATTTGATGCCACAGCCATACACCTTTTTTCTCTGGCTGTCATTCACTTACATACATATGTACATTTATGTAGCAAAATATAAAAAATTGCTGTTTGTAAACAAACACCTTACTACCCCCACTTCAATCCTACGCTGTCCAACGTCAACCACCAAAAATAACAAAAATAGTTGCTTTTTGGTGGGGATAAACTTATAAGTTAACTGGACTTGAACTTGTTCAGACTTCAGAGTCTGACATGAATATAACTACGGTAAAAGTAAATGTAAATTTCAAGGAATTAAAATATGTTGGTAATGAAATAGGATAAATATTTTTGTTTTTTCTTTTACGAAATCAATTATGTATTGTGTAATTAAAAATTACACTAAAAATAATAATTTATTGAGTGTTCTTTTAATTGTGTTTTGGTTTTTGTCGTGCAAAGGAATTGAATTGATAATATTCATGACGATGAAAATAAAAAATAAGGTAAGTGCTAGTATGTAGTTGTAAATAAGTTAAATTTAAGTAAGTTGTATGTATTGTGTATTGATTTGAGATTGTAAACACTTTATTTAAAACAACCTTGTGCAAGAGATTCTAGCCGCTAGAGTTTTGATAAAAATTGGATTCATACTGTTTAAACTAAAAATCAAGTTCAACTCGAACAAGGGTAATAAGTTATAAGCTTATAAGCAATAGCTAAGGCATCTAAACATCTTTATTTTCAGGTGTTTTTGAGATAAGTTCTTAAATAGTAATTATGTACATAGTTCCTACATATGTACATATTTGAATCAAATTCTGTCTTCTTCTTATCTTTATCCTTAGCATTATGATGGTTTTTTGAAACTAAGCATAAAAGGTGAAGACTAACATTTAATGAAAATCAAAAACCTTGTCGACTTTCATAATGTTAGGTACCTAATTGTATTTGAATGAAAAAAGAAGACAGTTAATAAATAATTTATTTATTGAAAAAAAAAACCTTACAAAAATCTAGCATCTTATTATACTATTGTCTCTAAATAAACTATGTATTTAAGGTTTACAGCCTTTACGGTTTCCATACAATATTTTGTATTCGGGTAAAATTTCGTTTTTTATAATGGCATTCATTACCGCAACATGTTTTTCACGAGCTAAATCTCGTTTGAAAAATTTAATTCCTGGGCTATGTATGAGAAAAGCATTATTCAGAATATGGAACTCATAGTCTAGCAAACACATGGCGAAACCCTAAAGAATAAACCAAGAAATAAATTAATCGAATGTACAATTAGCCAAAAAGAAGTCATCTTACTTGAATGCGTTTATTTTTTTGACCTTCCCATGTCACTCGTTCATCGAAGAACGGCTCAGTATTGTCGCTGACATAAAACGGCTCCCAATAGACTTGCTTCGATTTTCTTTGTCCAACTATGAAAACGTCCAGTTCATCTGTTTCATTTGTTCTTATCCATTCGGTCATGTTTGGAATATTGTGACAAGAACTGCAAACATTCTTGTGAAAGGGAATGGCGGTTTTGTTTTTTAAAAGTTCTTGCAGTTCAGTTTTGGTTTCAGGCATTGTGGCATGTTTATCAACTTCAAAAGTTGCAAGCGGAAAAACCCTGAATTAAATATTATAAAAATAGAAATATTTTTAAAAATATAGAACCAGTCATGTGACTAAATAAAACACACCTTGGTCTCTCTCCAGATAGAACACTTGAATTCCGAATGACCATTTTGAGGAATTCATCTACGAAACCTGGATTTGGATAAAGCTCGATATCACTTGCAAATATGAAATGAGTGAGAGCTGCTTTTCGGGCAATATTTCTACCCACATTGATTGGATAAGAAAGATTATGGATTTGTTTGTACATGGAACTTCGGTTGATATTCTCATAGGGCGGTGGCAAAGTGCAATCGTATGGCCAGTATAAGGCATCTGTTTCTGTTAGAGGCACAGTTTTGGGCATGTGGTCTTTGGGGAAGTATATATGGAAGGTAACGTAGTATTGGATCAGGTCACTTTTCTCGAAGCAGTAGCGAACGTATTGAATGGATTCAAGTGTTTTATTGAAATCCAAACCAGGAGCGTAGATTGCAAAACTCACAGGAGCATTCCATCTGAAAAAAAAATATATTTCAATATCAGTTAGGTACTTTCTTAGTGTGAAGATATAACAGCAAATGGAAATGAATTTAAGTAAGGTGAGAGACGAATGCATGTGTAAATTTGTTTCAGGATTCTTGGGCCTCCTTGGCAATGCAACGAGCAATCATCGTTACAAATTTTAATGACTTTGTCCAATATGTGGCTCGTTATTCTGGCAATTATGTCTTGAATGTAGGTCAATTTCAATTTCTCTTTAAATTGTCTAAAAAATGTCTGCCATAGTATATGTCTATCTTTTAAAATTGAACCACTTTAACCTTTTTTAAGGTAATGAAATGTGGTCGAAATTAATGTATTATTGCCAATTATTCGCCAAATAGTTTTTTCAACATAAAATAATATTAATCCATCCCTATTCCAAGTCATTCTGTTGGGATTGGAAAAATTAAAAAAAAAAATCTATCCAACGGGAACCATACATTTCACCGGGATAAAAAGTAGCCTATGTGTTATAAATTTTCCTTTAAAGTTACTTTAAATAGGAGACGGGAAAGTACCTCATGTTGAAAATAAAATTGAAATTGATCGCGATTTATTAGAAAGAGTGACTAGCATTGAGGATTTAATATCGAAAGTTTAGATATCGTCAAAATACAAAATATTAGCAATAGATGTGTCAAGGGCAATATTGGCGCGAAGAAACAGTATAACGTTGATAAAATTAACGACCTTATTTTAACTTAACTTCCAGGAAATTCAGTTACCGTATCTATTGATAATTGCCATGGGCCATTACCAACAGGAGTTACTTAAGTTAAAAATAGGTGCCCTAATAATTTGAATTAGAAATCTTAAACCACGAAATTAATTTAACGGGACCCGACATGGATTAATATTATTTTTCGCAATAACGTGATCGTTATTGCAATAAATACTTTTGACTGGTCCATATGTATGTATGTATATACATATATTATTAACTTCGCATAGGGAGTTATTCTAATCGATCTAATTTAAAATTGTTGTCAAATCTGACAAGGTTACTAGAATCTGAATCCGTCATTTGTAGAGAATTGTCTGTGTGTGCGTACGTTCGTACGTTTGTACGTTATACCTCTTCGTCCGCTGGATCCCAAGAATAGAAACATTTTTTGACGCCCAGGTATACAAGAAGGAAGAACGATATTATTTTAAAAACAATTTTCTACAATGTGAAATAACGTTTTTGACCTCTGGAAGGGACTTTTTTCACGAAAAATAAAAATCTTAAACTAAAATTTACCGAAAACAACAAGCAATGATATTGACTTTAAATGTATTTTATTTTCATTATAATACATTTTTCAATACTTAAATAATAAAATATTGACGAATGAAAATTTTAATTTTTTACAATAAATAAAAACTACAAAAAGCTGTAACAATAATTTTGTTGTTAATAAAATTGTTATGAATCAACATCAAAAGTAAATCTACTGGAACACCAAGTTTTTAAATTATGAACAATGGGAAGTTATAAGGCGCGGGCAACAGCTAGTATCGAATAATTATTTTGTAAAAAAATAGTTTGCAAAAAAATATGTACATATGTACATATATGATATATCGTTTGCCATAACATACTTATCAATTTTTGAGTTAAAACATTCTAATTTTGTATTGTAATCATTCTAAGGGGGGAGATATTACAGTGAAAATAGATTTCGATTTTTAAAACAAAAATATTTCAACAATTAGATTAAAGGTTAAGATAAAACTTTTTAATACTTGAAAGTGTGTGGAAATGAGAAAAATGGAAAATCCCATTTTTTTGTACTGAGGTTTGAGAAATCCTATTAAACTTAAAATTCCCATAAAATTGGATAAATCTTACTTACGTGATGCCAGATCACGTCCCATAACTTACATAGTTCTAGTTGCAAACACCTTGGGATCATAAAAAAACGTTTATTGAATATTACATTGTGCATTAAAAAAACCAAAACAACATTGAGTTTTATCATGATAACCTCCTGTTAAAATATAAATGAAAAATTCGGATTTAATAGATTGGCATCTATCTTATAAAAAAAAGAAAGATTACTTTTTCAATCAAAATATTGTAGATTAAGAGCCCTTGACTTTGATCGTTGTTCCGGTTAAATGCCTACATATATGTATAATCATTATCAAAAAAACTGTAGATATGCCATCGTAGATTTGTTTATTTGTATTTTTAGAAAAAGGAATTGGTCATAAAATTACATTTTTATATCTGGTGTCTTTAATCCTAAACAAATAAAATATGGGTACATTAAAATTGAATTTGTATTTGAATGAATTTCTGACAATTTGCCGGACATTATGTTTTTGGATATGAGGAAATTATTAAATGTATAGTTTTGATTCCATTAAACTTATTTCAGGAGATATTTTTTCATATGAATTTGTGAAGTGATAAATTGGCAAAATTGCCATTATCTTTACTTATTGTATAGAAAAAAAAAATTAAAAAGAAATTTCTTATCTTGACCAAATATACAAAAATAATAAGAAACACTTTTTTGTCGAACTCTTTTGAGACCGTGTAAGTTGTGGCGTATGTGAATCATTTTTTCTTTAGTGTTAAGTCAGGTGGCGGAGACGTTCTTTTTTTTTTGTTTTTTGTGTCATTGATAAAATTATGTGTTATAAACGAGTATTTTATTTGTTGTTCTTTTGTGACATTTTCCTTCCTTATCGTTGTGATATTTTGAAAACAAACACATTTCAAGAACCGGCCATAACTGCGTAATGGTTTGTTTATTTATTTTGTTTTTCAAAAAGACGTTTTCTTTATTTAGCACAGACATGATGTGTGTTTGATAAAACACCGGTAGAAATATTTTTATTTGCAAAATGTGTTTGAATGTTTTTAATATTTTATTTTGTTGGTGTGGCGGAAAGAAAATCGATCTTTATACAATATTGTCGTCAGAATCTCAATACGAAAATAAAATAATACTTCTAAAAAATAAAAACGTGCCTATATAAATAAATAAATAATTCTACTCTAAATTAGTTAAAAAGAAAAGAATTAGAGTAGATAAGATATACATTAAATTGACTTAAAAGGAGATTAATTGATATGAATAAATATAAAGCTAAGGTGGAAAATTTTAATGAAAAATAAGTAAATTCAACAAAAACTAATTAAAAAAGTAATTAAACAGTGTGACATATTTTGTTTTTATAAAAAATACTTGAGAATTTGTATAAAATAATTTACGAAAGCATAATAATTAATTTATTAGCTGCAAACAAAGCATTATCCTATAAATTACAGAATTCGATGAGTACGCTGCGGATATGTCAAAATTTGAAAATTAAATTACTCTGAAAACATGCGCAACTCATTTATTGGATTCTGTAATCGCCAAAATGAATGTTAAAAGCTTGTTTTGCATACAAAATTCGAGCCCCATAGGACATGAAGTGCAAAAAGGAATGCATCCATTTTTTTTACAACTGTCAAAACGTTATTGACTCTTGAAGACTGATGAAATTCGGTAGAACATTAGGAATGGAAGTGTATACCAAAGGTTTTTCTACCCAACAATTTCATAGGTTTTAAAAACTTGAATTGCCACCCCTGGAATTATATACAATTTTAATAACAGTTTGCAGTCAAAAAAAAAATTGAGCTGCTTAAAAAATCCAAAACTTAAAATATGTTTGTGTAGCAAAATTAAAACTTTATAACTATTAAACTTGGCTTACTTTAAGATCTTCACATGTGGACACTAAACAGTTCTTTGATTATCCATTGCTTTTAATGTGTCGAAAAAATCAAAGAATTTGCCATTAAATTTATAAATTTTCATTATTATGTACATAATGTATGTATAGTTAAAAAACAACGCTGCATTAAACACAAAATGTAGGTGTACATAATATACTCTTTTAACGAGTGACATAAATTAAAGCTTTTAGGCCAAGGGACTAATAGACAGATAATACTTATGGATCCACTTTTTCTCATTCTAGAATTTCGAACTGTTTTTTTTTTTGGAATGTCATAATTGCCCCATGAAAACTCTAAACTGCCGATAGCTAAGTCACTGTGAAATATATATAATATTGCACAGAGATAGATTATAGTCTTAAAAAGCACGTAGGCTAATATTTACCTCGGTAAAATGTATTTTTTAGAATTAAACATTGACCACGTTTTACATAAAAATTGAAGCAATCTGCGGTTATTGTTTTACATTCAGCACAACGAAACAGATGTTTTCAACAACTTCGGTTGTCCTGCCGATCGATTCACGTTTTAATAAACTTAAGAAATACGCCGGGCCATCTAGAAAAAAAATTGTATTGTATGTAAATCAAATTAAAACAATAACAATACTTTTCCGTTGCTTGAGTTTCTGTATAAAATTGGGTCAAGACGAAGTTTGCCGGGCCCTCTAGTATGGCTATAAATTTCGGAACAGAGTTAACGAGTTATTTAAAAAAAATGAAACTGTCCTAGCGTTTTCTAACCTCTGATAAAAATTGATAATCCGAGTAGCTCCGGGACTATATAGTCATCATCATCAGTTATAGTTGAAACGGTTGAATATTGCGAATTATAATCAAAGGAAGAACTCAAAACTATTGAGAAAAAGTTCCTATGGATCCGTTATTATATTTACTTCAATGAAAATGCTAAAATTTAGCACTGTCACTGGAGGCTAAGGATACACCCACTAGAAAAGTCCTTACGCTTTTTTGCAAAAAAAAACAACTTTTGTGAAATTACCAATTACAAACCCAACTCCAAGACTGCGTCAAATCAATCGAGACGGCTTTTATGAGTGCAATTTCTTTCCTTTATATGGTAGTTAGCCTATGGCACGACGCACTAGGTTAGGATTAGGAATCCTTAGTCGAAATTGTATGGACTTAGCGAGAATTAAAAAAAAAAACTGAATTTTCTTGTTTTCTTTTTTAGAATTCTTTCTTAGAATTATTAGATGGAATTTTGACCTGCTCACGAAACGATAGGTACATAAAATTGTAGCTCAATTTCAGACACACTTTAAATGAAACAGACCTAGTGTCATTAAAATATTACAAGATAGTGAAAGTATTTTTTCGCGAGTTTATTTTCAATGGAAGACGTTCTTCAACAAGTCATAAATTGTTATCAACAAAAATTATTTCCAGCAACGAAATGCACTTGTGTTTCATAATTTTGAAATGTCCAGTATTTATTTTAAACTTTAAGAAAACCGGAAACAGAAATAATTCAGATTTTTATCAAAATCTTATTGAATAATAAACACAAAACCATCGAATTGTTATACTTTGAAACACTTGACTCTTGTACCTAGTGCGTCTTCATTTTTATCTGAACGTACTCGAAACTAACCTTGGCAATAATTCTTTCAAATTATCTAAAAACGTCAAGTCGCCATGTGTTGTATAGGTTATGCTCTCGGCACAATTCAGTTCACCATGATTAGCTCGAATGTAGTTCTTGAGAATCCAGAATGATCCATCTTGGATTTTCTCCAATCTGAATGGCTTATTGATGCATCTTACGATCAACTTAAGATCGTTGGC
This sequence comes from Scaeva pyrastri, assembly GCA_905146935.1. Classification (NCBI taxonomy): domain Eukaryota; kingdom Metazoa; phylum Arthropoda; class Insecta; order Diptera; family Syrphidae; genus Scaeva; species Scaeva pyrastri. The sequence continues at coordinate 38,811,694 of LR989927.1, read as the reverse complement.
CCGATTTGACTTTTCAATTTCACTAAAATCCGATTCATCCAGCAGTGACGGCGGCGGCGGCGGCGGCGGCGGCGGTAAATTTTGCACTGAATCACTATGTCTTCCCGAATGCAATACTAAAACACCGAAAAACAAGAAAAATAAGATGAAAGGTAAGATATTTTTGAAATTATTGTGATAACTTCTTCGCATTATGTTTGCGGTTTTTTTTTTTAAATAAAATTCTAATGTGTAACTCAGAATGCAGCTGTCGATGCGCGGCGGCGTTTGTGCATACCTGCTAAACTGTCACCACTGAATGAGCCCTAGGAAGCTTTTGTACGAATGATCCGCATGATATCTGCCGCGGGTTTTGAGCTATAGGTAGGGGAAATAGAATAAAAAATATGATATCAGTATTTCTTGTATTTATAGATTTTCAACAATGTATCGCTTGAAAGTTTGAGTACGTGTTGTATGTTTCTTTTTTTATTTTAGACTATGTAAAAATAGTTTAATTGATAAAATCAATAGTTATTGTGAAATTAATTAATTAATAATCTTCGATGTCTTATCTTTTATTGAGAATGTAGATAGATTTGAATGTGATTTTTTAACACACAAGACATCTTTTAACCTATGTACATATTTTGCCTTCTGTTTTTGTAACTTTTTTTGTCAATGCACAGCACAATGTGTGTATTCGAAAATGAAATTCTTATGCCATCTGTTGAATTAAAACACATATTACAATCCTTGCAACAGGTAGCCTCCATTTTATTCATAATAATCAATAACCGTTATTTGAATGTGATTAAAATATTCACAAAATAACACCACTAATTTTGACAATAAAATTTTTGTATACACCATTTTTGTTTAATCCATCCCAAAAATATACAGTGTGAGTGGCAATAAATCTGCGGCTTGCTTGCTGTGTCCGCGAGTGGTTGAAATTGGTGTGCTAACGAATTTCTGTGCAGGGATAATGGCTTATTCACATTTGAAGAACCTTATTCGGATATACTCATTTCTATGACTAGTTCACATTGAGGACGTCAAAAATCGTTACAACGGTAATGTTAAATTATTTCTTATTCTCAAACTATGTACATTAAAACAATCGACAGTTTCCGTTTCCTTTCAAAAACTGTCATCTTTCCAAAGTGACAATTTGATTTTTGAAGCTGGTATAAAATGGCTAGGTCACGATGACAAAAAGCATTTGAATATCATTTCACAGTCTGGCAGTCTGTCATCAGCGGAGTGGACATTATCAAATATGCTTGACAAACGCGTTTGCATTGGCCCAAAATTAAAAATGTTAACGCTTGAATAAACAGATTGTCTGGATGGATAAAGTATTTTGATAATTTTATCATTTGACAGGTAAATTTTAGAATATGAACGCATTCTAGTCAAGCCTGAAAAATTCACAATAGAATTACTTTAATGGACAAAACAATATTTCAGGATTATTTTTGAGATAATTTTAATGGCGTTTTCAATTGGCATTCTGAAAGCGTTCAATTGGGCAAAAGTGACAGTTCTGATTCTGTAAAAGAAGAGATTTCTCTTCTGGATTTGAAATCAGAAGCAAAAACAGAATCACTCACACATTCAAAGATTTTAAATGTCACACTTGATAAATGTCATATTTTTTGAATTAACAAATTGTGCGAACTGTGAAGTGATTGCTTGAAATTAAAATTAAAATATAAAAAAATTAAAAATAATATTGAAAATATCTTAACAATTGTTCCTAATTTATTAGAAACATTGTTGGAGTCGTCTTCCCCATCTTCTTCATCAAGTGATGACGATTCAAGTGATGCAGTTAACTTTTTATTAAATTTGGCCCATACATAAATACACATATGCAGTTTTGACACACGTCACACTTTACCAATACAGTCACACCAAACTTCAATTCAGAATTCAGAAAAACTGTTCAATTGGGATTCTTCTTGTAATTCCAATTCCAGATTGCCAATTAAAAACGACATAAGCTTTCTACAGACCTCAAAAATACAAACGAAGATATTCCAACAATATGGTTTACATTCGCCGAAAGTCAATTTGGTGAAAATCCTTACTGCCACGATGTAATTTGTCTTGAATGATTTATATTCATACTAGCTTTTACCCGCGACTTCGTCCGCATAAGATTTTTTGTTTTCTCCCGGCTGTAAGTCCCCCTGCGACAATGTCCTACTATCGTGTTCCGGTTCTCAACTTCACATCAAAATTTGTTCAAAAGCAACCTAATCAACCTGACACGATCACGCTAGATTTCCGCGGGAATGAGGTATTTTCCCGCCGTAAAAAGTAGCCTGTGTCCGTGCCTAGGATCCTATCTTTAAATTAACCAAGTCTTATAAAAATCCGTTCAGACGTCAAGGCGTGAATGAGGTAAACTTTTAAAACAAACGATTAAAAATCACTAACTTAATTAATTTTCTGCCTACTTTCTACCCCCTAAGTAGGTACGATGACGTGATCATTTTGATCTTATATCCGTTTTTAGGTAACCATCTATTACCTTACTAAATTTCATCAAAATCCGTTCAGCCGTTTAGACGTGGAAGAGCAAAAGTCCCAACAAAAACGACTAAAAATCACTAACTCAATTTAGTTATCTGCCCACTGCCTAACCCCTAAGAACGATGGCGTGATTATTTATAGCCTATGACCATTTCTAGGTTATCATCTATCACCATACCAAATTTTAACAAAATCCGTTCAGCCGTTTAGGCGTGAAAGAGTAACAGACAGACAGACAGACAGAGTTACTTTCGTATTTATAATATTAGTATGGATTTAGTTTTTATGAGGAAAGTATTCAAATTCGAGTTAGTTAAAATTTGGGTGATTTATACGCCATTTTCTTGTAAATTAGAAGAAAGTATGTTCTAGGAGGACAATTAAGTACCGTTGAATAAAAAAAATCACGAAAGAGAAAGGATGATTTTTGGAAAGAAGAAAGGGGATAGAACAAAAATCTATCCTTTTCCTTTTTTCTAAAAATAATCCTCTCTCTTTCGAAAATTACCTAATTCTTTTTTGCGCTCGTGTAACCAGGCACTTAAAAAATAACAAATTTTTAAATAATTTATTATTATGTCCGAATTGTTCTAATCTTGACTTTAAATTTAAATTTTTTATCTCAATGTCATTCATAATAAATTATTAGTATGGCTAACTATGCAATTAATACGCGATGTTCTGAATGATTTAACCAAAGAATCATATTCATCTTCATCATGGAGCTGGAGTATCTTTTTTCACGTAACCAATTATAAATACAAGTTCACACTGTAGATACGCGATTATGTTGTTGTTAATTTATTTGCTGACCATTGATTTACTATTCAATTGTCTTTCATCAATCAATGAATACGTATTTACATTATTTGTAAATGATATTTTTTTTACAATTTTAAGTGCATATGTAAGTAAGTATGTACAAACATATGTATATGAACATATCTTCGGCATCTTTTAATATTAAAATAATTTAATTACATAAAATTGTATGTGTATTTTGCATATTATTATTTATAGTTTGGCTTTTTATTTCTAGGTTTAGTTTCTGTGTTCGCACAAGGTAGAGTTGAATTAATCCATGGAAAACAATATGTCACAGAAAGTTTGCATCTTTCTTATTCACTTTACCGGCTGCTCGTCTCTGTTTTGAAAACCTTTTTTAGTTCCACAAGGTGACAATAAATTACGTATCTCATCCCCACTGACTTTTAAGATGTGTTATACAAAAAAGAACTCCAAGTAATTTTATAAAATTTTGAGAGAATCATTATGTAATTTTTACCAGGCTGAGTTTTAAAAGTGTCCAAAACAAATATAACATTTGCTAGAAAAGGGTGGATGCCACGCCTTCTGAGTGGAAAATCTCGAGTTTTCATTTTTCTTTTTCAATTTTTTTTTGTATACAAATTAGAAATGCACATCTTAATTGAATTGAAATTGAAAGAGGGACGATACCAAGCATGTCAATAATTTCCTTTGCATCATAACACCTACCTTTTCACTTTAAGGTTCTACAACTTAACAATTTTGATGATCTGTATGTGAGTCAGTCTGTTAGTTAGTCACTGTTTTGATATGCTTGACGATCTTTATCTCAAGAACCACTTTTACTATTATATTGAAATTAGGTGAGGTTTATTTTATCGTCTTTATTGTATTTGAACTTATAGGAGGGTTAGAAATCGTCTGTAAAATCCTCACGTCAAATCTAAGCCGTTGTGTCAGTTCTTGATATTCTATATATTCCTGGGTCCTTAATAGGCACCTCAAAGGCGCAAATAATAAAAGCTTTTCAAGACCAAGGTTCATTCAGTTCAAATGTATAAATTATGTTATTTACTGAAAGAGCCCCTCACATTCGCTTATGTGTGACTTTTCCTTAAAAAATTGAAAAAGAACTGTAGATAGGGGCCCATATTTACTTCCGAGATCCTCACTGGGGAAATTCCGGCTGGCCGGTGGCCCAATCTACTCCTGCATCAGAGACAAGCATTAAACAATAATTGTATTAATTCTTTAACTCTATTATTGGTATTTTGCGGCGTTAGAATACAACAAAAAAACGTGTTTTTCAGAAGAAGGTACTACACGAATATGGAATGCTTTAGCTAGATCATTATTTCCCAGTCAATGCGATATTCAGGCATCTTCCTTCTAATCCTATTCTACATTTCTCACCGCTCGTACTGTCTTAACTATCATAGGGGTAATCATATCCTCTTGAGCACGCGTAAATTATATATGCATATGTATAAAAAAAAAAGATTTAAAAACTTTTACAACTTCCAACAAAATTAATATTCAATATTTTCCGTTACTCACAAAAAAATTCAAATTGAAATCCGAAGTTTCGAATGAACAACTTCAAAAGTTGGTCTCTCCTATGAAATTTTTAAGCTGTTATGCCTTCAACGACAGAACTTTTAAACAATACCTCTATGTCTATAGCAATAACTAGCTATACAAGGTCTGCCCTACTGGACTGGCTTCATGTGTTCTATCTCTTCCATCCTTGTGATTATTCGTGTCTAGTTTGTTTTCACTATAGACGGGTTATTTAAAGACTGATTAGTAGAACTTGGAATATAGAATCATTCTATTACTTTAAATGTTGACAGTGTTTCCCTTGATCATCTGATGCCCTTCTAGCTGGTTGTCCAGTGAATTAATTTTTGGCGATTTTAAAAGTTATGGAGTCAGTCTCGAGAAGTACACAAACAAATCTTCCAATTGATTATTATCTGAGTTAGGTTTAACTTGAATCACCCTGCATACTTACCTATACTTATTTATGCTGATGCTGACAGCTGAAGATACCTTTATTAATTTGTTTAAGTCTTTAGACTTTAGCATAGAAGCCAGGCCAACGACATTATCATGGCTATCTAAATATACTTACCTATTACCTAGATAGATTGATAGCTCAAATGAGGTTGATTAAAAAACATCGTTATGCGATTTAGTATAATGTACATACATACATATGTATATACACATAATGAGTTTTGGATAGCTAAATTATTTGATTTGTTCATTTATCTCCCAACCACCGACGACCGACGCCAAACAGAATCATTACGACCTTGTAAATTCCACTAAATGCATTGAGTTTCATTAGGCACACACGACTGACTCGATACACACAGACACACCTCACTTCAAATGAAAGGGATATTTTTGAAATTTCATCACATCAGGTTGGTTTTTCATCAATTAAATACTTTAAGAAAAAAAAGATGAAATGTTTGCGAAACATAAAACCATTGTAAACCAGACAAATGTTGGATTTTTCGACATCGCAGCGAAACTAATATTTTAAACGACCACAAACTTATAGACATGCAGCCAATTGCGAGTAAAAATGAGTAGGTATATGTACAATGTATGCTTTAGAAAATCGAAGTAAACATACATAGTTTCTAGAAACAACTGGCAGCTTCATGGTTTGAAATTACTGTTTCCTAAGCCAAATCTGAGTTATTCGGTTATTCGCGCAGTATACTTGAGATTACCGGCTTGTTAAAAAATTGAGGTATACGCTTTCGTCAACAAACCCTTTGGGGTTATTCTGCAAAATAGAAATACGTTGTTCATTTTTTATTATAAACTAGCTGAGCTGGCGAACTTCGTCTAGCCCCAATTTAAAGCCTTAACATAAACTCCAGAGTATTAATAAAACCTAGATAGTTCAAATTTCAATGTGGTTTATTTGAACGGAATCGAAATAATAAGAGTCACCTAAAATGGATGCAAAGCGTAATAATGAATTTTACATTTATCCGAAATTTCCAGAACTTCAAAATTAATTTTCCACCTATCGTTCAAAATCATTAAATCATGTGATTAAATGCAAAACTTCTTCTAATTTTTGGTGTTTTTACAGTCAATTTTTGATTTTAATAATTTCCCGACTTTTTCAGATTTCTTTAATAAATTTTCTTTTATAAAAACTTTGTTTTAGTAAGGATCACTATTTTTTTTTTAAATATAATAAAGCCTATGTCAACCCGGGATAGTGTAGTATCCCAACGGAAACAAATCGATCAAGTAGTTTCGCAAACTATTCAATCCAAACAAACAATAATTAGATTAGGGATTAAGAACAAACTTATATTTACATTTTTATTAATATACATAGATCACACATAATCAGACGGAGAAAGGTTCACACCATTCAACTGCCATCTTCAATATTCTACCATTATCTCTGTTTCTGGAGAATCCTCCTTACAGTCCGATTGGAAGCGATGTATTTTAGCCTCGTCCGACCATACCACCCGCTTTTATGTTAGTAGATTTTAAGATATTCTTTTTTATTTGAATCAGACAGTGCTGGTCTTGTTTTTCTCGCCACTGTATAAGTTACTATTTGCAAACAAAAGATACTAAAACTTATTTTTATTATTAACACATTTAAAGGTATACCAAAATTAAATTTCCGTTTGAACAGATATTAAACTTATAAGCTTTAGCCTATGAAACTCGGTGTTTATCTTTCCGGTATTGTCATTTGGATTTATTAGTACACTGATCAAACTTGTTAAAAGTTTAAACACTCGAGGTTTAATCTATTTATTTAATTATATGTAGGTATGTACATAATTCGTTCAGTATTATTATTAATTTATTTTTATTGAAAGCAAGTACTATTTGTTGGCTGCCTAAGTCTTAGTGTGACTTTATAAGAAGAAAAGGAAATATCAGCTTAAAATTTGCCTTTAAAATGGAACATGTGCAATTAAAAACATTATTTTCACCTTGGTCTTTCCAAAAACAAGAAACTGTTATTTAAATTTGTCATACGCCCACGTATGAATGCAATATTTACAAATGTCAATCGTTATCATTTCGAAAGCTTCTAACGAATCCCGAAAGAAACTATCACAAACTCAATCTTAGTGGAAAATACTTTACATACAAATAGCAAAAGTATGTAACAATAAAGTTTAATAATAATAATTATAATAATAATAGTGCTTTACAAATTGCCACCTCGAACGTGTGCTCTGTACGTTTGTGTCGGAATCCGTAAAAGTTTCCGATAACGATGGACTAATACAATGTAGTTGATTAGTTGCTTAAAATAAAACATTTACATCAAATAAAGTATTTATACCTATAAAAACAAATTATCATATTGAGAACAATTTTTCTTTTTTTATTACTCCTAAATTTATAAGGAAAAAAAAAAAACACATATGTACGTACATAATTATGTAAATTCAATTTAGATTGGCTTATAAGTTAAATCAAATTTGTGTCATTTGTTTCATCCAGATACAGCTCTTTCTATGGTAAGACCCAATGAAGTTGGTGTCCAATTTTTCAAATTTCCGTCACTTAACATCACAACATTTCGATCGATGTAGCAGAACAGCTTCCCCACTCGATACACCTGCAAAAAATATAGACATACATTATATTTTTACTTAATTTAATACCCTACAAAATGCTAATGGATGAAGAACAAACCTGCTTGCCGAATTCTCTGCGACCTGGCATTGGTGCAAAAATAATACCACGTTCTGCACATTTTTGCGAAACTAATTCCTTGAACTCTAACTGCACCGGAGGTGATATTTGAAGATCCATCAAGGCCGGAGGGTTTAGATTAGCAGCTGATGACGATGTCGCCTGAGGTGGTGCTACTGGTGTGGGCACTGGTTGAGGTGTAGCGATTGTTTCTGTGGCTCGGTGCATCATTTCCAACGCACGTCGTAGATGTTCCTTGATCATTGGCAATTTTAGTATCTCCTCACCAAAAACAGATTTCCATCCCGTGTACCATCGTGAGATTTGGTCAAAATCTGGCGCCTGATTTAGCCAAAGCACTAAAACTTGCATCCATTTGGGGAAAAAGAATTTATCGAGAATTTGGCCCATAATCAGAGGGGGAATAATTTCATTCCATTCCCACACCTGATTCCATAATTCTGAAAAAAATTGAGTCTTAAGGTGGATTTCGATTTACGAAAACGAAAATGAAAAAACTTACCCAAGTCCTGTTGCAGTGGATTTATAATCAAATCATTCAGAGCCATCTGCAGCTTGGGAATGATGTGCTTCTGCACGAAGGCCTGCATTTCTCTTTCTTCGAATGCACCTTTCCAAGGAGTGATCATGGCCCGCGCCGATCGGTCTTGCGGCGTCCATGCTTGTAGAGCAAATCCCAATTTCTTTCGTATTGTTGGGAAGATGTGCTCCTCCATCTTGTGCCCCAAAATCGTATTCCAGGGAAGAATCCAAATGTGGATAGGGATGGTGTCTGTTAGTGGGTCCCATTCGTTCACTGCTGCAACCAATTGTGGCAGAATCAATTGCTCGAGGACATTGTCTAGAACCCAAGTAGGAAACAGTGGTGCCCAACAGTCCAGCAGGGCTGCCATCTTCTGGTGAACTTTGGGGTTCCAGTTGGCTACCGACGCTCTGAAGCTGGGAATAACCCCGGCCCAGACTAACGAAGAATAGGGATCGAAAACGTTGTTTCGCTGTCCTGAGGGATGCATGTCCAGGATGGTTCGCCATTTCTTGATTGTTTCTATGAATCGAAGCGGATCCTCTAGAGGATTCCAGGACTTCAGTTCTATATTGACCAAAGGCGCAATCACACCAGCTGCCAGATCCCCCAATTCGAACTCCTTGTATTCTGCAGCGTAGTCCCGTTGCAGCTCAATAAAGATTTTTTCTGCTCTGGCCAGAGTTAGATTTTCCGAGTCCGTAGTGAGCTCCTCTACCAGAGCCAGGGCCTTCTCCAAAGTCTTTATGTGGTCTTCCTCCAATCGAACTATCTTTTCAAGATTTTTCTTCTCGTGCTCGAGAGTTTCGTATTTCTCTTTGGCCTCACGACTTGAAGTGTCCAGTGAAATGATTTCCTGCTCGCATTGGTTGACAATTAAATTCAAGTTGTGCGTCAACTCTGGCAGTGCGAATCCGTTTGTCTTCTTTACTGGCTGATGATCATAGAGTTCCTCGTCAACGACCTTTGTCTGTCCGAGGGCGTGGTACCCACTCAGGACGCGTTTCTCCGGCCCAGTCATGTCGATCACAGGCACATTTCCCAGTCTCTTACTCAACTTGTCCGGCAAGATACCAATCGGATGCTTCTTGCTATTCTCGATGACCTCCTCGACTGAGCGATAATTGTAGCGGTTTTTCTTTAAGTCCTTCTTGTTGTCACCTTTCCTCCATCTATTCAATTTGCCTTTGCTGTATTCTTTGGGGTCTTCGTCATCGATTTGCTTGCTCTGGCCAGGGTCCCCGACAGTTTGTGGTGTTTCCGGTCCATAGGCGCCAATTGCTCCACGTCCTTTCCGTAAAGTAGCTTGCACTGGTTGTGCGATACCTTGCAGATCTTTGCCCAAGCCCATGCCAGGCTTGTAACCCATCTGAAGCAACAATTTGGCTCCGATTCCTTTGGTGTGTTGTTCCCATGCTCCCACAGGCTTATTGCTCGCGGCAGGCTGGCGTTGCTTCATCCCAAAGCCCATGCGTGTCGGGTTAGCTGCCTCCTCCTCGGACGAAGAATTTGAAGCGCTGTCTGCCTGATCTTTGCTCTGGACTGCTCGGCGATGTGATGAATCCTCATCCTCTGCGGAGGAAAATTCCATGATTTCATGTCAATTGGAAGCAAAAACAAAAACTTACCTTCATCGGTTATTTGATTATCGTCTTCCTGGTCAGCTTTCTTAAAACTTCCCGATTGCTGGATCCCGCCTGTGACAAAGTTAACTGGTCCTAAATTACGACCTTTACTAGCACCACGCCGACGACGTCCGGTCATTTCAACCTCGCTGTCAGCATCACTATCGCTATCGGCCCATATTCCTGTAATCGTTTATTATTAATTCTATTCGAATTACCTTCTCATTTTTACAAACCATAAATTTGTTGATTTTTCGTCAGCTTCCTTCGCGGTCGATTTGGATTGAATTCGTTTGCCAAGTCATAGTCGGTGATTTCAAATGCTTCATATTCATTTCCAGACATTATTCTTTCGTTCTTACGAAAATTCAATCATATACGTTTTGAGTTGGAGACAAAAATTAATAATTGAAAAATTGTATTTCATACGTTTATAAAAAGTAGCATTTTATGCGCTAGCAATCCAAAAAATATCAGATGCAGAACTTGATAATGACATGTGTCAAGCTATGACGTTTGTTTACAATAGTTCTCAAACTGTTTTGGTAAATATTTACTGTGGGGTGTTTCAAAAATGTAGCTTTGTAGTTGTTGTATTTTGATTATTCTGCAATTGCAGCAGGTATGTTTGATTATAGTGGTGGGTTTTGTTTAGGTTCACAAAATAGGTTTCTAAATTCTAACATGAATTAAAGGTACCCATGCATTCACTCCTTTTATATATTTCTATTTTATTCTGGTTCCATTTTTTAATACAAGTCACTTTAAATTTGATTTTGTTTCTTCACATTATGGCTAAAAACTATCACCTGCGCAAAACAAATTTACTGTGGGGGTTCAAAATTATAACAGACTCACTACAAAAAAGCACATTGAACTTTTATAGAATCTCATGAAATCCGTGAACTAAAATTATTTAACCACAATAAATACAACAACTTTTAATTACTAGTCAACTAGTTTATATATGTGCTAAGTTTTCTATTAGTGTTTTAATATTCTTCTGAATTCCAGAAAATGAAATTTCTTCTTTAAAAAAAGAGCATGAATTTAAATACGTTGTTAGACGGAAGTAGGTGCTAAAACAAATAAACAAATAAAAAGTGTTAAACATTCATAAACTTAACGCATAATAAATGTTCGAAGGATGATAACCAATAATTCTTTCCTTTGTAAATCATCCAAGCTATTTTAGTGGATTTGTGCCATTTTATGTAAATTCCATGATAGTGGATTTACATGTTTCTGCATCTGCAAAATGCAGAAAAGTAGAAAGAGTCAGATATACGTACAAATCCAAAAGTGGGAAAGAATACACAGGTGGTAACTCTTTTTTACTTTCTATAAATTGCTATAACTTGTTGACAGCTGTAAATCATATGTTTTCCTTCAAAGTTAATTTGTATTTTGTGTGAAATTTTAATTTTTTTGAGAAATTTGAAATTTTTGTAAAATTTGGCCTTCTTTAGGCATCCTTCCTTTTTGGGGACGAAGAACAACGAAACCCAAAACGAAAAACGGTTCTGGGTTCATCAAAATATATTTTATTTTGTTCGCAAATAACAATAATAATAATGAAATAAAACTAATATTGAATAATACCTACTAATGATAATAATAATAAAGATTACGATAATAATGATGACGATTTCTTTGGAATATAATTTCATGCTTTTGTTGCTGCTGTTGTTGTTGCGGCTATTGTTGTTATTTCTGTTGTCATCATCGTTATCCCTGCCGCTCGGTGTCATCTCGTACACCTTCTCTTCCAACTCGGTAACTCCATCCTGGTTGAGCTGGTGTGTCTCCATCTCCACCCAACCATCACTACTCTCTTTCTACAGCACAATTTTCTCGCCAACAAACTTAATTTATTTGCATCGACCCCTTCACCTGTAGTCCTATATTCTCTTTCAAATATTGCTAATCACGATAATCTGAAAGATAAAATACAAAATCAATTACATATAAGAAACAAATGAGAATTTAACTTACCTCGGTTCTCTGCCATTTCCATTTTAATATTTTTTTTTTGTCTTCTTTTTATTTCATGCACCATCAAAAAAGTTATAGGAAATGTGGAAATTTCAAACATTTACAAAATGCAGAGAAGATACTATAATAAAGATGAACATGTTCGTCTTCACTATAATCTTGACTTCTGCATTTTTCGAATTTCCTATAATGCAGAAATGGAGTTCTTCTGCATTTTTTTCTTTTCTCTCTATCTAACAAGTATGAATTTTCTATTTAGCATCCCTTTATTTTTGCAGAAACCAAATGCAGAAACATGTAAATCCACCACCGTGAACGAGAATAGTCAAACGTAATGGTGGATTTACATGTTTCTGCATTTTGTTTCTGCAAAAATAAAGGGATGCCAAATAGAAAATTCATACTTGTTAGATAGAGAGAAAAGACAAAAATGCAGAAGAACTCCATTTCTGCATTATAGGAAATTCGAAAATTGCAGAAGTCAAGATTATAGTGAAGACGAACATGTTCATTTTTATTATAGTATCTTCTTCTGCATTTTGTAAATGTTTGAAATTTCCACATTTCCTATAACTTTTTTGATGGTGCATGATATAATAAAAAAAAAAACATATTAAAATGGAAATGGCAGAGAACGGGGTTAAGTTAAATTGTTGTTGTTTCTTATATGTAATTGATTTTGTATTTTGTCTATCAGATTATCGTGATTAGCAATTTTTGTAAGAGAATATAGGACTACAGGGGCAGGGCTCGATGCAAGTAAATTGAGTTTTTTTGCAAGAAAATTGTGCTGTAGAATGAGAGTAGTGATGGTTGGCTGGAGATGGAGACACACCAGCTCAACCATTATGGAGTTACCGAGTAGGAAGTGAAGGTGTACGAGATGACAAAAAGCGGTAGGGATGACGACGACGAGGATATCCAGGATATGGACGAGCATATTTATCAACACAACGACGATGATGACAACAGAAATAACAACAAAAGCCGCAACAACAACAGCAGCAACAAAAGCATGAAATTGCATTCCAAAGAAATCTTCATCATTATTATCGTAATCATTATTATTATCATTAGTAGGTATTATAATCATAATTATTCAATATTAGTTTTATTTTTATTATTAGTATTTTGCGAACTAAATAAAATTTATTTTGATGAACCCAGAACCTTTTTTCGTTTTGGGTTGTTCTTCGTCCCCAAATGGAAGGATGCCAAAAGAAGGCCAAATTTCACAAAAATTTCAAATTTCTCAAAAAAATTCAAATTTCGCACAAAATACAAATTAACTTTGAAGGAAAACATATGATTTACAGCTGTTAACAAGTTATAGCAATTTATAGAAAGTAAAAAAAAGTTACCACCTGTGTATTCTTTCCCACTTTTGGATTTGAAGGTATATCTGACTCTTTCTACTTTTCTGCATTTTGCAGATGCAGAAACATGTAAATCCACTATAAAAATGGAAGGCTATTTGAAAATGTAAAATCACTAAACTGAAGAGTTCCATTTCGACAAGTGGTTTAGGATTTATTAAGATATGTTTAAAAATGTTAAACCACTGATTAAATGTTAAATCACGACCATGCAAAAGATTCTTAGTGATTTTCCTCTTCTAAAAGGTTAAAGTTCAATCTACTTTGGTGATCATGATCACGTCTTGATCTTGATCTTTTAAACATTCAAGAACTTTGGTATCCAAATTATTTCAAAAACCGATTTTAAGTTCTTGGTTTCATCTGACTGACAATAAAGGAATCCCTATTAGCCAGATAATTTTATCGCCACTGAAGCGAACCGTCAAAATTTGTGTTAACTTAACTTGTAAGATGTCACTTAATGCATACGAAAAGTGAGAATCTTGGTAATTTTACGTAAGAATATCAAATTTTAAATACTTTGGAGTGAAGGATTGAATTAACGTTGAATATAAAAATTCTTTTTTATTTTAATAAATGTCAAATGAAGTCATAATCTTCCATAAAAGTCGAACGTTGTCTCGCTGCATGAATACCCTTAATGTTTTCCTTTCAAATGACACCTTCGTCTAACAAAAAAAGAAATGAAAAAACTGCCTGATCCTTCTTAATGACATTCTAATTCATTTTACCAAACTACATTTTCGTTTTTTTTTATTTTCTCGACATCCCTGCACTACAAAGCAACAATTCCTCCATGGTGAATAACCCAACCCACACACACACAACAACAAATACCCCATTTACACAGAAATCCACCTCAAACGGCAGCCATCATCATCGTCGACCGTCGTACATTTTTTTAAATCACTTGTGTCATTTGTTGTTGCTGTCAAAACGAGGTTGCACGTCGTCGTGCGAACAACACAATTCTCTCTCGCGCGCTGCCCTTTTAAATTATTAAAAAATAAAATATTTAAATAATACAACATACAATCGTAACTTAACGAAAAATGATTAAATTTTAAATAAACACCACGTTTCATTTTATCAAAGTTTAAGTTTATATCAACCAACAACAACAACAAAAAGAAAGAAAGAAAAGGCAATGAAATCATTAATATATCATCATCATAATCATTAGCAAAGGGAATTATTTTAATTTAAAAGCACGTGCGGTAAGGAAATCAAGTAAGAAGTAAAAAGCAGTTAAGTTCAAGTGCGGAATGCGAATTGTCTGATTTCCATTTTAGCGAATACGAATACGAAACGAATAAGCAAAGGGAATCGGAGAAGATAAAGATAAATAAAATAGTAGTTTGCGCAACCTAACGAAGTTTTTGTCATCGCAGTTCACAGATCGGAGCCACACTCTTGCAATTGCAACTAGCAACACCTAAAAGCCTGAACGCCAAAACAGGTTTTTGCGGCTGTTTGTCCATTGGAATTTGTGTGTGTCGCTTGAATTTTGTGTCGATTTCTCTCTTGGTTTTGGTTTAAGTGCAAGAAAGGATTGAGCTGTGTTGATTTTCGCGTAAATGTTTGATTTTCGTATGAATTTTTTGTTTTTTTGTTTGAATTTTAAGTGAATTTCGGGAGGACTTAACGACCACACACGTGTGTGTTGTTTCTTTTCTCCAACTCCAAGATCTGCATCGACGAACGAGAAACTAGAAACGTCGTCGAACGACGAAGGAAGAACGACTTTTCATTTTGAAAAAGTGCATCGCAGAAAAACAATCTCAAAATGGTGCAGGTGAGTTTTTCGTTTTCAATTTTTTAATTTTTCATTTTTCTTCATTCGAATCGAAACCGAAGCGTATAATTCAAATGAAACATTATCAAAAAAAGGAAAGGGAACACGAAATTATATATTTATTTTTTGTCTATTTAAAAAGTTAGCGTCTAGGCTAGTACATAATATAAGGAACCCCAATAGCTGTTAGATAAAGCAAACAACCCCTTTTTTGAAGCTGACAACCTAATCTCACCCTACCGATCCGGGTCTCCGGCAGTTCGGTACGCAATTTTCCTATTTAATTCGCACTGTCCCAGAACGGAATCGTCCCAAAAGTGAAAATCTTACTTGCTATGCCACCACCGACCGACAACACCACCACCGCCATCCACCGCCACACCGCCTGTTTTACCCGTTGCCTCGTCGCCTCTTCCAACCCTTAACCTTTTTCTCGTAGAATTGTGTAGTCATCTCGTTATGGGACGGTTCGGTTGTTGGATTGTTGGGTTTTGGGTCTTTGCCTAACATTCCCGGCCTCACTTCACCTCACCTCTTGCCCACCCTATCACATCACCAAACAGAGTACCGTATGCCATTCGCTCGCTTGCTCGCTCGCTGATGGGATAAAATGTTTAGTACTACTTCTTCTCTTTATAAGTTTTTCTAGGATTTATTGCGTTTTTCATAAATAAACGATGTGGGATACAATAGAGGGCTATGCGGCGGAACAGGAATTAAGCGAGTAATATAAGGCAGGAAGAGGGATAGGTTTGATAGGGGGGAAGAGGGAGGGAAGAGCATCCAAAAGTAGAAGCAGAAACAGAAAAGAAGTAGGTATATTCTGAGTTCTTCGTCCTGGTGCCCCTGGCTCCGCCGAAGAGTGTGTAAACATAAAAATGTGATAGAATGGGCTGAAACGCGCTCTCTCTCCAATTCGGGATGATATATTCTCATTCAGGACAGGATACACCATGCTATTTTTTCTATACCATGGTAACTACTGAATTGGTGACGGTGATGGTGATGGTGATGGTGAGACGGTCATGATGAGGGGGTGGGAATATGGATCGAGTTAGAAAGTAGTAGCAATGGCAGTGGCAGAGACAGTAGGCCTGTTACGCGGAAAACCATTTCCATCTCCCATTTTGTGGAGTTTCCTGTATTTTTTGGCGTACTAGGTATGGTAGGAACTACGAAGGAAGGTACCTACTATTCTCTACTTAGCCAGCCGACTTTGTCGACATAGTCGTCGTCGTTTTAGTCGTCGCAATCGTTGTTGAAAGTCGAGGAACAACAACACGAAGCTTGAAGAGAAGCAGAAAAATGTGCAAAATGGAAACAAGCCACTACTAGCGATGACTACGAGGACGAGAACGACGAGGAATTGTGTGTATTATCGATTTTGTGTTTGTCATATTGTTTCTCTATTGGCCTTTGTTTTTGTGTGACTCTCCTCCTAACGGTTTTCGTTTGTATTTTTTTCCTTCTATATTTTTCTTCTCTCTATTGCTGTGTGCTTTGCTGTCCCGCACGAATCCTTTTTTTTTTGGCTGTTGTGTCCCCCCCAGAGCAGCAGCAGCAAGCCCGAAAAAATGGCAAAAAACCCAGAAAAACCACCCTCCATTCCATAGTCATAGTCATAGTCATAGTCGTCGTGCTGTGAGTTCTCTGGCTTTGGCTCTGCAGAGCAGTTTGGATGGATGTTTTTTTTTTGTTTTTTTTTTTTGATGTCCTCGTTGTTATAACGATTTTTACTTTTTTTTATATATAAATTTATATACCGTTGGTTCTGCTCTCTGGCTAGAAAACCACTTAGTCACTTATATATAAAATTTCTGTTTTTTCATTTTCAAAAATTTCCTGTCGAGTGGGTGGTGGAAGAAAAGAGGGTGAGAGAGGGGAAGGGATTTGTACTTACTATGTTTTTTCTATTTATTTATTTATTTACATGGGTTACAACAGCAAAAAAATATTATAGTCGCTTGCCTGCGCAATGAATTTGTGCCAAAGTTTATTTTATTGTTGTTTTTGTTGTTGTTGTTATAGTTGTTTTTTTTTTATTTATACATTAAATTTTTCTTTTAGCAAAAACAAGAAACCTACACTTTGTGTGAAGGGTCAATTTGTGTTTTATTTTTTGTTTCCGTCATAAAAAAGTTTATTGTTATTTTTCTTCTTCTTGTTTGGCATACCTACCTTCCTATTCCTATTCCTATCTACCTACCGAGTACTGACTACTCAGGCTCACTACTATTGGTCTCGAGCTCATCTCTCTCTTTTCCATGCAACTTGATCTTATTTTTTGATTTTTTTTTTTGTCTTTCTCAAAAACAAAAAAGCAAAACAAAAACGATGATGAACAATGAATAGGAACACAAAGATTGGAATAGTTGAACCGTTCGATTGAAATGGAATAATTTAATGAATCTTTCTAGGTAGGTTTATAAATGATGAGAATTCGATAGTTCAAAAAGTCTTCTTTTTTTTTCTATTTAGTTTTTTGAACTCGAATAAGATATCCAAAGAATTTTTGTTTGAATCTATGGGAACATTTAGTGGAAAAATAAAAAAGAAAATCACTGTTCATATCATAACAGAATTATCACAACAATAGACTTCCTTCAATGATACAATTGAAGGTACCTACACTACATACTCACTTCAGAAATTGTAAATTTATCACGGACAACCTATGGGTTGGAAATTTATACTGGGGGTCCAAAAATCGTATTTCTTGTGTATGTAGGTAGATACGAGTAGTAGGTACGAGTATATAAAACCTAACTAATTTGAAATAAGCCATTGTACCTTACCAGGTATAAACAGTTTCCTTTTCCTTCTATAATAATTGTTGAAAAAAGATCAAGTTCTGAAAACGATTCAAACATCCAAGTGAAACAGTTACAACATTTATACAGGTATAAACGATCGCAACAAAAAAGATTCACCTCAATTAATATCTGTTTATTGTTATCTTATCAGTTAATCAGAAAGTGGTTCTTTCCAGATATGTAACTAAAATATGAGATAGTTGATTTCTATAAGCGGACATTTCAAAGGCAATACCTAAATTTAGAATTTAAAATACTTTCAATGAAAATTTGTTGTTTCAACGATGAATAAAAAATAAAAAATACTCCGATGTTACTCATAATACTTGTAAGTCGTAGTTCCAAATCTTTCCGTTTCCGATATTCATATTTTCAAGGCGGATTTTTAGCTATAAAAATTAATCTACTTACTTTTATTAATCGCTTTTCAATTTTTACAAATGAGAATCGTTATCTTGTTCTGGAGTTCTTTGATTTTGTTATTGAATTCTAGTACTCTGTTAAAAATAAACCTCGCTGGACAGAGTAAAAACAGACATAAGTAAAAATTTGGCCATTTTGATGTACAAAACTTATGTAGCTAATACTTCATTTGAAATGACTCCTCAGAGAATTTGTTAGAAAATGGCCAAATTGTGGAACTTTTAAACTGCTTTTCGTTTTGCTTGATCACTTCTGGCGCCTGCTCGTCCGTTATGTTCGCATTCAAATTCATCTATTCATCAACAGGATGGATTATGAATGATT
Source organism: Scaeva pyrastri (assembly GCA_905146935.1). Lineage (NCBI taxonomy): Eukaryota > Metazoa > Arthropoda > Insecta > Diptera > Syrphidae > Scaeva > Scaeva pyrastri. The sequence goes on along the minus strand of LR989927.1, from coordinate 38,792,798 downwards.
TTCATTTTTGATATGAACAAAGAATCGTCTGACTTCAAAAAGTTTGTTTTTGTTAACATCAATGATTCTGAGTGGAAAGTCTTATAATAGAATAAATAAAATATCAATCTTCTTATTTATCTCAAAATTGTTTGTATATTTCGTAAATATAGTTTTTTTTTTCAATTATCAAAAACATTTCACTTTAATCTAATAATTCTCCTGAAACAACTCTCAAAAGGAACGAGGAAAAAATTCACATTCAATCGAAAAACATATTTTCTCCTTCGCACATTTTTCCATGACTATGACGACTACAATGTGTTCTCTTACATTGTGTGTCTGATGATGTACATACGCGAGTACATTGTAGATTGTACGTAGCTATGCGTGGTATATAACTTTGTTGCATTAAGTGTGCAACAATAAAAATGTCCTTTTTGATAGACCTTTGCTTTTGGTTTTATATTTTCTTGATTTTATTTTAATGACAGCTATTCACGAGTTGAGTTATACAAATGCATTCAAAGTTGAATAAAATGATTCTATGATTTCAGAGTTTCCCCATCTGGGATAAGGTAAATGTGGTTAGGTGGCCGGGACAGTAGTTAAATTTTTAATTTTATTAAGTAATTGTCGTTATTACTTATATTTTATTTCATCCCATAATAAGGGATTCGATCAAAATTAAGAAATCAATTCACTTTACTGAGTATGAAATTGTTTTGCTTGGGAATTATTGCATCTCAATTCTTTGTTTTCTAAAAGCGTTTTTTCTTTTTCCTTTTTAATAATAACATCCGGTCTTGAGTTGTGTGTGAGACGAAGAAGAAGAAATTTAAAAACGAAGCGAATGTGATGATATCATCAATATGTACCCCCCACCATAATTAATCGCAATTCCTCTTTGTGCTTTTGTGGAGACGGTGATCATTTAATTATTTGTTCATGTTAAATTGAAAAAAAGGTCAAATTTTTTTCTTTACTGTGATTTGATCAACTATACATTCAATGTTTCTTTGACATATTTTGGAATCAGATTGTTCTTAACTGAGATTTGATATGCTTACAGTGTGCCTTTCACAAAATTGGAGATCAATTTAATTTGAAAAACAAAATAAAAGGTTGAATAATCAAGGTTGTTTGTTAGTATGAAAATTGTATAAGATTTAAAATCCATAGTCATAAAGTTGGGTCACAAAAGAATGTAAAATTGACCAAGATTGCATATGAAAGGTCATTTATTCGTCTATACTCGTAAAATGAAGATTTTTAACCAATTAAAGGGCACCACACTTGGCAAATTTTTCCTGTCTGCCGTTTCAATTTGTCAAAATTTGCTTTTTTTGATTAATTCAATTCTCAAAACACGGCCAGATCTTATAAGACATAATTAAAACTAATGTTCTGTTCAAATTAGGTTCCTTGTAGTGGCCAATACTTATCTACATAAGTATCTACTTTACTATGGAACGAATACAAACTGACGAATTTTTACAAATTGCACTCGTAGGTTTTCACTGAAATGAATACTACTTAGCATAATGTGGTGAAACCCAAAGCCGTGAATTTTATTCTAGCTAAAAATATATGAAATATCGATTTGAAGAGAAGTTTAAGCATGGGATATTTGTATTTTAATGGGTTTCTGTACGTCTTCGTTGTTCTTTTTATTTTTAATACTATTAAGTGTCTGTGAGACGTTAGGTCTTTGCAATGGAGGACACTATAAGAAGAAAGAAATGCACTGAGAAAAGGGTCTTTTTTTTCACTTCATGAATTATCGCGGAGGAACTCTTACTTAAAGGTGAGGCTTAACGTCAAGAATGTCGTTGAGTGGGAGTTATCAGTCAAATAGTAACACAAATGTACTCGTATGTATTTTTCTTCATTCAATGTCTGAAAAGTTGTAATAATACCTTTTTTTAAATATTTCCAGGAATCAAATTTAAATCCGATGTGTATGAGTTCGGACTTGTGAAAAAGCTCAATCAACCAATCCATTTATACAGGGTGTTTAATTATGTCCAACATTGTATATAGTACCGTCAACTGTCGAACTTTAATCAATTACAAAGCTAGAGAACACGAATACTCAATTAATGGCCCAGGATATCACTTCTGAATGTGTTCTAACAAATTTCTCTGTTCCAATTAAGAATAATCAAAAATTGAGAAGACATTGAAGACACAAAATTTAAAAATTTGTGATTTAATTCCAAAGTCACACCCCTGAAGTTTCTCTGTTGCCTTGGAAACCCTCAATTATTTCAGGATCGACTTCATGTTTTGTCAATGTTTAACAATTAGTTAATAGATCTTAACTTAAAAACACCCTATATTTATTGATTTCCCCTCAAAGTTAACCGAAAATATTTTTGTGGTTAAGGAAGTTGCTTTTCGAGTTTCTATTCGAGTTGTTCGACTTCGGAAGAGTCGTATAGCATGACTCAGTCAGTCAGTCAGAGGTTACAACTTTTCATTTTCAACTTTTACTGATGGATAATAGATAATATGACAGGTGGATTTATTCCAGAATTTAAGAATTTATAGATTCCTCATCACCTGTTTGTTTTCTTGCATTATCAAGATCAAGGTTCCTTTTTTTCCAAGAATAGGTCAAAAATAATTATTTTTTCCACAAAAATTTGCTGGCAAACTTGAAATAATAAAAAAAAACACAAACAAAAGAAGACCCATTGCTATGCTATTTCTCTTAAAAGGTTCTCTCCTTTTTTTTATTTTAATTCTTTAATGGAGAATAACGACGACAACAACAGGTGTTTCCTTTGTTCTCATCAATTTAGCTAACAAGATGTGCACTTCCAAAGCGGCAGTTTTATTCTTTCTCCCTTCCTGATGGGGCACAGGTGTTTCTTAAGTGACCACAAACTGTTTCAGTTTTTATACGGACGACAGCATGTTGTTGGCAAGATATTATAGTCAGTTGACCAAGTCCTCATGATAACCAATAAGCCTTTTAATTAATCTTCGAAATCGAAACCCAAGAAAAAAATAGAAACCAAAGACAATTTGAATGCACTCTTAACCTAGAGAAAAGAATATAAAAGAAAAAAAAAAAAAAACATCCCTAAGGCACCCTTAACCTATATCATGCAATTTTACAAAGAAACTTTATATGTTATGGGATACAAGCAAAGCAGGTATATGGGTGCAAATATCTAAGTACATAAGTATGTATGTATATACAAATTTTTCATTTTTATAGGAGAATGCACCTTTTTGGTAATCTAAAACTTGCACTGCTTGCAGTTGTGTAAGTCAGTGGATAAATCAAACAAAACGACATACAAAAAATTATTCACCCTTAAATAGTGTGGAATAGTGCAATGATACGAGTACGAGTAGTCCTTGGAGTGGGAACTATACGGGGGAACTATATAAGGGGAATGAAGCAAATTGTCCAAATAGTAAGCAATTCGATGGGGTGTTATAACAGTGTATGTTTATGTATAAGCGATAAAACTAAACATGAAAGAAAACTACCTGCGTTTGTTAAAGTTCGTTCCGAAACGGGACAGTAGAATGGGAGACCTGGAAATGGACAGGGATGGCTATGGCGTGGCATGGCGCAGGCTGATTTCTTTGTGTTAGTTTTCCCTCTGGGATGCGTCAAGTTACGTCGACGCTAGTAACACGACTTCTGCTTCTCATTGCTTTTTTTTTCTTCTTTTTGTTTTCCCGTTTTTCGGTTTTTCCTTGTTTTTTTTTTTTTATTTTCACGTCCCATGTTGGAATATTCTCTCAGTCATTTGATGGATGCGTGTGAAATGTTTGTGGTGAAAAACATGTAGTTTGTTCATCCACCCCTGTTCCTCCTATGTACAGGAGGAGCGGATACTCAAAATCATCGTCACGTGGATGTGAAAAGAAAAATAATTCTCTATCCCATCGATGTATCTCTTTCTATATGTATGTACCTAGGCCTACTAGGATTTAAAAAAAATATTTTTTTTTTGTTTTTATTTTAAAGAATGGTGTTGCTTAGATTAGTTTGGAGGATTAAGGGTTTCTTAAATGGGATTATGGTTAATTAGCAAGCGGCCGGCGTTCTACAGAAGAAAATTTTCACAAAACGTTATTGAGCTGGAAAATGTTTTGTTGTTTGGGGGAGTGATTTTGTGGAATATGTCCTTAGACAAACAAACTCCTTAGAAAACTTTCTGATAGTTGCGGTTTACCTATTTTTCTATTGTGCGATACAAATTGGTGGATTTGTGATACTTTTTAAAGTTCCAGGGCAATACAGAGTCAATACCTACATACATATATATTTAGGTATCAGAAACAACGAACTTTTATAATTTCCACATTTTGGGATCCATACTAGAAAATCATTCAATGGTTGGCACAATGTCCGATTTTACAACTTTAATTCAAGAAAAATCTATTCGGATATTTTATATCTTAAAATTACGTATTTATGTACATACAAGTATGTAGATTTATCTTGAAGTTTAATTTGGAAGTTTTGTAATAAAAAGTCATTACAAATTTAAAGGTTATGTGATTTTAAAACAGCTGACTACAAACACGGACATAAAAGTCTTGAACTCTCCAAAGAAATTTAAAAAGTCTGAAGTTTTTTTTGCAAATGACATACATATACATATATTAAGTTAAGTCTCCGAAAACAAGGTTTTAAATAAAACGTGGTTGAAAAAATTCGAAGTACAACAGTGGTATATTTATTAGGGTAGAGTGTGTTTAATTAACATGTCACATTTATCTATCCCAACTAACCTATAAGTTACATTTGGAGAAATTATTACTTAGTTTAAACAAATTAAATAAAATAAGAATTAATATAACAAAAATTGCTAAAAAACTACAAACATTCTACAAATTCTGAACTGTGGAAGACCGATCAACTATTTATTCAAAATTTATTAAACATTATTTTCTACTGGACGCCATAATAAAATAATAACTCTCCACTGCAACGAAATCTTCTTTGGTATTCTTCTTCTTTTCCTTACGCTGCGTTGCTGGCACGTGATCGCTAAGATCATTTAAAGGGTAATCTTAATTCCCTAAGTGCCAGTAAATTATTTAAAAAAAAAGTCTCCAAATCGAAGCAAATTGTAAATAAGTCTTAAATAAATATTATTATGTAAAAGGAATATCTTAAGGCTAATTTATGTATATTAAGAAAAGTAAAATGGTCTAAGAGAACCTCTCCAGATTAACATACAAAGTTCTAAAAATTATAAAAATTATGGAGTCTCCAAAAAAAGATATAATTGGATGAAAAAACTTTAGTAAGACTTGAAAAAAATCTGTAACACTCTTCTAGCCGCCGCCGTCTAAATAGTAAAACATTAATACATATCGAAAAATATTCAAGATATTTAATGATTTCACTAGGAACTAAAGTCTCCACAAACAAAAAATTCTTACAAATTGCATCAAATATTCTAAATTTATGAAGGGGAGAAAAAATTTCAAGAGATTCAAAGTCAAAGTGAAACTTAGTTAAATCATGAAAACTCCAATAAGTACTTAAAGTTGCTTTTCATAACTTTTAAACGTTTACCAAGGGAATACAAAAATATATTAAAAAATATCCAAATGTTTTTAAACTAAGCCATCACGTATAGAGTCGTGGAAAATTATAAAGTTTCATTTAGCTAAGCGAGAAACGGATGAAGATAATTTTGTATCGCTTTGATACTTGAGAAAATTAAGTGAAGGTACATCCCAGATTAGGAATTTCTATTTATAGATTCTTGGAATTTTCGTTTTTGGTTTTTATTCTCAACTCACGTAAACACATTTCCACCAAAGTCTCCAAAAGAAAAGATAAACAAATACAATAAAAGAAAAAATGTCGGAAGAAAGTCCCGTGCTTAGAGATCTTAGCTGCTTTACTGAAGTGGCAAAATATTGATTTTGGTGTATTTGCTGTTGTTGTGTATTTGTTTCAACTGTTTTGTATTGAATATTAAATTTTCTAGGCCCCACCTTAGGGCCTACACAACAATCAGCTCTCACCATAGCAAATACGTATAAAGCAAGCTCCTTGCACACCACCCTAACTACAACCCCCCAACCCCCAGCCCACTTATATACGCACTCGCCCTCTGCAGGCACTTAATCTAACTATAAACCAGCTGCTGCTATTGATGATTGTTGTACAAAAGTATATACATACATACGAGTATGTATGTAGGTATCTAGATACCTTAGTTATACGCATTTGCATAAACATGCAAATAGGCTACATCTATCTAATATACAGCCCCTGGAAACAGCCCCATCATTTTGCCCTGATTGCGAAATATGAGCATATAAATGTATGTATAGAAAACCATGTATTTTGTATATTTAATACATACATTTGTATATGTATACAAACCTATATACATATTAAACAACATATAATAGAGAATTTCCATCTTAAATGTCGGTAGGTAGGCATACTCGTATACTCGTACCTAACAACTTGTGCATTAAGAAAATGACAGATACATGAGAGGCTATGTACACATAATATCCGGGTTCAAAACATCTTAAGAGAAATACTGAAGTTTACACAAAATACCCTTAGAATGTTCCTTCTTGAACTATATCTAGCTACAAGTTGATGAGGGCGATTGGAGGAGGGGCGGGCCGGGCGGGCCGGGCCGGGCGGTGTTGGAGGCCCCCGTCATTTTCAAAAGCAGTTGTAGTTACGACTATACAGTACGATGCAGGCAGAACTTACAGTAGTTGTGTGTTTCATAATACACGCCGCCGCCGCTGCAGTACCTTCAAAAAGGGGAGGAGCCCCTCCCTCGCCAAACCATCACACCGCCCCGCACCGCACTACACCACCAACTACCCTTCAAACTCATTTCGAAACTTTGCACAGACAATCAGAAGGAGTGCCTCGTCGAATGCCTTTTGTGAGAAACAAGGAACTGACATGAACCCTTCACCCGCAAACCATCACAAGCTACCGCAACCAAACCAAACCCACTCAACAACCGCAAGATTTATTAGGAGCTATACGAACTTCCGTTTTCTTCGTTTGGTTCCGATTGCTGAAGATATAACTTGGATTTGCTGCCTGCCAAGCTATATGGCCTGCTTCAAGAGACCTCCTTCTGTGTATCCTTCTCTCCCCTCTGCTCTCTCCCCACCCACATCCGAAGCGCTCTTTCGCCTTCACCGCCAACGAACTCCTTTTATCGCAAAAGTAAATTAAGTTTTTGTTCAATTTCAGTCAAAGCGAATTTGTCGAGGGGCTACACGATTTTGGTCTTTTATATGTCTAAATGTAGGTGTACCTACATACACTACTTACATATACATAGTATTTGGAAGCATATACTAAGTACAGAGGCAAACTTATGCAACAGTCTTTTGCTCCTATTTTCGGAAACATTATATTGAACGAACAACGAACAACGGACCAAGGGATGTACGTCGAGTACGAGTGTTTTAAGTTCGTTTTCAAGTTTCTAGGAGTTCTTTTTTTGAAGCTCTTACACGCAGCACGCAGACACACGGTTTTTAAGTGAAATTGAAGATTTTTCAACTTTTTTTTGTTCTTTCTGTTTTAAGTTCCACAAAAGTGTCAGTTCAACTTCATTAAAGGACGTCACAACATAGAAAGCGCTGGTGGCAGGCGAGCAAGCTATGATGATGATGATGACGACGATGATGATGATGGTATTTGAAAAGTTTATGAAGTTTCAGCTAATTAAGTGAGGATGGGGATAAAATAAAATTAAAAAAAAAAGAAAGAAAAAATTGTACCTACTAAAAAATTGTGCCATGTACGTGAGGTACCCCTATTACGGTGACTGGTACTATAAATGCTGATACCAACGCTAGTGCTGCTGCCTTCTGCTCAGTTAATCATTTTATGGCTATGTACAAACGTTTTTATGCACTGAAATAAAACTCGTGTTAAGTTTGTAGTAGCCGGTTCGTAAACTGTAGCTAGAAGGGCTCCTGGTGTCAGGAATGTCAGATAGCAGTTCTAATTTTAAATTTAACTTTTGCTTAAAAATCTAAATTTTTCTACAAAAATTAAGGTCAGAAACCGTAAGTCAAACAAAAGTTTTTACCAACAAACTGTACTATTCCAAAATTAGTAGACACACTTGACACTGGGTACCATACTCTTAAGCTTCATATAAAAAAAAAGGAGACTTGGCAGCTAATGCTGACCGATTGCTTCCAGATATTTGCCTCAGAACTGTGAACATATGAACTTGAGTAACTTTAACTCGAAAAATGTTAATTATAATTTGGCAAATGGGGAATCCAAGTTCAAAAACAAATTGACAAGTTTGTCATAATGACAGGACTTTATGATGCTGTTACAATAATATGTAAATGACAATAAGAAAATTGTCATGCCAAATTCTTTATTTTAATCCTCCGAATTCGTTCGAATTTTAGTTCGAATAACTGTCAAAGTTTTGGTAATAAATAAATAAACAAAAGTGTCAATTTTTGGCAATTTTAAATGACAGCTATGAGCAAAAAGTTTTTGTTTATTTTCGTGAAAATTTCTTCTTGTATATTCAACTTTTTGATTGTTTTTTTTTTTTCTGAGTGTAGTTTTAAAAGCTCTCCGCTATTTCTACGTCATTATGCGAAAAGCTGCCAAATATAATATGAATATAAAAAAAAAACCACTACAACCCCTGTCAACTAAGGGTTTCATGATGTCGTGTTTGAAAAGTTCGTTTTTTCTCAATATTACTAAAGTTGAGGCTTGACATGCAATGGTAGAGTTTTTCGTGTTATAAATTTAAATATATGAATTTTTCCTCATTTACTAAGGATTGTAATACAAAAGTTAAGTTGAAACAACTAATAAGTTTTATAAAATTTAAGTTTGAATTAAAGATAAAATATTTCAAATATTTAAACTATTGTTTGTGATAAAATATACATAGTACGAGTAATGAAGAATTGTCAAAAACGAAGTCAAAAATGGAGGAAAAAGTTCCCAAAATTTGGTCCTTGGCTTTGTTGAGTAACACACTCATGATCCATCCTCAAAAAGAAGATGTTTGAAGCATTTCAATGTCTTGATTTTGCTAAGTGCCCTTTCCCTAGAATGTTCCATATCACAGAAGCGTTAAAAGTCATAGAGCTTATGGTCGTGATTCAAATGTTTTCTCCAACCAGAGCAGCGACAGTTTCTTTAGATCGGTGTTAATTATACCAACACCTTCTTAATAGAGCTACAAAGTCAGTGGATATTTCCAAGCAGGACATACGGCCTCAGCTTCTTCCACAGCCTATCTTGTGCGGTTTCCGGCGATTTGTTTGAGCGTCCTCCAGTTCTTCGTCAATTTCGATGATTCATCTTCGACTGTTCTCAATAAGTTTATCCGGAATACCCTTCCTCCGCAAATCAAGCCAAATAAACTACCTGTTGACGCTTTAAAAATCAATGAACAACAGGTGAAATGGTGATCGAAGGATCTAGTGCGAAAACCTGCTTCTTCAGTGTCAAGAGTTGCTGCCAGGTTTTTACTTAAAAATGTTATCCTTTTTAAAACAATATTTGCTACCATTTTGTGGACTGTAGGTTGCATTAAATTCAGTAATAAAAAAAGTCTAGAGTATCATCCGATGTTCAGGAGCTATAAAGTGCTTTGGCACAGTGGCAGTGAAGAACTGATATTTTCAAATGAGTATTTAGAAGATTTAGAACCTAGTAATTATCTCAATCAGTTGAAACTACTAAGTGTCGTTCATTGGATCTCAAACAATACTGCAGTTACACTGCACCTGGACGCACTTCATTCTCTAAAAATGTCATTTAAAGATAATAAATTTGTCTTTGTTGCCTATAAGAGCTGTTTAATTCGACAGTCTCAAGTTCAAGAGAACCAATGGTTAATTTTTGGATAAAATAGTCAAACTTTTCTTTGTTCTTTTCTTGTTTGTCCAATGTCTATAGTTGGTTGGTTCTATATGAGTTGCCAAAGACAAACAAAAAATTAAGAATTCCACTCTCAGTCTCAACCCAAGAAAAAAAAAGACTTACTGCCTACAAAAGACTTCCAAGGCCTGAATCCAATTCACCAACCTAAAAATAAACACACCTAAGTAAAACTCATAAAATGCACCGAATCCGTCCAAAATCAAATACGGATATTGCAAGAATGCATTTTTCTCCATCTCTAAACCCCTCGTCGCCACCGCTCCGTACCACTGTCGTGTTGATAATCCCCAAGTGCAAGTGTTGGTTACTTTTGAAACTTCAAAAAATTAATATTCAATAGAATATAATAATCAAAAGAAACAAAAACAACGACATTTTGCCACTTCAGTCGTCAGTCGACCCTTCTCTCGAAAGAATTTCCTCCCTTTTGTGTGTGTGTGTGTGTGTTTGTGATTTTTTTCCGTATCCTTTCGTCCTCACTATAAAATTGAACTTTGGCAGGAAGTAGGTGGGTATCTTTATTCATCGGATGCCCTCTAAGAGGGCTCGTATCTTTTGTAGTATCTTTATTCAAAGTGAAAAGTATCTGGTGTCCTTGTGTTCGAGTATTGCGAACAACCAAACACACAAAAAAAGGACACGTCTCCCTGCTTTCCTCTATAGCCAGCCGAGTTGTGTATAGGGATAGGGATAGGGATAGGGACCCTTAGCACCCTTAGCACCATTTTTTCCTTTTTTTTTTTCATAACTCAATTGAAATTATTGCTGATGAAGCAGTTTTATTATATACGTATACACGTTTCTTTTCTATTTTATTTTTTTGTGGACTTTGCTGCTCGAAGCGACAAGTTTTCATCCACTTACTCCTTTGTGCGCGGCATTTTGTAAGCAATTTTTCAATTTATAAGATGAGCACAAAAGAAAAGTAGGCGGTGGCAGTCTCTTGATGGTACATTGATAGGCTCCGGTTCCGAGATGCCGGGGAATTTATAGGGTGTGTTATGCGCAACATTGTTTGTTCGTCGTTCCTATCATCAAATTTTATAATAAGGTCTCAAGTTTCTTCTTTTTTGTGTGTCGCTGATGTTCTAAGGATTTGTCTATTTGCAGTTTGGCAATAAGTATCTCTACAAAAAAAAGTTATTGAAATCCTTAAGTTTTCATTTTCTATGGGATGGTTCTAGATCTTTATTTTCTCGAATATTCTATTCATTTCTGAATGAAGAATAAAATTGAATGGAACCAGGAGCAATTTCGTGTGACTCAGAATATATAGTCAACAAATTGAATTGCAGGGAGGGAAGATAAGAGAAAACCTCGCTGACAGCAATATTTTTGTCTCCTCGAGGACGATAGAAGAAAAGCTATTTGCCAAAGGCTCACGACGACGACTACCGACAACGACGAACATAAAAATATAATAATAATAAGAATATCTTCTGAAATGATTCAAGAAAGCAAAGTTCTTTCGAATGGGGTATAATGAGAAGGGGAGCCAGGAGGAGTCTTATCTTTATGCCGGAGAAACTTTATTGGATTTTTTCTTATCTAACTTTAGAAGGAGTCTCTGGTCGGTATGAATTTTCTTCTCTTTTGCAAACAAAGGAACAAAGACAATAAGAACAAGATGGTTATGAAGGTACTTAAATGTTTTCCAAGACAAAAACATTAAGTCGACATGTTTTTCATTTCAACAATTCGCAAAAAGCTGATGGTAGTTACCATATTTGAGTTTTATTTTTTTTGTTTAAAGTTTTCTTTTTGTTTTAATTAAATTTAGTTGGATTTAAGAATTGTGGGGCTTAAAATTCTGCTTAAAAGTAGAATTACCAGGCCCCCACCACTAATCCCCTTAATGAGAAAAAAAATGTCACTTTTATAACGGTTTTTTTTCCATTCGCCAACATATACTTTTAAATATCTCATAAATTTTATTTTTAAAATATTACTAAAGAAAAAAAACTCAAAACTGTTTTTAGTCCTTACTTCGAAAAAGGTACTAAAGAAAAGATCAAACATAAAAATCGAGCATGCATTATTAGCTTCAAAAATGTCCATCACCATTTAATATTTATCAATCTAAGAAAAAGTTCCGAAATCTGTCAAAAATTTTGCTATTTCCACGCTTTCTTCACATTTGTTGTCTAACGGTTTATTTAAGATCTAAACCTTCCAAGAATAAATTGTAAACGATAAAATTCCAAAGAGAATGAGTACCATATTGAGTACTTTATCTTCAACTACCAAAAAGTTGTACAAGTTTGAATAGTAAATTTTGGACTAACTAAAAAAAAGAATACGGAAACAAATACGTACTATTTCGACCACACTCTTGTATAGCTCCCTATACTTTATTTTTATTTTTTTTTTTCCTAAAACTGGGTCAAACATTAACATTATTTTCAATATAAAATACAAATTGTACAAATGCATCTTCTTAGATTAAGATAAATGCGAGTATGTTCTATGTTCTGACATTTGCGATTGTCACGATGTATGGTCTTATTGTAGTGTGTACACAATATTTTTGCATTTGATTAACATTTTCAGTTTTCAGTATTAACCAATTTAAAGACGAACGCAATGACGAAGTCCGAGATGACGATAAAGACGACGACGACAACGACGACAATGGAACGCGACGGGTGGCAAACCAATTTTTCAATCAACTCTCCTAACCCAGAAGACTATATCCCAGCTGGATTTTATTTATTATTATTCTTCGAAATCAATTTAGAAAACATGCCAACCACTACGACGACGACGACAATGGCGACGACTTTCTTATGTTATATTCATTGTAACTTCCCTTGATTTGAGTTTGTTTTTGTATTAAAAGCTATCAATTTTAATGGAGACCTTTAAGCTACTTGTTTCGTTATGTAGACGAATATAAATGGTCAGGAGCTAAAATTTAAAACGCATTGCAAAAGATAATTTTACTTAAATACAAATTTAACTTAACGATACAAAATTTAGGGAAAACCCAATTGCTTCAACTTGGTTCAGTCTTAATTTTAGGTTTTAACCCTCTGAGCAACTTGGATTCAATCATGGTTGAATCATGTACATGTGTATTTCTCTTAACCTCATTTAAACCTTAAACCAAGAAATCAGATTAACTAAGACTGGAGACCGCATCCACCAAACTTGTCTCTCCAAAAATGTAATCTCAGGAACTTATACAGAGTCTTAAGCCTCAGGCTGTCAATGATGGGCTGAGAACTAAATGGTTTCGAAGAAGAAGGTTCATTTAGGAGATGTAAGTATACTCTTTGTGTAGAGTAGTTCTGACGATAACGTCGATTAAATTTAAAAAAAAACGCAACTCAATACGAAGCAACAGCCCTGTATTGTCGATATTGGAGAGTTTTCAATTAGTATTGAAAGTTCTTCCAGAGTTGACCGCAAGTTTCATTCAACCGAAACTATATTAAGTTTTTAATTTCTGGGTTTTGGGAAAGATGTGCCAGAATCTCCTGCTCTCCTTCTTTTTGATTAAAAGTCTCCACTGTTTCTGAAGCCGCCTTACAATACCTTTGAGTCTAGAACGGCATCACTGTCATCACTCGAGTTTTGAGTGATATTTTTCGTTTGGGTAATATCTTTAGTAGCACCGGTGGCTTGATGGTTAGTGCGTTGGACTGTCATGCCAAAGGTGTAGGGTTCAATCCCTGCCTGTGCCATCTGAAAGTTTTTACTGGTACTGCCTCTTGCGAGGAATTGACAAATCTTCCAAGAGTAGTTCTTGTCATGAAAAGTGCTTTCTCAAAAATTTTGCTGTTCGGATTCGGCATAAAACTGTAGGTCCCATCCATCTCTGCCTTCACTTGCAAACAGGAATGGTTAAGAGATGTAAGTCACTCAGCCCTGGCTCTATACGAGCTGTAGGGCCACAAAATGTATGAAATGTAATATCTTTAGTCTAGAAGTGATAAGGAGTATCTTTGGTCGAGATGCCTTTTACTCAATTCGGTCGGACTCGAAGTCCGTATAGGTATTGTGAATCAATAGAGTCCTGTTCGTTTTTTCAACTTCAGTTTTGAAACCTCAGATTCTCGTGACTGTTAAAAGACTTGGAGAGTTGAAAGGTTGAAACTGTTTTTTTGGCTAAAGCTTGCTCAGTTCGATGAATTTGTTTTGCTTCTTTGATAGAATTATGAGAACTGTTAGAGTTTTTAGAACGCGTGCAAATTGCATCACCTTCCATACAAGCTCCTGGCTTTGAAGTTTGCTTGTACATCGGCTTTTAAATATTAACGCACATCAGCCATTTAAAAAAAAAGAAGACAAAAATGGTGGTGGCTGTCCTGCCTGCTGGTGGATACCGCCACCGCCTATCTTTTTTTAATTTTGGTTTTTTCCATGTTCCATGCAGTTGGCCTGCGGACCATTTTGCTTTTTTTACATAATTTTTTTTTTTTTCGACACAAAATTATTAATCGAAATGGACTTTTGGAGGTTCGTCGTAGTGTTGGGGGTAGCATTGGTTGGTTGGCCGGTTGGTTGGTTACATTAACTCTAAGTATATATGATTGCAGCTTGACAATTGGTTCATTGGTGAATTAAACAGTGCGTTGATGTTGTACTTTTTTTTTGATTTTTGTTTTCGGAACTTTTTTTTTCATCGGCCCAAATTAAGCCAATGAATGAATTTTCCCCCATCACAAACCATCAGTCCAACGAGCGAGCGAGCGAGCCATCCCACTGCGATGATGCTGTGCCTTGTGCATTTAACCTGGGACTCCTGGAAACCACACTCCTCCTGGGTCATATTCTGTTCTCCATCAAAAACAAAAAGTAAAAAATTAAACCAAAAATAAAAAAACAAAAAATTGACATGAAACAATTCTTCTGGCCCGATATTCATTTTTTATCGTGTGTATCTCAATAACTACAGCACTTATATTACCACTGCACATTGCACCGAGTATACCCCGAGTCATAACAATGGTTCGGTGTGTGTGTGTGTTGGTTTTCGCTGCTGGTAACCCTGTATCTCTCTGCTCCATACTCGTACCTGAATGTCCATGTCCAGCTTTATTCAATCACTGTGTTTCGGTTTATTTTTGCGATATTTTTTTTCGCGTTTTGTTTTGGGTTTTGTTTGTTTATTTCGCTTCGCTTTTGATGGCCGAGTTCGCGGTGGGGGCATATAAAAACGAGACGAGGGGTTGGACCTCTTGACTCGAAAATCGAAAAACCGTGAACAGGGAAGGTCGATACTTTTGTGCCCAAAACTCCACCAGTCCACCGTCAACCCAAACCCGCCATCATCGACTCCCCTTTTAGTATCAGACACGAATTTCCACCCAATTTTCGTTTCAGGTTGTCCCGAAAAAATGATGCCTCTCTTCCGCATTGATGATGATGGGGCCGAGGGTGGATAGGTGTACCTACTTTGGGGCGCCGCGCCGCGCCGTGGTCGCCGATCATGATGGGAAATGGAAATGGATATGGAGAAAGAGATGACGGTGCTGCTCATCGTTAATATGTTTTATTTTTTGAAAAAAATAATTTTTTCTCTTATTACCGAGGCGATTTTTTGTGCTCTCCACTTTTTGGAGAGTTCTTTTTTTTGTATTATTATTTTTTATTTTTTTGGTTGATTGGGCTTCTGATGCATCGAGGGATATACTCGTATAGGCACGGTACCCCCAGAAAGTCCGCATCTGCTCCTGATGCACATACCATATGCAGAATCGGGGGCTGGGTTGATATTGTCAATATATCTATCTGGTTGTTTTGTGTGAGCTGAATTTCATTAAAGAAAATAAGATGAGTCAAATAAAAATTAAAACAGGAAAAAAATGATAATACAAAAAAGCAAACCAAAAACAAAAAAAAAAAATTATGCAGCACTTGTGGTGCCATCACAGATGGTGGTTGAATGTGGTGGCATTGGGCTCGGGCTTGGACTTGGACTGAGTCCGTGCTGTTGGAGTGGAGTGGAGATTCATGCACGGGCACACCATGCAGCCAGAGAAAATTGCCAAAAAATACACAAAATTCCCCAAAAAAAAAGATACCCAAAAAAACGCAAGTGTGTCCTGCAAACACCGAAAAAATCCTTTTTTTGGGGGGTGGTGCTTAATTTAAAAATGTGTTTTACACTTTATTTTTATTTTTTTCATATACGAGTATGCCGAGTGTATCTACATTCGTATACGTGTACATATGTATATACGGGCATGGTGTCCCGATGTCGGATTTTGTTTTATATTTTTTTGGGGATTCATTATTATGCTCATGTTGCGAAAATTGCAATTGGCATTGGGGCAAGCAGGATGAGTGAAAAAAGGGTTGCATTAATAAAAGGAGGAATTAAAGAAAAATAACAAAAAACATAAAACAAAAAATATATAATAATACCCTATATGCTGTGTACATAAATAAAAGGTAAATAAAAATATATGTACATATATGAATTTTTTCCATTTCCTATATACAATATACATATGTACGTACCCACTCCATATATACATATGCATTAATACATATGTGCTTCGGTGGGGCTATAGGCGAATTTATGGATAAGGCGATTTTTTTTTGTTAATTATAAAATTAAAAAGTAAAAATAAATATAAAAAATAAAATAAAAAAAAACCAAATGACGAAAACGTAAATCCAATGAGTGCATTAAAATTAAACCAACAGCAATAACAGTAAAAAAATAAAAAACAAAATTTAACACGGAATTGAAAAATTCGGAAACGAAAATAAAAAAAAAATAAAAGGAAATGCATTTTAAATGAAATTTATTTACCAAAAAAATAAAATAAATACAAAAAAAAGGTTTTAAAAATAAATTAAACCCAAAAAAGGAACAAGCGATTTTTTTCGCTGGCGAAAAATCCTTATGCCCATAAAAGGCAATATTGGAAGAGTATGCATACAAAACTGGAGGTACAGTCTGCAGGATCTGACAAAAGTTGTGTAAAATGTTTCCAACTATACGACTGAAAATTTGCTGAAATTTTTGCCAGGGCGTTGTCCAGATTCGATTGCGTTGTTTTGGGTTAAACTTCAAAATTTATAACTCTCCAAACTCAAAATCAGTCACGTATTAGAAAGTAACAAAATTAGTTTCAATTGTCAAAAGAGTGAGTCTAAAAATGTTTACAAATTTAGCATCTCTTAACTTTACTATTTCTTGACTTTTAGAGTGAAAAGAATTTAGACTTTCTATGTCAACCAATTTGACGAACTCAAGTAGATCGCAATCATAAGCTTTTATAAGAAACATTTTTACTTTTTTCTAGACAGCATCAAACTCTCCTGTTTCCCATGAGCAGATTCTTAAAGCTCCTTTTCCACTTTTTCAATTTATTATTCCAAATTAGTCAAGGCAAACTATGGAAAAGAATGAAGTTCAATAGTGTTCGTAAAGCCTTAAACCAACACTATGAAAGTCAGAATAAGTCTACACTCACTCCTTTTGTTAAGGCTTCATTTAGCTCAAATAAGAAAAACAGCAATGATCTGGATGGTCTACATTCTCATATTTCAAGGTCTAGGTACTTTATTACATTTGTCTATATCTTACTAAGTAAAATAGATCTGCTGTCATCAACACTTAACCTATCACTTTCTTATTCCTAAATGATGACAGCACATTCTAATGTCAAAATATTTGTTCACTTCATTGAAAAGAAAGATTGCCAAGAGTAAATTTTCTTTATTAAGAATCTACGTCACACTTCGGATACGAATCAAATCATAAGTCACTAGTTAACCCTAAATGTTTGAAATGCACATGTAACGGGGCGGTCAAGCGATCGCGGGACTGAACGCACCAATAAAACATTATGTCATAAAGTGCCAAGCACATGCACAATGCACATGGCACGCGGCACACGACCAGTGATCAGCAGATAGAAAGTTGTCGTAAATTTTGATATTTCGTTCATATGAGTGATCACTGGCAACAACGAATATGGAAAAATAGCTCTGTTCATTACCAAATGTCAAAATGCAAAGAACAAAAATGACATTTGATCAATGAAATTTATTTTTGGAAGCAGAAATTTTGTATTATTAGTCAAGTCTATAGTAAATTGTTTTAGTAAAAGTCTTTTAAACAATATCACTTCACTTGTGCTGCATAATATTCGTGAAACGTCAGTTAAGCCATCCCCACTTTTGGAAAACCCAAATCTTAACGCGTTCATAATTCTGATGACAGCAATAGAAAAAAGTTCATCGTTCCGAAAGCTTGGTTGAATCGGATTTGAAAATATGAACGCTCCATCAAACGAATTGTCAAATATGTTTACTATCAAATATGATTGAATATTGAAATACATATTGTGAAATTTTGTTAGTTGTCAAAGCGCATATTCAAGTAAATGAACGTATGCTTGTCAAACCTTGCATAGATATTATTTTAAAGAAAGATTTCAAGCAGTGCATATCAATGATACTAAAGATATGTATCAGTCAAACTTAAAATGGAAAGTGACAGCTTTTTGTCACAAATGTGAACGCTTATGGTTTCAATCTGTCAAATATTCAATGACTCTATAAGGGTATGTTCCCATGGTTTAAAATAAAAATTTAAAGTGACATCGTTTGACAACTCATTTCACGAATGTTACCGGTTATGACGTTTTCAATCAGTCAAAAATATTCCTCAAGTCATAGAAATGTCAAACATATTTGAAAACAAAATAAAAAGTCCATTTTCACTGTCACATTTGATTTATTTTGTTTGTTTTAACCTAATTATATGTTAATTTTAATTAATATTTTGTTTTCTTCTATTTCCTTCTAGGTAAGCAACTTCAGCCTTAAGTATGTACAGTACATATGTATATTCAACACTCCCCTCTTACAACAATTCACCCACGAAGTAATTTATTCATTAGGGACATAAAATATATCTTACACCAAATTTTCGTGAGTAAACTTAAGCAATTTATTTGATTGGTAAGTGTTGATTTTATTTTTTAAGTAAACATAAGAAAAAAAAATCTCCTAATGACTCAGGTTGACCTATGACCGACCAACAGAAAAAAAAAAAAAAATAGAGCGAAAAAATTTCAATAAATAAGGGTGTGTATTAAGAATAGTGAAACATGTGTTTTTTCTGTTTTTTTTGTTTTACAATGGAAATAAACAAAATCACCGTTAGCTAAGGCATAAAACAACAACTTTTCACTGATAATCATCTAGAAAACCAAGCACTAAAAAAAGGACTCGAGGTAGTCGTAAATACCTTATAGTGTGGAGTTTTCCCTGCTTAATACTTAAAATGTAAAAAAAAAGAAATACAAAAAAATACTTCAAGTTCCTGTGACGGGAAGTTTTCGTAGCACGTGACGTATATTAATAGCATTTGAGTCATGCATGCATAGTTTGAGTTTGGGAAGGTGTAATACTGTAAAGGATAAGGATAGGGACAGAAAGAATAAGGCACTTGCTCCTGAACTCTATGAACTGTGCGAGGAGATTTTTTTTTTCAAAAGTGTGTCCCACACACTTAGGGTTCCGCTACAGAGGCACGTTGGTGGTAGCTGGTGCACTGTTGGTGCAGGGTTCTATTGGAACTTTATCGTTTTGGTAGCTGCAATAGTCGTTGTCGACGAGTGGAGACATTGTGTCTAACGGGAGTTTGTAAAGTTTGATTTTAAAATACGTATTTTTGTCACGAAACCCATTCAAGTCGTTACTAAGTAGCTGCGCGAAGGAGACAAAGAAAACAATCTGCAAAGGGAAAGATATACATTTTCCTCGAGGCAGTACAAAGTAGATAGGTACTTATAGTTGGGTTGAAGACCTTGGTATTTCTTAAGCTTTATTTTTTCCGTCGTAAATTGTGATTTATTACCAAAGTGTCGTTTATCAGCGAAACTTTCGAATTTCAAAACCTCCTGCTGCTTCTTCGTTGTTGGCCCAAACGTGGATACATACAATTCGCGTCCTGGAGCTGCTTCCAAATACAAAATTTGGTATGAGTTTGCTGTTATATATGGTTGAATGAACTTTACCCTTATAGCTTTTATTTCGCTCAATAACACAACCTCCAACGCAACGCTCCGTACATAAAGATGTAATATAATAAGTCTTCAAATCCCTTTTGACAGTACCTTATATACTATACTAGCTGTATAAACTCACATTCTGCGTCTTTTTTATATGGGTCGTTATATACTTATACATAGTGTATGTATGTATGTATGTTCTAAACTTTACTTATGTATAAATCGACGTTGTTTGTCTTCTAAGTTAAATCTCCATTACTTTGCTTGCTTGTGTATTCAGCTCTCGAAATCCATATCATCCGTGAGCTTTTGTCGTCGTCGTTCCACACCAGCATCAGTTTCAGCATCCTAAGATGAAAGCAAGATGTCCCATTTCGGAATCCCCCTGTAGAAGAAACCCTTATTGTTGATTCGGTTCAGTTTGGTTGGGGGATAGAGAGTATAGTATATACAGAACATTAATTTTAATATATTCCAGCTAAATTAATATTCATTGTTTGATAGCGATAAAATATGAAAAGCATATAAAAGAGCTTTCAAATCTTAATGGAGAGCTCTAAGAAAGTAGATATACTCGTACTGGTATACGTTATTAGATATACTACAACCCTTGTTACTTAAGTTTTTGTATAAGTATAAGTTTATGTCTTTTGTGAACAAAATCAGGGCTGGTTTTGTTCAAGAAAGTGTTGAAGTTGTGTATGGGGCGCGTTTTGACGACATAAAAATGTTACAGCTGTCACCAGGTTAATGTTGTCAGTGTTACCAATAAACATATTTTAATTATCGCTTTAATTGTCAAATATGTTTTGAAGTGAGAAATGAGGGTGTTTTTGTGACAGATTTGAAGGAATTGGGTCATATTCGTCCATCAACGTTAACTTTGTCTTAAAAAATAGGTTAAAAATAAGAAATTTGATAAAAAACATACGTTCTAAGATTTAAACGTCACAATTTGAGGATTTTTTTTTTTTTAACTTCCGCAAATAGCTTTGAAGACTTAAACTTTAGAGTAAAAAAAGAACACGCTTTTTGGAAATACTCGAAAAGTGGCTACGTTTGAATCACCACTTTTGTAGTAAATTATAATAATTTTAAGTAAATGCCATTATTGTAAATGGCCAATATTTAACTAATGTTTTGACACTATTAATGACAGCTGAATTTGACAGGTGTTAAATACCAGCGATATCAAATAAATGTCATCACAAACAAACTAGTTAGTTACTCAATTGTTTTTTAATATAATATTTAGCAAATGTTTTATAATAATCATTTGAACTGATATATGTAGTTCTGAAGTTGTGTGTTCTTATTTGAAACAGTTCAAATTTATTAGTACAAACCTAACCTAAATGAACTTAACTAAAATTTAAGTAAAACTTTGATCGGAAATTGACCAAAACTCATTCCAATCTCGTCCCTCAAAAATCCATTATTTCAAATTTGTTGTTCAGTGTCAATGTCAAATTATTAATTTAAAAATGGCAGCATTCTTGATGAGAATCTTAAAGTTCGATTTTATAGCTTCGGAGTGACATTTCGTACACAAAACTACATGGATTTCAAAGTTGTCGAAAAACTGTCAAATTTCATTGAATAATGATATCTAGTAATTAATTTTATTTTAGATTTTCGATGTTTTCCAAAACTCAAGATGGAGACGAAACTTATTTTATTTTATGTAAGAAACTGAGTAATAATGTTGTGAAAATCAATAAGTTTCAGAAAATTTGAAACTGTTGGCTTTGCATTTTCTTTTTTAAAAAATTGTGAACAGTTCTTAAAGAACTCCTTTCGTTAATGAGTAATGAGAAATTTTCAAAGAACTTAAAAGTTTGATAAACGAGATTAATGTCAGAAATGAAGAACGTAGAAGATGAAGGTTTTAAGTTAAGTGAAATGTTCAAGTTAAGTCATCACTACATATAGTATAAAACAAAATCGGTTTCTCTATCCCTATGTATGCTTAAATCTTTAAAACTACGCAACGGATTTTGATGAGTTTTTTTTTATAGATAGAGTGATTGAAGAGGTAGGTTTATGTGTATAACTAGATGGTGTTTTTTAAAGCAAAACATTAATTTGTAAAATTTCATTCTAGACTGCGTTTCATTCCATACTTCATTTACTCCTAACAGCTGCAACATTATACGATAGTTAAGGTTTGCAATATCTATGTATATAGTATACCTTAAGGTGGGGAAATTATCGTCTATGATATAAATTGATTTTTTACTTTTCAATGAAAAGACAAATTTCAACTCAATACAATTCAAATAAATGTTATTATAGGAACACTTTTTTGTAAGTTCCGAGAATAATGATAATTTTGATCAGTTGGTGAAATATCGGCCAATCTAACAGAAAGGCGAGACAAAGTTCACCGGGACCTCTTAAACTTGAATTCATCACGTCTAGAAATGTACTTAGTTAAAGATTGCAACCACTTTGTCAAGTATGTTAACTTTGAATTTGAATGCAAATTATTTTAATTTAAAAATATTTTTTTTTTCATCTTCATGTTTTGTGCTCTTCAAATATTGTCTTTAGAAGGCCACAAAACATTTTTAAATTTGAAAACTCACATAGGATAAACTTAAGACGTTTTTGCTGAATAAAATCCAACATCGCCCTCTACGGAAATATAACCTCCCAAGTTGTACCCGCGAAGTCCAACTCTCTTAAGGTTGCTCTTCTCTCTTTTCTTCGCCCTCCCACAAACACATTTTCTGTAAAACTATATCTTTACAAATATAACCCCATGGAGTTAGTGTCCCGTTGAGAAGCAGAGAAACCTTCAATTTTCCAAAGCAATTTTCTTTTATCATTTTCCCAACGACGACGTCAACAGACGACACGATGATGATGATGTTATATAGAAACTTCGATCCGAAGGAACATAAAAACTGATGTGTCATTATTAATAAAAACATTTTTAATAGAAAATGACAATTCAGAACTTACTTCTATATACGATATCGGAGTCCTTCTTAATCCACAAAGAAGTTTTATATAAATTTGATTGATTGCCTGTCAGGACCTCGTTGAATACACATATAATTTGCTATAATTAATGATAATTGATTCTGTTCTAAATAAATAACTAAGTTGTGAACAAAATCGTTACCCTGGTGATAGATAACCCAAATCGACTTACCAACCAACCGACCGCCCGTCATTAGGAGGCATGACCAAATCCCAGACCACAACCAACCCCACATTATTGAACCCTTGTCCTTCCTCCCAGGTAATTACCCACAACCTTTGGATACACAACACTTTTCTTATCATCACCACCGTCGTCGCGTCGTTGTCGTCGTCGTCGTTTGTCGTCTTGTATAATTTACTTCGCATTTACTTAAGTGTAATTCTGATCTCCTATTTATGATAAAGGAAAATATCAAAAGACGTATTTATTCAATTATCACCAAATATTATCAGATTTATCGTACGGTACGTGTTGTCTTTTAAATAACTTCACCTGTGTAAAAAGCGATTTGATAAGAATCTTTACACGGTTATGGCAAGAGGCAATGAATTCCAAGAGGGTCATTATATGGTGGGTTATTGTTGTTAGTCGTCGTCCGTCGTCCTTTCCATATTCCATTCCTTTCGCTTTTGTTTCGTTTCCTTTCCAGGATGGGTATGGAGTCCCCTATAAAATGTCAACATTTATAGACACTGGGTGCAAAAGAAATTGTAGAATGTCATGCCAGGAGCCATAAGGTGATGGTTTTTTTTTATGAGTGTGTGGGCTTTTTTTTCTGTCATTTTTTTTTTCTAAGTTGAAAAGAAAATTTTGCTGTCGTGCAAGTAATAATATGCTAGAATGCAACTAACGTGTTAAAATTCAAAAGTGCACCGCTAACAAATTAAAAGGAATTAGCCTTTGCCATAAAAACAAAATTGTTGCCAATTTAAAGAGACAAATTAGTTAAGTGATATAGATAATAATGGAGATAGAAAAATGACGAAATTATACAAACTTAAGTAATGTGACTATTTGTATACATTAATGCATTTGGATGTTTGTTGTAATGAAAATTATGATTTTCCAATTACGACTTCTTTTGATTTGGAGATTTTCTTGATGATCTCGAGTCATTGCCGCTTTTTTTGTCGTTTTTATGACGTCAAAGCATTGCTTTTTCTAAAAATCCAGTAGGGTTCTTTTGGACGTCATGGTATTGAGTTTATCCTATAAAGTTAGCACGGCAACTTTCGACTAGCAATTTTAGCTTTTTTGTTGTTTCTATGCCGTGAAAACTAAAAACTTAGCACTTTGCTAGTTTTTCTAAAAATCCGATTTTGTTTTGAGATTTTCTTGACACTTGAGTAGGCCCAGAAGTACACTACACATTTCCAATTTTCAAAACTTGAATACGGCAAAGCAGTGGTAGTCACTTATAAGCTCAAAAATTATAATTTCAAATATAAGCATTCTAGCTTTTCACAGCTTATTGAACACAGTGTTAATACATGT
Source organism: Scaeva pyrastri (assembly GCA_905146935.1). Taxonomy (NCBI): domain Eukaryota; kingdom Metazoa; phylum Arthropoda; class Insecta; order Diptera; family Syrphidae; genus Scaeva; species Scaeva pyrastri. The sequence goes on along the minus strand of LR989927.1, from coordinate 38,768,431 downwards.
CAATAATGTTAATTGTTTTATAAAATAAAGACAATGTAGGAGGAGATTTTTGTAAATTTATAAAAGTAGCTAATTTGAAAAAAAAAACTGTAATTACGAAATGTCAAAAACAATAGGCAAAAAGTCCAATACAAAGTTTTGTGTACAGAAAATACTTTAGAAGAAGTGGTAAGCTTCGTGCAAAGTCTCTTGGATATTCTAAAAAGTTTCATGTCTTTTTTTAGATTGAATTTTGAAGCTTCTTTCTTCTTGACACTCGTAGGCTACAAAAATACATCTAACATGAAGAGAATTCAATCTAAAAACAAATTTGAAGTACCAGAATGTCAACTTAAAAATCAGTTGGTTTAAAATAGAAGTATATTCAAACAAAGAAAAAAGCTTGAGTGCTAAAACAGAACCCTGTGGCTTCCCAATTTGTTAGATTTCCGTCCAATTCCTGTACAGTTGTGATGATAAGTGTCATCTTAGTGGAAAAGAATACTTTTGTTTTCATTAATTCAAAAGTAAACTTATAAAGCTTACAAAATGCTTCAAATGTTACACTCTTTGGAGGAAGATCATTTCTTGGTTTGATTTAGAATCTCTTACCTCTGTTTTTTTTTTAATTGCCCACATGAAATGACATAAACTATCATATTTTGATTTTGGCTTAAACTTCAATCAAACTTGACTGACAACTGACAGCAATGATGCCAAAAATGTGCACAGTTGTCAATTTTGTTGACCGTCAATCAAATAAAAGTTCTCATCTTTCTAAGTCCAACATGAAGACGATAATTAATATTAATTCAATTCGATATTAAAAAATCTGAAATGAGAGATTGATAAATGATATTGACGAAGTTTGCTTAAAAAATTTCCGAATTGTCATTCATTGTCAAACAATTGTTTAAGCTTCTGTTTCAACTGACAACATTTTTTATCCTCAACTTTTAACCGCCATAAGTAAAAAATTGGAACATTAGGGAAGATTTTTGAATGACCTCAAAACATACATAAGCCCCTCAAATACTATACCAAGTGGATTAAAAAAAAAATCAAATCCATCCATTGTCAAAAATATTTTGATTAATATAAAATTGCCTTGGAAACAAACAATATTGTCAAAAGGTGGTACCCTATATATTCGTCTTTTCTTCCCATATTCACACCAACACAATGTTCCAATTTCGACTTAGGTCAGTAGGTTTTAAACTTGCTCTCACTTAAAGACGTCATCTAAGTAGGTAGGTGTCTATTCGACAACGGGAGGTGGTACTAAGTTAATACTTCTATATAGGCATTTCTATAAGCAGGGGTGGAGCTTATATTAAACTTTACATCGTCTTCGTCATTTTCTATTTCATCACAATCTTCCACTTCCTTACATTTGTCTAATTTGTTTCTATTCTAATACATACATATGAATATCTATGTATGTAGGTTTGTATATATGTTTTAAGTTCTTGGTTATATTATTATGAGAGGGTGTTACCCTTTAAGAAAAACCCCCACCATTTGTTTAAAATAATTTATATTTTGAAGTAGGTTGTATTGTGAGCCTATACGAGTGAGTATATGACTTGTGTTGTGTATCTTTGTGTACTTATGATTTTTGGGTCACATATTGCCTACTATATAACGGTACATTTATATGCCCAAATATTATATATTCATTGTACAAGTATACCTACCTACCTACATACATACATTATACTCGTATCTATATCCATTGTTGTATAAGAAAATTCATTTGAAATTGTTGCCTTCGATTTTACAAAACATCGTCACTCGTTCTTTATTATTATAATAAAATGCATACTCCTACATACATATGTATGTATGTATGTAAATATCTAACAAACATTTACAGTACCGTGCAAAGTTTTCTTTCCAATTTGATGTTTTTTGCGAAAAGACATTTTAATATAAAATTTTAAAAACAAATTGGACAGAGCAGTCCAAAAGCTAAGATTTAAAAAAAGTACAAATTCACTCTAAATTTTAATATTCAATTAGGTACATATTTTTTAATTAAAAAAAAAAAAGAAAAAAACAAAGACAAATATCTGAAATTAGAAATTCCCTTCCATGAAATGAAAGTTGACAAGTTCGCGCGAAATTGAAAATAAATACAATGAGTGGAAAATTAATTTAGAAACAATTTGTATTTTATTATTTAATTTACTAATGATTTCTTAAATATTTGATAGTGAAAATATCAGAATTTCACTTATTTAAAAAATGTGAGTAGTTCGAATTTCATATTCGAAGAGGAAAATACAAATACAAGTACCTACAAGCAGTTTCTTTGTCACAATAAGTTAACTGTCAAACTTTCGTTAAAATGACATTTCTAGTGCAACAAAAATAGAGTTACCAGACGCTTTTCTATTCGGCTTAAAATTCTTGTGAACAGAAAAGCTTCCGACTTTGAAAAAAAAAAGAAAAATACGAGAGTCCGTTATTTTGATATAATTTTGAAACCATTGGAAAATTTCACAATGATAAACATTTGTTTTTGACATTTATCTTTGGAAATTATTCAATCCACAATTGGTTGTTTTTTTAATCATCTTACATAAATGAAAAACTTGCTGATCATAAAATTAAAGACGATGAAAAATTTGGCAATCAATTTTCACCTCAATTGATTCTAATACAGTTTTTTGAGTTCCATAATTATTGTCATAAATAATTTTTAGTTTTCATTTGCAAATTTACACTTTAATTTACTTTTTTATTTTACATATTTTTTTATTGGAAAAGTCAGAAATAAAATAAATTCACGCGAAATTAATATTTTCAAAATTTGTTCATATTAGTTTTTGAACAATTTGAACAATTCTTTTGATATAAACGAAATGTCAATGAAATGTCAATATTTCCTGTGAAAAGCATTTCACGTCGAATGTATGAAGATTTCACTTCTCTTTAACGATATTGTTACAAAATTAGGGAATATTTCGAAACCTTGAAAGAAATTAAGTACAAAAACAGGCAACCTTTTAAATTAAACAACCTCTTTATTCAAAGTCTGAATCCAAAAAGAAAGAAATTAATTAGCCGCCATCCTCTTTTTATTGTCATCACCTCGTGGAGATTGACCGTCATTCTGACAACTCTATTCGTAGGGCGTTGCCAATGCAGACTTTTGTTACAATATAATAAATTCTATACTAAGTTCGTTCGTAAGGGCAATAATTTTATTTTCGAATTTCATGAAGCTTAAGACAGATCTGCACAGCACTGTAATTAAATAAATATATGTACTTATATTTAAATGCAAAACATTTTCTTTAACATTTATATTATATATATTTAATATTTATGTAGTATCCAATTGTTATAGAAATTCTCTCAAATGGAAACATTACAACAGATCTAGAAATTTTGCACTATATATGTATGTATGTAGGTACCATCTATACTCGTAAAGGAAAAGTACAATTTATTATGTAACACTTATATAATATAATAAAATATTTATATGTTTATATGACATGTATATAGTAAATGCAATTTTAAAAGCCATCAGTATATGTATGTATGTTCATGTATAGAGGTACATAATATGTAAGGCTAGGAAGGTACTTATAAGAAGATGATGTATCTTATGTCTATATGTGTAAAATGGCATATCCTGTTCTTTGAGAGGATAATTCCTTGTATAATAAAACAAGTGGAATGAACTATTAAGACACAAATGGTAATGATGGCAAGAAGTGGTATTGAAGAAGGCTCTGCATCTGCAACTACATACTTACATACATATACAAATGTGTGTGTGTGGGGGGGGGGGGGGAACGGATGCATTGCGAAAGTGCATAGGTATGGACGTCAGTTATAAGGTGTGTGGAAGGTGATGACAACCATTTTCTAAAACGTGGACAACACTTCACAATGACATTACCACACCCCCTGTCGTCCGCTCCACCCCCACCTCACCCCACATACACACAAAAACACACCAAAAGAAGACACACTTTCCAAAGACAAAGACAATTATATTAGTTAGTTATCCTATACGTAATCGATGCAGGACAACCAAAATGCTGCAGGTGTCATTTTCTCATTTAAAATCCATCTATATTTATCTACAATATCTATATGTATATACCTATGTATGTATGTAGATGATGATAAAACAGCAGCAGAAGAAGAAGAAGAAGTAGCTATCAAACAATAGCATAGAACCTACATACATATACATACATATGTATATGTTATAAGATATAAGATAGAATACTCTTAGATATTTATTTTAAAATTGAGGCGTAGTTGTTCATCAAATTTGGTTTCGTAAGATAAATTAAACTTGTTTCCTTTGGAATTCTGTTCCTTTATTTTTTATTATCGACAAAGCGAACAAATATACAACAATGTTGTTGTGGTCAATGATGATGATGGTTTTACGTACCTACCTAGATTTCTATAGACCTACTCGCTACACAGTACTCGTATCTGAAGATGAACCATGTGGGCAGATGTTCTGTATGTGTATTTATACGAGTGTAGGTTCTTTAAGGATACGTTTTATCATCGAACATGGTAGTATTGAACAAATATTTGATTTACCTTTTTTTTTAATATTTATTTATTTAATTTTGTTTAATTTAAATTTTTATTGAACTAAACATTTCCTAGAATTGATATTTAAAATTTGTCTGGTTCTCGAGAATTGCGATAAACGCCATCTGTTGCAGATAAATACAGATAACATCATTGGAAAGTTCTTAGTTTTGTTGTCCAAAAACACCGGATTTTAACAATTGAAGAACTTCATTACGGTACTTTTTTTTTGAAAATTGACGGTATGCTTTAATTATTTGTCAAAAAGATGATAGTTTTCAGACATTTTTTGTTAGCATCTAGTGCGAATATTGAGCAGTCAATTTTATGGAGTATAAAATCGAAAATACGCACAATCGCAGATGTACTCTTGTCACTCTTACAAATGTCAAACTGTCAATTTGTAAAAGTATCGCAACCTAACAAAAAAAAAACAAACTCAAATCGGGAGACTGCGAACGCCCCATGGTGCTGATTTCGAGAACTTTTTGGTCTTTAAAAGAAGGGAGCTTTTGACAAGAATTAAGCCAAACTCTAGTTAAAACAATTATGTACATGTTTTCCTTTTTAAGTTACAAAAATGAAACTTTTGTTAAACTCGATGTTTTCTAACAAATTTCTATTTTTCAGAATATTTTTATTTTACCGAAGTCTTAGCTAAATTCTCTAATAAAAATTGACACTTCATGATTTTTAATATGAACAACATACCATTTTCTGAGATTCTTCAAAACCGACGTTAATCGGAGTAAACAATTTATTCATTTTGAAAAATTGATTTCTCAGATCAAAATTCAAATTATTAACTTTCCATAGGGAGTTATTGTAATCGGTCCCGATTTGTTAAATTGAAATTTTTGACAAATATCGACGTTTCAAGGTGCCTAGAATCTTGATCTGTCATTTGTGGAGAGATGTCTGTGTGTGCGTGTACGTTTGTACGTTCTTACGTTCAAGATACCATTTTTCGTTCACTATATCTCAAGAACGAATAGAGACATCGACTCCAATTAAATTTTGTTCGACCAGGTTATAACTTCGAAAGATGCATAAAGGACTTTCATAAAAATTTATAAAGCTGTTTTTTCATCATTGTAGTTTAAAAAAAATTCAAAATTGTGGTTGGTTGCAAATATCTCAGAAACTGAGGAATTCACTTACTGTGTACATTGTGATATGATACAGATTTGGTATAAATTTCGAAAAATTTCAATATACCGTTATTTTTATAAAATATCAAAACTAAACAAAAAACAACGATATTGACCTCATATTTATTTAATTTTATACATAACTAGCGAAACCCCCGCCCGCTTTGCAGGGCGTTAGCAAAAATAGTTTTTTAACTTCCCATAGGAGGTTATTGTTATCGGTCCGTTTTGTCAAACTGAAATTTTTTACATATCTGGAAATTTTAAGGTCTTACAATATCTATATATATCTGTCATTTTTAGAGAAATGTCTGTGTGAGTGAGAGTGTACGTACGTTTTCCTACGTTCGTACGTTAGAGAAATATTTTTCATCGGCGATATCTCAAGAACGGGTAGTCGATATGACTCCAATATTTTCGACAGTTATAACTTCTGAAATATTAAATAGATAAACTGAAAAACTATGTATTGTTCAAATATACAATGACGGCGTAAAATAAAGTTTTTGACATTTGGTAAAATTTTTGAAAAAAAAACCTACAACAAAAATTTACCAAAAAGTGTCAAATATTGTTTTTCAACTTGAATATCCGAGGGCTAAACATGACATTGATTTTGAATTAATTTTATGTTTCAAAAATAATAAAATTTCTTAAGTGTCTTAATTCTTTTTACTAAAACTGTTACTAATAAGAAAAATCAAAAATAAATCGAATAGATTGTTTTTTTTTTAGAAAAAATGTTTATATTCGTCAATATTTGATCATTTTTAAGGTATTGAAAAATGCATTATGTTGAAATAAAATACAGTTGAATACAATATCATTCCCCTTTCTCGAGATATTTGTCCAAAATTTCAATTTGACAAATCGGACCGTAATGCAAGATCTTCTAAAACTGCCAAATTTTCAAAGTAAATGGAAAGTTATCAGTGTGGGTCCCACTGAGCCTCTTTTTTTTTTGTTTTATATTTTTTCATACCAATGCCTTTTTATAAACAAAAATATCTTTGGTTTCATCATTATTAATCTTATAAGAAATCACTCATACTCGACGGATGCGGTTACAAAAAAAATGAAAACAGTAAAAGACTAAGACTGTATATTTTTAACTTAAAACTGCAAAAAAAAAAAACAATTTTTCAAAAAAAAAAAAAACAAAAAACTGTTATTGAAATAACTATTTTGTTGCTATAATTGGATAAAAAATATAAAGAAGTATAAACAAATAAAATTCATTGTTTGTCGTTTCCTTACCAAAACTTTGGTTCAGGCCATGCATTTTTATTACAAAAAAAAAAAAAAATTTTTCCAGCGACAGGAATCGAACTTAAGAACTTAAGACCCCTCACGTCAAGAGCGGTGATCTTACCAGGACACCAGGAACTCTACTGATTTAGGTGTGCGCAAATTCCTACATATTGTTAAAATAAGTGACCAAAATTTAATTTCTTTGTTTAACATATTTTCCATATTTTTTATAATTTTTATTTGCGCCCTAAACCTTCTACTCTTATTCCTCTTTAATTTAAAAAAAAAAATAAGAAAATCTTACAACCGGTTTGGCTGGTTAGTGAATGAACACAAAAAAACAGACTTTCTTTTATATATATAGATATAGATAAAACTATGTATTAACATATGCTTAATTTTTGACTAATATCGAATTGTCAGTTTTCGTACAAAAAAAAAAAACTAAAATATACCAAAAAGTATCAGAAATTTAACTTCACAAAAAACAATGATACATTGACTTCAAATGTATTTTATTTTCAACATAATGATTTTGTCAATAACTAAAGAATAAAATGTTGACAAATATCGAACAACTCTAGAAATTATCTTAAGTCTGATAATAATTTTTTATTACTAAAATTGTTATCAATCAACATCAAGCGTAAATCGATGACATCGTTTGCGTATAGTTTTTACAAAAATTAGCAAATTCATAAGATTTATCAAAATTAAGTTTTCGTTGAAGACTGCAAGGGAACACTCTTGGTACCTTTTTTTTAAGTTGGAGATTTATTGCAACCAAAAAACTTCAATAAATGTCCAATTTTCTAACTGCAATGGGAAGTTATCAGTGTGGAATGCACCCAGCCTCTTTTCAGCTTGTTTTTCAATCAAAAATGATATGTATTCAAAAATTAAAATTCTAATTCGACCTCTCAAGGTCGGGAGGGCTGACGAGTCTTGCTTTGCAAATTTTGGTCTAAATTTACAGTCTCGTTTCGGTTTGGTTTCATGAAACGAGACTAATACGAAACTTAAGACTATTTTCGTCCTTCAAGCATATTTTTTAGTTTATGTTAAGTTAAATAAGTTTTAAAAATATTTCACACGGCATTCTTGAGTTGAATGGTAAACTATTAAACTAACTATCATTTTATACTAATTTCTGAGCAAACACTTAAAAAGTTTTATTTTAAATCCTAGAGTTGTAATGACTCGGGTGTGTACGTTTAAAAAAATTCATGAAAATGTAGATCGAGTTGAAATATTCATGAAATTGCAGACCGAGTTGGTTTAGAGATTTCCCCACTATTTTGCAATTGATCATTGGAAAAAGATTGATTTTTTTTATTTATTTTATTTATTTAATATCAATAAAATATTTAAATGCGTTAAAAATAAGGATCAAGAGCACTAGCAGGCAAGGCTAGTCTATCGGCACTTTGTGTTACAAAATTATCTACAATTTAATTTGGTTGTGTTTTTTTTTTTGGATTTATATCTGAGTAGTGATGTTTATATTCGTTTTATTCATTTTGGTGTTTTTTTTTATGATTTTGGAATGCATAAACTTTTTCAGGTCTTTCTCGGAATACCAGTTAAACATAAATTGCTTGCAGCTTTATCGGCTAGCTCGTTGCGGAGAATACCAACATGACCAGGTGTCCATCATATAAGCTTTAATTTGTTAGTTTTAGTTATAAGAATGTCCCTGATTTTTTAAATAAAAAACGTGTATGGGATTCAGGATTGCTTTGAGTACTGAAAGGCTATCTGAACATATTGCCCATTTTCCAGAAATATTAGAGTATTTTTTTATGCATTCAAGTATTGCTATAACAGCTTCCGTAGTAAAAATAGATGTCATATTGGGGAGGTTTCCTTATTGTGTAGATATAATCCCTTCTTTTGATATGACTGCAAAAGACGTGTCATACTGATCTTTTGACCCGTCTGTGAACAGGAACTTTCAGCCAAGGCTGGACATGTTTGAGGAAATTTCCGTGAACATTTTTGTATATATTTCGTGGTTTGTATTTTCTTTTTTTAGGTCTGAAAGATTGAGAATGATTGAGTTTCTGTTGAGTAGTGGTGTATATTTTGTGCGTCATTGATAGGGTATTCCCTTGATTGATTTTATTCGAAGTTCTTTCGCCCAAAATTTAAAGTTTCTCACCCAAAAAAAATCACAGTTTAATAGCATTTGATTATTGTATGGCAAAACACAAACCAAATGCAATTAAGTTGCCGGCAACTATAAGGGACAGCAGTTATAATAATATAATAGTTTTAGTTCAATATTTTATTCAAATTAATACAGTTAATCACGAAATTCTGTTTATTCAATTAACAAGATATAAAGAAGACAAAATTCAACTAAAAATCACAGAAAAAAAACCATTAAATAAAAATTCCGAGAAGTCACTTTAAGTTGCTTACTTTGCTCGAAAGCTGACAAATTTCAATGACGTTTCCACGAAGTGACATTGCTAATCCAAATTATTATTAGTTTCACATTTTTTTTTTTTTGACAAAATTAATTTTAATTTTAAGAACAAAATAATTAAATGTTTTGTATATTTAACGCAGCCAAAGAAATAAAAAAATAAAAATCAACGAACAGTAGAAACGAAGTCTGCATTTTGTAAACCAAAACTCCATCTTTCCTAAAAATACTTTTACTAAACTTCACTGAACAAGTTTTAAGGTTTTGATTATGTAAAAAGTATGCAGTTTTTAAAGAACATAATTTTAAAAAAGAGTAAAATATCAATTTAGTCTTAACTTTCATTTAAAGATATATAGTTGAGTTGAATTGATTTAAAAGTTTTTGAGTTGAATTAAACCAAAATCAATGGGATCTTATTTTTTAAATTTTTTATCACTTCCCTTTCTTTCTATTTTGACACAATCTTTAAACTTGATGTCAAAAAACTTGGTTACTCAAAAAGGATGTTTAAAAAAATAAACAACAATTCCACGAAATAACACTAAATATTTGAAACACCTAATACTAATTCCAAATATCGATTATTTCATCATAGCCAAACAGTATCACACACAATTTTGAAATACCAACTCCTTTTTTTTTTGTTGACCTGCTCCAATAAAAAATATATTACGATAAATATCGATTTTTTTTTATTTACTTACACACTTTTTCGGCTTAAAGGAGGAAGCAGCATCATCATCATCATCAACATCAAAACAGATTCTTAATAAACGAAGCAAGCAAAACAAAAAGGTCTTGGTATTTTTGTGTGACGGATTTGCCGTGCAGTTTTGGTTGGTTGTCTTGCGCATTCAAATTCGGCCATATTTGCATATTTGCATCCATATCCTATCCAATATCCATAGACGAGGAGCATTCAGCGTTGGGGTGAACTGGTCAAAGAATTCATATAGACAAAGGGGTGAATAAATCTTGAACAAAGGTAGCTTCATGGGAGTTGGGAGTAATTTAAAATTGAAGTTAACATTTGTATGGGCTTGAACTAAGGTCATCTATAATAGGGGTATCTACTATACATAGCCCCACACTAACTGCAGCTTTAGGGTTTTTTTTTTGTATGCACACATGTAAAGCCTATTTGGGGTCTTTAAGATTCAAAATTTAACTTAAGGTTTCTTTTCTCTCGAACCCCAGAAGTTATCTCTTTTAAACTTAAACTTCCTTAAAAAAAAGGGACAAGACAAGCCATTAGAATTATCTACCGATGAAAATATCATTTCGAAAAATCAATAAAACATCGAGTGAGTGATTATAATGACTTATTAAAACTTGTTAAAAGCCACCCTCTTTGCTCTTAGACAAACATAGAACCAACTAAAAAAAAAACAAACAGTTGGTAACACACATTGATAAACCACTCCCTGGTATTCGAGAATAGCTACGTTTGTATTGAATTCGATTCGATTTTGTGTACATATACGAATATCCCGCACCTTATTTCCCATCAACAAAACTAGGTACCATACTTGGAATGCTTTAGGTACTACGAATATACTCGTACGTACGTATGTATGTATGTATGTACATGATTTTGAGTTGTGTTTCGTGTACACAATATATTCATCCAAAAACACTCTCCTGTATACGAGTATGTATATGCATAGAGTATGTATATGCATCTATATCTTTCTAAACCTAAACCAATTCTCAATTCCCCTCATCTCATATCCTCGTTCGCATACAACCCCCTCACCGCCCCCCATTGGCAAAGCTATAAAATAGCAACATTTATTGATCCATAATGCCGCTCCTAAATGGCGTCATCATCACATAGCAAAGTTTGTTGAAACTTTAGCTAAACAAGCTCACTATGTACCCGTACCGTTTCATGCAAGAATATATGTATGTAGGTATAGCAATAGCAGTAGAGTCGCCCTCCGCCGGTCGTCCGCTAACCCCGCTGACGCCGCCATATCGTTGTTGTCGTGTCAATTGAATTCCAAGTGAAAACTCCATTATTCGCAGATATACAAATGTCATATCATCATTCTCGGATCTTTTGCATCGTGATAGCCAAACACACATATGGAGATTTGTATATACATATGTAGAACATATGAAGGAAGGTACATAGGAGGTACACATAGAGGTACGTACCTTATAGAGGGCTATACAAAGTGGTAACCGCAACAACACTTATCCCTGCTAAAACATTCAAGCGACGCACATGGACAGCCGAACAAATTGATGATGGACCAACTGACGCGACGCACGGAAGGGGGGTTTGGAATAAACATCGTACAAGTTGCCCCTCAATTCAACTCAAGCAAAGTGCAGCCCGCGTCCGTTTCATTGCATCATCATCATCATGCAGCATCAACAGTATAGTAAAAGCAACTATGTATGTATATAGCCAGACCAAGCCAAGCCAGCAGAAACTGCGAATAAATCTAATTTATTAAAACCCTTAACCAATTTGTAACATCATCCGAGTGCGGAGGTGACTGGACATTGGACAATAGATATACTCGTACTCCTTCAGATATACTCCCCATTAACTCGGACCGTATAGATATGGTGCACAGCATACCCTACCCACACGCTTTATGTGTTCCACAATCTAGAGCTAGACACACACTCGAAGTTGTCGTCGACGACGACGTTGCTCTCGCTGTCGCTGTCGTTCCCCAATTCAATTGGCTCGTGCATTACAAGCTCCGCATAAACATGCATGCAACAAACCCCCGCAAAGGAAGCCAAAGTCATCGTCGTCGTTTGGACTCACGTTGTGTCGAGCGTCGAGCGTCTCCGTCGTAGCCGTTGCCGATGGCAACAATGTACACGTATGCTATGTACATTTCCACCATCACCACCAACACCAGCTCCAGCAGAACCCAACTCCAGCGCTCGAAGACCAAGCAGCAGCAGTGTAAATACTTGTTCATTAAATTTTAATGTAAAGGATTGAAAATACTGTCGTCGTCGTCGTCGAAGTCGTCGTTGTTGCTCCAAAAACGTATCTCAATGAGTATCTACAGCTTCATCCATTTCCATATGCAGCTAGAAGACTCCATCTATGTGACTACGCCAACGGAACCGAAAAAGACGAAGGCGACGACATCGACGTCGACGATGATGATGATGACAACGACGCGTGGGCAGTGTTAAACAAACCAAATTGACCAGAGTTAGCAAACAATTTAAAGTAATTGAGCGCTTAGTAGTTCAACAAACATAGTCACATACCTAGTCCAGTCCCGTCCCTTGGCAAAGTAACCCCACCATCACCAACATGCAGACACTTTAAGTAGCGCTACACACATCATTAGATGTCGACCTGACCCTGATGCTCCAAAAAAGTTTCAAAAAACCAAATCCAAGGATATCAGTTTAAAATTTTCTATTTTGTACTTTTTTCTTGTCCCCTCCCACAGCGGCGCCCGTTACCTCTGTGCCGCAAATACAAGTAAGGAATATAATAATTCTAGGTCAGAAGAGGGTTAAGTATTGTGATGTGGAAGCTGTTACGGGATGGTCAAAATACTTTTGACCTTGTTCTCTGGTGTTAGAGAGTTCACCTTTTCGAATTAGAATGTCAGCTTTGTTGGAGTTTCTGTCTAAGCGAATTGGTAAATCGGTTCGACTTGAGGAAGTCACTCGTGAAAGGTTCTCCCTCAAATTTAATGGAACTCAAAAAATGTGTCCATCCATTTTTTTAAGAAATAAAATGAAGATAGATTCCACAATCGAAAATCAAGGGAAATTTGAAATCCACCGAAATCGATTTCATTTTCCAAAATTTCACTTCAAAATAAATTTCACCCCAAATAAGAAAACAGTCCTTGGTGAAACTTTTTCATGACATCAATGAATTTCGAGGGGAAAACATAGTTTTTCATGTTTTTAATTTTTTTTCCCGGGAGAAATCAGTCCTTATTGTTATTTTTAAGGTTCTATCGTTTCGTACAAAAAATGAACAATCTCATTAAAATCAAAGCCAGTGAAATGTGTCAATTTTTATTCTTTTCCTCGCTGCATATTTATATTCATTGCAGGGAAAACTATGTATATGAAAAATTGAACAGTTCACATGAAAACATTGAAGTGAAATGGTTAATTTTAAAATAAATTTAGGTTTTTAGGAACCGTTTCAGGTTTTTAGCGTTTTACTTTTTCATAGTTGTTGTTTATGGATGAATTTTAGGATCGTGAAAGTATACAAGCGAAATCTATTTTCAGTTAATTTTCTTGCTTAAATTTTTGAGATGCTATCGACACTGTCGGAAAGAGAAACTATCGTACTTTTCATTGCTCTCTATTTGTATTTAAAACTGTCAGGAATTTCGACCGAATTTTTTCCCCCGAAAAATTGAGGAAAATATCATCGAAAAAATCAAATGAAACGATGCTGATGGTGAAATTTCGCAGGTAATACATTTTTCGCCGATGAAAATAAATGTTATGATGTGAAATGAAAAACCAAAAACTTTTCGTAGAGAAATCAAGAGGGGGAGTGGCCGATAGTAAATGTTTTCATCAAAAAGACTGGAAGTTATGTTTTTTTCTCATCAGCACTAGAATTTCCATAAACCATAATATGATAAATATAGTGTCAAAATGGCTCTAGAAGATGACACCAAACATTTCAGAACAAGAATTCGACTTGAAGAAGTGGTCAAACACCGATATTGGATATTGGAATTCTAGAGGAACAATTCGTCAAAGAACACTTTCAAAACTTTTCTTATATCAATTTCAAAATTCTTTACAAAATGGCTCTGGGGAAAAAAAGAATTTTTAAAATCAAGATCTTAGAAACCAGAATCTCTAAATTTCGAAAGTAGAATTTTTACCCAAATTTTCAAATTAGCTTATTTCGACTTTCACGTCAATATCTCCAATTGTGATGTGTATTTTTTTTTACCGCCATCATTCTGATCAAAAGTCAAAAAAAAAGGAAAGACTTATTTCACATCCAAATCCGCTTTTCATAAAGTATACTTCAAAAATCGATTAATTTTTCCTGTCCCCCTTTCGAAGAAGAATCTAGGTCATAACAATTAGCCTTCAGTAAGCCGGGGTAAAGAAAAAAATAACAACCAAAACAAAATAAACAAAATACCTGAATGAAAAGGTCAAGAAACAGTCCATCACGTGCTCCTTTACCGCACACAAAACTCAAAAATCACACCATGACCAAGACCATCAAGACCATCACCCGAGAACAGTCCAGACGACCATCCATCCCTTCGAATATTGTACGAGTATGTCTGTATGAACAACGTCCGTCGCGTAGCGTCGGTATCTACACAATTAAAAAGAATTTCCTTAAAATTTAAGACAAAGAAAAAACCAACGAACCCTGCTCACTAAATTATTTGCTTTAAAATTTAAATATCGCCTTCCAGGGAGCCGGATCCGCCAGACATCATCAGTGAATGACCAGACCATATCCCTCCCCAAAGCACACAAGGTCAAGGAAGCTCGTTTTAAAATAACATATGCACACATCTACATACATATGTATATACATATAGGTACCCACCTAAATATAGCAAAAACAAAATCCAAATAAAAAACATATCTAGAATAAATATGTAAATATGTATGCGAGCATCTATGAGTATAATATGGATATGGATATATGTATGTATATGTATGTTATCCCAAAGGATTTCCCACCAGGAAAAACACACGCTTCTTCCGTCATGCCGGCATGTAACTCGATATAGGAACTTTGGTCAAACTTATAAAGTCCAGAAAACACACACTCACACACACACAAACTTGGCTTGGCCATATAGATGGACACAAGTATATTCAAATAACCGTTTTACTCCTCGGTATCTATACTCGTATTTGTATATGTCGTATGTATCTGTGCAGCAGCGGCAGCGCGCAGAGAAATTTAAATATCGCCTTCAGAGATTTCACACACAAGGTCAAGGAGGTTTTTTCTTCCTTTATTTTATTTGTGTTTTTTTTTTTCCTTACATATTATAAAGTGTAGATGTAGATATGTATGTGCGCCGTGCGGGGCGGGTACGGGTACGGGTACGGGTGTGGGTGTGTGAAATTGTGTCGACACTCGACACAGACAAATGCTTGCCATCAGAGAGCGTTCACCTACTCGTGTACTCGTTTTTCTAAATAACCGACCGAACTGACCTGGTACATTCTTTGCATCTCGGAATCATCCCACTGCCCCAGCGCCAGCGAGTCATTTAAACCACCTCCTCTGTTATTATCATCATCGTCAACACGACGACGACAATGATGATGATGATGATGATGATGATCGTTGTCCTCGACTTGGCAGTCGTCGTAGTCTCATAGTCTTTGCCGTTGTCGTCGTCGACGTCGTCGTCATCATCACCGTCTCGGTCTCGGCCTCAGTCTCGGTCTCCGTCATCATAATAGAATCCTTTAGAAAACCTTGGCCCCCGCGCTACGTCGCGTCATTACCATTGAAAAATAAACGAGGAGATGCCCTAGAGATGGTGATGGTCTCTAGAAAAACTATAGCATGCATCCTTAACTATCACACCGCTCCTCTTACTGTTTTGCTGGTGATGATGATGGCAATAGCGATGGCGATGGCAATGGCGCTGATGGTGCTCCTCCTTCGAGTGCTCCTCCTTTGCCGGGCAAATACTTTCAATTAAACTTTTACTTTTCAACAAGTGAAACTTTCTAGTCTTGCGATGGCCACAGGAACCAAACGAAGCAACCACCACCCATATTCGCCGCCCGTTATAAACCGACCCAGCATCATTACCCCATTACCCACCTTCAACTTCCAACATCCTCCTCGTCGTCGTCGTCGTCGTATTCGTAGTCGTATTCGTCGTCATAGTCGCCGTCGCCAACACCACCACCACCACCACCACCACCACTACTACTTTTCTATATAAATATATTCCATTTGAAAACATTAACCCCGAATCAGCACGACTACAAGGAGCTGGAACGGGCACTGGTAAGGGTACGGACACAGAACCGAGGAAGCGAAGGATACACACCGCACAACGAGTTGTACGCCTTTTATTATGATGATGATGACGATGCTGATGATGATGATGATGATGATAAAACCCAACCAGCCAGCAAGGAAGCCAACCCCACCACCCTCAAACTTCTTGTGTTCCTTAATGCCCAGACCAAGAGAAAAGAGAGAGAGACAGACCGAAAAAGCACCATAAACATCCTTATCCTAACCTGAATCATCAGAAGCAAAAGCAGCAGCAGCAGCGCCAGCGTCTGTAGAACCCCTTCGTTCGTACAGTTGGAATTGGAAATGGAAGACCACCACCACATTACCATCACCAACACCATCTCTTTACTACCACCACCACCATCACCAGCATCATCACGACGACGACGACGACGACGACCAAGTTAAGGACGACGACGTCGCAACGACGTTCGAGGATGTCTCGACGAAATTTTCCTGCTGTTGCTGTTTGTGCTGCTTCAGCTGCTTCTCCTCAGAGCAGAGCTCCGAACTCGGAAGTTCTCGCTTGCATCTTTGTTCAAGGTTAACCTATTGCACCAGTTCCTTTCCTTGTGAGAAACTAAAAATGAATGAAAAACGAAAGAACAAAACGAAGGACGAAAGAAGAAACGAAAGGCACAAGCAAAAAAGGCAAAGAAGGAACAAGAAAAGGATTTTCCTATTTTCCTCAATGAGAGTGTAGATTTTTGGGACGCGCCAAGAGTGTGGGCGGCCGGGTGGTGGTTTATGAATGTAGGTGGTTGGTGTTTCTCTAGGTACATATGTATGTATGTATACATATATATATTTGCAGGATTGAATGTTGGCATGGCTAAGTGGGGGCAGGGTAAGACTGGGACTTGGGGCACGTGGTGGACATACTTTATTATTATATGTGCTGCTCATGATGATGCTGGCTGCTGGCTGCTTTGGGTCTTCCGCAGCTTGGCTCCCTACTTTTCTGAGAGGTTTCTGGGAGATTTTCGCCCCGACAAATTTTTGGGTAATTTTGTATCTGCGATGTGCCATTTTCCATTTTTAGTGGAAAATAGAAATAGTGTAGGTATTAAGTGGTGTTTTTCTCTTAGAGTATATACATATACATATATAATTGTGTGTGTGTGTGTATGTGTGTTTGTTGGGGTATGTATCTGGGGGTGAGTCTGTGTGTGTTTATCTTCTTTTTAACATTTTTGAGAAGTAGTGAACGAACGACTTCACGGCTATGCTACGGAGCCAAGCAATAGCCAGCCGTAGCATAGAAATTGTGGAGACGTGTCTGGTGTTGGTCTAGTTTGGTTTTTGGTTTGATTCTTCTCTTTTTGTCTTTTTGCAAAGCAAAGGGGTTATTGGCCCACATCATCTCACGAGAAATGGGTTGAGTTTAAGTTTATAAAATGTAGATACTTTGCATAGATACTCGTATGCATACATACATACATACATATATATTAATTTTATATGTCTATGGCCGTGTACCTTTATAACTTTTGTGGAATTTTAAGTCTTTAGAAAAAACATTGTGTATGGTCATCGCCGTCGTCTCGTCGTAGTCTACATCCAAGTCGTCGTCATCGTCGTCGTTGCTTGTTCTCGGTTCTCGTCCTCGAAGTTGTCGTTGTCGTTATGGTGGTTATGGTGGATGGTGGTTCTTTTTGTTTTTTGTTATGCAAGGTCAAGTTTTCGTGTGCATGATATGTGATGGTGAGAGCACATTTTTGACTATTTAAGATATGAATATTGAAGGTCTTTTAGCTTGTGTAATGTGTATGTGAGGTTATAAAATACTACTGACCAAGGTGGTGGTGGAAGAATGTGGAGCAATGGTTAAAATAACACTTGTTGAAGTTGTATTATTGATTTTTAGTTGGAAAAACATTTATAAGAAACTGGATTCTAGGTTAATTAGGAAATTCAAGATAAATGGCGCCCAATGTGAAGATTTATTATATGTATGTATATTGTGATTTGATATGTTAACGAAATGATTAACGTTTCGTAGAGTATTTTTGCAATACCACCTCATATACATATATACATATATTACAAGAAATGAAAAAAAAAAAGAAGTTACATGGCGCCCAATGCGAAGATTACTATATTCTTCCTTGATGTATTATAATATTCAGGAAAATCTGTGACGCGAAATGTTTCCATTTTGAGTGCAGTTTTGTTTCCTGCTTTATTTATGTTCAGCGGTGAAAACGAATATTTAAGAAATGGCGCCCAACAGAAAGATTATAATTTTGACACTTTAAGGCGAATTTCATGATTTTATTCGTTTGGAAGTGAAGCTGTTGAGAATATGAGTGTGTTTCCTGGCATTTTCATTAATTTACTATCATCTAAGCCCGTATTTCTTTCTAAAAGAGTGTCTGTTGTACATACATAGTTTCCACACTGATTCATTTGAATTCTTTGTTAGTATGGCGATATAATTATCTCTAAATTAAGGTTTATGCACAGTTTTTAATTAATACCTTTAACACAATGTTCTAATGTCAACATTATCAAAGTTTCAAAATGGCGCCCAACATTAGAAATTTATATTTAATGACATTTTTTATATCAGTTGGATTACAATCATTCTGTCTTAAATGCACAGTGATTTCTTTTCTTTGAATTTAGAATTTAACTGTAAAATCTGTCCTCAATTTGACACCATAATCCAGTAGAAAACATTTGAAACTTTCAAGAAAATGGCTCCCAACGTGAGGCTTTTCTCCGCATGACACCATATACAGTTGATGTTATTTATACAGATTTTAATCTAAATAAATTCCAACACCTGCATCACTAGACGTTGAAAATTCTCTTTCATGTTCAATTCAACAGGCTGCATACAGTTGTGGTTGTGAAGACGAAGAAAATCTTGATAAGCATTTCAAATACTTGACAGGCGTCTTTTCCTCCGAACGACAAAATGAGATACAGATGGCATAGTTTTTTCCTCTCTTCAAGAAACAGAGGAAAGTAAACAGAAATACTCGTAAGAAGATGCAACACAAGATTTGCCCGTATCCCAAATCTACGATCTGCAAATAGGAATAACACCAACACCTTTTAATGCCGCAGCTTGTCTCAGAGAGATTTCCATTTGAAAAAAAGAAAACGCATAATTGTCACAAGAATTATATGTAGGTATGATTTTTTTTCACTTCTCTTTGATGAAAAAACAACGCACAGGGCAGTTATTAAAAAAATATGAACTAAAAAAAAAAAAACAAAGTACTTTTGAAATAGTAAACACGAGTATGCCTACATAATAAAAGTTGCCTCTCGCTCGCTCCCAGAGAAAAGGACTATTTAGAGGCATGGAGCCCCCCATGCATGCTAAAAATGTTTACATAGGATTTGTTGCAAAAGATTTGTACGCATTGCATACTTTTTGTTTTTGTATTTGTGTTTTTTTTTTCCCATACCTACTCGTATGTGAACTTTTTTTGTTGAATTGTGAATTATACCCTTGGCATTTCCTAATCATTGACACATGAATGAATGCAGTTCTTTATCCTGGCCTGGGTACTGGGTAGGGTATGCGAGCCAGTGGCGTGGGTATGTTTCTGTGGGGGTTTATTTACTCTTTGGTTTGGTATAATCCAAAGGATTTTTTCCCTTTTTTGTTTTTGTTTTTGTTTTCGTTTCTAGATTGTTTATGCTTGGGGTATAAGTATTTAAACACAAAAAAAAATCCTATTTACACACAAAAGAAAAGCTTTCTATTAGAGGAACACTATTCCATACATCATTTTCCATCTGCAGTGAACGACGATGACGACGACGACGACGACGACGACGACGACGAAGCTGGGACCAGGAACGACTAGGGCCGACTAGGAGCGAGGATGTCATAAATGAAGAGACGTCAAGCGAATGGGTGCTTTAAAATTCTTTAAAACGACTTTAGCATGCAACATTTTGCACATATACGTAGAAGTCCCATAGACTTGAGCTGCTCGTATATGTATGTAGATGATAGGTACCAAAATTGCAGTCATTGACGCACCACATACAGGGAGACAGTAGGCCCCGAGGAGTCGACTGTAGTCTTTGCAGGGTTTGCATGCAAAATGTGACATACATACCACCAGGAGGCAGGCTTTTCCCTTTTGGAGCACTTGATGTGTTCCGTATCCAATAAGGGATTCAGGAATGAAAGGCATCGTCTTTTAATACTAAAGAGTTTGTTTTTTGGTCTGTTTTTTTTTTTTTTATATTTGATGTTGTTGTTTTCATTCTTTGGCTTGTGTTTTAAAATTTATTGAAAAATAGCAGAACACTATAACCGGCTGATGAGGAAGACGACAACGACGACAACGACGACGATGACTACGACTACGACGACTCTGACGCACGACGAGGCTGGTAATGGCGATGGCGGCTTGGCGGTGGCACTGGCAAATGCGATGACGGAAACGGTGGCGATGGCGTTTTTATTTAAGCTTTTGTTTGATGATGATGATGATGATGGTTTTGCTTTTGCCCGATGAAGGCACGACGACGACGACGTCGACGCGGAGCAATAAGGACATGTTGATTTTTTTTTTTTGGTTGTGGATAGACTGGGGGTGAAAAGTTCTTTCATGTTGAAATGATTCTCATTAGCAAACCAAAATGTTCTTTTGTTATAAACTATCACGTTATTTAAAGCTGAAAAGATTTTTTTTTTTTTTGAGTTTTCTTCTTTTTATTTTTTGAAGCACACACAGAATAATAAATTGGGAAGACACACTGTTTAATGAATAGGAAGAGCAGTAGTTGAGGGGGGGGATATTATGTGCATCTAGATACAAATCTAAGAATTTATACAAAATTCGAGTAACTATGTATGTGTCAAAGAATCATAGAGAGGTGAGTTTTCCAACACTTTTCATCTTATCGCAATTTCTACATCATTTTTGCAGTTAAGAAGTGCTAAGAAAATGGCGCCCAAGAAGAGATTTGTATACTTTATTTAAAACGTCATTAAGATGTGTTGTAGAATTTGAGATATCGTTCAATCTTGAAAAGTGTTGGTAAATGGTGCCCAAGAGGTGATTCTTGTACATTATTTAAAACGTCATTTAAAGGTGTTGAATTTCGAGGTATCATTCAATCTTTCGATTTCCAATTTAAATGTGTTGAGAAAATGGCGCCCAAGAGGAGATTTTGATAATATAGATTTTTGAAATATCGTTTAAATCTTTCATTTTACATTAAAAAGTATGTTAGGAAAATAGAGTTCAGTACAAGTAAAATCGTAAAGTAAATAATTCAAACGATAATTTGTGATGGAAATAATACATTAAAATAAAATGGCGCACAATGAGACGAAAGTGTTCATCTTTCATTATCTCATTCATTAGGACAACAGTATTCTGTAGAGTTATTATTGATATTATTATAATTATTTATTAATACATTTTTGGATCATTTCATTAGAGAATTATTCTGAGAATGGCGCCCAACGTTAGTAGAATGAATCGAACTTGGTTCCTTTTTGTATCAAAAGATTTATTGTTCAACTTACTTTGGAAGACTATAGAAGTAAGAAAACGATAAAAGAAGACATTCAAAAACCTGACAATGACATCGAAAATAGATTTTTGATTTCTCTCAAGGTTGACATCTGTTTCGTCTTCCTTTTTATTATCTATGTAGAAACATGTAGAAAATTGTGAAACCGTGAAATAGATTTCTCTTTATTCAAAAATAATTCTAAAATGAAGAAATAGATTAAAATTTAAAATGGCGCCCAACACTGAATCATGTCTCTCCTTGGAAATATGTATGTTACGCATTTTCTTTGTGTTTTCTTATTTTTTGTATCCAAACAATCACATTTCTCTCAATTATTTGTCACGAAAGGGTGTACAAAATTTTCAGAAAACCTAATTCCCAAATGGAAGAAAAATCTTTCTGTTAATTTCGCTATAATTTTCTGCTTATCAACTCGGTAAATTAATTTTTCATCACAAAAAATACTTCATTAATTTGTAATAGGTTTTTTAGCCAACACATCTTTAGGAAAACCATAATTTCGAAGAAATAAAAAACTCTCCAAAAATATTTTAACTGGAAATCAATGTTTCATGGAATAATATCAATATCGGCCTAACGGGTGTTGTCCATATACTCGTACTCATCCATATACGAGTACTTAGTATTCCTATTCACAGATAAAAACAAAAACAAGGGGAAAAATAGAAATTATCTATCATTGAAAAAGGTAATTTAATTTACACAAAAGTCTGATAATTTCCAAACCACACAATTACCTATGCAATCACGCATACAATTGAGAAGGTATTTTATTTTTATGTTTTATAAAACTACCCGAAAATCAAAAAAAAAAAAATCCAGATTTATGAGAAAAATATTTTCACTTATTTTTCTTCAGAGTAGGTACTTAAAAAAAAAAAAAATAAAAAAAAAAAAACTTGTACTCAAGCCAAATGTGCAACGAACTGTAAAAGTTTTCGTACTTAAAAACCAAGACCGTGAAGAAGATGAGCCTTGTAATGAAGCACTAACTTATAGCATTGTGTGGGAACGTTTCGCTTGCCGTGTGGACTCGCATATACTGTGCCTCCAAGTTAAGTGAAGAAGTTTTTATATAGAAAGCTGAAATCGTCCGTATTTATACTTCACAACATACTACATAAGGGGGGAATCAGTAAATCACAATCGTGAGAGAAGTCTGTGGAAGCATTCCCCATAAAGATTCCTACTTTGATGTTCACAAATATTGTTAGGTATACACTCGAAGTTGTTGTTGTTTTGGATGGAGTAATATTAAATTGTGCAATCTATGGAACTCCATAAAACGTTGTTGGCTTGCTACGCTCATTACTCACTGGATATGCCGAAGGAGGAGGGTTGGGTGGGGTGTAAGTGTAGTGCCGTAACAAAAAGGGCGTGCTAAAGTTGTCAAGCGTATAACAACAGCCAAGCAAGAAGCAAGCAAAGTTTGTAGATTTCTAATTGGTTTGGCTACCCTTGGAAGAGGCATGACGAGCTGAATTTAATTTCGCCACAAACTTATGGGGTCTTCTTTTCTCTTCTAAACTTCTTTTTAATTTAATGACACTGAGAACCTCGTAAATGAGTTATCGAGAGGGGCGAGAACGAGAAGTGACTGACGACGAACAGATTAAACTACATATCAAACAAAAAATTAAGATTAATTATTCCATTTTGTTAAAGTAATTTTGTGTATCAAATATCAGCCCCTTCGATAGCAACCAAAGCCCCTTCAAAGTTCAACGAGAATGAAAAAATGTTGCTAATAGGGAATGGGAGGGGGGTGGTGGTGGTGCTTACAAATCTCATGCACAAATGAATTGAGCCTCATACTTCAGACTGTTGCATTCTCTTTTTTTTTTTCTTTCTTCCTTTAAGTCATTCTTCATCTCGTTTAATCAAAAAAACATGACTTGTGGAAAAAACCACAACTGACTTAATTTCGTTTGATAACAGAAAAAGCAATACTGAGTTCGGACGGACATGGAGATGGAGATGGCGGACTAAGTAATTTATATTGCCTCTGACATAATGACATATTGCCATAGCCCCTTAATTGGCTTCAATAAAACGCGGCTGAGTCTTCTAGCTGCTGGTCTTTGTCAAATGCATTCCTTCCAAACACGGCCAATCAACAGTTATAATAATTATTATTATCTTTAAGTATATTAAGAATTTAAACATAAAACTGTGATCACACTGACAGACGTTTTCAATTTTTGACGTACATTAAAAATTTACAAGGATACCAAGACGCCCGCCCCTGACGTATGCATTGTGTTTTTTTTTTTTATTTTCGGGATATGTTAAGGTAATCCTATTAAGAATCTCAAAAATCAGACGTGAAGCCATCTTTAATATTTTTCACGTCATTTAACTTGACCTTCAATGTAGGCCAAATTATGTACATATATTTCAAAAAACATAAAATTATTCATCCCCTAAAAAACCCAATGTCTCGTATACTCCTATGTCGTCCATTTCGTCGTTTTCGTTGTCGTCGTCGTCTCTTCTTGAGAGTGTGTGACGTGTATTGGAATGCTTTTCTTTACTGCCTTCCTTCTGATGATGATGCACGTGTTCTTGTTGTATAAGAGTATGTAGTGTAGGTATACGGGAATATACGATATAGGAAAGATTAAGGAATAAATTGAACAAGGGGAAATGAAGTGATGGCAGTGTTTTCATGGTTCGTTTTTGATTCATGGTGTGTCTGTTGTGTTGTGTGTTTTGTTAGGAAGAGGGAAACGAAAATAATATTTTCTAAGAAGGGAAGAACAAAAACAAAGAAAAAAAAAATAAAAGAAACTGTATGGGATAAAATTATCAAATTGGTTGTATAAATCTGCTGCTGACTGCAACCTGCAACAAGTTATTTTGAGAGACGCAATAGCATGGAAGTGTCTAAAAATAGTATCCAAGAGAAGGATGTAGGCAGATGTAGTAAGTGAATGTTATATTTGTAACGTTTCACTAATTTATGAAAATGGCGCCCAACATAAGTTTTCATGAGAATAGGTAATAGGCCTTTCAACTTGGGATTTCTAATGTAGGTATTTTTTAAATGGCGCCCAACAAAAGGATTTCAATATTTGTTGTGTCTATAATTTAATTGGGTTTTCAGAGAATCTATCTTTTTTTTGTGCTTCCTTAACATTCTTGTTACAATAAAGCTAATGTTTGATCCGATTATACACACATAAGAAAATGATCCCATTGGAATTAGTAAACTAATTGATTTGTTTCAACTTGGCCCAACTTGCAATTTACGAATGTTTCTAATTTATTGATTTATTTATTGATTGATTTTAACAAACATTCAAGTTGTACATAATTTATTTATTTGTTTATTGATTGATTTTAACAAACATTCAAGTTGTACATAATTGTAAAATAAAAAAAAAATAATAATTAACAAAGCATTTAATTTATTATTAGTAATGTGTCATCGTTTTCAAGTTTTTAAATTATTTTTTTTTAAATGGCGCCCAACAACAAAACTTAAGAAGAATGGCACTGGCGCCCAACGTATATTGTTTACATTATCCTGTTGTTCATTTTAGTTTTCAAATAAATCCACGTGAAATAGAAAAAAGTGGCGCCCAACAGAAGGTGTTGTATTCGACACTCTTTTTATGGTGCCATTAAAACTAAAAGTTTGTATGAGTGTTCTACTGCACCCTTAACCTACTCTCTACTTATCAAAGTAAAAAAAAAATAATGAACGCAAAGAACGTAATATTTTTTTTTTTTTTTTTGTGAGAAGAACAAATAAGACGGGAATTTCGTTTCTTTTCATTTTTCCCCCTTTTCGAACTGTAGCTATAGATTATTCCTACTCAAAGAAAAAAAAATGCTAAAAAGTTGTGAAATCAGATACCGATACATGCCTGTACAGTTTTTGTACTTTTTT
This sequence comes from Scaeva pyrastri, assembly GCA_905146935.1. Classification (NCBI taxonomy): domain Eukaryota; kingdom Metazoa; phylum Arthropoda; class Insecta; order Diptera; family Syrphidae; genus Scaeva; species Scaeva pyrastri. The sequence goes on along the minus strand of LR989927.1, from coordinate 38,742,629 downwards.
TCATTTCTGTTCGAAAAAAAATATTGTTGATCTTAATATACAGGGAAATGTGTATTTGGATGTAAAACTATATTTACAGATTTTACAAAATTCCTGTTTCTTGAATTACGCATTAAAGTGAAAATAAGTACTACATTCTGCGTCTATTCTTATTAGACTCGGAACACAGCTGCAAAAGGTAAACGGATGAGTCGGTATTTATTTGTATTTATATATGAATGTCGAACAAAAAGATTAACAGTCGTATTTATGTATATGTATAGCTAGTGTATTTGTATTGGAGTTTGGTTTATTGATTTTGAGATAAAATATCATTTTTTTGTGAAATAAATTTTATCAACGTTTACTTGAAATTGACAAACTTGAAATTAAGCAGTTTTTACTGTCGATCTAGTGACTTTTAAAAATTACCCTTCACAGACAAACCGTTTGTAGATAAGGGCAATTTAATAACGAATTCGTGCCAAGAAAGGAATCCGATAAGAAATTTAAATTGTTTCCCCGAAATTTAAACGAAACCTTGCCTAAAGTAAGTGGCGCCCAACTGATGATTTATTTTTTTAAATGCAAACGCACATCAATCTGAGTTGAAGGTAGTATACGAGTTTCTCCCTTGCTTAGACCTGACAATAGACTTATAAGCGCTGTCCTGGTTCAAAAATCAAATCACACTACGTTTTCGAAGAAGTACACAAACGGACAACATCGTCCCAAATCCGACATTAAACTTGTTGAAGTATTCGTTCATCTAAAATTGAATCTAGTATAGTTAAAGATGATTCTGTTTCTGGGATGAGGGTCCACTTTATTAAGTGTTCTAGACAATAAAATTTTATCAATGCCACGTGTTGCTCGCTTCTCTTAATTTTTATGTTTCTTTTCTTGTTTTTCTAAAAAGAAATAAAAAAAAATCTATAAAAGAAAAAAGAAAAAAGTTATAGTAAAGTAGTAATTTGGATTGCTGTTGAGATCAACGGGTTTTTAATTCAAATTATTTATTTCGTATTTGAGTCTTCTGACCAACTCAGTTCTCTGCACTATACAGTCAAATAGTCACCCGATAGAAATTCATGTGAACGGACCTCAGGGCTACAACCTTGCTTACTGAAAAGATTTAAACTCCTTTTTAAGACCTCCTGGAAGTCACATGATTGGAATTCACTATTATTGAGTTTTATGTTTTTGCCAAAAGTCCCTGGGTTGGGCAACTACTTCGGATTTCAAAGATGAGGATAAGTCATAACTCATAACCATAAGTGTTCTTGTCAGTAGCATCGTTATAAGAAGAGAGTCCTGCTGAAAGCGTGTCCTTATTTCTATGTTTCTGAGATTCATATTAATATTCCAAATGTGTTACCCAAATTGACAGATTTTTTAAGCTCCTGGAAATGTATAAAACTAATAGTTTCTCAATAAAACGTGAAGGTGAAAATTACCAAAAAATTCCTAAAAACAAATTACTTATTATTTTTTACCGATTCAAAATTACAAAATCATTCAAGTTTATATTTATTTGATAAACTTATCATCTATATCGCCTGCTAAATCTGTGTACCAAGTCCAATATTAACAACAACACACGAATTAAATTAAATTAAAAAAAACCTGCAGTAAAATAAAAAAATAAACACACACAAAAAAATAACAAGTAATAATTCAACAAATAAAATTATCTTTTAGCTGGCAATCATAACAATTTATACATTTGCGCTTCGGTTATTTTAATAATGTTAATTCCGTTTGCATTTATAAAATGTTTATCCTTATAAGAAAAAAAAAAAAAAAAAAAAAACGAACGCCAATCATCATCGATGTACCTTCCTTCCTCCGTACGAGTACATTCATCTCCCCCCTCCTCCCTGTTCCTCCTCCTCCTCCCTTAGGGCAGGAACAAGTACAACCGAACGTTCCACTCCCTATGATGCCATACCTACCTATAGTACGTACGAGTGTATCCCTACATAAACCCTATCCCATCAACAATATAACCATCCCACACCGTCCTCCTGCCCCAGCCGGAGAATATACACCAGCCAGGACGAGGATTAATGTATTTTATCGATTTTCCATGCAGGAAGGGTCGGTCGTCTCTCTACGACTTGCACCTTTCCCCCTTAAAATTCTCATTGCCATAGTTGTATATAGTCGTATAGCCATGGCCATAGTTATAGCCATACCTAGTCTCAGCCACAGCCCATGACATCTACTTTGTTGTTGTTGTTGTTTAAATGCTGTTCTATATATAGAGGACGGTATATATGTACAAGGGTAGTTATAGGTACCTCTCCCCTTCTACCCATTCCATCATTGACCTCATATACCTGTACCCACTCCCACAGCTCCTCCACTCGCCGGCACCACCACCGCCGCCACCCGCATCATCCACGTCCACATCATCATCATTCGCATCAGAACTCAGGACAACTACCATTATACTCGAACTTGTATACCCAGTGTCAAGCTACAAAATTTTAATATTGCATCATTTGAAAGGGGCAGAGCTGAGAGCTGAGCTGAGTTGAGTTGAGCAAAGCGAGTTTGTTGGAAAATAAAAATTTAAAATTTTCCAAAACACATCATTTCACAATAAACAAAGAAAAAAAAAAAAAAAAACTGAAACAAACAAAACTAAATCAAAAAAAGAAACAGAAAAAAGAAATGGAAAAAATAACTAAAAACTAAATTCTGCTGCATTAAAAATAAAATTTCTGCAAATTCATGCACATCAAGCTTAAGAGAGAGGGGAAAAATATGGTGACCATTTATTTAACTTACCTAATATAAAGTATTAAATGCCAAAGCTTAAATTAAATTAACATGATGCTAACTAAGAATTTGCTAGCTTAAGGCATTTTACTTAATTTTTGTAACAAGTTCAAAAACGAACGTTTTCTGAAATTTGTAAGTGACTCAAAATTAACAAATCCTTAAAAATCTGTGTAGTATAGACACTGAAGCTATCAGGTGATACAACACAAGACAGAAAAATTGACCTTTTCTTAGTCAAATATGATACATATAATAATTTTTAAAACACATTTTTCATAAGTTATAAGTTGTAGTTCCCATCACAAGTATTTTAAGAGAGTTAAAAAAGCTTTCTTTGAGCAGGTCATATCGTATGGCATCAGGGAGATTATTTCGGAGCAAAATATGTATGATCAATATGTTGGTCTAGCATTACTCATACAGGACTATCATTGCAAAAATAAGAGATTAAAGACACCAAAATAATTCTCATAAAGTCCTAAACTTGTATGTTTTCAAATCCAAAATTCCCAAATCAGAAAAGCCAAGTTCAAACTAACACCGATTTTACAAATATTTGGTCTGTAAATTCGACTCAACTTAAGGTTACATTTGGTAACCATTTTGAGACTTATGCATTCGGTTCAAAAATGCGTAATATCCTTAACAGAAAAGAAAAGTGTCATAGAGGCACCTAGATCGTAAACCCTGCGCGGCGTGGTCTAATTTCAACTAGCCTAATCATCTGAAGATTTTAGACCCGTACTTAAATTGGGGAGAAATATTGAAATTTTGTACATAGGTCTTTTGGTTTTTGAAGATGTTTTTTTTTTGGAGAATTTTGACTACATTATGACTTCGGAATTTGTATGTCTGAGGCCAACCATAAAATGTAAATTGATGCGAATAAATCGATTAAAATAGTCGATCGTAAGACACTTAAATATCACTTAAGTACCACTTAATCATCACCTGAGACTGAACTTTAATCCTGGTTGGGTAAATTGATACGTATTTAAGCCTGCAACAAGCTCAAGAGATAACTTCCGAAGTTTGTATGCATCCTAAAAAAAAAAAAATGAGGAAGTTCTAATCACAGTTGAGATAAGTTCTCCGCTTCATTTATGAAACTGAACTGTCAAAAGTCATCTATCTCTATCGCTTCATACGAAATAAGAATGAGAAATTATCTGTGCTCTTCTTTATACTCCATTAGGTCATTTTATTCTGAACTCATAGAAGGCGATTGAAAAAATTACATAACCTGAAAGCTCAGATGTGTCTGAGTTTTAAAGGAAACATGGATCTTTTTTTGACAGCTTTGTCAAATCCTATAAAAGCCTCGGATCAAAGACAACACATACATATATTAATTAACATTCCGAAATACTTATGTACAACTTAGTTCCAAAAAACATACATACGAGTAAATGTGAATTATGTAATTCCAAAACCTTACTTGAATCAAATTTATTGAATTGTACTTAATTTTTACCTAAAATAATTCAAGCTCCAACGTTTTGTCACATTATGTAGATACGACTCATTCATTTGAGTTAAAAAAAAAAAATTAATAGATGGTGCTCAGTTGCATGATGAGAAATTAACAAGCTACGGGTGGGGTTAATTAAACTAACCACCTCTTTGCTTTTTAAAAAGTCTAATAATAAAGTGGGTACCTATTTTCATCAAAGAAACATACCATCTGGTCAGCACGAACTTAATTCGCGTGTTGGGGGCTACATCACCCCCACCTACTTAATATCTACCTACCACCACCCCACCACCTTCCATCCTGCCATCAAAGTTCGCCATATCGTTTTTTAAAAACATGAAAATCAAAACAATAAAATAAACATAAAATATTCGCCATTATTATTGCGCGATGTTGATTATTATTTTTTCGTCCTGTTTGGTGTTACCTACCTACCCATACTCACACCTATAAAAAAATGTACATACAAGTATGTATGTAGGTACGTATTATATATCGAGCGTCCCGTTTCAGAGTCTCGATGTTTTTAAACGGATTTCCAAAAAATAACGAATGAAAAAATATAATATTTTTTATGTCCTTTTCGACTGTGGAAAAAATCCTTTTAACAAGCACACACCATGTCCCTTTCTCTCTCTCTACTTATGGGGCCTCGCCAGGATCTGGAACTCAATGTTCAAACATACATATGTACATAAGTATACGAGTATGTACTGTATATATATGGGTACCTATATGTTTTTTTGAAACCACCTCGTTTCACCCATATTTCGCCAAACCAACCTATATGCCAGGATTTCTTATGACTCAAAACTATTTTCATTCACTTTTTTGTTTCCCTATTTTCATTCTCTCTGTTGTTGTTTTTTTTTCCTTTATTTTTTTCCTTCTCTTTTTGGTTTTATTCTGTTTTGCTTCCGTTGTCCTGAATTCGACACTGCCATTCTCAACATACAACCGGAGATTACAATTTTTTTTGTGTCGATTTCTTTTTCGCTCTGCTTTTTTAACTATCATTTGTTTTTCTTTTTTCGTCTTCTTTATTATTTGGTGCTTTTCATTATTTCGTTCGCCTGGTGTTTACGACTACAGCTGTATAGAGAGCAGAGCTGCAGGTTGTTTCGGTTCTTTATTCTCTCGTATACTCGCATGGCTTTCGCTCGCTCGTTTCATTTCGTCTCGTCTCGCCCGGCTGTCCGTTGTCCGTCGATGTCGGTCGGTTGGTAGGTAGGTCGAGCGGCAAACGTCGAGCGTCAAGTCCGTCTGGTCAGAGCGTGTAGATGGTGATGGTGAAAATTCGGGCCACATTCTCTATACTCACAGCGCTTACAGCTCACAGTCACAGGGCAGGGATATTGCTCATACTTATGCCTCTCTGCTTGTGCTCCTGATTTCATTCCAGTTTTCCTTTTTCAGATTTTTTTGATTTTACCATCTCCATCTCCCAACCCCAACCCCAACTACCAGCCCAAACTACCACACTCAACCACTCCATAACTACAGTGTTCAACGGTTGTTTGCTGCATTAAAAGGACAAGCAAACAAGCTCAACAAAAATTTCAAAAATGAAAAATGATGAAAAAATACGCACATAAAGCAATAACAACAATAGAGTGGCAGAATGGACGTCGAAAAAAATTCAATTCAATACATACCCCCATCGATCGCTGGCTCACTGGCTCGCTGCTCCCCCTCCCATTTGTTTCCAATAAAAAGGACCAGCACGATTTTTTTTCGCTGATTGGCAACGTATCGAAGCACAACCCTTAATTATAAAAAAATAATTGTCTACCCCGGTTGAGTTCAACAAAAAAAAATAAATACTCATTTATATATGTATGTATCTATACATATACTTAATACTTATACTTTTACATATATTGAAACATCCCCATTATAATTTTTGGCATCGCAGTAAATGAGGGGAACCAAGTACCCTCCCCATCATCATTCTTACTTACCTCTCATGGTGGATGTGTTTGAGGCCCCGAATAACTCGGACCGGACCAAGCCTCTCAAAGTAGACCATCATGCAAAAAGCCGTACCCGAAGCCCGCTGTCCGTATCCCGTTGCCCGATCCAATTAAACAAAATAAGTTGCAATAAAACAAAAATATTATAAAAATGTGCAGAAAACTGAAATTCTACCACCCCCTCCCCCTTCGGCATTCCTTCGGCTGGTGAGCATAAAAAATAAAGGGGTGTACCCCTTTATGTATGCAATTGGTAAAAAATTATAAAGTCCCTGTGTGATGCTTGACAACTACTCGTACTCGTACTCGTACTCCATTCGGGGTGCTGAGATGAGATGAGATGAGCTCCAAATGGATGACGCTTGGTGCATATATGTACATATGGCACTGGTACCGTCCCGTCCGCGTCCGTTAACACAGGTACGTCATTTTCATCGTTTTCGTTCTGTGTATCCTGTGTCCAGCGCGCACCACCTTCCTTGCTCTCTGTCCCACTGGCGAACTTCGAAAAAAATCCACAAAAATCGAAAACTGTCAATAAAGCAAAAATAATATATGTATCGCAGTTCGGAGTGTTTCATTTTCGTTTTCCTGATGTCCTCGTCCTCATCCTCATCCTCGTCCGCGTATATGTATGTATGTACTTGTATTCGTTTTCGTATTTATATTTTTTTGGGGAATTTTCATTTTTATTTTGTTAAATTTGGTTTCATGTTTCTGTTTTCAGTTTTCTGTTTCGCAAACTTTATGTATTTTTTCTGGTTGCGAATTTTTTGGGTCGCTTATTTTTCTATTTAAGGAAAAAATATATTTCTATAATTATATGGTAGCTAGATAGAGTTGATACATTGTATACAGTAGAACCTCGCTAATACGAGTATAAAACGCAATTCGGGTGAAGTGAAAACTGAAAACCCTTTTTATTTTTTAAGTAAAAATTTACTCTAGGATATTTGAAAAAGTCTTAGCTTGAAAAGAATATATAAAGGTGACAAGTCCAATCGAATCTTAGTTTATTCACTTGGGAGAAATTCTGTAGAAATGTCTCCACTTCGTTTACAGACATTTGCATTAGTAAAGTTTTGGTTTAATTTTGTACATATTTAAAATTAAGATTGTAAAATTGAACAACGTGAAATTGTAAATTGTAAATGAGAAATTATTTAAAATAATTTGATATCCTTTTATTAGGAAAATTAGTAAAAATACATCGTGAAAACTAAAAAGAAAAGTAAGTAAAAATATCGATTGTGAATTTCACAAATTAAGAGTCCACTTATCGAATTTTTCTTCTACACTTTAGTAAAATCAAAAAATTACATCGTGAAAAGCAAATTAAGTGAAAATATCGATCTTGATTTCATTAGTAATGAGATCACACATGTCTATTTCTTACTATATTTTCGTAAAATTAAAAAAAAAATATACATCGTGAAAAGCGTAGTAGTGAAAATATCCATCTTTAAATTCACAAAGTCAGAGTCCTCACATTTCAGTTTGCTTCTACATTTTTATTTGTCACTCTCAAATTCTTTTACGTCTTTTAATTTTTTACACGAACATTTTTCGAGTGAACTTCTTTTCAATTTCGTTTGAAATTTTCTTTTTTCTTTCTTTAGCAGTTAGAGAAGATTTCTCCTGAAAAAATGTTCCTATATGGAAAATATTTGTTCTCTATTCGATGGAAGCTTATTACAAATGAAAAGTGTATTTTAGAATTCGGTGAAAAGTGGTCATCTTTTAAAATTTCTAATGAAGGTATGATGTTAGCTTCTTCGTTTGATATAACCTCTTTTTGTACAACATACTCTCTCCCATGCCATCAAACGTGTAGAATTGAAAAAATGTTATAAATCTTATATTGAAAAAAAAATTAATTAAAAAATATTAGATTTTTTAAGCTACAACTAAAGAATGTCCAATTAATGGAGAGTCGACTGTAGGGGTATGTGTATCGGCATTGGCTGCAGCAGCAGCAGCGACGGCAGCGGCGACACGGCGGGCAATCATCATTTTGACTGCCCTCCAAAAACAGCATCATAACCCATGGCAAAGTACATCGAGTGTAGGGTAAGATTTTTTTTGGGTTTCACAAAAAATTTTTATATACATCCACCCACAACGTGCTACCCCCCGATGGAAAAAGAACACACAAAAAAAAAAATGAATCCACGACAACCAGGGACAGCGACAACGACTACGACCCACGAACGACTACCGACAACGACAACCAACTACGACGAGCGGCGCGGCGCGACGGCCGACTACGAGAATCAAACTGCCAACTGACGTAAAGCGGAAGTATACCAAAGAGAAAGAGAAGCGGCAAAAATAGTGTGAGTGGTAGAAGTGTGAGGGCGTGAGAGTGTGGGAATGGTGGGAGTTGGTGCGGGATGAAAAAAATGATAAAAAGGGTGGACAAAAAAATCAGCAAATGAAATCAAAAAGAAATAAAGGACAACTTAACTACCCCACCATTCCTCCGTCATCGTCATTCAACCCCCCATCGCCATCGCCATCGCCACCACCATAGCCGCTGTACCCCACATTATAGTCAGCCAACCGTCATCAGGATGGTAGTCAGCTAACCATTGAGCTGCCTCTATCCCAAGTACTCATCACCAGTCCACACTCCACCGCATTATATCAAGGTATAGGTGCATAGATATGAGGAATTGTGTTGTTGTTTAACGGTATACGCCATACGACCGTCCGTTCGTCCGCCCGTCCGTCGTAGTACACAAACACAAATACACCCTCACGAGCGACCGACGACCGGCGCTGGCTGTGACCGTATTGTATACCAGGATCATTCATTCCATAGTCATCATGCGGCTCTAAACCTAAATCTAAAAGGACCACCCAACCTCCGACCTCGTACGTCACCCGTCTCATCATCGTCGTCACCATCCACTTCTACCTAGTCGTCGTCGGTCGTCCTGATGATGGTTCAACTGCTGCTGCTACTGCCGCTCTAGCTCCCGATGATACTGGGATGCTGGGGATGCTGGCTCTATAAACAACAACTGTGTAGAACTGTGGAACACCCAAAAACCTAAAGTGGCCAAAACAATTGAATTTTTATTTTGACATAGTTCTTGTTTTTGCTGTCCCGTTTGTGTTTTATTTTGTTCTTCATTTTATTGGACTGCCCCGTGTCGTCTATGTGACTTTTTAGACTACATACATACATATATGCATATGCATCCACAACGGCACACAACGTACACCTTTAAAAGACAAAAATAGGTTAAATAGACGCAGTTGCATGTTTGGTGGAATTAAAATGAATGATTCGGGGGTTTGGATGCAGCATCGCCATCGCCATCGCCAAAGCCATCGCATTGCAACCGAAAAAATGTTTACGGTCTGTGAACTGCTGCAAGTGGGGGGAAGGTGTATTATATGTGAATACTAGTCGGGAATAATAGGGAACAAAATAAGAAGACGATGTTCCAATCATTTGTATAAAAAGCTGCAATATTGTTTATTTTCCCTGGGTTTTATGTAGCATTCAAATTAATTCTACAGCCATTTTGATTTGCAAAAAATATAAAAATATAAAAATATTTTAAAGTTCAATTCATTTTCTTAAAAGCTGGACATTTGGAAATTGTTCTAGTGAGATTTCGAACAACAACATTCTGGTTTCTGTAATATTCTAAGACTTGTAGAATATGTGGCCAAAATCTCATTTTTAAGATTGTCCATCAAAAATGATTTCGATTTTCACGGGTTCATTCTAATCTCAGATTTCTTCTGCAAAATTCAATGATCATCGTAAAGACATGTGTCAAACTGCTGTCAAACGTCAAATGTTCCAAATGTCAGAACTAAGACAGAAATATGAATAAATTTTCTCTGAGAACTTTTTTACCTGGTCAAATATTGTTTCCTGTCTTCCTGTCTTCCAAACTGAAAAGCCATCAACATGGGAACACACCTATTAGTTAAAGCTGTCATTCTCATTTATCTAAATGACGTGAAAATGAGAGATTCATTTTTAGTTTTTTTGTTATAGGAACCAAAAGGAAGACAAATCGTTTTAAGAGTACGGATATTATTCGTTAATGTTTCGTTAAACTTAAGCAAGTGCTCTCCGATCCACTCGTTCAAATCAAGTGTCAATTTGACACTTGCGATTGAAAGAAGATGTTTTAATAAGATGAAACAAATAGTGTTATGAAAATGAAGACTATTGTGCTTAAATAGATTTCCTATCCGTTAATTAGTTGGTTATACTCGTAGTTAGTAGAAGAACGTTTCGTTATATTTTTGACAGCTTATTTTCTTTCACTATAACTTGACAGCTATTGAATCATTTTAGAGCAAGTATAGGTATCTAGAGTACAATTTTTTTTGCTTATAATTTTTAAGAATACATTCTCCAATTTGAGTAATAGTTTATGTCAACTCAAAATATATGCAAAAAACAATTTTGTTTATACTTTACGATGCAAGTCCAACCTCAGAATGAATTTTAATCACTTTTCAAAAAATGATTGAAGACCTTCGTGCTGCGTGCAGCGCCAGTACTTCCGCCTGTCCGTCGTCGTCGTCGTCGTTGTTTATATACGTCAGTCGCTTTGGTCTAAGCCAAAAAAGATCCTTTTACAAATATACACATAATAGTATTAACATTTGTACATATGGATATGTACCTACATATGTTCTATTTGCGTGACGACTTTTGGACTCGTTTGCCCTTACGACGAGGTATAATTTTTCCATTGTACATGCATAAGTTCTACTTTCAAATAGGTGCAATGCAATTTGCATTTATTAAATAAATTACTCCTTTGACAGGACAAAAACTGGAGTTGAAATCTCAAACTTATACACGCGAGTATGGAGTAAAGAAAGGACGCATACGAACTATGTACATATATTGAATGTATTCAAGAATTTTCTTTTGGTGATGTAAATCTAACGAAGAAATTGTTGTTTAAATAATTTTTAATGGCCTCAAGGAGTGAGGTCTACTTTTTGAATAATTTATTACAAACAAGCTTTCGAAGTCCTTTGTGTGTTTAAGAATGCAATTCAATTTAAAAAAAAAGTATGGATTTCTCTTTTCCATTTCCAATGTTTTGTTTTTTGTAGTTATTGCCGCTAAGTTAAGGGTTAAGTTGTAATTAGTAATTGATGACTCATAAAACCAAAAACCCGTTTCCCACTTATTTCCCGTACAGAAGTTTACCTACAACCTATCGAAGTTCTTACCAAAACTTCAAATGGAGCGTTTTGGACTTTAAATCTCGCGCTGAATCTTCAATGCCTTCTTCTTCAAGTTAGGTACTCGGTCTAATTCATCTTTTCCACATAAAGTTCCTCAGAGGGAAGTGAAAAATTAACCACCTGTCATTCAACTGTCAATTTATGCATTTATTTATTTTTTCAAATTCTCAGACATAAAAAACGTCATTATTATTTCTACCTCTTTGTTTCGATATTCTAAATATTGAAGAAGACACCATGTTTTTAAATATTTTTAACTAATTCGCTAAATTGCTACAAAATAGTGCTTACAATCCAAATTAAAATTAGGTACCTAGCGACAGTTCTTTGTTGGAGTCTTGTATATACGCCTAAGCCTCCAAGGATTTGTATGTTTCAAATAAAAGTCCTCTGGTTTTAAATCAATGTCCCTTTGATCTTATATGCACATTGTAAATATCAAAGCACACATCACACAAAACAGAATGTAACTAAAATTAAATCTGACCACTTGTAACATCTGCCAACCCCACTGTGTTGAACATCAGCATCATCATCCTGATCCACCACCAGTCGCCACCGCATCGTTTGCTACTACATACTACCTCTTCCATCATATCTCTCTCGCTCTTGAATTACCCCCTGTGCCCTGAGCCTTCTATCCCAATCCCAAACAACAACTATGAGCGCACCATCAGAGAACACCAACTACATTACCCACTCTCCTTGCCAATATACCTTTTTTTATTCCTGAAACGGTGACGGTGAAGGTGGCGGCGGCGGTAGCGGTAGCGGCAGCGGCAGAGTCGGCGGCGGCCGTGGAAAAAAAGGTTTCTATTTCATCCATCCATCCATCCATCCATCCATCCATCCGTTCATTCGCCCGTCAGTGAGATATTTGCGAAGGTAGAAAATAGACATCCCCTTCTGTTCTAAGTCCGCACTCCATGCTTAACATGCACACTCTTCCCGTTCCATGCCAAGCAAGCACACACATGTATGTATGTGCGATGTGTATGTAGGTACATCCCCAAGCGGGATAGAAAAACAGAACAAAAAATGCTTAAATACGAAAGAGCACAACAACAACAAAGGAGCAAACACACAAAAAATAAAAACAGAAAAAAAAAGCTGGAAAAAAGGATAAAAATCAGGATACAGCACAGATGATTGAGGTAGTACCAATTCGTAGCTCAATCCATATCCATTTGGGTACAGGATTCTTCCTTCAAAAACCATGAATGTGCTTAAGCTTTAAAAATCCACCATCACGGGTGTCTGTGTGTGCTTCTTCTTGGATTTATATTTTTTATCTTCCGTTTTGTCCTTTTTTTCACAGTTTTTTCTTCTTTTTTTTTTTTTTTTTCTTCTTTCCTTTTGCTCTTATTTGTATTTCTATTTTTCATGGTTATTCTGTCGTGTTGCTGCTTATTTTCTACTGCTAAACAATATTTTCTAAGCGTAGTACTATAGACGGAAGCTGATGTTGGATGTTGTTGTTGTACTTGGATTAGAGGTGGACGACTGCTGCTCCTGCTTCTGTTCCTATTCCGGACTCCAGGTCTAATGCCTCTCCTTCTCTTTACACCTACCTACTCTACTACTCACCATCTGCCTAGTCAGTCTTCATCTCCTGCTCCTGTGTGTTGATTGTTGAAAGGATGTTTTCTTTTGATATGTTACGCTGAGGCGTAATCTGCCCCAGCACCAGCAGAGAGATGGAGATGGAGATGATAGAAGATGTGACGTAGCAATATATGACATTCTTCGTCCATCCACAACTATACCAACTCGAACTCAAATATTCTTCAATATGGTATTTGGTAGAATTAAGCTTGGAATTGCTTAAGGACATGCTGCATAACGCTTCATACCTACACTGGCTAAATCTCCGTGTGTTGAAATTTATCCAAGTACCTTCATAACTACATAAACGCACATACATACATCCTCGTACAAATATACGTATGCAACACTTTCATGATGTTATGGATCAAATTTTTGAGAAGAAAAGTTAGATAAGTTTTCATCTAGCTACTTCGTCTTTTTCCACTCCTTCATGTATTCCTCTTGTTCTGCTTTTCAAACTTGAAAAGGTGTTAATTCTATGAATTCAAGTTAGAAAAAAGCAAAAGCAAAAGCATCATTCTTGTGCACAGCTTGATGACAAACTTTGGAGGAAATTTGATAATGAAACTAATTTATGGTAGTGTACGTTTAAATAATTTATGCACCTCAGAGAAATTTAAAGGTTAACTTGTTATGGTTTTCTAATACAAAACAATTAGTCAAGCATCCATCTAAAGTTTTGTAACCGAAATGAGTTGTTGGCCAGGAATGATAAATGAATTTCGTAGAGATTTATTTGACCTGAGGCAGAGAGATTGTAAGTTATTTGATTTTATAGAACATTTAATTTTAAATATCGAAGAAAAGACACTAATAAGTTGTTTCCTAGCACTTAAATTAGTAGATTATGAATTGTTTTCGTACAAATTGATTGTTGACTGATGCTATCAGCCATGATCTTCAGTGTTGATTACCTTCAAAGAACACTGCAATGGCAGGACAGGCCCATTAATTGAAAACAAGAACTTTTAAAAGGTATGATACCAATATCAGCCAAGCAAACATTTTCCCAAACAATATATCAAGTATCAAGTTAAAATCGGGACTTACCATTTCTTCATCGACCTCACAAGCGAATATGACGTATTGACATCCCACATATTTATAGTCCTATATATCCAGCGCTTAATGCAATGTTCCACTTATGAATAACTATTCGCAACAATCACAAATCTTCAACAATTTCTACAATCTCGTAGCATTTTTGGCCTCAACTCTTTCGACAAACCCAATTATTTTCCTTTGGTCTTCCTTAATCCACAACACGTTTATGAACTATTTTACCACTAAAATGCAGTTTAGGACTTATAATCATAATCTCAAGACTATAAGACTATACAAAAACCATCACTGCAAATTTAGATCAGGGACACATATGTTTTTATTTTAAGAAAAACAATTATTTTGGCCCTACTCTTAAATTTTAAACTTTTTTCTTAAAAAAAAAAAACAAAAACTAATTTTAACAATTTCTCAATTATTTTTGCAGGCCTTAGATGAATGCGAAGTCCAAACGGACCTACCACAAGCGATTCAGCTTCTTGGAGAAATGAATAGCAATGTTAAACAAGTGACAGATTTAGTTGAGGGTATGCTGCAGCGAGTGAAACGTGGTGAATTAACAACAGAATATGGCTTAAGTTTCCTTGAAGTTAAATATCACATGTTATTGGATTATTTAATTAATCTCACCTATGTTGTTCTTAGAAAATGTTCAGGTAAACAAAAAACATACATTTTTTCGCTTTAAAATAAATATTTATGTAATTAATTTTTTTTATTTTACAGGAGAAACAATAGAAGGCAATCCATCCATCGAAAGACTAATTGAAATTCGAACAGTGTTGGAGAAAATCCGCCCGATTGATTATAAATTGCGTTATCAAATTGATAAATTAGTTAAAACAGCTGTAACTGGTGTTTCGGATTCATCGGATCCAATTTTGTACAAAGTGAGTATAAAAAATTATGAAAACTTATTTTAATTCTTTTCTTTTTTCATTTTAAGTTGACACCATGCGATTATCTTTTGAATAAGTCAAGATCAAGCTACATATGTAATGAGAGAAACCAGAACAATTCAATTTTTAATTCTGGAACACATTTTCTTGTCTTAAGATTTTGGATCTTATTCTATTCTGGTTGTAATCTGAACATATTCAGCACCAAAAATACGGAGCCAAAGCTTTGACTTCAAAAAAGAACCACAAACTTTTCTTCACAACTGATGCTTTGTTCTGAGCTAAGAATAACAGAAGACATCTGTTCCTGTTAAAATTGACAATTGTTAAACTCTCACGTTAGAATTGTACTTCTGACACCTTGCTAGTAGTATTTCTATCTTTGGAAAGTTACAGTTTATTGTTTTATATTGACACGATTTGCCTAGAATTTCTGGACATAGAATAATGTCAAACTCCAAATGTTTGAAAATAAAAATTCAAAGGAATTGATTACTTTTGGTAATCTAGAAATCGTTTGCTCATCTCTCTGCCAAACCTGTTGTCCACTGTTTATAAAGTTAAATTTTCCTTCATCACTCCTCATCATTCGTACTCATTCCTTTGAATATAACATATAAATCTTTCAATCTTTATCAGTAGGTAACTAATTTCTTTTAAATTCGTATTCCACAGCCAAATCCAGAAAATATGCTGACGAATTATGATGATGATGATTATGAAGAATCTGTGTCAAATTCAGAATCAGACCAAGAAGATGATGAAGCGGAAGTTGGCGAAGCCACAGTTAAACCCAAAAAGTCATTAACAGCGACGAAAAGTGGTCTGTATGTGCCGCCTAAAATAAAACCGGTGTACTATGATGGCGATGACAAACCTGCCGATCGGGATAAGAAATTAATTGAACGTGCAAAAAAGAGAGCTATGACGTTAGTTATTTTTTGCCTTTTTTATAAAAAAAAGAAACTTATTTATTCTATTTTTTTTATTTTTAGAACGTCAATGCTACAAGATTTGAAAGAAGAGTACCTTGATGCACCAACTGAAATCTCGTCCGGCTCTAGAGCCCAACAAATAATTTCAACAACACAAAAAGAAAAGCAGGAATACGAAGAAACTTATCTGACGCGTCTGCCTGTGACAAAAGCCGAAAAACACCGACAAAGAAAACTCGCCACACTTGGTAAGTTCGATTTAAGTAGTTTGGTTTTAGAGTTGAGTTAGCCCCCGTCCTCTTTTTTATTTTATTAAAGACGTGTAAGACGTCTTGAAATATTTTGGAATATTAAAATTCTGTTTACTGTATTTTGGGACTTCGTTTGTTGAAGTACTTCTTCGACTTAAGCAACTCTCCTGAAGAACTTTTGCGAATACACGTTTTTCATTTGAAGGATAAAATATTAAAATGGCATACATCAGTTTGATAAACTCTTTATGTACTGAGTTTGCCATTATTTCTTCAAAGTCACCTTCCTTCAATTAGGACAATTTTTAAATTGGTATTATTAAAGAACATGCAAAAGTTGCTTTCGGAGTTCTTAGGAACTTCATCTGTAACGTCTTAAAAAAGTAAGCAAAAAAGTAACAGTCTGTGTAATGTTTCTCTTTAAAATTCAAGAGCTATTTACAGATAAGATTTTTAGAAATGTGATTGGTCATTCAAATGGCAGTAAGAAACATTGTATGTAGAAAGCATTTCAGATTTTGAAACTTTCCTAATGAATATTTAAAATTTGTCTATTTCGTTATTTATTCCATATCTAAAACAAAAGATCAATTTGTGCTTGTCAATCCTTTTTGATATATGTACCAATTTATTTCAAAGGCTTTTTTGTCAGTTAATTCAATTTTAATTATTAATTACTATAATGAAGAAATTAAAATTTTAAGCTACACGTTTTCAATTTAAACGAAAGACTTATGTTATCAGAAAATTGAATAAGCTTGTACTTTCTTCAAAACAAATCTAGGTAATGTAAAACTAAATATTTAACTCCTTTTCGTAAATCTTTAAAATGGTCATAACAAAAAAACATTTGAGATTTAAATTTATTTTTTTGAAATTTAATCCTTGCTATCTAATTATTCATTTAAGTTCCAATATCTACAGACTATATATTAACTTTTAGGAATATTAAGCTCTCTTTATAATCATCCAATTGTGTTACTTAAAAGAATTTTTTTAACATTTTTTATATTTTCTAATTTCCAGGTACAATTGGTGACGATATTCTAAACGAAATTAGTCGCGATCCAAAATTATCCAGCAGTGGTGGAAGTAACAAAAGAAAGAAGAAGGCCGGTAAAAAACGTGGTGGTAAAAAAAGGAAATTCCATTAGAAATTGTTTTTGAAATTATTTTCCATTCACATTATTTTTCTTCCTGATTGATTTTTTCCAAAATGTTTGTTAATTTTTTTGCAAAAAAAAAATATTATATCTTAAAAATCAACCAACAAAAATATATATATGCATATATATATATTTTAGTCTTAAGATATTAAAATTGGTTATACCTTTTTATGATTATATTCAAAAATAAAAAAAGAAACAAACAAACAAAAAAGATATTATTTAAATTTAGAGAAAAAGAAAATCTTGAAACAAAAATCTAAAAATTAAAAATTATAAAAAGTAAAACAAAACAGTTTATGAAAATACAAAATTATAGCAAAAAATGAAATTAAAAAAAGAAAATAGTTTGTTCAAAAAAACACACACAAAAATGTCTGAATGAAACACAAATAGATATTAGTTTTGTTTTTAATTTACATTCTTAAAAAATTGTTTTGTTTCATTTATGTTTTTTCTTCGTACTCGCAATTAACAACGATTAGTTTGTATATTTTTGATTATTATTATCAAATAAAATTTCTTTACTTATTTCAGTAAACATTGACAAATTTTATGTTTTGTTAATTTTATTCATTGAAATTTTGTTGATTTTTGTTGAAAAAAAATAGGGAAGGAAAAATTAAAAATCTCCCTTTTATGGTTATGTACTATACCTAAAAAAAAATTCATTTACAACGACTTTGAATTAAACTTATATTTAACTTCCCTTATGCTTTAAATAATATAATTTTCATAATTTTTTTCTTTATTATTAAAATATAAAATAAAATTTTATTTTTCACTTGTTCTTAAATTTAAATGTTTATTGATTTATTGACATTTTTGAAATGAGAAAATGGTTTATATTTGATTTACTAATTTTTAAGTTTTTGATTATGCTATCAGTTTTTATCAGTATGCTTTTTTTAAAATAAATATTTGATATTTTTACATCGGTTTATGGTTTAATAAAACTTGTTTATTTTTTTATTTTTTGGTTGAAGTTTACGTTTCTTTTTTGTGAGTAAAGCGTCTTACTTTATGATTGACGGCAGATGAGTCATAAAGCTTAAGAGACAGTAATTGATCCTTAATCAAAGGTTTTTTCCACCTGGTAATTCTCGAAAGTGATTCGTGTTGATAATCTGTTTGATTAAAACCATTGAATCAGAAAATTGAGTTTTTTAAATTCCCGTTGTCAAGTTTCTAGAGAATCGAAAAGCTACTACAAGATTTATTCAACCTGGATCAGGATTAAATGAAAATGAGAACATGATTGTAAGGATCAAGTTTACACCTTCATCAAGTCCAAATCCTTAATGTATTCCAATCCATATCATTTCAAAAATAAAACAACAACGAACACCATTTTTATAATAAAGCATCAACTTGTATCAAATGGTAATTCTGTGGTGATAAACGAGCTCCGCGGGCTATGCAATAAGACTCAACAGAAAACTCTTCCTGAGACGCTTCTCCTTGTCCTTGATGTGATTTATGTTCCTTTACTTTTTTGTTCTTAAATTTAGTTTTAATAGTTCCTATGTTTATTATTACACAGCAAATTATGACATATTTTTAACATAAGTGTATATATCAAAATATTAAAAAAAAAACATATTCTTCAGACAAAATTGACATCTAAAAAAATCTAAAATTTTTGAACTAAAACTATTCTTTAAGAAATTATAAAAAAAAAACTCGAAAACAACAAAATTTAACTTGAAATTATAAATAAAAACAAAGCAAAAAATGCAAAATCTTGAGGCCATTTTGAAATAATTATAACTAAATTGACAAATTTTGTTTTCACTCTCAATGTTTAGACGACAATTTAGATCAACAAAAAATGTTTGTAAAACAATTCGATCAAATAAATATTTGGGTAATTTTTTTAAAAAATATTTAGAATGTTTGAAATGAACAAAAAAATGATTTAAGATTAAATTAGTTTATACATATTTTGTTTGTACAACTATATTTCTCCCTCTCTTATTTCCTACCACAACAAAATAGATAAAGAAAACAAAAATAGCAAATCACACAAAATACAAATATGAAAAAAGAAGCCTTGAATACATTAAATAAAATAAAACAAAAAAATATCAGCAAAACCAATAAAAACTAAAAAAAAATATTTAGTTGTTTTTAGGAGTAAAATTATGCAATAAAAAATTATAAATAAATAAGTTTAAAAGAAGAAGAAAAAATTAAAAACAAAAAAAAAGACAAAAAAAATCGTTATACTTATATGAGAAACAACAAAAAAATAGTAACCAGAAACAGAAAACTCGCAAACCACATATATGGAAATAAACCAAACGAAACTTCTCAATAGTTATTAATTTTTAAATTACCGAACAAGACAACAGTTGCCTTAATTACCATATAAATGTAAAACAAAAAAGTAAAATAACAAAAATGTATTAATTATTATAATTTTCACTGAACGAATATTACTTTAAAAACAAAAAAGCAGTACTAAAACAGATGACAAAACAAAAAATAGATTTATATTAATTAAACAACAAAATCTGTATAAAAAAGTATATATAGCCCCACCCAATACAAAATAAGAAAACTAAAAAAGACATTGAACAGTGGAAAAATGGTATTTTTTATATATTTAAACAAATGAATAGTAAAATTAACAAAAAACAAACAAAATAAAAGAGAATTAACAAAAATACTCCTAAAAACAACTTTATTCTACACAGTTGCAATGATGAAATATTCCTAAACAAAATAAACCGAAATAAATAAACGTCCACAAAACAATGTTCAGAATTCTTCAAAGGGCCTAAGTTAAAAAGTCTTGATTTTTCAAAATCCACTTTGGAATTTTTCAAAACGATTGGTTCTATTAGCACTTGTTTGAAGGATGTTAATAATAAGAAGTTATTAAACTTTGATTTCCTTATAAAATTATAATTTCAAGAGAACAAAAATGCATGTTTACGACAAAATACAAAACAATGGAGAAGAGGCATAATGGTTTAGGGTTTTTTTTTGCAATTACATACTTTAAATGCCCTCGTTTCATTTTGATTCAATATTTAAGTTTTTTTAGAAAAATTGTGAACTGTTTATGATTTGAAAATTCAAATTATATACGAATTGTAGTTACGATTCTCTTCAAATTGACCAGTCTGCCGGACAGCTAAGGGGTAAAGATGATGTAACCATCAACTGCTCAGGAAATGTGCATATCTATGTGGAATGACCTCCACAACACGACCAACGACTGTGTTGGATGACCGAACCTCAACACCGTTTTGCAGATGGGTTCTATCTACAAAAATGATTACACTTTCACACATTCACACAATAGAAAACAATTTAATATTTATTTAATAACTATTATACATAGATTTTACTTTGTTGATTTCTCTCAAACTTATTTTATTTTGTTAATCTGTATTTAATGTATTCCATTTATTAATATTTTTCTGTTTTCATGGTTTTAGGAATAAAAAAACCATAAATTAAAAAGCTTCTTCTCCATTAAAATTTAAAAACATTTCGTTACTGTAACAATAAAATGGAAATCAATTAATTTTTCAAACTGTTTTAGTGCCTCAAATTGTCATATTTATGATTAATCATAATGAAACTTTTTAAAGTTAATATAAAAAAAATACAAAAATAATATAAAAAAAAATTAAACAGAACTATTAAACTTAATATCAAACATTTACTTTCCTACTGGTGCATTACAACTTACTAATAAAAAAAATAAAAGAAATTAAAATAATTTAATAATTTAATGAAAAAAAAAAACACAATTATTCTATAAGAAAATTAAATTAAACCAACATTATTTTTAAATTTTTAACTTTAAGCGCAATCAGTTTCATATTTTGTAATATAACAAAAGTAAAATCATAATTAAAAATTTATTTAAGAAGGAAATAAAAAAACAAAATCTTTTCAAAATTTTCGAAATTTATCTAAAAATATAAATTAATTTCATATTATATTATATGATATTTTTGGCAAAAATTTTTGGCTATAAACTTTCAAATTTTCAAACAAAATTTACAGATGTATCTCTCTCTCTCTCGTTAAAATCGCTCATATTCAACCTGACAAAAAAATTGAAAACCATAAAGAACACACAAAAACAAAAATAACTTCAAGTATAAAAGACTGATATTAATTTATTAATCATTTTTATTAAATAAAAATTGAAAAAATTGGACGCTTTGTAAATAAAAAAATGAAAATCTTTAAAAAATAATAAACGAAAAACCGGAAGCACTTTTGCCTGATACCAACAAGAATTAAAGAAAAAAATAGGTTTAAAAAAAAAACAACAAAAATGGAAAATATGGGGCGTTTCTTATTCTGTTATTCCGTTATTTCCATTATTCGAGACCTTAAACCCTATGTTCCTCTTTTTTTCACAAAATAATTGGAAAGAAGCATCGCCTTAGTAATGATTGAATAAAAAAAGAAAAAAAAACAACTGACAATTTAACAAAAATAAGAAAATAATAAAAAATATAGTTAAAAATGTAATTCTTATTTTTTTATAGCCAAAAATATTTTTTTAAATTATATTAAGTGAATATTAGTGTTTTTAGTATTTAATTTTTAATCTATTAATTGTATTGATAAAATTCGAGCTTAAAGGATATTCAGTGATTATTGAAAACCAAAACACTCACAGTTAATTTAATGGTATTTATTGAATATGAAATTTAAAAACCAAAAAATTAAAATTGAAATAAATTAAAAAAAAAAAATGCGACATTTTGGAAATTTAAGTTCAGAAAAAATATAAAAACCCGGCAATGAGAATTATATAAAAAAAAAAACAAATTGTAAATCTTTGGCATAAACCTTTGGCATACCCATTAAGAAAAAAATTACCGTTACGTAATTTATGTATTATATACAAAAACATTTGGATGAAAAGAAATTAAAATTATTCATAAATATATTAAATAAACACAAATGAAAACGCAAATACAAAGTTGTTTTATTATCAGATCCTAAAGGTCTTCAAGTGAAAGCAATTCACACGAAAGTTCTTTTTTCCACAGGAACGATTATGGCTTGAGCCAGCCATTTTTGTAGAACTTGACCTTACATAGTTAGAAAAAAAATAGATCGTCAAAAAATCATAATTAAAATAAAGCCGAACTCAGTTGATCTAACCTATAATCAGGCGATCAGCTTTCGCAGTAGGTACATCCAACATTTCTCCAGGTTTAAATTTGCTTCACACAAACACTAGTTCTACCATCCCACACATTCTTATTTTTCGTAATTCGTAGTTGGTTTTCTATCCGCATATGGATTGCTTTGTTTGTGTTGGTTAAAAAATACACGAGTGGGAGGGTTTAAATTCCCACAAATACATTTTACCGATTCACAAGAGCGGAGACGATTTTAGATAGTGATGGGTAACGAATGCATTTTGAAGCGAGAAATTGACAGCGATTTATTTCCAGCAAATTTAGTAAAGAGAACGGCTATGGGTAATTTAGCTATCTTAGGATGTTTTGAAGTGAAAGTGTTTTTAGGAAATAATTTGTTCTTATTCAAATCAAAATATCTTTGGAAATAAGGAAAAAAATGCAGACCATTGTTGATAAAAGACAGCAACACGACTTTTAAATAAAAAAAAAACAGTACAATTGAATGGCACATAAGTTCAAAATTTAAGTGTGTAAAGCAAAACTTGAATATAAGTCTCTTATTTGAATTCAAGGAAATGAAATGATCTGACCTATGATATGGTTAAGTAAGCTTTAGTAAAGTTAAGTAAGGTTAAGTTAAGTTTATAGTAAGCTAATTTTACTGCTTTAACATTCGAAGCACATTCATTCTAATAAATATACATATTAGATTAAACGATAGTAAATTGCACTTATGAACGATTAAATCTTAAAATGGATGATGGACACATTTCTACTTCCTTGGTGCATCAAAGCAGAGGGAGACTAATCTCAATCTAACTCTGACCTCTGACGTGAAGTCAGTCGGCTACGGCTAGCAATTGTACGCAATTAGACAAGCTTGTAGGAAATCTTGAGAAGTATGTATAGGTAGCTAGGCGCACTCTAAGCACTAAATACATACATACATATGTAGGTACCTACTTGAGTTGATTTTACATTGTTTTCTTTTTCTTTTCGACTTTCGGTTCTCGTGATTGGAAAAAAAATTATGTTTGTATTGATATTTTTTTGTTTTCTGTTTCTTTCAATATAAAACTTTATATGCATACATATCTACGTTCTACATACATTTATAAAAGAAACAGAGAGAAAGATAGTTTTGACACAATTGAGACAAGCTTACTGTAAATCTCCGTTCTGCGCCCTGCGCTTTTTTGACTCCGCCTTAAGCAACGGTGAAACTTTGTAGCAGTGGTAACGATAGGTAGGTATTAGTTTAGTAGTTTTCATCATCTGCTTCTTCACAAAAAAAATTGTTCAATTGTTAACTTGGAATTAATTGGAAAGGCTGATCATCATGGTTTTAGCAGAAAAATGTACCATTTTAATATTAAAACAGTAGAAAAAGGTAAGTCTTATAAAATTTATAAATTTTAGCAAAATTAAAATTGGTCTTATTTATTTTCGTGTGAAGCTTGAAAAGCAATAATGTAAAACTTGAACGGATAAAATGTTCTAAGTCTCACTCGATATCAGATTTTAGTCTTGTCATGTTTCAATTTCATACTAAATTCTTCATCAATCACCAGGCTCTCATGTTGGAGAAGTAGGTAGATGGTACTTGCTAGTCGCACTCCTTACTCCTTGAGTTAATAATTTTACATTCTTTATTTTCTCCTTTCGTTCATTATAAGTAAAAAAGAAAAGAAGAAAAATTGACACCACTTGGAGTCATAAATTTTCGTTTTCTGTTTCCTTCTGTGCTTTAAGGTAAAACGAACAGTGGGGTAAACAGGAAAAAAAACTTCTATTTAAAAAAAATATTTTTCGCTGCATTTGATATGCTATTGTTTTAATAAATACCTAGTCAGACAAAACAATTCTAGTACATGTATAATAAATAATAAAAGGAATGGGAAAGTAACCAGATTATATGAACTTTTGCAAGCCTACAAAAAAGTTCCGCTGAGCTCCGGTCTAATGAAAAATGAAAATTTTATTTATTTCATTTTAGTGATTTAGTTTTCATTACAAGTCGCCCCCGCCGGCCCCACTGTGTTTGTTGTTTTTCTGCTTTGTCTGATCACCCTGTCACTTGACTTTTGTTTTTAGTTCTTATTCACACAAAAATTCACAAATGACGTCATGTTAACTTCTTCACTCCAACACAGTGAAATTATTTTTAGGTAGTATTTTACACATACATTTGTATGTATGTATATTTGTGTATGAATTTGTTTCAAGATTTGTGGGTAATTGTAGTGGCTGTTATGTCAATTCTTCTTTCCAAACAGAGCCAAAGAAAAATAGTGCAAGGGCCTACTTGGAAGTCTGAGCTCCTGGTGATATTGACAGATTTTCAAGATTATTTCACAGAAATTCCCTATAATGTAGGAGAATTTTGAAGCACTTTTAAATTACATTATGATGTTATTAAATTCTAAATATGGTATGTTTTCTGAATCTTGATTGCTTAAATTGTTCCAACTGAGGAAGATAATTGCAATTTTAATTAATTTCAACTAACTTTGAATTGAATTTAACTTAATTTTTCACAGGTCATTTGACATTTTGAAATATTAAGACCCCTAAAACTTCGCTTAATCTTATTTAGAAAAATAGAAAAGACCCTCTAAACTAATTCTTTATGTATGTACATAAGTATTAAGGTAGAAATAAGTTGCTTAATCGGAGAATATTATAAAAATTATTACGAGTTACTATGAAAACATTCAACATTGACAATCGTTTATTTCACAATATTCTAAGACTTTCCCTGACAACACTTAATACTCGAATACTTACCACAGAAGAGTCTCATTTTCACATAAAAAAAAACAAACAAACCTCTTTATTTTCACAACATGCAACAAAAGGACAATAATTGCTTTATTTCATCCGAGAAAGAAATTTAATAATTATTAAGGAAACATTTTTTTTGTTTGATCAAGGAACACATTTAAATTCTTATGAACATCATGGCATCAATCATATCATCTACATTATGTAACATTTACGCAGCTTGACTTAGAAGACTCTTCGTGATGGTTTGAACTTGAGGAATTTTTGTAATATCTCTCAAGTTATTATAACATTCCGATACCTTGGTGTAGAAGTCACACAATCCAGTTTCTTCATTGAAAGCCAAATACTTGCCACAAGAATACAATCTTGGATGATCCTTAACACAAACGAAATATTGACTGCAACTTTCTGGTTTGCGGTAGTAGCGCAAAACTTCTTCAAACTCAGCAGCGACTTCTTCCTCGGTCCTAACCACAGCCGGGCAAGTGAAGCCTAAGAATGCTTCAGCATCACAATCTCCTACCTGATCGGGCCAGTCACACTGATAAGTGTCCGAGTTGAAAGCTAAACCTTCGGGGCATTTAGTCAATGAAGCAACTCCATGAGCGCAATTTTTGTACTGTCCACATTGAGAAGCATCACCCACGCGATAGAATCCGAACTGTCGTGGACATTCGTCACTGGGCTGAGCCGGTTGAAGTCGGGTCCTTGGTTCAACACATGATGAGAATGGGGCATAGGTGCAGTCACCTTCGTGTTCGGTACGCTGATTGAAGAGCAGACCATCGGGGCAGAGCTTTTCCTCAGCAATACCGTCGATGCATTCGATGTAAGCATCACATTGATCTGGAGCAGCGTATTTGCCGTTCTTCTCCTTGCAATCCAAGGCAGCAGCAGCTGAAATGAAGTTGATCAAAAAATGGTTAGATTTAGTTTCGAAAATATTCCTTTTGTTTAGAAACGACTTTGTATATGAACTTCTGAAATCGGTTTGAAAATAGATGGATACTATCCAATATTTCAATATTCAAGTTTCGTTTGCAAATGAAAATCAAACAAAACAATTCGAAGCTAATTAAATGTTTATTTTTATTGAATTATGGCTTCCAAAGACTAGAAAGATACTGACACACACAAACTAAAATTAAAATAAACAACACATAATTAATTTTACGAAAAACTGTCAAATTAAGAGTCTATCAAGTTTATCCATAATTTGGACGACCGGAGTTCTGGAAGGACTGCTGTTGTTGCTGTTGGAAAGGTTTTTGTTGCTGGTAGGCTCCTTGATTGTAAGCACCTCTCTGAGGTTGCTGTTGCTGTTGGAAGGCACTGAATTGGCCAGGTCTTTGAGCCTGTTGCTTCGCAGGTTGCTGATAGTTATTTGCTGATTGATAGTTGTTTGTCTGCTGCCTCTGGGGGATGGAACTTGGTGCGGTGTTTATTTTCTCTGGTTTTACGGCATTCCTCACTGATCCGCTGCACGTGATATTTTCCATACCATCACAAGCATTGATATCCGGATTGAAACCATAGCCGTCTCCACAGCTGTTTATCCTTGGTGATCCATTGATGCAGATGAAGTATTTGGAGCAATCATTTGGAGAGATATAGAATCGGTATTCTTCGTCACCCAAGAGGTTTGACTTGGCAACTTGTGGGCACTTGAAACCCAAATAGGCTTCAGCATCGCAATCGGCCACTAGATCTGGCCAATCACATTGATAGGTTTCTGAATTCCAGGCCAAGCCCTCAGGGCATTCCAAAACATGGGCAACACCAGAAGCACAATTCTTGAATGTTCCACAATGGCTTTTGTCACCCAAACGATAGTAACCAAATTGGTGTGGGCAATCGTCGGTTGGTTGGGCCGTTTGGACTTTAGTCCTTTGCTCACATGTAACATCGATTGGATAACCGCAGGGGTAGCCGCTGCTCTTTTCATTGAAAAACAAACCATCGGGGCAGAGCATCTCTACTTGCTGACCATTGACACACTCCAAGTAAGCATCACATTGTCCGGAAACGGGGAAACGTTCATTCTTTCCTGAGCAACTTGCTGACAGAGCTGAAATTAAAAGAGAAATTATATTCACGTTAATACAAATACTTTACAGTTATCTTACCTAAAATCTTCTAAAGAACTTATTAGTCACAAACATTTATTATGAAACATTAACTTACATAAATCGATAAAAACAGAGCTTCGCAATCAAACGAAATGTGACTTCAAAAGTCTACGATTTTAAACTTCATATTGATCACTCGATAGTTTTGAAGTCGAAATATTTTACAACGAACAACAACAAAATAAGTACATGTACATACATACATGTACATATATTGGACAAATTTCAGTCAAATGCTATCGAACATTACTTCCCAAATAAATTTTGACAGATAGGGGTCTACTCGGAATATCCATATAATTTCAGAATTTCAACTGTTTATCCTTTTTAGGTAGCTAAATAATTAAGTTGCAACGCAACTTAAGGAAAGGAGATTTGTAGGTTAGGAAACTGGAGCAGCGTGTGGAATGAAACATGCAAAATATACATATTCCTTTTCAATTAAACAAATCTATTTCAAGTTGTCAAAATTTCAAGTGTCAGGACTTCAAAATAGGTGCCGAAGTGAATACTAACTACAAATACATACATACAAATTAAAAGTGACAGATAGACAATGGAGAGAGGACAAAATATTGAAGTATTTATGACATAATAAGAAGCAATTTCTTTCGTTCACTTTCTGAATTGAAAATTACTATCCATACATTTTTTTGCAAACAATGAATAGTTTTCGAACCGAAAGAATAAGATGATATTTTGAGAAGGTGTGAAAATAATCGCTATAAGTCGGTGAATTGAAAAAGTGTCATTTTATCTCTCGTACTTCAATAGAAATAAAACTCTGATAGTGTAAGAGTAGTGTAAATAAATCGTTAGTAAATTTTCAGAAACTATTTCCTTTGCATTGGAAAAATTAACAAATGTTTAAGTATGGAAGTACTTTAATATTAATATAATATATTTTATCAAGATGCAGTCCTCAATTTATTTATGGATCTCTACTCATCGCAAAATTAAGTACCGAAATAAATTACTTTTAATTTTCATAAATGTCTGATAAAATTAATAATTATTAATATTTTCTGTTAATACAACTGAAATAACATACAGTTACTTGGCCTTAAAGAAATATTAACAACAACAAAGTGAGTTATTTATCTAGATACTTGCTACCAGTACCAGTCGCTAGCATGGCACTTAAACCAGATCTTTTAATCCAATAACTAGTTTATTCTTATAAATCTGAATGTATTTAATTTAACCAGAAAAATAATATTTTAAATTATTTGTTTTTGCAAACCCGTTTTAAGTTCTATTTGTTTCCAAATTATTCCAATGGATCGACTTTTATTTTAAATACAAGTTCGATCTGTGTGATTCTTTTACTTCTATTAAGAAATTAATAAAAAGAATTTCAATTTCTTGTGTAAACAAACTGACATTTTGTGTAAAAATACCGCTCTTGCGTTATCTGTCACATATGGTATTGCACAACTTTATGCTTATTTGTTTTTTTCATGACAATAATACAAAATCTGCGACCTTAACACTTAATTATTTCAACTAACAACACAACCGTGTAAGGGTTTCTGCTAGTTTATAAAAGATTGCAATATATTTTATTAGGTTTACATAGAAAAAGTTAACGACTTAGTCATTATTTTGCCTTTGTATGTATTCAACAAGTCCATTTTATGTTGTTTTTTTCCTATGAAAAGATAAATGTTAAAATAACAAATTACTATGCAAAGGTCATTGTCAAAGTACCAAGAAGACGTGGTCGGCATTTTTGTGTTAACTTGTCGACTTGTCGACCTTTAAAGATCACAACTTCAATCTTCTTTAGTGATGTCTACAAGTTTACTTCAACATGAGTTGATGCGCACCATAATCGACATACACAAAGGCGGTGATGTTTGACATTGGGATGAATCAAAAAAGCCAATTAGCAAGAAGAAATCTGTCAAAGTTGTGTGGATCAAAATGTGTGCTTTGAAATTACCGAAGCCATTTATTATAATAAAACCTGGCTCTTGCTTGAATGAAGTCCCCATCAACAATCTTTATGTTCTTTTTGCCTTGAAATGTTGAAGAAAAGTGAGGAACTGTTACCGTGCATATATATTTATGAATGTTTGTAATAAAATCAAACGAATCAGAAAACTTCAAACTTCATGTGTTCTCAAGTGAATATCGCGAAGCATTTCGACAAAAAATTGATTTTAAATAAAAAACAAATCAGTTATGTTTGCACAATGGAAGTAAAAATGGAGAATCCACGTTTTGAGAGATAAAAGTCAAAAATTAATAATTTTTTTCAGCAATATCACAAATTACTTTTCCAACTTGAATACGGCTTAATAATATCAGCACTTTATATCGAAGTAAATTATTATGAGATAAATTGAATTTTAAAATCTACCGAAGTAAGGAAAACCAAATTAAAATTTGTCCATTTTTTAGTTTCAAAATACTGACACATTTAAAGGCACTTCTGACAGATCCTATTACCCGAAATTGCAATTTATTTTTAATAAAATCAAATATCCTATAAATTAAGACAATTTAAAAGGATCAGTTTCAGACTTAAGATTTCTTAAAGATAAAGTTCATCAATCACTTTTAGCACAATTTTTGTAGTTATTTCTTTTTTTTTTTTTTCAAATAAATCTTCCCATCAAAATTATTTCTCAAGCAACACACACTTGGTATTTCGCAGTAAAAATTGTTAATTGTCAATAAAATAGCATCAAGGCCCCATCAACTGCTGCACCCACATCAATCCCACCCATCAATTAATCAATGTAAATTAATGTCAAACATTAGATTTGAATTTTTTTCAAATAACATTATCACCTTATATGCCCACTTAAAAGTTGCACACATCGCGAGTGTCAACTTGACGATATGAGATGAGAGCTGACACAGATTCAAAATTTCAACAACCTCCTCTTACTCGAATGGAGTAGAGGTAGGTAGTTATAATTAATTAAATATAAATTGTTTAACATATTTATGGTATACCAACCTAGGGCTCCACAAAGTGCCAAGCATAGTCCAAAACTAAGTACAATCCTCGTCATGATATTATTAAATTTATGCAAACTTTTTAAAATTTGGTTTCACACTTTTCAGGCGAAAAAAGTTTGTCGAAATTATTCACACAAAATTAGACTAAAACTAAAGTTTTTGTTTTTTTTTTTTTAGCGCGAAAAAAACAAAATTCTTTTTGTTTTTGTGTTGTGTGTTGCGAGTGTTAAACTCACGGATGCAGAACTACGACTGATGGCACCTGTTGGATTAAGGTATCACCTTTGCTAGATTCGAGACAGACAAATATATTTGAGCGGGTATTTTTTTTAACAGTAAAAGAGGAACTTTAATGGCGAGTTATGGATTCAAACAAAATTCGATTGATTTATTGAATTTGATCACTGATAAATTTATTTATCAATGGAAAAAAATCCAAAACAGGAAATATTCAATGAAGGTTTTTTGGAATGAAGATAGGAGAAAGAAAATTGAACAGATTTCAAAGACAATCTGGAAACTCCAACAGGAGAAAAGTTTATTCAAGGCTTGGTATCAAAATTATTTACCCAACTTATTTAATTTCAACTTGAACTACAACTATAACTACCTAAAGAGCTTTAATTTTTTAGATAAAATTATTAAATAGCTTCCAACAATATTTGAATTTTTTTTAAATTACTGATGAACCTAAGAAAATCTTAGAAGAATCTATCGAGTATCAAAGCATTTTAAAGAATTTAGAGCAAGTAACCCCACAATTAACAATACTAAGCAAAACTGTGCAAAATCATAAAGGAGTACAATACATTGTACAACTTTCAAAATAAAGTCTTCGAAATTATGATTTAAGAATCTGAATTAAGACAAAGAACATAGAAATGTGATATTCGTCAATTGTATCAGTTCACAGAAAAATATGTACAAACTACTGAATATTTAAAAAGTGCTCCCAATAATTTCCTAGCTCCTTTACCCAATTCCATTGTTCGATCCAAAATACCTACATATGGACCAGTACACCAGGAGATCATGCTCGTAAAGTATGTGCTTGTTTTGTATTAGTTTATTTCACTCACTCCAACACAATTTTGCGCCACAATTACATTACATTTCATTTCATTTCATATCTACTCCTTTAACATGATCTGTTGAATTTTTAACAACAAAAGTGTTAGCAAATTATTTTTCACGATCTAGGCGATCATCGTCCATAGCAGGTATATTTCTTTTACACTAAAATTATTTTTCTTCTTTGGAGTATATCAGTTTTATATAATTGGCTCTTCTAAAATTTAAGATGGTGTGTGTGATTATAATATTTTTCAGTTCACATTCACATACAAATAAAAATAGCTACGCCTTTTTTCAACTGTAAACTAAGTTCCATTTTTTGGGTTCTGTTTCTTTCTCTCTTTCAGATTTGTTTCTTTCAAAACCAAATCAAAACAGAAACAGGCTCCTGCCACCTGATCCTGATTGCCTGGTGCATCAAAGCGAATTTTTATACTCAGGATTCGTGGTTTTTTGGGTGGCGTCGCGACCAGCACAAAACCAAATTATGCACCAGTAGTCAAGTCCACCATGTTGGACAATTTTTTTCGGTTTTTACTCACTAACCAAAATTCTCCTCTGTCCACTACCTTTTTACTGTAATTATTTTATGTGTAAATAAGAAAGGAGCAACGATTGCACACAAACACATTTACTCTATTAGTGATGTGCAAATTCATTACATTGGTTATTTTGAACTAATCATTACTCTTAATTTTATTTTTTTAACAGTTGGGTAAATTATGTAGATTATATTGTACATATGTACGTACACACAAAGTTCTGTTTGGTTTTCTTATGATTTTGCATAAGAATCCTGAAAATCTAATAATAAATCGGTGATTTTGATGTAAAAAAAAATCCTGTAAACAAAAACATATTATTAAACTTCCTCAGCACTATCAACACTTTTAACTAACCCAGCACTATCCACCCACCAAACACAAACAAATACATTCCATGATATTGATCGGTTTTTTGTGGTAGTGTAAGTTTGTTTTCTAAAAATTAGGCTTACAACAAAAAAAAAAGAGCTGGCCCGCCTGATCTCCTGGTGCAATAAGTCAAATTTGTACCGCAATTAAATTTATTTTTAAATTCTGTCCACCCACACACAATTGCAATAAAATGACATTGGTAGGCTCCGCCCTTTGTAGCGGTCAAATTTATCCGCTTACACATACATACATTAACAAGAAACCAAACAATGAAAAGTGTTTGTATTGGACTAGAATGAAATATATGTATTTTACGACGAGGAAATAGGTACCTATTTGTTTTTCTGATCGCCTGGTACATTCGACGGAATTTGCTTTTTTTGAGTGGGTCGTTTCGTTTTCAGTGTAAAAAAAATTCTATTTGGATTATTTGAGTAAGTTCAAGCGACACAGTGGTGGAGCTTATTCTCAACCGAACTCCAAGTCGATGTTGAACTGGGATACAATAAATTCAATTTGAAGCATCTTCAGAGTTTTTGTCAAGCTGGATAGTGTACTCGATTAAAAACGTCAACCAACGAGGAATGCCACTTTTCAATTTTATTTAAATGTCAACTCTAATGAGACATTTTGATCCTGTTGCTGACGCTGGCTGTCAATACGATTTGTCTATGCAGTTAAAATTATTCAATTGTGAGTCATGAATCATATAAAGTTAATGATTTAAAATTTTGTTGACAAAAAATTAAAAAAAAAAAAAAAAAAAAACAAATAAAAACTTCATCACATTTATTTTTAAACACAAAACGTGGAACAATATGAATTTTGCCAAAAAAAAAAAAAAAAACTAAATATTTTATAGCTTACCACAATTCAAATTGAATTTAAATTCTCCTTTAGACCATCAACATCATCTTCGCTTTTTTAGTAAACAAGTAATTCGGGTAAAAAATGTCAAGGTCACTCGAATATAAATGTTTAGCATACCTGATACTTGCAGTAGTTAGGTATTCATGGATACCAAAATCAGAGACATACCAGTTTAAGTTTTATTTTTTGTTTTTGTTGGTGTTTTGTTTTATTTCGGCACCGACATGCGAGATGGTACCATTTCTGGAAATGGAAACCACATCCATGAAGATTCATTTCAGGTCGTTACCGCTTGGAGATTAAAATTGAAGCTGAGCCATGAGTCGTGTCGTGAGCAATGAACAGATCTTGGTTACCATGCTTTGCTTATTGCTTTGTGTATGTCTAACTTGAATATTTTGGTTACGTAAACAAGAAGCGTCTGGGCGGAAAATTTGCATAATATTTAAATGTACATACATACATACATATGTATATGTATTTATATGGCTATAAATGATTACTTTTCTTTAGATGAAAGTGTCGGAAGATGTTGGCGGGTAACTTACCGCGCACCTCACCATGTTAAATACTTTGAAATCTAAAATTATGAGTCTACTGTTCGAAATGAAGATAAAAGTAGTGTCAGATGTAGACAACATTCCTTCAAGCTTTCTAACTAGGTAGGAATAGGACGTTTAACAGAATCAGATCTAATAAACTAATGACATTAATATTTCTCTATTAAAATGGCGTTAACACTTTTAAACCATTTACTTACCAATTATTCATTTTTAAATACAAAAAACTAATATTTTTTTTTTTATTATTTTTCTTTTTATTTATGTTGCCATTTTGGTCTGTATTACAAAACAAAAATATATATATTTATTTATATTTTTACTCTGAACTTATAATAATTATTATTTCCATATTTTGTTTAGGATTTACATTTTCAATTTTGCCTTAATAAAAATCTATTTAAAAAAATAGGAAAAAAAAAACAAATACAATTACATACACGATTTAATTTTGTTGTTTTTAAAAACAAAAATATAAAATAATACACTATAACACATTTGTTCCCTTTGGAGAATTTTAATATATTTTTTTTTTAGTTTTAACCCGAAAGCAAGGTTTTGGGGAATTCAATTTTTGTTTATTTTTTTATTTTTTTTTTTTTTTTTTTGAGTACTAGTTGCATTTTTTGTTTTATTTAATTATTATTATTAATTTATTTTTTCATCTAAGGCACTTTTCACTTAATTTTTTTTCTGTATAGGATAACATCTTTATTTTTTTTTCATGTTTTAATTTTATTATTAAGATTAACATATTTTATGCTTGTTGAATTTATTTTGAGAATACATAAATTTGATTTCTTTTTGTTGTTGTTGTTATTATTTAGGATGTAGTTATTTTTTTATTAATATTGAAGACTAGCAGTTTTTTTTTCTTTCTAATTTAAAACAAAAATAACATAAAACTAAATTTTAATAAATTTTCGTTTGTTTTGTTTTGTTTTAATTAAAAAAGTGCCTTTACTTACAAAGTAACTACATTTTTATAGTCAAGATTTTGTTTGTTGTTAAGGAGTAATCTATGTACAAACGCTGTTATTAAATATAGAAAAATAAAACACAGAAGCCATTACTTAGTTTTAACTTTTACTGCAATTGAAAAAATTATATATCAAAATATTAAAGGAATGCCGAAAGACACTTATACATAACAAAATAGTGTTTTAATTTTAATACATAACTTTTGATGTTTTGGAAAAAAAACGATGTTTTTAATAATTGTTCTCAAATGAAAAAACTTTATTCTATTTTCAAATAAATAATTCAACAACTCTTATGGCTTCTGTTTGTTTTACTTGTATTAATTGTTTAGTATTTAAACATTTCTTCAAACTGTAAATGACTTATTATAAGGAAAATGAAATGCTAAGAAGTTATTAAAAGAAACTAACAAAAAAACATCGTGTCCGGAAGGCAGTATGATTTAAATGGCATAATAACGAACACTCATCTAAAATACAGATCAAAATGAAAAAAAAAAAAAAAATCATAAAAATAAAACAAAATACTAACTAACCGTATTGAAATTCTAACAACCTGGTTTAGGAAAATGCTTACTATTATCAACTCTCGCCGATCTTAATTTAAATCATAATTTTAAATATAAAAAAATACTATTTTTGTCTACTATTTGTTTTGTTGTTGTTGTCTTTCAATTAATTGTTACATAATTCTCCTACCTAACGAATACTATTATTATTTTTATTATTAAAATTAATTTGTTTTAAGATTAAATTTTATTTTTTCTTTCTAATTTGTTCCATATGTTGTTGTATTTTTTTGTTTGCTTGTATTTTTTTTTTTTTGTTTAAATCAAATTTAATCATCAATTTGTTTCCCTATTTAATTTTATGTATTTTTATTTTGATCTTATTTTGTATGCGTAATTTATTTGTATTTCTAGAAAATATGTTTTTACGTTTTTTATTTTGTTTTTGTTTCATTTAAATATTTTTCAATTCTTTATTCTTAGACCTAGAGATATATCACTTTTCACTTAAGTATTAAGTATTTCTGTTAATATTGTTTTGTTTTATGTTTTTTTTTTAATTTAATTTAATTTAATTTAACATTTTATCTTGAGTTGAAATGTTCCATTAGATTTTATTTATTGGGTAAGTTTTAGGATAGTATTTTTTAAATTTATTTCAGCTTTATCTCTTTTCCTAGGGAAGCAGTTTTTGTTATGCATTAATAGCTACAATTTTTTCTTTTTTTTTGTTACACTTAAGTTCTGTAGTGTGATGTATTTTATTGAGTTAGGTATTGGCTCTAAGATTTAGTTTGTTTTCTTAATTTATATTCTTTTATCATTTTTTTTTTCAGTTTAAGATAATATAAAAGAGCATTATGTAAGGTTTTTGTATTTTCAAACATTTCAACTTTGAAAGCAAGTTGTGCTTTTTTCTTCAAATTGAATAATTTATTGAAAATGTGATGTTTTAGAGAAAGAAAAAAGGAGACAAAGAGTATTGTCGAAGACAAATAAAAGAGCTGAGATGCGAACATTCCACAAAGGTACTTTGAATGTAATTAATTTGTTTACGGTTTTAAAAGTGTTTTCTGTTTTTTTTTTTGCTTTAAGTTAAACATCCAAAATACAAATATGTAATTAGTGGAATAAATTGTTTTTGTTTCATTTTATTATTTTAGTTATGACAAATAAAGAACAACACAACATCCATGCGACACAAAATAAAGGGTTAAATAATATCAAGCTATACAAATATACAAAATTAAACAAATAAAAACTTAAATACACATAGAAAGGATGTTGTTTTTTCTCTTTTAGCAATAGCAATATTATTAAAGGAGATAGATAGATGGTGATTAGAAAATATATAATTTATACAAATGTGTATATAATTAGTTTTTTTTTACATAACAAGGAATTTTATGATATGAAGTTTTAAAAGAGTTAAAAAGTTACAACATTGATAGATATAGTAGATATTAAAATTTAAAACAGCAGGTTGTATGACATTTTTAATATCAAATTCTTGTGAGTAGTAGTTTTTATGACACCTTATACGTTATAACCTTAGCTTTTACATACATATATTACATTCATAATGATAAATAATAAAATAATATGCTAAGAATGTTTTGACATGAACTTTTGAAATTAGTAATCGTTAAAGTTTATGAACAAAATGCCTTTCTTTAGTTTTATTCTTCGAATGCAATATAGAAAAACATAAGCTTACAATTGGCCTTAAGGAGGTGTTAAACAAAACAGGAGGTCAACATCGAAAACGTGTCTGATTCTCATTCTAAATAAGTTTTGTAACATTTCAAATTTTCGACTAATGCAAATTGCAAGTGAAAATTAAGAAAAAGTATTACATATTGAAATTTGTTGCGAAACTTTTCAAATTATTTTGGCGGATATAAAGAACATATTTTGATGAATCAGTTCACAAACTATTGCTTGGCTAGTCTTGATATGATGAAGACAAATACAAAACAATATACTATACAATACAAAAAAATGCACGACTGGAAAGCACTGAATTCTTCTTAGCTTCCGAAATAATAAAGGTTGACCTAGCCCAAGAAGGTTTATTCTCAAGAGCTAAAACTGTCTGAAAAGCTTGAAATCAAATAAGTAATTAAA
Source organism: Scaeva pyrastri (assembly GCA_905146935.1). Lineage (NCBI taxonomy): Eukaryota > Metazoa > Arthropoda > Insecta > Diptera > Syrphidae > Scaeva > Scaeva pyrastri. The sequence continues at coordinate 38,705,199 of LR989927.1, read as the reverse complement.
TAGAATAAGCTTAAGAAAACCTAATCATCCAAAACAAATTTTACAAATGCATAGAACAAAAGAATTGAGCATTAAACATGCCATACAAAATATTGAGCTTGGGGCGAAATCAATAAGATAGCAATAGGCACCTTAATTTCAGTTTTGTAATTGCATTGCTTATAAAAATTAACATGTCAAATGGACCTTCTATAGCCTCTTTTCTGCAGTTGGCCTTAGACTAATTTACTTCTTTATTTAAACAAATAGGTAATACAAAGGCCAAGAGGAAAAATAACTATTAAAACAAAATATTTGTAGAAAATAACTCTCAACGAATTTCATAGGCTAACTACTTTTTTATGTTAACAATTTGAAGTGTTTGAAATATAAATTTCTTGTTAAATCAGGCTAATTAATGACAGATGTATTTTTTGGAGTATTTTAAATTTAGTAGAATAATATCCTCTCATTCAAAAAATGAAAAAAAAAAAAAATAACTTTAAACTACTCACGAATATCGGTATCTTTTTTTTTACCTCTGCTCTACTTTTCAATAGTCAAATACTTTTGTTTTTAAATTCAAAAAAACAAATTTCTCATTTCATATAAAATTACATTCTTATCTCAAATTTTTACATTACAATATAATACAATTCGTAATCAAATCTAATAGAAATAAAAAAACATATTCTTAATCTAAATACGCTTAATTGTTTGCTCTTAACAAACTATAGGTATAGATAATTATTTTAGTAGAAACACAACGGTTTACATAAAACATACAAAGAATACATTTACAATTACTTTATAACATAAAAATACTAAATTAAAAATATGTATAAAATAAAACAGAGAACGAGCTATTTTATAACAGATCACGATTACTACACAAACACACACGCATACTTATATAATTGTTGGTTTCCATCATCTCTAAATACACAGTTTTATTAATATATATTTAATTAATTCCTATATAACACTCATTTAAATAAATATATACTATATATATAAAAAACGAACAAAAAATACAAATTACAAAATAAAAAAATAAAAATTACTTCATGCATGTGTGCTGTGCATGTCAGTTTTTTTTTCTTTTTGTATAGGTTAGTATACTTATTTTTGTTTTCTTCAAATATATATATATGTATGTATGTGTGTGTTAATTTATATATACATATATTTATGTATTTACTTACATTTAAAAAATAAATCAGATAAGTTTACTTAGTAAATTCTTAATGATCTCCGATAAATATCCTTTTTTACTAATTTGTCTACTCGTATCTAATTTAAGTCTTTTCTTCTTTATCATTCTTTGAAGAGGAAGGAAAAAAGGATATTTATCATAATTACTATACCGCACATCCTTTTCGTTGGCCATACATTATTCTTAATTCAGGATAGATGATCTTTTTGATTAGTTGATTTGTTTTTCCCGCTAACATGGCACGCCGGGGATCCTTTTTGAGAACTTTAATGCCCGGCTTATGGACTAGGAATGCATTGTCCAATATATGGAATTCATAATCCAGGACACACAGGGCATATCCCTAAAAAAACAAAAAACAAAAACATTTTATTATTTGTCAATATTATATTCATATGTAAACATTTTGTATTTTTTTACCTGAGTCATTTTATCACTTTTGCCTTCCCAACTTAATCGCTCATCATAATGAGGATCGGCATTTGTCCCAATATAAATTGGCTCCCAATGTACGAAGTAGCCAACTCTCTTGCCAATATGGAATATGCCCAGTTCTTCTGTTTCATTGGCAGCCATCCATTCTTTTGACTTAGGCACTCCGTGACAGCTGGAACACACTCGCTTGTGGAATGGAATGGCTTTGCCAAGTCGTAGTAGTTCTTGTAGCTCGGTTTTGTCTCTTGGCACAGCCGCAGAACTTTCGACTTCGAATATTGATAGAGGAAAGACTCTGTGAATTAAAAATCAGAAAAATTACATTACATACTACACAATAGGTACATAAATGTACGGATTCGAGAAACTTGCACCTTGAGCGAATAAATTAGACAAAATTGATTGAACTATTTGGAGAAGTGGCTTTCAATTAAAAATAGATATCTGTCATAGAAACTGTCAAAATGAAATTTCAATGACATCTTTACATTTGATTATTATTTACTTGTCAAATATGCTTATTTTGTGTCGTTTTTAATTGGCAATCCGGAATGGGAAGTAGAAGCAGAATCCCAATTGAACAGTTTTTCAGAATTCTGAAAATTTTGAAGTTTGGTAAAGTGTGACATGTGTTAACTACATACATATGTGTATTTATGTAAGGAACAAATTAGGAACAATTATTGTTAAGATATTTTCAATTTTATTTCCCATTTTTTTACTTTAATTTCAAGCAATCACTTCACAGTTCGCACAATTCAAAAAATATGACATTTATCAAGTGTGACATTTAAAATCTTTGAATGTGTGAGTGATTCTGTTTTTGCTTCTGATTTCAAATCCAGAAGAGAAATCTCTTCTTTTTCAGAATCAGAACTGTCACTTTTGCCCAATTGAACGCTTTCAGAATGCTTTTTTCTGCCTCCAGATTGCCAATTGAAAACGCCATAAGATTGTTCAGATTGATCTCACTTCGCGACTAATTTTGACGTTTCAACTCCGAGCCTTGAATGATAAACATAAGTGAAAGTGACAGAAAATTCACGAATGTCAAAATTAATTGCACGAAATGAGCAAAGTTAACAGTCTTAGGAGTGAGAGAAAGTAGATAAATCTTAAAAAATACTCCGGGGAATAAGTTAAAAGTTGGCACAAGAAATAAAATATAATAAACTGAACGTCAGATTCCATGACATAAACAATATGAGTATAGGTATATTTATTAAAATATAATTTAAATTTCCAGAAATTAATTCTTACCTTGGCGCCTTTCGATGCAAATACGCCTCATTCCTCGCAATCATTTCTAAAAATTTCTTCACCAAACCCGGATTCGGATAGAGTTCAATATCACTCGCCAATATAAAATGCGTCAATGCTGCATCGCGTGCAATATTCCGGCCAACATTTACCGGATAGAGTAGTTTTTTTTGTGTCTTATACAGATGACCGCCAGATAGGTTAAAAAATGGCGGTGGTATGGTACAATTATAGGCTGAACTAAGTACCTGATCACTTTTGGGCACAGCCTTGGGGATATGTTTCGTACTAAAATATACATGAAATGTGACAAATTGTCGAACGAGGTTACTATCGGGCAGGCAGTCTCTTAGGTATTTAATCGAATTTACAGTTGGCGCAAAATCAGTGCCGGGCGCATGTAAGGCTATGCTTACTGGTGCATTCCATCTGCAAAAATAAAAAAACAATTAATTGGATCAAGAAAATATTTTTGACAAATTTTTAGGAAATTTCAACATCAAATGTGCCTGGCATTTTTTTTGAGGTTATCTATTTTGACGTTTCATTATTTTATCTGGCTCCCATTTGATAGTTTAATACATAATAAAACGTCAAAATGAGTAGCTCTAAATTCCCTCTTTTTTTTTAGAAGAACTGTCATTTTGACATTGAAAAGACCATTATATAGAAATGAAATGATGAATAAAAATAGTTACCTCTCAAGCAATGGAATAAGATTATCCAAAAATGTGTAATCAGCGTGCGTAGTATAAGTAATAGTTTCATGGCACTTAAGTTCACCATGGTCGGCCCGCACATAATTCTGCAGCACCCAGAAATCACCTCGTTGCAATGTCACCGGCTTATAATCCCGTTCATGGCACTTCAGCAGTGATCGCAGTCTCTCGTCAAAGTCTTTTTCGTCACCGGTCACCATATAGCCATCGGGACTTGAATTATTAACATAAGAACTAGACTCTTGGATGCCACCGGCATCCAGTGTTGAATCAGTCGGTGCTTCAGAGATTTTCTTGTCCGGAATCATTTTCAGTTCGAGAACCAGAGGATGCTCCGGTGTGGGACCATCATTCCCTACTGCTGCCGGAGCTTCATCTTCTTCTTGCTGTTGGGCTTGGGTTTGTTGTTGTTGTGTTTGGTGCTGTTGCTGTTGCAGCTGCTGAGGTTTATCCTCAGAAGTTGATTGAGGACTTTGATCCTATGTTTTTAAATTGGGAAAAAAAGTATCATAAGGTGTTTTTTTGGAAAACACAATTTTATTTTCTCTTACCTGTTGTGACAACGGCTCTCGCACATTGGCTTGCTCGCCTTTGAAAGGCGGAACCCCTTCCAAATGCTGAGCTTTGGGCGCCTCATCTTGGATTATGTACGCTGATCCCGTTGAGAAATTGCTTCCTCCACCGATCATCACATGACTCCCAAGGTACAGGATGACCGCTACATTAATGATAATACTGCAACGCAGAAGCCAATTTCGTCTGGTGAACATTTTTGGAGGATTTTTTGTATTGTTGTATTGGTTTTTGAAGTTATAAATTCTTGTGCGGTTTTGAACAAACAATTTTATTTTAGTTTATTTAAGTACACTTAAGAGATACGCGTGTTTAAAAGTTAGTTTATGCAATTTAAAAAGATTTTGGTTAGATTTGTTTTCTGGTAGCCTCCAAATTTGTGTCTATGCGATGATTTCTTTCTGAGGTTTTAGTCTGGTTTTGTTGCAAGTTAAAATATTTATTTATAATATCTCGAAAGTGCTGTAGTAGTTGGGTTTGTATTTGTTTTGAAATTTTTACTATTTTTTATTTAAGTTCTAATTGAAAAAGAGACCAACGGCGAGAACGACGATGCGACGGGCTAAAGGAAGATTTTTCAGCTTTTAGTTATTGAGCTTTTCAGTCGAGCCCCTTGGGAGTTTTTAAATTTTTCATTTGTTTTACGATAACCACGTGAGGTTATTTGCTTTTTCGTCCTCATTTAGAGTTATTTTTTCCTTGTGTTTCTCCAAAATAATGTTTGGTTTGTTAAAAGGAGTATTTTTGTTTGCTCTATTTTGTCTTATAGTTGTTTTTTCTCATCGATTTCTCATCGTCACGTTTCAAGGATTATTTCTATTTTCTGAAAATAATATTGAAAAAAACGTTGAATTTAGAAGTCATTAATAATTTTATTTTAATTTAAGAGACTTAATTTAAATTTTTTTTTTATTTTAAAATCCTATCAAAAACATCTCAAAAAAGTATCAGACATTATTATAAAATTCAAATACGTTCGCGCCTATAATTATACTACATAATACTACATTATCGACGCTAAAAAAGACTATAACTGAAATATTCAAATTCAAAAATCTTTGTTCCCCACACAATTTCAACAAAATAACGACTTCTTCTGTTATACCGACTGAAAAATTCAAAAAGAACGACTTCTATTTCTGTTATATACTTTCAATTCACCTCGATAACACACCACATTATTTTCACATCCATAAACACGCACACCTCGCTGATTATGAAGACAGAAAAGAATGACAGGTTGTTGACATTTTGCAATAAAATTCCATGGAGAGAAAACTTGCGCGGCATTGCGATTTATTTTGTTTGTGATTTAAATTTTAAAAATTGTTTATTTTCATTGTTCGTTCCATTCAAAAATTAAACATGTCAACACAAACCCTAACAAACGATTTAGATAATTGCTTAATCAATTTCACAAGCAAAGTGTGTGTCACCAATTTGCTGGACAAATACGGTGGATTGCTGGAAGAAATTGCCAAAACTGTTCAAGAATTTCTCGCAGCTGAGGAGCAGAAGGGTAAGGAATTCGAGAAGATATTCCTGCTGCGTGGACGACAGTTGGAGTCCGAGGATGAGGTTATTACTTTGGTACCCAATGACAAGTTGAATGAAAGAAAAAAATCGGTAAGAGATGCCAAAAGCATGCTTTACAGTGCAGAGATTGTTGGTGGTTCCAAGTCGCCTCCTACGGCATTTGTTCCTTTAAAACAAATGGCTATTAAGTTAGATAGTCTGGTGGTGAAAGATGTCCCAGCGAATCGAGGATTGCTGCCAGTTTCGAACGCCACGAGTTCCAATGGCGTGAGCAAAGAGCCGGCGAAGAAGGCAGGCGGAGCTCTTGGGGCCATGTTCAAGAAACAAGAAACTACAGCTAAACCAATTCCCGAGACTAGCACACCAAAGAAGCCTGAAGCAGAGAAGAAAGCAGATAAGTCTGGACCGCTGGGAGCCATGTTCAAAAAACAGGAAGCAGCAGCGACTAAAAAAAGCCCCAAGGCTGAACCAGAGAAGAAATCCAATCCCTTGGGAGCAATGTTCAAGAAACAAGAGGCAACTGCTGCCACTAAAAAATCTCCTACTGAAGTAAAAGACAAACCAGAGTCAAAACCTTCCATGAAGGGTCTAAGCAACTTCCTGACAAAGAATGAAGACACTAAAAAAGACAAATCGCCAGTTTCTAAGAGGGTGGAACAAATTAAGGTCAAAGAAGAGCCAGCGGCAAATGTATCTGTGAATTTGTTCGAAGAAAGTGAATCTTCGTCGGACGATGAAGAAGCCTTGGATGCTCTCAAGCGAGAGGTTCTCACAGACGACGAAGATGACAAACCAAGCACAAGTAACAAACGGCGTCGCATCATTGATTCCGATGACGAAGACAAAGATGCCGGTCCAGATGTAAAGATCGAACGCAAAGAAGTCGTCGACGATGCAATGGAAATAGAATCAGTCGAGGAGGATGGGGAACCAAAGAAATCAGAGACATACCTCGACGAGGATGGATTCATTGTCACAAAGAAACCTAAAAAGCAGTCAGCTCCTAGGAAACCCAATCCAACACCGGTCAAAATAAAAACTCCAACGAAAGCGAAGAAAGAATCACCAAAATCAGCGAAAAAGAAGGATACACAAAGCAAGACAGCAGCAGCGTCAAAGACTAAACAGGGAAATATTATGAATTTCTTTGCAAAAAAATAAGATAATAATAATTATACTGTTAAAAGAGTGAGAATGAATGGATTTTTGAGTAAAATAAATAAATATTAAGATATGTATATTGTTGCTTTTATTTTTAAGGCGTACGCAAGGTGATTTCGAGAATCTGGATTCAACTCTTATTTTGTAAGCATGTTAATATCGAAAGCTTAAAGAAAATGTTATTTGAGGGAGTCACGAAATGAGATTGAGACTTTCTTATCACTTTTAAGGTCTATCGATTGAGTGATATTAAAATCTCTATGAGCAGGGATTTGTAAAGTGAATCGAAAGACAATATGTTTCGAGCAAGAGTCTGGTATTAATTTTTAGTATACATAACTTTGAAGATCAGGGGAGGTAAAAATAACACTAAGTAAAAGTCACGATTAAAAAAAAATATATATGTATATACAGTGAACTATGAAAAAGTTAAAACATGCGGTTTTTTATCAGCATAATAACAATAATTTAGTGCAAACGCATTGCAACAATGAATCCTTATCTCGAGATAGCTTTCCATTTAATCTTTCCGACTAGTTTGACTGTATTCTTTTGGATTTTATGACTCCTATACATACATCTGCGAGCGTCTATGGGTAGAGTGAACCCCACAAGAATTTATTCAAAACGAATTTATTACGTATTCATTAATTTATTCTGAGTGAAGAGCAAAATTAAAATAACCGGAAGCGTTTCAGATTTGATTACAGTTCTTGTTTTTCACTTAGGTATACTCCACCTACCTTATAAAAATTCCCAAATAATTATAATGGGGTTTTTCGTCTTTTCACAATGACTTGCATTTAGTAATGCTGTATTATTATTAATTATTTTTTATTTTTATATGAAACTCGATTCAATGGGTTCTCTGCTCCCAGATGATTTTGTTTCTCTTTTAAGAAATGTAATTTAGGAAAGAAAATTATTTTTTGTGTTGAATTTTAAATTAATCATTATTAGATATGGGGGTAGAATTTTTTTTATAATCAGCTTTGAAAAAGAACAAGAAATTTGCAAATTATATACATATGTATATACATTTATGTACTTAATTATTTTAAGATAAAGACGAAAGGCCCTACGTTGAATAGAAGCAAATAATAAACCCAAGTGACTCAACCAAATCTAAATTTATTGCGTGGTTTGTTTCTGCTGAGATATGTACATGTAAGTTTTATTAAAATGAAGATACCTACTTATATGAAAATCCCAGCTTATAAATAAATAATATGAATGCGGCTTCGATTGAACGTAAAAATTAATGGCCACGAAAGGTAGGTATGTTTTTAAGGTCTTGGAGTTCAATTCTTAACCAGATGTGAAAAAACCAAAGAAGAAACTTGAACTTAAGCTCGAATTTTGTAAAATATTTTTTGTTGTATATCTATACTTACGAATTTTTTTTTGATTGATTCTAGATTGACTGTTATCCGGAAAAAAGGGAAATAATGGGGTCGTTCTGGCGATGTTAGGAAGCTCAAATGCATTCCTTGAAAGCAAGTCAAAGGCCACTAATTAGTTGTCAAAAACTCTAACCTAATCTTCACTTCATTTAGAAAGAAATTCACATTATTAACTACATAATGGTTTTTTAAAAAAAGTTAAAATCCATAATGAGATGCATTTTGTAAAAGAAAATCATTTTTAAAAACCTTTAAATGCTATTTGTAAAATGTAAATAAATTAATCACAAAGTGACAAACTTAAGTTCCCGGTTGAATAAAGAAATATAATCAATTGATGTTTTGACACAAGTCCACTTCACTTGAATTTTTGTCTAACTTTCTAGTAAAATTTCCAATTGAGTTACTTTAATTGGATAGACATATTTTGACAGCTGTCCAGTCCCGTTTGCCATCTAAAGTTGCCCATTCTGAAAATAGTTTCAAAAGACTTCATGCACATTTAATTCAGCCAGAAGCTTGTCATACTGATGACAGCCAATTTTCGACAAAATTCAAACTGAAATCCTAAAATTAAGATTTCGATGGGAAATCCGCAAGAACAAGTTTGTACAACTTTGTGAGTCTTGATTTCATTTCAATTCGTGATTGAATATGATTAGATTGGGGAACTGACAATTTAGAATTGGTCTTCCGAAAGAGTCTTTTGAATCCGATGAATTCTACATCTCGATAAAAATTTAAGAGAAGACTACCGGATTTAATTTTAAAACAGCCATTGTAGGCTGTGATAATTTTGTGTTCAATTTTCTTAAAGTTGATGATTTTGACGTAAGTAAAAAAAAATGAGAAAATAAGGATGCTTTTCTTGCCATATTGACATAAAATTGTATGATATAAAAATAAAGCAATTAGAAAAAAAACCATACCACAAATTAAATTCAAATAAACAAACAAAACAACAAATTGGAAATTACTATAATTATTCACTAAAAATTCAAAAATAATAAGGCAAATAAAAACACTGAAATGCACTCACAAATTATTTAATTCTTTTCATCACCTACCTCTGCCTATGGGTTATATGTACATATGTATGATTTAAATAATTTTTATTAGAACCAGACATACAGTCAAATATTTATTTTTGTCTCCACATAATTTATTTGATTAAAAAATATTTTCAAATTTATAAGTACATAAAAAAACGAAACCAAACAAATATGAAAAAGTCAATATTTCTATAACTACTTGAGTATCTATATTTTATTACATCTCATTCATAATTGATAAAACAAATAAATTAAAATTTAAAAGGTTTGGTTTGTTGATTTTTTTATGGAGGGAGATTCTTGATGTCTAATCTACGCCATCTTCATTGGTTCTATAAATTAATTTCGATGAAAAAAGAATCAGACATGGAAATGTATGTTTCTGCAAATTAAGATAATTATAATAAGTTAAGTACAAATAATAAGATCTTCTAAATTTCAATTGAAGAAGCAAGTAAGGTCAACTTAGATCATTTGTATTCTCTGGTGTGGCTTGTTCTTAATTTAATAATGGTTTAGGAACGATGTCATGAGTGTAACGAAACGACACGACAAATTGTGACTATTGAATTAAAAAAACGCCAAATTGATAGAATTAGATAAGCTTTGATAAACAATTTTTAACGTTTTAGATTTTAGAATATTCCGATTTAGATCTTAGTTTGAAATCGAACTTTGATTTGGTTTTAGGTTACAAAAATTCATGATTAAAGACACATATTAGAAATCTAACAGAAAAAATCAAAAAAAGAAAACATTGAAATCTATTTGGGATAAATTTGACAAAGCACAAGACGTCAAGCTGCAAACAAAAACAACCGAAAATCCAATTTTTGTAATAACTTATTTTTTGTTATTATTCAAATCCATCACAGAATTCGAAGAGAGTTGAGGAAGAATTCGGAGTAATTTTTTTTTTGACATTTTTACTAAAAGAGAAATGTCAAAACTGACATCCAATTCAATAAAATCTAGGTCAACTCTGTTGAAAGTTCAAAGAACAAACCCAATTTAAGAATATATTAAATGAGAATTTTCTAAATAAAGTTTTAATTCGATTTGAGAACATTGTCAAGACATTGGCATTTTCCTCAAAAGTTGACCATCAAGTAGATGAGTGCGACCAGGGCGGAAATTGGAATTTAATTATCTTTGCACTCAAGTTCGGCTCTATAGTATATTTAGGTCCCGCCCGCGGCTATCTCAGTCTCCTGTTCAAAAACATACTTATATTTTGTTTTTAAAATATAAAAATAACTTCAATTTCCATAATTGAAGTTATTTTTTTTTTTAATATCCTTACAGTTGGTAGGAATGGTTTTCAATATTTGTTTTTATGGTTGGATGCGAACATGTAGTGATTTATTTACTTAATTTAAAATTGAAACACAAACAACAACAAAAAATACCAGTGAGAATATTATACTCTCGAAAATAGCTTCATAAAAAAACATTGTTTCAATTAAATCAAAAAAAAAAAAAAAAAAAACATTGTGGATATAAAAATGAATAGAAGACAAGTCGCGCTCGTGGTCGAGGTGGGTTGGTCTGGTCGTAGGTTTACTGGGAACGTACTTTTTATATTCCCATCCAATGTTGCTATCATCACACTTTTTAGCATGATGTGAATTATTCACATCAGACACTGATTTTTTTTTTTTTTTACATTTTCATTAATTTCGATTATTCGAAACACTGACAAGCTTCAGAGGAGAGTATAGAATGTGGCTCTGGCTTTAATGGTAGCAGGTGAGGGGAGCACTGAGGAAGGCGGATGGCCAGGGCGACTGAACAAAGCGGTCTGTGTAAAAACCATCAGGACAGCGCGCCAGATTCGGGGTTTTGCGTCATTAAAACGGTATTGTTGAGTAATAATTGGGTTTTGGGGTTTGTGTGCGGTTATAAAATGAAAATTGAATAGAAAATAGGATGCAAATTCAAAGGATCTTTTTTTATATCGGATTTTATCTAAGCTTGTTAAGGAAAATTGAAAACATGAAATAAAAACAAAAACAAATTCTTTTGAAAATAAACCAGCGCAGCGTGGCGACCGTAAATGAATAAAAATAATAATAATTAAAGGAAAGATGTAGATTTATTTTTGATTTATTGACTTTGATACAAAATAACACAATGTTTTGTGATTGTGAGTAAGTGGAACGGTCTGATAGGTACAAAAGATTCAATTGAAAATTAAATTGAATCTAAAAACCAGGACCTACATAAATAGAGGAAGTCCTGTTCATTAAAATCTAGTCACTGAAAAGAACTGTATTGCGTGCCTTGGTCACAGAAATTAGGCATCAGAGAGGGCGATTAGTACAAAAGATAGAGGACCGTCTGAAACCTACCATGCAGTAATTTTGTTTCTTGTTCTCTCTCACCTGCCTGACATTGTAATGTCTTCTATTGTTTTATCTGATAGCTCTTGCCACTAAGGTGCAATTATTCTACTCCATAGTTTAGACTTTAGAGCTTCCAATACCTTGGAAGTATCGTCTCTATTGAAGGAGGAACCGAACTAGACATCGTCAGCCGTATCGGAAAAGCTAAGGCTGCGTTCGGGATGTTGAACAATGTTTGGAGGAACAAATCTCTTAGCTTGAACACAAAGCTACGACTGTTTAACTCTAACGTCGAATCAGTTCTCTGCTATATGGTTGCAGCACCTGAAAAATAACAACAACAATAACCAGAAAACTGCAAACCTTCGCTAATAGGTGTCTTCGAAACATTTTACGGGTTTTCTAGCCTAATCGTATCTTTAACGATTACTTATATAGGCGAACAGGTCAGGAACCCGCCGATACCATTATATGAAGGCGCAAGTGGCAGTGGATTGGACACACGCGTCGAAAACGTAATGACTGCATTGCGGGCCAGGCAATGCAGTGGAATCCACTCACACAAAAAGGTAGAGCTAAAACACATCGCTGGAAACCGCACACGATGGCGCGTAGGAGTATTAGAGGCCCTTTGTCCCGCTAGGGAACACCAACGGACTTCGTAGGTCTGAGTACCTAAGTAAGTAAGTATTAGTTTAGAGAAGAGTAGCCGAAATCTATGCTAGACGAATCACTGAAGCTCAACCTTAATCAGACCTGCTGAATTTCTTTCTCCAAACGATATCTTTCGAAAACAGCTTATTTTCAAAAATACCGTTTTTTGCTACAATTATGTTTAATATTTTTTTATTACATTATATTGAAAAATTAAAAACAAAAATAATACATTAAGTACCTACCTAAGTTCTTAAATTTTATTTTTAGTTTTACCAACATTTAACTAAAAACCTAATGCAATTAATTTATTTTGGAACTGGTTGAAAATTTTATTTTAGGTGCCAACAGTAGTTTTTTTTTCAGAATGTATTTAACCCTAAAACTGTTTTCTTTTACCAGTTCTTTTTAATTTTGTTCTATTTTATAATCGATAAATTTAAAATTCTAACGATTTAAGGACAAATTCTTAGTGTAAATTGAATTGTGTAAATTTGTGTAAATTTGAATTTACTTTGAAATAAAGTAAGTCAACTTAAAAGTATTGCCCTCGCAAAAAATGAAATCTCGAACTACGCCATGATTATGTATGTAGATGGGAATCTAATAAATTTGAGTAATTTTCAATTAATTTCCGATAACATCGCCACAGAAAATTCTAAATTATTATGGTTTTTGTTAAAGAAAAAAATTCAATGAAATAAATAATATTTCTCTTGGCACAATTTTCTGACGTGAAACTATTTAAAAAAAAACTTAAATTTTAGGAACACGTACTAATTTTTAAAAGCCAATAATGAAAGATTCAAAACTATCCTCGCTTTTTGATTTGGCATCTTTCTAGCTTCCATAAAATGATAAAACTGTCACTTTTGACATCTGTCATTTATTTTAAAGTTGAACATACGCATTGATGCTTATGTCGTTTTCAATTGGCAATCCGAAATGAGAAGTAGAAGCAGAATCCCAATTGAAAACTTTTTGTGAATTCTGAAAAATTTGAAGATTGGTGTGACTGTATTGGTAGTTTTGCAATCTTGGCTTTTTGGAAAACTCCTGCAATAGAAAATTAACTGCATCACTTGCATCGTCATCACTTGATGAAGAAGATGAGCAAGACGACTCCAACTATGGTTCTAACAAATTAGGAACAGTTGCTAAGATATTGTCAATATTATTATCCATTTTTTTATAGTTTAGTTTTAATTTTAAGCAATCACTTCACAGTTCGCACAATTTGTTAATTCAAAAATATGACATTTGTCAAGTGTGACATGTAAAATCTTTGAATGTGTGAGTGATTCTGTTTTTGCTTCTGACTTCAAATCCAGAAGAGAAATCTCTTCTTTTTCAGAATTAGAACTGTCACTTTTGCCCAATTGAACGCTTTGAGAATGCTTTTTTCTGATTCCAGATTGCCAATTGAAAACGACATTAAACGGTTTCAAGAGAGACATCTGTCATTTTAAAAAGAGCTATCAAACCAAAGAAAAAAACACGAAATTTTGGCAACTATCTTTTCAAACCGATTCACCAAACACATACTTAAACTTCGATTGTAAAATAAACACTTTACCAAGGATCTTTTCTCGTACAATAATTCAATTTGTTTAAATTATAATAAGTTAAAAAGAAATAGAATTTTTTACATACGTATTAGCAATCAAACTTCAAAAGTCGTGAAACCAATTCAATTACCTGAAAATAAAAGAAAAAAATATTAATATTGACGAAATTATAAATGGTTAGTAATTTATTGATAAAATAAAAAATAAAAAAAAGTCTACTGACCAAGTTTTCTACCTTTCTGTATGTCCGTGGTGACTAGAATGAATAAATGATTCTCAGGCACACAAGAACCTAATATAAATAAGTTTTATTCGAATTTTTTCTATTGATTTGTTGGAGAGTAAGTCATAAACTCGTATTTTTTGGAATGTACTGTTTTCATGACTGATAACAATACATAATTTAATTAATTAAATAATATTTGCTGGCGTAGCAGATGTGGAGCGTAATCATGAATTTTATCGGAAAAATATTTTTCCATTTTTTCTTTTTTATAAAAAATATTTAATTTCGCAAGTGGTTTTATTCAAGGAACTAACAAATTACAGTAAAAGGTACTTAAATGAATAATGAACCTAGGAAAATATTCTTCAATTAAATAACGTTTGTCGTTTTCATTTCAAAATCCTCCTTTTAAGAATTCAGAGAACAAAAAAAAATAAAAATTCAAAGATTGGTGTTTTTTGTGTGACTTTAAAAGTTTGGAAAAGTTTGGCTTGAAAGTATCTTTGGTAAAGTAAAAACGCTTTGTTGCTTAAATTCCCGCATTTTAGTGTTTTGAATGTAATTTTGCTGAGTATTTATGTTGAATCAATGTGTGATGTCGTCGTCGTTGTATAAAAACTCCCTAAGTCCATTTTAAGCAAAAATGAAATAAATACGACAAGTTATAGCAAATGACACAATCTATATTCTGTCAAAACTTCCTAAGCTCTACGTTCCATTATTATTAAATTAAATTAAAAATCATGAAATTTATACAATTACGTGTTGATTTTCAGCTTTTAAATGAAAATATCTCAAAACTCAAAAAATGGACTAAGCGACGACTTTTAATATAATGAAGACGATATATTAGTTTAAAATTTTGTACGTTTAATACATACTTTTAAAATTTTAAATCAATGGACTTAAAAATTAAGATTGCTATTTTTGGCGAAACAATCTGCGACACAAGGGTTTTTTTTATCTAAATTTATTTTATTTTTAGTTCTATAAACATCAATTTGAATGTTGCCCTTCATGTAAACTCATATCGAACCCTTTATTAGCTATTTCAAAAACGTATTTGTTCAGTTTTAATACATAATACAAAACTAATTAATAAAAAACTAATAATAACATATGTAGTATATGATTAACTTGAAATGGTATAAGTGCTCTTATTTATTTTGTTTAAATAA
The DNA here is from genome assembly GCA_905146935.1 of Scaeva pyrastri. Taxonomy (NCBI): domain Eukaryota; kingdom Metazoa; phylum Arthropoda; class Insecta; order Diptera; family Syrphidae; genus Scaeva; species Scaeva pyrastri. The sequence continues at coordinate 38,689,894 of LR989927.1, read as the reverse complement.
ATAGAAAAAACAGGGTTTACCAGTTATAACAATACTTATTTGAATACATTTAAACATCTATGAATTGTTAAATAATTAGACGACTGCACAAGTGCACAGTTTGATTGCATTGTTTTGAAGAACCTTATACAAAATATAGGACGATACAATTTTTCAAAAACATTAGTACTTTTTAATTCTTTTTAATTCATCTACCTTAGAGTCTTAAGAAATACTAAACTATTAGTCACTATTATAATGGCAAAGCTAAACAAGGTCTAGTACATCTATAAATGTTTGTATCCTCATTCAATTACGGTTAAATTTCTTATTGCGCAATGCGAATTAATATTTTAGTAACCGAAATCAAAGATAAAACTTGGATGTAGGTATAAGATATTGTATTTCAAACTAATCAGTGTAATATATGTATGTACTTAAGTATAATGATTCTTAAAATTAAGGTCTTCTACGATGTAAGCAACTTAGAATTGCTCATCATAGTTCCATTAATTTTGCTTATATGGAAAGATCATCCTCTAAGCAACTTAAAGTTACTGGGAGTTGCTTTTGGAATTCAGTTGCCCACAACTTTACAAATTTGCAACTACGAACTCTTCAGACTGGCAACTTTATTTTTCAAAACTAAAAAGGTTAAAATGGCGTTTGCCAAAATTGCTTTTTTAATAATTATTATGAAAGAGCGCCCTCTAGGCAACTTAAAGTTACTGGGAGTTGCTTTTGGAATTCTGTTGCTCACAACTTTACAAATTTGCAACGACGAACTCTTCAGACTGGCAACTTTATTTTTGAAAACTAAAGACTTAATATATTTTGTTATAATTATAAAATAAAAAATAACAATTTTGGATGGCAACTTATAAGTTGCTCGTAGTTTCCGGCAAATCAAAACAACTTTAAGTTGCTGTCAATTTCCCATAAAATGTATGGTTAGTTTTGAACGATTTTTTATTCATCTGTCAATTCTGTAGAAATAACTTTAAACAAATATTTTTTTCAAATATATTCTTGAAATTTGCACTTCTTCGTTAAAATTCTATGTTTTTGACACATTCTCTAACATATCTACCTATTGATATTTAATTTTTTTTTCTAATTTGTGTTTGGTCGATAAAATCATCGTGAGTAAACCTTTACAAAAATAACTTATTAATATGATTACAGTCTTATCTTCAGTATAGTTTTCTGAGTAAGTATTGCGTTTATGTATTTGCAACGGCCAGCCTACAAAGTTTTGACAGGGGAATTTTTCAATGTTTTTATTCTGTGTTTTAATTTGATTTCATATTATAAGTGTTTTTAAAGGACATTCACCTTTCAGAACAAAATCCCTTCTATCCGACAAGATATTGAAGGAAACTTATGGTTCTAATAAAATGATTCAAGTAGACCAGAATTTATCACCAAGTTATTCATGTGTCTCCCACAACGGATTTCTATGGCCCACTTCTAAACAGTGATTGTGTCACTCGGATATAAAGTATAGGTCTCTCTATTTTGCAACACATCTTCCTGAGGGCTTATCGATATTATATGTAAAACATTAAACAAGAACCGATATTGCAGCTTTGAAGTAAAAAGGTTGTGGGTCCTTCAACCCAACTCAAAGTATCCCTTTAAACAAAAAAGTAGCGAAAAATGAACAACTCCCGGCAGAATAAAAATCTTCTCTTTTCCAAACATCAATTTTAGTCTCGTGTCTAACTTCCTGAAGCAATATGGAAAAAATTGAACTGGAAGTTGATTTTAACTTCGGAAATAACCTTTTGTCTTCTTCTTCTTCTTCTTCTTCTTCTTCTTCTTCTTCTTCCTCTTCTTCACAACCAACTTACTTTCCATCTGTTTGGAAAAATTACAAGGAAAAAGTTAAGAACCCCCATTTCTCTTTTGAACAACAAATCTTTCATCCAGGCTCATTACCGCCAAAAGCAGTAAAAGACAACCCCACGTACAGACAATTAACTTTCAGTTCGTACGTCTTATACCTTGCCTAACGCCTGCAGTACCTACCTACCAACTTCCCTCAATCGCTCATGTGTCACATGAATCCCTCGACGAAACGAAATGATTGATTGGAATCCCAATATCAAAAGCAGAAGATTGTCCATTTTTATGCCAATAAAATGAAAGCCGAAAGAAGAACTTTATTCCGGGGATATTCCCACAAATAAATTCCCATACCCGCCTGATTCAGGGGATATTGAATTAATGAAATGGCTGCAGATTGAGTGATTCCTTCTTTGGGTATATGATGGGCTTAGCGGTGGACGCATTTAATTATACCGAAGTGCTCCCGATGCCGACGGCGACAGAAAAAGGATAAAATTAAGGACACAGGAAAAAAAAACGAAAGGATTTATTTCAAAGGTAATTAATTCCACTTCAAGTCCGTTGTGTGTCACTCGCACTGTCCCGTGCCTGATGCCCATGGCAGCATATATAGGAATACCTGTTCGATGTTCGGGAAGAATAAAGAATCAATGAAGCAATCAGCAGTGGCAAATAATCCACCTTGCTGGTGGTGATGATTCCTTATCCAAACAAAAAAACATCCTCTGGTTACATGTGGATCAACGTCACCGAATTGCTGCATAGAATCCCATTTCTTAATTAATACAACAGGGATATGTGTGCAGCGTCTGGATCTGGGATTCCATAATGCCTACACTTTTAGATTGTAGCAGTGGAATGGTCACAGCTCAGCTCACTTTTGAGCTGTCGGGTGAGCTGAGCTAAGGGTGAGCTGAACTGTCGGTTTTTGGTTGAGCTGTTTGGTGAGCTGTTCGGTGAGCTGTTCGGTGAGCTGTTCAGTGAGCTGTTCGGTGAGCTGTTTGGTGAGCTGTTCGGTGAGCTGTTGGGTGAGCTGTTGGGTGAGCTGTTTGGTGAGCTGTTCGGTGAGCTGTTCGGTGAGCTGTTCGGTGAGCTGTTCAGTGAGCTGTTCGGTGAGCTGTTCGGTGAGCTGTTTGGTGAGCTGTTCGGTGAGCTGTTGGGTGAGCTGTTGGGTGAGCTGTTTGGTGAGCTGTTTGGTGAGCTGTTCGGTGAGCTGTTTGGGGGGCTGTTTGGTGAGCTGTTTGGTGAGCTGTTCGGTGAGCTGTTCGGTGAGCTGTTCGGTGAGCTGTTCGGTGAGCTGTTTGGTGAGCTGTTTGGTGAGCTGTTGGGTGAGCTGTTGGGTGAGCTGTTGGGTGAGCTGTTTGGTGAGCTGTTCGGTGAGCTGTTTGGTGAGCTGTTGGGTGAGCTGTTTGGTGAGCTGTTCGGTGAGCTGTTTGGTGAGCTGTTGTTGTAGTTGGGAGAAAATTCTGAATTTATTTTGTATGATTGTTTGTTTTGACTGACAGAATTATTAAATGTAAAAAGGTTTTAGTAAATAATATGTACATAAATATTTCTGAAATATAATACATATGTATGTATATAATTTTTTACTGATTTTAACTACAATAACAAAAAATTCAGTTTTTTGAAAATACAAAAATGAGAAAAATAATAATATTTATTGTTCTAAGAATGCCTTCAAAATTTCTATTAATACAAAAGTGGGCAAAGGATGTTACAGTGGCCATTGACTTCTGAATGGTTTTTTTTTTTATTCAAAATTTAGGTAGTCGTTTTTGGAGATCCTTTGTAGATGGCAGGTACCCAGATGCAAATTTCGGTAGCTAATTTATAAAAAAGGGTTTTTGACTGAAATGGAAAAATATTTAATGTGAATTGTTAGAAAAAGGCCAACAGTGGTTTTTCCCTACCTAAATTATTATACATTTTTACCGTTCAAGACATGTATATTAATGCATTTCAAAAACATAAATTCATCAGTTGACAAAAACTTATTGAGCGTTCATCTTGTAAACATATTTTAAATCTGATTTTATATAAAAAAAAAATTAAAAATGAGGGAACTTTCAGAACATTATAAAAAATATTTTGAATTGTCTGAAGATGATTCAGGAAGAAGGAGTTCAACAAGCAAAACATTTTTTGTTAAATGTAAGTTGGATTGTGCTTGCAAGGACAAACTTATTTCTGTTACAGAGAGCAGTACATTCAACATGCTAAGGCATTTGCGAGTAAGTAGATAATATATTATATAAAATTTTCCTATTTACATTATCTAACTTAATAATAATTTTTTTTTTCAGATTTTTCATAAAGAAATTACAGAGCGACAGGATGAAAATCAGCTCAAAGAAAGCAATTTAAATGATATAATGTCATTTTCGAGCCAGAAAAGGCACAAAAGAAGCTCCGATAAGGATATAAATGACGCCATAGTGAATTTTATTGTCGGGGACCTCATGCCATTTTCAGCGGTCTCATCAGAATTTTTTAAAAATTTGATTACCGTGTCAGCAGGAAGACAAGTGGAATTAATATCTCGCTCAACTGTAGTTAATCGAATTAAAGACAAATTTGAGTACTTAGTACTCAACATTTCAAAGCAGTTGGAAAGCATACCTCATCTTTGTATGACTGTTGATTTGTGGACTTACCATCACAGATCATACTTGGGTGCCACGTGCCACTGGATCACCGACGAAATAAAAACAAAAAGTTGTGTTCTAAGCTGTAAGCGAGTGGAAGGATCCCATACGTTTGAAGTATTGGGAAAGGAAATCCAAGAAATTATGAACAAATATAAAATTCAAAATAAAGTGAAATGCATTGTGACCGATAATGCATCTAACTTTACGAAGTTATTCCGGTTAGCCACCGAAAGCAGCAGGGTGATAAATGAAGCCTTTAAAGAAAATGAGGAAAATACTCGTCATAACAATCAGTTGCATGATATAAGAGCTCTATGCAAGGCAGAGGACAAAAATATTTTTGATGTGATGAGTTTGAGCATTGAAGACTCATTCATCACCATGCCTACTCATATCCGCTGCGCAAGTCACACATTAAACCTCATATGTTCAGTGGACTTTAATAAGGCATTACGTTACGAGTTCAGCGAGGAGCTCAAAACTATATACTGCAGTGTGGAATCAAAGTGCTCTACAATATGGAAAGCACAGAACATGTCTTCGCAGAATGCTGACCTCATAAAGAGCAAACTGGGACAATATTTAAAAACTCCCGGAATTACAAGATGGAACTCGCTGCATAATGCATTTGTGGATATTAACACTTTCATTAAACAGAAAAATAATGAATTTAAAGTGGTATGTGAGCAGCTTAAGATTGATGCGTTCTCTGAAGAAGAAATTATATTTCTTTCTACCTTATGTGACGTAAGTGTATACCGTGATAAATTATTATGTTTGTTATTATCAAATTGATGTTTTTTTTTTTAATGTTACAGGCGTTTCAACCGATTGCATCTGCATTAGATGTTTTGCAAGGAGATGTAAATATTTACATTGGATCTTTGCTACCAGTTCTTTGCAAAATTAAAGAGAAGTTGAAAAAATTGCTTGCAATCCATACTGGTATTTATGCAGAGCTTATATTTTCATTAAATCATGCAGTTGACAACAGGTAAATAAATAATAATATATTATAATTATATTTTATTTATCATAATTTCTATCGTTTCAGATTTCGTGATGTTCTGAAAAACTTTGACTTTTTAATCGCAGCGGCAGTTCACCCACAATTTAAATTAAATTTTATACGTAAAAACTTTCCCGAAAAGGCGCAATCCATAGAAGATTTATTAATCTCTAAAATAAATACCAAGCAATCTACAAATCCAAACCCAATCATAAATGAAACAGCAGGCACATGTTCATCGTTTTGGGACTCTGATGAAGAAGATGGAGATTCATCAGCTATTGGTACTAAAACTCTACATGATTTCACTTACAACCGGGAAAAATCTACAAAGATTTTTGAGAACAAACAATTCTCCGCCATCAAAGATATATTTCTAGAATATAATGTATCACTACCAAGCAGCGCATCGGTAGAAAGATTATTTAGTATTGCCAAACTGGCATTACCACCAAACCGATGTCAATTGAAAGATGAAAATTTTGAAATGCAACTAATGTTGCACATAAACAATAAAGAAATGCTGAACTGAATAAATTTATTTTTTATTTTATTTTTTCCTTTCACACAATTCGAGAAATATGCAAATATAGGTTTATATGTATATGACTACATTCAATTTCAGTCAAAAACCCTTTTTTATAAATTAGCTACCGAAATTTGCATCTAGGTACCTGCCATCTACAAAGGATCTCCAAAAAACGACTACCTAAATTTTGAATAAAAAAAAAAAACCATTCATAAGTCAATGACTAGTTTTTACCACGCGGTTTTTGAAAAACCCATTGTAACATCCGTGGCCCACTTTTGTATTAATAGGAATTTTAAATGCATTCTTAGAACAATAAATATTATTATTTTGAGATACAAATATTTATTATCGATTCCTGGAAAATTTTCTTTGCTTATTTCTTGGATAACTTAATTCATAATTCATTCATAATTTTTCTCATTTTTTTATTTTCAAAAAACGGAATTGTTTGTTATGGTAGTTAAAACCATTAAAAAATTATATATGTAGATATGTACATATATTTCAGAAATATTTATGTATACATATTATTTACTAAAACCTTTTTACATTTAATAATGATATCAGTCAAAAAGACAATCATAAAAACTAAATTCAGAATTTTCTCCCAACTACAACAACAGCTCACCAAACAGCTCACCAAACAGCTCACCAAACAGCTCACCAAACAGCTCACCAAACAGCTCACCCAACAGCTCACCCAACTGCTCACCCAACAACTCACCAAACAGCTCACCGAACAGCTCACCGAACAGCTCACCAAACAGCTCACCAAACAGCTCACCAAACAGCTCACCAAACAGCTCACCCGCAGCTCAGCTCACCCAACAGCTCAAAAGTGAGTTAGCTCACATGTGAGCTAGCTCTTCTTATGAACTAACTTACATGTGAGCTGTTGGGTGAGCTGAGCTAGCTCAAAAGTGAGCTGAGTTGTGAGCTGAGCTGAAATGTGAGCTTTTGGCATCCCTGCCGTTGGGTTTAGTATATTGCTCCACTAAGCAGACTGAGCAGTAAAATATTTAATTATCGCAATATTAATTAATATCAAAGAAGAAGATATTGTTTTTCAATAGTTCCAAAACAAGTGCCTCATCAACTATTCAGGAAAACTGACAACAGACAAAGGTTGCTCTTGTTGGAATTGTTGAGCCTTGCCAAATTGGACAAATTTTAGTTGTTTTTGGGTAAAAGAAGAAATACCTTTAATCAAAGGTTTCTCGATAAAAAAAGTCAATGAACTTCTGATGAAATTTGATTGAATTCAAATTGAAATTGGAAAAGAATTCAGTAATCAAAATCAATCACTTGCCTTAACAGAATAGGCAGCTAGAGTTGCAATTGGAACACTTCAGGACGAATTGCATGCCCCTGAATCTAAAACAGCACATATTCAATTTGTTAATTGACTTTGTTTTTGCACCAGAAAATCCACCGCGAAATTTCACAATTCCAACTTGTCAGGAAAAAGTGCTTTATAATTTGGTCATTCTGATATTAATTTATACTCGTGTGTTCCAAATTTAGGGTTTCAAAGAAACAGTTTTTAAAATAAAATTTATCACAGCACTTTAAATTGAAACGTTTTCAATTTATAAACTCTCATCGGAAACATTCGGAGCTTAAATTAATTAAATAAATTCACAGTACTTATTATTAGTTAACTCGTTATTTTTTAATCTATTCAGCGTTACTTGCGTAACAATGGACATCCCTTATCAAGAATATCTTATTTTTGTATTTATTATACAAAAAAAAACAATTAACTGCTTTGCTATCTTCACAACAATAGGATAACCTATTGTGAAGATAAAAGAATTGTTTAAAAAAAAGAAACATGCAACAAGTGTCTATATAACTAATTAAGTTTTTTTTAAATTAATAAAAACGTAGAAACACGTTTGTAATTTTTTCATTAATATGCAGCCACCATTCCAACTTCCAGAGATGCACACGTTACTAACTTAAAAAACAAAAACATTAAAAAGATACAAAAGTATCTTTACCTATTGATAGTTATGCCTGGTTTATCATTATCATCAGCATTCAACAGTGCAGATACTCGTAGTCTCTGGTCCACTCACATATTGTCACGCAATTTCTTTTGTAATTCCTTTTATTTGAAGTTGCACAATTATCATCTGCATCTTTGTATTGTACCCAACTTAGCCACTAATCGCATTTGCATTTGCAAATGATTATTCACAAAAAAAACACGCAAACACAGTCTTTTAGATACTTTTTTCAGATTCACAAAAAACAAAAAAAAAAACACAAGCACTTGGAAGCATTCAAAACAATTAGCCTTGTTTCGTTCAATTAATATAATTATTTAAAAACACATAAAAGGTAAAATTGATATTAATTAATTTTGTATTTTTTTTTAATAATTTTCAAATGAAAAAAAAACGACCAAAACAAAACTCAGACAATGTGACCACAGAGGTCGGATAACGTTTGCTCTTGAATTTATTTAATAATATATTTTCTTCGAATCGCAACAAATTAAATAAAACACTAAATAGATATCGATAGCAAATAATAATCTTTACGTGAGTTGGAATCAGATTGTTTTTTTTTTTTTTTTGAATTTTTTTCACGTGCGTCAAAATGATATTTACGGAAAACAATAACACACACCAGTATACCAGAGCAGAGACGAACACGAAGGAAAACCAAAAAACTTCAATCTTGAAAAATGTTAGACCAACCTGGCAGCCGGTTTTGTGTCACAAAATATTACGCTGTCACGGTCTGTCAAGTTAAGAGTAGACCGATATGATGAGAACGACGGACGACGACGCGAAACGACACACGATAGCGGTGGGCTTGACTCGTAATAATATTGGAAATGGCAAACAGTGACTGTGTGGCGAAGCTAACTAACCACACCACCGCTCTTACACCCCGAACATAACTGAATCTGAGTGAGCACTCCGGTTACTTCGGGAGCTTCCAAATGTGAGATTTTGCGATGTTTGAAATCTTAATCTTTGTAAAATAGTGTGACCATTGGTCATTTAGTGTGGTATGCATATTTTATTTCTGTTGAATAATTTTTGTTTTAAGAAACTATTTGTTTTATTAATTCAAACGACAAATGCCAATATCTGTAATTTGTACAATTTTAGGCGATAGTATTTTCACAACTCAAGAAGAAAATATACAACAGACGAGACGTTACAAGACGAGACTGTAAATTTTGGTCCGAAGTTTGCCGAGGATTAAAAAAACATCAATTGTTTTAAGTCTATCGTTATAAGTTAAGTGTATTCAATATTCTAAATATCAAAATAAATGTGTTTGGATAAGTTTATCGTCTGTCAAAATGTAAATTTTCAAATTTAGAGCTTTTTTTGATATGAAAATCAAAATTCGATAGATATAGATGATTTTTTTACTCGGACGATTTAATATCTTCGAAGTGCAGGTTGTTTAGATCCGAATATTAAATGGATGTCAAAAACTGGTTAGTTTTTTATAAAAAAAGTCAAAAATCTGATTTTTGATCTTAAAAAATTAACTTTTTTTTATTTTTTTAACTCCAAAAAAGTTTTGAAACAAACATAAGACATAAGAGACATACATATTCATAAGGGAAAACATGAGATCAAGATAGTCTCGGCCAGCAGTCTAACTAAAGTCTAAACGGGTTTTCGAAAACAATTGTTGGCGAACTTTTTAACGTAAAACTTAAAAAATCACAATCGCAATAACAGTTATTTGTACGTAATTGTATAGTTTATAGAAATAAAAAATGGCTTCCTTAATGACAATGCACACATTTGCAACAATAATTTCAAAATGATTGAAGAATGGCGATGTTTTAACAAGAACCTTGCCACTCAAAACTACAAGCACGTATGAAAAATTCAAAGCCTTCGAAAGAACTCTATCATCACCGGAGGCGCGCGGCGCGGCGTTCTGACTGAGTTGAAACTTGTGGGATTACATGTTACACTGCCAATTAAAAAATAAAAAGTATTTGCAACACGAGTGTCCGTACAATCGTCAACTGTCAGTTAAAACGTCAAACTAACTTATCTTAGCTTAACCTCTTCGAATCTTAAAAGTTTATCAGCACAATAAGTGGTACTCTGAAGTTAAGCACTTAATACTGAAGAAATGTCATACAACTTGAAAAACTCTTTCCGTTGGCTATTTTAAAGTCCAGAACTATACTTTATATGTATTCGATACGCTTTTAATTGTGTCTGCAACAATATAAATACATGTTAACCATCAAGAGTCAATTTATAGAAAACTTCCAACAAATTGCATTGATTAACTATTACATATGTTTCTACTAACTTTTATCAAGTAATATTATGTAATGTGTATGTCAAAACTGAATAAGAATAAATAAATATTGAAACACTCATTTAAAGTCCTACAAACTCGAATGGAATCAGTAAACAAAACATTGTTGTATTGGGAAGCATTTAAGAAATAAAGCAAATGAAAAAATAATATAAAAGAAAATATGGTCACACTAAAAATAAAATACAATCATCTAAACAAACCTAAAGGCAAGCCCCACGTTTTTCTTTTACGTTTTTGTTGTTGTTGTGCGGTTAACCAAACTCTATTGGAATCTAGAGGTCAGGTTGGTGGATTTTGCGGGTGGGAAAGTGCGTATTACTCATTCCATCAATGGAATTCAAGACGCTCAAAACGCTCTCAAGACCTCAAGGCACTTGACTTTGGGTTATTAAATTTTTATTTTTGTGCAAGTCTCGTCTGTCGTTTGTTTTATGTTGCACGTATCGGTTACATCAGGTGGGAGATGTCTTTTAGCCTAGAGACGTGAAGGTAAGACAATAGTTTGAGGAAGGTCGGTTTGTGGTGGCCACACAGGTGGATATTATATGAGTAGTGTATAGGATATAGTCTGGTAGTGGTGTTAGGACAGATAGATAGTGAACATGTCTATAAAGTGGCGGGCATTAATTTACAGTTAAAGGTGTAAAATATTTACGAGTATATGTTTGTAAACAAATAGATGTTATGAAGGGAACAGATTTGAGGAAAAGATTGAGGAAGGTCCATTATTCGAAAGTAGTTAGACTTTAGGTTTGAAATTGGTGAAAGCTCCAAGGGTTCAAAATTTTACCCATAAACTATTAGGAAATTTGCAAATTCATCAGTATAACTTATCATAAAAATCTTTAACAAGATTACCCAACAATCTTTTAAGTGGTCTCATCTTCTTTTTTTATTTGAAGCTTTTACATATATTTCTTTGGAACAAAGGTGAACGATCCCCGAGCTTTCGGAGACTTAATTCATGAATTAAACCTTTATTACCTAAATTATTTTTAAGTGCGATGTGAATTTAAATTCGAATTTTTAAGGAAATTATTTTTTAAGAAAATATTTTAATGATTTAATTTCATCCATTATACATATATGTATACCTAATGTTAAATTACGAGTAATTAAAATGTGAGTATGTATGTTGTTTTTGGGTTTTCTCAATATTCAGGTAAAATTCTGTAAGTCACCTTTTCTGATAAGTCTGAAAAAAATGACACATCTACCTGTTGACTCATTTGCATTTCCGGCATCCATTTAATACGAAAGTTCTTGCAACAAAAAATTTTGTTATTTATTTACATGTCGTAATAAAAAAGGTGGCGAAGTCAACGATATACAGACTATCCATCATCATCTTCCAGGCCGTAAAGAAAAAAAAACACCACGACTAAAATGTGTTAATGAAGAGTTTTGAGAAATTCCACAAGTTGCGTCATCAAATATTTACCAGTAATTTTTTTTTTTGTTCTGATGGAAACTAAAATTCTGGCCAGGGGCGGACTAGATGAATAACTTAAATCGAATTAAATTTGTTTTATGATTAATGCAAGTCTGAAAATCTCCTCCCCCTTAAAAAAACCAAAGATGTTAAAAAAGTTTAGAGGGATAAGAATTAATTTATTTCTATAAAAAATAAAAAAAATAACACATTTTTGAAGTGTAGAGAAATTATATTTAAAAAGGCCAAAATTAAGCAGAGTCTATACTATTTGATAGTCTTTTCAATACTAAATTTTTTGACATTTATTATTCAAAATATGGTTTGATGTTAGAGAGAAGCTTACGCAAAAAAATGGGCAAAACGCAGTCATTTCATTTAAACTGCATGCAGAATAATATCAAACGCGAATCTTAAAAAACTGCATTTATATAAACAGATTTTTTTTTCAGATAATTGGAATTACAAGTAGAAAAATGCTTCAGGTTCCATTATTTTGAACATTCTAGTCATCAAGTCTACGACTCGAAAAGCCTCATTTAAGCCCTAATATCCTATGACAGCCATTACTTGGAGATCAGAAAAGATGTGAGAAATTCTTTACAACTTTTATTAAGTTGGGATTAAAATTCTAACTGGGTCAAAATTCTATGTAAGAAGTGAACATTTATGAATATTACCGAAAGTTTTTCGATATTATCTACTAATTTTTGGAAGACAGAAATTTCTGTGAAAATTCCGTTTCGTCTTTATTATTTTCTTTTTTCTTCTGACAGTTTGTTAAAGAACCTACCTTCTTAGATACGACTTTTCTTATTACTGCATTTTAGTCATTTTATAACCGGATTTACCTCATTTAGTAACATTTTTTGGAGTAATTAATTTGTAAGCAGTTAGGAACCAATGACAAGCATTTAAGGCATCTTTCTTATAGTAGTATTATTCTGTGAAAACTTTTTATAAATGTCACTTGGAGTCTTCGAGAGAAAAGTTCTGCGTACGATTTATGGTCCTGTTTTGCGTAAATCGAGAAGACAACATTTGGCGGAGAAGATATAAGGATGAATTATACGAGCTGTACAGCGACATAAGCTTAGTCAGAAATTCGCATTCAACGACTAAGATGGATGGACCATGTAGAGCGAATGGACACCAACGCTCCAGCGAGTAAAGTCTTCAAAGCCAAAAAGTCAAAAGCCAAGGTAGACCTCATCTGCGATGGAGCGACCAGGTGAAGGGAGACATCTGCTAGCTGGGAGTGCGAAACTAGAAACACTCACTCACTCACTCACTCACTCACTCACTCACTCACTCACTCACTCACTCACTCACTCACTCACTCACTCACTCACTCACTCACTCACTCACTCACTCACTCACTCACTCACTCACTCACTCACTCACTCACTCACTCACTCACTCACTCACTCACTCACTCACTCACTCACTCACTCACTCACTCACTCACTCACTCACTCACTCACTCACTCACTCACTCACGATCCAACTTTGACCACTTCGACTTTAAAGTCATAATAAATAAATTTCAAAAATAAAAAATATTTCAAGACAGCTTTAAGTAACAGTAACAGCAATTAATAGTCAAAAAATAATCAAGATACTATAAGAGTCACTGTGAAGTTTAAAAGTAGTTAAGATTTCTTAATGGATACCACTGAAACTGTTTCCATGCTTTTTAACCCAGGTATCCACCTTAAGATCATCTTTATGGCCTTGTTTTGGACCAAGAACACCAAACATAATAATTACTGTCCACGTGTCAGTGTAGGTACTCCGTTAATTTTTTTTTCTACATAGATTTCCAGTGTTTAGTCTAGCATTCAAGATCACCACCAGATCTCTTCAACTTTCCGCCTTGGGTTCCACAACACACTACGCCTGTTTTGTAATGTTCCATCATCGTCAAATCAAAGTACAAAACCGGAAATCAACTAAAAGTTTACACATCGCATTCACATTAATCCATCGAGAATGTTTTCGACTGAAAATTATCTCATACTCATCTACCTACGAGTATTCACTCGCAGGTACATAACTACGAAGTTAAAAGAACATCTTCGTCTTCAAGTTTTCGTCTTAGTGAGGATAAATGTCTTAAGTTGTTTTGTTTTATTTTTGTAGGTATTTTTTGTATGCCTCTCTATAGCCCCCGGCTGATGGTTGCCTTGAGCGGATTAATTAATTAAACGGGATTTCTGCGAAGCTTAGAAGGAGGTCATTCACCAATGGATTGTCTTTATTTATATTACTCGTATATTATGTGCACATGAATGTACAATGTCAGTACATACTACATACTCGTATACATATTTTACTTACCACCTGAGTTGGTTTTGAGCAATTAGTAAAATCCGGTCAACGATGATGATGGCGATGACGATGACGATGGCGATGATGGTAGGTTTAACTTTTTCTTTATTTGATGGAATTTTATTCTCGATGGGACTACATTTTTAATTTGCATGTCAAAGAAAGCATTTAGAATGGATTTATATAGAACTTAACAAGGAGGGGAAAGGTGAAGCTAAGGACTGGAATTAAATCGGGACACGGCACCAATTACGGACGGTCAGACTTACTCAACTGAAAACAAATTTGAGATTTCTTACTTATCCGTGAAAGCAAAACACTTGGCTTATATTCAAGTGAGAAAAATGAACGATCCTAACGATTTAAACCATATTAGGAAGAAGCCGCATCACATTTCAATGGGAGATTGCAAACTGAACAGCTTGTGCAGAAAAATACGGAGATTAGTTGCAATGTCTTTGAAAACAGACTTTCCGAGGTCACAAAGAGTATCTTAGGCAACAAAAGGTGAGAGCACCACGAGAAGAGTTTCGACCTGGGAAAAAAGAAGAAGACGATCGTATATGTAACTTTTTGCTGAATAAAGGCAAAAATAACACCTGAAAGTGCGTTCGATGGACTGCTGACTCAAAGAAACAAGTTGAACAACATACAGTAGACCAGACTGTCTAAAAAAAAATTGATCAATCAGTTTTCAAAGGTTTGTTCATGAAGTGTCAAGAACATCTATGTGTCTATTATTGAATTCGATAGTTTAGAAAAAAAAATGATGTGATAATTTTTGAGTTAGAAGACAGAAGCTTTCCTGCATCTTCTTCGAATTGTTTCTTGAGTTGATTTCTCTTCTGTTTAAGCGATCATCATTAATTGATGATAGAAAATGGTTTTTAATATTGATACAAAACTAGAGCAACAGAATTTCGACAGGACAGATGTGACATTTACTATTCCCAAGCAAATTGTCATATTTCATTTCCTACCAGAAGTTAAGTTCTCCATTTTTGAGGATCGAATTTAAAAGCATTTCAGTAAGTTTTTCAAATCTCTTTACATCTTTTATTTTTTAGGAAATGTAAAAATTCAAAAGTGACAAGACAAAGACATTTGGGGAGTTAGAGAACCTACATTTGACCCGATTTAATTTCAGAGTGTAATTTAGTGGTGTCTGCTATTTTAGACTGTGGTTAAGTTTTGTCTACCATTTCAGTCTAAAATTTAGTTATGTTTACTGCTTTATTTAATGGTGGCTGTTATCTGAGATAACTGTCATCTTAAACTGTTATTTAGTACCATTAACTTCATGTACATAAAATGTCTGTTATCTCAGACTATAATTTAGTAACATCAGTTAGTTCAGATAGCAACTTAGTGACGTTTGTCTTTGCAATTAATATGTGATCGCTATATCAAAGTGTCACATACACCTGCTATGTATATCAGACTTTAATGCTATCTTAAACTGTAAGGTAATGGTGTTATCTCAGGCTAAGATGTCGGTTTTCATAGACTGCTATTAAGTACCGACTGTAACTTGATGACGTCTGTTATTTTGGATTGTAATTCAATAGTGTCTGTAACTGTTATCTAAGACTGTAACTTAGTAGCACCTGCTTCTTAAACTTTAATTTAGTGTTTAATATAAATCCAATTAGTTAAAAGAATTAAATTTAAATTTTTGAATGTTGAACACAAAATTTAATACAATGTTTTAATAATATGATTTGATTTGATTACAGACTTTTAAAAAAATTATTTTACAACTTTTATTTAACAGAATGAATTGAAGAGGTATCCCCGCAAGGAAAAAAAATCTTCTTTCTAGGTTGACCTACACCATCAAAACTTTATTATATCTATAAAGAAATTGACCAACTTATTAAATGGCTAATCTAAGAAACTGTCAAATATTAAAATGTTTTGCACATAATTATATTCATCGAAAGTAGAAGTTACCTTCGAAAATACCATGAAAATTTGAATAAATAAAAAAACGGGATGCCGACGAACGACGCACGCCGACGTATTCTACTTACGGCAAAGAACCGTTTCTCATAAACTAGTATATATGTTAATTTAATTATTCGAATGTGCTAAAAAGAGTCTCACTGATAATAATCTACAAACTTAAATTTGCTAGCGTAAAATTAAATTTAGGTATATATATTTTTTTTTTTTTTGAATTTCTTTTGAACCCAGAAAGCCAATCCAATCCGGTTTAAACCAAATAAGTTGTTATAAAATGTCAACAATGCAGCTACAGATTCATTTATTTATGTTTTTTTTTTAATGAAAGTCAAATCGATGCAGATACTTTCGAAAAGTTCAATCATGCGATAAGTTTAATCATCTGAATGAATCGATGAAGAAGTGAAAAACAAAATACAAACTCGTACATATACATTGTATATAAGAAAAACATAGTCTTAAAAGATAAAACCCATTATGTCACAAAATGTGTGTTGCACTTGACAAAATCAAAACGTATCCGATGATAGCTTTGAAATCAGAAAGTAGATAATCGAGTTTCGATTAAAATAAAATGTTCGAGTTTGCTTTTTCTCTTTTTTAATTTAGTATCTTTTTTGGATTTTTGCTTAAAGTATTCGATTAAAGAAAAGAAAAGTTTTTTCTTGGTTATGTTTTTTTTTTAATTCTCTTTTGAATAAAAATAAAAATAAACATAAATTTTGCAAAATTAGGTCGTTGCTTTGGTTGGTTTTTTAGAGCAAAAATGCGTACACAAAAAAAAGAATAAAAAACTTCCAAGAAAGAAGTTTTTTTTTTTAGACACATTCGCGTGTTGCTGTTTTTATTTTTTTTTTTTTAATCTTTTTAACTTTTTTAATTATTATAATTGCCAAGTCCACATGACAACGCAACGTGCGCAGAATGAAGCTGCAGATGAATTTATTTTGATATACATACGTTTTTTTTTCCTGTTGAATTTCTGGATGGCAGATTTTTTTATTTTGTTTAATTTAAAAATTTAAATTTTTGCGTGTCGGTAGAATTATAAGGGTATAATTTTGAATTCATTCAAAATTGAGGTCAAAATGTAAATCAATACCATAAACGTATGTACGTGTTGTGTTTAATTGATTCGATAGACTTTGCGATTATTCACAAGACAACAATGCTCGTAAATCTTATATCGGTTGGCATACTAATCTGAGGTAGAAATAAAAGTTAAGTGTTTTTGCTATAAATGAAGGAAATAAATAATGAATAAGTCTTTTGAGAATACGCTGTTTTGTTACAAAAAAAAAACGGTATTTTTTTACATTTTACATAATGAAGTACAAAATTCTCAAGAGGGATCACAATCACAAATAGGTTAGATACATATTAGAGCTAGCAACGAGATGAAAAAAGTCTCGGTAGCTTATACAGACGTGGGTATTTTAGCTTTAAGGTACCTATAGATTCGAGACGAGATTTCCGACTTATTTTGAAGACACTCTGGAGACTGGATCATCAGTCTCGTAATTTTACAGTGCGTTTTATATTTATAACCCACTTTTAAAAATCTTGAGTATGATTGTAGTTACATCAGGATTTAAGTAAAAGAAATGTGTCAAAATAATAGTAACGTTTTGAGAGCAAATAAACAGACCCAATTTTATTCATAACTAGAGGACCCAGCGAACTTTGTCTCGCCTGGCTGTTATTGCAAATCTCAACTCAAGGTATATAATACTTTTAGGAGTTAATGAATATAGAATGAAACGCAGTCTAGAATGAAATTTTAAAAATTAATTTTCTGATTGAAAAAACATTAGTTAGACATATCTTAATATATATAAATTACGTGTCACGTTGTTTGTCCGCGATGGACTCCTAAACTACTTAGCCGATTTTAATCAAATTTGCACACCGCGTGCAGTTTGATCCAACTTAAAAGATAGGATAGCTTATATCTCAATTTATGATCACAATATTATTTTATTGCAAATTATTTGTCTATTAATTGATAGTCACAATTATATGTTAGCTCCAAACGATTTTATCAGATGGCGACATCTGTGCACCGGATTGAGTAAGTTAAGAATTCAATACAACTTTATAGCATAACCAATACATGTTGCTGAGGCTAAAGTACAGGTTAAATTTAGTTTGTAGTAAACCGAAATACAGTGAATTTTACATTTTCAATTTTAGCACAACGAAACAGATGTTTTCAACAACTTCGGTTGTCCTGCCGATTCACTTTTTAATAAACTTACGAAATTCACCGGGCAATCTAGAAAAAAAATTATATGGGAAATCAAATATGCAACAACAATATTTTTCCATAGCTTGAGTTTCTGCATTAAATTAGGGCAAGACGAAGTTCACCGGGTTCTCTAGTATACATATAAACGTTTCTCTTCAATCACTTTCAATCACCATTTTAATAGAAAACTGTATTTTTATAAAGAAAAACAGTAGATTAATAATAAATTTATCATCATTTGGCAAGATTTACATAGGTCAAATATGAGTTTATTTCAAGGGTTTGACTAAGTTTAGTAAAACTTTTTTTTGACAACTTAATCCGTTCTCTTCGGAGAGCTTGTTTAAAACCTTCTACAGACTCAAAAATCTTTCTCTCTGCATTAATTATTCTAAATGGAATTCCCCACATTCTCCTTTGGGGTAACGTCGCGTTGGGAGAAAATGTAGGCGACTTAAATAAATTGACCGAATTAAGTCCAGAGCAATAAGTTTTTTTCCGACTCGTGCGTGACTGCTGGCATTATCCTTCTCGAATTTCTCCGAGTGATCTGCCAAAAAAGCAACCAAACAGCTGCGGAGCACTTAAACACAATTCCTGCTGTTAATTTTTGACGACGTAAACCGCATTTTCAAGCACCCCGCAGAAGTGAAAGCCATCACTGCGCCACCACCAAAAATTAAGCCTTCCGAAATATTGCGGTGCTTTTCGTAAATGACGTCATTCTCCGTTCAAATTCTTTTCATCAGAGAAAATCACTTTACATAAAATTTTAAGTCATACGTTTTAAAAAAAAAAAAAACGTTGAAAAAACTTTTTTTAAAACTTATACAAATGTCCAATCGGTTTCCTTGTTGTTTTGGGCAAATACCAATCTAGTAAACTTGTGACGGTCTGAAAGACGTGACGTGCAATTCATTTTAGACAGATACAGAATTTCGTCGTTTTCGACAGTTTTTTCGCAATCAGTTCTGAAAATTTAGTGCAACTCAAGCTTTATTTGCTGGCGGCACATGCGACAATTCGTTTTTCGTGGCCGTTGAGCTTCCTTTTTATTCCCGATCGTTTGAAAATGCCACTGTTATTCGGATCTTTTTTAAAAATTGGTTACTACTCCCCGACTTCTGTAAATTACTAGCGAAAATTTACTACGCTTGAATTATTTTCATGTAAAGCCGAAACTGCCTTGAATTGCCCTGAATTACTTGTCAAATAATTGATGTCAAAATGCATATTGCAAATAAAAGTTGTAAATATCCAAATCACTGCTTTAAGAAATTTATGGATAACTTCTTTACATTTTAGTTTACTATTCAATTTGAGTTCGAAAAAAAAAACAACAGCTGTTCTACATGGGGTGTGTTCGAAGATTGTGTAATTATGTAAATTGTTGGGTTGAGTTGGAAAAATCATGAAAATGCTAGTTGAGTTGAAGTTTGCATTGATATGCACATCGAGTTGGTTTAGAATTGTTTTTACTTATATTTGCAGTAAAACTTTGAAAATATATTATATTGATTTTGTTGTTAGACTTACCGGCAACAGCTTAAAGTTGACCATCACCTGAGCAACTCCCTGCTTAATTTTATTGGCTTATATGGAAGAGCCAAAGCTATGGAACTAAGTTTCCCGCAACTTTAAACACCAGTTGTATAATCGTGGTTCACTATTTTCTTTAAATTATTATAGAATTTTACAGACCATTTATTTGGATAGTAAACATTCTTTTATTTTTTCTTTCAATAAATAAGTTATTAGAAGACAAAAGTCAACACGAAACTATGAAGAAATACTAAGTACAAATTTCGAGAAGTTACTTCAAGTTGTATGTAGAATCATAAATACCAACTTATTCTACTCAAAAACTACTATGAATACCTATGATGTTTCTTTTCTATTATTATTATCTATCTATCCCTTGCGAAGCCGGGATGAGCAGCTAGTATCTAACCTTGTACGTTATTGTAACAATTTGTAAGTCAGTATTATACTATTGAATTGTGTTTTTTAGGGTTGCCAATACTTGATTCCAAAGTATTTTAGGATCAAAAGTCTAAGCAACGCATATCCAACACAATGAAAATGGTCGAACCCTAAAGAATCTTAAGAATCAGATTTTTAACGAACAAGCCACATTTTGGAACAAGAAACAAACTCCGAAGCAAATTAAATAGGTATGTTCAATATAATCTAAACCAAGTTAAAAACAAGAACTTTTCCAAAGAACTAAATTATGCCCCAACATACTTTTTCTTCCCAGTACTATCGATCGATGTATCTTTCATCTCAGGTAGTTTTATTTTTTTTTCTAATTCAAACTAAAATATTAAAAAAATAAAAATACGCAATCTCTCAGCAAAACTTGTGAAGAATCGCACACAAACACACAAAAGAAAAACCTTTTATATGCTAATGGCTAAGATAGGACCGACAAAAAAAAAAACAGGCACTTGTCAGCTGAATAATCTATGAAATTCATTGCTGGCGCAAATGCAAATTGCAAAATCCTAATTTGGGATGCGGCAATGGAACACGGCGCGGCTGCGGTTGTTTGGGAAAGAGCAAATTCATCCTGAGTTAATATCATGGGCCTATTCCCGTACCCAATCTACATATGTATATGTACATCTATGTATTTACGTATCTACGTTAGAGGAACATAGTTCTTGAAAGCTGAAGACGTATCCCCTGCCTAGAGGCGTACTATAGTTTGTTATGAAAACGAACAGAATTTATAATGCATGCAGCCTCGCTCTGATAGCCTTGTCAGGAATTCGAGATACGGGAAGAGTGAAAGAGAGGTATGTCGTATGTATTATGTTCTCTGTAAGTCATGTGTCATACATTTCTAAACACTTGAAGTTGACATGGACCTAGAGCTTAGAAGAGCATCAGAGTCGGGCCTTGAAGTCTTGTTCCTCTTCGTCTCTCTTATATAGTACATCAATATGGAAATGGAAATAGAAGTGAGGGCGATGGTGATGGTGAATGGTGATGCTGATGGTGGACATTTTATTTAAATTTTCTTCCTTGTTCCTTGGGATTGTGTTGTCTTTTAAGTAAGCAAATGGGATACAATAGTTGAATGAAGTTACAAGAAGCCTGTCAAGAGAGTATGCATATTTATTTGCTTTTGAGAATGGACGAAACTATAAAAACAAAAAGAAAGATACTCTCTCTGTACATCAGAATGTAGGTATATTAATTTAAACGACACACATCCGAGTTCCGAGAGATTGAATAATATGAAGGCTCTGGCTTGAAGGTAAGAGTAGACAGACAGTGGGAGAAAAGAGCAAATTAGTTAGACATAAACACACAATAGGTAGATAGATTCTAACAGGTTTGTTTTTGACAGGAAGGCTCTAGCATCAACATTTAAGCAATTGAATTCCAATATCAATGTTCTAGCACCCATCATATGGTTTCGTTTGTATTCAAGCAGTTTGATTCTTGTAGTTTCTAGCAGCAGATGTACTTTCCTTCATTCTTGCACTTTGATTCTAATTTATAGCAGTTAAATACTCTAGACTTTTTTCAACATAGATATGTATGTAGATTCGAGCAGAGAAAATCTGACAACTGGAACTAGATTATATAATAAAGATTCTGAAGACTGGACGAATCTAGCAGTTCTAGCTGTTGACTCCATTTTAAGGATGAGAATTCTTCTGACCTTATTGGAATGAAAGTGTGGTTTCTTACTATTTGATTCCAGCAGATTAATCTAGTATCTTTATTCCAACATCCCCATTCAATACAAAAGTTGGATCTTAGTAGCAAAATTCTAGCAGTTTATTTCGAGTAGTTGAATTCTATAAATCAGACAATATAGAACCAAAGATTCTGACATAAAAAATATTTTTTAAACTGTACCTACTTTTTGCAAACTGATTTTGTAGTAAGTAAGATTCAGCTGACTGACAAATTTCAGCATTTTAAGCATTTCTTTCCACCAAATAATCTAAACTGTCCCAATGTCCAATGTTCTATGAAACTTTTATGAAGGCCTCCAGCAATCAGATATAGATACAATAACATCAACAAAGTTAATAAAGAAAACATCCTTGGTGAGCTATCATCAGCATAATGGATAAAGATTCAGGTTACGGATTGTGGGAAAATGTCTTCTTTGATATTCTTAGACTTCTGTAGGTACCCACTTTCGCAAACTTATAATTTCTATAAATAAACTTTGATAGTGCATTGCATCTTGAGTGCATTATCTATAATTAAAACTATCTGTAGAACTTTAGTTTCTGATTAAATACAATCTCAAGGTAGCAGTTAAACCAAATCAATTTTGTTGGTTATTATCAAAATGTATTTAAAAAGGATCCTATGCAAATATCTTTGATATTTAAAATGCCTTTTAATTTTAAGTTCGAGAACTATGTATGTAGTCCTTGAATGGTCAAAATCCTATTTCTAGACTGTTCACACACAGTTAACAAAATTTCAAATTACATTATTTTAAAAATACTGACATTTATGAAAATCAAATTCACACAAATTCAAACTTTATCAAAGAGCCTTTTAACAACTGCGGGTATTTCCAAAAAAACAAAAATAAATTATTGAAGGAAGAATTAACAAAACATTTAGGCCTAACACACACATAAAAACACACCAATACAAAATTTAAAAAAAATTCTTGCTGGTTAAACTTTTAAGACTTTAATGGACAAATTTTATGGGTTTGATTTAATCAGTTTAAAATAAAATGGGTCAGTCGATGACACCATCAAAGATTCCTATCGATATGGGCTATTAACTCTTTTAACAACTTTTTGATCCAGTCCTTTATAAAAAAATATATATATTTTTATTCGTAGGTACAAAGAAGCGGAACCAAAAAAAGGTTAAACAATCATAAGAAACTTTTAACCCGAATTTTTTTTCTTTTTCCTTGGTCCTGATGGGAGATTTTTTGTTGACCTAAAGGACTTTTTGTAATGTAATTGAAGTAACTTTAATGATATCAACCCGAAAAATAAAAAAAGGATGCCATTAAATTTTATTTAGTTACCTAGGATAGAGAGAGAGAGAGAGAGGGAGAGGGAACAACAATATTTTTAAAGGAAGTGGAAAACTTTTATATCAGAAATTTAATTCACTAAAAAGGCTTTAATGGCCATGTTTATAAAGTAATGAAGACTGTTGGACACATGACAAGGAACTTGTAGATTGACCCTCGTACATTAACTTCTACGATTCTATTAAGACTCATCTTCAAAACAAATTCAATGTATCTTTTAATTACTCAATAATTACATTGACAAGGTTTGTTTGCAGTTTAAAGTGAGGAATTGATGTGAAGGCAACATGCTATTTTGCAGGCCTCTTTAATAACTGACATAATCCCAACTTATTCTTAGGGCCAACTTCGAAGAGTTCTTTGAACCTTGCCTATTTGCCCAATGGAGATACATATGTTAGAACTCCAAGAACAAGCAAACGTATTACATGTGAACTTGTGAAGATACCTTATTAGAGTGATTGGTCTAATTGAGCAGCAGATTTAAATCTTATTCTAATTATGGACATATCACGCAACTATGAAAACCTGACAAAGAAGTTCAGATTGTTCTTGAGGGTTTTTTTCTTTTCTTTTTTTAAATTAGCCATTGAATGACATGTTACTAATTGGCCTTGTTAAACAAATATACAATGAAGCTTGGAAACAGATACAAGGATGACATGAAGAAAAGATATTGACAAATTTCATGTCATCATAATTATGTTGTTTTAGGTTCAGAAGAATTGCTCAAGAATAAAGGGAATTTTTTAAAACTTTTTCAAATGTTATTTTGTGCTTTGCACCAAACTTCTAGCAGTTAGTAAGCTTAGAAATGAGGAGAACAATTGATTAAGAAAAAGCAATCAGGTTAGAGGAGCGTGAGTTTACTTATACTTACTTAGGTCCTCAGACCTACGAAATCCGTTGTTATTCCCTAGCGGCATATAGGGCTCAACTACTTCTACGCGCCATTGTGTGTGGTTTCCAGCGATGTATTTGAGCTACCTCCAACTCTTTCCCAAGCTCGCAGATTCTTCCTCAATTGTTCTCCTTCACGTGCTTCTCGGTCTACAAACTCTTCTTCCTTCTTGTGTCTGGCCCGCCATACAGTCATTACGTTCTCGAAGAGTGTGTCCAATCCACTGCCACTTGCGCCTTCGTATAAAGGTATCGATAGTTTCCTGACCTGTTCGCCTATATTAGTCCTCGTTAAAGATACGATTAGGCCAGAAAACTCCTAAGATGTTTCGAAGACATCTATTAACGAAGGTTTGCAGTTTCCTGGTTATTGTTGTTGTTATTTTCCAGGTGCTGCAACCATATAGCAGAGAACTGATTCGACGTTAGAGTTCCACAGTTGTAGCTTTGTGTTCAAGCTGAGAGATATGTTCCTCCAAACATTGGACAACATCCCGAACGCAGACTTTACTTTTCCGATACGGCTGGCGATGTTCTAGTTCGGTTCCTCCTTCAGTAGAGACGATACTTCCAAGGTATTTGAAGCTCTCTACTTTCTCTACTGCTTGTTGAGCAATGTTCATCGGAACGGATAATTGCGAACTCCCGATGCTGAACATCTTTGTTTTTCCCGTATTGATATTCAGCCCCACGATTGCGGCTTCTCTCTCCACCCTTGTTTGACATTTGATAGAGATCTATGATCCTATAGGAATGCAACCATACATCGTCTGCGTAGTCAAGATGTTTACGGTAAGCTGTCAGAGTCCATCTTATTCCTCCGCTTGCTGTCAAGGCCATCTGCAGTACATCACTTATCAAAACTGGATTGGTGACAGTATGCAGCCCTGTCTGACCCCGGTTTGGACTTCAATTTCTTGACAACCCTAACAACCTAACTCCGTGTAAGAAGTGACATTTGGACCCATCATAAGTCGCTTTCATAATAGCAATGAGTTTCTCCGGTATACCCCTCCTCCGCAAAGCCTTCTCGAAATCATTGAACAGCAGATGGAGTGGTGATCGATATTCGACGCACTGTTTGATTATGATCCTCAAGGTGTTGATGTGATCAATGCAGGAGTACAAACTGCGGAAGCTTGCTTGTTCAGTGACGAGCTATGTCTTGAGATATTCTAAAGTCTACTAAATCCATAATCCAAATTATTGTGGATATTTCTATACCGGTATTCCAACACTAGGAGACACTCGGATCTTTAACTGCGTTCGCTAAAAACGTTGTCACTCATGTTTGGGCTAAAAATTGACCAGGTCAGATAGCTTGCATCAGGACGGCTTAAACCTTGGGTTATTCAAATGGATTTTAAGGAGAATAGATTTTTTGAAGGAGACAAGGCCGTTGTCACCCCCCAAAATGTATTTATGGTTAAGATTGTAATCCGAATTAAGTTTATTCACTAAATTGGTGAAACTAACAACTTCCATCATTATTGAAAATGCTTTCCAGCAAACTACAAGGAAAACTTTGATAAAAGGGTCTTCTTCTTCCTTCTTTACTTCTTCAACGTTCCATCAGTTAAAATTTTGCCACCATAAATTTCTAGAAACATCAGAAACACTTGATTGCTAATTTATTTCTTCTTCTTTCTTCTGTCTTCCAATAAAATATTTCAATAAAAACAATGAAAACTTCTATCAAATGGAATTGCCATTCTGATGATTGTTGTCCCTAGATTCACATTATCAAATTTAATCCGTTCAAAGACGAAGTTAGCTCGTTTTGCAAAAGAAAATGATAAAAACAAATTCTTCAACAAAA
Source organism: Scaeva pyrastri (assembly GCA_905146935.1). Lineage (NCBI taxonomy): Eukaryota > Metazoa > Arthropoda > Insecta > Diptera > Syrphidae > Scaeva > Scaeva pyrastri. The sequence goes on along the minus strand of LR989927.1, from coordinate 38,663,819 downwards.
CATTTGTTTAAATATAAAAATAAAATATTTGAAAATAGGACCCACTTTACAAATAAAATTCCATTCATCCCGTCCAACACAAATAGAAATAGAAATCCAAACAAAACAAAACATAAGTCTCTGAAGAAACAATATACCCATTTATGGAGCAATTGAGCGTCACATTGCCACCATCCACACAAATAGGAACGACTTCGTGAACAAGCCCCCAATTGACAGTGACATTAAGAAGCCGTTTTCTTCGCTCGCTCCTCGCTCGAGTCTTGGCTATGCTCAGCAGAATATAATTCATCATTAAAGCTTCGTTTTTTTTTTTTTTCCATCATAGCGGGGGGAATCCGACAAACAATAAAGTTTAGCATATCCAAGCCCCTCCTCATTTGACGTCGTCGTCGTCGTTGAGAACTTCTTTCTTTTTTTTTTGTTTGTTTTTCTCGTTTCCCTCGGGCACTAAGTTGACTTCTTCCGGAGGCGAAGGAGCCAAGAGAGAGCACACGACATGGATGCCGACTTCATGACATTTCTCGCCCATCACCACCACCTCTTCTTCAGCCCAAAGATATACAACTGTTACTCCAGGGAAGCCTTACTTTCTGCGCTCTAAATAAAAATGTAGGGCCAATGATGGAAGGCCTAAGTTTTTGTGCCACAGGCACGGGCAAGCAAACACTAACACCGACACAAACACAAACACACAACGTTCCAGAACTTTTTTCGCATTCAATCTTGAAGAACTTGACGGCAACAGTGACATTCATTCGAATGCCGATGATGGTATTTGGTTCCAACTAAAAAATTTCATCCCATAGACTTGGGCTTGAGAGTGCTTTTAGGAAATTTCAGAAATACTCTCTTTATATCGACGGCGCGGCGAGTGGGCGGTTGTTATGGACGAATTGAATGAAACTTACTGTCAATACAGGATCAGAAAGAAAAAAATGGAAGTCCAAAGATGATTTTACGGACGGAAAGTGCATCTTTACTCGAGAAGTTCTTAGCCAAAAATATTTCCATTGCACTAGAGCAAATTAATTTCGAATGAAACACTTTTTGTGTTTACTTTTTGTTACGTTTTTGCCCTGACGGATTCAGGTCCTTAGTTCCGTTAGTTTTATAGGTGGCCATCATGGTGTGGTTTAATAATAACGAGGGCGTTAAGAGCTTTTTCTTGACAGGTTCCGCCCTTATTGAAGCAGCTGATTTTCTTATAAGAAAGCCCTGTCGTTGTCAATCAATTATCTTGAAGTTTGAAAAGTATACACGTTGACTTTGAACGGAATATGACAGCGTATCGAGAGCTCATCAGTTAAGTGTCAACTGTATCGCTCTTCTGTTAATCTATCACTATCTTGTCACTGTCACTCTGCCAAAATCGGAATAAATAACAGAAGTGGGTAGACATTTAGAATATACATAATTTCAAAATGTCACCAAGTGTTAATTTTAATTGATACTAATTATAAGAAGTTGGGTAGATACCACGCCCCCTAGATAGAAAATGCTAAATTTTTGATTTTTTCTGTTAGTTGCTTCAAGAATCACAAGGAATATCGTCTTTGTAAAATTTGTAAGGTTCTACAATATCAAAAAGTGCTTCATATTTCGATGATCTGTCAATGACAGAATCTGTTATGCTTTTTTTCGATTTTTGACGTGCTGTATCTCAGGAATCACTTCTGCTATTCAGATTAAATTTAACGATGCTTGAAGTTTCTCACTAAATTGAGTTAGATGTTAGAGAAAAGTTGTAAATCGGCCAATTTTGTTTCTGCAAAAAGGGTTTAGTGCCTAAGAACTTGGATGGGCGCCATCTTACCCTAAATGATAAGACCCGAAGCATACAAAACACACAACAGAAAAGGTATTTAGTATCTATGATGTTTAGAAAGCTGAAGCATCTTAAGGAACGAGAATAGAATCATAGGCGCTTGCAGAAGGGTAATGGACGATGATGCTCAAGTGCGTCTAGTGGATCTGGAAATGACTGCTTACTATCAATTCTAGGCAGTTTCATTAAAATCGAAAATAAAACATCTTAGTCGACCGTGAAGGTTTACCGCCAGTACCAAGCTACCATATCAGCAAAGTAAAAACTTAAAGAGCAGTTAAACCCTAGATAACCTGAAGCTTAACATGTCTTCTACAAATTACATAAAAAACACTATTTGAACAGCATTCACGGTGGAGCGACGTTCTTCATTTTGGGATGATGAAATTATTCTCCAGGGAAAAATTAATTCGCAACAAACCTCCCTTTCCCAAATAACTCTAACTTAAATAATTCCCATCAAATTAGCATCATTTTTATCAATCACTAATTGTGTATGGAACTCGTGTATCTACAACCTTTCTCTTTTTTTCTTTTTTTTTTTTTTAATTTAACTATAATAAATCTCTTCGTTAGCTATTTAAATTTATAAAAAGGCCCAAAAAGAAGTCGTGATACAGATCATCTTAGAACCTTCACCCGACGACTCGACGACGACGACGATGCTCATGCTGGTGACAACCTTGGAAATTAAATCCCATCTATTTATTTATAGAACCCCAATTTCGTGGCTATATATCGTTTTGTTGCTAAATTAACTTAAAATAAAATTCTTCTGAGCTTCTGGGATGATAAAATGTGACAAAGCCATTTAAGACAAAAAACAAAGTAAAACAAAATTAAAACATAAAAACCTCGATAGACCCTAATTACTCATTGCTTAATGTTGGCCCATAATCCATTAGCTGTAGTATAGGCCTAAGTCTATCATCTAATTACCCTTAGAAACGTTAAAGTTGCCTTTTTTTTTTTTTGATTTTCTTTCCTTCTTGGGTTTTTATAAGCTTGGAAACCTATACAGATGACTTTAACCGATTTGACTGTTGACCGGCCGGCCATCATATACTCGTACTTCCATAGCAATCATGAAACATAAAAACTAATTGCTTAAAACACTAATTTAATGTTTCGTAAGTCAAGTTAGGATGCATTTATGGGTTCAAGATAGCGAACGAGTACGAAAGGCAGAGGCACTAATAAAACGCGGTTAAGTCGCAAGAAAAGTACCTTTAAGTGTATCTTTTGTGTGCCTGTGTGTGTTTTTTTTTCACTGTCTCTCTGCAAGTATCTTAACTTTAATGGCAGGTTTTTTGTATTATTTTGACTCAAGGTAGCCAAAGCAATGATGTTTCATATGAATACATATTTCCTCATTTATAGAAGTATCATCAATTATACGATACATGGGATGAACTGCAGATGTCTTACGATGACTAAAGAGGTCTAGCTATTTCGCTTTAAAAGTTAACATCTTGGTCGGTAATGGAATCAGTGACTTGTAGGTCAAATTTTAGATGGCCAATAAGGATAAACTGTCGTTAAATACAAAGAAGTTAATATTTTACACAATATAGAGACTTTCGAACGTTGACAGTTGTCATATTATTGAAGCTTCAACTGTCATCGGCATTTATTCACTCTACATCATATTAGCGATGCGGCCTATTTCTGAATAATTGGGAACGTCAACAAACGAAATTGAAAAATTTGGGAAAGTTTCAATTTACATGAAGTCCAAAAGTGTCAAATATGTACTTTCAAATGTTTGAATTTTTCGAGAACAATTTTGACAAGGCCATCAGCCTGAAATGGACCATCTCTGAACGAGCGATTCAAGGACATGGTCTAGTCATCTCATGTGGAAGTGATGTGAACTGCCCATTAAGATGTTATACTTCATCCCAATCGATTGTGCAGTACAAGAAAGATAGGACGTCTTTATCTCACTCTATCTTCAGAAGAATTCCCTTTAGTTGTGTGAAAGAAAAAATTGGTCAGCGTTACCGTAGTGCATATAATAAAATGGCGAAAGCTCTCAAGAAAATGAAAAGAATTGCCGTCTATGTTTTATTAGTAGTGTTTAAAAATAATGTTTATTTAAAAAGAAAAAGCTATTGAACTCGTAAAATGTAAATCCCTTAATATAGAATCTAATATAATTACAACTCGCTTATATAAATTACGAAATCTTAAGTATAAATATTTCGAAAATGTCAAGATTACAAGGATATTTTATATATTAAAATTTTCCACAAAACGAAATTCTCAAAAATACACCAATTAACAATGCACGGTACGAGAATCTAAGCAAATAATATTTTTCAATGGACTAAACAGATTATATTTTTGTAACTGCATTTTAAAAGATTTTCGGTAAATACTTAAAACAAACACTATGTTAACCCCATATCATTTAAAAGTTTTAAAAAGCTCTACAAAGAAAAGCTCTTCTACAAAAACCTAAAGAAAAAGTTAGTAAGTAAGTAAGGTAACCCTGTATCTCATAAATATAAAATGAAGGTTAAAATGTGTCAGTGCGCATTTGACTTTGCGCCTGACAGGACATGCTGGCTTGTGGCGGATGCAGTCATGAATCCATAGGCGGGTGAGAACTTTTTATGAAGGATACTTCTGAATTCAGTACAGTAAGAATATGAGGCGCGTAACTGATAAATAAAAAGCTCTCCCATAAGGCCTGTACTGCACATTCGATTTGAATGGAGTATAGATATAGATGTTGGGGTTCCTCAAGACGTAGGTCTTGTCGTGCGTATATAAGTCACAAGCTACAGGGGTCCTTTAAGCTAACAACAATTTAGTCCATTGCACAAATAAAGCTCGATTGAAACACCAAAGTCTTGGAAAATTGGAAGCTGTTGCGGACATTTAAACGATATTATATTCCAGAAATAATGGTTCAGATGAAAATTTGTATAACATCTTCCATTAAATTTGCAATATTTAATCCTTGCTAGAAGGAGACTAATATAAGTGTACTAAGGTTAATCTTTTAAAGACCTGGCTGAAGCCCAATTCTAAAGTGAAACGCAACGAAATTGAATATACTCTATTTAAAAAGTGGAATGACATTTTTTACTTTTAGTCTACGGATCGATTAACTTTATTTTGTTTTTCTTTAAACGGCTTAAAAGACGAAAAAAAAGCTCCTCATATATTGTTTAACATTTAGGAAGAAAAAGAATTTTTAGGCCTTGATTACCTCGAAGACCTAATCCCGCCCTGTTCTCATAAACCACTCAAGCGTTGATTGACACCATTCGACAGGCCCACTAATATACCAGATGCATCTGAATCATCTCCCAGGCCGAGTTATCTTTTTTTGTTCGTTACCTTACAAGCCACCTTGATCGGTACGACACATGACGCGACGATACGGTGACGCTTGCAATTGCAAATTGTGCGAGAAGGGCGTCGAATCTGAATAGCAAAAGTCATAAATATAGAAACTTCACAAAGCACATTTATTGCAAGATATCTGCGTTTATAATTATTATTCATATATATTTTTATTATGACACTAATTCTTTCAATACTTTTGCTGTCGCTATTTTTAACATCAAAATCAAGCTCGCAGGTGCAGATTGGTCATCCTCGAGAACGAGTAATGTGTAAATCTCTGCCTCGCATCGTGCGAACCGAACGCGCACCGCCGCCGCCGATCGAGAAGGTTTCCAATGCCTCGTCATTTTAAGGTTTAAAGATTTTTTGTTTGTTCTATTGTATTACCAAAAGTAGGTACTCTATTGTATCTGCGGTTATTTTTTTTTTTGTATCTTCAATTTTTAAATTATTGTTTTTTTATTGAAATTTTTAAAAATAGAGGTAATAACTCAGAGTTCGTCATTGTCATTTGAGTGACGAGGATTGATTGACGTATAGTTAAGATATTGTTATTAGATAGCAATGGTAATTGTCAAGAATAATTGTCAAAACATTCATCAACATCACGAAATTTATAGTTCCGGAAGAATATATGTATGTACAAATGTTTTTATTGTTTTTTTTGTTAAGGTTGAATTGTTTATTTTTTGTTTTCCTAATTTTTGGAAACAGTCTTCTTTGAATTAGGAATTGTTAGTTTTTGTTGTTAATGGAGTTTACCTTGATGATAATCAGACTATTGTTTCTTACAATATTGAGACTTGTCAATGAGATGAATTTGTCTAAGGGATCGAGATCGAAATAGACTTAAGACTAAGACAGTCCAATTTAAGATCAGTCATAGTACAAATCCGTCTTCAGCGAATGTTATAAGACATGTTACACCTAAAAATACTTAAAGAAAATAGAAATATTAAACATTGAAACTTACCTTATTCTTTCCTTGTCGTTTGACTCAAATCCGTTTCGCTCAATCCGCAACACCAAAAACAGTTGAAATGTAACTAGAAATATAAATAAAAACAAAAATTGTAAGATATTTTACAATTACATAAATATGTAAATAAACTTAAGAATAAAAAGAGGGAAATTAAAATATCGTATACAGAAAAGTCCAACAAAGTTTTTTACCGGATTATTAAAGAATACTTATGTAGGATTCCAAAAATTCGCGTAAAATTTTTGCTAACACGGTTCCAGTTTCCTGACTTAGAACACAGAAGAGAACTCGGAACGGAACAGAATATTATTTTGATACGCTACTGTAGACGATATTATTTGTGGATAGAATGTAGAGATTCTGGGCATGCTACATAAAATAAATTGCGTATTTCTAAGTTCACCCCAAGTCATAGCGAAACTAAGCTTAAGAGAAAATTGTAGCTTTTTAAAATGGAACGATAGATCTGTGGGAATAATTGGGATTTGTGGGATCATTACATTTTCACCCTTTCCTACACCACCGGTTAAGGTAGTAGTGCTAATGACAATGTGGCCAAGTTGTGTGACACGAAGTCTCGTCCCATTACATAATCTCGAGACAACCAAATTTTGCATAAGCATGACTGGGGCGCCTTGTTTTTATGGGTATATATTTACTTTAGATTATCTTATTCCTTAAAAGTTCAGGAATATTATAAATCGAAACTAAAGGAATTAATCCAATCCGAAAACCGAGTTTGTTTTCAAAAAACCAAACCAAGACAAAAATACCAAATCGCAAAGCTAAACACGAATAGCCAAAAATCGAAAGCAGTTAAATCAATGTTAATCAATCGTCAAATAACAGAGCATAGGTACCGTATGCACAACTATCAGCGCCATCTGTTGGAATCCATGAGCAACACTTATTTATTTTTCAAATTTTTATTTTTTTCAGAAAAGCTGATTGATTTTTGATTTATTTAATTATTATTGGTTTGTATCATAAAACCTGTACTAATATACCGGAGAGTCTCACACAAATTTGTAACCCCCATTTTAGGGAAGTGGGGGGTTAGAAAGAGATAAAAAGTAGCCAATGTCATTTTTCACCAATTCAATTATCCGTTTTGCCGTGAAAGACGGACAAACAAACACACTTTCGCATTTATAATATTAAGTAAAGTATGGACACCTCATACCAAAAAGTTACGTATACGGGCACAGAAAACCTTCACGCATATATTAAAAAGCCGATACACCCAAAACGAGTCACTGCTTGATGCGGATTTTGGTCCAGAGGCGTAATTGGCCCACTTTTCTTTGAAAATAAGCAAGGAGTGGCAGTTACAGTTGAACTGGCCATGTTGAACGAATTTTAGTACACAAAAATTGAATAGGAGGATATTGATATTGGTATTTTGAAGATCGCATTATCAGCCGCAGAGCTGATGTCGTTTGGCCAACTCGGAGCTCCGATATGACACGGTTGGACTATTATTTGTGGGGTATCCGTAAAAGATAAGTGTTACGCCAACAAGACAGAGACAATTGACGCTTTAAAGGACAATATTCGTGAAACCATTGGTGAAATACAGCTGCACACAATCGTTAATGTGCTTAAAAATTGGACCGATCGTGTATGAAATTATTTTCCATTATTAACCGGAAGGACTGTTTTTTCAAATAAAAAAAGAAATTTGAGAAAATATTCAGTAGTTTTTTTTTGCATTTTCAAAAAAAATACTTAAGACGTGTTTAGAGATCTTCTAGTAAATTTAGTGATCCGTCGGACAGATTTTCTGTAATTTATTATTTAAGTCCAACTTTCGCAACATTTTTTAGTTTTGTAGTTTTGTACTAATTATAAAATCATATCAATGAAAAGAAGATAATCTTTTAAATCCCATTTTTCACATAAGAAATTGATCCATAAAGGACCTTATAAGAAAATTAAACACCAAAAAACTGGTGTATGACAATTTTTTTTTAAATTAAAGAAAATCACTCCAGTATCAGTTGTTTTTCGAAATTGAGTTGTGGAACCCAATTTTTCACAATTCTGTCATAAGATAATATAATAATTTAAAAGACATTGCTCGCAAATTAGATTCTTGTATAAATTGGGTGTTTCCGAATTTTATATCTTGAAGATTTTTTTTCGAACGCGTCCTGATTCTTTTAAAATAAACAGCCAAACTGTAACACTAGGTATCTACATATCAACATTCAGGATTGTCTTTCTTATGTTCTTTGCAAACTTCTGCAAATCATTTTGTCCTCCCCAGAACTCATATCAAACATAAATGATACCAACATAATTCTCTAAGTTATTTCAATTTCCAACATGTGTGATGTCTCCATCTATACAATGTCCTGCCCAGTCCATATGATTCACATAAAATCATCCACTCACATATTTCCTACATGAGCTCCATCTACAGTTCATATTATGTACATAATACGGTTACATTCACAACACTAACTCCTGCTTAGAGCGAATTATAGTTCTTCCCATCCCATCATAAGCTCAACATCTGCCTCATTTCCCTCGAATGGCGGAAGCACGTTTACGTATTCAAGTTCCGGAAAATAATATTTAATGTCTGATTACTCTGATAAAACGTTTTGTGTGTGTCAAATATTAAGCTCATAAAATTGCAACGTTATGTCCGTAGTATGGTGATGGTGATGATGATACTACAATTTTGGGTCCGAAAATATCCCAAAAAAAAAAATAACACTGGGCTGTTTTATATTTTTTTAGCGTCCTCTTTTTGTATTTCATTAATTTCGGGTGTGGTTTTTTTATGGTCTAGAACATTTCTAACTTTGAAATTAAGGAAAAAAAGATGACAATGGCAAGAAAATTACATGATGATAAATGAGGCCCTGATGTGTTATGTCTTGTCCCATTGGTTATGATGATGATGATGAACCCAAAAACCCAAAAATTATGTAAAGGTACGAGTAATGTTTGTAAATCGTAAATCGATTTATAGAGTGATTTATTGAAATTAAATTTTGTTCCATAAACGGTTCCTACTGGCAAGGACATAAACTGCAAATGTACCATACTGACTGAAAAGGTGAACATGTCTTAGATTGGATGTCATAAAATTAGATACACTAATTGAAAGGTGGAAAGAGATTAAGTGAACATTATGAGTCCGGGAAGATAGTAGAGTGAAATATTTGATTTCCCAAAACAATTCAATTCAATTTATTTTATTATAAAGAATTATTAACAAATGAAAAATAACTTAAACAAATTTAACTTGTCAAATTATTTTTCTCAGGGTTGTCAACACTTTACTCCAGAAATAACGGAAACTTTGAAGTTTGAGAACCTCTGTATTGTTGTTTACCTCCAACTTTAATTTAACCTACATAATTCAGCAATTCCATTAAACAAATTCAACCTTGTCAACTATTAACTAAATTACTGTCAAAAAAGAAAACCATAACCACCCACACATCAACCAACATATGAGCACTATCATCAGGTTCAAGGATACGGTGACGGTGACATGAACGTCAATATTTAAACTACTGTAAGTCATTATCATTATTCTCTCATAACTCACACACACACGCACAAACACACAAGCACTCACACATGGTTATATTGTGCAATTTAGATAAAATTCTAAAAGGAAAACCTATCCCAAGCGTGTTGCCTACTCTTACATTATTTTACACAAAAAGGTGTTCCGCCTTCCGCCTTCCACCGACACTATTACACTTTTTCCACACTAACTAAATGCAAACGGCATATTGTCGAAATTGCTCCTTTATTTTCGTGTTCGTACAACAAAAATAATTAAGCTTTCCCGCCACAAGTCATTAACTGTTATTATTTTAGTCACGAAAATGTCGAATCAAATTCACTTTCTATTGTTTTTTTTTGCAGTATAGCAGTTGAAGTGAGTACTTTTCACTACACACTGTAATTTTGGTGTGTGTAGGTCAAATCCTGAAGGGACTTTGAAAAAAAAAAGTGAGCAAACAAAAACACAACAGGAAAACTTCAAGAAGTGCGTGCCTTGAAGTTATTTCATGCTATTTGGCATCTCCATTTCAAAAGGAACGCGATTCAAGATGACAGAAAACAATAATGTCGATGACGCGGGAAAAGCTTTTCTAAAGATGACAATGGCTGTCGGTTAGATCCAGTGCTGGATTTGGAATCAGGTGGATTTTGAAGGTCAAATTGGGACAATTTTATAACCAAGATTGTTAAAAGTCCAATCTCCTTATAAAAAAATGTTAAAGTAACATAGTGAATAACTGTGTTTTGACAGAAACAGAATGTCTAATTAAGGTTATTTTTCCAAAAGTCGATCCTGTCGATCAACTGGGTCAGTACAGAACTAGTTTGTTCTTTTTGATTCTGTTCCTCTACCTTGTATTCTTTTTCTATTTTGCGTTGTATCAGCTGATAGCTTCAGTCACTAAAATGCAGTGTCTTCAGTTCGTAGATTCATGTTTGAAGTAGTATGTATGAATGGAATGTGATACAAACCTAGATTCCAACACAGAAAGAAATAGGAACCAATTTTGAATACCTCGCAATCCTTGAGAGGGCGCCATTTAAAACAAAATCCCTATCCCCTGTTAATAGAACAAAAATGAAAGTGCACAAGCCAATTTATAATAAAAAAAAAATACAACAACAAAAACCATACAAAGTCAATTCTATGGCATTGTCACACGTGAGAACAATAAAATGTTCCTTTGTTTTTTGTTTTTGTTTTATTTTTGTATGCAAACCAAGAATAGTTTTCACTATTTCCGTATCCTTATATACACAACAACAATGGAGTACACTTTTCTAGGAAAATCAATAGCTTTTGACCTCGATTTTCTATTACTGTTTTTTTTTTTTTTTTTTGTCGCTCTTTAAAATTGGTATCTTTTTATTTGTTCATTTTTCATGGAAGGAAGAAAAATTTGTGATGAAAAAAGCATTTTCCTAGTTATGTTGTGGTTTCTTATGGATAGGGAATGTTTGGGTTTTCAGATTCAAATATGGGAAGAAGATAAAATACTTTTGTATATACATTGTACAAGTACATACAGAAAAATCATAAGTTTTTTTTTAAACTTCAATTCCTAAAAGAGCATCGTATTACCCTAAAACTTGTTCCTAAAATTTAAAAAATCCTTTGAAATGTTTGTCAGAGTATTTTTAAATAACTGTTAAGATTCAGAACCTTTTGATTTTTTGACATAAAATGATGTGGGTCTTTTTATTGTGATACAATTTGAAGTTTTGTGTTTTTTGAAACTTGAACAACTGAAATTGGTCAAGGAAATCAAATATCCCAGTGAGGTCGTAAGTAACACTTGAATAATAGAAAGTTTTAAGCCGAGTAAACTATGAAATATCTGTCAAAATTATATCCCAGAATTGTATGTATTTGTGCGTTCAATGAGTAAATTGTTTCTCAAGAATAATGAAAGATAAATAAGAACGCTGTTATTGATGATCTAAGAACTAGTGATTGCAGTTTACAAATGACTTTAATCGCGCGAATTTTTACGGCTATAGGTTCTTTACATGCTGAAAAATTAAAACAAAAGATATACCAACGGTGGCGAAATGATTGAAATCGAAAAAACCAAAAAACGAAACAATCGAAAACGAAATAATCAAATGTGAAATAAAGGTAAGAGGAAATAATTCAAAAACGAAACGATCGAAAAAAGAAACTATCAAAAACGAAATTAAACTAAAACTAAATAATTAAAAATATAAACAAAAATTTTCGAAACAAAAAGAAACCAAATAAATAAAAAGTGAAACAATAAAATGCGAAAAAAACAAAATACGAAACGATAGAAACGAAACAACAAAAAAACCAACTGAAAAAAACGAAACGAACCATACCCAACAACTGGAGGTGATTGAAACAAAATTATAACGTATTTTTAATGAGGGAACAAAAAAAAATCACCACAAAGTTACAAATCTCAACTGTAGTATGTATTGTATTGCAGATTTTTAGGAGTAAATGAAGTATGGAATGAAATATAGTCGGACTGTTATTTTCAAACTAATTTTTGTATTGAAAAAACATTTTTTCAAATATTTATTCTATACATAATGTAACGAAGCGTTACACTTCCGACGCCCCACCGACCCACGTAACCAATTCCTCAGAAGCAGCACCACGCCGAAACCAGTAGCTTAGCTTTGAATTGGTATTTCGGAATCACAATGGTAATTTGTTATTTGCACCTTTAAGATTCACATCCACTTCCAACCCAAAATACCATATGAAGAAGTGGAATATCAGTAAGAATTCGTCATCTACCTTCTCCTGTTGGGTACCAATCTTTTGTACAAGAGGTAAGAAAACCCGAGAACAGCTTGTACTTATGTACAAGGCAATCCGGGAACAATTTTTGTTTCCAGTAAATCCTTTCCCCCCGTTTATTCCACTGGTTTGCTGCCACGGACACGAAGGGAAATTGAGTCCTGTTTTATTCCGCTGTCCACTTCTTCTAAATGTATGACGGACAAGGTTTCGGCCGCCCGATTATTCTCTAGTTTGGTGCTAGACACAGGATGGAACTGGAACCCCAGTAGTATCGTAGGAAACTATATTATATGAAATATTGTGTTATATTATTACACATTATCAATTGTGAAGTATATGGAATACCTTTTTAAGCCGACTATGAAATAATTTGTTAGTTTAGTTCTTAAGTTAAAACACCAAAAATAAAGTTGTTTGCTGAATCCGAGTTTGAAACTCTAAACCCAAGTTTCTTTGGATAAAACTCTGGAACTGGACACCCCCGAGCTTACCTCAGCCTTGTACAAAAAAGCATCACAATATAAACCTTCCTCTTTAATCACTGTATCAATAAAAAAACGCATCAAAATCCGTTGAGTAGTTTTAAAGATTTAAGCATACATAGGGACAAAGAAAGCGACTTTGTTTTATACCATGTAATGAAGATTTTGGTTAATTTTAGATGTCAACCAAATAATTTGTTCAGGTATACTGGTGATTTAAAAGAAAATAAGTTCAAAATGTTTGGTCTCACAATTTCCTTTTCGACACCTCGATCTACAGAATGGAAATTTATTAAATCATTTTAAATTGTTAAAACCTTTTTTCTCTAGATAAAATAAATTAAATATCTATAAAAAGAGGCGGTTTTCGGTCTCTTCAAAAATAAGATAATGTGCTTAATTTTCAAATGAATCAAAGGTTCAATTTGTTTAAATCCAATCAAAGAATTAAACGACCAAACCTAAATTATAAAGTAAAAGAGTATTCCATAAAAGAAAAAAAAATATGTATTTGTAAAATTTACCCATTTAGGGTAAAGATACCCATCAAAATTACGTTATGGATATTTGATTTTCTTAAACGGCAAAATTGATAATCTCTCATCCAATTACTTCTCAATTGAAAATAGGATTCATTTAAAATGTGAAAAATAAGATGAAAATTCAAAATCTCAATGAAATGCGATTGAATTTCTTTTCATGTTATAATAGAGATTCAATTCAAAGGTTTTTGTGCCTCATTGAATGTGCACCATTTACATGAAGGTTACTCGATTTTTGATTTGAAAATTATCTATGGAAGAGATTTGTTCTTGTGGTATGGTGGAAACTTTTTGTATGCGAGAAGTCAGAGTTTTCCTAATACCTAACCTTGTATCGTTAGTATACCTTAATGGAGTGTAATTGGAGGTCAACTTTTACGTTTAAATTACTTATTCTTCAAAAAATGTCAAAATAAAGACTCCGAGTTTGAATAAAGCCATAAAACACTATACACTTCACTTGCCTGACTTACATATTTGATTTATATGACAAAAGGATATTCTGACACAGCAGCTCCTGGAAACAGCACAAAAATACAATCAATATATGTACATAATGTATAGATACTCGAAAGGTCAAATATAATTACGCCTAATTGATTTCATTGTTAAAGCCCGCTCATAGTCTTTCCCACAAAACCAACAAAGGTGCAACACAAAACATACGAGTGCTCGTATTTTCATGGCTAATAACTTAACTACCTATACAGAAACCTTTGTCAAGAGAGAGTTCCTTGACAAGGACCTGTGTCCTTAGAAATTATTAAAACTACAAAAACAATATTTGTATGTATCTCGGCTTCATTAATCTTCCGTTATTGTTACAAAAGAAAAACGAAAACGAAAATAAAAACACGCATTTAAACCCCCCTTAATCACTTCGAAAAGTGGCACAATTTTCAAAAAAAAAAAAAAAAAAACAAATAAGCAAAAATAAAAAAATAATCAACCCTCTTGTATATACAAAACCTCTTGGCAAGCTATTTCCACCACATGTATGTAGAACACTTTTGATAATGAATTACCCCCTGACAGCAAGAAAATAATATTCCCGCAGGTGTAAGGAACTCACTACCTCCTCCTTGCCCACAAAAATAAATTCAGGGGTGGGTGAGTAGATGTACAGCTACTTGTGTGTATAAGTGACCCCACAACATTAACAAGTTCAATTTATATCCTTAGGCAAATTGTATATTTGGGGAAAAGGAAAAGAAAAATAAAACCATGAAAAATGGCGCCCGGGAATGTTATACTTGAAACAAATATTACCTAATTCTGTCTTTTTTTTGAGAGAGAGAAGGGGAAAGGAATACAAACCAAAGAAAAATAAACGACTTTATTGGAATTTTTTAAAGATTTGCGCGGCATGCGTTTTGTTGGTCTTTGGTTTGTTTTTTTTTTTAATTTTTTTCATTGACTGTATATGGAGAGCAGAAGGAGGGTACAGGAGTATGTGTCGGTCGATCGGTCCCAGCTCTTCAATCATTCAAATTGATTTGTGAGCCTTCAAGCTATAATTTTTTATATTTAAATATTTTCCAAACATAAATGGATTTTGTGCTGGGGGGCACAAAAATAACCCTCCTAAGAATTTCTTAAAATTTAAGTGTTTCTTTTCCCCTCTTGATTCTTAAGAATATAAGCATGTCAATTCGATTGGAGAAGAAAGAGAGACATTTTGGTGGAGTGTTCAACAAGTTTGAGTTTCGTATACTTTCAATGGAGTAATGTAATTAGGGTAATTGAGTTTTTGTGTTTGCTTTGAGTTCTAAAACTGCGACCGTCGTGGTATTGTCAACCGGTTGGGAATACCAATTTGGTGGATATTCAATTAGTTTCTGTGGGTCCTCTTTCAATTGTGAGCCGTTCAACTTTCTTTAAACTTGACTTGAGTTGAAATGGAGTTGAAAGGCCAAAGGTCGTTTAGTTATTATAGTCTACATCAACACTGACAAGTCAACTACTTTGGGAAAGCTCTAAACCATCAAAATCATCAAAAGATGGAGCCACTGAAGGTTTGCAGCACTGTCAAAATACTCAAGGCTGTCATAATGACATAAGTGAAACTTTAAAATTAAGTATAAGGAGCAACTTAATATATCACACCATTGTTTTTTATCTATATATGTCAGTTTTTCCGTGGACAGAACTCATACAAATTTAAATGGGTTTTACACTGAATTTGTTCGTTTTCCAATCCGGGAAAACCTTCATATCTTTTCTACATTAGAACACGATAATAAAAGAGGGCCTCAGCCAATCAACTGATACTTTATTAACTATTAAAGTTTTTGTAATTATTAAAAATTTTTGGGATTCTTTTATTTTGCTACCAAGCTCTAAACCAAGAACCAAGAACTTAGTTTAGGACTTTTACAAAACTAGGCTTTGTATGTTGATTGCTCGTATTAGGGAAGCCCCTAAAGATCAGTAGAATTTTGGGATATTGGTCTGGTATTTCATTTATGAGAAATACTCCTGAACTCCCCTGATCAAAGCAAATCCATTAATTGTGGGTCGGTTGAATCTGATTCCGACTATTAACATCATATGTCCTAAACTTCTACTTACTTCTGAACTTTCTTCCCAATCCCTTAATTCATTGATTATCAGGAAGACGACAGGACAACACAGGATACACAACTAAGACGCTCAGAGTTCGGATGCTATAGGGACTGGTTAATTATTGTGACACATGACACAATTCCATTCAAGGTTTTCCTTTTATTTTCTTCTACGAGTATCTATCCACCGAGAAACTTTATTGGATTAAAATTCTATTTTTCTCCTCATTAGATGACATGATTCGAAACGAATCTGATTAATTAACTTTGACCCGTGTGTGTGTTCTGCCTTTGCTTATGTGTCCCTATTGGATGTTCGGTCGGTATTCATCGCCTCGCCTTTGACTCTTTTCTTCCTTTTAATTTTTCCATATAATCACATTTAGGTCATCATCCAGTAGAGTTCCCTATATTGAAGTCACCAAGTCACGTAGGAATACAAAAGTTGTTAAATGAATTAGCTGAAACGTTGAACAAAAAACATTGACATAAAATGTAACATCCTTTTAAATTGTGTGTGCATCAGTGTTTGGCGTCTGAACCTCCTTAAGTCATCAAGCCCAAACCCCCACAACTTGTCTCCACCTTTAATCGTATAGAATTTCTTTAGCCACAAATACAAGCAGGTATGTATCTACTTGAGTGAGTTCATAAAAAGATTGTAAAGTATAAAATAAACTAAACCCTTTGACAACCTCAAATGCTTATACCCCCATCCACCTTCTTCCCACCCTTGGCCACTTCACCCACTCCTATTAGCTCTCCCATCATAGCAAACATTGTTGACCTCTAGAGTAGTAATCTTTTGCCAACATTTATAAAAACGACAGTTGATAGACGTGTTCTAATAGACAAGAGGTAAGGGGACTGGTCGGTGGTGGTGAGGTGAGCTTATACCAACACAGAGATGGGGGCAGCAACAACAAAGACCCAAAAGGTATATGAACCTGAAACAAAAAGGTCATTTTTCAAATAAAGAAGGTTTACAAAACCGATGTCCATTTTCCTGCCAACCATATGTGTTACTTTCCTCGTGCAGGGTTGTTAAATGTTTGACATTTCTGTGCACATATCTGACACTTTACAAACTTTACTTTGACACGTGGAAAATTTACAACACATATGAATAGAAATTGAGAGATGCAGTGCCTTTTTTATTTGTCAAATCCAATAAGTTGTCGTCAATTTTGACATTTTTGCCATAGTCAAAATGTCAAATACTTATTGGATTTTGGAATGAAGTAAAGGTAACTGTGCTGATTGGCCATTTTGAAGCTCCTGCCAAAGTCGTATAACAACCCTGATACCCTGACGTGCATGGTTCTTTGGTATTTGACGTTTCGTTGCATTTCAGCCCTCACCTGGAAACCTCCCTCCCTCATTGTATATGATGGGTAAAAGAGTTAAGCGAATATTTTATATTCAGGCACGTTCGTTGTTGGTCTATTGCACTGTACACAGACATCACCCTCCCACACCTTTCCCCCCACTACTCACTTTAATAATTCCGCCGCCATATGTGTTAATGGCTTTAAAGTTAATGGAAAAATATCAACACCCGTCAATGTAATTTGTCCAAACTCGAACTCCAAGTCGCAACTCTTAACGAACTATTTAACCCGTGCTGCTCACTCGTGGTCGTGGTCATGCATCTCCTGGGTTCGCAATAATGCACAGGCACACACAACACACATGTTAATGTGTTTTTTTTGTTGTTGTTGTTTGAGCTGCTGGCTGGCCGTTTTGTTGTAGGAATAAATTCACACGTGTCGCGTCGAGTTATGCACGAATGAGTGTACATGGAACACCTTTAACTTGGATCGTACATTTATCATGTCACCTGATGACGACAAGACGACAATAAGGCAACGACACAGCCGCGCACAACGCAATGCGACGCGACAATCGGACAATGGTCGACAGTCATTTCCGAGACTTTAATTGGTAATTAACACGCATTATGACGGTCGGTGACGGGATTTTTATTTTCATCATTTTTAACATTTCATAACGTCGCCGTCGCATCGTCTGGATGTGCGGAGAGTGATGTAATTCATCTTCTAGAATCTAGAGATACAGATACAGATGACAGACAGACGCAAAAAGAAACCGATGTACCTATACAATGTCTGGGGATGGAGATGGGGTGGTGGCAGGCAGAATAATGGAGTGTAAGACAATCTGTGTCCATGTCCAGAAATAATACCTTGGAGCATTGGATGATGATGGATCAGATGTGATGAAGAAGACACTGCTGGTTTTATAAATAAAAGCGACACCAATGCATTAAGATTATCTCATCCCATAGAATGTTATGAGGTGGCTAATACAGGAGCGTATTTGTAATATGGTCAAAGGCCGATCAGAATCCTTCTATGAATTTTTTGAACTAAAGTATTTTTTAGAACTCACTAAGTTAAGTTTAAGGGATGGGAATTGATAAATCCTCTAAGAGTAACAATTTTCATCATGAAAGTGCTTCCCAAATAAGACGGTCAGATTTAGCGCAAACTTGAAGGGCCCTCTTTGTTCTTGACAAGTTTTCAAAAATTCTATTGTCATAGAGAATGAAACAACTATTTCAGGAAATTGTCAAAAACTACTTTAACACATATTTGTTTCGAATAGGGATTGGATTATTTTTTCGCACATAATGAATGAATTTCGAAATGTCAAAAATTAGTTTCCATTTTGGCGGATAGATGGCTATTTCCTTTTTACAAATAGTAAAGGCGTAATGCGATAATCATCAGGGCCAGCGAATCTAAGTATATAATCCGCTACTTGAAAGTCTAAAGTGTCAATTTTTACATAAAATGATGGCAACCTACCATCTATTTCAAGACATTAAGGCCTTCAACGAAAGCACAGACAAGGTAGAGCTATGCAAAGTCATGAGTGCATACGGCATTCTAAACGAGTTGACACATATATAGTTAGGTTGACCATGGCCAATATAACAATTCAAAAGTTAAAACAGACGGATTGGAATTCGGCTTCCACAAGGGGATGGTCTGGCTTGTCATCTTGTGCAATTCGTGACTCTGGGATGTCAACAAACAAGAAAAACAAAATTACTTGGGGGCGTCAGTTGCAAATTGGTCATTTATAAGCAGTCAGGTGAAGGAGCACTTATTTAAAGAAATGCAGTCCTTCCAATCAATATAGAAGAAGGAACACAAATCCAATAGAGCCTACTTAAGTCTGTTAAGACTCTTCTAATCCAAACTTAGCCACAACATAAATTGCTGCTGCACAAGAATATGGGTTTACCAGTACCTACTTTCAAAAACAGCCAAGACTTAGGTGCTCCGTGAAAGCCACTTTCCAAAGTAAATATTGAAACTAAATTCAAAAGGGAAACTAGCTCGAAAAGTCCGTTGAGGCACATTCTCAAGTAAACGAAAGTGTTGCAATTACATTGAAGACAATGCGTTGATCAAAACGCTCGAAGTCTTGGGATTGGGAACACATCTTATTCGGCATGTGTAGGAGTAGGAACTTGTTGAAGGAGACTAGGAAAATCTCTAATCTGAACCTGAAGTGAAACCTCAAATAATTCAACTAGTACTTTGGCTGAGGTTCAAAAGTGATTTAAGTTCGTAAGTTTCCTGCAGCTGCCCACAGAATTTTCCGCTCAGCAAAGGACAGTGCCTCTAACTTTGGCAGTTCCTATTTCTTTAGCTATCGTAACCTCAATTGAGCTAAGAATCAGTGTTTGACTATGAACATACTCATACCACCATAAACTGAACATAAAGACTACCTATACTAAAGCCTACAGAAGAACAAGGATACTTTTTTTACTGGAAGGAATAAAACTCACAACCATAGGAACACAGGGACAACTTAAGCCGACTAAGTGGAATCCATGAATATGTATACATAATATCCTCAGCAATTAAATGAAAATCGTCCAAGCATTACATCAGAATGAAACAAAAACCAAGGAGACGAAGACGATTTCTTTTATTTTCTTCTTTTTTTTTTTGTGAGTCCCACTGGGATAGTTTTTATTTTTTAAGGATTATAGGAGCACATAACAAAGGACATGTCTGGATGTTGTTACAAAGACTTTGGATTGGGTATATATGTAGGTATGGGATGTGAAGGATTAGGTAGGCATATATAATAAAAGGAAATGAACGTTTGTTTCAAGTGTTTTGCTCAAGCAATCAAAAATGGGCACTGATGGTACCAGTATTAAATTTTAATGGACTGCACCTGATGGACTATTTATATGAAATGGATGGTCCATATGATCATGATGCAGGAAGGACTTTTTTGGGGGGCAGCGGGCGGGCGGTGGAAATTAAACCATCAGGCAATGTGTTTTTGTTTTAATTCATGAAAGGAAAGTTTAATTCGATATATTGATTGGCAATTTAGACCAAATTCATTTAATATGGGGGCTCATTGAGTTCCAAAAAACAGTACCGAAAAAATTGTTAGTATTGTAATGTTCTGTGTACCTTCTACAAATATCTTGGAACTTTTTGTGTGCATTTTTTCAAACACTTGCAACTGACAGAGATGATATCGTTTTTGATCGATTTTATTACTTTTTTTTTAATTCCGTTTGTTTCACTCTTGTTCCGAGATCTTTATCAAAGCAAATTTAATAAGTAATTGAAATTTTCCGATATCAGTTGTTCGTGAAGTTGTTCTTTAAAAAAAAATATTGATAAACAAGACGAAGATTTAAAAAAGTTGTCATTTGGAGCATGACCATGACGAAATGCTGTTCTGGATCATCGCTTTTGAGCGACCGCTCTTCATTTTCCTATTTACTGCTTAAGTAACTTTGCTGATATGTCCCCAGATCTTATCAACATAAGCTATGAATAGGGTAGCTAGATCTTTTTAGATGAAACTAGTACTCGAGTTTTAAAAACTAAAACTTTCCCGGACAAATGAGGACTGAAAAAAGAGTACAAAACGAGAACAGAATAAACACCTTTTAACTTTTAAAGGAAACAAAATTTGTGTTAACAGAAAACACCAAAAACACTTTAATAAATTTTCAAAGTTTTGAAATCCAATATTCTTGAAATAAACAAATTAAATGTACCTAAACATTTCAGAAGTGAAGTGAAAAAGGGCTGAAACTGAAATAATAGTCTTAATCGGGCTTAACAAGTCTTAAGACATATTTGTTTTGTTGTACTTATATGACAGTTCAAATGTTCTATAAATGCTTTTCTTATGTATTGGACCTGTTCGTTGATTTAATTTAAATTAACTCGGTTAATTTTTGAATGACAATCCCGGACAATTAACAAAAACAATCCCGAACGTCCCCACACAATGAAAAAAGAGTACATGTCCGGAAAAATCCGGAAGGATGGCAACCCTAGCTAAGAACCATGTTCTACAGCATTGGGGACGAAATCTTCTGTGAATCCCATCAAATGGGTCAACTGAGCAACTTCTAGGGTTTCAGCAATGTCCAAACACTTTCCAACACCAATAAAAGTTATCAACTTCTCAACAAATCTTTTGTCATAGTAATCATCTGTCAAATGCAGCACAGTGAAATGACTTGACAGTTGCACACTTGTAAAGTTTCTAACAAAACTACCAGAACTCTATCTCTCGTGGACAGAGGGAGTTGTGGTCAAGTTGCGAGTTTGATTCGATATTTTCTTTTTCTTTCTCAATAGCTTCAACCTAACGGTTTCAACTTTTGAGGTTCGAGAATTGACATTTACATGTTTGAACCACAATTGAACCTCATGAAATTGGCTGAAATCGAAGTTTGACCGAACAATCTCTTATCGACCTCAGTGTTTTATAAGTTCTTACCTAAATTGTATATTCGTTAAAAAATAAAACTCTTTGAATGTAACAATGGCCTTAAGGTTAGAATTCCAGTTCTTATGCAAATTTAAGCTTCCAATTTTGATACTTTTCAAATTTGCTTAGGATGAAGAAAAGAAACAACCTTTTTCTCAGGAAAATGTATATTAAATCGAGAAAAATATAATGGTGTAAGATAATAAGAAGGACTACGAAGGTACGTATATATGTAGTTTAAGTCCCTAGGGAAAAAACCCTTACTCGATAAAATGGAAACCTTCTTTGTCCCATCAGAATTCAAGAAGACGCAGAGGGTATATCAGATAACTATTTTTCCTTTTTTAAACTTGGACGCTTTAGTAATTCGAAGGTCACTTATGTATTATGTATATTCTTCTGCTTCCATTTAGAATGACAAAAATATAAATACAATTTTTCCTAACAAAAAGTAAAATGAGATATTCATATACGTCTTACGGTCGGTCGGTTTGGTATTTTTTTTTTTTTTTTGTGTCAACCGCACAATGGGAGGTACCCACTTTTCTTTATTTGGGTAATTCAATGATTTTTTGAAAGACTCTTTGATATATACAAACGAGTACAAACGGAGAAAAAAAAACAACACATTCACATATACATAAAATATATATAAATTCACCTCAAATTGGTTCAAAGATAAATATATGAAATAAGCAAAAAAGAAATTGTCAAATTGTCCAATGAATTTCTTTTGTTACTATGTCAACAGGGTGTTCACGAGATGAACTTACAAATTGTAAGTAAAAAAAAGATTCGTCATGAAAGGAATTCTTTTCTAATTGCTTTCGAAAAGGGATTTATGTCATATATTTAAGTCGGTATACTAAAGCTCCTAATGAAGATCTAAAACTTACTAAAAGTAGACATCCACTTTCTTTTCTGGAAGACTATGACAAGTGTCACAAAACATCTTTTGGATAAACCTTATATATTTTGTTTGAAGTTACTAAAGTAGACAAATATTCTATTAAAATGAACGTCCAATAAACTTCTCTTTGTTCTAGAACTCATAAGTCACTTAATAAATAATTCTTATTTTACACGTCGCAAATTGGACTAACTCCCCGAATACGCAATCACTCAACCATCATTTCAAGTCTTTTTATTCATTAGTCAAAATAAAAAAGAAATGTAATCAATATGTCGCCTTGAGGAATACCAAGAGTAGAAACGGCTGTAATGATAAGTGACTGTCACAATTTTGATAGTAGCTTAATTTAAATAAATTCAATTTGATTCAATAATATTTTGTTGAAATAAATATACAATATTGACTTCTTTGCCACGTTATCAATACTTTTTTTAAAGTTTCCAACTTCCTGGCAAGCAAGAAAGTTTCTTTTTTTTAAAGAAAATCGTGAAAATACATATCATTTTTAAAAGCATCTGGCAACTCTTGTCATATAGAATCAGAGGTGTGTTTTGGTTTTTAAAAATCCTATATGACAGGGCAAAAGCTGTCTGTCAGATTGACAAATTTAACAAATAATATCAGTTTTGGATCTACCATTTAGAACTATGAGAGTAAATGATTTCGCAAAATCCCATAAAGTTCTACCTTTACTGTCCATTTCGGCGACCTTAGATCTTCGTTGCCTTGTTAACTCACAATTTTTGCATTAAGGTCCTATCACCTATCACCTATCATCTATCATCTATCATCTATCATCTATCATCTATCATCTATCATCTATCATCTATCATCTATCATCTATCATCTATCATCTATCATCTATCATCTATCATCTATCATCTATCATCTATCATCTATCATCTATCATCTATCATCTATCATCTATCACCTATCATCTATCATCACCTATCATCTATCATCTATCATCTATCATCTATCACCTATCATCTATCATCTATCACCTATCACCTATCACCTATCACCTATCACCTATCACCTATCACCTATCACCTATCACCTATCACCTATCACCTATCACCTATCACCTATCACCTATCACCTATCACCTATCACCTATCACCTATCATCTATCATCTATCACCTATCACCTATCACCTATCACCTATCACCTATCACCTATCACCTATCACCTATCACCTATCACCTATCACCTATCACCTATCACCTATCACCTATCACCTATCACCTATCACCTATCCCATATCACCTATGATCTATCACCAACCTTTCAATTGAGAGTATGGATAAATTCGATGTTTAAATCTCGTTTGTGGGATATTCGCATAAAATCTACTATACACACTATTTCTAGACTATTTGCAAAACAGTTTTTCCTAGTTTTAGAATCTAGACAACAATTCAAAATATCTTACCAATGCTAAAAATTGTTTAAAATTATGAACTACAATTTTATGGTATAATTTGTGGGATATTCGTCCAAAAAAAGAAATTTTATGTAAATTGTTTAACGTTCAAATTGGCGGTTATCGTACGTATTTTAATACGTTTATTTAAATGTCAAATGACTCGGAAAACTTAAACTGTTAACTGAGAATCAATATTTTTCTCCAAACCCGTTCAAGAATCTCCAAATTCAATTCCCAACCAAAGCACCCTGTCCTTACTGCTATACAACATACTCGTATGTATATTTCTCTGCCTTCAAAAAAATTCCTCTTACAACAAATCAAATTGACAATTTCCTTTCCGTGTTCGTTGTAATTTCCCTTACATTCAATTGTTACTGGCATTTCCTTGAGTTTATTATTATTTTTTTTTCAATTTTATTTTTTTTTCCTCTTTTCACAGATGAAAAGGAATGACATATAAACTACTTCTCATCCTTTGGGTTCTTATACGACTTGAAATTTTATATCTTTGGAAGCTCTCGAGATAAGCCAACATCATCATATCATCATAACCTTATATTTCGGATGGGCTATATACGAGTACGTTTCTATAAATTGAAAAAAAAAATATATAAAATATAAAAAATTGTATTCTAAAGGAACACTAAGCCATCACCTCACCTCACACGAAAGAAACAGATTGTTATCGTGTCCTTTGGGTTCCTTGTTGTCGAGAAGATCATTGAAACTGTATAAAAATATATATGTAACATTTTTGTGTTCACTACACCTCCCAGTTCCACCTCCTCCTATCTGCAGACCAAATAACCACCCCCTCACATAAGAACCCCACAGACAAGGGTCACGTAATGCTATGAAAAGGTCCAAAACTTCGTCGTTATTCATATATTCTACAAGGAAAGGTTAAGAAGCTAAAGGACGACGACAACGCCTCCAATGACGACGACGACGACGACGGACTTGACAACGACGAACTGCGAGAGCGACGCAGTTAACCAGAGATGGAGGTGAGGAATTATTTTATTGTAGTAATAGGATATATAATTGGACACTTTGGACGACCAACAACTACGACGACGACCGACGACGACGTCTTCGAGATGATGATGGGTATGGAGTTGGATGACGACAAGGACCGAATTCAACATTAATTTGGAGCAACTCGAGTAGATGATAAAATTTCAAACATTTCGGTCGG
The DNA here is from genome assembly GCA_905146935.1 of Scaeva pyrastri. Taxonomy (NCBI): domain Eukaryota; kingdom Metazoa; phylum Arthropoda; class Insecta; order Diptera; family Syrphidae; genus Scaeva; species Scaeva pyrastri. Next base: position 38,638,414 of record LR989927.1, on the reverse strand, counting down.
TGAATGGACCAGCCCAGCTCGGCTGCCTGGTCGACCTGCCATCCAGGATATTCCTCCTTTCTTGGCTTTAATTGGCAGCTAGCGGCGAAATTGAAAGCTTAAAAGAAATTTATAGTCAAGAAATCGTGACCTGTTACGTCTGTGTTGTCTGCATGATGCCAAGTCAGAGAAGATGCCGTAAAAAAAAAAACACAAATACAAAATGAATACGAAAATTGATCTTCTGGTTTGCGATCCGAAGGAATGGTGGAAGAAACTCTGTGAGGACCCGACAGCGACCGGGGCTTAAGCCAAGAGTAGTTTGGTATAGTTGGTACAAGCTGAAACTGTTTTACATAATCAATATCAACGATGTAAAGTCGAAGAAGCTGCAAACAAGAAACAAGCTGAAAAAAGTGTGAGTGTGGAGGGGGAGATGGGGGGGGGAACTTGATTTAAGTGACATGGAGGCAATCAAACAAAGTTCCCACTTTACCAAAGTTTAATAATAAAAATTGTTTTTTTTTTTTTTAATTGTATGACGGTGTTAACATTTGACTATTGACTAATTGTCAAATATTAACATGAATGGGATCGATGTTTGATGCAGAAACGTCAAAATAATAACTCTAACTATTGAATTCAGTTTAAACAACTTTAAAGGATAGTCATTAACGGATTCGGGAAGTAAAGAGGGGAAAGACCAAGACGAGTTATGAGTTCCTAGAAGTATTAGATGATGACAAAAGTTTAATGAATTCCAGTGGAACATGATTTAGGTGGGGGCAAAGGCTTGGCTTATATTGCAAAACTAAGAATTGGGGTTCATAACAGTTTTTGGTAAAAGACAAAATTCTAACGGATGCATGTATTAATATTGTGATAGTTCCCATACATCCCTTACGTTTTGGGATTTTCAAATTATGACTTTAGGAAACTCATCTTCCGCCACACAACGAGCGGAAAAAATTACTCGAAGCCTCCGAATAATAAAAGAAATCCTAGTTTCAGTTTCTTTGTAGAAGGTTAAATCTTTTAGTAAATGGTTAATATTTGTCCATTATTTTTATCATCGAATCATTAGAAGCCGTCAACTTTCTCAAGAAGTAAAAAGAATCTCGCTTTATAAAAAGACAATTGGACGGTCCATAAATCGAGTTAATAAAAAAAAATCTCCTTTCAGACAATATTGGCAGAGTTCCATCAAGCATTTAGGAAGATGAAGTCTTGGGCCCCCTTAACAAGAAGGATGTAAGCTGATATGATGGTTGTATCGAAAGGTATAATATGAAAGGAAATCTGACAGGCACCATTAACAAACATACGACGTGGTCACTAAGAATTATTAGACGAATTGGGCCAGCAACTATCAGCCTTTCATAGATCAGTTGCGGAAAGAGTGTATTTTCGAATCGTAGCATTCCCTCGATTTTTCTCAAAGCATCCAATATCAGGTAGAGTAGTTCAACTGGCTGGATTTTATCTAGGAACTATGGTCTACCTATAATAAGCCACGTTTTAATGATCTTTTGTGTTTACTGCAACTTGGTCTATGGGTGAACATGCTGAAAGTTTGGACATTCCTAAAAAGAAAAACGAGCAGTGCTTTAAGTCTTCAGTAAAAGTCCTGTTTTCACGAAAATATAAACGCAATCCTTTGGAAAGGCATTTTTTGACAGTCTGCATTAGTCTACTGAAAGGCAAATCAAAAACCTTATTTCTTCCTTCCATTTGACGAGTAGGTATGGTAACATAGCTGGGTTTACTTGTGATCACCGCTTTTACCTATCTAAGATAATTGTCATCGATTTATTGTAGTGCATAAGGAGAGAACGGTGTAATCTTCATATGAAAAGTTTGCATCGAGTACAAACTAAAATAACGATATGACCGAACTTGAGATTATGTGAGTCTTGCTTTATGGTTTCGAGCTTAGAACTCTAAGCAAAAGAACACATTTGACTATTGAAATTGCCCAAAGAGTCAAGCCACGTTCAAAGTTGTTGCTTCGATTTTTTGGACTGCAACTCAAAGTTCTCTTTAAGTTCGAAACGATCTGCTGACTAAAACAAATCAAGTCTGCATTTAACACTTGAAAGCTTCATCGTGTGCACACGCAAAATATGTATCATCAATCTCAGCTGCCGTTTTACAGATTGATTCGTGTATCTGGAAACATTGACAAAAAGTGGCAACTCTCACATTGCCAATACGATATACGACAACGATGACGATCAAGTTATACTGCATTATAGATTATGAAACACCATGGCACGCACGCGTGGAATGCAACATCCAGAAGTAACTCGATGTAGTTAAAGGTCATGCAACATGACATTAAAGATTACAATCTTTCCCTCGAGGGACAAGAGGGGGCTAGCATGAAGATTGTCTTACCTACTGTTTAGCCCATCACACATGAATTAAACGAGACGTGATGCAGTGTGATGCAGATGCAGTGCGCTGATGCAGCAACCGCGGCGACAACGACAACGCTGCGATGGTATCACGTTGGCGGTTTGCTACTGTTTTGATTTTGTAACAAATGAGAAAAAAAAGTTTAAAAACTAGTTTGCGGCATTTCTTTTGGAATCCATTGGACGGATAGGTGCAGTCGAGTCGAGTCAGTAGTGCGAGTTTTTTTTTTTATTTTTGCAGAGCGAGACCCAGCAGACATTATGACGAGCTGCAGGAAACCGTAAAGAGTCGACACACTTTTCAGAATTATAATTGATGGAGTAAGTTGATTTGGTTCCTGATGCATAGTTCGGAGTTATTTTTGACATTTTATTATACGAGTATGTTGGTGAAAGGAAGGAATGATAATTAGGAGGAATAAGTCAAATTGCAAAATGTCGAAATGCCTCAGCGAACTATCAAGGCATTTAGGGAAGAAATAACTCTTTTCCAGAAAGTTTTCTCACAAAATCCCACTTGCAACCATCAGTTTAAAATTCCGATGCCAGTATTCGTATGCATGGCTTGTGTAAATCTCGCCTGCATCCATGCCTCCAATTGACATTCTCGGAAGAGCAAATCGTAACTCTTAATCAAAAACTTGTATCTATCTACTCTCTTATAATAGAAGTGTTTCTTTTTCTCCGTCTACAACTTTCAGTTGCATCAGACCATGAAGGATTTGGAAGAAATGAAATGAGTTTTTGCTCTTTGAACATTTTTCTATTGAAATCACATCTTCTATTACAAAACATTCCTCTATCTACAATGATGAAATACCACCAAAGGCCAATGAAACGCATGTTAACTCACTTTGGTCTTTTCTTCCCAGCTCAACCGTATCCCAATATGGTGTCAGTGTCAGTGTCGGTCGTCTCTTCGTCTCATTTAATTCAGATTCAGAATTGCAGCAGATTCATATACTCGTATACAGAGTTCCTTGTCCCGTCCAGCAAATTAAAATGCACACAAACTAAACTCAATTGGATTTGGAGCTTCCAAAGAGGGAGAAAAGGCCTTACGTGCATCCACTTAAGGATTACCGCACAATCTCTGCCCCCGGTTCTCCATCTAAGCCACAAAGATACCTTTGCCACGTATAGAAGAAGCTAGAAGTTCCACGTCCAGCTAAGGCTTGGGCAGACAAAAACAAAAAACTTATTACAACATAGGAAATGCCCAATGGATGGAAGAAGAAGATGAGGATGAAGAGAAGCCAAGAATTTCTTATACCTTAGGCTGATGTGGCAGGAATACAAGTAGTCGGAAGGTAGGAAAGTAGGTAAGTTTAGAATGTGGATGGTTTTTCCTTGCAACTATTTATAGCCATCGTCTTGCCATGCGATGCGATGCGATGTGATGGTGGTATGCAACCAAGCCAACCGCACCGCAGGGAGAACCAAACGAAACGAATAAATTAAATTCTCCTTCCGCCATCCGCCATCCTCTCCATTACCGGCACCCGGCTCCAGCATTGCACCATTGCATCGTCATCGTCACAGGCAGTCGATTCTTGCGCCTTGCTTTTACTCATACTCGTAGGCAACATGGTTTGATGATGCAACGATGAGGATGACTGACGAGCCGGACTCCCAACTTCAAATGCATCATTGTAGCGGATCGGTCGGTGGCTCTGTCTCTCGTTCATCCACTTGCACCGATGAGATTTTGATGTAATCCACACGACTGGCGCGACGACGAAGGCGATAGGCGATTAGTTTAAGAATTGCAGTTAGGAAAATTTCACACAACTTGTATCGAGAGTTTTTGAAAAAATTTACTAAAAACTCTTGAAAATTCTTATAAGTTTCACGATCACATAAAAAACCACACATTTTTGTCAAAAACTAACTAAAAAGTGGGCGTGTTTGCTTTTCTTTTTCAAATTGTCATCAAATTTTAGTGGAAAAGAAAGAAGAAATGTCAAACATTATTTAACTGAACGTCAAACACCTAAATTGTGACAAGCTTTGACGTTTGATTGGACCTATTATTAAAAAGAGGTCGTTGCTAGGTCTTCATGTCTTAATAATTCTGAGTTGGAATAACGTTATCACTGTCCAATTGCTTAAGTTGTTAAAAAAGCTCTGTTTGATTTCAGTTTTACAAAAATTTTAAACGATTTTGGCCTTAACGTGTAAACGTCAAAAAAGCAATTCGTTTTCTCGTGTGAACGAAGGGTTAAGCCTTCAAATCAGTCGACATCATTTAGATCCATAGCTTAGATCTAGTTTTTAGTCATTCATTTACACGTGCAGTCTTCAAAACTTTCAAGACAAGATAATTGGACAAATGAAAGGTAAAGATTCGTTCACCTCGATAAAATAGTTAATGATCAATGGTCAAACAGACATCTCTTCAATTTGCAAATGGATTAAGGCGTCTAAAGGAAGATTAAACCCCAAATCTTATCTTCGTATGCAAACTATTAAAAAGTACTAGATCAGGCTTTACATGTTGCCCATCTATTACAGTTAAATTGTCTTCAAGTCATAAATTCGTAGCTACGTTTAAAGAGACTAGCAATACAAAAATATATTTTATCTTTCAAGAACGTTTGTTCTCTTTTTCCAAATCAACTTTTGCCACGCCCACTATTGTATCTGTTTGGAAACTTCCGAACATAAATGAGGATAGGTTCAAAAGTTTATTTTTCTTTTCGTTGCAAAAGTTCCAACTTAACGAAAAAAAGCTTTCGAAAAATAAAATCGTTCACTTTACTAGAAAGCTGCTTTTCAAACTGGAGCTGTCAAAGACTGTCAAATGTAGTAGTTTTGTACATGTCCATAATCAGCCTTACATGTTTCCTCGATGAGAAACTGAACACAGTTTCGAAATCATGTAAAGAATGTTTGAACTCAAATGTACTCATGACTTTTAAATGTCAATATGTTGTCAAATACCAAAAATCTAGCCTAAATAACAATCCGAATAGTTTACGCTTTGAACTTGATTGAAATAGGATCTGTCCTTGAAATATTACTTGCAGCTCAGCACTGAATCTGACATTTCCGATATTGACAGTAGAAATTTTTCGAAATCGAAATTAATATCTTCGTCTGCTATTACACGACGACTCATGAGTCGTGACTCATCTTCGAATTCTACTTTGAAATTTCATCCTTTGAGTGGAACACTATTACACCTTGACTCTTAAGTCATGACTCTAATTTGACAACTTTCTTTAATTTAAATTTCGTTGTTTGGGAAATCTTATATTCTGTTTCGCTCTTTCAACTATAAGGGTATACATGTGAACTCGAGCACACCGAAAAAAAAATAAAGAGGAAAAGCAAAATAACAAATGACTGAAAATAAAATGTCAAAAATGAGTCGTAGAAAATTTGCCCGCTACTCACAGGGCAAATTTTCTTCCGTTTCATTTTTTCGAATTTTGTATCTCTCTTGCACCAACGCAACGTAGTTCGAAAAGAGTCACGACTCATGAGTCGTCGTGTAATAGCAGACTTCCTATTTTTACAGAACTTTGTGTCATATCTGCAGGTAAAAAGTACCTGTTTCGAATGCAGAGCTGATTGTCTGTTTTAGCCATTTTCTTAAACTTAATGTCAATTGGGATTTTGATCCGGATTACTGTTCAAACCAAAGGAATTTGATATTTTGGGAATTTTTTCGAATGAAAATAGACCAAGGATGACACGTCTATAAAAAGCTGGTTGAAAATTCGACTTCTTTTTCAAAAATATGACAATACATAGCAAGTCAATCTGAAATCAAATGGAAAATGGAAACAGACTTTCCCTCACCTGGAACTGAATTTATATGCTTGTGAAATTTCGTTTTTTTTTTTTTTGTTAAGTGATGGATGAAGTGGCGGGCGGAAGCGGTGAAGTGCGGTTAAGCCTGTTGTTGCGGGGAATGAGAGAGAAAAATCTATGTACTAAAATAGAAAAATATTTGCGGAGATACAACTGGTTTAAGGTATTTGGCGAGGTTGGTTGTGGTTTTGACAAATCCTTGGGGTGTTCATTTATAGAAAAACAGCAGAAAAAAGAGAAAAAAAAACGTTTGCAGGTGACATTGACACCGGAACACCTTTTCCAGCTTTGTAACTTACCCTTCACATTTTTTTTTTGTTCCCGTATGGGCAGAACCAGAAAAAAGCGTTTCAGATTTCCTATTATTGAATTGTAAGTCGTAACGTTCCTAGAAGTTCTGGGGTTTGGTGCGGTAGAAATACTCGAGCAGGTAAATCGTGCGATTCCCATATCAATTCGAGTCTGGGAGTTTTATTACGTCGTCGTCGTCGGTCGCGGTCGGTCGATCGAAGTTGCCAATTGGAGAAATGCCATCATGTCAATTCAACATTCATACTTCAATGGAAATTAATTGATATTTTGTTGAGTCTGGTCTTCTTCGATTGAATTACTTGGGGGCTTGGTATAATGGGCGCCTCCGACGACGCCGCCGCCGCCAGTCGTGGTCGTGGCTATTGTCGCGTCAGAATCGAAGTGACACTTCTTAGCAATGGTGGTATTAATGGTATTAATTATGAAATGGTTAATATTATTTAAATTGGTTCTCAGTCGTTGGAAATTGCGTCACACATATTTAATTTTATTCGTCATGTCTTTTGCACCCTGATTTCAGGTGTAACACTGTAAGTCTGTAACTTTAGTATTTTGTGGTCAGTTAATGCAGACGAGTTTCATTTGGAATATCTTATTCCGAGAAAAGACAGGGGCTTAGGTGGGAATCGAATAAGGACTTCGATATGCTTGATGTAATTTTCCGTGAACTCAGAATGAAAAGTTTCTTTTGGAGATGAAATGTTTTGTCTCAAATAATATTTTTTCATTTTATGATTTGTTGGATATTTTATATTGAATTTACCAGAATACGAAAGTAAGGTACTAAGTATATATGTTCAATCATACTTTAAAGAAAATGTATCAAAAAGTTTTTGAGATTGATACTGGACTTCATTAATTTTGTCTAAAAATAAGAGCACATCAATGGAAAAAAAATATATTAAAAAAGGTTTATATTTAAACGAGAACGAGAACATGGGCGTGGCAGTGGGCGGAAATCAATGGGGAAAACTTCTCTTCAAACTGATTATTATCATTCCTGAAAATTTCAACAAAATTGCTTCAATGGTTTAAATTTGATCGAGTTTTTTTCCGCTTTCCCATACATGTCGCCCCACTGTGCGCCACTGCTAATTCAGTTTGCTTCATTTAACGATTTGTCTAACACACCATTAAATCAGTTAAATATCAACTTTTCCAATGAAAGTTACCATCAGTTTGGAAAGGATTTTTAGTTAAATCGATTTTAATTAAAATCTTTTTGGTACCAAATGTCTAAGTCTGGCAACGATACAGGAAAGCCTCAGTCAAGAAGTGGTAATTGTATGAAAAATAAGGAATCGAAAGGGATGATTTTATAGTTTCGAAGTGTCAAGTTAAATATAAATTGTAAGGACATTCAAAGCTATAAACTATCAAATCTCGTTAAAAGAAGGTTATAACTTCGGTGGATTGAAATTTCCCTGTAAAATAAGAATCCGAAAATAAATGTTTTGATCCAGAAAACAGACATTCAAAATTTAAGATGACATTTACAAATTTATTTTTAAGACTTTAAATTTATGACAATTCACAAGAAAAAACAAAAGCTGGAAACGAGACTACTCGTAAGTTAGGCATCTAAGACAGATATTGAAACGTGACTGATATTTTTTGATTTTGACAAGACTACCACAAGTTTTGTCGGATCTTTTTTCGTGACCCCAGCACTTTTGATGCCCAAAAATTTAGTATACATTTTTATTTAACAAGTTAATTGAACGAAACTGTTGTCAAGAAAAATTTTAAATTGAGGCTATCGTTAATAAATCCCACGGAATGTCACCAATCGGAGTAGTTTTGTCAATTTCAATAAGTTATATCATCATTTTTTGGAGTTAGAAATTTTAATAAAATTCACGTTCCCAATTTTTCTAAACATAGAAACAATTTAAAAAGAAATGTTATTCATGGTATTCTGGGAGTTTAAAATCTAAACTATAATACCGTGTTAGATCGGTCCGGTGTTAATGAGCGTTTCGACGTATTTCCGATTTTTTATACGCGCCTCACATTCGTACCGTACTGAATTTAAAAGTATCCTACACAAAAAGTTCTCACCCGCCTATGGATTCATGACTGCATCCGGCACAAGCTAACATGTCCTGACACATTTGAACCTTCATTTTACATTTATGAGATACAGGGTTACCTTACTTACTTACTAACTTTTAACTTCTCTTTTCTTTAGGTTTTTGTAGAGGAGCTTTTGTTTTTAGAGCTTTATAAAATTTTCAAATGGTATGTGGTTAACATAGTGTTTGTTTTAAGTATTTGCTTTGGTATTTACCGAAAATCTTTTAAAATGCAGTTACAAAAATATAATCTGTTTAGTCCATTGAAAAATATTATTTGCTTAGATTCTCGTACCGTGCATTGTTAATTGGTGTATTTTTGAGAATTTCGTTTTGTGGAAAATTTTAAAATATAAAATATCCTTGTAATCTTGACATTTTCGAAATATTAATACTTAAGATTTCGTAATTTATATAAGCGAGTTGTAATTATATTAGATTCTATATTAAGGGATTTACATCTTAGAAGTTCAATAGCTTTTTCTTTTTAAATAAACATTATTTTTAAACACTACTAATAAAGCATAGACGGCAATTCTTTTCATTTTCTTGAGAGCTTTCACAATTTTATTATATTCACTACGGTAACGCTGACCAATTATTTCTTTCACACAACTAAAAGGAATTCTTCTGAAGATAGAGTGAGATAAAGACGTCCTATCTTCCCTGTACTACACATTCGGTTTGAATGACGTATAGCATTTGTAAAACGAAATTTGGCTTCAAACCTCGAGTGTTTCATCCAGAAATCTCGACAACTGAATAAAAAACATATTTAAAATTACTGGCTCAAAATTTTAAAATTTAGTAAATTGTTAAACCCATTTTTAGCAATTTGCTAAGCTAAAGAGATGGTTTTGCTAATTTTAAAAATTGTATTTAATCAATTAAGTGCTATCGGAAGACGAAGATTTCGAAATAATTGAAGTCCTTGTGCAGAAAAATGTTTTTTTTTTTTGAGAAATCTACATCAGAATGATGGAGTAAGAGAATAAACCTGTGTTCATGTGTATTTTAATCTTATTGGATTGCATGGGATTGTCCAGTTTACAGTTGGGACATTCCCAACTAATGGGTCCGTTTGTTTGTTTGCTTTGCTAGTTCTCACGAACTGTCACTGTTTGGACATGTTCGGATGTCCGTTTTTTTTAATAAAAAGGAGTTAGCAATTTACTAGTTAGCAAAACGAAAAAAAGGGTTTAAAATTTTGGAGTCGTTAGTAAACTGTTAAATATTTAGCAAATTGCTAGTTAGTTAAATGTTAAGTCCTTAACAATAGGTTGTTTAAAATTTTGCGCCACTATTTTTAATTAATCTTCTTTTATTTTAAATACAGAAAGGAACAAAATATTTCAATTTTCAAAATTTAAACCGAATAACTGACAATGGAAAGCTGTTCAGTTGTCAAACGCCCCATCGAATGGCCGTTTACGATATTACGATATAAAGCCATAGCAACGCTTGGAGTAACACTATACATAGTTTCTATTCGAAATGTCAAAGCCCGACCGACAGAAAGCGATATGGTGATTTAGCTATAATCGTCAATTATATTTTTGTAGCCTTGAGTCAAGTTCAAGTGAAGTCATGTTTTTCTTTTTTGTTATATAATTTATTTTAAAAGAAGACATTACACATTTTTATTTCTGGCTAAGTTACGGATACTACATTTATAATTAGAAGTATTTTCCAAGCTCAATCTTGACTAAACACTTCAAGTGTCACTTAAGTCAACCATTCAGAATTAAATATCAAAACAATAAAAAAAAATCTTTATCAATAAAATCAAATGTGTTTCCGTATTTCGAAAAATACAACCAACACAATACCAGTCCCAAGTCAATTAAGTACATTTAAAGGTACGAATATATTTCCCAGAATGTTGGTATCAATTAACAATTAAATTTGATTTATTTGACATCTTCATTTGACATATCTCACACAATACACAAATAAAGAAACCAGATATTTTAGTATCTCAGAAATTCAACAACCAATTTGAATGTATTCAACAAATTTGCATACATTCAGAACTTTCTGGTATCTTATGTCTACAAATCATACATTTATTAATAAATAAAAAGATGAAGACTTAAAGTGCCATAAGCAATTATCATTTCATCAATTGACTCTTTGAGTGTTGTAAAGAGGGGCGGCACGAGAGGGGGTTGAAAGATATTGAATTTGCTTTCATGGGGAATAGGTAATAAAATAATTTGTTATTTATAAAAGATTCTAGGCTAATGGTGGATTTTTTCTCATCTCATCTCATGATCATCATAGCTTCTTTTTTTTCAATATGATGTGCTTTAACTGATTTGGATACGGTATACATATACACTTACCTATCTGAGAGTATCTATATATGTATGTGTCCAGTATTGCAGCAGGTGTCTAAAAGATTTTCAAGGTATATTTTTATAGATTTACTGACAAACATGAGGACAGGGGACCTAGAGTCAATTTTAATTGCTAACCAATTAAAAATTTCAAGGCTATACAAATATGTATGTAAATTTGAAATTAATCAAATTTTGAACTTGATGTCAATGATAAATCAAATTTAGTTAACTGATGATCAAATATTACCTTGTCCTTTTCAAATAAATATACCTACTATGTTAAATCTGTTTTTTAACTTTCAAGTTAATTGATTTCTTCTTATGGCTAGTAACATCACCGAAGTGGAGAACCCTTGGGGGATTAATTTGATATTATATTTATGATATTAGAAATATTGATTAATTGTGCAAGTCGTTAAATAGAAATTGTTCATAAATCATAAAAACTAACAATAGTTAGATTATGATGACTCTTGATACCGATTAAAGTGTTTAGGCTTTATTTGCCGGGATAACATGAGTTAGCTTTTGTGGTTCATGCATGGTTCAAGGTTAGAATGTTACTTTAGGTTCTAAAAGACCCAAAAGCGTGCAAAAGCTAACAAAGCTTACAAAGTGAAGTTAACTTACATACTTTTATATTATCTACGTTTTTGAAAAATTGGGGAATGATTTATTAGTGGTGCTTACAAAAAAAGCATATTCTAGAATATTCTAGAATGTTCTATTCTATTCTATTCTATTCTATTCTATTCTATTCTATTCTATTCTATTCTATTCTATTCTATTCTATTCTATTCTATTCTATTCTATTCTATTCTATTCTATTCTATTCTATTCTATTCTATTCTATTCTATTCTATTCTATTCTATTCTATTCTATTCTATTCTATTCTATTCTATTCTATTCTATTCTATTCTATTCTATTCTATTCTATTCTATTCTATTCTATTCTATTCTATTCTATTCTATTCTATTCTATTCTATTCTATTCTATTCTATTCTATTCTATTCTATTCTATTCTATTCTATTCTATTCTATTCTATTCTATTCTATTCTATTCTATTCTATTCTATTCTATTCTATTCTATTCTATTCTATTCTATTCTATTCTATTCTATTCTATTCTATTCTATTCTATTCTATTCTATTCTATTCTATTCTATTCTATTCTATTCTATTCTATTCTATTCTATTCTATTCTATTCTATTCTATTCTATTCTATTCTATTCTATTCTATTCTATTCTATTCTATTCTATTCTATTCTATTCTATTCTATTCTATTCTATTCTATTCTATTCTATTCTATTCTATTCTATTCTATTCTATTCTATTCTATTCTATTCTATTCTATTCTATTCTATTCTATTCTATTCTATTCTATTCTATTCTATTCTATTCTATTCTATTCTATTCTATTCTATTCTATTCTATTCTATTCTATTCTATTCTATTCTATTCTATTCTATTCTATTCTATTCTATTCTATTCTATTCTATTCTATTCTATTCTATTCTATTCTATTCTATTCTATTCTATTCTATTCTATTCTATTCTATTCTATTCTATTCTATTCTATTCTATTCTATTCTATTCTATTCTATTCTATTCTATTCTATTCTATTCTATTCTATTCTATTCTATTCTATTCTATTCTATTCTATTCTATTCTATTCTATTCTATTCTATTCTATTCTATTCTATTCTATTCTATTCTATTCTATTCTATTCTATTCTATATTAAATGAAAATTTTTTAATCACCAATAATTCGACATGGAAAATGTTGCAACTATTTGACTTTGCAACTTTGACTTATTTGCGTGATTTTAAAATTCCTGTCTGAAAATAATTCAAGGAATACAATTTTTAAAATGAACACATAAAAGCTCGTTATATTCACAAATGATTGTAAAATCTCAACTATTAAAGTGAAATTACAGAAAACAAAAAATATGGCACAAATTTCGTGTATGATATTTTTTAAATTGAAATATTGAAACGAGACCAAGACTAAGTAATCACAGCTACATATTTACCAGTGTATAAGTTTCCAATTTTTTTAGAAAGTGGAATAAGTCCATTTGAAAGCTTTTAATTTTCTGCTGGCACATGGTCGTATAGATCTCAAAGATCATTTAAAGGGTATTCATAACCCCTTGAGTGCGAGTCAATTATTAAAAAAAAAAGTTTAAAGTTCATTAACAATTTCTGTCGCGATAAGTTTTTGAAGAAGTAGCTTGGGAATAATTTGTTTGTTCTAAATTTGTTTTCAATATATTAAAGTAAAATTAAAAATCAATAAATTAAAGTATTTAACTAAAAAGCTAATAATTTTCTAAGGAATAATTTGTAAACCCAATAATATGAAAACAGACCCGAAATTTGGTTATAAATGTTTCTATTTTTTTGAAACTAATTTTAAAAGCGTTTTCTAAACTCACCTTTATTTATGAAAATAAGTCAGTTGATTAAATTTTTTTTAAAAAGTTCCGTCGCTTTTAGCGTTGAAGTTGTCAATATTGTGTCAACTGAAATGAAATAAAAAACTAAAATTAATTTCATATGTATTTCAAAAACATTTTAATTACTGTGAAAGTTGAAAATTTTAAATAAATTGATGATCAAAAATTCTCTTTTCGTTTCGATAAATTTTGTCAGCCAATTGTTAAAAACATCTCTTCAGTTAACCGACACTAAACTCATGAAACATTACGAAATATAGATATTCATTAAGTACTCGTATTTGTTCAACTGAAATCGTCTTATGAGATTTAAACATAAAAATTATTAAAGTAAACCACAAAATCATCAACGTCTGTCGTCGTCGTCGGTCGGTCGCACCCCATAAAGTGATTTGGCTCTACAATAACGCTTCCATCTTCGTCCTCGTCCACATCGTCGTCGTCGTCTGTGGTTCTTCACTTTTTTTCATTAAAATTTAATTGACCTCCAAATCGCACAAAGATAGTAGATAGATATACCCCCTTTTCATCAAGCATCTCTCATATAAAGACCCCGACAGCAAAAATACTTTATTGTATACAAAGTCCATGATCAAGGTCAAGCTCATAGTCATTACCAAGAATGATGCATAAAACAACAGCATCATCATCATCGAGGAAAATGAGGAAAAAATTGTATCTTTTACCAAAGAACAAAAGCCGTCAATAAAAACACACAAAAAATCTCGAGAATATCAAATGAGAGAGGCAGCCAATTGCGCATCGCTTCATTCAGCATTTCAGTTCAGCCTTGAATATATAGTATAGGTATCTCTTGGATGTTGTTTGTGTTTGGCTTTGGATATGGTTGTTTTGTTGGAGAAAAAAAAAGTATCTACCAAAGTATCTGTACATTTTTTTTCTATACACTAGTACATATCGATATTAAATCTAGACAGCTGTTCACTTGGCATCACATCATTTTACACACTCACAAAAAAATATATCCCAATAGTCCTTCGCATTGTGTCTGAATCTGAACCTTGAGAGGAAGTGCAGGCAGGCCTTCACATCATTTCAGGCTCATGTCAAACTCATAACCATCCCAACACTCGCATCGCACACATCAAGGATAGAATCGAGAGCTTGAGGACTGAGGAGGTTTGGGTTTTGAGAGTCTCTGCGTCCGAGAGTGGGAACGGAACTCATCATCATCATATCAAAAGTGCCACAGCAGCGCCAACGTTTGAAGATGACCACTTGACGTTTTAGTTGCGAAAAATCTCTTGACAGGAATGACATATAAGTGGACAGTTCCAATTCTTTTTTTTTTTTGGTTTCACTTCACTTTTTTTTTGTTTGCTTTGTGCTATCATTTCAACATAATCTTGGATTTTCATTATTAAAATAAACCGAAGAGAAGAAGAAGAAGAAGAGAAGATAATAGAATGACATGTGAGCCGCAATCTTAAGGTTTGATTTTATTATCTATTGAAGTGCGATTATATGGATTCGTTATTGATTCATTATTATCGATAATAAAGTAATTTGTATCGAAGTGAGGCCGATAGAATTTTAATCAATTATAACTGTTATCGAATCTAGCGGAAATGCTTTAAAATTGTTTGACCTTCATAGTGAATAAATAAAAGATATCAGACGCGGTATTTATACTATTTACCTCCGAAAGGGTTTTTCAATTAAATTTCTAGGTTATTATCATTTTACTGCCGTAAAAAGGTTCTGTGACAGCCTCAAGATATCATGGCTCGTCATACAATACACTACACTGAACCAAAAAGTACTTTATATTTATGAAAAGATTACTATTTATTATAATTTTTTCATTCGAAATTTATAAATTCCTAAATATGGAACCCTTAACAAGTTTTATTGGAAAAAGTCGGAGCCAAGAATTGCCTAAAATTGAGTTCAAAAATTCACAATCACAACTTCATCAATACACTACGACAAATTTTGCTAAGAGACAGGAATGTCCGGAAAAACTGATTAAAAATCGTGGAATAACACAAGACTCCAACGTTAGTCCCTATTTCTTAACACTAGTTTTTGAAAGATTGACTGGTGTCAATATAAACAAGTGGTTTGTTAACTTATCAATATAACAAATAAGAATGGATAATACTGTATTCATTTTTACTTCGGTAAAAATACTTTCAATTGCGCTTAATATCTTTTTAAGTTGCCAGAAACTTTAACGATAGTTGCATAATTAAAGTTCAATAATTGACCGGTGGTTCCGCAATTTAAACTCACCCACCGGGAAAATTCTACAGAAGGCAATTCTTATTAAATTTAATTATGAAGCACATTCATTTGAGGAAATAAAATTGTCTTCATTATTTAATACTTAATGATATAAGAAAGTAAGAGTCAACTTAAAAAATACAAAAAAAAACAGTAAGTAAAAATTCGTAAAAGTCCCAGTAGTGCATTCGGTTATTTTATAATTTTTTTGACTAAATAAGTTTAAAAATGAAACAAGTACCTAAATACATAATATTTTGATTAAAGAAAAGAATGTTTGCACTTTATTGTGAACAAAAAGTATCAAACAGTCAACTGACCTCTACATTTCACTTTTTGCGAAACATTAAATTACTTTTTTGACAGCTACTCAGGGCCAGTTTTTCAATTTGAGATCATCCTCGAGTAAGAGTTAACTCTGGTTTAACTCTTCATTATAGTTTTTCATTTCAATTTAGTCACGAAGTTAACTCAGAGTTAACCCTGGATATATTATGTGAGTTAACTCTGGGACTAAAAAAAAAATATTTTGACAGCTTGTCAAACAGACGTTTTATTAAAATTTTATTAAAAATAATTATAAATAAATAGAAATGAATAATTTGAAATATTTTCTTCCCAACAATCACAAAATCACAACAAATATTATAAAAAATGACAAATGACATTTCAGTGATGCCAAATAAACTTATACATTCTGATGATAAAGGTAACTATTCACTGAAAAACTGATTCAAGAGTTAACTCCGGGATCAGGATTAACTAACTTCAGAGTTAACTCACTAGTCAAAAACTAGCCCTTAAAGTTGCATGACTTTTTTGTGTTCAGGAAGATAATAATTGTTAGAAACTATGAATTGCTGTCTACATGATATTAGGATAAAGTGGGAACTAATCTAAAATTTCGAAGATTATTAATAGGAAATTAGATTTCCATGAATTTAAGAATCAATCAAGAAAAAAAAAACTGTCTTTTTTTATTTGAAATAAGTTTCAATAAGGTTAAGGGTTAAAGTTCTATTCAAAAATGTATGTCTCTTCAAACTTAATATGAAAAAGTCTTGAAATGTATTGTGGATGTTTATTTTGTCATGTAAATAATATAGTGCAGCAGGTATTTAATAAATTTACTCAAGGAACACGGTTTTCATTTAAATTTTTTTTTAATTGAACATCAATTTTCCATTAAAACTCTTCTTTTTTTTTTAATTCCTACATCAACTCGTTCTTTTTACATATTATAAAAGCAATCTTGTGTAATGTTTAATTTCCGAATAAATATAAAAAAAAAAAATATTTAAAAAACCGAATTACAATTTCCTGGATTCCCTCATCTTTAACAGCTCTGTGGTTCTACCTACAAAAAATAAAAATAAAAACAAAACACGGACACAAAGTAGCATTTCAGAGAAATAGCAAATAACCATGAAACAACACCAACAAAATAAAAAAATACAAAAACACACAACTTTTTAATTAAAGTATTTCAATAATTTTAAAACTATTTTAACGCCCGTGGTTATGGTTGATTTTGGGAGGATTAGTTTTTCATCTCATGAACAGGAAATTGCATTTTAAATCTTTGAAAAAATGAAACATAAGCTAATGCCTAAAATTTTCATAACTTAAATCTTATATCAGTTAATTTATCTTACAATGAGTTTTTTTTTATTTATATTATATCGCCTTCATCAATGAAAATCCCACTCGAATAAATTTTGTGAATAAACTTTCGATTTCTATTATGTAACAGAATTTTAAGTAAAAAGTGTCACCAATGATTGTCACGATGCTGTTGATTGATTGCTAAGCTGAAGTTTCTTCAACTGACAGATATGCCAGATTAACAAAGGAAGAAAAAAAAAAAAAAACAATTTAAAATGCTGACTAGTCAAATTGGTTGCAATGTGTCCGCCATTCTGTTTATTTATATAATCCCAAAAACTCAACAGAGTTGCCAGCTGTATTATTTTTATTCCTGGCAAATGAAAAATTTCTATAAACGAAAAATCATACTTCCTTAAGTGAATATGTGTATCTATGAGTTTTGAAAAAGTGGCAACAATAGTTGCGTTTTATTGAAGAACTGATGTAATAATGAGGTAGGATCAGCACTTTTCATGTATTACAACAACACAAGATCTTGATATTTTTCTGGGTCAATTTCCGTAATCGAACATTAATTCTAACACTGACAACCAGGCGAACATTTAAATTGCAAGGTACTAGTGTTTTTATTCAGAGTTGTGAAAACAAAGTATTGCCAGAGTATTTTTCCACTCAGCACTCGATTTCAAATCTTTATCGCTTAGTAACTTAAACTTTATAACCTTTTTAAGTACCTATGTTATTGTAAGTTTTGAATAAAATTAAATGAAGAGTTCTAACTACATAATTAAAAAAAAAAAACTTTATGAATAGCAGCTGGCGTTTTAATTTCTAGAGTCAACTGTTTTAAAAATCTTGATCTATAATAAAAGTTGACCCCGATAAAAGTTAAAAAATTACTTTGAGAAATAAAATACACAAAATAATATTTCAAAATCATCCAAAAACTCAAACTAGAAACACTTCTTTAATTTAAAAATGTTTTTAGAAACGTCATTCATTCAGCCGATGGATTGATGGTTTGACATTTTTACTATCATATACATAAATGTCAAAATTGACAATTGAGCATAATTATTGGATTCTGAAAACAGTGTTGTTATATTTGAAGTTTACAGAGAAGTCATGTTGTAAGTTAATTTTTTTTGAAATATGGAATATTAAGTCAGTGAAAGGAAAGATAATAACATTTTAAACATATTAGCGCTAAATTTTGAATTTAAAAAGAAGTTTTTTTCTAATTTTTACTGATACGTATAGGTAAGAATGGCGCCATTAATTGCTAGCACCTTATAATGGACTTTAACAATTATTTACGGTGCAAAAGGTTCTCTATTTTATTAGACTTCTAATTTAATGGGAACATTATTTTAAAAATTCTTTCAATATTTCTAAATCCAATGAAATATGCCCCATTAAATAAAACAACAAAAACTTGCTTTTTTAAAAAAATATTTTCGAAAATTCTTGCCGACTATATTTTTGAAAGTTTAAAATTTTGTTTTCAGAAGATATTCGGTTTTGAAATTTCGTCTCCTCTAAAATCAAGAAATTTTTGAATTTTGACTTTGGAACTGATTTCTCTTAAAATTCAAGAAACCACCATATTTTCCAGATATACTCGTTGCAACTGTCTTGAATGGAAAAACCGCCTTTAGTTACATAAAATAATAACACCATAAGATACATCGAGGTCGCCATAAACCTCCTCCGGATAAATTGAGCCAATTGATAGTGATATGAATTATGAAAATATTCACTAATTGCAAGGAAGAAGAATCCCATGTCACAACGACAACGACGCGATGGAGCCCGATGACAACGAATCAACGAAGCAATTGGAAAGTGATAGTGAGTGATGCTGGATTATGCATTGGATGTGGGTATATTATGAATTCAATGCGTGGACCGAGATGAGGAG
Source organism: Scaeva pyrastri (assembly GCA_905146935.1). Classification (NCBI taxonomy): domain Eukaryota; kingdom Metazoa; phylum Arthropoda; class Insecta; order Diptera; family Syrphidae; genus Scaeva; species Scaeva pyrastri. Next base: position 38,619,226 of record LR989927.1, on the reverse strand, counting down.
TGGAGGTTATCCGCACTGTTAGTATTACAAAACTTTTTGTAGATACAAATCATCTTCAAGACGCGAAGAACGACGACGACGATTACATTCACCACCACCGCCACCGATGAAGATAGGAATATTGACACAATGTGGAGAAAGTCAGTCCATTGCATTCGTTGGATGCGGAATCCATCTTTGGTGAATGAACACCGAGGATGGATGATGGATACTAAAAGATATTTCGATTTCAATTGATATCTTTTTTTTCTTTTTCTTTTTATTTGTATCTTTCAGCTTCGGTTTGTATATGAAAGAAAGATACATGGAGCTGCAATTTTTTAATTGAATTCTTCCATCGCATCGAAGTGATAATTATTACATTCAGAATGCCAAAGAGCAATGTACGAATACTTTGCGTTTTCATAAAGTTTAAATGGAATTTATGATTCTCATAGCGCATCGAATGTTAGCTTTTTTCTAACAACTTATTTATCTTTAATTTAATTAAAAATCATAACTTTTCGATTTCGTTTAGATTGAGTAGTCCAATCAGAACATAGCAAGGGCAAATATTTTATGAGCGAATATGAATTTTAATGGAATATCAAATGAATTTTTTAAATTGAAAACTATGAATTGCTATATTTTGCTACAAATTGGAGAAGGGGGTGCACTGTGAAAAAAAAAATTAGAATTTTTAATTCTCTAAAAATAGAAAAACTAGGGTAAATGAGAAGTTTACTTAAGTTTTGGTTTGTGAATTCGGAAAAAATAGAAATTGCAAAGTAGTTGCAAATCAGTAACTTTAAAGTAAATGTTTGAATCAATAACATTGAAACTGGAGTGTTACTTCTTTGTTATATTAAAATTTTTAGTAGCAAGACAATTGTGTTTAAACCTATATGTAACTAATATTTTTGCTTTGTTTACCAAAATAGTCTTTTGAAACTATAGTGCTACTCAAATGTTACTCTTTTAGTAAGATTATAGTCACAAAACTCAAATCTGTGCCACTAGGGTAGTCTTAATCTTAAAGTAACTTTAGCTTTTAATACAGAAGTTTCAATGCTACTTATCTTTTTGTTTATTCAAAAAGTTAATCATTTTACTAAAAATTTAATTTTGAATAATATTTTCTTCAGGTGTTTTTCATTTTTGTGACTACTATTTCGATATTCTTTGATGTAAATTGCCAAAAACATCTTCGACCAAAAAGAACAACTTGTACATTTAAATAACCATCCTCCTTCAACTCTCCTTCAAGAAGGAAACATAAAACTTTTTACTGAGACACTAACAAGAATAAATTTCTGTTTTTCAGTGACAACTTTTGAGTGTCAGTCATCAAAAATTGAACACATCAATCCTAATGAAACGCCAACTGTCACGTTTTCAAGGAAACATAATATTCATCAGAAATGACTGAATTCTGTAACCCTTCACGAATATTTTAAATTATTCTTAAAAACTTCATGTTTTTTTATGACGATGTCATTCAAAAATTTAATATTTACAAAACATCAAGCTACTCTTACCCTCTTCGTAATTTTTATTTTTATCATCACATTTTAGGGTAAAAGTAAAAACTTAATTTGGCCATAATTTGGGTATAAACCTTCCGCAACTCAAAACCCCCTTCCTTTCCAATGGTTTTGAGTTGATAAATTTTTTTTGGAATGTATGGATTTTTATATTTTTATTTTAATCCCCGTTAATAGATGTTATATTAACTTAAACTCGGTGCGAAGTTTATAAATTATGTATTTTACACTGATATAAAATTTATGAGCTTTTCGCCGTCGCGCATCAGCAGCGTGTCGTTTTAATCAACTAAATTAATTAGAATTCAGAATATCAGGCAAAAAAAAAAAAAAAGAAAAAAAAAATATTTTATTAAGCTGTTTCGATACATTTTTATGATTTTACAATTTATTTTTGATGAGGGTTTATCGACGACAATCTTGAATGCGGGGATTGAATGTGGGTGTTTGCTGATAGATGATAGAATCAGGTGTGAATTAAACTACACCGCCTACTGTTGGAATACATTTGACGAAACAATTAATAAAACAGAAGTTATAAATGTAAATGGGGGAGGAGGAAAATGGATTCAATTTCTGCCCCTGTTGTTTTCCCTCTAGCTATATTGGGAATTTTCACAAATGACATGTGTTTACTTTAACCTGGAAACTAGTATTTCTGTTAAATTATGTTGCACTTCATAACAAAACAAGGTAGAATTTTACATAAATACACAAAAGTTAATCATACAGTTGCGGCACAAAAATTAGAACCAATATGAGGAAAAGTTTTTTCATGTATCAATAAAAAGTAAAAAAAAACTTTTGTTTAAACATACTTGAAAACAAAGTCAACACAAAAGAAGAACGTTTACGAGTAAAAAAAACTGCAGAATTTTTTCATCAGCACTTAAGACATAAACAAAAAGTTTAGTTCGATCTTCTAAACTGAAATTTCGGTGCGAATTTCCATTCCAGGAGTCCTTAACTTTAGCTGAAAGATATTGATGATGATCGGTCTTAAAAATGGGACGATTTTCTTCACCTTAAATCCTGCGACTCTTCTAGTCACATTACATTAATTCCATCTTAACTTTGTGGCTGGTAAGGCCACGGTAACGTCATATAAAGGGTTTTTCAATAAGAGTGCTACAAAAGTTTTTTTTAAATAAAACAAAAACGGTTTTCGATATCAATGAAATTCTGTATTCCTGTGAAAGTACGTTCGATGCCATTATGTATGGAACTCGATTTCTTTTTCATGGCCACCAAGGGCACGCTTGCAGAAGTCCAGACACCGAACCCAATTTTTGGACGGTTTTCAAGCATAAATCGGCCGATACTGCTGCTATTTCACGTTCGATATTCGTACGAAGTTCATCAATCGTCACTGGCTTGTTGGCATAGACCATAGACGTGACGTAGCCTCACAGGAAATAGTCTAACGGTGTCAAATCGTACCACCGAGGCAGCCAAACGAACTGGACCATTTCGTGAGATAACACGTTCTCCAAAATTGGTTTCGAATAAATTGATTGTGACATTCGCTGTGTGGCCAAGTCCATATCATCCAATTGGGGCCAAAAATATTCGATTATCATCGAACGATAGCGATAGTAACATGCCGGTCTTGATCATCACGGAAGAAGTACGGCCCAATGACGCCGCCGGCCCATGAAGCACACCAAACCGTAATTTTTTCGGGATGCAATGATGACTGACCGTTCAGCCAAAAATTATGACGACCATAAATTGGACGTAGCACTCTTAACGTTGAGGCAACTGACTCCGAATTTCGGTAGTAAATTTTAATAATTTCGACTCGTTGTTGGCTCTTATATCTTTCCATCGTGAAATGACAAACTTTACTGAAACTTACTTTGCTGTCCCTGTTGCTCTATTTTTGTATCGTCCCTGTTGAAAAACGCGATATTTATCAATATAGAAATGTCAACTCCTGACAGTTTTAATCCAATGAATGAGCCAAACTCCATGGTAGAAAAAGAAACAAGCCCATACCAATTTTCTTATGAAAAGTCTCTTTCTAGTCTATCTTTACTCCTGTCCTAGAATACCAACTTCGACTAGAATACTGATAAAGGGTCATTAGTCATGACATTGCATTCAAATGTCCACATACCATACTTTCCCATAAAAATGTAGTTCCGATATTGTACCGTATTTTGTATATAAGAATACAATCAGAGGTGCTATTATTTCTGCCTCCACTGTATGTGTCACATGTGTAGTAGATTAAGGACATTTGACATCCCAATTTCAATATATCTACGTCTACATTATTTCACACATAAGTTTATAACTACATTTTATAATTGCCCTGCACAAACAGCAAATGAATTTGTATTGATATAACTTCCGGTGGAAATTGGCTCCAACACCACAAGGCCATCTCACCAACGGTATCAACCTACAACATTCCAATTCCACTCACACACCGCCACCGGCACGCCGTTCACCGAGTGGGCGGTTGTTAGTCGACTGCATCAGACACTCACAGGATAACGTGGAAATTTGTCCTTTTTTATGATGATGTCAATGCCAAAACATGCATACCAATACACAAACACAAATGCCACAATGTCACGGGGAGGAAGAGCGAGAGAGTGGTATGAAAGCTATTTGGAAATTTACGATCCATTTATTGGCTGCACTGATGTTGGCTATAATAATCGCCCTAATCCTCGTTAAAAGGTAAACAGGACGATGTATCTAATTATAATTACATACATAGTTTATGCCAACATCTATTCTTGGTGTAGGTATTCGGAATGGTGTAGTAACTTGGTTATTGGATGGATAATATTTCTTCATAGAAAGGATATTGGTTTATTTTTTATTCTGCCAAAAGGTATCAAATCAGTCCACCTTTAACATACATATATACACACACATACTCGTACATTTATACTTTTTGGGCGAGATAAAAGGACTCTAGATTGTTGGCAAAAATACAAATGAATGAGGCCACAAAAAGGATTCCATCATCCTGGACCGTTTGTATATAGCAACGGGTGTACGGTACGTGTAGGGCAAATGGAAATGCAGAGGGATTTATTGTAAAAGTATATATGTCCTTAATTTTGTGAACCCTAACTTATTTTGGCACGACTAAGCATTATTGATGGATGAATGAAGCAATGCGCTGATGATTATGCTCGAATCCTATTGAAAAAGGATCTGTCTTTATTTTTGAGAATTAATGTTCTTTTTAATTTTCTTTCTTTCATTTTTTTTTATGTTTAGTTGTTGATGCAAAGGAGCAAAATGGTTGGACATAATTCATCAATTATATACGTTTATAATATAAGGCATACAGGATGAATATAGAATGGTTTAGAAAAAGGTGCAATGGGTTGGAAAAGATCGACTTATAAAGGTAAATTCTATGTCGAAAAATTAACTCTTTTTCTTACAGAAAATGTTCCCAGAGTAAGATAATGGATGACATTTGTATCAATTGAAATATTTAACATTTTAGAGAGATTTCAAGGAAACAGAATCGGAGAAAAGTGGACTTTATAATTAAAAAAAAAACACCTTCCTTTCAGAATTAAACTAATCAATGGATTTCTTAGATAATGGCCACACTATTTAAGTGTTCAAAAATCGAGCAGTGGAAACCATTGCAAAAACTTAAGATTTGAAGTATTTCTGTAGAATAGTTTCCATTAAATTTGAATATAGAAAACAAAAGATTGTTAACTGTATTTCAGAATTCTGAATAACTTAAATTCTGCAATACAACTGTGTGATTTAGATTGTCAAAATATTGTAAATTTGACATACCGTATCCCAAGATGCTGTCTGAACAGAATATTGTACATCATAATATCGTTTCTCAAAATTCTTTATCTCAAAATCCGTCCTAACGTTGTCTTAAAAACATTTGCACAGAATTTTGAGTTTGACTACATTTTTTAAGAACAGAAACTTGGAACTTCAGAATCCATGAAAGACAATTGGAAGCAGCTCCGAGAATTAGGTATCGGGAAACAACAAAAGTTTCTCACTGATGACAATGGCTTCAATGACCTCAACAAAAAGTCTACTAAACTGCCTTGTTCGTCATCTAATGTGTCTTTTAGTGAACCTCTCAATGTTGAACAATCACATTTAGCCAATGGAGGCTATACTCTCTATTAAATCAAATGCCATAGGACTTAACTTAATTAACCCAAAGTTTATTAAACTTTTGCTCCTCAACCTTCTCAGTATATGTCCGTCTGGGTTCTGACCATAACGTAGTTGTAAATCGGCACTATTTCTTGTTGCTGATGAAATACCATAAGAGCTGCCTTAGATAAAGACTATTTTGTCCTGTTCACGCTATTAGACTTCTCCAAGGCTTTTGATGCAGTTAATCACTCAATACTCGGTAGAAGACTACATCAAAATTTTGGTTTTTGAACTGAGTGGTGCAAACTGATCCACTCATATATTACCTAATAGAAGGCAACAATGTGTTGTAGGAAATGGTAAATCCTCCAACTTCTTTTATGTACTTCACGGAGTCCCACAAGGATCAATATTGAGCCCACTGTTTTTCTCCATGTACATTAATGATTTACCACACATATTTAAAAACTGTTTTATTCACTTGTATGCTCTTGGTCAGCCGGCCCTTGAGTGCGAAGGACGATGCAGTCTCTCTGATGAACACGGATTTGCGAAACGTCACACGTTGGTTCTTTACTAAATAATTTTCACCTAAAACCCTTCCAAATCAAAAACATTGCCTATCTATCGGAAGATTTTCGACAAAACCTTACTCAACTCCCTGATGCAGATTGATAATCAAACTATCTCTGGTGTTAAATCTGCCAGTAATCGAACTCTTGCCTGGAATGACCATCTTAACAGCTCTATAGGGAAGGTTTATGGAAGTCTTAGAGCTCTTCGAAAATTTTCAAAGGCACCATTATTGAAAGTTGCCAGTATTGAGATAATATTTTTATGGTATTTTCAAATCACGAAATCATTCTAAATGTATGTTCTCCAATTTTGATACAATTTAAAAAACAAAAAATTGAAGAACCACCATTTTCTGAATTTTAATATCATGCCTTACATATTTTATTACTTTAAACAAGACAAAACTTCAAAGAGCACTGGTTTATCGGGAACGTCTGTACAGATTTTGATAAAATGTTCTGAATTTACTTGTGCAGGCATAAAAAATCAACTCATTTGTCATGTCTTATTTCTATGACATTTTCAAAGCTTTTCTAAATTAAGAAGGAACAAAATTCAGTTCTTAATTATTTCGTGTTCAAAATATTTTGATTACATTTTTAGAGAAGTTTAAATTTGTTTGAATAGAATGACGAAACTTTTTATTTTGATACTGATAAAATGTCAGCTAGTAAGTCAACATGACTAAATATTGAAGACCAACGGAACTAGGAATTCTAATTGGGAATTGGCGGTAGAAGACTTTGTAATATTTCTGACATGTGCAGAGGCACTGAAACCAAAAAAGGACTTTTAATTTTTGGCAGATATGCATAAAAACTGCAAAAATAATGAAACTCTTGTAAAAATTTAGTTCGGAATCGAAAATTCTACAAAACAGTTAATACAAAGTCTCCAAAATAATAGAAAAGTAAATGGAAATAAGTTAAGGCGGGTGATGTGCCTTTGGGAGTAAAGTCATCAAAAATTATGTTTTGTTTCTAAAAAAAAAACACCGAAAAACTGAAACTGAAAATAACTATATCATCTCTTTCAGATTCTTTTTTTTCAAAAACCCCGGAAGTTCATTAAATATTAATTCAATGTTCAAAATTTCGAGGTCAAACTTCGTCAGGTCTAGAGCACCAAAATCCTCTTTGATGGTTAAAGGAATTTTGTCAAATTTTGGAAGTCTTTACATTTTTAAAATGTTGACACTAGGTAAATGTTAAGGTAAGTTAATTGGCTTTAAAATGTTTGCTTATTTGAAAATTAAGATGAGGCCTACCAAATTTTTGACATTAAGTTTAAAGTCAAAGGATTAAGTAAGAATTAGAGGACTAAAAATAAGCACTTAAAAAGCTCTTAATACTTGCATCATTAAAACTTCGAATTTTGATTGTGTTCGAAAAATTGAACCTTGCATCAACTTCTTACACTTATTACACGTTGTTTAATAAATAAGCTCAATTTAAGATTTTTCAAAAGCCACGTACCTTCAACAAAGTCAAAGTTAATCACGATGAAATTACTTCAATTTATAAATAATTTTCTTTAAACGTCATCGTTTGTAAAAGAAAAGAAGAAGGAAAATTGTTAAGAGATTTTTTAAACGAGTTAATAAAACTGATTACCTCGTCATGAGGATTGAGGACTCCTTCTGAGCGTCGTCGTTAGTCGTCTCTATCTTCGTCTCTAGCCTTCAGCGTCTTCGTTATTCTCAAAGCTACCTAATAAGACTGTATCTAGGAGTAATTTGTCTCTCCTACCTATTCCTGCCTCTCATATCTTTTTCAAAAGGTAGTTTCTTCCTCATAGACTCTAAACAACAACATCAAAATTTATAAAAAAAAAAAAAAGGAACAGTATCAAAGGGAAATTTGCCATTAATCATATTTGAAGCCTCACTTTCTGAGCCAACAGGGAACAAACATCTTCTAAGTGGCAGTTAATTCAATTTAGACAAATGCTTTGGGTGTGTTGGTGTTCCCTCGCTCAGCCTTTGTGTTTGTAGCTTTCGAAGCCTCCGCGATATGCGTACTGTACAGTGTACATATGTATATGGTACGAGTATGAGTTATGAAAAAGGATCTCATAACACGATGATGAGGATGACACGGTGAGTGCTTTTTCATTTTACACACATGGTTAATTACCCACACCATCACAACTTACACGAGCATAAAATAAACACATAAAGTTTAATTTTAATTAAATTTTTATTTTCTCTCAAATTTTAACATTAAAACGTTTCTGTTTGTTTTATTCACACATACATACACCTACTCACAGATATTTTAATCGAAAAAGCATGTCCTGGATTAAGTTCCTTGCTTTTGTCTATGACTCTTGTGGAAGGAACAACAGGAAAATAAGAACAACAACAACAACAAAACCATAAATCTAGTACTTTTTTTTCATTAGCGGAAAATGCAATCAGTTTTGCATTCGAAGAAAACAACAGTAGTGCTCTTGTAATTAGTGTAAAAGCATTTTTTCATTTTTCAGCTGTTAAGCTATTAGGAACTGGGCTGTATACCTATAGTCGAATCTGGGAAGATAAAAAAGTCTATGGAACTATGTTGAAAGTGGGGAAGGATGTCCTCTCACTATTCTATTGGAATATTCTTGCAGATGAAGCAAATTCTAAGTCCTATATTTTTTGTCTAAGGATTTGTTTGTACAAGTATGTGTTATTCATTTGTTCCTTTGTGTGATAATGGTTTTCACTGCTTTGGTTTAGATTGGCGTTAAAAAAATAGCTGCAAGATTAATTTACATTGAAACACAAGGATTTGTCTAGTAAATCGTTTTTTACAGTATAAGGATCAATTTTGTTACAGTGGAATCGGAATTAGGAATTAACTCCATTAGAAGAGATATTTCTGTCAGACATAAATATGGTGCAGGGAAATATGTCCCCAGGAACTATATCCCCTGAGGGACTAAGTTCTCACTTGTGCAGGGAAATAATTCCCCAGGAACTAAGTCCACTAAGTTTTTCATTAATGCAAACGAAATCCACTTTACCATAGTGGTCTTTGTTCCCATTAATAGTGAGAACCAGCTCCACTTTCTTATGAGAAATTAGTACACACTCGAAAGTATAAAGTGGGAATGAATTTCCAACAACAAAAATTAAAGAGAATTGTTAACTACTGTTATTTCGTAGACCTTAAAAAAAAAACTGGAAAACAAAATCAAAAATCATCAGTTTATTTCGAATTTCTGTTTTCGAAAACTAAATTAAATATAAAATTAAAAAATCTTGGAGAAATATTTTTTCCCTTGTTCAACATGGGAATTTATTTCAAATTCAAGGGGAACTAAAACCCACAGTTTTTTGTAACGAAATTTCCACCTTGCAATGGAACAAAAACTACTTTATGCAATTAAGTGAGAACCTAGTCCCTTAGTGGACTTAGTTCCTGGGGACTTATTTCCCTGCACCTATAAATACCATACGACCGAAAAGTATTAGAAATAGAATAAATCGATGCAGGGAAACAAGTCCCCAGGAACTATATCCCCTGAGGGACTAAGTTCTTACTTGTGCAGGGAAATAAGTCCCCAGGAACTAAGTCCACTAAGTTTTTCATTAATGCAAACGAAATCCACTTTACCATAGTGGTCTTTGTTCCCATTAATAGTGAGAACCAGCTCCACTTTCTTATGAGAAATTAGTACACACTCGAAAGTATAAAGTGGGAATGAATTCCCAACAACAAAAATTAAACAGATATGTTAACTATACTGTTAGTTCGTAGACCTTTTAAAAAAAAACTGGAAAACACATTCAAAGGGAACTAAAACCCACAGTTTTTTGTAACGAATTTTCCACCTTGCATTATTCAATTAAGTGAGAACCTAGTCCCTTAGTGGACTTATTTCCCTGCACCTATAAATACCATACGACCGAAAAGTAGAAATAGAATAAATCGGTGCAGGGAACTAAGTCCCCGGGAACCTAGTCCACTGAGGGACTTAGTTCCCACTCAATGAGAACGAAATCCATTTCAGCAAAGTAGCCTTAGTTCCCACGCAAGGTAGGAATTTATTTCCCGAAAAAAAGATGAGGTTTTAGTTCCCTCTGAAAGTGAAAGTAATTCCCACTTGTAAAAAGAAAAAGTTTAAAAATTCTGAATTGCGCGATTCTCAAGATTCTGAAAATAATAAAGAAAAATCGATTCTAGAACTTTTATTAAAACTTGAAGTTTTTGCGTCTAAAAGTTTAAAGTAACACAGATATGGATGATAACTCCTGTTTGTCAAAATACAATTTTCAACCAGTCTTCAAAACCGTATTGTATTTTCGGAGTATTATTTAAAACCAAGTTATGGCTTGTAAGAATTTTTGTCATATTTAAATACAAATATTTAGTTTCTTTAGAAAAATTCCAGATGAGACGAAATTACGAAAGGAGATTAAGACCAAACCGAACATTTGTAAGTGTTTCCTTTTGAAAGATGCCAATGAAGCAACAAAAAACCCTTAATGATCGTCGAAATTCGTTTCTTCTTTGAAAATTTTTCTAAAACACTCTTAAACTATGGACCAGAACTTGATCATCACGCACTTCAGTTTCATTTAATCTCCAAAGAGGAACTAACAACAATAAATTCAGAAGCTCTTAATCAATGATTTTTCTGGAGGTCCTGTTGGTAGGCACTTAGGGGTTAGGGCCACTTCTTTTCGTTTTTGTTATGAATGATGTGATGTATAGTGTATACGCCATACCAACTTCTCATCTGTCTTGAATAAAAATCTATTACTTTTTTTAAAAATTCCTTTACAAAATTGCTTCCATGATTTTGTTAATATTCCAAATTAAGAATCAAAATTGATTGCAAGAAAAGAAATAGGATTACGTCTTCTCAGAAAAAAGCAATATTTAAATTAGGAAAAATCTTTTAAGCGTATTTCAAAAAAAAAAAAAAAACTGGGGCCGAATTAACGCGTCAGAGTCAGTGACAGAGTGAGTGAGTCTCATTAGTAATCGAACGAGTGACCACTTCGGGATGATGGTTTTCGTAGTGTAATATATATTCTAAGTTTTTAAAATTGTAGTAGTTATATTCTATTACATCGAGTCTCTACCAATTTCAAACGAGACTTGATTATTTGACAGATGAAATTTTTATTAGTTCTATTTATTTTTCCACAAAATGGATTATTTTTTTAAAATCGAGCAATTCAGAAGGTAAGAATATGAAAAAGTATGTTTTTGTGAATTTAAACTTGATTGACAATATCAGAAGGTGAGGTGAGGACCAAGCTGTGGAGCAAAGACTCTTAAGGGACAAAAGCAATCAGGCTGTCATTGCCAAATTCCATTAACATAAATTATTGTCCTTCACAGTTTCATTAAATGGTTCAGGCTGAACAAAGAGGCTTTCGTTTATGTTCCGATAGCTGCTGCCAAAGCCTTTTGGAGGTCGCCTTTCCTTGCTGGAAATTTGGCAATATACAATTTTTTTTCCAAATCTTGATGCCTGGGCATATGTAAATTCCGCCATTACAGTATTTTTGCAATGAATGACCTAAAATGAATAATGGATGAATATTTTTTAAATTTTTCAAAAGAATCCATGTGTTGCGTTCTGTTGTGTGTTTTCAGTTCGATAGCTGATGAGAAAATGTCAAATAATTGTACTAGACTGCTCGATAACGTCTCGATAACATAAGTGATAATTCCAAATTCACATAATTCAGTCACGTATGATTCGATGACTGATGCCGTTATTCGGCCCCTTAATTTTAAAATCTTAAGGCTTGGTTTGCAAAAGTGGTTTGATATTTGATCTCCTAATACTTTCGTTGGCCACGGTTTTTTTTGCGTTAGTCGGAAATTTCTGAGATTTTTCAAAAAGCTATCATAGCCTCTTGTGCCAAAACCAAAATGCTTTAGTATCTCAGGCTCGTCTTCACCTAACCTTATAACTCTTCTGAAAGTACTTTGACAAGTTAAGTTAAGCAAAATTTAAGGCCTATTTCGTCATTATTTATAAGTTAGGTTGAATAGTCTAATCTGCATGTTAACACATAATTTGCAGGATTAAATAAAATCAGCAATTGGAATTCTTCTAAGTCGCTTCCTTCATCTTTTCTTCATGATTCGTTCGAATCTTCAAGCTTTAAAGTATAGTTCGTAACGTTTTGAGTTAAACTTTGAAACCTCATTCCTGTCAAAAAACCGCTTTTTTTCCTCTTTGCTTTATTTGTGTTAGAAGAACCCTTTCTTTCATAACCAACTTTAATCCTTCTATCTATAGCTATGGATATGTACACTTTAAGATGTGCTTGTAGGCCACTATGGTTTTCAAAGTCTGATGTTTACCTTTACAATATGATTGTTTCAAGTTGCCAAAAGTCTGTCTGTCTAAAGCCTTACTATATGACTACCTTCTACTCAACAAGTGGTACTTGTTCTGATGGAACTTGGCTTCCCTGATAGGAAGGTACAAAGTTTTTCTTTTTTTTTCTCCACCTAATCTAAAACCTAACCTTTTATCAAAGTATCTGTATCAAAGTATACATAAGCTTCTCAGTATACCTTAATACAGTTCCGGAACTCGTCTACCTTACAAATCCGTTTACGAATTAAAACTCCCATAACATCTAGACCAATAATCCCCCAACCCCTCCTTAGCTTAACTACAGGTAAAGATATATGGGATTTCAACTTCTAGTAAATCAGTTTGCTATCAAATTATATCGTTCGACCATAATCTAATTTGCAAAGATTATGACAATCTTTCTTTTGCTTTTTTTCCAGACTCGACAACAACACCAACAACAACAAAAATAAGAAAAACTTCTATATAAGCACATTTTTATGGGACAACATTGTTTGGGCCAAAATTTCATTCCGAACTTATTTCTATGAGAATTCAATCCTCTTGGGTTTTAGATTTTTTTTTTTGTGGGTTGGTTCTGAATTTTTTTTTTTTTTTTTATTGAGAATGACACAGATATTTTAGTCAAACAAAAGAAATATAAGAAACCTGCTTCACGAAATTGCCCAAATTGGCAATTTTCTCTTGTTTGCCAAAGACACACAGTTTTCAGAGCTTAAGCAAAAAAAAAAAAAACATAAGAAAGAAAACTGCCGTCGAAGAGAAGACCTGACTTGGTGGTGTTGCAGAGGCAGCATCAGAAGCAGCAGCAGCAAAAGTCCTTGGGTAACATTATAAAATATATGTGCATCAACCAAAAGACACATTATTCATCCCAGTGGATTCCTCTAGGAGGACAATGGCTGCATAATAACATTCTATATTCGTCCGTCGTCGTTGTCGTGCATATAAAGACACGTACACCATTTTGGGCTGGCTGCTTGCTCATATACATATGTAGTTCATGGCCCAGAAGTAGCACCGGCCGGCAGTGGTGGCATACAGCAGCACCGCACAGCACCGCACTGTATTTCAGTTAATTCTGCATAATTCACTATATAAACTTCTTTCCTCCCCTATGCCCCACTTTCCCTCTCAATTCCACAATTACTCCATGGAAATGGAACTTCTTCTTCGTGTCCATATCAACTGCATTGGAGTCTTTACTTTGGCTTTATGTCAGTAGTCACTTTTTGGGAGTACCTTAAGTCTAGAGCAGCGATGCAGAGGGTGTAGAGTGTGTCAGTGGGGGTTGATTCGAGGCCACACACAAAACTTCTAGTAGACATAAAGCATAATTAACAAATCGTATGGATGAGGCCGCAAAGAAACCAGCTGACTAAAGTTTCTATTACTCTCGGTTTAGTTGATCCACTTCTTGAGTTTTCCTAACAGGGTGTTTCATATGTTAAGATTTGGAGGGTGACTTTTATGGTAAGCAACTTTTAAAAACTAACTTTAGTTTTGAAGTTTAGTATTTAATAGAACAAAGTGGTTTTGAAGCAATCTAATACACTTGATTTGGCAACGCTGAGCTATCTCACAACCAGTGTTGTCAAAATGATGAAACTTTGTGAAAGAAAGCATTTTCTATTTAAAAAAAAATAATAAAATTAAATAAAAAATAATTACATTAATTCCTTATTTCGAACTTCAAATTTAGCTAAACGCCTTGTCCAGAAAATTTAGTCCAAAAATCACAGATGTAAATATTAGAATTTAAGTGAAAATAAATACAATCTGCGCTGCCACGTTTGTCGGGTCAGCTAGTGCTCTTTGAAGGGATGCACATTTCCCTTAATATGTTTCTAAAATATAGTTGAAAATATGGACATTCCGATAGTTTCTGCAGTCCAAGTTTTTATAAACTAGAGGGCCCGGCAAACTTCGTCTTGCCCCAATTAAATGCAGAAACTCAAGCTATGGAAAAATATTGTTGTTGCTTATTTGATTTCCCATAATTTTTTTTTTTTCAAATAGCCCGGTGAATTTCGTAAGTTTAATGGATCGATTGGCAGGACAACCAAAGTTGTTGAAAATATCGGTTTCGTTGTAACCGCAGATTACTTCAATTTTTATGTACAACGTGGTCAATGTTTAATCCTAAAAAATACATTTTACCGGGGTAAAAATTAGTCTACATACGTGCTTTATAAGGCTATAATCTATCTCTGTGCCAAATTTCATTCTATATTATATTTCCAATATAACTATTTGATAATACGTAACTCTAACACCAAAAATTGGAAAAATAAAATTGACTGTATTCCGTTTCACTACAAAATAAATTTAACCTATGTGTAAGTTCACAAACGCATTACTGCAGTAATGATGCCCAAATGTGCAAAGTCAAACGTTCACAAACCCAGATTCTGGCATCACTTTTCTCGTCAACTGTTCATTATTGCAAAGTTTCATAAACTGATGCGCAAAAACTAAACAAAAAAGCATCACTACGACAGCGTGATTAGTCGGCATCGCATCAGCAACAGCTGCATTAGCATCAACATCGCAAAACAGCAGTAATGCCGATTCACTGCAGCAAAATTTGACGTTTGTGAACTTACACTATATTTCTGAAATGGAGTCATCTATTAAACGTTTGGACGTTTGACATAGCACCATCTATTGAATTCTTAACTTACTCAATCCAGTGCACAGATGTCGCTATCTGATAAAATCGTTTGGAGCTAGCATATAATTGTGACTGTCAAATAATAACAGACAAATAATTAGCAATAAATTAAAATTGCGACTATAATTTGAGATTTAAACTATCCTATCTCTCAAGTTGGATCGAACTGCACATGGTGTGCGAATTTTATTATAATCGGTTAAGTGGTTTAGGAGTCCATTGAGGACAAACATTGTGACACGAGATTTATATATATTAAGATATGTCTCCAATGCATCAACTCAAATCGTTTCTATTTTTGACGATTTTTGATCATGCGACACTTTCTGACAGATTGAAGAAATTGTTGGAATACCAAAACTTGCAGCCGTAGAAACCAAAATTTGTTAGCTCACTTGGCTTTTGACATTCAAAACTGTTGCTTAAAAAAAATAAGATGGCAGCTCTTTCAGGCAATGTTTGGGGATTACGAACATACCCAAATATAAGGAGAATTTCAGATAGGGAGAATTATAAGGAGAATTTGATCCAAGTAGGGAGAACATTTAATTTTAACGAACAAGAAAGCCACCAAACATTCTTTTTGGTTTTTGGTAGCATGCAGTAGACGTGTTCTGACTCGCCCAAAAATTAGATTTTTATATTTTGAAAAAATAAAGAATCCGTTTGGATTAAAAATAAAGAGTATTCAACATAGTTGCGTATTGTTTTTATAATTTATAAGAAGTGCTTAGTCAATAAGTCCGCTACAAATGCTCGTATATTTTGATATGACATTTTGACACATTAGTGCATAATATTCAAATCACTGAGTGCAAATGTCTGACTTTGTGCGAAAAATGTAATCTTTATTTGCCTGAAGAACTCTTAAAACTTAACGGAGATGGTGCTCTTAGAGAAACAACGTTCCGTGATAAGTTCCATCGCTTCATAAACAGTAATTTCCATTCAGACGTCAATGTCAACTAAAGTAAGTGACGTTTCTTGTTTCTAACTACACGTGTAAAGCAAATAACACGTGTTACCTACCACAAATACTCATGCTCGAATAATTCAATTAAACGTGTAGGTATAAAAAGGCTCCGCCAATGTTTGTACATTTCGGGACAAAGATACTCTTTTTCGGAGGCTCAATTTTGGATGACGTGTTTATGAAAATAAATCCACTGCAGCTGGGTCTTTAAAATTTTGAACTGGTAATGCTAACTAATGACATCAACAATACTCTCTTCTTCCTCCTCCTCCTCACCTCAGCCCGGGATTAGCATTAGGGAAAAAGTTTCAAGCTTCAGAATGGCTGTTTGTATTTAACCTTCCACCCGACACCGATGACGATGAACTTAGTCCCTCACTCTCTGACTCCAAACACCCTGTGCCTCCACACCGCTTAGAAAATATAGCAGCCGCAGCAGTACCAAATAGAAAATACCCCAAGGAGAGGTGTGGGAGTTAAGTTGGAAGACCGAGTGCGATAGAGAGAAGAAGGAGCCTCTGGTTAAGTCGGTCTGCGATTTGAATTACGGAACTTCCGTGGTGGTTTTCTGGGTCGAAAAAACCCTTTTCTTTTCTTTTTTTTTTTGCTCAGTAAATAAATGTTTCAATATCGAGGCTTGGTGCTCAGCTCGGTGCTGTGGTTAAGGGATAAACGCCAAGTCATTATTGGACAGAGAACAGATAATGGGTACGGGGGAGGGACTGGTTTATTGTAGTATAACTTTATGTGCACCACTATATATATTCCTGGATATAAGCCAACAAAAAAAGAAGACGAAAAAAAACGACAACAACATTAGTAGCATCTGTTTTGGGTTTCACAAAAGGCCTCAATCCTGAAAGGACGATAGTGTTTTATACCTCGAGATACTTTTTGCGTTCGTTATTCGTTTTATTTTGTTGTTGTTGTTGGTGTTGTTGTTTTTTGGTAAAATTGATGAGTATACGAAACAGGGTGGTGTATGCTTGCATTCGTATTGAATGTCCTTAAGTATATCCGGGGAGATCCGTGTTAAATTTCGAGATTAAAATAACGAGGACATTGAGAGGGTATTTAGCCTAGATTTTTGTCCATTTAAAGGGAAAATAACAATGTAATCAAAGAATATTTCACTTTGAAAAATCGCAGCGTTTACGAGCGTGCGTCGTCGTCGTTCGGTCGCGGGGGAAGACGGAGAATTTTGGAATTTTTCCGGAGATGTTTTTGTATTTTTGTATAACATTGTGTCTTATTTTTTTGCATCAGCTAAGTAGAGAGAAGTTGGCCGTCCATCGAAAGTAATAATGAAAATGAAGATGATGTTGTTGTTGTTGTTGTTTTCTTCTTTTTTTTGGGTAGGTAAAAGTTCATGGAACTTTAAGACTTGAAATGAAGGATTTCCTTTTCTAAATATTAAAATCTTTTAATTCTTGAAAAAAACTTTAGGAGATAGAAGTGATGGAGATGGGATTTGGCGCTAGGCAGCTGTGCTATTAGCATCAGGGGTTAATATATTTTAATACGCACTTGTACACAGGAAACGTTTTTTTTTTTTTTAAATTAAACTTTGAAAATATGACAGGCATCTTGTTTATGATATTTTCTTTAATGCATTTTTTCTTTTTCTTTGCTTCAAGTTAGTTCTTGTAAAGTTAATAGTACTTTCCGAACTTAATCGGGCAGTCAAAAAAAGTTTAACCCAATGTTCAAAGCTTGTAAAAGTTCTGTCAAAATTGATAAAAGATGAATATCTTTCAATGAATTTTACAAATGTGTCAACTGTAATCCGATACTTCGTCAATAAAGCCCAAATTTTATTATTACCAGTTTCCGTTTGTTCAACAAAGTGAAAGTAAGGTAATCATAAGTTAAAAGCAATAAATTGTGGTACTTCTTGTATCTCTTCTATATTAAGGACTTCATAACCATCTTTGACTATGTAAGGATGTTTTTTAAGAAGCGGAAAACTTTTCATTTTTGCAAAATTAATTTTGACAATTCAACTGATAATTTTAGTCAAAGAAAGTCAAGGCTTTCTTTACCCCAATGTCGAGTTAGTAGCTAAGCCGTATGACTCCGTAAATGTCCATTCACTCAAGTTGAATTCTCCATGAAAAGGCTCAAGAACTGGCAGAACTTCAGAGCAATTTCGGATCTCTTTTTTAGAATCACTTACAACCTGCTGTACCTACAGATATATCCAGAGAAGATCTCTGTCCTGATCTCTGCCCTGAAGTTTCGAGTTCTATCAAGAGTCCAGTATATTTTGATTAACTAGCAATTACTGCCTCCTATTTTGGTGCTAGTTTTCTGACTGAAACTTGATGATTATTATCAGAAGAGTCAAAGCTGCTATTGATTGTAAAAGAACAGGAGAAGGACACACTGATATAACAGACCTTCTTCTTCACTGTCATAAATCCTTAGAAAGGACTGCTCTTGCACGCGTTCCAAGGAGCCTTTATCTTCTATTTTGACTGCGAACAGGAAACTTGAACCATTTCTGAAAAAACCCTGCTGTCAAAGTAATACTGATCATATTTTTGGAAGCATAATTTTAAGAAAAAAGGTCAGGAGAGAAAACAGAGCCTTGAGGTACCCCATAATTGATTGTTTTTATTTTAGTGCCAAGATTGACCGAATTGGAAATAAATTCACGATATTTCGTGTGAACATAATCTTCAAAAATATTGTATTGATTTATCGAAAAAAATTTTGAACTTGAATTCGAATTGATTCTTCAAAATTATAAGTAACTATGACGTTGAAAAAATTAAAAGTACTTTCTTATTAAAAATCAAGTATTCTTTGAACTTTTTGACACATGAAGCAAAAACAGCATTACAAAATTGAAGTCGATTTTCTCTTATGTGAATTTTTTAAAATTTGAATAATCAATCAATTTCAAATATAAGTATACCAAAAGCAGGGCTCAAGTTTCTTATGTTTTTGATAAACGCGTGACTCAAAAACACAATATTTTCTAATGAATTGGAAATATGCAAAGGTAATACCGATTCCTAAACCCGGAAAATCGTCAAAACTCCCAACGAGCTATCGACTCATAAGTTTGGTTAGTTGTATAAACAAAGTTTTCGAAAAAAAAATTGAAATGTTAGATATTACGCATCGTTGATGGGCGTAAGATATTTCCAAAGCAATAATTTTGATTCAGAACGCATCACAGTACGACTCAACAGGTATTTAGAGTCTGTGAACAGATTAAGACAAGACAGTGTTTTCGTCAACAATACTGTTCGTCTAACTGTTACCAAGTCAACTATGGTGTTCCGCAAGGATCAGTACTAAGTCCTTTACTGTAATTATTATATTACACAAACCTTGTCCTAACAATAACGAAATGTACCTACCCTTTTCAATTTGCATTGAAGGTTTATATAATTACTTTAATTATTATCATCTTAATTCTATAGGCAATTTAATATACATATGTATATTTTATGTTGTACTACCTAATTGACCATAAATTAGGTTTCAAGAATCAACAACTAGAATTCAAAATTTTCATTCGAAAAATTTGGAATCCATTTTACAAAATAAATTCCAGGTATTAGTTATCACAGACACGTCACATCATTCAAAAATGTTTCATTTCCTGTAAATTCTATGATATACATACATTACATTACAAATCATATAACCATAGTAGATTCGTCTATAATCTTAATACCTTCCGTTCCGTTACCCTCCCCCCCCACCTTCGTAGTACTTTTCAAAGAATCCTGTTTTAAATGCATTATTTGGTTTTGAGTATTATTCCACCTGGCTCTTTGAATTTCCATCTTATCCATAACAAAGCAATATCGATTCGATTTTTGTAACCCTTTGGGGGATATTCGTATCTACTCATGTATAAATATAAAATATCTATTGGATAAGTTTAGTACAATCAGTGTTGCCACTTTATTGCGTTTATAAATTTAAGAAAGTTATTAATTTGATTTTATGAAAAAAGGAAAATTAATATTTTAAACAAAATAAAATAAAATATTAATAAATTGGCAGCATTTTTAAAAACCTGTTTTTTTATTTCAATTATATTCGTTTATTTTGAAAGTAAATCGAATTCGGAGAGTGGCAACACTTTCATCAATGACTCTAATACTAATGCCATCGCTTTGAAAGCAAATCCCCTTGCATGGAACCATTCTCCATTCTTTTTTGTCCAGAACCAGATAAAAAATGCAGGCTAGTATACAGCTCCTCAGGGTTTCTTTCGCTGTTCCAATGGATTAAGTAACATCCATTTGCATTATGAGTCTCATTGGAAACCAACACAGAGATTATAGCCAGTTACATATTCCTATTCCAAGGGGATGACTCCTTTCTGCTATAGTTTGCAATCCTTGCGAGCAGCCAGGAGTAAATACTCCTTTAACGAATGCACAGATTTTAATTTACAAAATTTCGCTTTTATCCTAATCCCTTCTTGTTTCCCATTTGCCAAAGCAAATCTTATATGTCCAGCTCCGGTGCAGCTCCAGATTCGTGAGTTGACCACCAACACTGAATCTACTTAATTTTGTCCGATTAAGGAACGAGAGAGACAGATAGACAAACTACCTGATTCCAATTCGTGTCAATTTCGAATCGAATGGCATTTAGAACCATTAATGGTTTCCTAGGACCGCATGCAACGTCCCAACCCCCCATCATGATGAATTGTGTAGTTCGGCGTACTTTACAGAGAGGATAGATTATGGAGAATTGATATCCATTGAGCTTTGTTGTGGTTTCAATTAAGGACAGGGGGAATTATAATTCTAGGATCTTTGTTGTCTGAACATTTGAATGTTCATCAACACGATGTTGTTTTAGAGCCATAGGCTCTCAAGTTGGTTTTTAATCAAAAGTGAAATTTCTACTAATTGAGCTAATTAAGTACAGATAGTATTTTATGTGTTCTTGTAGATGTAGGACACAGCTTAGGATTTATAGTCATGGGTACGTAACAACGTCATCGTCATCGTCGTCGTCGTCGTCTTCGTCGGTCGTACCAAGGAGGAAGGAAAAAATAAATTGTAGGCATTATTGAGAAATTAATGAGGACTTGGATTACTTGTGGGTTTAGGGAAATGGATGTCCCAACAGGCAAAAGGTACCCAATCAATAAAGAACCCGAAAGATACGCATTTTTAATGAGATATCGATTAAAGGTTAAGATTTTCACCCTGTCAGCTTGTGACGAAATAAATGATGGAAATTGTTCTTTCTAAAACTTCGAACGGAGCGTTTAACTGTTTACTTAACTGCACCGCCGCGCCGCCACCCGTCTATAGAACTTAAAACAAAGCTAGCTTTAGGGTGAAACAGGGGAAATTAGCCCCAGAATCGAATATTGTTTGCCTCTTTTTTTTTAAGTGGAAGATAATTTATTTATGTAATTGGAGGATTGTAATGCTGGCATAACTTAAGGAGGAGGAATTTTTCTAGATCGATATAATTGTAGGGTGAATTGGGGTAAACAAAGAAAAGATGAGATTAGACTGGTTTAAATTTAAATTCTAGTTACGAAATCTTAAAAGCTGATTGGAGTCTTAATCTTGATCAGTAATAGGACTGGAATCTTAAGAAAACTTGAGATTTTCGGGGGCTTTTCGTCATTTAAAAAAAAGATGTTCTAACACCTCTTGCATTCCAGGTTCGAAGGTGTTAAGACATCAACTATGGACACAATAAGCCTTACTCAGAGATGATAAGCCCAGGGAACTTGTAATTTCAAACCTTCCAATCCCAGGGGCACCATCACACCTGGTACCCAATTGCAGCTTTCCGATAGCACTTCCTAAAGCTCGGGCTTACATACCAGGCTGACAGCAAAGTGTTCTTACTCATATCCCAAGCAAAAAAGCTCGACGCAACGCACCAGCCAAGACATTCCAGAATAAATATCAAAATATTTTAAAAGCTCTAAGAGATTTAGCAATTCTTAGTCTAGATTCAAATTCAATGCATCAAAAACTTTTATAGAAAATTAAGATTTCGTCTCCATCGATTTTGGATAAATTTTGAGCAAAATCACAATAGGCGTGGCAATAAAAAGCGCTGAGCTTTTAACAAGCTTTTGAAGCTTTTTACGGCAATCTTGTTGGTTTGACAAGGCTGTTAGCAAAGAAGAAGTATTAGAAGACAACAAGTTCAAAAAAAAGCTTCTTCTAAAATTTTAAATAAAATACCAACCACTATCAATAAATTTGGCATAAATACAATAACATCGCGGCACTTGTAAGTTCATGAGATAAGCCAAAACTTGGTCTTGATAAGATCTTCTTCACTTCCAATCCAATTCAAATCATAAACAAAGAACTCAGCATTTACTCCAAAAACCATTCCCAATTTTACATCCCAAACTGTGTTAATCACTTTATGGCCAAATGTTGTCAATGGGTTATCTACTCGTTTGTGTGTGAAGAAAAGCATAGTAAAGTTTAATTAACAGCCAATAATGTAATTAATATGAGAGAGATAAGCAATCGAGTGTGGATTGTAGTCTCTATCTCTATTTCAATTTCACCACGATCATAAATTTTGCGATAACGCATCAAAAACTCACAGATTCTTATTGTTCTTCACATAAAATCATTGGAAGAATTAAAATTCTTTTCACTTGAATAAAGTATCTCGAGAATGTCACTTCTAATCACGGTCCTCTGCGGTATCGGTACAATAGTCGCTTTGGTGTTTGCCTTCATCCGTTATCGGATGCGTTATTGGCAACAGCGGCAAATCCCCCATGACAAACCAAAGATGTTCCTGGGAAACATTGAGGAGCAATTCCATCAAAGTGATGCCATTAAGAAACTGTACAACAAATACCGAGGTACTGGACCGTTTTGTGGACTTTATTACTTCATGACACCTGCTATCGTTGCATTGGATCTGGAGTTCATCAAAGATGTACTGATAAAGGATTTCAACAAGTTCGTGGAACGAGGTTTCTTCTACAATGAAATCGATGATCCACTATCGGCGAATCTATTTGCCTTGGAGGAGAAACAATGGCGTCAGATGCGTCATAAACTGTCACCGACATTCACCTCGAACAAAATGAAGGTTATGTTCCCAGGACTGATTGAAGTTGGCCATCGATTCGTGAAGACTTTGGGTGAGATTGTTGATGCCGCCGATGGCAGTGAAATTATCGAAGTTAAGGACCTCAATGCCAGGTTCACCACCGACGTCATCGCAACATGTGCATTTGGCATTGAGTGCAACAGTTTGGCAGATCCGAATGCCCAGTTTCGAAAGTACGGCCGTTTGGTGTTCGAAGAGCCAACTTATCATTCAGTGATTATGGGCTTCATGCAGAGCTGTCCCAAATTGGCAAGAAGATTGAAACTGCGGTTGATTCGTCAAGATGTTGAGGACTTTTTCTTGCAAGCTGTCCGAAGTACTGTGGAGTATCGTGAGCAAAACAACGTTCAGAAAAATGACTTCATGTCCATTCTGATCGATGTGAAGAACAACCAGTCATTTGTCAATGAGGATGGAAAACGGATCAGCACTGGTTTGACCATGGAAGAAGTCGCGGCCCAGGCTTTCTTGTTCTGGATAGCTGGGTTTGAGACTTCTTCAGCGACAATGTCGTATGCAATATACGCCCTTGCCCGCCACCCAGACGTCCAGGAGAAATTGAGGACATCCATTGACGAAGTCCTGGAAAGGCACAACGGTGAGCTGACTTATGAAAGCCTCAGAGAGATGCAATACTTGGACCAAGTTTTCGATGGTAAGACCTGAAGTTTTCAAAATCCACACTTTTTTGTAACTCTTCAAATTTCCTTACAGAAACCCTTCGAATGTACTCAGTGGTTCCGACACTGCAACGTATTGCCAATGTCGACTATTATGCAGGCGATGATAAGAAATATAAGATCGACAAGGGAACATTGATTTTCATTCCAGTCGAAGCGATTCACTCGAATCCGGACATCTATCCCAATCCCACTAAATTCGATCCGGAACGTTTTAGTCCCGAAGAGAAAACCAAACGAGAGGCTTTGGCATATTTGCCATTCGGTGAAGGACCTAGAAATTGTATTGGACTGAAATTCGGCAGAATGTTGGCATCAATTGGTCTGGCTCTCTTGATCAAGAATTTCAAGTTCACCGTGTGTGAAGAAACCCCGAAAGACCTGCAATTCGATCCAGCACAAATTCTTCTGGTGACTCCACATGGTATTCGACTGAAGGTCGAGAAAGTTTAGACACTTTGTACATTATTATTAAGAACAAAATATAAATATAAGCAAGTATACCAAAATAAAGGTTTTCAAAAATGAGAAAAGTTTAAGATGAGTATAAAAAGATTGTCGGGAATAGTGATGAAGATAAGGGATTCAAGAGCAGATATTAAAGATGAAGGTGAAGGAATTTTACTTAAGTGAAAAACCATTACTGAGAATCGAAATTGGCTGTGGTATCAAGTGTCTAATTCTGTGCCATCATTATCTAAGTTTAATTGCTCATTATCTTCTATGTACGGCGGAGCAGACTTTGATTATGATTTTGGTCTTCTTCTAATTTTTTATACAATGATTCCTATCAGTGACAGGTTAATGACTTTACTATAAAAAAAAAAAACGAAATACAAATTATAATTAAATTTCAAGGTCCTTCTTATCTTTAAAGTTTAAATTTGAACAAAATAAAGCAAAATAAAGACATTTTGTTATTTGTTTCAAAGGTGTATTTTTGACATTTTGTTTAAAACATCGTTCGTTAATTAGGTTGAATTTGACAGATTGCTTGATTTGAGAGACGCTGCAGTTTGTGGCTTTTTCACATGCGACCTGAGACTTCAAAAGACTATGTAAGAAAAATCCTAACAGTGTCAAATCTCAATATCCCGATTTCCATTTTACATCACTTCCACATGAGATGACAACGAAGTAATTGTTCAATATTTTTATTTATGAGACGTAATCTTGACTAAAAAGTGACTTTAAAGAGCGGTGTATTTTACACTTTTAACTTGATTGATAATGTGTCAAATTTGACACAGGAAAGACCCTGTTTCTGTGAACAACGCACAATATCCAGAAAACTACAATAATATCCTTTTTTAACATATTTACTTTCACAGACAAACAGACTCTGATGTAAATGATAATCAATTTGACATAAGAATATTTAATAAAATGACAGCTCCGAACTGTTAAACCTTGGATAAATTAGATAATTTATAGACCAGATGACATACGTCAATTAATGATCTGTTAAAGTCAGTGCAACAATTTTAGGCTATGTTTGCAGTGGATACGAAGACACTCACACGTGTCAATTATTCTTTATTGACTAAAGCTTGTCAATTCCATTTTTAAGTCCTTAAACTTGTTCTTATGTTTGAAAATACTTATTCACATTAAAATTTTTTAGATAAGTACATAAGCCGTCTTTTATTGGTAATCTATTATTAACATAGTATTCGAGTACCAATAAAACGCTATATTCACTTTAATATTCACTTTTAATTTGTCTTCTTAAAGTTGGTGTCCCTACATTATTTGTCAAATTATTTATATCAACATTTCTAAATCTTCTGTCACAGACAAAATATGAAAGGCAAATTTACACTTGAAAATAGAAAAAATTGAATGCAAACAAAAGTTGTAAATATACAAACTCACTTGTTAAAGAAATTTCTGGCTAACTTCTTTACATTTTAGTTAAAAACTTATTTTGAGTTTGAAAAAAAAAACAACAGCTATTCTACATGGGCTGTGTTCGAAGATTTTGTAATTATGTAAATTTTTGGGTCGAGTTGGAAAATGCATGAAAATGCTAGTTGAGTTGAAGTTTAAATGAAAATGCACATCGATTTGTTTTAGAATTGTTCTTACTTATAACGGGTGATAGTTGGTTTGGTTTTGGCAACACTGGTTTTGACAGCTGACGTGTGTTTAGTACCTTGTGTCACTGTCAAACAGCTTCAGTTTGGTTTGCAATTTAACCATGGATCGTCTTACAAATGAACAATGCTTGCAAATTATTGAATTTTACTATCAAAATTCGTGCTCGGTTCGAAATGTTCATCGCGCGCTGCTTCCATTTTATGGTCGGCATTAAGGACCTTCTGAGCAGTCTATTCGGAAGATTGTGACCAAATTTCGCACCAAATTTACTTTGTTGGACATTAAACCACCAACACGTTAACGTACTGTGCGTAGTGAAGAACATATTGCGGCCGTATTAGCTAGTGTGACAGAAGACCGCGAAATGTCGATTCGGCGCCTCCGCCGTTCCCAGCAGTTAGGCCTTTGTTACAGCACTACGTGGAAAATTTTGCGGAAGGATTTGGGCGTAAAGCCTTTTAAGATACAGCTGGTGCAAGAACTAAAGCCAGCCGACCTACCACAACGCCGAATTTTTGGTGAATGGGCTCTTGGAAAGCTGGCCGAGGATCCGCTTTTTTATCGAAAAATTGTGTTCAGCGATGAGGCTCATTTTTGGTTGAATGGGTACGTAAATAAGCAAAATTGCCGCATTTGGAGTGAAGATCAGCCAGAAGCATTGCAACAGCTACCAATGCATCCCGAAAAAGCCACTGTTTGGTGCGGCATTATTGGGCCATATTTCTTCAAAGATGATGCGAATCGCAGCGTTACTGTCAATGGTGAACGCTACCGAGCGATGATAACAAACTTTTTTTTGCCCGAAATGGAAGTTCTTGCCTTGCATGATATGTGGTTTCAACAAGACGGTGCCACATGCCACACAGCACGCGAAACAATGGCGCAATTGCGAGGCGAGTTTGGTAAACAGTTAATTTCACGTTTCGGGCCGGTCAATTGGCCGCCTAGATCGTGCGATTTGACACCATTAGACTATTTTTTGTGGGGGTATGTCAAGGCTAATGTCCATAGGGACAAGCCCGCTTCGATTGACGCACTGGAAGCCAACATCCATGCATTCATTCGT
Organism: Scaeva pyrastri; assembly: GCA_905146935.1. Classification (NCBI taxonomy): domain Eukaryota; kingdom Metazoa; phylum Arthropoda; class Insecta; order Diptera; family Syrphidae; genus Scaeva; species Scaeva pyrastri. The sequence goes on along the minus strand of LR989927.1, from coordinate 38,592,087 downwards.
GAGATACCGGCCGATATGTGTGAAAGAGTATGCCAAAATTGGACTCAGCGGATGGGCTACCTGAGACGCAGCCGCGGTCAACATTTGCGTGAAATTATCTTTAAACATTAAATTGCAAGGTTCAAACTATCGATTCAAATAAATATTTCATTCATTTTTTTGAATTTTTTGTGTTTTTTTTTTTAAGTTCTAAACCTCTTAAAAAATCACCCATTATTTGATGTGAAAATATATTATATTGATTTTGTTGTTAGACTTAACGGCAACAGTTTAAAGTTGACCATCACCTGAGCAACTCCCTGTTTAATTTTATTGGCTTGTATGGAAGAGCGAAAACTATGGAACTAAGTTTCCGGCAACTTTAAAGACCAGTTTAATAATCGTGGTTCATTATTTTCTTTAAATTATTATCCAATTTATTATAAAGACCATTTATTTGGACAGTAAACATTCTTTTCTTTCAATAAATAAGTTCTTAGAAGACAAAAGTTAACACGAAACTATGAAGAAATACTAAGTACAAATTTCGAGAAGTTACTTTAAGTTGCCTGCAGATTCATATTACTTTGTCATCTTTGTAATAAAAACAAGCATATTTAAATAATGTTTCCCAAATTATTTATGGTTAAGTACACTAATCCTAAAGAAAATTATTTTATCTTATAGGAATTGATCCTAAAAGTCTTACCAATTTTGTGAAGACTTGATTTTAGTAAGTTTACTTACGAAATAATTTTGTCTTGATAATTTCAACCAAAAAAAATGTTTGGTTTGGAAATTGTTGCAGGTGAACACACCCTCATGTTGCCAACATTTGAATATCTCTTGCACTTCTTGACTGCCTCCTACATTTAACTAGATGAAACTCTATCTTCACTAAAATACTTTGGATAAATACTAGCTTATTTTTGTTCACTTATAAAGTGTTGTTGTTTTAAATGTAAAATTTGACTAGTCAGTATTTTCAATTACCAATAAAACACAGCTATAATTAAACATTTCTAACAGAACCTTAAGCAGTCATAAAGTATTGATTACACTAATTTAACCCTGTCTAAGATTTTCTATTTTTTATTCCATTGCAAACATATTTTCAGACTTTCAAAGAATCACAGAATCAAATTGTTAAAAATGCAAATTTTGATGAACAGTTTTTTGACATTTTGATTACGATAGAAAAGTCAAATCTGACATTTAATTCCCTCCCTGATCATAGGTCATCATCATCACCTTCTGTAATCACTGTGATAACTTTCAGAATTGACATCATATAAACATATAGAACTTCTGTCATTCTGTCACTGTCATATAACTCAAATAAAAAGAAAAAAAAATATAAAACCGTTTCCATTTTCAAAACACTAAAATCTCTAGATCATTTTGCTTTAAAAAAATAACATGATTAGACTAAACAATTTAAAATAATTCAAAATTCAACATTTCCATTATATGTAAGTGTCATTCCCCATTATCTCATTTTTTTATGTTTTTTCATACGAATTCAAATTTATTTCACAGACTTTGTATCTCAGGTATTTTCATATCTACTCCAAATTTAACGAGATACTATATTCAAAAGCCAGAGGTTTATATTTAGTCATAATTTGTTTTTATGTTTGACCTCGCAAAATGCAATTTCAATGTCTCCTCCCCCTCCATCATACCCATCATACCCACCTACCTACTCAACAATAACCTATAAAAATAAAAGCTTACATTGATAAAACCAAACCTAGCAAAAAAAAATATGAAATTATAAAAAAAAACACCGAAACAAAACCCTCATAAAAAAATACACGTTACATTGCGGTTGTTATAAACTTCAATATTATTATTCATATTCATATTTATATTCATATTTATATTTGTATTCGTATTCATATTGCGCAATCAGTTTAATTCCGCAACAACCACCACTCATGTTGTCTGCAATGCATATTACGGGAAAATGTAAAAAAGAACATAAATTCTTTTATGAATATTACATTTTTTTATACCGCATCGACATCATCTCTCGATTTAATGGCCATCCTCGCCATAAACCCAGAAATCTCATAATCTATACCCAAACAATTAAATTCCTATAAATCCAAATCAATGTTCAATAAACAATCATTGGCTGGGGACAGTGCTCGTATATTTGAATGTTGGCTAAGAAAAAAAGCCTATAAATGTAGAATAAGTGGGGGTGGGGCAGCTGATGGCGGCGGCGGCGGCAGCAACGGAAGCCCATAAAAATAGCCCAAGAACATAATTCATGATCCCAATAATAATTGTCTGTGATTCTGCGACTGGCACTTTCTGTGATCTCAATCTTTTGATAAATACCAAAAGAATTTTCGCCCCAAACCCTTCCTGCACTCCTACGGCTCTGAAAAAAAAGAGGAGAATTTAGTAAAAAAGGACAACAGGAACTATACCATCACCTCAATTTCAACTTTTTGATACGACGCTGCACTCAGAAAAAAATCACAATCAATTTTATTTGAAGGAGAACAACGAAGTGACATAATTATACAGACCCTTGTCTTAAACGAAAAGTTGGTAAGAAAAACATGCCAGATGTTACTAATAAGGCTTGAGATTTTTAGAATAAGATGCTCGAAATAAGATACCTAACTAATAAGACTTCTATTTTCTTGAATAATAATCGTTTTCATTAAAAATTAAATGGCGCCCAATACAAAATTAAAACATTTTAACACCATGATTTTAGGTAAATTTGTGACTAAAAAGACTTTTGTTTTTTTGTCTGGATCTTGTCCAAGTCATATTTAAAAAGCATTTGCTCGGGTCATTTTTGAGCGATTTCATTCATTTTTAATTGGCGCCCAACACAAAATGTCTTGATCATTTTTGTGTTAATTTTTCAACTAGAAAGACTTTGGTTGTCTTGTCTGGGTCTTGTTTAAGTTATATTTTGGAACACTTTTTTTGAAATAATTCTTGATTGTATCATGAAATTTTTAAATGGCGCCCAACGCAATGGTTTATGGAATCAAAACGCTAAGAAACTTTTTTTCTTTTAATTTTTGACTAGAAAGACTTTTGCTTGAATTGTCTAGATTATATCATTTTTGATCGATCTCATTCAAGTTAAAATGGCGCCCAACACAAAATAATATAAGGAAAACAAAATGCTTGAGGTAATTTTTAACTTTCAGAAGAGTTTATTCAAAGCAAATGTCCTTTCTTCGAGTGTACATCTCTTCAAAATCCCTCTTTGCTTTATTAAAGTCAAAGATGTCGACCCGACACCGAACCTTTCCAAATCGAATTGTCCTTGCAGTGTGATTTCCGATTTGGATTTTGTTAGCCATCACCCAATCATCCATAAGAATTTTATGCATCCATACTATACCCCCAGTTAGAGCGACATAAAAACGTTAAATAAAAATAAACAAAACTGAAAAAGGACCTCGACTGGACAGGAACTATCGGTCCTTATGCCATCCATAACCAAGCAGTTTATACCAGTCTATGATGCGGGTGATAGTTTAGCAATATTTATAGATTTCCGTTCCGTTTTTTATGTGTGTGGTCCCCAGAAAAGAAAAAAAAAAAAAACGTCTTCCTTCCATTTCAATGAACTATAAAACGAAAAAAGGAGAACTAGTTCATTTTTGGATGAATGACTTTATGGTGCACAAACACAGAAAGCAGAAAAAAAGCACAAAAAAATATCCTTTTGATTTCATGAAGGAAAATATAAAAGGATACAACATCATTCTTGTAGGTCAATTGTGATATTTCACAAAATTTCAGCATATACCATAGTATTTTGTTTGAATGAGAGGGAATGGACATTTTCAAGACATAATATACAAGGATATGAAAACATTGTTATATTTGAGGGATAGTGCAAGGAAAATAGAGGCAAAATGTGTCCTTTCGTTTTGTTATCCTTGAACATGTTCTACCATATTTCAATGCCAAATGACATCATCAGAGATTGCACGAATTGTCGCCTGATGGAACAGAGATGTTTTCTTCGGAAAAAAAGTGATAAGAACCCTCGGAGGGAGTAATATTCTGGACTAGGTGCTTTCTTGAGACGAGATGCACTCTTTGGAAAACCCTTCAACTGCTATCAGCCGTGCTGATGATAGTAGCCTGTGGGTTCCTTTCGGAGGGACATACATATACCTGCGTAAGTATAGTGCATATATGCGAGAAGGGCTGAATGGAGGAGGGATATATGTACAAGCACAAGGACTTGACTTCGTAGGGGTTTCTGTGAATATGGCTTAAGTTGGAAGGACACGCAGTCTTAGTGGTTTATATCTGAGGCAATCTTGAGAACAAAATTTTCAAGTAGGATATGTCATTTTAAAGACTGAGTCACGTTCGGTTCCAGCTTGGGCTGGAAGATTTGAGGATTTGTGTAAATTTCTTCTTAGACGAATTTTAATAGGAGTCAAAATTGTATTTCCATTGGACCAACCGAGAGCAGAAATATGTTTTAATAAACTTGATGGGACAAAATCCTGAAAAAAAAAAATTGAAAAAAAAAACAGGTTAACACTAATCTTAAGAACATCACTCTAAATCATTCGGTGCTACTAAATAGAATTCCAGCTCTAAAACCAAAACAGGTGAGCTTGCTGTATTATGAAATATTGAATTGACCGACTTTTAGGCCAAAATTAACTATACATTCCTTAAACACAAAATCCGTGTATAAAATAAGTCAGAAAATTTGTATTCTCCAGCTCTAACCCACAATTTATCACTAAGAACTAATTTAAATTAATACAAATTCTAGGCAAGTTCTAAATCCCAGAAAACTTAAACTCTTAACTTAATCCTTGCTCTCGATCCACTTTGGGCGCATCCTTGCACGGGGTATATGGCTTGATAATGGAAAAACTCAGAGCATTAAGAAGCCTAAACCCTTTTTATTTGCTGAAATGCTTATTTTCAACCTGCTTCATGCAACACTCTTTTGTTTTTCTTTTTTATTTTAAGGCTTACCCTCGAGTCCTGCTAGAACAAAAAAAAAATAGATCCTTCCACACAGATGCAATTTTCAATTAAGAAAAACAAGAAGAAACACAAATATTGTGAGCATCCTGCTGGAAAAAAACAAAAACAACAACAAAAACAAAAAAGTCAGCATCTACACATAACCCTCAAAACCAGGAAATAAAAACGTTGTACTTTGCATTTACTATACGTTGCCAATTTGAGCAGGTTATCCTGCAGGGTCCTCCTGGTTTTTATGTTTTTATGATTTTTCCTTTTTTTTTCCACTGAAAATGTGTGTGAAAGACACACTTGGTGTTCAGCTGCCATACATAGAAATATTATCTCCACGAAGAAGCATACCGACTTGCTCTCCGAAATTCTAGGACGAGGACTCCTTACGATGAAAAAATTAAAAAAAAAGAAGGAAAAACAACAAAATATAATTTTGCTGGCATGGATTCAATTTTGGTGCAGCTGTTAGCCTTAAGTAGTGTAGCCTCCTGCAGAGAAGTGAAAACCAACGCAAAAAAAAAAGGAACTTCAACTGGCTGGAACTGCCCAGATTCGTTTTCGTTTTCATTTTCAGTTGGAGTAGGAGTTGAAATTGTTTTGTTTTCGTTGTGAAGATCCAGAGTTCCAGAATATGTCACCACGCAAATCCTTTGATTCTAGTGCAATAGACGTTCACCGCAGAAAAAATAAAGCCGACTAACGAGGCTTTAAATTCTGTTGACTGTTATTTTGGGGAATTCTTCTTTCGCCTGTGGGTTTTTTTTTTGTCCAAACTCCGATTTGAACTCCATCGTTACCCAAGGGCTTTGTCTATTGATTTGAGTATAATTCTGGAAACTTTCACTCAAAGGAGTGAATTTGATATTTCAAATTGAATTTCTGATATTTAAAAATGTCCTTAAGTTATTTAATATTCAGCCATCAAAGTACTCAAGTTTACGGACATAATATATTTCATGGAAAAGAAGATAAGTGATGTTTTTAAAATTAGCTCAGACTCGAAATTATATTGAAACTCATTGCAACTTAAATAACACTGGTCGGCAAGATTTTTTGACTGACAGTCAAATTATGTTTTCCCGAAGGTTTTTGTTGGACGTCAGAATTTAAGATATCACCCTTTTAAAATTTGAAAAACACTTTAAATTAGACTTTTTGAGGCTATTTAAATTCGTGAAGTACTTTTTTTTAAATTAAATTTGTGATGATTTCTGAAAATCTATAATCCCATCTTCAATATTCAATTTAAATATTTTCAGGGTCTCATTTACTTTCAGAAAAATTCTCATTAATTGGTAGTCTTCACCTGTCTCACATTGACTTTTAAGAAATGTTAAACGGTTGAACCATATGCTAAAACGGTTCTTAACAGAAAAAGGCAAAAATGTTTTAATAAAGCTTTTGAAATATATTAAAAAATATAAAAATAATGTTGAAAACGCGTATTTTTTAAAATTTGAGATTGTATCTAAATCAAAGTTCGGATTTAAAATCATCGTCAAAAAATAACTGTAAAACTTGTTTTTCAAACCCATGAAAGGATAAGATTTAACATTTTTAAAAACTCCATATAAAATCAAATGAACACTATAAGTCATTCAAAACTAATGCTTTAAAAAAAAAAAAAAACTAACTGAGATACTCAAAAGATTTAAATTGTATCTCGAAGACAAAAATTTGTACTTTGGAAAATCATCATAAAATTTATTGTTAGGAACTGTGTTGTGTTTTACCTTAGACTTAAAAATATCGTATTATGGAGTTTTTGACATTTTTAACGAGGTATATTTTAAAAACCTGACGTGATGGAGAAAATAAAAAGTGAGCTTCGAATTCAGGACAAAAAAATCATTTGGAAAATTAGGTATTGTTTGATTTAAGCTTTTGAAAAAAAATTTAATTTTGTCGATTACTGTAAATGCACAGCAAGCATTTGTGATTAAATCGAAAACAGGTTTGACGAAAATCATTAAAACTTAAGGACGACAAGTTTGGTACTAAAACTTTTTTAACCTTTACAAGTTAGCGAAAAAATGTCCAATAAGCGCTTTAAAATATGGCGTCAAAACCTCAAACACTGGAGAATTTCAAACTTAATTTGTTAATTGACAATTTGATATGGAGACTTGAAGATCAAAACAAACTTTCTTTTGGAGAAACCCAGAACTCGACTAAGAAAAATAACACGATTTGATGAAGGGTGATACTTTGAGGATCATAATCGAACAGTGCGTCGAATATGGATCACCACTTCACCTGCTGTTCATTGATTTCGAGAAGGCTTTCGACAGCGTCAGCAGGGAGTTTATCTGGCTTGCTTTGCGTAGGGGGGTATATCGGAGAAACTCATTGCTATTTTGAACGTGACTTATGATAGGTCCAAATGGCACGTTATATACGGAGGGAGGTTGTCAGAAGAATTTGATGTCCAAAGCGGGGTAAGACAGGGCTGCAAAATGTTTTAATTGGTGATAAGTGTTGTACTGCGGATGGCCTTGATAGCAAGCGGAGGAATAAGATGGACACTTACAACTTACCGTAAACATCTTGACTACGCAGACGATGTATGCTTGCTTTCTCATGGGATCATGGATCTCTGTCAAATGGCAACAAGGGTGGAGGCTGAAAATCAATACGGGAAAAATAGAGATGTTTAGCTTCGGGAGCTCGCAATCATCCGCTCCGATGAACATTGCTCAAATAGCAGTAGAGAAAGTAGAGAGCTTTAAATACCTTGGAAGTATCGTCTCTACTGAAGGAGGAACCGAACTAGAACATCGCCAGCCGCATCGGAAAAGCAAAGGCTGCGTTCGGGATGTTGTCCAATGTTTGGAGGAACAAATCTCTCAGCTTGAACACAAAGCTACGACTGCTCAACTCTAACGTCGAATCAGTTCTGCTATATGGTTGCAGCACCTGGAAAATAACAACAACAATAACCAGGAAACTGCAAACCTTCGTTATTAGGTGTCTTCGAAATATCTTACGGGTTTTCTAGCCTAATCGTATCTTTAACGAGGACTTATATAGACGAACAGGTCAGGAACCCGTCGATACCATTATACGAAGGCGAAAGTGGCAGTGGATTGGACACACGCTTCGAAAAAGTAATGACTGAACCCACTCACACAAGAAGGAAGAAGAGTAGGTAGACCGAGAAGCACGTGGATGAGAAAAGTTTAGGAGGAACCTGCGAGATAGGAAAGATCTGGAGGGAGCTAAAATACATCGCTAAAAACCGCACTATTTATGGTATATTACTAAGAACTATTTTGTTCGATTTTTTAACTTTTTAAAGTGCTGTCAAACAAAATTGGTCAATTAATTAGATTAAGGACTTTGATGTGATTGAACTGTCCTCACAGCATTGTATACCTTTCAGGTCAAAAAATATTGTTGTTGGTATTTTTATTCATAGTTATATTTCATTCAAAGATAATTTTCGTCATACTTGTTTTATACAAAAATAAATAAAACGTGAACGTTCACCATTTAAGAAGTAAAGTAGGTAACCCTAATATTATATGGACCATCTAAATTTTGACTAGATACCCAAAAAATTGTAACTTTTTTCAATCGAATATGTCTAAGAGGAGACTTTTGAAATAGTATCAGGTTCCTACTTTTAGTCTAACTTTTAATATGATGGGACAGATTCTATTCGACCTATTACTCTTGTTCACATTTATAGTATTAAACTTACTTACTAATTAAAAGTTTTAAATGTTCTTTTGGTCAAAAAGCGCCATCAATTTTGACCGTAAACAGAAGTACATGCAAATTATTTTTAAAGATTTTTGTAATTCAGTTTTGTAGTTCAGTTCGCATGACACCAATTTTATGGTCGAAAAACTAGGTGTTGGTCAAGATTATGCCACCATCACCAGTTTAAAACAGGCAATCCTTTATTTCTGGTGGCTTATCTTTTTTTTGACAATCCATGTTCATATGGAACTCACGGCAAAATCATTATAACCATTAGAGCTAAGTTGTTCGACAGTCGTCTCTGTGCCAGATTAGAAAAAAACTTTTCCCTTAGGTCTCATATTGAACATACAGTGGCTTGCATCAATGAAGACCTTGAAGAAATTATGCGTTGGTCCTGCAACAATGGTTTAATGATCAACCCGAAAAAATCAAAATGTGTAATAATCTCAAAGAATAAGTTAGATTTGTCTTACTTTCCCTAAATTGTCTTGGACACTTTTCCCATAGAGTTCGTTAAAACAGCAAAAAACTTCGGTGTGATTTTTAATCGAAATTTGACTTGGAAAATCATGTTGCTTACATATAAGGGAAGACATATGGTGTTCTTCGGACATTGTGGGCAACACAGTACTTCACCCCTTTCAAAATACGAACTTTACTTACAAAAACTTTTTTAATACCGTTATTGACTTACGGTTGTAAATTTTTTTGTAATCTTGATTACGAAAATGAAAATTAATAAAAGTTTCAACAACATTGTACGTTATGTTTTTGGCCTTCGACGTTTCGACCGAATGTCTCAGTACACTAAGCGCCTATGAGGGATGTCTATAGAAAGTCTGTTTTAAATATCGGGCTTTAACCTTATTCTCGGATATATTTTTTAAACATCAATCTTATGACATAAATCACGAAATACGATATCTGAACTCGAATCGATCCTGTTTTTTAGTCATCCCACGCTTTAATAGTCTAATCTCAGAAAGATAGTTTTTTGTTAACTCAACACGCTTATTAAATTCATTGCCAGGGCAATTAAGAAAAAATATCGGCACTCCAATCTTTAAAAAACAACTTAATTCATATTTGTCTAATCTATAAATTTAAGACATCATTTTATGTTGTAAATACTTAAATACATATAAATTTATTATTACCATTTGTAATATTATTATCTATCATTTAATTAATAATATAAATCAATAATTAATTTATTTATTTTAAGTTTTCGAACACATTAAAGTAGTTATTGTTCAACATGAAAGTTTCACCTAAAAAAGATATTGTATCTTACTGTGCAGCTAAACATAAATTTAATAAATAAAAATAAGAATTATTCCAAACATACATATGTCAAAATATTATTTTAAAATTCTAATAAAAAAATGTACAATATTTGTCAACTTTTCGGCCAAAAACAAAAACTAAAAAAATAAAAACACTCATACGCCTCAGTGAACTTCATCATTTTCATTTAATTAACAACGTTCAATTCACCTTATAAGTATTGTTAAAAAAATATGATGGAAATATATTGCTAATGTTTTAAAAATGGCATTAAAAGATCTGTAAACATTTTTTTAAAAAATCGCAAGCTCACTGAGCTTAAAAAATAAAAAATAGTTTAGGAAGTATGTACTTCAGTCATTCTGTCATTTTTTTAAAATAAATAAAAGATTCAAAATCTTGCCTTGTAATTCTAATGAGGAATAGCGTTTTCCTGACTCTAGGAAACGAAATCAAATACAAATCCTTATTTTGACTTCACTCCTCCACTTAAGTGGGGAAAATGCACATGCATTTGAAAATCTCATAGCCCAGTTGAAGGTGTTTTTTTAAATTCAGCTTCCTGTTTCTCTGCAAATATACTATATGTACGTGTATTTCCTGGAAGATGCACTCCACCCTCATTCCGGATTTGTCGAGTGCACCCACCCAAGCAGTTCTACAATTCGTGACTTTTTTTCTTCAACCATTGTATGTTTCATTTACTTTTTGTGAAGTAAGCAGGATCTTACTCGTGTTTTTGTAGTTCTCATTTCCAAAGACTTAATGACAGAAGGCTTGAGTCTTGGAAGTGTTTAAGCCCGGTACATACAAGTGCATAAATACAGGACCAAAAGAATTTCTATTTCCTTTCCGAGGTGTGTAGGCACTCCATAATGCAATAAAAAAAAAAATTAAAAAAAATAAAGGAAAGGAAAGGTCTACTTTCGAGTTCTTCGGAATGAAAAAATTGATGTTTGGATGGCTTTTCTCGGGCTGACGAATTACAAACTTGAAAAAAGTAAGCTTAATTTTAACATGTGTACTTCAGATGCTTCAGAGGATATTCTCGAGCACAGGTAGGCATAATGCATAGGCACAGTCACAGTCACAGACACAGACACAGGCACAGGTACTAAGCTGGTTGCCAAGTGTTTAACCTATTTTCGAGTGGGCTTTTTTGTAAGTGGTTGACAATACTTACGAGTGCATAGGCGAGTGCCTACAACACGTGTGGTATGAAGGGGCTATGAAGGATTTGAAATGTAAATTTTTTAAACCGGAATAGAAGGAAGGATTTTAGGTTAGTACTATGTATAAAGGGTTATTTACGTTTTCTTTTTATTTTATTTTTCCATTCCCTTAGTTTAAATGAAGAACAAAAAAAAAGGATTTTTTGTAGGTTTCTGGGTCAAAATTTGACCGGCGTTAATTAGATTCAATCCTGTTCCGTTCTGTTTTGTTCGGTGGAAGCAAGTTGTCACAGTTGGCTTCCGAAAATTCGCAAAGCTCTAAGGGAATTCTCCGTTGAATATCAATTATTTCCTAGGACTTCTCCATCTCATGGGCTGCATTAAAAATGGAAAATCCTGCCCATTCAAGGACGTTTCCTTTTGTGTTCTTATTTTACGTTTTTCATTTTTTTTTTTAAAGTATTGTCAGAGCAGTTACCTATTAGGAAGCACATTGAATCTTGGTCAAGGCTATAAACACAAACAGTAGCTTCTGTCTTCTGAAATGGATCGCGATGATACCTTCGTGTGCTTATGTATTTTTCAATCCAAAAACGAAAGAAAGAAAGACAACATAGGGAAAAATAAAACAAATGAAGAGATAGGTTGTTGCAGATGATACCTTGTGCCGCATTTAAGAGGCCAAGAGTGCGAACTTAGTTAAGAATAAAAATCCTGTCAGCAGGAAACACTTACGATATCTACAGGCACACACTTTACACACCTCAACTGTTCTGAATTCGAATAGAATAAGGGGCTGAGTGAGCGGGATTAATTTAAAAGAAGACTAAATAAATGCAAACTGTTTTACAGTCGTGGCACTCTACAAAGGAAAGGAAAGGAGAGTGTGACGTGTCGTAGGCAAAATTTTAATAAAGTCCGTTTATCCTTTAAAATTAACCAGAAAATGACGTCGGAAATGTTTTAAATCATTTTACTTTAAAATATGTTTTTTACAATTTTTACTTTATAATTCAACAAAATTTAAGTGCAGAAATTCCATAAAAAATCACAACTGCTAATTTCATGTAATAATACTACGAGGTGAAATAAATCCTAAAGAATTTTTAGTAATATGTACAGACGTCAGACTGTCAAAACTTGGATGTCAATTTTTTAGAATTAGCTATTTTAATGTTTATTTTTAAATTTAGGCAAATTTTGAAGGAGTCTGTGGAAAAGTTTAGAGCAATTACCTTTTAAAAAAGCAATGAGCTGACAAAATTTTAAGTAAAGATAATTTTGACACACCTGCCAGAAACTGAAATCTTGTCAATGTCCGTCATAAGCCCAGATAGGGGCGTTTTGAATTTTAGGATAAACATTTTCAACACTTTCTTTTTCGCAGTCCTCTTAATAATTTTTTTTCACTTTTTTAAGAAACGGTTTTTGAAATATAGAAGTTTTTTTTTATTTTAAAATGCACGCCACCCCACATAATATACGTTTCTAAAGATGTTAAAATATTTATCTCTTCTATTTTAATGCAATCAGTCTAAAAAAAAAATTTAAAGAAAGTGTTTTTGACAAGGAATTTAGACAAATAGGTCATAAAATATTTTAGACGATCATAAATTAGAGAATTGACTGTAAGGGATTTAAATACAAATACAAATGAAAACTTTGCAGAAAAGTCCTTTTGACGAGTGCAGGAATGATGAAGAGGAAGAAATGCTTTTTTCAAAAAAACAAAAAAAAACTTTTTACATGGCATTGTCATGTCACAAGAAGACAGATACGAGGTAGGTAGGGTAGATTCTTTTTTTTATTTCATTTCATTATTTTACATTAAAATTGTTTTTTTTTTCTAGCAATTGTACATACCTTGAAAATAGTTTAAGAGAGTACTGGAATAATATTAAAAGTGACATCCTTACCTGAAAAGGAGAAGGAAAAAAAAATTAAATAAAGTAAAGAAAAGTTTATTAAGAGCTTTACATAAGAATGACCAAGTTAAACTGTTAGTTTTCATTTAATAAGTACGAGTAAATGAATATGTAAACATTTTTTGAAAGATTTGAATTAAGATTGTATTTAAAAAAAAAAGACAAAAATAAATGTAAGAAGTCTACGGTACGAAAAAGCATTTAACAGTGAATTAATTAATCATTTCAGGATACTTGAGATTATTTTTTGAAAGATTTAAAAAAAAGATAAATAAGGAATGACCATTTTAGAAAAATCCAATAAGGATTTAAACAGTATCCAAGAACATATTTTATTTAAGCATAAGTCAATGTTAGCCACATCAGAGGATGAAAGAGGACTTGAATACGGATTTAGAGTCAAATTTTCGAGAAAGAATGTCAGTCAAAATTAACATTTCAAACCCAGCTAGTATGGGATCTTATAATTTTTCCAATGGGCACTGGTTTTATACGATTGCAACATGATTAATTTTTGTGCTAAAAAGGAATAATAATTAAGGATTTGTTTTTCATAATGAGCACAAAGGAACGATTAAGAGTTGCTATTCACTAGAACTTGGTTGTTTAAGAAGTACTGCCAAGAGATCTCAATAAAAACGAAATTCTTAGGTAACCCAACAGGAAATGTTGTTGGACACGGACACAGTTCGTTAAGACTTCTAAAACAATAAAAAAATACTCTAGTTAAAAGCTGGTATTCTCCCAATCTAGGTTGCCATGTCTTCAACTGGTTCAAAAATATTTGTAGTCCAAAATGGCAGCCGGAAAAAAAGCCCACAAAACAACTTATCAACTTTTCACTTTGCACTTTTCAAATTTTTCGTCAATTTGCAAAGTTGAATATGATAAGTGTAATTTCAAAATTTTTGGAATTTCTATATTAACTTTGCAATTTCTATATTAACTTTGCAATTTCTGTTCCACGTATGTTCTTTTGTGCAAAGTTAATATTGAAAAGTTTAATTTGCAAAGACTTTGCTAAAATGCTATTTCGTTCCACAAAAACATAAAATTCTATTTTTGCAAAGCGAATTTTGATAAGTTTATCAAAAATTTAAAAAAACGATCACCTTGCAAATGCATATTGATATTGCCATTGAAGCTACAAAGATGTTTAGACGTGTAGTTTTTGCATTCATTTAGCGAGTCTTCTCAATAATGAATGCGAAGTGGCGAGTAGAGAGAAATAGGGGTTCTTTAAAGTTAATTTAAAATTATTATTTATACAAACCTAGAGGTAGATTGCTTAGATTTATATGAATTCTTTAAAAACGACAAATTATTAAATTCTGCTAAAAATACAAAAAAAAAAATAATAATTTTAAAAACTGGAATAATTTTCTTACTATTTCTTTTCAACTCTACTCTTTTTTTTTCTCTCTCCAAAGTAAAAACTATTCTATTTCATAGGAAAAACATTTGGTAACCCTATTTTGCGGTGTTGCCTTGGTTGTAGTAATGCAAAGTAAAAAGTGATAAAACAAAGTGCAAAGATGATTAAATACTTTATGGAACACTTTGTACTCTCACTTTGCGCAAAAGAGCAAAGACTTTGCATTAAGTGCAAACTCTTTGCATAGTTTGCAAAAGTCTTTGCAAAAATTAGCTAAATGCAAGGTAAAATTTGCAAAGAATATTGTGGAACAGAAACACTTATCACTTTGTCAAAAAAATCAATTTGATAAGTGCAAAGTGAAAAGTCGATAAGTAATAACTGTAAAAAAAGTATTAGTTGTCGGAATTTTTCCAAAAGATAGTTAAATTAAAAAAAAGAAGAAATATCTCAATCTGGCAAGTCTGACAGAAAATTCAGCAAAAACCAGGCATGTACAGAGGCTATATTGAATGACAAATATTCTCTACGTACCTTATTCTTGTTAGAAACAAATGAGTTTATCTATTTCTTTCAGATTCGACATAAAATTACAACTATTTTGAGTGTCTTTCAAAAAACTTTGACAAAAAAAGCTCAAACAGAACTAAGCTTAAATATTCCTAATAGCTTAGAAACCACTTAAGACTACAATCAACACCTGAATTGTGTACAAACGCTAAAATGCGCTACTCGTATCTTTTAACCACTTATTTGACATTGACAGAGTCAATTATTCTCAGTGCCACTGATCTGCTGTCAACTATAGGTTTGTAAATAGCGCCACTTAAATGAAAAAAAAACAATGCAATAATACTTACCACCAAAAGTATCGACTTAAACACTTATGGTCACTTGGTCAGCTTTATACATATTTACTTTCAATAATCGAATCACATGTCTATTTAATATTTGCAACAAATGAGAACCTGGCTGGAATTACTATATAGACAGTATAAAATTAGTCATTGGCTCACACGAGGTTGCTTCAGTAGAAAAAGGTGACATTGCAGCTGTCTGGGCTAAATTTTTAAGGTGGACAGAATTGTTACTCGAAAAATGAATCAAACGAATTTTTGGCTACTGCGAAAGATTTAAGTACAATATATTGAAAAGTTTGTCAAGAAAAAAAAGTTTGACATTCTCAAAAAAAAAAACAAATTAATTAATCGTTTGAATTGACTTCTCGACAGAAACTTGAAATACATTTTTATAAATTTGTGACATGTATACTGTATACTTCAATAATTTTGTAAATGCAAGGTAGCTTAAGTTAAGCATCCAAAGTTTATTTTTCAATTCAATTCAAATGTTTGCCTTGCAGTCGAATGTTGTCCTTAAAGGCTGCTATTGTGTGAAGCTTGTTGGCATTAGTCAGCGACTTCAAAAATCCCTAACGAAAGAGGTCTTTGATTTGCTAGTCGTCGAAATGTGCATACTACGAAACCAGAAAATTCTTCTTTCACAAAATACACCGTGGTTCGCCCTGTGTGAAATTGTACCGTCTGCGTCTTGTTGAGACCATCATTTTCACCACGTCCCCTCATAGTGGCTCTTCTTTTGCATCACATGCCCTATAAAAATGAATATTTAGCTTATTGACAAAACCGCTTAGGTGGAAATGCATTCTCTCTTGCTGATTTTCGACACGAAATTGTCCTCTTCATTGTGATTGAGAATGGCTTGACAGTTATGGCTTGAAGCGTTCCATTTCTTATTTGTTCCTGTCTAACTCATAAATGACAAATTTACAATAATTATAACATCTTTCGATAAGAACATTATTTTGCGCCACCTTGTACTAAGTAAAAAAGAGCACCTTAAACCGAAAGTTTTAAGTGCTAACATTTTAAATTCAGCCACCAATTATTATTATTTATGAAATGTTCCAGCTACGCGTGGCGACCTCTTTTGTCTTCGATTAAAGACTCAGAGATAAAATTAAATACAAAACTGATAATAATACTTTAATTATACACCCAAACTCATGTCCCAGCATTCCATAATAATTAAATGATTCCATTCAACGACGCCCATCATCTTCCCCACCTGAACCAATCCACTTCACTTCGCCTCAACAATCCCGCAACTCACAAAGCTCTTGAAAAATTATCATTCCAAAAAAATGTTTAACACAACAATAAACATATACATATGTAATCTATCAGACTTAATTGCATACTTCCCAAACTTATCAACGACTCGAGTGCTCTTTAATCACACAGTTTGTGTTAAAATCCACCCATGGTAAATCCATGACAACCTCGCTGCGAAAAAATCTTATCTGACAGCCCGAAATTATCTTGGCCGCCTTAATAACTGTACATACATACATAGACACAGACCTAGACGTATATAGCCGCTCACGAACAGTCGCAGTTCAATCGAAATTGAAAGTGTTATGCAATCACAATCACATTTAAATTTTTAAAGCAGAAAAACACACAACCCGCTGCACTCGCTTTTCGTTAATTAAACAACAAAAAAATGGTCGCAGATATAAATAAATGAAACCGAAATCAAAAAAAAAAATTACGAACTGACATCAATGAATGGCAGCGGCCAACGCGCTGCATGCAAAGCAAAGGTCTAGCGCAGGGATGGCATAGAGGATGAAGAGCAAGACTTTTGATAAATTCGAATTTTAAAAATAAATTTTGAGTAGAAACAACATAACGAGTTATTTGTCATTTTGTCGACATTCTGACAAAAAAAACAAATTTGACAGTTGCTGACAGGAGCTGTCATTACATGTTTTCTATTATTTTTTTCTTAAATTTGAAAAAAAAAAACATATAACATCCCTGTTAGACATAAAAACTGAACGGGACAAAAGGGTTGAAGGTGTCTCTTTCAAGTTTCAACTCCTCGACGATGACGACAATGAAATGACGCTGTGACAACGCCAACATCAAAGCCAACATTGTGTAGCATGGAATATGAAATGAGAACAAGTTCCGTTGTCCAACTACTGGACAATATTGTGCCGAACACTTCTAGGGCCAGAAGCATATCGTGTGTTTTTTTTACAGTGGGGTAGAAAGCGTGTCATTGTCGAGAGAAAAATCTTTTAATTAATTCATGGCTATATTTTTATTGACAAGTTTGTCTGCTTTTAAATTTTGATAATACGAAAGAATTATATAAGAATATCCCAAAAGAGGGCGTAATGGTGGGTGGATTTGTATGTCAAGAATATAAATCAGAATGATAAAGACTACTAGTGGTTAATTTCAATGAAATCTTCAGAGTAGATAAGAGTTGCTTTTAAGCCCATTTCTTATGATCCCACTTTTTTATAATCAAACTTCTAATAATCCCAATTCTGAAGGCCTAGTTTTGTATAAACCTTAATTTAAAAATTAAAATAACGGCAATATTACGAAGTAACTATCGCCCTTATTACGGTTGTCAAAGATCAATACGATATTTGATATTTATCAATAAAATTAATGAATCGGTATTATCGTTGTCAAAAATCAAAATTTTTGATAAACTGTGAACGCTCTTCAGAAATTAAATCTATTGTGAATGATTTAAATTGACAGTCTTGGTATTATGGTTGTCAAAATGTTTGTTGATTATCAAATTTTCAGTCAATCACAAATTCCTTGTTGATAAAATATTTTACGGATCGCGAAAGTCAAAAGCATGTCTACTATAGAACTATTTTTCGGTGAAAATGAAATTGAAGAAGAAAATACTTTGGAGCCAGCAAAGATTCGAAGAAAATTACGCGATGTGAAACATGAATTTGGCTGAACATATGTATGTAGATAAAGGATCTAATCTAATTTGGCTCGCTTCTAGATTCATTTAAAACTTTAGACTTTCGCCTTGCTTAATGTATTTTTAGATATCAACGACAAGTTAAAGCCAACGAAAAGGCAACAATCCATCCCAAACATACTAAAATTTGCAGTTGTCTTAAGTAAATAGGCACTATTCACAATAGATTTTTGATCTTTGTTCACAATGGATCAAAAAATGATCAACTCGGGTTCATAATACCGATGTATCAATTGATTGACAAAATATTTCAATTGTCAATTAATTGATCTTTGACAACCGTAATAAGGCTGTTAGTATGTGTTTTTAGTAACAACAGAATTAAAGGCATTTTAAAAAACCTGAGGAAAATAGATGGGGATTTAGAATGAAACGGAGTTTAAACTGTGAGAAACGGGATTTTAACATCTTTTAAGAAAATTGGGATTTTCAAATGCGGGTTTAGGTAAACTGCGTTTCCTCCTGAATTTATTCTTGTTGCCTTGAGAAAGTACAAGAACAGTTTGTGAACAAGAAAATCCACCCACTGACCCACCCATATTCTTAATACCTCAACTTTCTTTTGACAAACGAGAAATAAGACCTACTCGAAAGCCACTTGGCTAATTTAAATGAAATTTAAGGAATTTATTCCCGTTCAAGAAGAGTATCAGACAAATAAAAATCCACCCACTGACACGCCCACATTTAAAATGCTTCAAGTCTTTCATTTTATTCAAAATAATATATATTATCTAATTGGAATTTTATTGTGGTGGTTGCTGTTGACTTAAAGGTGGTTCAAGGGGAGTTAACAAAAGCAATTAAACAATTCTATGATTAGTTATATAAATATATCTATTCGTTATAAACTTAGGACTTAGTTACCATTTCCGACTTCTTCATGTACACTATATTTAGTTTTACTTTTCGTCTGACAGAAACCGACAATTGTAATCCGCCCAACCTTTAATTGTATTTTAAATTTAGTTGCATTTTTTTTTTGCAAAGTCTCAGATCCTTCTGCCCTACTGTGCGTCATCATTAACTCGGTTCTGTCTCATAATTACGCATGTAATCGGACTCCAGCCGGACGACACGCCGACCCCGACGACCGATGACGACGACCACCACCACCACGACGACAACACTTTCTTTGAGTAGGTTAAGGCTGGTCATTAAGTCGCTGCATTTCTTTTTCGGTCTTATTTTTTTCACTTTTTAATCGAGTTGTTGTTGTTGTTATTATTATTGGTGTGTGCGGCTTCATTGTGAATGTGAACTCACCTTGAATCTTTTAGCTTATTTATTTCCAAATGCACTCGTTTACCATGCGAATAATAATGTAGGCTTTAATAGGACTTTGCGAGAGGGGAGTATGTCGAAACACGCTGACGACGAACGGCGGCAGCGGCGACGAGCAAGCCAAATTGCTGGAAGGGATTTGGCTTTTTTGTCTCTGTTTTTGTTGTTGTTGTTTTTGTTTTTGTTGCCAAAGCTATTTGAATGCAACAGTGCAGTGTGATTGGTGGGAATGGGAAGGCTAGGTGGCTTGGCTAGTGGGTATAAGATACCAACACGCTTGGAGTAGTAAATGGCATAGGACATAGTCGTAGGTATATACTCAGAGGCAGAGGTACCAAATTATTGGAGCACGATTCGTGTTTTTGGCTGATTGCACTGCAGAACCAAAGGCGACTTGGTGACCGATAAACAGGAAAATCGATCTTGACCTGCATTTTTTTTCCCTTGCACTGCACGCTGGCTGTGCTGCAGGTTTTTATGTAAGATGCAGGCTTGGCTTGTATCGGTAAATGTGTACAGGAAGTGGGTGGTGGGGAGATGGGAAATGCGGATTTTCGAAAGGTAAAGTAGATAACCTAAAAAGTCAAATTAATCTTATGAGGTCTGGAAGAAGGGGGTTTAGGGGGTTGGGGAACTGTGTTAAATGGGATGTAAACAGGCTGTGATTTAAATAAATTGTTATGAGGGTTGAACCTACATAAGATGGTCTGCCAAATGTTATATACAAACACAAGTTTTGATTGATCTTGATTGCAGGCCAAGTTTTTTAAAACCTTCAATATCCGAGTTTTTCAAAGTCGGAAAATCCGTTTTCGAAAAAAATAAAAGTCATATAAATAAATCATTAGCATTTCGTTTATAAGACAGAAGTAAGATACCTTCAATGATTCAAGTTGGCTCTGTTTGTATAAATTAGATTGACTTAGCTTAAAAATTGTCAATGACCAATGCAGGTATTGTGGTTTTGACAATCTGTACTTAACTTCAAAGTAATAACTCTCAACAAAAAAAATTAAATGTTATTAAGAAGTATTGTATTTAATTTTTTGTCAGGACTCATTCCATCCTTGTTTGCTGTTAAGGTCTTTGAGATACGTTCGAAACCTACAAAATTTAAAAATCACCTAAAAAAGCAATCTGCATAATTTTGACTTGATTAACTTCCATAAAGAGTTTTTGCTATCGGTCCGATTTGTCAAATTGAACTTTTTGACAAATCTGGACGATTAATGCTCCCTAGAATCTAAATTCGTCATTTGAAAGGAGATTTTTGTGTGTGAAAATTTTATTAATTCGTCAAAGAATTAAGAAAGGATAGGAACGGTCAATAGCATTACTTTAAATAAATTTTATCATGTGGATTGCATTGTGATACAGGTTTGGTGTATTCGTAAATTTGAAAAAAGTTCAACCGTTATTTTTTTTTTTTTTATTAAAAACTAAAAAAAATGTTTGGTTCGCAAATATACAATGAAGGAAAAATTATATCATATTCGGAACAATTTTTTACTATGTGAAACGCTGTCCTTGATATCTGGTAAAATTTTCGAAAAAATTCAATTGACAGTTTAAAAAAAAAAATACTAAAAATTCTACCAAAAATTGGGAAAAATTGTTTTTCAACTACAATATCTCGAGAAATTTCTTAAGACTGATAATTTGTTATAAATCAACATCAAAAGTGAATCAATTATTATCAGGAATGCCAATTTTTCAAAGTATGCATAATGAGAAGTTATCAGTGTGGGTCGCACCCAGCCTCTTTTTTCGATTTGTTAAGGACTTAACATTTTATTAACTAGCAATTTGCTAAATATTGAACATTTTACCAACGACTCCAAAATTTTAAACCTTTTTTTTCGTTTTGCTAACTAGTAAATTGCTAACTCTTTTCTATTAAAAAACGGGCATCCGAACATGTCCAAATAGTGACAGTTCTTAAAAATTAACAAAGCAAACATACTTAAACGGACCTATTAGTTGAAAATGTCCCAACTGGAAACTGGACAATCCCATGCAATTCAATAAGATTAATATAGACATGAACACAGGTTTATTCTCGTATTCCATTTTTCTGCACAAAGTCTTCAAATATTTCGAAAACATTTTAGTGATTAAAAAACAATTTTTAGTTCCCGAATTATGAAAAACACACGAATCAGCACTTTCAAGTAAAATTGGAAAGAATTTTTTTTTAGGATATTAACAGATGGATTTATCAAATTGCTAAAAGTTAAAGTAGGGTTTTCGGGATTTTAACTGTAGCAATATTTTAAGAGACAGTAAAATCTTAAAATTGCTAAAAATGAGTTTAACAATTTGCCAAATCGTTTAAAATTTTGCGACATAGTTTTTAATCTCATATTGTCTAAATTTTGTTTTGGATATCTGACAATTTTTCAATATTATTAAAATGGGTTTAATGAAACTTAGATTTATGACATTCTTGGTTTTTTGTTGTCTTATAATGAGTGATTTTTTAAGAGGCTTAGAACTTAAAAAAAAAAAACACAAACAATTCGAAAAAATGAATGAAATATTTATTTGAATTGATAGTTTGAACCTTGAAATTTAATGTTTAACGATAATTTCATGCAAATGTTGACCGCGGCTGCGTCTCAGGTAGCCCATCCGCTGAGTCCAATTTTGGCATACTCTTTCACACATATCGGCCGGTATCTCACGAATGAATGCATGGATGTTGGCTTCCAGTGCGTCAATCGAAGCGGGCTTGTCCCTATAGACATTAGCCTTGACATACCCCCACAAAAAATAGTCTAATGGTGTCAAATCGCACGATCTAGGCGGCCAATTGCCTGTCAAACGTGAAACGTGAAATTAACTGTTCACCAAACTCGCCTCGCAATTGCGCCATTGTTTCGCGAGTTGTGTGGCATGTGGCACCGTCTTGTTGAAACCACATATCATGCAAGTCAAGAACTTCCATTTCGGGCAAAAAAAAGTTTGTTATCATCGCTCGGTAGCGTTCACCATTGACAGTAACGCTGCGATTCGCATCATCTTTGAAGAAATATGGCCCAATAATGCCGCCGGCCCATAAACCGCACCAAACAGTGGCTTTTTCGGGATGCATTGGTAGCTGTTGCAATGCTTCTGGCTGATCTTCACTCCAAATGCGGCAATTTTGCTTATTTACGTACCCATTCAACCAAAAATGAGCCTCATCGCTGAACACAATTTTTCGATAAAAAAGCGGATCCTCGGCCAGCTTTCCAAGAGCCCATTCACCAAAAATTCGGCGTTGTGGTAGGTCGGCTGGCTTTAGTTCTTGCACCAGCTGTATCTTAAAAGGCTTTACGCCCAAATCCTTCCTCAAAATTTTCCACGTAGTGCTGTAACAAAGGCCTAACTGCTGGAAACGGCCGGCGCCCAATCGACATTTCGCGGTCATCTGTCACACTAGCTGATACGGCCGCAATATTTTCTTCAGTACGCACAGTACGTAAACGTGTTGGTGGTTTAATGTCCAACAAAGTAAGTTTGGTGCGAAATTTGGTCACAATCTTCCGAATAGACTGCTCAGAAGGTCGAGAATGCCGACCATAAAATGGAAGCAGCGCGCGATGAACATTTCGAACCGAGCACGAATTTTGATAGTAAAATTCAATAATTTGCAAGCATTGTTCATTTGTAAGACGATACATGGTTAAATTGCAAGCCAAACTGAAGCTGTTTGACAGTGACACAAGGTACTAAACACACGTCAGCTGTCAAAACCAGTGTTGCCAAAACCAAACCAGCTAAAAAATCACCCGTTATTAGAAATTGAAATGACACCAAGATCGTGTACAAATTTTATCTTGTTTCATTTTTCAAATATGTTTTTTCACTGTCTCAGTTAAAAGTTATTCCATTTTAACTAAGGACCCACTTTATGTTCAATCTTCAAAGTAAGAAATTATTTTTTTTTATTTAAGGTATATTTTCACAGTTATTTTTTTAAAATTAACTTCATTAGAAGAGACGATTTATGCTCTAAATCAAAAGAATGCCGAGGAAGAATTGATTTCGACGTATTTGTTCAAAAACTGACTTACTGAAAAATTGATAGACTGCCAAACTGTCAAAAACTCTAATTGGCAGACAAACATACTAGGTTTTCCTACGAGTCGAAAAAAGTAAAGTCTCGCTGTCGTCTTGTGTACTTATTTAGACCGAATTCTTCTGAGACTCAAGCCCGTCTTGTCAATCCCTCTGTGTTTTATAGTTTCATGATTTTATTTTTTTTTAAATACTTGCAAAGTTAATTTGTTTGGATTTTGTTGATGTAATGGCAAAGTTCTTGATAAAAAACAAATCGTTCGAAAATAAGGAACTTTGTTCTTAGAAATTAAAGTTTTCCGAATTTGAAAATTTTTGACATCGTCGGGTATTGTCTAGTAAGGCTTACTGACATACCGACTTTTAAAAAAAATATTGACCCTGCACTTTCCCATGAATATAAATATTTGAACAACTTGAAAATGTCAGAAATTGTTAAATAAAACTGAATTGAGTTGAACTACCTTTCGCAGATGGGGAGCTTGCTGGTAAGCAAATTTGACTATCAAAAATGTGACCAATAATTTGTCGTCTTCATCGATTCCACCCACAGACTGACAGACCAAAGGAAAGTCAATCCTTATCTAGGTGTTCCCCGCGACTTCGTCAGCCTCAATTTATTTTTATAGCAATTAAGATTAAGTTTTAAAAAAAATATGTATGTATATATTTTAAAGTACTTCGTAAAGGATATTTAAGTTTTATTTTCTTATGGGAGAAGAACATACGGATTTTCTCTGCAACCCGATTTTGACAATGGGACGGAAGCCCTTTAAGATGAATAATTTTCTTTACTTTTGCAACTTTTTCCACTGATTCTTTGCTCCTGTTGGTCGAAGCGTAATTTCATAAAGCTTAAAACCTTTCTCGACAAATAGACTATTCAACACAAAATTAATTTTCCAATTCGAATCAGGAGTTCCTGAGATTAACGCATTCAAACAAACAAATTCTTCAGCTTTATATATTAGGCGAGTATATTAACATTTTACATTTACATTTTTTATCATGGTTGTCAAAGTTCTGAGTCTCAAAATCCTCCAACAAAAAAGGCGGAATTTATGGAAATTCAGGGGGTTTTTAAGTGAATAATTTTAAAAATATTCTAGAAACAACAAATTTTCTAATATTCTTTTTTTTTTATTAAAATCAGTTGACCATCTTTGGAATGACAGCTGTGATTTCATCACTCTCCACTTGTTTTTCCTTTGCGTATTATAAATAAATTATTTCCCAATACCTGGAAAAAAAAAATACTGAAAGATTGATAGTTTTCAATATCAAACCTCACCCTTCTCTCATCCCATAATATGACTCAACTTGTGTACAAAAAAAAAAAACCTTAGTTTGACGTCATTTAAACCACAAAACAGTCGATTTACTAAACAAATTGAATAACAATTTGATACTCAAACTTAAATCAAATTGATGGATAATTTCCAATAAAAAATCCATGTCCTTATGTCTGAAAATTGTTTCCCTATAACGAAAATATAGACTTTTAGCCCATATCCTTCTGTTTCTATTATATACACAATACACAGGCAACAATGTACACTGCACGACATAATAAAGTGCACATTCAAAAAATTTAATATCAGAAAAATATCAATTTATTCGAAATATAGGGTCTTGAGGATAGAAACCTAAGATAGACAGGTACAGTCCAAGCTCAATTTTATATGAGCTCAAAAACTGTTAGGTATAATATTCCTAGCCGGACAATTCTAACTTTAGCTTTATGCTTTTAGCTCTCGTTTATTTATTGACATATTTCGACTTGAGTAGCTTTAGCTAGAATTGACAAATAGGCCGGAACGAGAACTATGGTCTATTCAATAAGCCTGGAATCCTTTTTATGACCTCCTTGGGTTTGACAAAGTTCAAAAAAAGATGACAATGCGCTTCTCTATGCTTTGATAAGTCATTTGGCTTTTTAGGCATATCAAATTTATTGAAATCGGTCAAATACTTTTTTTCAGAAAATCGTAACACAAAATTTGCCTTATTTTTAGATTAATTGAAGCTTAAGCTGGAAAAATTGGTTAAAACTAAGTGAAAAACGTTTCAGCTGTTTTGAAAAAAACCAATTGACTAGAAGACTAAAAGTTTATCTTTTGCTTTATACGAGAAGTATTAAATTCTTTTTATTCACTTGTTCAAATTTGAGGTTTTTCGAAGCGTATTAGTTTCGACGTTTCTTTCATCCAAAATGTGTTGAAGGCCTTTTGTCGGACTGAAGCTATTGTTTTTGACAAAACACTGTTTATCCATTCTTCTTGTATGTTTTGGATCGTTATATTTGCCTTATAAGAGAGACTTTTAATCTTGGGGTCGATTTTGACAATATTTTCAATGTCACTGAAAGAGAAACACATCCAAACTATAACTGATCAATTTCTGTGTCTTAATGTTTTTGAATGAACCTTTTGCTGAGCCTTCTTGATTTCTTCATCCGTACTTGCTATCTAGTTTTACTGTTTTTCCAATTCAAATTTTCATTTATCAGACCAAATGAAGCTTTCCAAACGGTTGAGGTTTTGCAATGAAATTTTTTCAAAAAACAATCCATTTTTGGATGTTAAAAAGGAGAAGTAAAATTGTTTAATATAGTTAGGACTACTTAAGGTTTTCTTTTCTGTCGAAACATCAATTCTTCCGTCAATTCTTCAAGTCACAGCAAATAGACTAGTAATTTGACAGATAGTTTTGCTAAAAAGCGTTGACATGTAAAACTCCAAGACATCACAGCACCAAATGGATTGATAAATCTGTGTTAAAATTTTTAAGAATAAGACAATACAACCATTTGTAAAAAAAACCTTTTTGGTTTGAGTTAAAGTTAAAGTTGAAGAAACCGAACTTTATTTTTTTCGAGCAGTGTACCCGAACATCCCTCCAATTCGAAAAACGAAAACACCGAAAACAACAACAAAAAGATTAAAAAAGGAATAGGTTTAGCAAAATGACGAAGGAACAAAATCCAACAGAACATCTATCGAATTTATATCTTTTGCAGATTGAAGATGTACAACAACAATAACAATAACAACAACGAAAAAGGATAAAATACACATACACTCATGCATAGAAGGACTTAGTCTGCTGGCACATTTCCCAGCAGCATATGGCACTTTTGTTGAGCGAAAATGAAAGCTTTGGAAGTAGGACTTTCTCTGTTCGTGTGGCAGTTGGCAGAGCCTCCCCGCCTCGCGGACCGTACTACGTTAGGCAGGGTCTCTGGCCTGGTACTAGGGTACTGAATGGGAAGGGGATTTCTGTGACACACAAACGCAGTTTTTCCTCGATATGGTTTCTATTTCGAGGTTTCCTAATTTTGTTCTTGCTTTGCTGCGGTGCTTCAGCTTTACCCGAACTTATTTCCAAAAAAAAGAAGAAACAGAAAAAAAATTGAGAATAAGGAAGACTTTTCGGTATTAGGATTTTAATGGCTCACCAAAATGGCGTGTTTTTGTTTGTCCTTATTTTTTTTATTTATTTTTTGGAGAAAAAATATAGAAGCACCGCATGGCGTATTTTTATATGTAATTCAATATATTACTCCTAGGGGGCTATGGGGTTAGATTGTTACCCCATCAGTAGTATAGAAGTACGAGTACATGGATGATAAGGTTTTTATTGAATTAGTGCGTAAAGCTGTTGTTTGGGAAATTGTGTAGGCCACTAATTTTTATGAGTTTAAATTTTATGTTCTTGTTTAATATTTGAAGAGAGTAATAAAATTGATGCCTTTCGCAGGGTGATTAAGGGTGAAGTGGTAGATGGATAAAATTTAAAAAAGGGGTATAATGATTCCATAACGAAAGGGTTAATTGTTATGAGTGATGAAAATACCACACAAAAATTGCTCATAGTTTCAGAACGTGTTTGATGTTTTAATGTGGAGTTCTAATTACTTGTAGGGTGAAATGGGGTAATTTGGTGCATATTAAATTTTGTTTTATTTATGAGCTCCACTGAATTGAACTGACTTAAACTTTGTCGATATTAAAATATAAAAAACTTAGAGTAGCCAATTTACTCCACATTCCCCTAATGGCAATTCGAATAGACGAGAGTTTATTTTATTTATTTGTCACCCCGTGCTTCGTCGCGTCTCATAGTCGGTCGGTCGGTCGGTCGTTAGTCGATTCCCACCTGTGCGAGTATATTTGGTTTGTATACATCATTACAATGCTCTATACCTTTACTCTAACACACATATGAACATTGTTCATGTTAATCTTAAGGGAAATAGGATATTTTTGTAAATGTCGGTTTTCGAAACAGTTGAGTTGAGTGATGATGTGAGTTTGTAGGTGTGTTCAGTTTGTTTTGTATTTTTTTTTTCTACAGAAAAATAACATACTCGTATCTTGACTCGACGACTGTGTCGTTATAAAAGGAAGTAGATGATGTAAGCCTGCTGTAGGTGTTTTGACGGTGTTTAAAGAATTAATTCTCGAAAATGAAAATAACACTTAAGGAATTGTTTAATATTACACAAGAGATTGTGTTTCTTTTTTTTATATTTATGTAAGTAAGTTCTATTGAGATTAAAGGGTTTTAGTGCATAACAAGGAGTGGGACAGTGGGACAGTGGGTTGATTTTCGAAGAGCTTAGAAAGCTTTTTTTCGATGAAAGAAATTCCCCTGAGGGAACAATTTTTGTGCTAGATTAAAGTTTAATTTGGGTTAAGTTAACTAAAAAAAAAGTAGGTTGCGTGTGGCATTTGATGGAGTAGTTCTCTAATTAACTAACAAGATCTCAGTTGTTATTTCTGTTTTCATCAGGAAGAAATGGTTGTCTTTTTTTCACCAGGGGAAGAAGTGTCCTTAAAAAATGAGTTCTTTCTTTAAAGAGGAACTTTAATTAAAATTTCCTTAAATATCTTTTCAATGCATTCTAGCGTGATTGTAAAATTAAAAGCAAATCTATCCCACAGGAACCATATATTTTACCATGATTAAAACTATCGTATGTCCTATTCCAGACTATAATCTATCTCTTTGACAAATTTCATCAAAATCCGTTCAGGCGTTCTGGTACCATTTAGCAACATTTATATTATACATAAGTAGGATTCAATAAGCTTTACTAATACTTAATAATTTTGACAGTGACAGATATCGCATGTATTCACTAAATTGAGCAGAATTTTTAAAGTGGAGGTCTGAAATGAGATTCGAGAAAATTGTCAGATTTGGGCTTATTTTTCAACCAAACTACATTGATGATTTTAAGTCTCAATTACTTGACCCACATTCCATTATTTTAGAAGATTTAAGATTTAAGATTTAAGATTTAAGATTTAAGATTTAAGATTTAAGATTTAAGATTTAAGATTTAAGATTTAAGATTTAAGATTTAAGATTTAAGATTTAAGATTTAAGATTTAAGATTTAAGATTTAAGATTTAAGATTTAAGATTTAAGATTTAAGATTTAAGATTTAAGATTTAAGATTTAAGATTTAAGATTTAAGATTTAAGATTTAAGATTTAAGATTTAAGATTTAAGATTTAAGATTTAAGATTTAAGATTTAAGATTTAAGATTTAAGATTTAAGATTTAAGATTTAAGATTTAAGATTTAAGATTTAAGATTTAAGATTTAAGATTTAAGATTTAAGATTTAAGATTTAAGATTTAAGATTTAAGATTTAAGATTTAAGATTTAAGATTTAAGATTTAAGATTTAAGATTTAAGATTTAAGATTTAAGATTTAAGATTTAAGATTTAAGATTTAAGATTTAAGATTTAAGATTTAAGATTTAAGATTTAAGATTTAAGATTTAAGATTTAAGATTTAAGATTTAAGATTTAAGATTTAAGATTTAAGATTTAAGATTTAAGATTTAAGATTTAAGATTTAAGATTTAAGATTTAAGATTTAAGATTTAAGATTTAAGATTTAAGATTTAAGATTTAAGATTTAAGATTTAAGATTTAAGATTTAAGATTTAAGATTTAAGATTTAAGATTTAAGATTTAAGATTTAAGATTTAAGATTTAAGATTTAAGATTTAAGATTTAAGATTTAAGATTTAAGATTTAAGATTTAAGATTTGTATTTTTCCTAGGCATTGAATAGATTATCTTGAATATAAATTGGACAATGAAAGAACTTACTTAGATTACCGTAAAATTAGCCACAGCTTTCAATATTAAATTTTGCTAAATATTAAATACAAACTTGCGACAAACTTCCAAATCCTTATTTGTTTTCTGACCAAAGAAGTGCTCTTCTTAAGATTCTGGAAGCTATTGAATGTTTCATTTATTGCTGATGCGAAATAAAATTCAGAGTCCTTACAGTAAGAATCTTAATTCCAAATCAATGTTTCTCCATTAAAGTTCAATTTGTTTAAATTACAGAAAATTTCAACTCTTAAAGAATAATGTAAGCCCCATTCTGTCCATATTCTCCTACTCACATTTATTTTCACTCTCGAATTGATGATAAGTTTTCAGAATTGTATTTTTATTTTTTTTGCGCTACCAAAATACCAACACTTCTGTCCCGGAATCGAATCATTTCCCGTATGCCATAAAATTCAACTCTTTAAACAGAATGACTTCCCGAAATTTACTCACAAACACATGCTCGCTAGTCATAAAATATGTACATACCAATTCTTTATATCACTCAAAACACATGTGACTCCTTTGACAAAAAAAAAAAATTGATAAAATAAAAAAACTTTAAAACGACGACGCAGACCCCACGTTTTTACATTTTTTAAGTTAAATATTAAACCTCGAAAGCCTATACCTATCGCCATGGAGTTTTCTGATAAAGTAGCTTTGTGTGTGTTTATTTTTTTTCTTTGACAACAAAATGGTGTTATTTAGTGTCAGATTCCATTTTGTCCGTCACGTTTTTTTTTTAGAAGACATACAATTTGAATTTCCATCAAAAACCTCCAGATGAGATGATGTATCGACAATTATGGTGGATGTCGTTTTTTTTTTATTCGCATCTAATGATTCATAAAACTTCCATCAATTGACACCAAAACGTTGTGACAGAAATGTATGCTTCATCGTCGTCTGTCAGATAAAAATCCAAAAACATTAACTTTATATTCCGAGGGACTTTAAAGGTTCGTGTTGTCAATTTCGTTGGTTGTGTTGGTTTTTGTCACTGTCCGTTTTGTCGCTGGTATTTCACTACGCGAATATAATATTTTTTTCTGATTCCAACGTGACCTGATAAGGGGATGACAGTTGACAGTTGACAGCTCTTAGCCACTAAGCGAAGGACTATATTAATGTTGTCGATACACTTTGAAATATTGTGCTAAGCCACCCCTAATCTTTTTATTTGATTTATTTTTTTTTTAATTAAGAAAAGCTTCAAAATTTACAATAAGATCAATAATTTTGTGTGCTAAAGAATTGACAACGTTAAATATTAAGGTCGAGTCGGTAGGCTAAATTTTAAGGGTTGTAAAATAACAAAATATCGAATACGGAAAAGATAAAAGGAAACCAGGTCTTATGAAACTTTGTTTAATTTGTTATATTTTAAAATGTTACGTTACGTCAGTCTGTCGGATACGTTTCGTGTCGACTTTTCACTTTGACGTAAGATTATGTTGGTGAAAATGGAAGGAAGTAACA
This sequence comes from Scaeva pyrastri, assembly GCA_905146935.1. Classification (NCBI taxonomy): domain Eukaryota; kingdom Metazoa; phylum Arthropoda; class Insecta; order Diptera; family Syrphidae; genus Scaeva; species Scaeva pyrastri. The sequence goes on along the minus strand of LR989927.1, from coordinate 38,560,840 downwards.
CAGAAATGTCAAACAACAGTATGTCACTCCGTCTAGGTACATAGGTTTTTTGGGAAACACTGCCAATTTAATTAAGACGAACACAATAAATAGAAATAAAAGTATGTGGCAAGGCCTTATAAAAGAGTTACTTTTTTCAAAGAAAATCAGCTCCTGTTTAAAACTCTGAGACCTTGAATTTTAATTAACAAGATATAATTAATATTTAAATTAATTTGTATACGATGTTGACAAATATAAAAGAAGGCCACCTGAAATGCTTCAGAGCCTTAGATAGTTGTCAAATTCTTCTCATAGTGAATCCGTCCCTGTGCAAAAAAGTTACAAACCTCCAAAACATGACCTACAAATGGTTTTTCAATAAAATTCGTTTACACATTTCACACAAAACATACATATCTACTTAAATATGTATAGCTACCTAGTTTGTATGCAAAAATTGCTGCAATTGCAACTGCAGCTCATCCCATTTCAAGCCAAATAAATAGTGTAATTTATAAAAAAAAAAAGTTAAATCCAAAAAAAATCAATCTATCGCTGAATATCAATTTTGGCATTAGAATCAACCTAACCATGACTGAACTCTCCTTCATCGACTAACTGACTGACTAAAGTCTGTCAGACTGAATAACTTGCTGGATGACTGACTGAATTGAAAAGATTGTGTTCTAGGTTAGGTACGAGTACTGTAGATATGTACAAATGAATTGTATCGGAAAACATTCGAGTCTTCCATCATCATGGATCATGGTGGTGAATGGTCTTTTTGTGGAAAAAGGATGAAAGCAAATGGACTCATTTCCGCATAGAATGATTTTTTTTTTACTTTATTTTATTTTATTCTATTTTGGGCCTTACGATAAATAAAATAAATATAACATGTATGTGTATTGTGTATGTACACATTTATTTCATTATAAATTGTCGAAAATAATTTAACCAATGTTATCTCTGCTGGTACAGTGATGCTTGGTATACAGTGGTAAATGTAGCACATAATTTGAATATAAATTGTTATGGTCTCTTTAATTGTTTATTTATTCTAAACGGAATTTTTTCATTTTAATAGCATGCTATTTGACAGCTGTCATTTTTAAAAGTGTGATTTTTTGACATTTGACAAGTAAAAACTCGGTTCTACTAAAATGGAAGAATACTTTCTTCATTGATCTTTGGATTTCCCCAAACGATATTACACCGTGACCGTATAAAGACTTAAATCTAAAGCCTGAAGCTAATACAAGAACTCAAGCCATTAGATCACCAACAATACGCCGCCGCCGCCGTATCTTCGCTCAATGGGACCTTGAAATGTATCAAAAAGATCTTGAGTTTCATTGGAAAATCATCTTCAGTGATGAGATCCTTTTTTACCTGGGAGGCTTTATTAATAAGAAAAAATGTGGCATTTGAGGCTTCAAATATCCAAGACTGATTGTTGAAAAGGACTTCCACTCTCAAAGTTACACTTTTTGGTGCTGTTTTTGGGCTGGCGCTGTGATTGTACCTTCCTTATTCGAAAATTCGACACTAACACCTTAAGAGTTTTTTTTATTGGGGCCACGTCAAAGATAAGGTCTTTGCCAATGCTGCAGAATTCGTAAAGTTTTCGAGAATGCATAGCTGAAAATTTTCGAATTGGTCATGGAAAATCTCATCAAAAGGAAATGATGACACCACCGTAGCCGTTGCGACCATTAATACTGGTTTTTAATATTAAAATGAAACCACTTATTGAAACACCTGTTTTTCTGTTTATGCCATCATGGTTAAGAATAATAAAGAAAGCACATTTTAAAAGTGGTACACTCGGGCGTATACGTACTTATTTTAGTACATTGAGTTTTTTGCAGATTTTTCTGTCGTAACCTTTAGCTCTCAACATAAAAGTATCAAAGATTACGTAGGCATTTGACATATAAATGTCCTCACTGTGTAAGACCTGTTTTCCTGTTTAGGAATCATTAGGAAATAATTGTCAGATGACTTTAAGGTTCTTAACTAATGAAAGGCCTCCGTCAAGGTGTCAACTAATAAGTTTACACTTTTTGAAAAGATAGCAATTAAAATATTTAGTTGTAATCTAATTCCAATAATATCTATGTTATTTGTACACTCAGGTTTTTTTTATTCGTTAAATGATTACATTAATTAATTAAATGCAAAGACCTCAAATGAATGGATGAAGTCTCAATTGATTGTAAATAAATAATGTGTTACATAGAAAAATGATTGCAATAATTTAAGTTCAAATGAGTGTAATCTTTCCCGGTGAATCGTATTCGTTTACAAATTTTCACAAAAAAGCCTTTTGAATAAAAAGTAAAAATCATGTAAAAGAATAATAGAAACCCAGATCAAAGTTCAATTCCCAAATCAATATTTGAATATCAACAGCAATTTATAAAAACTCCACAATATTTTATTTTAATATTTCTTTTTATATTTTATTCAAACTATAGGATACTTATGGAAGCTTATGTATCTTGCTAAAAACATTATTTTTGGTTTTGTATGGTAAAAAACAATATTATTAATTTCAAATAGGTACTTTGACACATTTCTCTAAAATTGACCAGTTTTGACAGTGATTTAATTTTCTGTGTGTTACTTTCCTCCCTTTAAAGAACTTTTAACTACGCCAATGGACAAACCTGTTTAATTTAAATAATTTTGTTATATCTGACATTTTAGATTTTAAAATGTTTGTGTTTTGTGTTTACTTTTAATATATGTAGCCCCACTGTTTTTGTTCATGTATTTCCATGTTTTTTTTTTTTTTGTTTGAGACCACCCTTCCTCTTGTTGTTCCTTTTTTCTGCGAATGGGAAATTAACAAACAAATCAAAAAGTTTTTCTTTTTTTTTAGTAGACCCATGGTAACACATTTAGATTACTCATATCTTTATAAAGTTTATTTTTTTCATTTAATTTGAATTATTTGTTTTTGTTTTTTACTAAATAATTATTATTTTTATAATATGTAGGGCAATTTTTAGATTCAGTTTTTTGATTGCATAAATATTTAAAATTTAAAACTTAATCATGAATTTTAAATTCTTGACATTTTTGTTTCTACATTGGTTCAAAAAAGTACCATTTTATCATTTTATGTCTAAGTATTAGTTATCGTTTGTGTCAAAATTCAACCATTAAAACAAAGCCCTGCACAAACAGACATCTTGTCTATTTGACATTTGAAAATGTGTAAATCAAATTTAAATGTCATTTAACTTAGTCGGAATTATCATTTGTTGCCATGCCAAGCAATAGAACCAGTCACCTCCTCAATAATAATGTCCACCACTGAAAACACTTTTCCTGCTCTAGTTTTACAAATCGTTATCTGTCAGATAACTTTAGATATTGCCCTAATTTTGGAACACCCTATTAGTATGAAATTTCAACTGAATCGCCAGGGACAATTACACAAATTGAAAACATGTGTTACATTCTTCAACTTACATTTTTGTCAAAAATCACAAAATCACATCTGACGTTTCCACACTCGGAACATATGGTTTGGCAGTGGCTACACGGCGGCGGCGCGGCACCGGCGGCGGCGGCGTGGGCGTGCCTGTAGGAACACATGTGTCCTAACAATATTGTCAAATTGAATTTTTGATTTTTCAATTTTGATCTTCCTTCTCTGCTTCCAAATCTAGACAAAAAAAATATATCAAATGTCAGATACCACTTGAAAATTATTATGCTGCTCCTGATAGCCAAAATGACATGACACACACTCTCTCTCCCATACACGCAATAATTGTCAAACCACCCACTACCACTCGACTCGTGTTGTAGCTCTTAATCGAATTTCATGAATTTTGACAATTCCCATAAAGGAGGAGGCGGGGTTGGTTTGTATGGGCAGTCAGGCACTTGGATTGGACACTCGTAGTTGAAGTCGGAGTCGAAGTCGGAGGCAGGACAAGAGGAGAACGATGATTTCAAAGTCCATCCAATCGAGATAATTCGGACATACTACTTAAAATTCATCTGGTGTGTCCTTTGCGGCATCATCAGAGACGCACAGAAGACACTGTCATACGACACGAGAAGTAAATAGAATCCCGAAAAGCATTCCTTCACATGTCAAACCGAAAATGGCAATTTCTATCTCATTGACTGTTCGTTGCTTTCGTCCAATTGAATCGTCTCGTCGTCGCTCCTACGGAAGAGTAGATTATATGACAAAGACTATGACTGGTAGTGGAAGGTCAGGGATTTGAATCTTGTCTGTGGGGACGATGACGATGACGACGTTCGACGACAACGACGACGAGGACGTCTTCTTGAATTGAGTTTATTGAATTTATGGCCTCACAAGTAGAATGCTCGATTGCTCGGTGGTGATGGCATTGTTGTGGATTTGTATATGTCCGTCCAGTGTCCATCAGGTGTTTACCAAGTTGGACCTCCTGCTGTCAACGACGCGATGACGCACGTTGATTACTTTGTTGTCATCATCGATGTCGTCTTCGTCTTCGTCTTGATTGTCGACGCAATCATTTGAAATGTTTCCTTTCGCAGAGCAGTGCCATGCCATATGCCATATCACTGTGAACTCAATTATATATTAAGGTTCCATACTGCGGACAACTATAAAACTGGGCGGACTTCCGGTTTTATTCGATAAGACGCCGCCACTGTCACCAACACATTGTATTGTTGTTTGAGATTATACGCGTACTCGTAGTTGACGCGTAATATAGAAATTATGAATGAATGGATAAATTTATCGGGCTTGAGATTCTCTACAGTAAAAGCGAAAATACCAACAAGTCCACACACCTACATACATATGAACATTTGAGTAAATAAATGTTACTTGTGTTTTATTCGATAAGACGGGAATTATATTGAAGTACCAACCAACATTAATAAATTTAACGGATACTTGAGGCAATATTAGTGGCATCATAAATAAGCGGGAATCAATAGAAATCAGTGTGTTGTTTTTTTTTTTTTATGGTGGGGTTTTAAGTGGCGATTAAGTTAATTTTAAGTGGACACCTAAATTAATATTCATTTGATGTTTGTATGCAATAATTAAGAGCTATTAATTTGTGAAGCATATTAATATGTGTGTTTATTGAAACGACAACGAATGTACATATATGATTATAGATATTTATAAAAGGGGGTTAAGAAGAGGGACGATACGATTTTCAAACACTTGTGGATAAGAGACAATTTTCTTTATTGAATTACATACAAGTATGTATTTTCAAACTGAAGCAGGAATTGGATTGAAGTATAAAAGAGAAAAGCTGAATTCTTTATCAATTAAGGGCGAACTCGACAAACACAAAAATGCGGTCAAACCAACCAAGCACTTGGTCCTATCGTTGTAAATTATCATTTGTGGGTGTAAAGTAGATAAAATTTGAAAATGTCATTAGTTTAATAAACTTTTACATCTTATTACATCTTTAGAAAATCAAGCTGAAAAATGTTGAATGAATGAATTTTCATAACAAGCTAATCTAAAAACTGTCTGTCAGAAGAAGAAGACATTCGAAGTTGCACGTCTTAGAACATTTAGAGTTATCGGATAATGTCGATACTTCTCACTTCTTTTCGATTTTCTTTTCTCGGGGTCTGTGGTGTGATAATTTTATGAATGCGTCCAGAAAAGTGACAGAAGAGCAACGAGGTAATAATGCCGAACTAAAAGAAAAGAAGAAAAAGAAGACTCTGCTCCAAAAAAACCAAGTTAAAGAAGGTCAAAGAACCTGGGCCTGGGAGTTCTGTAAGAAACTGATGGATGTGGGCTTTACCAGCGGAGGTAGTCTTTATTCACCAAAGCACAGGATATTGTCGATGAGTTCAAGAAATTGCTGAAATGGCATCACGAAGAAAAGCCAATGACTCAGTACCAGGTACTAAAGACCCAGTTCATCCAACCAGTTCAGAAGAGATTTTGATAATGTCTCAAAGTAAAGCTATTCTCTATCTTCCATAAACTTGCCTTGCACTTAAAATCATCTCCAACGTACGTTTTGAGCGTTTGAAGTCATTCCAACCGGCAGATCAATTATAAACCAAATCTTGAGACTAAAGCAAACAAGAATTTCAAGTCGAGCGTAGCCTTCTTTTTATCGAGTTTAAAGCCGCATAAGAGAAAATGTTTTGCTCTTTTTTTATAATTAGCGCGCACACAAGGGGTTTTTATGTACCCTTTTTATGTCAGAGACACAGTACGAGCTTTAGGTAAGTAGGAGGGGATTTGAAAGGAGATGTCGGTGAACATTATTCTTAAATTTCTGTACATCACGATGAAAGGGAAAGACAGAACATGGAAGGGTATTCCACATTCGCGAAGTACTGCTAAAAAACGAATCCCTGTACTTGACAGTACGTCCGAAATTGGGTTCCAGAGTAAACTGATGAGCATTCCTGGAAGCGCGAGTATTGCGGTGGAATTGTTTAAGGGGAGGAATGGAACTGGCTATTTCATTAGAATACTCACCGTAAAAGTAACGATAAGAGAGTGAGAGACAGGAAAAGTTATGCCGCCGGTGTTCGAGTGACGTAAAAGTATCGATGATTTTCCTGTCTCCGATCATTTTTAAAGTTCGTTTTTGTTTACTGTCCAAAAGGCTTAAATATGTTACTGGAGCACCAGCCCAGAGATGGGAGTTATACTCAAGCCAGATCAGAAGGGAAAAAAGAATTTCTTGCATCTCCAAAGGAAATCTAAACATCTTGCAGCGTTTTTGGCAACGTTAAGTATGTGATCATTCCACAAAAGATGGTTTGTGATACACATACCTAGAATCGCAAGCTGATTAGTTTCTTCGATGCAAGTGCCACTCATATAGATAATAGCATTGGGGGTATGTCTCGCTTTAACGACAGAAGGCAGCATTGAGTTTTCGAAGCATTAAATTCTACGCGATTTCTTAATCCCCATTGTACAATGCTGTCTACATCAGAATTTAATGTACTTATCATATTTAGCCGTTGCAGTTCCAGAGCGAATCGAAAGAAAGATACTAATCCAACGAAGAAGGTTTTCATTGATACCAAAAGCACGCATTTTCGATAAAAGAGCAGGATGCCAGACTTTATCAAATGCTTTTGAAATATCAAGTGCAATAATCTTACTTTCTCCAAAACGATGTAAAGATTTGTTCCACTGTTCGGTGAGATAAACCATCAAGTCACCAGTGGATCTATTGCTGCGAAAGCCGTATTGCCGGTCATTAAGAAGCTTTCGATCTTCGAGATATTTCTTGAGCTGATAGTTTATCAGCGTTTCCATGATCTCGATTGATTTTTAGTAAGACTTTTGACAATATTTCTTACTGACTTTGGGGGTCTTATAAAAATTTTCTGTTTCTGAGCATAGCTTCACTTTCTCTTTGTTGTTACTAAGTTGATAATTATTAAATTTAGAGGTCCCTCAGGGCAGCCACTTAGGTCCTCTTCTGTTTACTATTTTTGTAAACATTTTCAATAAAATTTCCTTCAATTAAAAAAAAAAATACTTACTACTAAAAAAATACAAATGGTTTAAATATTTTCTGATCTCGACATCTTTAATAATTAGCTTATATAATATTTCTTACTATTCTATAATTAATAATTTAAGTATTTCTTTTAAAATTAATTTGAACTGGCGTATTAGTAACACAAAATTAAGCTAGCTAAAATTTAATCAAAGCCACTGATGTTCCCGAAGAGAAAACTTAAAAACAATAATCAATCATTTATTCAAAAGCACATAAAACGCTTTATTAAGCCGTTATCTCGATGCAGTTTAACCCCATTAAATATCTAATCGAATGATTTCCCAAGTCCTCATTTAAAAATCCAAAAAAAAAAGAACAGACTTTTCACCATCAAAACACCTCATTTCCACATATGTACTCGTTCACTCGTATTTACACAAAAACAAAATATCCTTGGCGCCATAAAACACATGATTGCTCCATTTCACATTCCGATGAAGAAATAGTTGTCAGCATAAAAAAAATAACTCTCCTCCTGCTGCTAGCAGAACTCTCCCCTTTCTTTTCGCAATAAAACAACGAACACCGAATGAAAAAAAAAAATGAAAAATAAAAAAATAAAAAAAACCTATTGACATTGAACTCAATCAAAAGACACCTTCAAGCTCCAAATATCCTTGCCAGGAGCGCAATTGCCTAATAGTTGCATAATGACTTCCTCCTTAAAAACCATTTCAACTGCTCTGCCTGCTGACTGCAAAAGAATAAGACGAAGTGAGGCGAAAGAAAGAAAAAACGGTAATCAAACGGTGAAAAAAAAAATAAACTTTATGCGGCAAACATATTGTTGACGACGCGACGACTATGAAGTTGAACTCTAAGTACGTCAATGGAATACAGTGGGGTAGGTCGCACACATAAATCAAAATAAATGTGAAATATTCAGGACTAAAAAATGAATTTCTTTTCCTTAATAATATAATTGAAGGCAGTTCTTTCGAAAATATTCTAATTCCTAAAATATTTTTGTTTTGTTTTTTTACCTAAATTCAACAGATTTTTGGAATATTTGTTTTTTGGGGGGTCGAGACGAAAAGGATTTTTGTAAGAACCTACCCAGTTTTTAATCTCTTTCGAATAAAAACTCTTTTTTTTCCTATAAAATCTACGAAAAATCCCACTGTTCCAAAACTATGGCACTATTTATCCTATGAAAATAGCAGGTTTCACAAAGAAAACAAAAATATTCGCTCTCTCTCTCTCGCTCTCCCTGCGAAAATGCAGCAAAATCGATTTCTACTCAAGAAAATTGCTGTTTCTGTTTTCCTTCTCGCAGACGCTCCTCCCAAAATCCCAAACCCAAACTCAAACCCGAAACCCCAAACTCAATTCCAACTTTACCGTACCCGTACCATATACCTCATATCACCACACACACCCTTCTTGCCAAAGCCACTTCAGTTCTCACCAACCCACCTTTGACTGCTTGTTAAGCGGAAGACACACATACTCGAGAACAAAACAAAAGAAAAAACAGTTCACTCTCCAAAATGGAAACCGGAACAATAATATTCGAGAAATAGTTTTCCTCTTTTTCGTGCCTTCCTCTCCTCTCATCATCAGTTCGTCTCTGTTGTTTTTTTTTTACCGTTATTCTTTCGATTTGGTTTCGGTTGTTCGAGCTTAATTCATTCATTTGTAGGATATGAAAATCGAAAGCAGTGTTGCCAAATGTTAACAAATATTGTGCAATTAAAAAAAAAATTCTTTGCATATTTTTAGATATTTCGGCGTTGTTTTTAAATTATCACTTAAATTTGTTTAAATTTTGGAAAAAGATAAAACATAGTTGACTTAAATTTTTAAGACTAAGTTGTGTTAATGGTGCTTATTTTGACATTCTCTTTGGTTCGAAAGTGAGTCGAATTCGTTGAAACTTAATTTTGAGACTCGGCGATTAGAATGCTAATTGAACACATCGTAAGTTCATTCATTTGTGAAAGCTAATTCAATTTTGACATTCGAAAGAATAGAATTAAATGTCATTTTTGTGTCGTTTGAATTTTTCTTTCAGGTAATAAACAAAACATGCAAGTTTTTAATTATTTCATGGAAAATAAACTACTTTTACTTATTTTTTTGTTGTTTTATGTTTAAAGGTCGCATTCCAACGGGTAAAACCGCGAACAAAAGGAAACATTAATTAAAATAATGGAAGATAATAATGGAATCCTTCTCCTCTGAACTTCTTCAACACCATCTTCATTTATAAACAACACAAATTCCATATTTTTATTTTTTAATTATTATTTTATGTTTTATCAGAGAAATTTAAATTATTAAACAATAAACAAAACAATTACAAATAAACAAAGATTTCACATTTTGGTTTTGACATTTCACAAACACTTCTCATTTTGATATTTAAGTGTGACCAAGTGTATACGAAAAAAAAATGTAGAACGCGTTCATGAACAACTTATTTTTTTTTTTAAAGAATAGTTTCAAAACAGGTCAGTTGACACAAAAAATGTAATGAATATATAGTTATTTACTTTAAAATGAAAAAATGTGTTATTTATTTTGTTTGTTTGATTCTTTATCCAACATCTATAAAATGTTTAAAAACAAAAAAATGTAAAACAGTCATACTAGTTCAAATAGAAACATAGTAAATTTCAAACAGCTGATACTGAAACTGAATTTTATTCGATCGAATCTCAAAATTAAGAAAGTTTATTCGAAGGAATAGAATCATTCTAACGAATAGACTGTTCATGATAATGTCAAAATAAGCACCAATAGTTACTTTTCGAGAACACAACTTCTTCACCAATGTTTAAAGGAAGTTTCAAAAAGTTTAAACATTTTTGAGCGGCTATTAGGTAACTATCAAAATTTTAAATATTTTTGTGTTTGTTGTTGATCAAAATTGTTTCAACTACAATTTATAGATCATCGGTAATTAATGATTACTAAAAAAAGTTAATCATAAAGTTGTGAGCTGATTTTTGTTTTTTAATACAGTTTTCTTTAGTTAATATTGAATCGTTGATTAGCGTCGTTTTTATCTCTAATTAAAATATGTAGCAATTTCTTGGCTGTGAAATTTCGAATAGAAATAATTTACTCATATCAGGCAATTTGAAATATTAACTCAGGCTTTATATCGTAATATCGTAAACGTGCAAGCAAGGTAAATTCAGATCTTTTTTAAAAAAATCAAAACAAATAAATTCTAAATTGTAATTTGAAACATGTTTTTTTTTATTTTAACGAGATTTCTAAGTAATCAGTAAGTTATATAGAGTAAAGCAAAATTCATTTAGTTTTACAAATGCTAGGATCGTTTTTTTTGGTTTATAATATCGTAAATACGATCAAACACCCATTGACAGCGCACCACGCGCCGGACTGATCGAACGCGAGATTGTTGTTTAACTCTATTAATCGTATTATTGTTTCGTCATATCGTTCTTTTGAATCAGACTGTTTTAAATGACATCCAAGATGACAAATCATTTTAAACTGATGTTTATCAATATTCGATAATCAATATTCATGCCCTTCAATAAATCATAAGAATCGATAACCATGTTTTTTTCATTGACCAGCGTTGTTTAGAATTATCTTTAAATCATTATTAACAGATACACTCAACTAATGTATTTGTGTATGTAAAGTATCAATATTTTATTTAACGACACAGTAATTAGAGTTTTTAATAATCGACATTGGAAATCATCTCTAATTAATTCATATTTTCAGGGACTTAATAATAGAAAAACTTAATCTGAAAAGTTTTAACTACTTGTCAAGGACTTAATCATAGATGATTTTTTGGTCGTAAAAAAAAAATCAAAATATGAAAGTGGTAACCCTTTTTTTTGCCAACAATCGACGACATCGATAAAATGCAACAAAATATCTGCGAGTTGTATCCGAGAGTGTATCTTCATCTTCAGCATCGCCTCTCTGGCTTTGGTTAATTTTATTTCATTTCACATCTCATATGATGTATTGGGGTCAATGCAGTGGGAACTGGGACTTATGCGGTGTCGTGTGGTTGTGTTGCAAGTGCAGCAGTACAGCAGTACACCGCTTCTTCGTCTTCTTCTTCTTCTTTTTTGTGGAATTCAGGTGGAAGAGAAGAAGTTATATTATATCCAACATGGAACTAGGTTAAATGAAAGTGTTTGGTTTGGCAAACTCAAGCAGGATCAAGATGACACAGAGTATATTGAATACCAAACTATCTTTTACGTAAATTGGAAAGGTTGGTTAAGTTTAACAATGCACAATGCACACTGCATAACTGTTGTGTGGCTTTTTTTCTTTAATTGGTTGATTTCACTTCGGGGAATCAATTTAATTTATCAGATAAATCGCACCAAAGCGATACGGTACTCGTACTTACATAAGAACATGAAGGTCAAATATTTCTAAATTGAGTCAATTAATTTTTCAATTTTTTTTTTTGGAGGGTTGTTTTGAGTGACAATGGAATTTTGTTTTTATATTTTTAACGAGCGTGAAAATAGTTGAGATTTATATGTGAACAAGACAAGGTCGTGATGGAAATAAGTCAGCTAACTACATACACATGTAAACTAATAAGAAAGATAACAAAACGCAAAACACTTTTTCCAACATGCATTAAAAATAGTAAGTATACGCCTCAGTGTCCCACTATGATTCCTCGTAATATCTACTCATGGCGAGTACATTACTTAATGACAGAGCAGCGAATGGATTCAGAATGATTACTTGACAAATAAATTATGGTGGAAATGTCAAAATTGACACATGATTCACTGATGATGGCTTCTTTGTGTCAATATAATTCATTTAAATCAATCAAATATGCAATTAACTAAAAACTTCATTACAGAACTTGCAAAAGTACACATAAGGTACAAAAGCTAAAACATTTATGATTCCTCATGGAAACCAAGTCAAGTCATCAACGTTTGTCATTTTATTTCCATCTCTTTTGAGAAACAGCTAAAGTCACTATAAGGTATTTTCATCAAATACGAAAATCCAATTTAATGCTAGATAACCTTTCTTGTAAATGAGAATTTGAAATAACTTGAAATATCCATAAATTCCTTATTTTAAAACATTTACAAAAACAAAAAACATAATTATATCCATAATACTTTCAGTTCATCATTTCCATCCTACAACCGGGAAATATAGCTGCTGGAAAACAAAAGAGATGAATTATTTAAGGGATGACAGCTAGTTAATAAGATTGACACAAAAAGTCATAGTTCATCATTGTTAACGGTCAAGGATCAAGCATCCAAGGAAGAACGAAAGAAAGAAACAGAAAAGGGTGTCGGTGTTTATACCTACGACCGACCAACCCTACAAATTCTAAGAAGTCTTCTAGCTTTTCACAGGAAGCTCTATTGTGTGATGATAAATCTATTTTAATAAAAAGGAAATTGTTTTCTACAAATATACACATACATACATACGAACATAATCTGATTTAATATATTTTTGCTTTGTTTTTGTTTTGTTATGTTTTTTTGGGACAAAAACAACACATTAATTTTATGAATTGATGATTTTTGGCAGCTCGTTTATAGGTTTATGGTTATGATAAGCTTAATTATTTTTTTAATAAAAGAATTATACAACATGGTGTTAATTATAAATGGGTGCGATAAATGTCTACACAAGCAAATTTGAAATATTAAAATAAATCAAGGTTTTGCCTCAACTACGACTACGAGTAGATATGTTTTCTGAGATTTAAACAAACAAAAGATTAGTTTTTTTTTTTGGCCTGGGTATTGGTTTAGTCTCATATTGGTTTTGAGGAGATACCATATTTTTAAGCTGAAATTTTCTTGAGAGTCCTGAGAGTTTCAACATCCTGGTTGAATTTGGTAATAAAATTTAATAGTTGACTTTTAATATAAATGTATATGAACTTTTGGTTTAAAATTATTATCCAATATTTCATTTAAGAAAAATAAAATCAATAAATTAATTTTTACTTCTTTTAATGATTTTACGAAAAAAATTAAACATTTTCTAAAAATGGAATATTTTTAAAATTGTGAATTTTGAAGTGACTTTTATAGATATCTTACGTGTTTGGCAGTTCTTACATCATGACCTTGACAAACTCGAACTTTCACATTGTGAACGCACCCATCATATAACAATCAACAAACTGTCAATGTCAAAAAATTTAGTTAAAATAACACCTGCGTTATGGTAAAGTTCAAGAAGAAATATAGTTTTTTAAATGTTGTTATGCTGTCAAAATTGAAAGTGGACTCTAAGGACTGAAAAGCTGAAAGTTCAAGGGACACTTTATCCACATTTTTTTTTTTTATTTGAAAGGATGATTTTAAGAGCAAGAATATCAAACTTTAAGGTTTGATTTTAGTTTCAACGACTTTGTCACTAAAATGTGCGTTGGTTTGATGAGAACTTTGATGTGCTTCTATTAATTGTATAATATTAGAAGCTAAGGAAACATGATTGGTGACGAACAGTTATTTAACACAAGATAAAAGTGAAGAGAAATGATCCTGTCAATTGAGGGTCTAGACCTCCGATCGGCAGGTACCTCTGTGGACAGGCAAATCAACGATAGACCAAATCTTTACATTGAGGAACCATATCCTGGACCTGCACAGTGTCTGATCGGGTAACTGTTGATTGCCTATAACTTGGCATAGGCCAGCTGCGCAACTTTCAGCCACGACGTGCTTACTTAACCTTTCCGTGGTGGTCCCCGGTAATTATTTTTGGATCCCTATATACAAAAATATGCTAAAATTGTAAGCGCGGAGCTCCTAGCTTTTTTTGGGATAGGTTACAGAGGTTAGCATTCTTCGTAACTGACAAAGATTGGTTTCTGGAATGTGAAGACGCTCCTGGAGACAGGAAATAAAGTTCTACATCTACACAATTCCAATTAGAGGGAGAGTTCATGTGGTATAGGTTGAATATCTTAGGGATTAGTGAAGTATGATGGTTGGGACCGGGCAATTACAAGTTTTCAATGAGTAACACTGTGCTACTCTATTCCGAAAAAGCACCTGGAAGCGCTCGGGAAGCTGGAGTTGGGCTGTTGCAAGCTAAAATGGCTATCAATAGTTTAATTTTATGGGAGCCACTAGGTGAACGCATTATTAAGCCCAGATCCCGGAGCAGAGTACGCAACATCACTATCATCCAGTGTTACACCCCAACCCGCGCGGAGACATCATAATGGTAAAGGGAGACTTGAATGTCAAGGTTGGCAGTAACGACGAAGTGCTCAGGCACGTCATAGGAAAGCATAGAGTTCGCAGATCATGACAATGGTAAAAGGTTTGTGGACTTCTGCAAAGCTCACCGTCTTCTGATTGGCGGCACCATGTTTGAACATAAGACATACCACAAAATAAGCTGGGTGTCAACAGACAAACAAGCTTCTTCCAACCAAATTGATCACTTCACGATTATCCGTCGGTTCAGAAGCAGTCTCCTAGATATCAGAAATAGAAGAGGTGCTGACATGGGGCTTGCCCGCGATCACCATGTTATGGTAGATACCGAAAGATTACGTACAGCTGCAATTCGGAGATCGAATTCGAATATCAGAATGTCCAAGTTTAACATGGACAGCCTAAAGGACCCTCAAACTCGTCAACAACTCAGGGATCACCTTTCGCAACATAATGTGATCAATCAGTAGCATTGGATCCGAATCCATAGAAAACCAATGGAGTGCTTTGAAAAATATTCTCATATCAGGTGCAGAAAGAATAGTCGGAAGGTGTGCAAGGAAGCAGTAACACCTGGCTTTCGGAAAGATCGACGAAAGAAAAGAACTTAAAGCTCGTTTGGAATTTAGGTCGTTACAGACGTAAAAACGCTTGATCTCGATGACTGGATGGACCTTACGAGAGACCGAAACCGGAAGACAGCAATATCTCAGGCAGAGACCCTTCATGGATGGAATAAGTCAATACGAGTAAGTAAAGAACCTGTGGATTAGCCATGAATGAAAGTATGAATTTAATTAATTTTTTTCTTGTAAACAATCCTATAAAATATACAATAACCGAAAGATTAAAAAAAAATCAAACTTATAAAAAAGAACATGCTCGTCATCATTTCTGCACCATGACTCTTCCTAGTCACAGGGTTCGAGCAATCTCATGGACAGGCTATAATTAACCTCATGTATTACACATCTGAAAGCCCTGCACAATTTCCAATATGACTTAAACTATCAATGGAACTTAAATTGGATGCTCAACTGAACACTCAAAAAATGTTCCCTTTCAAAGATTTAAATACTTCACCCGATTTCTCGGAATAATGTCTCAATGTTTGACCTAAATTAAAAAAAAAAACAGCATTTACCAAAAATCTGCAAATTTTCCATCGAACCCACGTAAATTACTTTGGCATAATAGTCGAATTATTGTCATTGTTTATATTTAAAGATATTCCAAGAAGTTGGGTCACTTTGTTGAAGAAACTGTCGAATCTAAATGAAGGTTGTTGTTTTTTTGTTTTTTTTTTTAATAATAAACCAACTTTTTATTTAATTGATGTTATTATTTTCCTATTTTCTTTAATGAACTCCAACAATCAAAGTCAGAAAAAAATTTGAGTACATAAATCAATCTTAATAATGGACTTACATCATATTGTCGAATTGTTGATACTGGCCCAACCTAATTTCAGTCATAATTCCATCAATTAAAATCGACTTACCTGAAAATAGAAGAAGAAAATGAATTAACAATCAATTTGTGAGACAAACACACAAACAAAAGTGACTTCAAAGATTAAATCAATCAATATAATGTCCATTTGCTGGGATTCCAAATACATAACAATAAAATAATAATTCATGGTTAAGACGCATTTATAAATACCTGAGAGGAGTCAAAGCTTAATTAAAAACTCGTTACAAAATGATACCGTAGCGATACTTCCTTAACCATCCATCGACAGACTACCATCTAATCAAAATACTATTACCCATATCATCTACATCTAATTAATTCAACATCAAATACCCACACACGAGCAATCATAAAATATTGCTAACACATACATACTCGAATGAATCCTACTCGTATCTAATGTGGATTAGAATTTATACTCTTAGTAGATGTTCAAGAAAAACATTCCATCGTTTTATTATTGCAATTTTGATTTTCTTTTTTTTTTTTTTTTTTTTTTTTTTAATTACACCGAACAACGTTCGCCACACAACACTGCGAATTGCCATTTTATTGGCAGAGAACAAGACGAGGAAATTCAAAGAGAGAACAAATTTATAAGCAGATGAAATTAGACAGACAATTAACGTTAATTCAGTAACATCATATATCAGAGTCTTGTGTAGCAAAGGAATATCCTTTGCGATCTGTTTCTCTATAGTTTGCACAGACCTCCAGAGTTTGTGATGCAAGGTTCATGGCTTTCATGACAGGGAAATTATTTCCACTATTAATATGCACACAGGTCCGGAGTTTGTAAAAGGACAGAGAGAGAATTGCATATGGGCGCACTTAAAAAAAGAACTTTTAAGCTTTTAATTTGATGATATCGCAATCTAGTAAAAGATTTTAAATGAAAAAGTTGAACTGGAAGAGCAAATTTAAGTTTGAGATTTTTCGAATCCTTTACACTTTTCCAGATATCGTTTACGATCTTATATATTTTCAAACAGAAGAGATATACCTATTACCCACGGTCTGTTTCTGGGTGGATACTTAGCCATTTAATCGTAAACTTTGTGGGAGAAATCTGCAGAAGTGTAATGTATACGGTCTAGTTACATCACTTACGATATAAAAATTAAAAAAAGAGAAACAAGAATTCAGAATTTTACAGGGATGGAAATTCCAATATTAATGAAGGTAAGGTTTTACGAGCTATCAAAGAAGAAGATATAGGTTTTAATCCTGTTTACGATCTAGTCCACTGGAGTTTGAAACATTTTCAAATTAAATAAACTCTTAATTACGACATATGTATCAAACTTCAACATACTTCATATCACACTCGATCTTAGAATTACGATAAACAAGTGAAATGTATAAACATAAAATACTAAATGGAGAATTTAGTTTGACATTCAAAAATGTTGGAAACATATTATAAACTATAAAAAAAGTTTATATTGCTTAAGATATAAATTTTATAATCAACGAAAGATTCTTCTAAAAGAAGAAAATCCAGTTTACGATCTACAGTTGTGGAAATAAGATAGAATTTCCAAAATTTAAGACTTTTCATTTGTAAGTAGCTTTACATTTTACGAATATAGTACTTTAGTATTAAATTACGATATACTAAGCCGAATGTATAAAGGTTTTTAATAATATGTAAGTCAATCACGTTTACTTTCTTCCGTAAATTAGAATCCAAAATAACCTTTTATACATTGCAAAACATTGAGTCTCAAGAAGTAAACGTCAACTTCGTTTACGATATTAAAGTTGATCCTATTCCAGGGTTCGAAAAACAAATTTTCATTAAGGCTCTTGCATGTCCAAGTCCAGACTTGCTTAACGCGCATAATTAGTTTTGCTATTTTACCTCCTTTGCGTGAGATTTTGACATTAGACGGCTTGCGCGCTTTTGTCTGTATATGTATGTATGTGTGTGTTTTTGTATCTGTGTTTACATTCAATTAATTATAGTCCCACTCTGTATCCATAAAACGTGAATTATAATCTAATTTCTGCAAAAGTAGCAAAAGGCAGAACCAGAGCACCACAACCAGAGCTCTCGAATGAAACTTGAGTATAAATGGAAATACATAGGTACATATTGCTTATGCATAGTTCTATTCCAAAGTCTTTGGAACATCAACATCAGCAGCAGCAGCAGCAGCAGTAGTGTCACGCAGGCGTGAGAGGCTTTAACGACGCATTTAGCTACCACAAAGATTTCGAGTTTAGAGTCAAGTCACATGACAGACGACGACGACGACGACGACGACAACGACCACGACCACGGCGAACGAGGGGATTGGCCATTTGATCTCGTTTCCTGGATTGTACTCGTACCTATAGCGCACTCTGATGGCCATAATCGTAATATGTTATCCCTTCTAGCCAACCCCGCCATACGACCACAACGAGCTGCAGTCAGATAGCATTTTATATTTCCGAGCTAATTAAAGTGCAGCCGATCTCTGGAATGTCACGGCTTCAGTTCTGATGGTGGCATGGTGGGTATAGGGTAGCGTTTGCCATGTTATCTACACAACTATGTACGTCCAGTAAGTTCCAAATGCGGGCAGATTGGTATTGCAGTGCCAGTACGTCCTAACCACACTATAAAATTCATTTCTTTGCCGTAATTAATTTTACCTTCCACTTCATGATTGTGCTTTAAATTTTGAGCTGTTTCTGTCCAACGTCCATCGTCGCGTCCGTCGGTAGTCGTTTTCGTCCAAACTAAGTTTGGATTTATTCATTTGCATGATTCAAATAGGATTGTGGATTATTCATTTATGAGAAAAACTTATCTCGTTACACGTTTCGTAGAAACATTTATTATTTTCCTTGTCCTTAAGTTAAAGTGAAAAGACGAGAAAATGTAGGTACTTTACTTTTGTACCGTGCATTTATTTTTTTTACTTTAACTGCTACAGGTGTCTTCTTGATAAAAGAGATTTAATAATTAATTTCATTAAAACTGTCAAATGTCAGAAATGTCAAATGCTTAACAATATGGCGGAATTGAAGACATGACTGATGATAAATTATGGAACGTGTTCTTTAATCTTCCGCACCTCTAGTAGGATAATTCAATGAAGCCATGGAACTGAGTTTGTAGATATTAAAATATTGTGGAACGCAAGGCTTGCATGGATCGAAATAGCCTAGCTCTAGAGGAACAGTATTTGGCTAGTAAGAGTAGCCACTTTCAAATACAACACACCAAAACACAAATTAAAATAGTTCCATATCTCAATTTTGAACAACTTTTAATAACTAACTTTAAAAAAATGAAATATTTGAATCTTAAACTAGCGGATCTGACAGGCGTTGTCCTTTAAATATTTCAAGCGATTAGAATATTTAAGAAGGTTAGGTTAGGTTATGGTGGCTGCTGGAAAGAAGGCCAGCACACTTAGACCATCAATGGTCCATTGTGATACCACATAGATCATAAGATCCTCCTAATCGTTAAACCATTTGAAGCTAAAAATGAAGCGTTTGAGACTGTGAATGTCTACGTTATTTACATAGATCGCTGGGATCATTGTATTAGAAGTCTCCGAGGTGTATTTTACGTTTTTGTGAAAGTGGAGGACAATAGCAAAACAGATGAGGAACTGACTCTTCTTCTTCCTCATCCATACAGCTTATGCAGAAATCGTTTGCGGAGCTCCAAGTCGCAAGGCATGTCTGTCTATTAAAGTAAGAAAAGAGCTAATGTGCCTTCGCGATGAGTTGCTTTGAGCGTTTAGCATCAAGCTTTGACCAGATTAATTTAGTTCCCAAACAGGTTAGTGAATTGGACCAACTGTGATTCATATTCTCAATGGTATATTGCTTTAGCATGAGTTTACACTTAGCTAGTGGCATACTGATACTAGATTTATTATCTAATAGTGGTCTCTCCACCAGAGATGATCTGCAATTTTGGGCTACTTTTGAATTAGTGGAGACTGATTCTAAGAATTTTGTGGCAGCTTGACTATCCGAGAAGATGCGTATATAAGTAGAAGATATCACGTTTTCCTTCAGCCAAAATAGGACTTCTTTGATGGCTAGAAGTTCTGCCTGGAACACACTAAAGTGTTTTGGTAAACGAAAGGAGAGACTCAAATTAAGTCTATCGGAGGATCCATCAGTGTAGAATTCGATGGCTTCCCCAGTCCACGGCGGCTCTAGCTCCCATGAGGATCTAAAGGGAATGGACACGTTGAAGTTTTTATCAAAACGAAGAATAGGTGTGATGTAATCGACGTTACTGGATAATGATCTGATGGAGTTCAGAATTTTTGTGTGGCCAATATTATTGTTATTCCACTGTGAGGAGGCTTTGAGCCGGATTGCTGTATTAGCGGCAGTTTGTTAACTAAAGATGTCTAGCGGTATAAGATCGAACAGAACTTCCAGGTTAGGTTTAGGTTTACCAAAATGATTCTTAAAAATTCAACAAAAAAAAACAAAGATCTTCAAAGAAGAACATGATGAAAGAAGAATCATGCCTATTTTGCGCACTGTCACTTCTGATTTGAAGTATGGTGCTGACTTGAAACATATGTATGTATACGCACATATGGTCATGGCTTCGAGAAATGAAACCGAGTGGCATTTTTTTTTTTTTGAATACACTTAAGTTTTCAAGAAAAGATCTTACCTTACCTGAATATCTCATTTTTTTGTCAAAAAAGAAGTTTCAAGTTTGTAAATTTTAAATAACCAAATTCGTGTAATTCGTGTAACGTTATAAGACAAAATTCCTTAAAAGTTTTTTTACTTTTCATATGAAAGTTTTAGAAATTGAATTTTTTGAATTTTATTGAGTATTTTGTATTTATTTAACAAAACTAAAAAAAAATATATACATAAAGCGACCATTTTCATTTAAACAATAGTTAAGGATGTGTAACGTTATAAGACATTTTTTGCTAAAGTCAATGAAGATGAAGTTTAAGACTTTCTTGGACTTCAAATATATTAGTGAACTGTCTTGATTCTTTATTTATATGCCAAATTATTTATCTGCTTCAAATTTGATTAAGAAAAATTAATTTTAAAGGAAATTTTAAAAATATTTTACCTGCTTTTCTAAAAAAACACAACATTTACTGTAAAGGACTATAACTTCTTACAGGGTTGTCCAATTTCTTTGATTTTGGTTTTAATGGATTAAGCATCGAAAGCTACCCTAAAATCATGTATCATATGATTTGGGTGTACTAAAACGATTAAATGAGTTTGTTTTACCTGGACCACCACCCACCCTCCCCCCTTAAAATACGATTTTACAAAAATGGGAATTTTGGAGAAGTTTTTGTTGGGTTGCAGAGAATGATCTTTGGTGTCGATTCCAATCATAAAATTTCTTTAATCAATTTTTTTGGACCTTTCGGTTATATTTTGGATTTTTTATCCGCCCATTTACGTTATAACAAGAAATGAAGTACCTTATGGTAAATAAATTATTTTTTTATATAAATTTGTTTTCTTGTTTATACTTTACTAGAATTATTCCTTTCAGTCATATTTTCACCAATTTTCGCACAAGAATTCAGAAGGTAACGTTATAAGACTTTTTTCTGTAACGATATAAGACACACATTTGACCTCAAATAACACATACAAACATAACATTTTCTTAAACAAAAAATGGTAATCTGTTATTTGGAATTTTATCTCAATTCTCTAAAAGAAAAAAAATTAATTAGCACACCAATTTCGCAGAGTTTTTAAAATATGTCCAGCAACCTCAACAGCTACTTCCAAAAAATGTAACGTTATCAGCCAATTCTGAGAGCAATATTTAAAAATCTATAAGAGATAATTAAAAACTTTTTTCTACAAAAATTAGATTTTGAAGAGATCTTTCAGGCGTATGTTTAAAAATCAGAGTAGCATTGCAGTTTTTCTAGTAATAAGGAAAAAACACGTACAATGTAACGTTATAAGACGGAAGCCATGACCATATGAACATATATTTTCTTAATTAATAATCCCGTTGGGGGAGTAAATTTAATACCATTTATTATTTCCTTGATTGGTCACTTTGGTATTGCAGGTACCTACACTCATTTATTGTTCCACACCTGATCACTGTCATTCAACAAACAACAGTTACTTCAATGTTAATCGACTTTCACAAGAATTCATCTGGAACATCAATTAAATGCTAAAATATCTAATGCACAATTAAAAACAAAAATAAAAAAAAACCATACATGTAAAATAAAAAGCAACACACATCAATACAATATCATCCCATTCATAAAACTTAAACCAGATACTTGGCGGAAATCTAAGTTTACAATTACCTACATACATATATGTACAACCATTTTATCTAGAACTATTTTATTTTTATGCAAAAAAGATACTGTAGTACATAATCTAGAAAACACTTTATACTTTTATGCAAAACACAAAAAAAAAAGAAAAAAGCAATTTGATGATAAGTCCGATGGTCTGCTTTGATTAGCATCCTCATCCTGGTAACATTATACTCCTCTTCTATCAAATGGAAAGAAAAGACTCACATGAATGGTCATTCATTTGAAACAATAATAAATTACAACAACAACACGAACAACTGCGTTGATTTTTTATCTATAGTTACCTAGTTACCCTATCTAGTCAGTATAGTTTACAGAGGCGTCTGCAATACAATGACAATGGGGGTAAATGTTGCCCTTAAAGCTTCCTGTATTTAAAAAAAAAACTCTCTCATTTTTTTAAAGAATACACTTAATAAAAGCTTAGAAGACTTGTCAATAAAATCCGATGATCTCTGTCAATTAATTCTTTAAATATTTCAACAGTTGTAAGGGTACAAACATCTATATTGATAAAAGGGTTAAGAAAGGGATTGCCAAAATTAATATTGCTCCATTTTTACTAACCTTCAAGTGTCAGCTGTCAAATTGCTTTTTTAAGTGTCAAAATTGTACTACAGAAATTCATTTTTGTTACTTTTGAAGATGGCAAATTTTTCTACAGCCCAAAAAAATACTTCACAAGTTTTACTAACAAAAAGATATGGTCTAAGAATTGTCAAAAATTTAAAAGCAAACAGATTCTTTAACTCGCTTTATGTCAATTTTAAGGAAAAAATACATAAAATACACTATGATGTTTTTATATTTTCCTACATTTTGTAGGTACTTAAATTTTGAGTGAGATAAAAAAAATATCTAAAGCATGACGTCAAAAAGATACTCATTTTCCAAAAGACTAAGACGAAGTCAAATCAAAAAAGAAATATTTTCAAGGCATAGGGTTGCTACCTTTGAAAACTCAATTTTATATGAGACCAAAATCAACACAATCCGATCTAGAGTGATTTTTTAGCTGGTTTGGTTTTGGCAACACTGGTTTTGACAGCTGACGTGTGTTTACTACCTTGTGTCACTGTCAAACAGCTTCAGTTTGGTTTGCAATTTAACCATGGATCGTCTTGCAAATGAACAACGCTTGCAAATTATTGAATTTTACTATCAAAATTCGTGCTCGGTTCGAAATGTTCATCGCGCGCTGCTTATCGAAAAATTGTGTTCAGCGATGAGGCTCATTTTTGGTTGAATGGGTACGTAAATAAGCAAAATTGCCGCATTTGGAGTGAAGATCAGCCAGAAGCATTGCAACAGCTACCAATGCATCCCAAAAAAGCCACTGTTTGGTGCGGTTTATGGGCCGGCGGCATTATTGGGCCATATTTTTTCAAAGATGATGCGAATCGCAGCGTTACTGTCAATGGTGAACGCTACCGAGCGATGATAACAAACTTTTTTTTGCCCGAAATGGAAGTTCTTGACTTGCATGATATGTGGTTTCAACAAGACGGTGCCACATGCCACACAACACGGGAAACAATGGCGCAATTGCGAGGCGAGTTTGGTGAACAGTTAATTTCACGTTTCGGGTCGGTCAATTGGTCGCCTAGATCGTGCGATTTAACACCATTAGACTATTTTTTATGGGGGTATGTCAAGGCTAATGTCTATAGGGACAAGCCCGATTCGATTGACGCACTGGAAGCCAACATCCATGCATTCATTCGTGAGATACCGGCCGATATGTGGGAAAGAGTATGCCAAAATTGGACTCAGCGGATGGGCTACCTGAGACGCAGCCGCAGTCAACATTTGCATGAAATTATCTTTAAACATTAAATTGCAAGGTTCAAACTATCGATTGAAATAAATATTTCATTCATTTCTTCGAATTTTTTGTGTTTTTTTTTTTAAGTTCTAAACCTCTTAAAAAATCACCCATTATATAGGCAAAATTACAGCCGACAAACAAACAATTATCTTAACATTATCTTTTTGACATCTAAAATCTTCTAGATATTTTGACTAAACGGTCAAAAATCTGTAAATGAGTACTTTAATTTTGAATCCAAGATGGTACACTTATGCCTTATGTCGTTTCTCTTTTAGCCGACCAAAAAGTCACATCCAGAAAAACCTAAATATGTAGATTGTAGATACATTAACTCAAAATCTATCTTCCTCTATTAAAGTTAAACACAAAAATTATCTACCTACTTCCCTGCCCCTCGTCAGTTATTTTCTTTTCTAAATTTGTTCGATAACATCCTCACTTCATTTTGTTTCTCTTTGCAAAAGTATCTAGATACATATTTTTGAATGTGTCTGTATCTCAAACTACATCTATAGCTTTTGGGTTCAATCTGAATCCCGTTTTCTACATCCAAAGCATCTTTTAGTTTTTTTTTTTTATTTTGTATTTTGTATATTCCTACATCATGAAACATGAAATGTTTTCCCTGTTGATCTATTTTTCAAGTCAGGTAAGTTCAGTTAATCAACCTAATGGAACACATCGTTCTATATACGGGGTTTTATTCGTATTCCATTGGTCTTTCTGGTTCTGGAACATGTGTATATTTTTATCTACAGACATATAGTAATAGAGTAGATGCAAACCTATGTATGTAGTTGAATTGTGCATCACATGCAAATAATGTCGAACTCAATTTCTATTTATGTGATTCTTGAATGCCATTCGACCAGAAGCACGTATGTATCTCTAACTACCAACCTCAATCTACCTACAGATGCTGCTCTGGATATAGATTCGTTTTAAATATCAAACTTGAAGTGTACTAATAAGGCGTGTGCTGGAAATCCATTCAAAGTTGAAATAGTTTTTTTTTTTTTAATCTGAATGTAGTGTTTTTATTTTCTTTTTGTTGTCAGATGTGTTTTTTGCCCAATTTTATTTCCAATTAAACGGATTAACGACCACAACTACACTTAACCCACCTCCTAACTGACCTAACCCACTAAATTGGATTTTTTATAGGTACTGGTAGTTTTTGTAAAAACAAATAAGAAATTAAAAAAAACAGCAACTGGATAAAAAAAATGCAAATTGGGCTTAAATAAAGTTTCTTTAAGTGTACCACAAACTTGACGAAAAGGCAATCTAAAATTAAGTTAGTCAACTTGAAATGATTAACCAAGTAAAAACATTGCTAAATGGAGCAGAAATGTTAAATTTAATTTAATATCTGTGCACAAATATTACAGAAGTGGGATTTATAGCCGATGGGTAAAAGTTTATGACCAAATATTTGATATTTCTAGCATGGTAACACGATTTTGGTTTCTTCGTTAAAACTTTTCTGATTTTGATTTTTAAAAAATTCAGTCACTTAGTGAAATAATGTAAACTTTACCCTCAATCTTTGTTAGCACTGCCAAGCTTTTAAGGCTGTACATGAACTTGTATTAAACACTATTTCTATTTGAGTTTTTAAAATATTTTCGAAATGTTTTTGTCAAGACTGCTATTACACGTTGACTCATGAGTCATGAATCATCTTCGAATTCTCTTTTGAAATTTCATCCTATGAGTCGAACACTATTACACCTTGACTCTACTTAAGTCATGACTCTAATTTGACAGCTCCCTTTAATTCAAATTTCGTTGTTTGGGAGATCATACATTCTATCTCGCTCGTTCAACTATAAAGGTATACATAATATGAACTCGAGCACGGAGAATTTAAATAAAGAGGAATAGCAAAATAATGAATGAGTGTAAAGGATATGTCAAAAATGAGTCGTGGAACATTTGGAAGGCAACTCACGTGGCAATTTCTCTTCCGTTTAATTTTTTTCGAATTTTGTATCTCTCTTGCACCAACGTAGTTCGAAAAAGAGTCACGACTCATAAGTCATCGTGTAATAGCAGTCCAACTGTAACTGATTGATTCGATGTTAACATTTGGACTGACAGTTGAAATTGGATATTTATAAAAGTCAAAAAATACTTCCTCTATGAATCAACAGTTGCATGTCAGATTATATTTTAACAAGCCAAGTCACTAAACAAATAATGGTGGTGTCAAAAAAAAAAGTTTCTGGAGATTTTTTTTTAATTTAACTTCCTTAAAAATCTCTGATATCGTTGAAAAACGTAATTAAAATGTCGAGAATTCCTTGAATGTCATCAAACTGATCGCCTACTCGTACATACCTAAGAGTTTTTGAAACTTATAGATAAAAAAATTGTAGTAACGTATTTTTTCACATTTAATCTCAATATTTCTTTTATGTAAAATTGAACAAAGCAAAACAAAAACATTTAATTCACGAACTGTCAACTTCAAAAGTGACAGCTTATATTTTAATGAACTGACAGATAACGTGATTGTATTAATGAATTTAAGCAAGTAAAGTTTAAATAGGAAAGGAATAAAATTTAATTCGTTAAACTTATGTTCACAAAATGTATCTTATGTCAATTTTCTAAAATGACGATTTTGACGTTTATAAAAAAAAGGAAGAGATATTTATGTAATAAAGCACTAAAACACTTGATATAACTTTTAAAATTAACACATCACATTTGAGACAAAAAATGAAATATATGTCATAATTTGAAGTTTTTTTTCGAAAAGCCTGTATTTGAACATTGAACTACATTAGAACTTTGATTTATTTTTCAACCTTTTCTGGTTGACCTTTTGGACATAAGAGACTTAAGCTTTATTGCTTAATAGAGTTGTAAAGGGTGTCCCAAATTAAGGTAAGATTTGATTAATTATTTAAAAAAAAAGAAGAAGAAAACAACTATTTTTAGTCTTTTGATTGTATTTTTTTATATTGAATCAAAAAGTATATGGCCTCCACGACTTTGCATACACATACGCACTCTACGTCAGAACTTTACTATACATAAATGGTGATAAATTTAAATCTTGCGTTAATTTTGGGCCACCCTTTATTTGATGGCATTTCAATATCTTGTAAAGTTTTTCACGTCTCTTGGATTGGATTTTAAATTTTTCCCATACTTTATCCGTCTTCATCGTTCTACAATAGCTAAATCAAAGCTAAATATAAATTATTAAAAGAATGGTTTAATGCCACGCCCCTTTTAAACACAAATTTTACGTTTTCAGTGATTTCTCGTCGTATAAACTTAAACTTGCACTGACATATATTATTCAAAAAGAATCAAAAATGTTCTATGCATTAAAAACACTTTTCAAAAAAGCATACGATTGTGGCCGCATTGACATGGTGACAATGCCTATAGTTAAGAAATCTACTTGTTAAAAAACCTACTCGTTTATTTATTCAAAAAATATCAAAGCAAACCTGCGTATTAAATTTATTTTCAGCTAGAAGAAAATTATTATTCGACTTCCAGTTTTCATTGGGAATCTTACTAATAAAATAAAATAAATAATACTTTTTTATAAATCATTGTTTTAATTTTTGTAGTGGTGTTAAATAAAGCCGCTACACGATGTTGAATACAACGCCCTCTATATATCGAAAACAACAAATGTTCAATCTTTTACTTCTGTTTCCAGCACAAGGCCTAAATCCCTGTGCAAAATGTCAAAGTTATATGATATCGAAAAAGGCTTTATAATTGTAATAATCTGTCAGTGAATTTGTCAGTCAGTCGGTTTTGATGCTTGAGATTTGTAAAAAGCTGTATCTTAGGAACCACTTGCGATTAGAAGTTGAATTTTAGTGAGTTTCATGATTTTATCCATTTTTTTAAATTTTGTTGGTTATGATTGGTGGTGGTCTATTATGGTTTAAAGTTTGTTCTCTTAAAAAGGGTTTACTTTAGCACCTTTAAGAACTATGCTGGGCACTAAAGAGTCCTTTTGATTTCCTGATACCTAATATCAGCCTATTTTGACTCAAGGGAACAGAATTTTCTCTCTTTATCTCTTTATATTCATCATTTCTTTACTTTAGCAGATGTGTTGTGTATTTCACTTAAGTAAAATGCAGTGGGCGCTTGCTGAGCCTCATTAGCAAATCGCTGTGCTGGACCGGTTTTACCAAAACTTTTACTTAAACACCCCATCCATGGCATATTAGAATGAGCTTTATCTATGTCCAAGAACAATTCCATAAGAAGCTTTTGGGGCTTACATGTCATTAAGACTTGTAATTTATTTATTATGCATATTCCACATTCGAATAAACCAGGTACGGGTATCAACACCCCCCAGCTCCCCGCATAAACCATTTAATCCAAAGCTATTCGAAATATCGATTGGTTTAGTTTCCAAGTCTCTTCTCCTCAGATGCGGCGGTGGTGGTGGCGGGCGTTAGCAGTGACGCTGTTCTTAGATTCGAGTAGTTTTGTTTTTACATACATATTTTCTGTTACGTTATGCTTTTACGACATTCACAAGCTGTTCCGTGTGTCGTGTAACGTTCAAAAGCGGGCGGAATGGCAGGAGGTTGAGAAACAACAAACGAAGGATATGAGCAGCAGGCAAACGAAAACGAAATTGTGCAGTTAATATTCCTCTGCGGAGGAAAACACATGTTTCTACTGCTCGGATATTGATGTGACTTACTAATAAACTGTTTTTACCCCACTGCCATCTACCGCCGCACAGTGGGGCAAACATGGAAATAAGTCATTTTCTGAAAGTGGTGTTTTTTAAGATCTGATAATGGATTCTTATAGTTAATTTGATGTAAGAATGATATGTTATCACTTTTTTTGAAATAAGTACTAGTTTACCTGAGAATTTTAAGCTTAAAGTCGAAAATTCATAAATATGTATGAAAATTGGTTCATTTTTAAACGATCCGCAATAGCTCAAATCAGATCCAATTGAAATAATTTTTTTTGTAATAAATCAATAAATCTGTAGAAAAAATTAAAAAAAATAAAAAATTGGTCGGTGATAACAGTACTTGGTATGAACAAAAAAAAATCAATTTTTGTGTTATATTTTTCTTCTCATAATGTTTTGAGTTTTATCGCCATTTGCCGCTGTTGTCTTATATAGACAAATAGTGTAGACTCTTAGCTACAATTTGCTGCAAAAATCGTATCCGGAACCGTCCGGATGCGCCTTCCAGACCAATTTTAAGTAAAAAAGTGTTACGTTTAAAACAAAACAAAAATACTGTTACTGTCTTTGAACAGAGTACGATAAATAAGCCGATAAGATTGTATAACGGGTTTCTATAAAACAGTTCTTAAGAAGCATTGTTCACTATGGAAGGGGCTCTATCTCCCCCCGTTTAGACGGGAGGGGCAGTTTAAATTTAAAATACTTTAAATTAAAAAGATTTTTGTTTTAAATAACGGTAACATTTAAAATAAAGAATTGTATTTTTTTTTAAAGCTAACAGTCTGTTCTATCAGCCTGTTTTTAAATTAAGTCAAATAAAGTCATAGTTTTCGAAAAAAATAAATATAAAGTTAAAATTTTACTAATTGTTGTAATTAAAATTTGGTAATTTCTTATATTTTTTTATCCTTTTCCAAGTATTGTATAATTATCATTTTTTTATTTTAAATTGGTTTATCGATCATTGTAATGCTTGGTTATTAAAAAGATTTAAATTTTAAAATTGACTAACTAAATTAAATAAATAAATAAAACAAAGTTTAAAAAATATGTAGTTCGAAGTGTGATTTTTCAAAATTTTTATGAAATGCACAAATTTTTGGATTAAGAATTCGTTGCTCTTAATAATTCTTAATTAAACACTGAAAACTTTATCAATTTATGTGTTATAGTTTTTCCGAAAAGTAAAAAATGCCGTACTCTTGCCCGATTTTTTAATTTCTATACTCGGCAAATTTGACTATAATTCTCTTTAACCTCAAAAATGGCCATTGGTGTCTGATAATGCGAATAAATAATTTTTTTTTAAATAATATATCCACACATCCATGTATGTACATTATGTATGTATGTACATATACATACATATGTATATGTATATAATATGTACAATGTATGTATGTAAAGGTAGTTTAAGAATCAATTCTTATCAATAATCGCATTTTCTTAAATCATTTCAATTTTTGCTAAAATTGCAAAAAGAAATTTACGCTATTTTGTGTCGAATTCAATTAATTTCCTTATAAAAACAATTTTTTTAAATTTATTTTCCAAAAAAAAAGCAATTTTTGTCCACTGTAGAGCGTAACAGTGGGTAGAAATTACTGAAGTCGATTACTAACGACATTCTTGGTCTTACTTGAAAATTTCATTGAAATCGGTTGAGTGGTTCAGGAATTATTGAATTATTTCCACTTCTCCATACAAAGGGCGCCACTGTGCGCCGCCGCGCATTTCGTCCCAAATACGAATAAACACACAAAAAGCAGCATACAAATAAACAACTAAAAGAAAACACATTTAAGCCAAAACTTGTGGGCGATTGGAATCAATTTGTGTTGTGGTAGAGTTGGGTTTCTATACTTTGGACTTTTTCAAACAGAAGGTCAATATGTCGGTTGGCCGGCCGATATCGGTATACAAAATGACACTTGGGAATACTTTATATGGAAAGTGGATTATGACGTTTCGGCAAGAAAAAAAACACATGAAATTAGTTTTGAAAGAGAATCTAGAGCGAAAGTGGTCAACTATACCTAGTTGTTGTTGTAGATCTGATTGGGAAGGTGGTAAGTGCTAAGTTTTGTAGTCAGTGGGAGGTGGTAGGTGGAATATTTACGATTTCGTATTTGGAATGTTTTTTGTTGTTTTTTTTTTCTTCTATAGTCATGAGGGTCGTTTGGAGAAAGTTATTTTGAGCTAAAATGAAGCACGACATTGATTGATTGAGCGGAACGGAAATAACCAAACTCAAAAACGATGTGATTAATTATGATAATCGATTTTGTGTGTTGTGAAGGAAAACTTTTTGTATTGAAGTTATTTTTTAGTTTTTTCTTTGGATATTGTGCGTCACAATGCACGTCGCAGTCTTGGGGGTTCTTTATAATAGCCCATTACTCGAATACAAAATTGACAATTTCGAAGGAATGCAGAGTGACTTGAGTGACATTTTTCTGAAGCAATATTGAGGAACTTAAAACCAACAAGATATGCAAAAAGATACTCTGCTCTGGTGGAACAAAAAAGCCTAAGTTAATTCCAACTAACTTTCAGATAGTTACTTACTATCTACTAAGAACCAACGAAAGTTCTTTATTTTTGATAGAGACAATGAACACCTTACTTCTTACGTTTCCCGTTTATTCATAAATGTCAATTTTACCATTTTGTTGATTCTGACATAAAGTTATGTTTTGAAGTGTTTAGGTCAGGTATTATGTTCATGGTAAGATAAGTTTTACATGTGACATAATATTAAAGCTGTCACTTTTGACATTTTAGTTTGACTTTCACTTCTTTATCATTTCTTAAAGAAAAACTTTGACTGGCTCGACATTAATTTGTCAATTTTCGAGGTGTAGATACCACAGTTTATAAAAGAGATCATTCCTTTACAGTTTAAAAAAAATTCAATCTAAAAATGTATGGTCCAAAATTCTGATTGTAAAAATTGAACAAAATGGTTTCATTGACATTTATATGAAGGGTAATTTGAGGCTACATCTTTTTTTTTATGCAATGGGTGTTTTTTTTAAAGGTATAGAACTTTAACTTGTGCAATACTTTTTTAACTGGCAGCCATTTTGTCAGCTGTAAAGTGATTTATTTTAAGTTTGGCATTTCATCATGAATAGACGGACGCCTGAACAACGCTTTCAAAGTGTGCAAATTTATTCAATAAAGAAAACTGCCATATTTGGAGTGATGATAATTTTTAAGTGTATGTTGAGACACCGTTACATCCAGAAAAACTGACTGTGTGGTGTGCTTTATGGGCTGGTGGAATAATTGATCCGTACTTCTTTAAAAGCAATGCTGGCCAGAAAGTAACAGTCAAAGGTGACCGCTAAAGAAGTGCAGGAGTTGTGGTTTCAACAAGACGCGGCGGCGGAGGCGCAACATGTTAAACAGCTCGCGCCACAATAGATTTATTGAAAACGTAGATCGTGCGATTTAACGCCCCTTGACTATTTTCTGTATGGGTATGTGAAGTCGCTAGTCTACGCCACCGATAAATCCGAAACGATTGACCACTTGGAGGACAACATTCGGCGCGTTATTGCCAATAAACGGCCACAAATGTTGGAAAAAGTCATCGAAAATTTGGACCTCTATACGTCCGAGCCAGCCGTGGCGGTCATATGCCAGAAATCATATTCATCTTATAATGCCAGAAGATTGTCTTTCGAATAAAGCAAATTTCATATCAATAAAAAAAATAATCTTTATTTTATTCCATTTAAAAGTTCTATATCTCCAAAAAAAAAAACACTCTTTATGAGATAAAATGATGAAACGTCAAAATGAGTTACATCAAAATAGTCAAAAGTAAGTTAGGTGACCAATGAACTTAAGGAGTTTAACTCAGTCATAACAAGTGCAATTTTTGAACATAAAATTATCAATATGTTTTTATTTTTTACCAATCGGCAAAAGTTTCCAACACATTAATTTGAAAATTTTGACTTTGTTCAGAGGTGAAAATGAAGTTAAACCATATCAAACTTTTTCTTTAAATATTTTTCTATGTTCGAAATCTCTTTCCGGTTGATATATAAAGTATGTTTCAAAATATATCAAACTGTAGGGTAAAATGGGGTAAGAACAAAAAATGCCATCGTATTAAAAATTCTTTAGGAACTCCTTAAAAAAGCTCACTTAAAATTCCAGTAGAACAAAGGACAAAAAACTAGCAGGATAGGGCAGAATGGGGTAAGCTCAAAAAATTAACCCTAACATTGTCTGTCCTTAGAGGTTAATAGAATAACAAAAAAAAGGCCGAAGTTTTTGTGTTACAATAAATCACCAATCAATGGAAACTGTTCCCTTGAAGTTTTCAAAAAAAAATATGATTTTGTTAATTCTTGTGAATTTGTCATTTTTTTTTTATTGTGTAATCGATTTACTTTTGCAATTTTATGAACAAAAAAATTGAACAGAAAATTGACCAACATTTAACAATTCTTGGTAGAACTTCTTGTGGTTTTTTATTTTTTTTTAATTGTCAATTTGATATTTGTCAAAAATTTATCATTTAGGTATTGACAAATGCATTATGCTCAAAATAAAATTCCTTTGAAGTCAACACCATTGCTTTTTGAGAAGATGTTTTAGTTGAAAAATATTTTTTTGACACTTTTTGGTAAATTTTTGTTTATAAAAAACTGTCAATTGGATATTTTTTAAAAATTGTACCATATATTTATAATTGTAATTTGTATAAGCTTAAATAAATTTGAAGTCAATTTTACCAATTTTTGGTAGAATTTTTTCTACTTTTTTATTTCTTGTAGAAAAAAACTGTCAATTGATTTTTTTTCGAAAATTTTACCAGATGTCAAAGACTTCATTTCACATATTAGAAAATTTTTGAACATAATATAATTTTTCCTTCATTGAATATTTGAGTGTCAAACATTTTTTTTAGTTTTTTTATTTAACTTGAACTTTTTCAAAATTTAGACCAAATCTGTATCACATCACATTTCATACAATAAAATTAAATTCAAGTCAATAGCATTATCCGTTCTTGAGATATTTGTAACCAATCAAAATTTTCAATTTTTTTAAAAACTATTATAGTGAAAAAACCGCTTGACAAATTTGTTTAAAAGTCCTTTCAGCATCTTTCGAAGTTTTAACGTGGAATGTACGTACAAAGGCAAACTCAGACATATGTATATCTTTACAAATTATGGATCTAGATTCTAGGGACCTTGAGAAGTCCAGACTTGTCAAAAATTTCAATTTGACAAATCGAACCGATTGCAATAACTCCCTATGGTTATTTAAAAATATTAGACAAACCTGCCTACAATTTTTTATTTTTTAAAAACTGTCGAAAGCTATTTCAAGGGATCATTGAAATGAGAACATGAAATTTATTTTGAATTCAAAAATTCCGCAGTGTTTCAAAAGTAAGATTTCAAAACTGAAATTAAGAACAAGTTAAACTTCTTAAACAAAGCCAAAAAATATTGAACAGAAACAGGCATTTTATTGAACATAGAAAAAGGGAATAATAATTATTTTAAAAACAACCATTTGCAGGGTAAACTGGGGTTACAATAGGAGAAATTGATTTTCATTTTAAAAATTAGATTAAACAATTTTTTTTTTAATACTTAAAGAAGTTATCTTCAGTCCTACTCAAAGAGAAGAGTACTGATTATAAGGTGCAATTTTATTTGAGGATAAGCAAGTTAGTGCATTAAAACACTTAACAATATTTAATAGATTATATAAAAAAAAATGAACAATTTATATTCCTGACTAAGGACCGTATTTTTTTGTAAGTTAAGTACTTAAAGTCCAACAAATCCTAAGCCTCACTTAGAGGTTCCTTGATGCATTCAAAATTGTTATGTTATTAACTTATAATGGCATACCTGCTGAGGTACCCCCTTGGGCGGTCCACTTAGCGTACCTAATATATTCAATTTCCACTCCAAATATGAATCAGACCCCATAAACATACATACATAAGTAGACAGAAAAGATTAATTGTATGCCTCTAAGTTTCCAATTACCCAATCATAATTCATGTTCAATTAAATCAAGTCTTTTACTTTTTATTTTTCCAGGCTATTAATTTAAATCACTTTCATTATTCGCCATTACAATAAAAGAAAAGCAAAGCAAAAGAAAAAAAAAACGAAACAAAAAGCAATCCAAGAAAACCATAAAGATACAATTATTGTATCTTTTCTTTTTTATCTGTTATTGTGTTGTGTTGCTTACTTTAACAAAGAATTTCCAATTGAAAATATACCAGAATGTATGTGTCTAGATATGTACATACATACATCGATACACTTGTAATAATTTTCCATTGCATTCTTTCTAGACTTCCAAAGTCGCAACATAAATGCCCAACGGCCGTGAGAAATACTTACTTATAAGTTGTAAGATTATACCACCAACACTACCTAATAACAATATCACTGATATAAATTTTTATATCATATAAAAGTTGCAACTGGAACTGGGAACTAGAACTGAAGCTTGAGCTTGAAGAGGGTATAAGGTTTTTTTTTTTTGTATCGTTATTTTCATTCATCTGGATCTGAGTCTGATGGCGTTGTGTGCGTTTATGAAACCGTTGCTTTCGATTATGAGTTAAATAGATTTTATTTTGTTTTGCAGCGATTATGGCTGAAACTTATAATAAAATGTTCATCTTAATTAGTTTATCTTCACACCGTTAGCGTTGGCACAATTTTCTCGAACTATTTTTAGTGCTAATCGACGACCGACGACGGTGATCGTACAGTGGGGCATTTTATTATAGAATGCCGAAGATTGATCCGAGAAGTTTCCAAACTGAGTTTGATAATAATTTAAATAGTGTAAACTTAAAATTCGCCCAAAGTCTGAGTCTTTTGAAATACGTTGATTATTATTCATAACTGGCGCCCAACGCGGGACTTGAAACTTTCGTGTGTATATTTCGGTACAGAAATGTTGTAGTTTATTGAAATAAGTATGGAAGTGGTGTTTTTTCTTGAAGACATATTTATGGTAAATTGTAAAAATATGTAGGTATATATAAAAATGGGCGTGACAGTAGGCGTTATATATCAAATATCAATGAAAAAATGGCTTTCTTTAAGAATGTATACAAACTCCTTGTCTATAGTCTTTCCCACTATGTCTCAACACGAAGAGAGAATAACCTAGGGCACAATCGGCTATCAATGAAAGTAGAGGGTATAAATTAAGCGTGCTTCGGATAGCACGGAAAATATTGAAACGGAAGAATGCGTTCCATAGGTGAATAACTAACTGTAGCTTGCGCCATTCACATACCTACTTACATACATCTTGCTATAAGTATGTATCTATGTATTGTATATGGCTAAAAGAATGAACTCAAGTGGTAAAAATGCGGCAATGAGATTGAATAAACGAGAGCATTTAAGCTTCAGTTCGGTTGTAGGTTAGATTGTTGTTGTTGTTTTTGTTTCTGTTGATGAAATAAAGTTTATATCTTGTATATCTGGTGCTTTTATTATAAATTTGTTGTCTTCCATTTTTATTTTTAATATATACGAGTATTTATTGATTTTATTATTATTATTTCTAAACAAGGCGTTGTTGGTTTTCCTTATTTAAACTACTTTTTTTTTGTGTTAGAACGAGAATAGCATAAGTTTGACACCTTATGTTTGTTATTGTTAATAGTTTTATATAAAATTATGATTTTTTTCTGTATAAAGTGGGTCATAGCTAACTTGAGTGTAATTTAAAAAATATATTTTGATGTTTGACGTTTGAGAAAAACTAAAACTTCAGCTGACAAATTTATCAATTGAAAATTGTCTTCCATGTTGGCTAATTTGCCTTGGGAATGGTTTTATATTTGTAATAAATTAGTATTAGCATCTTCAAATCTATATTATGACTTTTTAAAGCTTTAGTTTGTAATTTTTCTATCAATGACCACTATTTATGACTTTTCTGCCAATATTTTACAAGAAATCATAGCAACCCCGGATGCACGCGAAAACCTTTAATTTTGGATAAGAATTTCGTCGACTGACTAATAACTAAATTTATTTGAACATCCAAAAAAACTTAATATGATTTTGATAACATTTTACCCATTTGATCACTCCATCAATGACTGATTTTCCAAATGGTTTTTTTTTATCAAAATCTCTCAAATGAAGTACAGTCATAAAATAGTTCTTCTTCTTGTAACCAAAGTTTGACTTTTTTGATCAAGTTTTTCTCGACTGACAACTCAAAACTTATTTGTTTTGATTTTTTCTTTAAAAATGATGAATTTAAAATGGGGTTTTAATGAACTTTTCTGAAATGTTTCTTACAATTTGGTTTATCCATTTTTCCAACTGATTTTAGATATTTTTGAATGTATACATTTTGGACAGAGGAAAAGTCCTTTTCATCATTTAATTTTGAATGTTTTTTTCTTTCAGCTCAGAAATTCCATAAGTTGTTAGATGTCAATCCCAAATTTCTAAGCCTAATCCTGAATTTCATGAGACAAGACTCTAAATTGATGAATTCAAAAACCCAGAAATTATAGAACTCTTCATGCTATAATTCTAAGTAAATAATCACAAATTCCTTAATGTTTTTGGTTTTTAAGTGTTCAAAGTTTGAAAAATCTTTGACTTAGGAATTTGGAACTGTAAATAAAACTTTTGACATTTAAAAATCCAATTCTTTCATTCCTAATTCTAAAATTCAACAAAAATTAACCCTTCGCATCCATACCGGGTGTTATGATACCCCATGCTTCAAGGTCAAATTAAAGGTCTTAAACCTTTCAAATTAATACAACAAACAGTATCCCTTGAGAGCAGACAAATGTGCAAAGTGACTTCGCCAAAAAAAAATGCATGACACCGCTTTGAGCGTTAGTTATTCCGTGTGGATGCTATGTGGACTGGATGAAGTGTGGCAGCTTTCAAAACTCAAAAACCTAAAATTTACAGTGCAGAATGTCAAAAATACACCATGGAAAATGCACAATCGAGCAACGCGTTAAAGTTATTCAGGATTCGTGATTTTTTCGGTCAATTTAATCGTCCAAATGTGCGTACAATCGGAAAAATCGTGCAAAAATTCGAACAAGCCGGGTTTGAACAGCCATCCACCTCAATTCGTCATCGTGCCCAACAATTGCACCTTTCACACTCGTCGTTGATGAACATTATGCATAAAGACTTGCACTTACACGCTTACAAGGTGCCATTGAATCAAGAACCGTTTCAAGCGTCGGTCGTTGTCAACGGTCAGAATGGTGACAAGAAACGGCAACAGTGGATGATCAATTTTCGAAGAAAATCATTTTCAGTGATGAGACACATTTTCACCTCAGTGGATTCGTCAATAAGCAGAATTGACGCATTTGGGTGAATGATAAATCCAAGAGTGATTGTCGAAAAACCAATGAACCCACAAAGAGTGACTGTTTGGTGAGGTTTATGGACTAGCGGCATCATCGGGTTAGGAGCCTTAATATTTTTAGAACGGTCATCCCATTCGTTCAATAATTTTCAATAACTTTCAAGTTGAAAATCAACTTCCAGGAATCGAAAACTATTGTTTAGGACTCCATTGTCTTGAGCCTCAAGGGATACGTGAAAGACCGACAACCACTGGCGAATAAAAGTGTAGTAAAGTACCTTGGCATCTTGTTGGATCAGTACTTATAAATATTTCGATAGAAATATAAGTGCTGCCCTGACCAGAGCCATGGGAGCGTTTGCCCTGACGAAACGGCTTTTTATAGCAGTTGGCTAGACACCACTGTGAAAGTGATTTCCTACATGGCCCTTATTCGGTCAGTATGGTTCAACGTTGCCCCATCTTAAATGGAAAAGATTCGGGTGTTTGAGAGGCAGTGCCTTAGACGCTGTCTTGGATTGCACAGAACACCACAGTCGGAGTACAAACATTACTATTCCAATAACGTTATAAACAGAAACATAACAGAATAGATAACTTCCTTCTAAAGCTGATTCGGTGTCACATTGCAAGAGCGATGTCCTCGAGTAACAGTTTAATTTTTGAGGCTTATTACCCAAAAAATCAGTACTACGATGCTTTCTTCTATTTAGATAGTCGAGGGCTGATACAGGATAAAGAGGCAGTACCGCTAATCCACCACGTCAGCCGCAGAACCGTGCATAGGCGACTCCTTTATGATCAAGAAGTCCTGGCACAGGACGAAGGTGAGCGCCTTCGGTTCAGGAGGAATGTGTCCGATTGAGACCGGAGAGATAGGGTAAAGCAGAAGAACCAATTCTGGTGGTTGCAAAATGAAATTGATATTTAAAAACTTGACCGAGTCTTCAGACCTTGACCGGCTTCCATAGGTTTAGGTATTTTTATTTGAGTAGGGACAGTCGTGGTGGCACAAAAAAAAATGATATAAAAAAACTTACTGTGGCTGTTCTAGTGGTATCAAACTCTATCCTTTTAGTTTAAATAACATTACGCATGGCAGTGACAAAAGTTTAGGGAAGTGCCTACCATTGACCTCCTAGCGGTTGATACTGGAAACTTGCCATGATTAGTTCATGGAAGGCCAACAGTGCAGGCTATAAGTTGCCCAATTCCTCAGTTGGATCGTAAAGAAAGCAGACAATGATTTGAAAAGGCAAACGGTCTAGCTTAGGCAAAGATTAGGTAGCAAATAATGAAAAAAGGAATGCTCGGAAGGTATATTGGCAACAAAAGGTGGGAAACCCTGAAGTATTAAGGTCCTCAAATGCAAAGTGTCTCTATCTGTAGCTTTTATATAGCTAACCCACAGATTTGAAGCAAAGAAGCAAGGTCCTATTGCTATAAAAATCAGTACCACAGGAGATGGAAAGCCCTGTCATGTTGTGTCTCAAGACGCTTCATGGCAGCCATCTTTGAGGTCGGACTCGTGGTGGTTGTGGTTGTTTCAAAGCGGAAGCATATGGTATCAAATAACAATAACACCAAGTCATTGATGGAAGAAGTGCAGATATACCTCGCCCTTCAGCAAGGGGTTGCTTCTACGCCTTAACATAGATTACCAAATTGTACTGGGGCGGTAAGATAATAAAACAAGTACTTCGGTGCACTAAATAAATCTAACCAACCTGGGGCGTATCCAACTCTTTTCTTGAGACAGTTATCGCAGGTAGGCCTGCCAGAGGTTTAAGTCGTAAAGACAGCTACCGACGTAAAACTTACTTTGATTTCTGTGGCTGTTCTAGTTTGTAAGTAGTACTAAAGTATTTTTAAGTAATTGTTAATAAATAAGTAGTTATAATTAGGATTATCTAGTTTTTTTAGTTTAGTTTTAAGTTTTTTTAAAAAAATAAATAAAAAACCGATGGAGAATCCAAGTTTTTTGCAATTCTTCTTGGTGATAAAAAAAAAATAGATATTTTGATTTAAATTAGTTCTTATCCCGAAGTTATTAGAGGGACCAAAAATCTAATGGATCGTATCCGGTACACAAATTTTGAGGAGGTGGTTCTGGCTCAATAGCTCAAGATACTCAAAGTCTTAAACTCCAATATCCCAAAGACGAACGTAATGTCTTCGAATGAATTTCCTCTTAAGGTTTAATGGCAGCTATATATAAATGACGTGGCACTAAACTTTCTTTTTATTTCCTCCAAAAAAAACGATGTTATGTATAAATTTCGTGATTCCGCTTTAAGTTCTTGTGTTGTAGACGATTCATTAATTTACAAAATAATTCATAATTTGTCGCCATAAACAAAAACAACCGACGACCGAAGACCGAAGACGACATAAAAATAAATTTAATATTAATTCATTTTTGCGAATACAAATCATCGTTTTCGTAAAGATTATTATCATCTCGACTCGAGTTATTGGCCCCCCCTCTTTTATGGAGGTCTTCGTCTGAGGGTGCATCCTAAAAAAATAAAAAAATACAAAATTAAATCCACATTACGCTAATGTGATATCGCCACTTAAGCTCCGTCCCCATCATCTACGTCTACGTCTCTGTCTCAATCTCAAGCTCAATTTTAGCCCCGGGGAATGCCTTCGGAGCTGGTGGCTTGTTATGAAATAAATCGTTTGTATTATGTTCTGAAGATGTTAATGACTCCAGGACTTATTTCTTCTTTTAATTTGTTTTCATTTGTGTTTTTTTTAATCCCGTGTCTTGTGTCAATGATCCGAAAGTTGTATGGAAGACTGGACATTGAACTTCTATACACGAGTCGAGTTCACTATTCTGGGAGGAGGCGTAGGACGTAGGTATATAAATATTTAGCAATGCGTAATGGAAGGCTGATGTGTTCTGCTCTGACAACGACGACGACCGACGACGACGACTGACGGCGGCGTTGTACTCAAGTATCTGTACTCGCATGTGGATGTGGATTTTTGTCGGCCCGAGAATTGATGCTAAGTGCTTTCAAAATACTAGATACTCAATTAGGACGGGGTTCTGATGGCCAATGGTCGATGGTCGATGGGTAATGCAAAAATAAGTATACAGGGGGGCTCCTCATCGAAAATAGCTTACATCAGTGTAATTGTTAGTATCCCTTTCCCCCTCTCTGTCTCAAACTGTGCATTGATACTTCTTGACTTTACACGAATTTATGATTATGGTTTGGTGTTAACTTCTATAGGTGATGTTGATATTATGTCCTGATGGAATGTTTGTGCAAAGTTAATGAACTCTCTGATGTCTTCCACATCCACTTCAACTTCAATTTCAAGAAAGTATGTAATGAGTTGTCGTCGTTGTTGTTGTTGTTGTTGTTTTTGTTAAGTTGGCGAAGTCAACTTTTTGAGATGTATAATTTTTATTATTTTTCCTCTTGGAAATTATATGACCACATTAATCTGTGCCTCAAGATACGAGAGTATTGCAAGAGTATGGATGGAGTTTGAAGATACGAGACGAGTACGATACGATGAGTCTTCCATTCTTCGTTTCTTAAGCAATAAAATGAGATTCTATAATTTTTTTAAGTACCCATGATTATCTGTTGGTGATTTTTTTTTTTTATTTTTTAAGTCAATTTCAGTCGAAATGGGAGTTTTATTTTGTGTTGTTGTTGTGAATTAATGATTGACTATGAGGACTCATGTTCTGATGCATAGAGATAATGAGACGATGAGACTTGAAAATTTTCCAGGCGATAGCATGTTAGAAATAATTAAAATGATCAAAAGATAGTTGCAGGCTTCAAGAGCCCCCCCCCCCCAACGACGTTTTGTTTTTAAACCAACATTAATTTGAAAATTCCTTTGATAAGATTTTATTGTGATAGATTTAATGGGGTTTTTAATATTATAAGTCGAGAGAAAAGAAGAAAACATTCGCGAATGTGTGGAATCAAAGAGGCAGTCTCGTCCCGGGCGCCATTTCATGATTTTTGTATTATGTTAAGAAATCTTTAAAATTCAATATCGACTAAGTGATAAATGTTATGGGTGTCAAAAGTTATGTGGAAGAACTGAAATTAAATTAAAAAAAAGAGGCGCCATTTTAACCTTCAAAACTTAAAATTGATCTGAAATTCATTTTGGGATAGAGAGCTTTTCCTATTTCTGTCAACTTCTAGACTGCTGATTTATAGGATGATGGTTCTGCTAATACTCAAACCTGAATCCCCGACCTCTTGACAGAAAAGGCTAACGGAGAATTTTTAGCGGAGTCTATCAGATGAAACAATATAAGACATATTGACAGAACAAACGACAGTGTCAATAGCATAAAAGCGGTTTTCAGATGATTCGCCATCTTTCTTAAACCCGCGTTCACTTATGCTTCATTTTGGTGATCGATGGGGACTGATGGTTAATCGTTTTCCTTAAATCAATATTGAAATGCATTACTGCGAATTTAATTTTATTTCGGATGTATTTTTTGTACTCGGCACAAAATACAAAATATTAAATGATAGAAATATCAAAAAATTAAAGTTTTATATACATATCCTGTATAAATAATTC
Organism: Scaeva pyrastri; assembly: GCA_905146935.1. Taxonomy (NCBI): domain Eukaryota; kingdom Metazoa; phylum Arthropoda; class Insecta; order Diptera; family Syrphidae; genus Scaeva; species Scaeva pyrastri. Next base: position 38,517,836 of record LR989927.1, on the reverse strand, counting down.
TCCCGTGCTGTTTCTAATTTCACACAAAAATCGAAAACTGAATAGAAGAAAAATTTCCAAATCTTTAAACGGTCATAAAATTTCAAGTCTGTCAATTTTCAATTTTACGAGTATTTATTTAGAATATTTTTAAGCAGGCAGCAAGTGTTTTATTGTGTACACGATGAAGATTCTTTGAACTAAGAATTTAAATTTTCTTTCAAAAATTCGCAAAAATTATTTTAAGAACAAACAGACATTAGTTTTTCTTTTTCTTGCATTACCAATCATTTTTATTGATGAGCTTACTTATAGATAAGCGATTATATAGACAAAATAAATAAAATCTCTATATGTATAAATTTTAAATCAGTAAATGTATCAACACATTCGATATATAAATTAAAATTTCCCGGGAGTTTTTCAATTAAAAAAGAACACAATATTCGCGTGAATTATTTATTAATTCCATTTCTTTTTTTTTTTTTTGTGTTTTATTCATAAATATTCTCAATATCGCAATTGTTAAAATAATGGAATTCAAAAAAAAAAACAATCGTTCAGCAGTGTTGAGATTAAAAGCTCTAAAATAATTGATTTCGAGGGAAAAAAATAATTCCATTAATTCGATATACATATTATATGTACGAGTATTATGTTTTAATTTGAGATAAAATTGCTGACTATTTAATTTTTTTTTTTTAATGTCTAAATCGATGATGGTTTCATTTGTGGTGTGCTCCACGAGTGCTTAAGAATTAAGATTCCAAAAAAATTACCCAAAGTCGTGATAGCTTGTGATTTTTCTTAATTTAAATTTCCAAGAGTTTTGAAAAAGTTTTGGTGTTTGGAAACCTCATCATCTTCTAAATTCTATAAATTTGCACTTTTAAATAAATCCAGCTTTCTATTGTCATTCTTTCAGTTAGAAATCCATGATAAGAAGTCAAAACTCAATAAAAGAATTTCTAATGTTTTTGAACGAACTGCTTGATGACGGAATTTTACTACTAAGGAATTAAAATTCACTTAAGATTTTTGGTTGTTACGAAAGGTCAGACTTGCGACGAAAAAAATAGAAAAGATCTGCTAAGATCCAATTTCAATTCAAGTAGTTTTTCCGTCAGTAATTCAAGTACTTATTATTTTTAAATGTATTTCTGTGAAAAATCTTGGGCATCAGTACTAACGACTTAAGGTAAGATGTTAGAAGAGTTAGGTCTGACCGAAGAAACATATAAATTATAGTAGAGAAGTGAAGAAGTGGTGAGACTCTTGATATGGTACAAACTTTCAAACAACTGAATCGAAAGGCCAAAAGAACTGCGAAAAACTCCTCCAAACAACAGTTTTCCTCTCTAGATTACATCTTCTTTTTTTTAGAAGTGATTGAAGTCCCACATTATTATTTTATTCCTTCATTAAATTTTACTCAATTCTTAAAAAAGAAAAACATGTAATTTGAAAACTTATCAACCATTCCAACAAATCATTTTATCTCGCACAACAAATGCCCTTAAACTATATTTGTGCAGGAAAAAAAAGTACTATCACCATCACGCTAACGAAGCTTCTTAACCAGAAATGAACGTCATAACCTCAACATTTCACGCTCAACCTCTTTCTGTGATCTTTGTGTCTTCCCCCTACACTCTTGGCCTGCAAAAACACACATATTAAATAAAACCATAAACGTTTCGCTCGCTGCTTGCTTTTTACTTTTTGCATTTTTGCTTTTTACTCCTCGCCTCGCTTCTCCTTGCTCACTTTCATCATTCAACTTTCTAAAGGATAATAATTGCAATCCTTTTATAACCAAATTTCCTTCTCGGTATTTCCATTATACGAGCCATGGCAAATTGGATGGCCCGGCTATTCATTTCGAACTGCAAGTGCATATGCTATGAAGTTCTCTAAGTAGTACTATAGAAGTAGAAAAGGCAAAAAAAAAAATAGGACTACTTCGACTCCAAACTATACTCATACCGACCATACATACATTATATAGTACACGTACTGTACAGAACTACCAGCGGAACCAATGAATGTCCTTTTTATAATATTTCTATGTACTGTACACAATGGATGCGCACAGTTCGGGGCCATTGATGGAACTCGCATAGAAAAAGATAAATATTTTCATCGAACTGAAAACTTTGTTTGGAACTTTTCTAGGCAACCTTTTCTGGATACTGTTGAAAAGATGTTTAGAAAACTTGTTCCAAATTTTGTCCTATACTGAACGCTCTTAGCTGCACTACGAAGATAGTTGAGGGATTTCAGAGACGCTACAATCATGATTTTTTTTTTCTTTGAAGATAAGACATTTCTGGAAGACTGGTAAATTTTAATACTGATGGATCAAAAACTAATGGTGAAGAGTATTCACAACGGCTAAATCTAGGACTCCCTTCCTGACCATTAAAGCGTCTTTAAGAAGTCTTTTCCTGATTAAATGAGACGTGATGTCAACATCTGATATTCGGATGGCCTGCTAATTAATTGCTGAACTCTGCTTTCAAAAACTCTTAAACAATCTTCAAAAATCGATCATCTCAATGCAGGTATACGTATAAACTTCTGCTTTCAATAGTCAACCTTAGTTCCTAAACGATCAAAATATTTAATAGCCTAGTAGATATATACCAAATAAGGAACAAGCTTTGGCACAGTCTCAAACTGATTTTGCAGAATCTAGAAGGACGGAGAAGACACCGAAATAATTCCTAATCTTCTCTGAACTTTCCCTGTTCTAACTCAAAATCACACGATTAACTTAGAAGAATTCTACTACAATGATCCAAATGTTCTCGGGCACATAAATATCAAGACTCTTCATAAGAATCTTCAATTGGTTAAAAAGAAAGTTTCTAGATATACATGGTATCAGAATATGCCAACATTTGGTCTAAGTGTGTCTTCTATTATTTCTGACGGTCACTTTAACCTAACCTTACCTATTCGATAGTTGGATACAATCGTACTCGAAGACCGTTCAGAAAAGCTTGTAGCCTTATATGAATTGTTAAGAAAAAGCAAGAACTGTTTAAACTTTAAAAAGAAAATACAGCAATCCCAAAATCTAGAAAACAATTTTCCAGAAATCCTAAAGAAAGTCCTCTTATCTAGAAAATATTAAAGGCAGGCAACTTTTAAGTCAAATATTCATGAAATGAAAAATCGTTACCCCGATGAAGGAAGCCATAAATTTGAGACTACAAGCCCAGGCATAAATTCAGTTACAAAATTATTGTGTAAATCATGTGTCACAATCGTAACGAAAAAAACCTTTTTGTTTTATCACAACGCAAACCAAATTCTTAGTGAAGAAATTAAGACACTTATAAAACGAGTATAGTGATCTTCTAACAGACAAAATTTCGTCAAATTTCATAACCACAAGCACGTCAAATTTGTACTTTAAAAGTTGTGTCACAAGAATTCTTATGAAAAACTCTGTCGTTTTGTTTATTTTTAAACTCGTTGTTTTAGCATTTTTCCCATTAAAATTTTGTATAATTTGTGTTGTGTCACATAGGTAACATTTAATTGTCACAATCGTTACAATTTTAAATTAAAATTGTTTAAGTATTCTACGGATTTGATACTAATCTGGAAACAATGTGTTTTGAAAATTCACGTCCGTAACGTCACATATTAAATTCATCATTTTTTTGTTTGTTTTTGTTGTTGTTGTGAATTACCGTTATTATTTAAGCATTATTTTTGAAGTAAAACTATTTTGTATAGACTGCAGAGATAGTTTACTTGAATTGATGTCACTAAAGTAACAAAAAAAACACAGTTTTAAGTACATTTAAAATGATGGTTAAATGGAACTTCTTTATGGCATAAATATAAACTTTTAATTTCTGTATCTCCTTCTGCCTGGAAAAAGTCAAAATTAAAGATAAAAATGATCGACAAAAACGGTTTTAAAATGTAAAACTTTCCTGGAATGCATTTATCCAAGTTAACCGCACTGTTCGTTTTCGTTCGTATACTCGTTTGTAAATGTGTCTGTTTATTGGAACCATGCTGGTTCTTGTGTTCTGGTGTTCCACATAATGGAAAACCAACATCAGAATGGAGAACCACGTCACACGTGGCAATTTTTTTCTTTTGTGATTTTTTTTTTTGGTATTGGGGATGGATGCCCATACACAAATATATATTTAAATGGAAAATACATTACTTGATAACATGCATACATAAAAAAGTTGAGTGGGAGCACCATCATCAGGATTCCATTCCCAAACCAAACCAAACTCAAAACGCCATTCCATGTTTTGTGTCCTTGACGTTTTTGCAGTTTTTGAAACTTGCAGTGAGCACCTATACACACATCTGTACCAAAACATCACCGGACGAGAGAAATGGCTAACGTCACCCTTTTTGTGTGCATTATTCCTGAATTACTTCTGCTTCTCCAGAATTTCCGAGGGTTGTTTTTGATATAATGAAATGTATGGAAGAGGGAAGCTTAAAAAATAAAACTTAAAAGAAAAAAATTTGCATGATTTAATGTGCCATTCAATGCACATTGCACATTGTGTGCCTTGAGGAAGTTTTTCAAAAGACCAAAGGACTTCCCTTCCCTTCCCTTCCCTTACTTTCCTAATTTGTGCACATTTTTTGACAAAAATTTATAAAGCTCCTTTGTCCTGATGGTCCTGTGTGATGCTTATGTGATGTGGCTTAGGTTTCAGTGCCCTATGTTCTTCCAACTAAACAAACAGAGCAAAATGAGAATCTAATTAATGTTGTTATGCATGAGGGTTCCTTTTGGAAAATGCATCTGCTCAACTTCCTCCTGGCTGGTGTGTATACTGTACATACATATATGAGTAGTGTAAAAAAAACACCCACAATCATTTTATCAATGTCCTGGATACGACCAACACCGACGACGACGATAACGACGAAGGACGGGCCGAGCGAACGCACAGGTCTTTGTCGTCGTTATAGGCCTCAATGGAATACCCTTCAAGGCATCACTATGGAAACAATACACAAGCTCCTGGCTAACGCAACGCAATGTCGCTCGGATCTTTCGGTTGTCGTTTTTTCGACGTCCATCAACCCTCTATTTCGGAAGTAAATTTGGTGAAATTTCTAGAAATACTGACTAAGGGGAATTTCATGCAAAAGATTGTTGAATATTTTGGTTTTGATTTTTTTTTTATTGTTGTAATAGAGAAAGGGACTAAGACACAAAGGAGCGTGGTCGGAAACCTCATTAGGAATAAACGACCGCTTCTGCTGATCTCGATCTTGTTACTTAGATCTCAGAAGACCGATCTGAAACATGGAATTGAAGAAAGTGAAAAATACGAGTTGTAGATTGTGGAACATTTCATCAAAGATCTTTGTTAAAGGCATTCAATTCGGATGTAAAGAAGCAATATGATTGCTTGAGTTTTAGTGTTTTCATTTTCACGCAAATATTTAAAGAATCCCATAACTTACAAAATTATTGGTGAAATGAGTCGCTGTCTTTAAATTCGTGAAAGCTCTACACACACAATACACACTGGCTTTATCCCTTGTTTCAACTGAAAGATGGTTCTCAATGAAAAAAAAAAAATGAAAAAAAACGACAACAACTCATGCTTCAGTTTCCATCATAGTCATACTTCTAATTACTCCTGCATGTCTGCTCACGAGGATACAACAATAGCCTTGAAACTTCTACTCTTCCATCTCCATCCGTTCAGAGTAGAACACAACAGTCAGATGTGCCCTTTTTGTAGTGCAAAATCCCTAAACAACAACTCCCTGCAACAGCGGAGTAAATCTGTTGCGAAAGGACACCATCACCATCACCAGCCCCGATCCCGGGTCCGGGTTCGAGCCAAACACGCAGACAGAGGTTAGAATGAATACTTTTTTTTTTGTTTCTCCCTTTGACCTGATGCGTCATGTGTAACTGTTTGGGTTCAAAAGACCACACCCCGAAAGAACGTATTGCTCTAAATCAACCACCCCCCTCCTTACAAAAAAAAAAAACAAACAAACAAACAAAATAATGGGCAGCAGCAGGTACACATGTACTGTACATACAAACACATATACCTGTTATACTCGTACTCGTACGTAACCGTGTGTGAATGACAGTTGTTTTTATGCGGATATCCTGCCAGTTGTCTGTGTTGTTGCTCCTCTTCTCCCTAACGGTAATTTCGTTTTTGGCAAAAGCGCGTTTTCTTATGGTGACGATGACGGCGCGGAGCGGAGCGGCGCAGCAATGGGTGAGCTTCAAAGATATGTACATATGTATGTAGGCATGTGAATGGATTTGTTTTTATTGCGTGACACAAGGAAAAATGTTTATCCCTTCCAATGGTTGAATTTGGATAGATGGGCTAAAAGGATTTGTGTGCACAAGCACATAGACATACATAAGTACATATATAGGTAAATGATTATGGCAGATTTTAATTTCAACCACTTTTAGTTTCTTCAACACAAAAACGACACAATTTTCGGGAAAAACAAAAAATACATACATACATACATAACTAAAAGTTGTTACTTAAACTTTATAGATTCCATGACTTGTCTAACTAAAAACAAACTCACCTAATTAGTAAATGTCAAGTTTTTCTCCACCGATCTATTAAGTCTCTTGTCGTTGTCATTGTCATTGTCAGTGTCATTACTTTTAGGTCAGAATACGCATAAAAGAAATTCAAATCAGTCAGAGTTGAAACTACATAAATAATTGTGGAACGTCGTCGTTGGGAGGAAGGGGTTCAAGCATAATTATAGTTCACGTGCGATGGTATCTGCACGGTCAAGGGAGTCTTCGCCGATATATGGTATGTATATAGGTTTAATTAATTTTAATTAATTTATTTGTACACCTAAAGGTCATGCGACTGTTAATACTCGTATATAATTAACAGAGACTTGGCTGTTCTAAATGGAGTGCACCGTATGCAAAATTGATTTTTGTCTATACGTCAAATAAAGCATTAAGTATAGAAATATTGATCTCAAATTTGAATTTAAAGATCAATTCTATGGTGGGCGGTAGAAGTAGTACAAGTCAAATTTTGGAAAAAATTAGTTAAATACACCATTCGACTGTAAAATTAATTTGGAATTTTTTTTTCTATTTTTGAGTTCGGCATACAAATAAAAACTTACAGTTTGATTAAAAAAAAAAAATATTAAAAAATAAAAATTAAACGTTTTATAACGTTTTTTTCGCCCTCCTGAAAAATTGCAATATTTTGACTTATACTACTTCTACCGCCCACCTTAGAATTGTGATAATTACTTTATCAAACGAACCTTAACCTTCAATAAATCAATAGTCAAAAATTTGTATTAAGCCTCAGTTGAACCCTGGATTAACTAATTGCAATCGAAATTTTGTTACTCGTCTTTTATGTCAGTTGTTGTTTAGTTGAGATCAAATTCAAACCGATTTCAATCCTATGCATATCTTTAAACTGCGTTAAACATCAAATTGACGCGTATATTCGTCACCTTAACGAAACTAAATGTTTTTCATCAAAATTTTTACCCACCTAAGTGTTAATTAAAAAAAACAAAACTGGCATAATTAATCCAAACTCATCAGAACAGTTTTGTATACAAAAAAAAATAATTTTGTTTCGAGTTTTTGTTTTTTTTTTTAGTGTCAATTCAAAGGCGAAAAGCAATTAAATTGTGTCATTTAAATATATTCCTTTTTTATTTTTGTTTTGGTTGGTGTCAAGGTAACAAAACATTAAAACAAACTGCGAAAGAGCGGTTATCGAAGGTTAGATACCCTTAAATCCCACCACTGACAGCTGACAAGGTATTTTTTTCATAGTTTTATCATTTTTTTTTTTTGTAAAATTTTCCAAATTTAAATTATTCGTAATCGATTATTTTAAAATTAATTTTTGAAAAACATTGAAGGATTTTTTAATGTGGTTAAACATTCAACACAGTAACCTATATGATTTTCCTGAAATAAAGCCACCACCACTGCACTGACAGCTTTATTCTACTACTTGGCATGTGACACATGGGACGCATATAACACTTGACATTTATTGCACTCTTGAATCATTTGTAAATTCAGTGAAATCTTGAATAAAGTATTATTGTATGACACTCAAATTTGACGTTTCTACATGTAATTCTACCTTAATACTGTCAAAGTTAAATAATATGTGCGAGTGGGATAAAGTGTGAAGTTTAACTAAGTCGTCTGAAAAAGAGAATAGAAAGACAAAAAGACAAAAATGTAAAATGTAAAATGTAAAATGGCGACTTCAGAGCGTTGACAGTTGGTTGGCGGCCATATTATTAACGACATCGATCAAATTGGCTGTCATTTATTCAAACCGGTTTTTAGAAATTAGCAAGGATGGATATTCAATATAACATTCAACAACACTTGATGCAAATCCTAAAATTTTCCACGCTTGGCGTTGTATCAGGAAACAATCAAAGTCTGTGTGTCAACGAAACATTGCTGTCAAAAAAAAACATCTCCACTGCTTGTCAGAGAACACAAGAAACTAGGTCTTCCGTAGACTATACACTTTGACGAATTTAACTAATTTTATACCTGCCAAGGATGGCAAACCTGGGACTATATACTTAACCACACGAGATCCAGGATTGAAAAAGTGACTATTTTGCTGTGGATTTGGATTCAGCGAACTTGACCAGGACTCAATTCACAAGGGCGACTGCCAAAAGTTGATGATTATCAACTCAAATTCTTTTTGTCGGAATTTCAGCCGCCCCGGCTTCAACGACATAATGGTTTCAAAAGAATGACCGATGCTACCTTTACCACAGTTCATATCGCATTGATTCTTTGGAGCGAACAATTTAAGGACATGGTTAGCTCCAATGGATGTAAAGTGAACTAGCCAACGAGATTGTGCATCAATTGTAGGATTTTCTTAAGTCACGTTTACAACAAATATCATCGAACAAATTTGTCCGGATTTTTTGGGGTATTCATAAAAAATTGATATTTCTTTTTAAAGAAATATATGTCACACTTAGAAATTTGACAGTTCGTGCCTATCGACATCAGACAAAAAGTGAGCTGCAAATTACAAACTTAGCATAAGTAACGAATTTTGATTCTAGATCTTCGCAGAAGTTCTTATGACGAAAACATGCAATTCTAAGTTTTATCTCTCTCTGCGTGTATTTTCCAAAAAAAAAACAAAAAAAAAACGAAAGAAAAAAGTCATAATGAAATCCATGAAATATGTATCTTATAAAGTTCATAATTTCAAAACTTTACTCCATTATGTTTTAATGATTCATACACACACCATACCATCTTATATATACATACGATAAATACAGTGCCGACAATTTCCGGTAATGTTCGCGGATGTTCATATCATATACACACATTCGATGAATTTTCATGGGATTCTAAGTTTAACAAACCAACAAAAATAAAAATAAATATAAAAAAAAACATCCTGAAAAACTTTATTTTACTTTTCACAACTTGTTTGCATGTTAATATTAAGTTGCGGTTGTTCATAACAACATCATCATATCCCTTAGGAGGACGGAAGTGTATTTTCAATCTTCGTCTGACTCCCTTTCACTCCACCAAGCAGGTATTAATGATTTCCTGTCAGAAAAACTTTTGATTTCATTTCTGGCTGTTGTCAAGAGACAGAGAGTCGGTATCTATGGGGCATAGTGTACAATGTACACCACAACGCACAACGATGACAATAACGATGAGGCTTTTTTGTCTTCATATTGCATTGAAAAGTTTGTATGGAAAGTTTTGTAAACATTTTCCCCAAAGTATTTGCAAACTTCAAGACTGCATGGGTCATGTTAGTGGATATATAGAAGTCGTGCTATAATCTTGAAAAGACTAACAACGATAAATACTTTAGGAACATTAAACAAGAAAAAAGCAGGGTAGCATTGTTTGCCTGGTCAAAGGGTGTGTTTCACAAAGGCGCTATACACTCATTTGGAGTGAATCAGCGTCGAAAGAAAGAACTTTCATTGCAAAAGTAAAGAATACAAAAATCAATCCAAATTTTTAGGAATTTTAAATACATATTCTATTTAAAGGGGAAATTTTTAGAAGATTGACATTAAAGGGAAAAAAAAGTAGTTTATCTGACGTTTTTCTGGATTCATTAAGAAATGTAGACTGTTTGATTGGAAATACAATAACCTAATTATAATCGATTACAGGCCCTACATTGAAGGTCGATCCGGTCCTGCATTGATTGGTGCTTAGATGAATTTTCTTTTAAACCAAAAATCGATATATGTCAAACGCATTTAATCATTACTCATTATATCCCTGGAATTATCATAGAGAATTTGACACGGCTTTCATTTTTAAATGGGATTGAGTGTTTATGCGTGTGGGTGGGTGGAATCTTAACATTTATTTTTTTAAGGTAGTACTTTATTTGCTCGCAATCACAAACAACGCACATTATGTTCTGTTTACATACATAGTACATACATCCTTATGTATAGTAAGTATATTATGTTGTATTATATATTTTAATGAAAATGTTAAGATTGATGATTTTTAATTGGCTATAAAATGGAATTTTATGCCAATTCATGTTTTGTTGTGCGAGGGATTTGAGGGTTTCAATGTGGGATATGGAAATTATTTTGAGCAGATAATTTGGTTTTTGACGTGCACCGCATCGCGTCGCGTCGCCACTGTTGTCGTTTTCGTTTCTTGAAATCGAAAAAAGAAAATTACAATCCGGATTAATGAGAATTTTGTATGTACACTTAGTTTTTTTTTTTTTTTTCTTATTCGACTTGAATGTGCTATTGCTCCGGTAAACATATAAAAAGAGAACAGTTGACTTAAATAGAAATGGCATTTTCTCGGCTTATTCATTTTTCGCCTCATTTCACTTTTATATTTGGGTATACTAAAAATGTTTGCTCTTCATTAAAAAGACGAACCATAAGCCTAATGTTATGTTTTTGAAATTAAAATTGTTTCTCCGTATGTGGTATGTGTTTGCTTGGAAATGGTTTCTTTGTGAGCGCCATTTAAACAAAAAATATGTACATAGTATTTTTCGAAGCATCAATTTAAGTGCGGTTTTTCATTTTAGCAACTTCAAAAAGATAATTAATGGCAAATATTGTGAGCTCACGTTGGGCGCCAATTGCTATTTATTTTTATACGAGAGCAATAAAAAAGCAGCTTTTGGGATATTACAATGTATTGTGTTTCAGTCGGAGCAGAATGAAAGGTAAGCACCCAAAACAAAAGTGAATAATTGTAAATTCAATTTCGATGAAGATGAAGATGAGATTTGTGTTAAAAAGTCAGATCTTCGGTAACATTTTGTTATGAAAATAAGGCCTTATGCGGAAGTAATAGGTACAAAGTATGTATGCCAAAAATGGAACTACTGAGCAGACTTACTTTATCTTTCAGTAACGTTGTTCGAATTCAGTCATTATGCCTTTATTAAGGTCTTTAAAGTCAATTAAAAGTCAATTTCGAATATATGTATGTAAGTCAGTTTCAAAGTCAGTAAGTCATTTCAACCTAGTCTTTTGGCTTCAATTTGTTTTGCCGTTTTTTAGCGTAGTACCTATAAAAATGTTAACATTGGAAATAAATAGTTTTGTAAAAAAAAATTAATTCAAAAACCCAAATAACTTATTACAATTGATTCAAGTCGTTACAAATCTACTACTGAGTATACCACTATTTATATTTATTTATAAAAAGGACGATTATTTTCCAGTAATGTTTGGTATTCCAATTGAATAGCGAAATGTTCGTTGAGAGATGTGCATTTAGAAAAAATTTCTTAAACACCACTTCAACCCTATTGAACCCGCTTCACTATTGATATACCCCACCCACTTTCCAACTTTCCATCTAATCGTACCTGTCCTGTCAATTTGCAGTTGTGTTCTAAAGTGACATAACCTAGGACACGCAGCACGAAGGGTTGAAAATAACTGTTTATGGACGAAAAGCCAAAAAACACATCTAATAGGTATTTATAATCAAAACAGAGAAAACCTGAGAAGGGACATTGATATTCACCACACCAATCCCACACTTGGCGTTTTCCTTCCTCCACCCACCCACATTGAAGTAAGTACAAAAAAAAAGGATTGAAATTATAGAAAATATTATACTGTTAACTTACCTTGACAAATGTCAATGCACGCCAAAAGAGTACACAAACAAAGTACAACCGCACCGAACTGAAGAGAAATGTAATCCAAAACCAAACAAGATCCACACTCAGCCCACACTCACACAGGATGGAGTTGTCAAGATTTTTCTAATTAAAACACCAACACACGCACAAATTCGAGGATATTTTAAAAATAATGTCTGCGGACAAGAGCGAGATAGAACGGACGTCGTACGGTACAGCAACAGCAACGGCAGTACGGCACACGCGAACGGAACGAAACAAAAAACACCTACACCTACACTATAAGAAAACTCACCGAAGAGAGACTATTTATTACAAAGAGAAAGAGACTTTTTCTAATATTTTTATTTTCTTTTTGCTTCACTTCTTTTCTTTACTAATTTATTGCAAATTTGCTTTTAATATTGTTTGGAAAATTCACTATGAACAAAAAATAACTAAACAAACGGAATTAATTTTATTTTGAGAAATACCACAATACTTTTCCAGAGGGGCAGACATCAGACATTAGACAAACAAGGCTACTCGAGTCCCTGTTTGACCCCTTACATCACCGACCCGACGACGCGACGCGGCTGCTGCAGGTGACAGCGACAGCTCTTAGTGGTTCGATTCGAGGACGATGATTTTATGCTCCGTTCACTAATTTTTTTCCCGTTAGAGTGCGAGATGTTTTAGCTTAGCCAGGAGCCAGCCTCGAAATAAAATTTAATTAAATAACAAAAAAACAAACAAACATCGCCAATTCACAACAAACCGTTAATTGAAATACAATGCAACAAAATTCCAGAGCAGATATGTTACAATTTCGACAGCTGATCGCGAGTCCGCGAAGGTTCCGATTTCCGACCGACCCGCACCCGACAAACACTATTTCATTAATTACAAACTCCGAGAAACCTTTCACCTTTAGTACTTACTTACTTAATTCTAGGTCACGGAATGAGTATTTGTTTTATTCTTTCTTTATTTATATTTCATAGGTATCTTGTTTAAAAACAAAAACTTAAAAAAACACAAACTTGTGCAAAAATTTAGTTGAGAAGAGTTTACACGGAGCGACGCACGTCCACCACCCGCAACGGTGTTTCGTTTTGAACTGGTTTTCGTTTTGACGATTTGCCATTTGGCGAGTGGAGATGGCGATTCAATGCTCACTCAAATACTCAATGCTCCTTTCCTTCCGTTACTTCGATTTGGATGAAAATGAAATGGAGATGGAAAAAGAAAAACAATTCCAATTGCATACAAAAATGTGTGATAGCGATAGTGCGAGTGTGGCTGAAGTATAAGTGCAAGAGTGCGATAGATAAAAGATGAGAATACAAAAGCAACAAAAAGAAAAACCCAAAGAAATTCGAAATCGAATGGGAAAAAAACAACAATATAACCATTAACCAAACAAGACGTAAAGAGAGGATTTGGATTGTTTTTTGGAGAATTTATGCTGCATAGGCATAGGCGAGAAAGAGAAAAATGGATAGTTGGTGGAATCTATTGGAATTGGGTTTGTGGTATTTTGATAGTGGAATGGAATTGCTCACATCTCAATCATCTCATATGTCAAATAGAATTTTGATATTTCTGGGACAAAATGAGAAGTGGGAACTTTGTTGCTTTCGGAAATTGCTGTTCTAGCGGGTGTTGATTTGAAAATAGTATTGCCACCACAGTTTTGACAAAAATGCTTTAAATTATTATTAATTATATTTAAATCAAATTAACTGATTATGTATTTTTATTCTTGAGATCTGACCAATTGACGGCAAAAATCATTTAAGAATGACTAATATTTTTTGTATGTTAAAAAGCTTAATATTTTATTTAGATACAAGAAATCAGAACGTACAATAATTTGAAATTGATAAAAAAAAACTTATTTGACAGAAGACATCAATAATCAAACATATCAATTTTCCAACGAACTGTCATCTTATTCGGTCATCTTTCGTTTCTAAGACTATTCATTGCTACATACGAAGCAACGAGGAAGAATTGGAAGGTACCTACGTTAGGTTTTCTGTCAAAATCAAACAACTAAGGTTCGAGTCTGGCTTTCATAAAATAAACTCCGGGAATGTTCATTCAAACCTCCCATTAAGTTTCCATAGAAAGGAGTATTTTTTGGCCATAAAAGTAAAATTAAGTCTGTATTTTTTATTTATTTATTTATTTCTTCTTTTATATATAAATTTATTTTCAGTTGTGTAAAAATGTTAACAAATTTTTACAAGAATAATTTTATTTATAAATCATGTACCTTTAAGTATAGATACATCTGTTTTTTGAATATATGTATAGTAAAAAAATGTTAAATTTTTTAATGTACATTGAAAAATCGTCATTTTACATAAAATCTATATACCGTATGTAAAGAACTATAAATTTTTATTTTCTTTAGGTTTATAAATCGCCTTTTTTGTAAAAAATAAAATAAAATTATTATAAATATTAAATATAAAATATTTGCGGCTTCAAAGTTTGAAATTCCCTTTTATTTATACACATAATGTACTTAAAATTGTTTTTAATATTTGAATTTTATTTATTTCATCTATTTTTTTTTCTTTTGTCTTTTTTTTTCGTTTATAAAAAATGTGTGTACAATTTTCTCACAAAAATATTTGTATTTGTTTTTAAGTCGTGTTTTGTAAAGAAATTTCGCATTGTTATTAGATTTTGTTTTATTATTTATTTAACTACAAGAAACAAATTTTATGTACATTTGCATACATATGCAAATTTTAACATTATTGTTATTCAGTCATTTATATTTTGTTTGTCTCTGGTAATTTTGTTTAATTTATGTTATTTGTTTGTATTAATGAATTTCTAAAAGATCGCACTTGTTATTAATAAAAATATAAAAATTTAGGCCAGATTTTTAAGTGATGAATAAAACCAAAGTTAGTTAAAGAGGAAATAACTCGATGTACAGCTTATTAAATCGCGAAACAATGGAAAAATCTCAACAGTTCAATGAAATTCAAGTAATCAATAATATATATGTAGTTACTAATATATAAAGTAATTGAGTGGAATACTTTTTTTCAACAAATATTATGAACCAATCTAGAAAGCCGATTCTTTTAAAAGCATCGAACAAGACATTGCTTTCGCTAACAATTACTAGAAATTGCCTACATTCAGATATAAGAATAAATAAAGGACAACTAATTCAAACCTAAATAAACCTGGGCCTATATCTCCTTTTTTTATTAAAATAGAGAAAGTATTAATTTCTTTTTTTGGACAAACAAAATAAACTTTTAGAGATCAGTTATTTAATTGTAGTTCTAACCTGCAGGAAGGCAACATAATATCTCCCAAGCGAGTATTACAAAAAATATATTTCATCTTTTGCTTTAATTCGTTGGGGTATGGATAGCCATGTTTTCATTTTCACACTATAACATGATTTTCTCCACACATTTTTAGTACATTTTAATATTCAGTGAGAAAGTATGAACAAATTATCCAATTTTTTAAAGTTCATTTATAGAATCCGTTTTTTTTTCTCAACTGTATACAAACCAAATAAAGTTAAAAGTTTAATTTTCCAGTCATTGATTCGGACTTAAATTATCCTTAGATTTCAAATTTGAAGAAAGGGACGTTAACATAAAAGTGTCAACTTTATTCTAAGATCCTTTTTTTTTAATTAGATCTTCTTGGACCCATGAACATATAAAAATTCTATTTAAATTTATTTTTCAATGATTATTCTGATTTCATCAAGGCACATTCATTTGTCTTATTATTATAATATCCCATTAAGTTTGAATAAATTAGTGAAATTAATTAATAAATATTTCCCAAATAAAAACGCATGAACATACAAATTTAAGACAAATTCAATAATCCCATAATGAAGAAATCAAATTTTTCAATTTGAAAGGAAATTTCCAATCAATTTTTCATCGACTTATGAATTAGCAGAAAGCAATTAAAAAATTTAATGTTTTAAATCATTAAGAACTTAGTTAAAAATCGGTGACATTTTCTGCAGTGATTTCAACTTCCTTCAACTTACATAGCAACTTTAAAAAGCGAATTTATTTAGATTGGAGGCACTATTTAAATTTCGTACAATGTGATATTTAAATATGTAAGTTCATTGAAAAAACCTTTACCTTGTGGTATCACAATTCTAATGTTTTTCCCAAATCTAGACCCTTTTAACTAAACCAATATGACACCCCTATACAAAAATATCGACTACTACACCAATTGAATGTGTTTTTCAATTTTGAAAATATAACTACTTTTTAAATTTCGCAGTTACCACTAAATATAATAAGTACATCGAAAACTACACGTACCAACACTTTAATGGATAGCATCACTTTCTTCTTATGTGTATCAAAAAAAAAACTAAAAAAAGATTTTAACTAATCACCAAAAAGTTGAACATACATATTTAAATTTAACACCAGTGAAGTGATTTCAAAAACAAATTAAACAGAGTTTAATCAAGAAAACTTGAATTAAGAACAAATCATTTGAGAAAAACAAACAAAAAAGTACAAGATTCTCCAATAACAATACATCGAATTTTCTCACCTGACACTTAAAAAATTTCAATTAACTAATTTCTAAAAATCTCTTGGTCCCTTTTTTGTTATATGAACAAACAAACAAACTAAAAGCTTAACAAACAATCAAAAAAGCTACATACAAAAAAAAAAAACATAAAGAAGAAAACAAAATTAAAAAAAAACAACATTTTATAAAATTACAACTATATTTATCAATATTATTTATTGCATTGTTCTTCAAATAGATGTAATAAAAAAAAAGTTACAATAAAAACTAAAATAAAACATTAATTTATAAAAAAAAAAGAAAAACATACTCGAATTTTTTGATTACACATATATTTTTGTAAAATACTACAAAATATTCTACAAACTTAAAATCAAAAAAAAATATATATATTTATATTTATGTATAGAAAACATGTAAATAAAAATAAATATTTACTAATTGTTCAAAATAAAATAATAATAAAAAACACATCGTCATCGATTTCCTTTTTAAGGCTACGGACGAAATTCTGATTTCATACTAATTTCTATGTAAGTTTGTGTTTTAAAAAATAAGGAAAATTATATAATTAAAGCAAATTTTTTTTAAACCAATCGTGGGAGAGATACTTAAAACTATTTTTTTTATATAATTAAGTATATTATATAATATTTATGATTTCTAATTTTTTGTTTTTAGTTATAAATCATTTGCACAGTTTAGTTTAAGTTTAATTTTTTTTTATAATTATCACTGGAATTAGTTGGGGTTTGATTTATTTTTGTTTTAATTTACTTAAATTCCCATGGAACATATAAAGCTGCTTTTTTATTGGCTTATACTTTAAGAGTTCTTTTTTATTTTTATGTTGTTGTGTTAACAGTCATGCATGTTTAATATTTTTTTTTTATTGTTTTTACGTCTTTAGGTTTAAGATTAAAGAAAGGAATAATTAGAAATGTTGGCGATTTAATGATTCTTCTTTTTTTTTTTTTGTTAAATATAAAACTTATTTATATTTTATGTTTATTTTTGTAATTGTTCAATTTTAGGCACGTTAATTTTGTGTTTTGCATGCAATTTTCAATTCCACATGAAAAAAAAATAATAGGTAGGTATATGTACTAATATGAAGGTGGACCATGTTTTGTTTCTTAAATTATGGTGATGACGACATCGCCACAGTGACAGTGACGGAGGCGCTGCCGACGGCGGGATTTAACTTTATGCATGATACCTCAGAGGTTTTTTGAGTTTTTGTCAATGTTCTCCACGTAAAAGTTCCATGAGTAAATTGAAATCACCACCATCACGAGATTTTATAGTTAGCATCTCTTTGCCAAGCTAAAAAGTTAAAAGTAAAATATATTAATTATTTTAGCAGAGTAAAAATACAATAATAATATAAAAAATATTAAAAACATAATAGACTGTTGAATATACTACACTTCGTGAGATGAGCGAACCGTTGAGGTAAGACGTTTAATTAAAATCTTTGAAGAAGATTCCAAAAAAGTTCGAAAGATCTTAAATTATTAGCAAGCTACTTAGCAGTTTTAGGTGAACAAGACGTGAGAACCGAGTACTTATAAGAAATTCCTTCGAATTCTCAAAATTCAATTCTACAGTAAAAAGACTACATACCTGACACGTCCTTTGTAACTCTGGAATCCTTAACAGCAATTCACCAAATTTCGATGGCATTTCCGGATAAAAGGCTAAAGTATAGGCTTGTAGAGATTGTAATGCTTTCTCTTGACACTCACGTACTTTGACCGGTTCAGTCAATTCAGATGTATCTATGTTTGAAAAAAAAAAATACAAGACAATTGTTAATTTTATAATTAATATATTTAAAAATTTCATTTTATTTACCTGATTGCAGTAAAACGATTACTTTCATGGCAACATATTCATACCGATCGACTCGTAATCGTCGTAAATGGTCTGTCAGATTGAGCATCCGTTCAATGCATGACTAAGGAAAACAAAAAACATATTTTATATAATATTCTAAAAATAAAATTTCAATTGAGACTACAATTATTATTATTTAATCATTTATCATAAACTGCAAATATACATATACTTTGTATATAAATTAAATTTTTTAAATTTGGTGTTAAGAAGTTGAATGCGCAAGTTAAAATGTTTAAATTATTTTTGGTATTTAAACGTTTCTGGAGGAATAGTTTGTTTGTTAATAAAACAAAACTTTAATTACGAACACGTTACTCGACAAGCTTTAAAAACAATGTCTTCATCTGGAACCCTTTCGAAGCTTCTGCGTAAATGCAGGAGAACAATAGAGAATTTACGTTGCTCCATCAAGGTCGGGAGATACTAGGCATTCTAAACCCTGTTCTCATATAAGATGTAGGGGCATGTAAATTCTTAACAGCATAAAATCAATGGTTCTAAAAAGTTATTATGAAACTGATTTCTACCGATTACTTAGGAAGTTACTTAGGAATAGAAAATTACATAACTGATTAGTTTAAAACAGTATTTCTTTGTATGATAAAATTTTTATAACCTTAGCCTTAGAATACAGAAATAGTTTGGAGTTGTAAGTCATATGGCACCGATTTTGGTTTTGAAATTTAACAATGTTGTTTTTCACATAGAGGTGAATTTGAGTCCAAGTTCTTTTCAAAAACACAATAAGAAGCAAAGAAAATAATAAGAACAGAATAAAGAGCGGTATTTAAAAATAATTACGTAAATAATGTAAAAAGTACTTGCAAATATAATAAATTGGAAATAACGATTTATGTATGTACATATGTATATAAATCTTAATGAGCTGTAAGAAATTTATCTTCATCCCACAATCAACGACTTGAAATTTATATTGGTATCTCCTACGTTTAATTAAATTCCAAACGCCTCTAGTCGTGAGTCTAAATTGTTGAAAATCCAATTGATTCAAAAGTCACAATTATTCGACCAAGAAATTGGATTTCTACAAAATTAGGAACTCAGAGTCAAATCACTTTTTAGCGTATGACCAACTTCTGCGCTTTGTCTCCTAAAATGTATGCAACGAAATATTCTTAATAAATTTTTTTGTAATCTGTAATTGACCTTTTTTTTAAGAAACACTGGACATAGAAACGCTCTACATTTGTCCCATATTCTCATATTTCTTTTACAATTTTTGTCAGCCAACTTCTTTTTTTTTTAAAGAAGTTGAAATTTATTCTTGAAGTTTTCTTCATTGAAAAGTGGTAGAGGTTAAAATACAGAGTTCATAAATCTTAATTGTTTGACTACTTTAACTGCCAAAAACATTTTTGAATATTTAAATCAATTTTCAAGATCAAAAACAGTTAAATTGTAAATCTTTTACAAATATTGGAAATGGAAGTTGAATGTGTTGGTAAGTCTCGTTTTTAAACGAATGTGTAAAAGCAGCGCTAGAATTGTTACAGATTTTATTTTCTTAAATTTTTGTATTCATTTTGTTTTTGTGTCCCAAGGATTGCTCCTAACAATAAAGAACTTGGTTTTGCTATGAGATAAAAACATTTCTTGGAATACTTCCTCGGTTCAACGAGGTTTGGTGTGTATTTTTTGAAATAGTCTCTTTAAATCCTGACCTGAATAAATAAATCAACACAAACCAAAATTATAAACAAATCCAGTTTATCACCTTTGTTATATTATCTAATGAACCCTGTGACCTTGATGTTTCGGAAGACTTGTGTGAAACAGGTCCTAAGTCAATAAAAGTTACGATACTCATTCACACCAAAGCCATACCTATTCTTTTTGGAGATCAATTCAAACAAATCAGATCATCAACCTCGTAAGTCAATGAACCTTTCAAAGTTCAAAGCCCAACACCAAATAAAATAACTTATTGAAAAAAAACTACATATTTGCAACACATAAATAAATAAATAAAATTTAAATACATAAATAGAATTCCACAGCTACTCTGTTTACCTGCAAACCATTCGACTTCGCTCGAGCCAAATTTATCGACTTGCCTTGAGAGATTTTAATCTCACCGGGTGAATCAATCGATCGGAAGCAACATGAAAACAATAAAAGTTCACACCACGAATTGATAAGCAGGCAAATTTGATCATCAATCTGGAATGGAGAAATAAAATTAATAACAATTCAATTCAAAATTATTATTTATGATGTTGATGAATGACTGAACGGCAACGTCAACGGTGTGAAAGACTTACAGAAATATTCTTAAAAAGCGGCAAACTCTTGCACCATTTGACAATCTTATACAATCGATGGTCAGCAACTGTGCACAGGTTGGCTATTAAGTCGGGATTTGCATTCTCACCGTTCGAGGAGAGACCGGCACTGGCCAACAGGGGATTTGAAGCAATATCATTGCCAGGTGGCGCCGCCGATGTCGATGATGGCGTCGACGAAGAGGAACACGACGCCGACAATGGTTGATTCAGTCGTGCCAACTCGGTTGCATTGTACTGCCACAGATGTTCAACGTTCATTATCTCCTGCAGCAGGGTGGGGATTTCGTGACTCGTGGAACGTTGATAGTTGCTACTTCCTGGTGTCGGGGTCGATGTTCCACCCGTACTACTGTCTGGTTGCTCTGTTTTGATGACAAAGCCATTAACTCCCATGCGAGAGGAGCTGCTTTGTTGTTGTTGCTGCTGCTGCTGGTGTTGCTGGGGGGATTGGTCGTTGTTTAGCAAAGGACTCAGCATAGAATTGGGCAGCGTGTAGGAACACTGGTAAGTAGAGCGTCCACCACGAGTCCGGTCTTCTCTAATCGCTTCGAGTTTCATTCCTTTTTGCAGACACTTATCGAAGCGACATGCTGGACATTTCTTGCGCGTTGAGATGGTCACCGGACAGGGGCCGCCCCGCACACACACATAGTTCTTGCGGTTCTGCACCGTCCTCTTGAAGAAGCCCTTGCAAGACTCACACGAAAATATGCCATAATGGAAGCCAGAGATCTTGTCCCCACAAATGGGACACGGAGAGTTGATTAGCTGCTGTCGTGAAATGCCCGCCGATGGGATGGCTTCACTATCGAACAACAGCTCCTCGGTCTTGAGTCCGGGCGGAGTCGTGCCATTTACCGAGATTGATGTGGAAGAAGCTGCGGCCAGCGCAGATGCCGCTGCTGCAACAACAGCGGCTTGTGATTGCGATAGATTCTGTGGGTCCGTCGAGGAACAACTGGCAGCACTGCTGCCGCTGTCCGAGATGGTCGGACGATATAAAACGGAATGATGAAGAGAGCCGCCACTGTAATTAGCATACATGTTGTGGCGGCCGGCGATCGGTGAGTGGGTCGGACTGAATTCCGAGCTGTATGAGTAGCAACTGCTGTGTGACGCATCGCTGTTGTTGCGACTCAGAGAGGGGGTGTAGGGGGCGTGGCGGGATGTAAGAGGCGACTCACTTGGTGAACTGTGTGTGTACGCGGAATGAATGGCAGAATCGGGGCTAGGATTAGCAGGCAACAAATTGGCTGTCGTCTTGGAACGTGCAAGTAATGGCGAGTTACTGGCGCCGGTGGGATCGCCCAGAAGTCCTGGCTCATACTTAAGATTAATAGGATCACTCTGTGGCTTTTTGCTGATGTAGTGTGATGAGTTTATCTCGAGGCAAATCTGATCGAGCGTAGGCTTACGATCTGGATCGTTTTTGATTACCGTCACTGGCGCACTCACACTCGAGAAGGTTTTGTCACAGCTGGTCGAGTTCTCAGTGTCCATCGGATCGGGTTCGTTGTCAGATAGTTCTCCCTCCCACGACATTGGCCTTGGGCCATTTTTCACAGATTGGCTGACCGATCGTCGATTGACCTTGAGATTTTCAATGTGCGACAATTCACTCTCCGAGTCTGAATCATCTCGCTTTGTCACAGGGATCCGGATGGATCCGTTACCTTGATTGTAGTAGGACGCTGTGACAATGGACGATGGAATACTTTTTCGCAGAGGACTACAACTGCTGCTGCTGCTATTGCGATCTTCTTCGCATTTGATGTTGGTCACCGAGACGTTATTGCGAATGATTGATGTTGATGATGACGACGACGATGTGGTCGTTGACGATTGTGTGACGCCAACGATGTTGGTGATAGTGCTGCCGTGGGCCGCATTGTATGTCGATGACTCGCTTTTTATTGATGATGACATGGTTTTGTGTGTTGTTTGTTTGTTTGGTTGCTTGTGTGCAAAATGTGTGGTGGGCATAGGTGTGCGTTTGTGCTTTTGCCGGGTTTGGTTTTTGTTTGTTTAGTTGTTGCTTTTAATGAGAAACGTGTTCTACAGCGGGATGCTACTAGAACATCGAATCCCTTGACGTAGTCAGTCGTACGTCAATCGCCATTTCTGAAATAGGAAGAAAATACAATGCGTTAGGTTTTTTTTAAAGAGTTTTTAGACATAAAGGTTAGAAGATAGAAAAGTATAAAACAATTGATTTCACTAGACCGATGTCAGTTGTGAAGCTAAAAAATTCGACAGGTTTTTAAGATGTGCTTGGTTTTGTCAACCAGGTATAGGCTTAACTGTAACTCAGTAATATTTTCAAATCTTTTGGTATGGAAAAATAAATAAGCAACATTTATTTTTTTGAATCTTGAGCTTACAAGATTTCAACCGACAGTTCATGCTGTCAAAATTATGTCACTCTATGTCCGGATTTTTGTTATTGTTAGGCATATATTTTATTATTTATTTATTGTCTTTGAAATTTCCGGACACTTCTAGTCCCAAGACCTTGAGTTTCGCTAGTTTATATTTTATTGGACATTAAATGGGTCATCCTTTGACAGTTTTTATTAAAAGGGGATAAGCAAATTGGACATAAATGTTTATATTGATTTTTTAAATGTGTGGACGTGCATAAGATGAAATGATAAAATTTTAAAATTTAATTTTTTGAAATTCTCATTTTTAGTCAACTTTTTAAATTTTTAACAACCAAAAATTTTTTTCTGACGTCTGCTAAATAATTCTATCGCGTCACTTGTTTTCTCGTTGAGCCCTGGAGTTACTCAAAGCGCTTCCTAAGCTCACCAAACACCCAAATTCTATGTTTCCTTTTTTTAGACCATTATTAGCCCTTAACTTCTCCTTCACAAATTACATACATAGCTCTATTTTTTTAAATTCATTCTTGATGTAAAAATAAAAGAAAACACAACTTTAAATCAATTAATTAAGGAATTTGTAATACTTTTTGAGAACCGAAAACCCCAAATTTATTGAAAATTCTTAAGATTGTCAAAAAAATGTTATTCATTCCATGGATAAAGTTCAATAAATAAACCTAAATATAAAATCTTTAGACGTCAAAAGACGTTTTTTAAGATCAGCACCCTGAACGCTCTAAAAATTAAATTAGATTAGGACAACAACCAAAAAAATCCAGAGTCTATAGGTTTAAGGTTTTGAGCTACATATCTTGGGTTTTTTTAATGTCCTCAACACAATTCGCAGCTTTTGGTTATTTTTTGAGAACTGAAAAACCTAATAAACCCTAAATACCTACATATGTATATAATTAATCGAAGAAACCTAACATCATAATGAAGGAAAATTCTTCTCCCGAATTGCAACACTCACTCTCAGACTATCAATACCAAAACCACATAACGTCATATGTTTCTGCGACCGATATGACGATAGTGTCAATAACCCAAGCGTACAATCAAACTTCAAATATAAACTCAGCTTCGTCACCGGAGCACACAACCATTCCAAAAATTCCTCTCAAACACAACCACTACGAATATATGTAATAAAAATGTATCCCCCATATTCTACTGGCTCGTCTCTGTCAGTCAACCCTCTGACTTTGTGTAAATACACACAAAAAATATACAACCCCCTCTCGATGAATACCCCCACCATCGTTCACCATTTACCATTCACCATCACCATTGCCGCATTTACTCGGCCCTATGTTTGTTTCATTGAACCGAAACTATTTCCCGTCCCGACTAAAGGCACAATTTATGTGATGGCAAAACAAACGAAGCGGACGGACGAACGGAAGACAGCATCGAAACGGAATAAATTTACCTATCCAAAAATAAAATCCATCTATTCTTGGATGCAGTGGCTCCATCTACCGAATCGGAAATCTGTTGTTCTTCTCTTTTTAAAGAGTGTTGGTGAGTTGAACGAAAATGAAATATAAAAACTTCGTTGTTCGTCAACAGTCAGACAATCAGTTGTCCGGTCGCACAGTCATAGACTCTTCCAGCTGCCGATACTGCTGCTGCTGCGGCTGCGGCTGCAGAACATTAACAACCAAAGAAAGAGCATCGCACTTATGCATTGCATTGTGGTTGTCGCTTAATTCCAAGCGCGTCACGTGATCAAAAATCCAAAGGACGACCTTCAGGCAATGATTGAGTTTGTTCTCAAACGACCTTGCTCGTGCGTCGTCATTTCGTCACATTTCGATTTCTGTATGTGTGTGTGTGTTCGTGTTTGTGTTGGAATTGGTTTGTACATAAAAAAAATGTGTGAGATGCGCGATACTATACTCAATACAAATACAAAAACACAAATCCACCCTGATGCTATCTCCAAAAAAAAACCACTTTAGGGTATAAAACCTACAAATATGGGAATTTCTCGAAAGAAAGAGACAACAGTATGTGTGTTGTATTTTGCATCGGTATTGGTATTTGTGGACAAAAAAAAATCAAACAAACAAATACAAGTGTACGAAAGAGTTCTATATCACACACACCAGTGCAAAATAGAAGAAGGTAAAGGTTGTTTGACTTTGTTTTTTTTTTTTTATATATATTTTCTTAGATAAAACCAACGATTTGGTTGGAAACAAAAAAACAGAAAGAAAAAAAACACAAACACAAAATAAAAGCAAGCGAACAAAATAAAATTGAATTTCTTGAAAAATAAGTGCACAGCATTTGCAATACGAATAAAAAGAAATTAGAAGCCGAAAAAAGAAGCAGAAGAGCAAACAAGTTCACCTTAGCAAACGCCTCTTCGTTGTTCTTCTTTGACGAAGTTGTCTTTTGTCTCATAGTTTTTGTTGTTGTTGTTTTTGTTGTCGTGCGTCGTTGTCAGTCGGCTTGGTCTACGTTGTCATTCGTCACCCCTTTCTTTTTTAGGCAATGGTCGTTCTTGAAATGATGAAGATGAGGAGGAAGAAGATAATATTGATGATGTTGATGATGATGATGATGATGCCGCTGCTGAGAAGGTTAAAAATGATGGAGGTTCTAATTCTAGCTGGGGATTAAGATGTCTTTGTTACTTTTGGATATATTTTTTGTTTAATTTTCACTTTGTGGGACATTGAACAAAAGAAAGACAAAGAATTAAGAGAGATGAGTAAAGATGATTGATATAGTAACCAGAGGTTAATCGCACTCATAACGAAGGGGTCAAATAAGGTTTAAACTTGTTACGAGTCGTCTATATAACCTTTTTGAGAGAAATAACATTACATATGTATGTACATATGTATGTATGTACATAAAAACGTATTTCGAGTATTTTTGTTTTAAAACTTTGATTCCAATAACAATTGACTACAGTATTAAACGAAGGCGTTGAAAATTTCTCAACAAGCATTTTTTTTTATTGATTGATTATAATAATTTGAGGATTAATAAAAAAGTGAGTAATTCATACAAAAATCGCAGTGCCCTGATTAAATTCTGATAAGAATGTATGTAAATAATATGTATTAAACTTTGATCAAAAAAGTGCTCGAAATACTCATGAATGTAATGAGCTACAAGCTTTTCAAAGAACGTCAAACAAATATAAAAAATCTTGGAAAGAAGCTGAAGATGTTGGTAAATCGGTTTGACAGCAATCAGAATTGCTTAAAATTCTAGATTAAGCTTCGTGTGTCTTTTTCCAAAATTGAAGAATTGAAAGCACGACAAAATTGCTAAGAGAGTTTGAGAGCAAAATACATACCAGAATTACTTTGATGATTAAAAAAGTCTGGTATAAATGTTTTATATAAAAAAGTGTTTTTCTACACAAAACAAAACATCCTCGTATACTGAACATAGTTTGTAATTTTGTTTAAGTTCTCCAACATTAGTTCGATTTTTCTTCACGTAAAGGATGTTTTTATAAGAGCGAAAAGCTTTACAATCGATTTTATACACTATTGAACTTTCAATGTGAACACACCCTTAAGCCAATTGGTGAGTTCAGTTAAAGGTATCATGAGATATGACGGCACCACGTGATCAATCAAATATCAAACTAATTTATTACTTCAATATTTTTGACAGCAAGGGTGAGAAATTTGTCTTTCGATTCTTTTTCATAAGACTGAGGTGGCTCAGAACTGTCAAAGTCAAAATGACTTTATAGTGCTCATAAGAATCTCTGTTTCTCTCATTACGAATCCTATTATTAAATAACTTCTTTACTTAACATTGCAAAACGTTTAAGCAAAAACAAAAAAAAATAATAACCAGACATTTTTTGTATGCAATTGAAACCAGATCAACCACATTGTATCCTAAATGGTCAACGACTAGACGACCACAATTACTAGATTTTGAATTATATAACTTTTTAGTTGTAAGCTGCAAATTTACAATCCGGTACAATAAACAGCGGCACCTACATGTGGCCTGGCCAAGTCAAAATAGTGGCACAACCAGCCTAAATGGACGGTTTTATATAAGAAAAAACAAATAATAATAATAAAAAAACAAAACCAGTTAAATGGGTAACAAGCAGTAAAGACATCTCCTGGGATTTGTGTGAATCACAAACTGAAACTGCAACCGAATAACTGTGTATAAACGGGGAATTAAATGGAGGCTTACCCTAGCAACTATTACTTAATACTATACGAGTTTGTTGGACTTAGTTATTGCGTTTTGCCACTTCTCTCTGCTCCTACAGTGTCCACTGTACTAAAATGGCTTGCAAATGCAACTTGTAAAAGGCGTTAAATTACTGCCGCACTAATTAAAACCACCGCGGCCTGCCATGCCACACAGACAACACAACTTTCAAATCGACGTGATTTATTTATGTTCTTTTTTTGCGAAAAATTAATTTTGCCAATCTTGCCGGTGTTGACTTTGGTTTCTTTGTCTCTACTAATGTTGACTTCTGCCCATGTACACCCTCTCTTCTTCTCCTTCCCATTACAGCCGTATACACTTTTTTGCCAGCTGCCTGCATAAAGGTAGGTTGGGTGTATAAATTACAATATTTAATAACAGTGCCACATTCTTTAGCCGTTTATTTCTGTTAATAAGTTGTACAGGGTGAGTCAAAATAAAAACAAATCATTCTTTATTTCAGACAACAAGGTATTATAAGTTTTGGGCTATCATTACACCAAGGAATTTAAGCTGCTTAATGAATAATTTTCAATGACATCTGTCAGAAGTACGGTAAATCTTTTAGAGCCTGCTTAAACCTTTTTTTATATATTTTAGAATATTATATTAGGTACATATCTAAAGTTTTTGTTTTTTTCAAATCACCCTGCTCTAAACCGGGGTCGATGTGGCTACTTATAGGTTATGCAGACGCATAGAAGTTTGTCTTGTCACATAAAATTAGCTATCGGTTCGTGGTTTGGTTGACGTGACGTGTGAACATAGTAAATTATTATAACATGTCTTGGTACATTATTTTGAATTTAAATTTGAGTTGTATGTATGGGTAGACACATGTACCTAACCCAGGATACATGTTGGTATACATGAATGTATGGCATTAACAACAAAATGTCACTCTAATGTTTTATGACATCGAGTTTTTCTTTTTTTCTCTTTATTCGAAGTCGTGATTGAATTTAGCAAGTGACATTATAGGGATTGCTATTTTAAACTTATGAGCCAAACATGCAGAATTATTATAAATTTATTGAGTGACAACTGTTTGCTTGAAATTGCAAATTGCTATAATACTTATTACTACCGGTTTTATACATTGTTAAAATGTTTATATTACAAAGGACTTAAAAACAAGTTATTTAAAAAAAAAATACTTATATGCTAAGAAACAAACCACAATCCTAGCAAAGTCGGCTAGTCGGTGACAGCTTCTTGTCACTTTGTTGAGACTGAGACTGACAGATAAAGTACAAAAGACTGTTTCATTAATGAATGAAGGTGTGTGATTGATTTAATGATTTTAATGTAGAAAAAGTGATTTTTGTTCACTAAACAACTAATTCATTTTATTTTCACAATATATTGACGTTTGTATACAAACAAGACTTTTTTTTCTTGTCAAGTTTCAATCTCTTTTACAAAGAAAAGACAGAAGGTAATGCCAGTTTTAGAAGCATTTTAAGGAGTTATTTACTTTTTATATTTTAAATTTAATACAACAATGGGATGTGTTTCACATGCAGACATTGAGAGCTTTTAAAATATAATTTTTAAAGTTAATATGTTGTTCAGACAAAATTCAATGTAATCGTAGCCTAAAATTAAATAAATGACAGCCTCTGTGAGTTAAATTGACATTAGTTCTGTTCGTTTATTTTTTTAAAATTTCAACTCTTCAATTTTATAAAAAGTTTCTGAATAAAAGTATTTATCAACTTAAAAAATGCAACTCTACACTATCGAAAAGGTAGTTAAAATAAGGTTTCCTTGTGTTCTTTATTTTCATTTTAAATTTTCAATAGAATGGTGGAATAAGTTTTACATACGAAATGAACAAACGTCATAAAATCAAAAGCACGAGCCACACCATTCTATGTAGGAGTTGGGTTAAGCATACAAAAAGCATAACCCGAAGATTTAAAAGAAGAAACCAAAACGAAGACCAAGAAAGAAATGTCTTCGTTAAGTCTTTTTTCTCTATTTTTTGTATACATTTCTTTTTTTTTTTTGTTCGTCGAATCTACACTTTTATTCGATTACATTGGTTCCGTTATGAAGCGATGACACTTGAGTCCAGTGCTCCCTGATCACTTACTTGTGTATTCTTTTAGCTTGTCTTCTTTGTTACTTCTTCTTTTGTATGACATATGACTATAGAATGTTACAAGACATAGAGAAAAAGAGAAAAGGAGCGCCATGCCACCACTACAGCCAACATTGAAATGTTTAAGGAAAAGGAAGTTAAAAATTTAAATGTAAGAAAGAAAAAAACTGGTAAGCAGAGTCTGGCTGACACAAGAAGATGACCTCAAACCACAATCTCATTTTCAATACAAAAAAGTAGAGACAACAACATTTATGTAGGTAAATTACATACAAATTAGAACAAAACATAATCAATTAATGATGATGGAAATAATGAAATATCTAAGCAGATTTAGTAGAATGGTAAAAATGACATGTCACTTTTGACATTTAAACCATATTGTTGTCAGATCTTAACATGATGATATTATAAAACTTAAGCATTCAAAGCTAAGAACTAATTCTTTGATCACATTCTAAAAGTTAAATAATTCCATCTGACAGCTGACAGAACGTGTCTCCTTTTAGATACACTTCTTCATTTTAAATCTATAAACACATCTAAACAACTCTTGCCATATGGACAGTTTAACTTACACTTTAAATTGCCAATACTTTTCTTCTTAGTAAACTTCATTTTGACAGATGTCAAATAAAATGTATATATTTTGACATTTCTTATAATTGAAACCACATTAAGATGCCCTGTTTCGAACTGAGAATAACATAAAGAAAAACAGTTGCATATGTTTTACAAACCAGACTAATGTCAAGTGATTACTTGACAGTTGGCATACTAGCCAAATCAAACCTCTCAGAAACTAAATTGATTTCGTTTTTCTGCTAATACTCGTAGATATTCCGTCGTCTTTATTCGATGATATACCTACCTGTTCGAATGCAAAAAGTAGCACAGTAATAAAAAAAAAAATAAAAAAAAAAACAATACAGTGTGTACATAGCTTAATATCATACTCAACTCTCATATAATTTTAAACTGTGGGAATTATGCAATAATCATTTAATAATAATTTTGCGGCTATAATATTTATATACAAATGTCGAGACATATAAAAATATAAAACCTGTTGTGGTGAACCATTTGTAAACGTTCACCTTGTAAAAGTTGTGGATGCAACAAACGAATGGCATTCTTCTGATGAATATACCAGAGCGCTGCGGCGGCCGGCGCGCGGTGTCGACGAAGTAAAACACAACAGACAGTGGGGTACATACATATGTAAGTTCATATACATATGTATGTATGTACCTACGTAAACATTAAACCACACACATTGCTGCCACCGACCGACCGACCATCGACGGTATATCGCGATTGCAGTTAAGCATATCGGGTTAAGCAAGTCTATTTTATGTCAGAGCAAGTTTATTAACCCACCGGCATTGAATGAAAATCTACATTGTATGTAGCTCAACTTCATTATGAATTATTCTATACGTCCGTATCTATAAGCCAAGGTGAGTATGAGAGAATAACTCAATGCAGATATCTGATGGATAGTTGAAGAAAATAAAAATATAATTAATTACGTAATACATATATTATTTAACCATCGACATCGATTTAATCGGCTGTATGAAGAACAATATTTAAGCAAACAATTTTTAGTATTGCATTTTTCATATAAATTGGTAGGACTGAGTCTTATTATACTTTATCAAGAGAAAATGTAATTATATTGCTTTGATTAAATAATATTAATTCAGTTTACATACGAAGATTTTGATTGGAATAAAATGACAGGTACTTATCCATCTTTTGAAAACACCCTGTAGATGAAATCAAAATTTCCCCTAAAATCAACGCAACAAAAAATACTAATTCAATTGAAATTGAAATCTAAGTACTTAAGCTAGTATTACACGGTCAACGTAATAGGTCAACGCGTTGACTCTCTGACGTCATCGAAAAATCAAAATTTTCTCCGTCAACGCACCGTCAACGTTCACATTGTCATTGTATTAAAAGTTGTCTATCACACGAATGACACCCTTCGGTCAATGCTGTAACAAAACGCGTTGACTCATTATGTGAGTCAACCCTCAGTCCCAAAAATGGGTCAACGTGTCCTAATAGCATTGACTGAGATATTACACAGTCACACTCAAAAATGTGCGTCAAAGCTAGCGTCAATGTACTCGTCAACGCGTTGACTGTATTTTTCTTTGACGATTACACGACGTGACACCCTTGGGGCCAGATATTGACGTCATTTTGACGTCAGAGAGTCAACGCGTTGACACATTACGTTGACCGTGTAATACTAGCTATATAACCGAATTTTGAAAAAAAAAGTATTACTGCAACTTAGCATTAATCAACTAAATCATAACACCATGCGAAGATGTCAAAGGACCTTCAGCTGTTGATTGACGTTATTGCTGTCATAAAAATGAACAAAATGTAAACAAAGTAAAATTGAGAACAAATATTCTGGTATGTAGGTATATTCGGTTTCATTTTCGATTTAAAAATTAATAATACTATACATAAACGATAGTAAAACCAAGATAACCTACTCTTGTATATTTTAATGATGATTCCTGGAAGGAGATCAATTAATTTCAAGATAAATTAAATTTTTTTTTTTTTTTTTTTTTTGGAATTTGACAGAAGATTGTTAATGAAAAAAAAGTAAACATTAAATGATAAACATTCGACTTTTCAACGATGTGAAATTGTGAATGGGTCAGTCTGTTATAATAGTCAAGTTGTTTTGGGTTTGTAAATGATTTTAATTCAAGCTTTGTAAATAATTTAAAAATGTACCACTTTATTTCGACTAATATGGAACAATATTGAGTGTTAAAAAGAATACTCAAATACTCAGAAATCTAGGCGCTATACAAAAGTTGTTTAACACAAATTCAAGCACTGCTGCGGCGCGTCGGTCGGTCGCAACCTTGGTTTTATAGAACTCGTTTTGACTGCGCCTCTGTTTGATTTCAATTCTCAACACGAGGTTGTTCCAAGATTTTTTTTTTCTTATGAGAGACTTTTGTGAAAAAAATGCAGATTAAGGGAATACATGTAAGTGGACTTGATGATGGCGTATGGCGGTGGTGTTCTTTGAAACAATCACAATCACCCTGGAGAACTGGTAAAATGGAATATGGAATGTCATTCAGAAATTGTTGAGTTGTTCTCGAAATTGATTGAGGTGCTCAGGTGTGGCATGTCTGTATATTATCAGCTCATTATACCTACATATTCTTTTTTTATTAAAAATAATGGGTAGGTACTTAATTTTATTGAATGAATTTAAATGTTGATTTTTAGGACCTTTAGGGCCTATGAAGGTTGAATCATCAAAACATGCTGAATAAAGATGATGTTCCAAATAATAACATGTTATCTAAAATAAAAATCTAATATTTATATAATTTATACCACATACTTGAGAATAAAATCTTTTTTTGACTTCAAATCAAAGACTGCATTCATTTTATTCACTTTGTGATTGGGACTTCAAACTATGCAATCACTCACTTAACAACTGGGAATCATTAGAATGCAATCAATTGATTGTTGATAACTTCATATACTTCACCTATTTATTTGACTTCATTGCAGGACTTGCTGTTGCATTTTTGGCCTTCTTTGCATTCATTTAAAGTCTTTGCAATGTCTGACGTCCAATAAATCCAAGTGCATGCAAATGACTGCAAATATGGTTGATGTTGATAATTTAGACAGATTTAGGAAAAAATTAAGATTTTTGCTAAAATTTGTTTACATTTTTTTTATTTTTCGTTGTGTTTTTATATCCAAAACGCTTTTCAATATATTTTCTTTCATAGGCCTGATAAAAACTACACATTCTATTTACATCTACATATGTTTAGATGACTAATAAAACTCAACAAATATACGGAAGAGGAATGAAACAACGTAGGTATACATATACTTGCAAGTTGCACACAAAATATAACACGACTTTGGTAGAACACGATTTACGTTGCTTTTCTTTTTCATATTTATATCTTTATAAAATATTCATGTCGTGTCGGAATCGATGCAGTCGTCCTTGAAACAAACCTAAAAAAAAAAAATATCATCCCGCACTTCATCTCCTACAAATCATTGTATGTATTTTTAAATAAACACAAAAAAAAAAACTATAAAAAGAAATGAAATGTGTGCAACGTATATGTGAATCTTTCAAGATTTTGTAATAAAATAATTTTCAAAACAACAAATAATGATTTTGTTTTTGTGTTTTTGTTTTGAAGTGTACGTGTTTGGAAAACTGACTAGAAAACATGAGAAATGTTCGATTTATTGATACACGTGGCTTTAGATATACTACATACATATAAAAGAATATACATATTTACATACATTTTTGTTTTGTTCATCTTAAATTGCAATAGACCGTGTTTATAATAAATAAGGGGGTGCTTCATAAATCAACGAGAACGAATATCAGACCTTTTTAAATGTTCACCAAGAATTGCAAATTTTATCTTTCGGCACATCGTTGAAGCAAACCGTTTAAACCGGTTCGCATTTTGTAAGTGTAAGATTGACGTACAAGCAAACAATGAGTTTTGCATGATATTTATAACCTCAAATTTCACTGTTAACTTAGAATTATTTTCTAAATTGATAAATTTCTATTTAATTTAGTCTTGTGAAATAAAAACTTAAAATATCGCCAAATCACTTTCAACAACGCACTTTCGACCATGTCTAACTTGGCTTTGGTATGGTTCATGGTTCCTTGAATTGACCAATTTCAAACTCTTATTTTTAATCTTCATAAATTATTCTGATTCTGAAGTTTACAATGTCAAAATTCAGATTGAATTAAAGAATTTGACTGATGGTTAAACATATTTCTTAGATTGCTAAGAATTTCACTCATGTTGGCGGGACAGAATAAAAGAGCTTTGTATTTCTTTCCTCTAATTTGGATTTTGCGAAATTTTTTAGGTTTTGAAATTTATCTTCTCAGGTTACGAAATGTATATAACTCGTGGAATTGTCGTCCTGAAATATGTAGACATGAATGCTCGCTGAATGGACTGCGGAACATTTAAAGACTTGGTTTAATTTTAGCCGTCCCATCAATCGTCAACAAACAAAATGAAAAGACATACAAAATTGAACATTTCGGATCCATGTCACACAAAGAACCCACAGCGGACATTTAAATGATGTTATACCTATTCCATACTTTATTTTCAATTAAAATTTCAACTCTAAAGTGCCTAACAAAAGATTCTTTGTAAAGCGTTGGTTAAGAAAATTGTAGACGATTCGATTGGCAATTCCTAGTTTGATTTCCGCACAACAAAAAGATTTAAAACAGTTTCGTGTTAGTGTGTTTAAAATTGGTAAGTTGGATTAACAACCGTCAAAATAGATAGGTACAGACACCTCTTTACTAGCGTAAAACCAGACAGAGTGATCCAAAGCCAAGCGAACTCGAACCAGAAGTTCATATCCTTCTTTACGTCTACATTATAATGTCGAATAAAATTGCCACATGAATCGCGTGTCATCATAAATCCAGTTAATTTTCGTTTCACACTTATTTTAACCTCAAAAAATTATTACACCAATTTAAATGAAATTAGACCCAATAACCCTTCACTTATGTAGGTACATACATATGTATAGTATATGCTGACAAAAATAGACGCCATTGACTAACACCAAAAACACTTAGCAACATCTCCGCCGCCGCGCCGCCGCCACCGGTGCCACACCGCGCCGTTATTCTTTTAGTTACCTTCCTACTCATAGTTTGCTTTGTGTTAAATTTTCTTGTAGCATTCTCCGTGGCTTTCTTTTCTTTTACTTTTGTTGCGTCTCTTTTTCGGGCAAGGTCATCAACGAGACAAAGTCAATGGCCGGTAGTAACCTCTAATGCTTTATTCTCTTCGTCTTCTTCTTCGTCTCTCTTTCTATATTTCTCACTTCTGAATTGTTGTTTTCTTTCTTTTTGGTTTAACAACAAGTCATCATCATCTTGATCCTCTTTGCTCACCGCCCCGGTTGCTTCGTTGATGTGCCATCAATCCAACTCCAGCCATCAAGCCATCATCATCATCCATGTATCCACATCCATTAACTTTGCTCCCAATCCCCTACCCCGTCGTCGTCGTTGCTCCCTCCTCTCCCTCCTCTTCTAGGCCCCCTAACCGTTCCATTCGTCATCGACTTTCGACAAACAGAACAGGAGTGTTTGCTTGTATGTTGACGATGTTCCACTAATGCCACACAATCAATGAGTGTAGAGTGTAGACCGTCGCGTCGTCGTCGTCGAGTGGTGTTAGCTGGCAGCACTCAGCAGCATCAGTCCAACATAGTTCTGCTCAGCGTGAAGCAAAGGGACAACCAGCAAGCAACATTATCGTACTTACTATTTTATGCTTTTACATATTTTTTCTATGTTTTGGGAAGCTTCTCTTATCCTCCTTTTGACTCTTCATACTGGATCAATCGAGGCAAGCAAAGAAAGCTCCATCGCTATAGATAATAGATGAAACAAGCAACAAAAAAAATAATATAAAATTGTTTTTTTTTTTTTTTTTCTTCTCTTTTTTTACTCATTCGCG
This sequence comes from Scaeva pyrastri, assembly GCA_905146935.1. Lineage (NCBI taxonomy): Eukaryota > Metazoa > Arthropoda > Insecta > Diptera > Syrphidae > Scaeva > Scaeva pyrastri. Next base: position 38,481,650 of record LR989927.1, on the reverse strand, counting down.
TTAATGTAAATGAGAAACCGTCGACGTCGTCGTCGGTTGTGTCGGTCACAATAATAGATAACTCGCTGTTTCATCTAAAGATACATTATTGTACAGTAAAGCAAAAGCGCTGCAATCTTGGAATGAAACCAACAAACATTTAAAAACATTTTTCATTAAAAAAATTCAGTGTTATTTAAATATAAAAACGCCGAATAGCAGAGGTTAACATTTATTTCACGAACTAACTGTCAAATGTTATTCTGAATCAAAAATAAGTTATATTTATTTATGTGGAGCATTTAATTTCTCCATTTTTACTGTTTCTCACAAATTTGCGATTTTATTCCGATTTTTCTATAAAGAGTGTTCCACTATAAGTTCGCAAAAACAAAATAAAAATCGGGCGCGTTAATTTAGCCACCATCAGCTTCTTTTTTTAATTTTTGAATTTTGAAGTTTTTTTTTTTTTTAGTTGAACATCATAATTTTGACGATGTTCTCTTATGTTTAATGAGTTAAATTTTTTTTTTGAAACAGTTAGATGTAAATTCAACTGTTTTTTGTTTAACTCTTTATTATTCTTTCTTTTTGTCCGTTCTTTTATATTTGTATGTACACGCATCCATAGTTTGCCGTCCGTATAGTGAGACTATATAGGAAGTTTGGTTTAGCTAGATTTGTTAAAAATTGAACAATAGCTAGAAATGAAGTACCTTATTCTAGTTTCAGACAAGCTATAGTACATTCAACAAATCAGAATGATTGTTGCACTTTTCCCATTGTTCCATTGTTTTTTTTTATTTTTAATGTTTTCTCTTTGGTGAGAAAGATCTATCTTTTGACAGTTATTAATTAATATTATGGAAAAGGTAGTTGAATGTACCTAATTATTTAACTATGTACAAGACTTGACACTCTTTCAACTTTTCAAATTTTATTGAAAATTTACAACTCAAGTAAGAAGCAGCCATATTTTTTTTAAATTGTTAATAGATTTTTAATACTACTTTAACCCCTTTCTGATTCTAAATAAAATTAAGCAGGTTTATTTACTTTCAATAAAAAGTAGCTTAACTTAATTTAGCAATGGAACTTATTCCACAATAATCAAATTATTTTGTGTCTTAAAATTTAAATCTGTTTAATAATCCTCATCGCTTTAGTTTATACGCATAGACTCAAGTTTTAATCTTAAATAATTTATAAAATATGCAAAGTATAAAATGTATAATTACTTAAATATGTAGAATAGCATAAAATTAGTCTTTTTTGTTTTAATTAATTTAACTACCTCTGAAATTATTTTGACCCCAAAAAAAAAAGAAACATACATTTTCATAAATTTAGGCGCATAAGAAAAAGAATTTAAGAAACTTGCAAAATTTAGGGATAGTTTTTCACAGGTGAGTTAACCCCGAGTTAACTCTGAGGTTAGTTAATCCTGATCCCAGAGTTAACCCTTGAATCAGTTTTTCAGTGAAGAGTTAACTCTATCATCAGAGATTTGGCATCACTGAAATGTCTTTTGTCAGCTGTCATATACATATATACCGGATCTTGCTCTGTATTTGTTGTTTCAATAGTTATTTGTTGTGATTTTGTTTGTTTGAAAAAAAATATTAAAAATTTTAAATGTATATGTACATTTTTTAGTCCCAGAGTTAACTCACATAATATCCAGGGTTAACTCTGAGTTAACTTCGGGACTAAATTGAACTGAAAACCTGAAATTAAGAGTTACACCAGAGTTAACTCTTACTCGAGGATGATATCGAACTCAAAAACTGGCCCTTAAAGGTTTAAAATCTTCTTGCACATTTACTGATCATACAAAGATCTTAGCGAGATGTAATCCTTCAAGAGGAAGCTTATGGTGAAAAAGATGGAAACCAGTGCCCTAGACGGAAGATCCAATAATATAGCAGGAGTAGCTTTCACTTTAAGTAACATATGCGTAGCGTATATATTGGAATTTTCAATATTTGGATTTAAGAGTCTATAATTTATATAATAAATACTAGCTGACCCCGCAGACGTTGTTCTGCCCTGTTTTTCAAATTGTGTGAAAGAAATTGCTTTAAATCTTTATATCCAGGTTCTAATAAAGTTTTGGCATTCATAATTTAACCAATACGAGCATTTTTTAATCTCAATTCGATTAATGACTTTTGAGATTCTGGAAACGCCAGCATAAAAACCTATAAATCGACCTTATATTTTGTTCACTATTTTTCCCTTGTATTTCTCTTAAACACAATCATGCACTATTTTCTGCATCTTTCCATATCCAATTTATCACAAATATATACATAGCTAGCTTTCTATTGGTAAAAGAATTTTAAAAATCGGTTCAGTAGATCTAGAGATTACCTAATACAGTCTTAAAAGTGTTACCAACTCTTTCGAGAAACGATGGATTTAGGTACTGTGGCCGTTTTCAATTCGACCATTCTAAACTTCAATCTTCAATGTTATGACTGTTTTGTAAACAGTGCTATTTGGCAAGTCTTAATTATTTCAATAAAGAAACTCAGATTTGAAAAGTGGCAACCATTTGTCTTGATCATACTTCCAGGAGGACACTTTTCGTATCGATAAAAATAAATATTGACGTTTAATGTCGAATGTGACTATTAACTGTCAGTTAATTAGTTCAAAAACACGGCGGTGGTTTAAAATATGCGTCGAAATAAGACTTGTAAGACTTTTAATTTCGTAAGCTATTTAATTTAAAATATTGAAGGAAAAAACATTTTTTTAATATATTTTTTTGGCATAGTCCAGTGTTCAATAGTGCAGAGACAAAAATGAGCCATAGTGTGTTAATTTTCATTGTTTTAAAGATGTATTCTGCTATTCGCGGTGGAGACAAATCCAACGAATCAATAACCATGAAAATTGGTTCAGCAAATCTCGAGTTATAAGTGTTGTAACAGACCCGTCTTTGTTTTATATATATAGAAGATTTATTTCTTGTTTTAAGAATCTTAATATCTTATTTATAGGTTAACATAAGGAGGGAAATAGTTTTCTGATTTTGAGTGATATTTTTAAAACTGATTTATTTAAGAGTAATGGCCCTATGGTACCTCAAAGAAAATCAAATTTGTATTCCACCAAAAACAAACAAGAACTACAGAAACAAGTATATACATAACTATGGTAGAACCTAGTTAAATAAAAATTCAATTAAAACCTACTTACTTTTTTTCTGGCCCATACATGTTTTCAGCTCATAATCACTACACCAATCATTAAAAAAAAAAAACTACCAACTTCTTAGAAGGTTGTGCATTGGATTGATACTTATATGTATGTTGTATAGATCTATCTACAACTTTTTTTTCAAATTAAAGGTACTTATGCACTTGTGTAGATACAAATGAAGTGACAACTTAAACAGCAAACAAAAAACAAGTTAGAACCTCAATTAAATTCCAACTTATTCACTTATCTTTCATTTTTCATCACATAAACACACTCACTAGCACTATTGCAAAAACTTTAAACATATTTTGAAGGACATTCGAGCTTTTAGAAGAAAAAACAACAACAATAACAACTTGTTGAGTTATTTTCTACACAAACACACCAATACAACAACAAATTGGGTGTACAAAATTACAAAACATACAAAAACAAACTCAGATAAGATTCTTTGCAATAATTTTATCCGTGGTTCTCGGTTCTTTTTTTTTAGTGAATTCCAGAAATTTGAATGTTTTTGAAAAATGATCATCCACTAAAATTTACAAATAAATAATATTTGGAGCAAAAGACTGGAAAAGGAATGTCCTTGTTCTTGTCGAAGAAGGAATATGTGTAGGTTGTGTTAGGAGAGACGACGGACGCGACGAACGAAGAACGAGAGCACCTTTATTCCGATACCAACAAAGAGCAGACTCCAAAACGAAAACGATTAAGAAACCCCGACAAAAGAAAAAACGAGATGAGATGAGCCTCCGAGAATCCGTGACTCTTTTTTTACAGAACCATCAAGGTACGAAAACAACGGCCAACTGATCATGGTTTTCTGCAAGCCAAAGAACAAACGCCATCACCATGGTCTATCGCCAGAGGGAAGAGGGACCGATTGAAAAAAAAAAAATGCTTAACTGAAGAATGGTATACCTACCTACCTACCTACATACCTACATACCTATGTATCTACCGTACCGACCAACAAAGCAACGGTGCAGTGGTGGTATCAAAGGGGAACCTATACGACCGACCGACGACGAAACGCGACGCGACGACGAGTATAGCCAGCTCCAACAACCATCATCAGAGCTAGCAAGGTGAACTCTATACAAAGCCTGTGAGCTGTGAGAGTCACCGACCGGGCTTGGGCTACAAGCAGCAGTCGAAGTCACCTCTAAGCACAATATCAGCTTTGCTGCAAAATGCTAACCAGGCCAAACGTAATGTGTGTGCGAATCGAACCGCACATGACGCCCGCCTTCGCCTTCTCCTTCGTCTTCGTCTTCTACTTCTACTCTTCGAACGGACTTCGTTCAACCATTACGTTGTCTTGTCGTCACCTGAAGACGCAATTCAAATTCAAAGTGATCCATTATTACCAACTTTGATGTTTTAATAATCTCTATTTATTTTTTTGTAAAACCATTTCCAAATGGGAAACGGGAAACTGTAGTGGATAGAGATTTTGATGACGTTTCGAGAAATATGTCAAATATTACTTTCAAGTCTCTGTTCTCTGACCGTTGCGATTGATCAAAAGTGAAATCAAACAGAAGAATAGTGTTAGTAATAGCGTAGCGAAGTTTCAAAAAACATTGTATGTTGAGATTTTAAAATATTTGAGTCTGAAGTTAGAAGTTAATGAGCTTCTGTACATTTCGATCAGAAATCAGCAGATAGAAAACGTTCAATAACAGGGTCAGATTTAAAAATGTTGAAGGAAGAAATGTGACGAATATTTTTTCAAAATGAAGACGAGACGTAGTACCTTCATCTTCCTACATTACTTACATAAATATATCGGAAGCTGGTGGGCGGACGGTTTTCGAATCAGCTGCAGTACCACCAGGCAAAATGCAATCGGTTTAATAAGGAAACTTGGTTAGTATCTCAGAAAATTATTTCCTCTTTCTCTTCTCAAATACATACATCTTTTTTTATAATCTCTTAAGTCAAAGTTGTCTAATTTTTACCAACTTTTCAATTTAAAAAAAAAACACTTTAATCAACACCAGTTGGCAACAATATTTCTTTCGTTCAGCGATAGTTCGTTAAAGCGAGCGGTTTGCATATCTATTTGTTTATTGCTGTTTCGAGTTTAAAAAAATTGAAAGAGAACAAAACAAAAAAATAACACAACTAACGAACTTAGATATAAAAAGACATTTTTGAATTTTGATTTGACTGTGGAAAATAAATAAACTTACAAAGAATACAAAAAAAAAACACAACGAACGATTCAATTATAGGGTGATTCATGCAGTGTTTTGTGGTCTGCACATGTGTGGTTATCTAATAGCCGATCATTATTTTGTATCGATAGAGGTTATCTTTAAGATTGCCGGTTCTCCGTTTACAAAAACACACACATAAATGTATCTACATAAGTTTACATATACAAGTTTGTATAAAAACAAACTAAGTTATGTACATTTTTGTGATGATTAATCTTTTTTTTTTTTGCCTAATTGCAGGTACATAAGTATATTTTTACTTATGTACATATGTATGTATCTTGATTGAAAGTTTATTCGATGAATATGTCGAACGCGGAGTATTTAATTGTTATTCCTATTACAATAATGTAGTTGCTAATTCGCAATGTTACTCGTAAGATTCTAATCAAATTGTTTGGATTTATTTAACTGAGTGGATATCCTAAGAACTTAGAGTAGATGTCGATAATTAACATATAGTACATTATGCATGTACATACTATGTAGGTGACTGACTTGACTGACATCTGGAAGACGAGAACCTACGAGCACAAAACTATTCTATGTATGTAAGTATTGATCCATCAAGAATGACAACTCAATTGTTGAATCACTTTTAATAAGAAGGATGTATTTTTAATAAGAAAAAATTGACTATTTTTAACTTAAAGCTGGCCACGATGAAAATATGCTACTACTACGTTAAAAAAATGCCACACGAAACTGTATATCGATCATTTCTTCCGGTATTATGGTTTTACCACACAAAATTGTTAGTACGAATTATTTTGACATTATTGTTTAAATTACTAAATTGACCACTTTGAATAGTTTCCCGATGTAATTTTTTACTCCAAAGTTATATTTATCAAGAAATATAAATGTACATAGATGTCAAAATTTCAAGACTCAAAATAAAACACAGTTTTACGGAACTGATACCAACATAAGATTAACTTTTTCCATTTGACAAGACCGGGACGAAATTAGTAAAAGTCCAGTTTCTGCTTGAACTATAGTGTTATTGATTTCGAAAAAACGAGTGACAGAAGAAATATTTAGAAAAACAATCATCAATCTCACCAAACTAAAGAACCATGTTCTATTTTAAGAATTCACGGGATAAAAACAAATTTCATCAAATCTTAAAACTCCTTCCAAATTTAAAATAACCCAACCATTTTTTTTTTTGTATTCAAAAACTCTCCTCTCGTTTCTGTGGAATGCAATATTTTTGAAACTTCTTTGGACAATTTAAATTAAAGTTATCACAACGTTTGAAAAATCTTCTGTACAAACTTAAAACTTGCAAAAACAGAATTATAGTAAATTAACACAAATGTTTACTCTGATAAAACTATTTGAGATGCAAGTAATGTTTAATTTGACAAAAAAAAACTTATTTTTGCCAAATTATAAACAAATTTTCGATTTTTGAATATCTGTATTGGCACGATAATTATTCTTAGAATTATTAGTTTCTAATCTGCTTGATAAACTATGGGATGATTAAATCTTGATTTAGTAATCTTTGATTATGAAAACTTAGAAAGTCAGTTAAGTTAATAGAGCACATATTCGATTTCAACCCAAATTTGGCAAATACTGAATTTCATGATTAAGTACAGTGTATAATTTTTGTTTGTCCAAATTAATAACTTGTCAGATAAGATTTATGGATAAGATCACGTAGATATGTCAAGTTACCACTACATTTTCTAAATTCGACAGATCTTAGTATGCAGTTAATTAAAGCTTTTTGTTGTGAAAAGAAAAAAAATCTAAACAAAATGTAGTGCTAACTTGACACTATGATTTTAATGCACAACTCATTTATAACAAAAAATATAGAATATCGTACTTTTTATGTCTGGGTATCATACTAATATTTGTCGAATTCAGAAAGTGTAGTGCTAACTTGACATGAACCTAGTATAAAGTTCATGGAAAACTGATTTTCTATGCAATAATTTTGAATAGAACTTTTAACTTTACATTCGACAACATTTTACATAAGAAATATTCTGTGCATTTGAATTATATTTCCACTAGAAATACTCAAATCCAAAAACCATGGTGAATTTTATTAAGTTTTCCAAGTAGGTTGGTAAAATGAAATTAAAAAAAAAAAAAAAAAACACCCATACACCTCCTTCTATAAAATTTCTATCTGAATTAATCATAAACATGACGAAAGTTTCACCACAAACTCAAGTAAGCAGATATTTCAAGAAGACCAAAGTCATCGACTTTTTGATATTAAACACGTCTTGAGTTTTAGAGCATCATCCTACTTCTTTAAAATTTTTATTACGAGTAAAATGTGTGTACGTAACTTTACCTACATACATTATGTACTGCACTTTGCACATGTACTGTATACATACATACATCCATACATAATATGAACGACTCCTCCTCGAAAGTATTTCCGCACTATGACTCATACTCGTACTCCAGGTTTTCTTTCTTCTAAATCGCGCTTAATATTAATATGCATTGCACAACAGAATACATCATATAAGGAGAAGACGACTACGAAGAACAAGACAAGAAGGAGAAAAACAAGAAGAAGAAGTAGGATGAAGAAAGAAGGTGAAACAACGTGGAAGTTGCAGAATTCCAGGACTAACACATCAAAATGTATGGTGCTCCATGTAATTGCTCAGTGTAATGCGTGCTTCAATTTTAACGACAACAACAAAAACAACGTTGAAACGACGACAACGACGACGAAGATGATGATGTACGCGAGCCACCATTCTACCACCGATGTACCCACTTAAATTTTTACTTTTTTTATGAACGAAAAAAAAAACCAAGTCAATGCCGGTTTCACTACACCGACCGCCACCGCGCCTTACAGAGAGTTACTCCTTATTGCAACACCTCTTCCTTTCACCATCATCCACCCCACCATACCACCCACTTTCCGACTCCAATAGGCATTCGTATTTGATTGCATGTCATTGTGGATATAAAGAATGAAGCTACATTATGGAGACAGGTAGTCGGTGGCAATAGATTCTCTAATGCACATGATTCCCATTATGTTTTATTCAATGAAGAAAAGCCTAACAAATTATTTTTAGCCATGGTGTGAACTGGGTTTAACAGTTTTAGAGAGTGGATGATAAATTGATGGTGTCTAAATGGGGATAAAGAAATGTAATCCAACTTTGGGATCAAACAAAAAAGGCCGTGAGAAATGAAGCTGTCTAATTAAAGAGTGAGGCTAACAAACATTGGCGTCTTCCAAGCAGATTTGAATAGAGCTTTCTAAGATTCTAAGAGTTCTTGGAGACGCATCCGTATAAGTCTGCGGTCTAGTTCTTTTCTTAGCACATTTTCATTTACTTCCAATGGTTTGACTTCTCATTCATATCTGGGGGTTGATTTTATGGATTTGGGTTGGCCGGACTTCTTGAGGATAAACTGCGATCAGGACGCGCTAGAATGACAGCTTAACGCTGATAGTTACAAAAAGCCTGTGTTATAGAGACTAAGAGATGCTGGACAATTTGGACGAGTTGCTTTTCAGAAAACCCTTTTTGGATAACAAAATAAGGTAAAAAGGTTTGAAAGTTTGAATGGGCCAAAAGGCATAGAGACTGGACAGAAGAAGACCAACAGGGTCTATGGATCCAATACGAGTTATTTGGTACAAAAGATGCTATCTAAAGATATGGTTTTCACTGTCAAGCACGCATACATACACATATACATGCATATGGATGTACAATACATAGGTGGTTCTATACTGGTCTGGGATTTGCTTCTCCTCAAGTGAAGTTGGAAAGTTTATTTAGGGAAGAAAACGCTTTCAAATCTGGCCTATAATTAATAATAATACGAATAAGGATTCGTACTTCAACTAGATAACGACGCAGACTTTCTCAAACAAAGAGAAGATGAAACAATTCTTCAAGTCATGATATTTTTTTGATTCTCGTTTAATTTGGCCTGCAGTGTAAGTTAGATCTTCGGGGCAACTAATATTTTATTGAAATTCATCAAAAAACCTTAAATTGCTGTTAAACAAAATTGAAAATTTTAAAGATTTACATTAAGAAGTTTCAAACAACAGGTGTGATTTTCCCTGTATAATATGGATTTTTGCATAAAATATCCAATCACAAATTCAATGATTAACCCAATTAACGGCCCCACTGTTCATACAAAAAAAGGGTTACCTACATTGCCTCAACTACACACATTCACTTCTTTAAAATATTTATAAATATGCAACATTGCAATCGCTCAGACGCTGACTGGCTGACTGATTGGTCTACCTCTTAAAAAATCTAAAAGACAAAAAAATACAACCTAACCTCTCTGTTATACTTTCCATGTTATAATTCCAGCTTTACTCGTGGAACACCTCATTTGATAAAAGAGTATTTTGTTCACTTCACAATTCAAATACAAACAGTAAGCCCCTCTTAAGTTCCTGACAAGTAAATGTGCCAATTCTAAAAGTTACTCGATTTGCTTAGTCTCTAAACGCAATTTTCATTCTTTGAACCAGTTTCGGGGTGTTGGCATGGAAAAAAGATTTAAACAAGCACAAAATGCAAAGATATAAAACTGCAAACTGAACTCTACACTCTCGAGTAACCAAAACCAAACAAGCCAGCTGGTTGCTCTTTGTTCATTTTTTTTTTTTTTTTTTTTTTGGCTTCAACCAAAGTGTAAATGCACTGTGGGCCATTTTGGCATAAGTGCTTACAAAAATTGTTTTTCTTAAAGATCCCCACAGGTGTTTCCTTACACAAATTTTAAAGAGTAATTTCAGAGTCCTTTAGACATCTTTGTAGACCAAAACACTGTTAACCACGTTTTACACATCGTTTACACAGTTTTTCCAATAAAAACACTGAAAAAGAGCCACTGTCCAAACAAAGAAGTTTGGAAAACCAAGGAGTAGCCGAGGTTAGTTGAGTCGTTAACAAGAAATAACGTTCAACTCAACCATAATGCCTCTGTAGGTGTTTATGAGTCTTTTCTCGTGGTACGAGTAGCTATCATAGGTTAGATACGAGTACCTTACCTTTTCTTTGTTGTGTTGCATTTGACGTCGGCGGCGGCGGCGGCCGGCGTCGCCATAAGCATCGTCGTAGCCTTCTCGTTGTAAAATGTCTTTCGTTTTATTGAATCTTCTTTTCCGACAATCTACTGGTTGAGTGTTAATGCTACTTGACCGCAAAAATCGTTTCGTTTTTTATATTAACACACTTTGTCTTCAAAAAAAAAAAAAAAAAAACATGGAGCTATAAAAGAGTTTCTTTGGGTATATTTTACTCCGCAACCTTGCGCCATTAACTCAATCGGAGACATGAAATGAAGGAGGATTGAAAATTAATTTGCATTTTTTGGTCGACACGTTAAAGCCACAACTCGTTCAAGGAGAAACGTATGTACGTTCAACGACAACGGTGGCGGTAGCTGTGATGGCAACAACGCGCGGCGGCGGCGGCGGCGCGGCGTCTTGAATATATTCAAAGAAAAGCTTTCGTTCCACTCAACCTATTGACCTTGTTTTATTTATGGTGTTATCATTTCGGAAAGGTTTCATCTCAAGCCGAAGAAGCTTGAGACCACGACGACGACGTAGATGACTGCACGTGAAGATGCATTTTGGACGTGATGTACATACAAATGCGCATTGTCATTTCTGTTCATGTCTTGGAGGGTTTACCCGAGGCTTAAACAGAAAAAAGAAAGAGAAAAAATTGTAAAGCAAATTGACATTTTTCCACTGGAAAGCCAAATTTTGTGACTAACAAGTTTTGAATATGTAGGTACAAGGAACTGGATTTGTTCTGTAACTGTAACTATGACTGCGACTGTGATGATGATGACGATGATGACTCATAGAGCAAAATATGTATTTTCTGATTTTGTAATTTTTTTTTTTTTTTTTGTTTATCGTTTCAGTGGTTTTTTGTTTAGGTTGAAGTTGTTAAAGCCAATCGATTCAGTTTCAATGGGTCTGTTGTTAACGTTCACCATTTGGTCTGAGAACTGTTTTAGCCAATAATTTATTACCGATTTGAGTGTTGTTTTGGACTGATTCCATTGTGTCTTAAGACAGGAATTGGGATTTTTGTCTTTAAAGTTGGACAAAATTAGTTTTGATAAAAAATAGATCAAATTGTCATTTAATGGGTGTTCAACAAAAATGTATAAAGTGACTATAATATAATATATACATATAAGGAAACAAAGGGAACAAGAAGAGATTTTGAACCTTTTTTACGTTCCAATAGAATACCATCGGGTTGTTGTCTATCGTTTGACAGTTGAAGTTGAGAATGACAAACTGTGTTGACATTTCTGTTCAGTAAGGTCTTGAATTATCCTCTAAAGTTCTCAAGTTCTTGCAAAAAAAAAAACGCAACCTATAATATAAATCTAAAATGAAGCCCAATTCTAAAGCGCCTTTTTCGATATTTACAGAACACAAAAAAAAAATTATTAATTTAAAAGTTACATATAAGAAAAAAACATTGCTTATGGATATCATATTGATTTTTTAAGAACTCATATTGGTCATATTAACAAAACCTTTTTGAGTCAAAAGAAGTTTTCCAAAGGATTCTATTAAATAAAAATAGGTAGATTTTCCATACACATTATGCATTAGTTCTGGCGCGCCTAAAATGGTGTTGACGACTATTATTATATCAAAAATAACATTGACTAATCAAATTTAAAACACATGGTCATGGCTTCGAGAAATGAAACCGAGTGGCATTTTTTTTTTTTTAGAATTTACCGATATTATGCTCATTTTTTGAGAGAATACATCTCATAGGAACGATCGATATCATTATCAACAGTATAAACATTTATAGGTTGATCTAAGCCACAGTTAAAGTCAGGCTGTTGAGCTCTTTAAAAATGACCGGAAATTCAAGTGCTAGTAAAAAGGTAATTTATATAATTTTTAATAATTTATTTTTTTTGAATACACTTAAGTTTTCAAGAAAAGATCTTACCTTACCTGAATATCTCATTTTTTTGTCAAAAAAGAAGTTTCAAGTTTGTACATTTTAAATAACCAAATTCGTGTAATTCGTGTAACGTTATAAGACAAAATTCCTTAAAAGTTTTTTTACTTTTCATATGAAAGTTTTAGAAATTGAATTTTTTGAATTTTATTGAGTATTTTGTATTTATTTAACAAAACTAAAAAAAAATATATATATAAAGCGACCATTTTCATTTAAACAATAGTTAAGGATGTGTAACGTTATGAGACATTTTTTGCTAAAGTCAATGAAGATGAAGTTTAAGACTCTCTTGGACTTCAAAAATATTAGTGAACTGTCTGGATTCTTTATTTATATGCCAAATTATTTATCTGCTTCAAATTTGACGAAGAAAAATTAATTTTAAAGGAAATTTTAAAAATATTTTACCTGCTTTTCTAAAAAAACACAACATTTACTGTAAAGGACTATAACTTCTTACAGGGTTGTCCAATTTCTTTGATTTTGGTTTTAATGGATTAAGCATTGAAAGCTACCCTAAAATCATGTATCATATGATTTGGGTGTACTAAAACGATTAAATGAGTTTGTTTTACCTGGGCCACCACCCACCCTCCCCCCTTAAAATACGATTTTACAAAAATGGGAATTTTGGAGAAGTTTTTGCTGTGTTGCATAGAATGATGTTTGGTGTCGATTCCAATCATAAAATTTCTTAAATTAATTTTTTTGGACCTTTCGGTTATATTTTGGATTTTTTATCCGCCCATTTACGTGATAACAAAAAATGAAGTACCTAATGGTAAATAAATTATTTTTTTATATAAATTTGTTTTCTTGTTTATATTTTACTAGAATTTTTCTTTTCAGTCATATTTTCACCAATTTTTACACAAGAATTCGGAAGGTAACGTTATAAGACTTTTTTCTGTAACGTTATAAGACACACATTTGACCTCAAATAACACATGCAAACATAACTTTTTCTTAAACAAAAAATGGTAAACTGTTAATTGGAATTTTATCTCAATTCTCTAAAAGAAAAAAAATGAATTAGCACACCAATTTCGCAGAGTTTTTTAAATATGTCCAGTAACCTCAACAGCTACTTCCAAAAAATGTAACGTTATCAGCCAATTCGGAGGGGAATATTTAAAAATCTAAAAGAGATAATTAAAAACTTTTTTCTACAAAAAATAGATTTTGAAGAGATCTTTCAGACGTATGTTTAAAAATCAGATTAGCATTGCAGTTTTTCTAGTAATAAGGAAAAAACACGTACAATGTAACGTTATAAGACGGAAGCCATGACCACATATGTAATAATTACAAGAAAACAAAGACTTCCTCTCGTCAATGAATATTGTTGACTTGCTCGGCCATGGTCAATGTCAGGCGAATATAATTTTTTTTAAATGTAAAAAAATTAATTAAAATTAAAAAAAACTCACCTTTTTAGGACCCGCTCTTATGCCGTCACGTCGTCGTCGGGCGTCGTTCTATTGATGTTCCTTAGGTTATCTACTGCTTTATTCTGATTAGGGTAAATTCTTTTTGAAAAAAAAAAATATTTATAGAAACTACCACGGAGGCGTTGACCACGTTCACATGCAAAAATAATTCAAATTAACTGGAAATCATTGCCCTTCTTTTCAGAACAGGTTTTCTAATTCTGTTTTTAATCATTCAATATTTTTAATTCACTTCCAAGTCACATAAAAAAATTATATCGAACTAAAAAATGCACGCCAGATTTCCCTTCTCCTAAATCTCCAATCTCCTCTGTCCACTCTTTCTCTTCATCGATCATCGGAGTTCTTTGCTTAGTCGACCTTCAATTTGGCCATAGGTCGATTTCGATTCGTTGGTTCCTGTCTTTCCTGCCTTTGATTCAGGAGACAGATGGGGGAGACGTAAACGTAATAGGTATTCGTAGTAGTGTCCGTTTGATTAAAAAAACGCTCTACGCACAAGAGCCACCAATTCCACCAACAACAAAAAGAACAAACCGGCCAGCAGCAGCAGCAGTAGCACCACCACCACCACCAGTTCCAGAGTTTATTGACATTTGCAGCGATTCCTATTGCCAAAGTAAATACAACACACACACCACTGAAACCGAACACAAACACAACCAACTTCTTTTTTATATACACACCGCCAGTAACGCACACAACCACTACCGGGCATAGGCAATAGAAAAATCTAAGAAGTGTTATTGTTCCTCTCTCCTTCTAGCACATAGTGTGAAACTCCTCTAGCTATGGCATAGCAAAACAAGTTTTTTTTTTCTGGAACTCCTTTCTTCAGAGCAGCGCAACCTTGAAGTTTTTTTTTTTATTGTACACCGAGGAATATCACGCCGACGAAAATGGTTTTCAAGGATTTCACTTAACTTTCTGCAGCTTATAAATTTATTACTGATTTTTAAAAACTAAATTTCCACGCACTTATGAATGACCTTTCTTAGAGAAAACGAGACGGAGCATGCACCTGAATCCACTTGCTTTGTATGTAAAAAAAAATCTCATTTATTCACCTTCTCACTTGCACTAATTGCGCGCCGTACATGGTTCTTTTGGGGCCACTTGATTCGATCACTTGCTTGCTTCGCCCACTAAAATTTTAAATTTTCTTTTATAAACTATTGGCGATGCTGCAAAGCACTTTTTCACTTTAATCGGATTATAGAAGTAAAGCAAATTGGGACTTTCTCGCGTAATTTATTTTATAGGCTTGATAACTACCGAAGTTGCTTTCCCAATATGAATATGAAACGGACGATGAAAATGAACTGCGGCAACTTGAGAATTTCAACTACGAATGAAATCGAAATGCAAAGTCGACGAAAAAGTGGATGGTATTTGGGAAAAGAGACGGGAATGGTGATGGTGTTGGTGAATATTATGGTATATTGATATTGGTGTCGTTTGCTTGAGAGCTTGCGACTTGGGTTGCGTTGCGACTGAGAGAACAGAGAACTTGTTGTTGTAAATCTGTCATGTGGACTGTATTGGTGGTGTTGGTGCAGGTAAGATATCGCTTTGCCAAAGTTTGTTTTTTAATAAAATATGACTTGTACTTACGAGTATTGGAGTATACAAAGTTCATGATGATATTATTTATAATTTATTAATTTTAAAATCGATTAACTTTTAGTAACAGCGTATTATTTTAACTTGGGGGTTTGGTTAATATTTCTAAGTGACACGCAGATTCATTAAGCTCATTTAAATCAATGAAATCGTCCAGTTGAAATCAATGAACCAAGACACAAATCATAATTGTTTTAAATCTTTAAGGCAAAAATGTGATAGTCAGGATTCTTCATTCATTTTCAATTTTTTCATTTTAGAAACACAGGTAATTAATTAATTACAACAACTTTAAGCCTGCCTCACCCGAATGTATCATCATAACAATTATTTTTACTTTTTTTTTGATACACTGGCTTTCTCTTTTTCACTTTCGTTTCTACTATCCTTACAAATTGGTGCTCAACTATATGCTGGAAAAGTGACATATGAAGTTTTAAGTGTTAATAACGATGTATGCTCACTTAAAATAAATCTTTGCATTTAATAAAAACTTTCTTAACTTCATAGAATGGCATCTATGAGTAAATTTGTTTATCAATTTTGTTGAATAATGTGCACTTTACTTTTGGGGTGTCAACTCACGGAATTTTCAAGAATATTTTGATAACACTCTCCGTTGAACTATGCTTCCACCCTAAGGTTACACTTTCACCAGTTCTTACACCAATTTGTGGAACTTGTTCGAACAAATGTCATTTTAATGTCAAAATGCTCTCTGGCTTCGGAAGGTCATTTCGACTTGGAATTGGTAAAATTCATCAAACCAACTTCTCTGCTATATCCCTGCAAATAAACCTTGCAAATAATTTCAAAAATTTCACTCGAAACATGTCGAAATCTGCATTGGTAATCCTTGCACCAGGTGCTGAAGAAATGGAGTTTGTGATTGCTGCAGATGTCTTGCGTAGAGCTGGAGTAAGTACAACCAAAATATATTCACATCATTCTTGTTATTTTTCTTTGCATTTCTAAAAATAGGTTGCTGTGACAGTTGCCGGCTTAAAAGATGCCTCAGCTGTAAAATGTTCCAGAGATGTTGTCATTACTCCTGATGCCTCTCTGGAGGATTCCAAAGGTGTAAGTATAAAGGGTTAGGCTGAAGATTTTAGTCTTTTTACTTTGTTCTTTTATTTGTAGAAGAACTTCGATGTGGTCGTTCTTCCAGGTGGGCTTGGTGGCTCCAAGGCGATGGCCGAATCCCATTTGGTCGGAGAGATTCTCAAAAGACAAGAATCGGAAGGACGTATTATTGCAGCCATCTGCGCTGCGCCCATTGCTCTGGCCGCACATGGTATATTCTCGGGCAAGAGCTTAACATCGTACCCCGCAATGAAAGGACAATTGGATTCGGCTTACAAGTGAGTTTACAAACATACAACAAATGATTCCTATCCTATTTCCTAGCCGAAATACAGTTGGTTTTAATTCTGTTTTTGAAGAGGTCAACGAAAAGAAATATTAATTACATAATTTTATATACAGGTATATAGATGACCAAAAAGTAGTTCAAGATGGAAACTTGGTTACTAGTCGTGGCCCAGGTACAGCTTTTGATTTCGGCTTAAAACTAGCTGAGATTCTGACAGGAGAAGCAAAAGCAACTGAAGTAGCCAAGGGAATGCTGTTGAAGTAAACTGACGTTTTGATGTAATATTGTTGATTTTTTTTTATCGAAAATTTAGGCGTGATGTGATTGTAAACAAAAAAAAAATTTGTTTTCGCAATAAATAGTTGCTTTAGCTTAAGTTTTATTGGCTGTAACCTTTGCACTGAATGTTGTTGTTTTAATTTCAAATAAGAATAAGGGTAAGGGTAACTGTTTTCTGTAATAACGTGCTTCCAGAATGGTTCAGTCTCGCAAAAAAGAACACAACTGATCTGTGAGTCCAAGGGACTTTTCCTCTATATACATACATATATTTAAAATACTTTTTTGGAACAATTAACCTACAAAATTGGATATCAAATTTCTTTCCGAATAAAATGCTTTTAATTGCGAATTCATAAATAAACACGCAGGATGTGTGCATGGCCTAAGTTAATATTAAAGAATAGTTTTGGCAGCACTGCTGAAGAATTTTTTTAGACGGAGACAGGTCTATTAACTTTTGTACACCGAAGCGATGAGATGACCGATCTCTATTCTTCACCTGACAAACTTGTTGACGTTTCAAAAGGAATATTTTGCATTATTTAATATTTTTTATTTTAAGTCGAGGGATAATCTTTTTAAATATTCCTTAAAATGGATCTTATTTTACTAATTGGTATTGCCATTGCTCTTTTAGTGGTCATAATTACCATTTATTTTCTTCAAAAGAAATCAAGCAAAACAGGTGATTATTTTAGACTTGCCAAATAAAAATGTATTCATACAATTCTTCTTCATTGTCTTTACAAAAGGTGATCAGCCAAAACAGCAGCAACAGCAAAGAGGAACTGCTGTACGTGCATCTGAGGGAGTTCCACGGCGTGCCCAAATAGCTCGCAATCAGCGAAATCGTCTTCGTAACAATGCTGCGGCTAATGCTGCTGAAACCAACGAGGATGAAGAAGAGGCAGCAGAAGGCCCTTCAACTAGTCCTGATTTTTCGGAAGAAAAGATGGGAGCTAAAAAACGGGCTAAGCTTGAAGCAAAGGCAGATAAACGAGCTCAACGTGAACAAGAAATGAAAGCCAAGGAAGAAAGGAAGGCCCGCGAAGAAAAATTGGAAGAAGAAAAAAAGAAGCTGGAAGAAAAGGAAGCCGAAGCTGAACGGAAGGCAGCTGAATTAGAACGATTGGCCCGCGAAGAAAGGGAACGTAAGGAACACGAGGAATACCTGAAGATGAAGGCAGCTTTTAGCATTGAAGAGGAGGGTTTCGACGAAGATGACGAAAGCCAAAAGGAAAATTTACTACAGGAATTCGTTCAGTACATAAAAGACAACAAAGTGGTTGTCCTGGAAGACTTGGCGGTACATTTCAAACTCAAGACACAGCAGGTTATCGATAGGATAACTGAGCTCCAAGCAAATGACACACTCACAGGTGTAATTGACGATCGAGGAAAATTCATTTATATCTCTGAGGAAGAACTCTTAGCTGTGGCCAAGTTCATTAATCAAAGAGGACGAGTGTCCATCTCTGAGTTGGCAGAGTGTAGCAATCAATTGATAAACTTAACTCCAGTTAGTAAATAAGGAAGGTGTTTTTGTTGTACTTTAAAAAAGATTTCGTTTTTTTTTTTAAGTTACACAAATATGTATTGTAAATATATATATAAAAAATAACAGAAGTTAAAGTTTGGTTTTAAATTTAATCCATGTCATCATCGTCGTCGTCCATTTCAAAATCATCGTCTTCATCTTCGCTTGTTTCGTTAGGATCGTTAACCTGTGCTTTACACTTTGGGCACTCGCATAGGAAAATGTAGTTTTCTTTCAGGGCCTGTTGGGAAAGAAAAACGAATGTTAAACAAAAGTTTTTTCGATTCTTATCATTCATAACATTATTTCCATGCAAGATCAAGAAGTTAACTTGCTTTTTACCTTTTGTCTCGAGTGTCTACTTCTTTCCAACTGACAATCATCAAGATATGAAATGCATATCTCATCGCCTGGTTGAATTGGCAAAATAGCTTTAAGGACAACAATATCATTTGAGTAAGGGAAGCTTGATTGCGCATTCGGTACACAGCTGTGGTTGATTTTACTTTGTAGTTGATAAAGACCCGAACCTTCGTTGTTGAGGAATTCGCCGGCGACTAAAGAAAACAATACAATTCTATAAGATTAAAGACTTAATAAAACATATTTGTGTTTAATGAGGTTCATATTTTTAAATTTGTTTTTACCTCACTGAAATCAAGTTAGGAGAGAATTAAAAAATTAAAGAGTAAAATCTTGATACTACATACATAAGGTCGATATCTTTGATTCATGGCACTGGTTATTCCTTTCTGATAAGCTTGGTCGTATAAAGTCACATAAAAAGTTATGTGATGCAAAAGACTAAGCTGCGCCTGCAACCCAGTTTAATATCTTCATTGTAATTCAAAAGTTCTTCATTTTAAAACTAACCAGAAAATAATAAGAAATTAAAAAAAAAACACTATACTACCGACAAACAACTTTTAAAAAAATGTGCCTAGTGCCCTTTCTCCTTCTTGAGAGATTGCGTTTTTTATTTAGTTTCTTTAATAAATGCGTTTTTAATCATTATGTACAACCGAAATCTATTTTTTTTCTTCAGACAAATTTAGTGTGGTCAACTTCGAGTCTGCATTGCTACTAAATTTAAATTTTAAAATTCTACAAACTTACACTCTCCGACTTTGTTGTAGAGATCATCAATATAATTATCAATCTCTTGTTTGGCTTCATCCTCCAATGGTAGGTCTGAAACTTTTTTAACCCATTCGGCCAGTGGGCTGGTTGCAATTCCTTGACTATTAGTCCCAATCAAAGCCATCAGAGATTTAAAAGCTTCGGGTGTAGTAAACTTGAAGCAAAACAAATTGTTATTATTTTTAGTTAATTCATTATAAAAGCTACAATTACTTACAACTGCAAACTGTTCACTATTGAATGCATTACAAAATGCCATAAACAACTGTTCCAATTGGACTTCAAAATTCTCACCCAAGATTTTATGGTAGATTTTTTGTTCGGTATTTACTGAAGTACTTTGGAAGGACTGCAAAGCTTCTAGGAATTCGGATTTATTTTGACTCTGCTCGTACATTGCCATAAGACGGACAATGAGCATTATTGTTCCAGTTTCTGGAGGGTAATGCATTTTTCTGAAAGAAGAAGTTTGCTTTACTTTTATTTTTGCTAAAAGAACTTCAAATTAAACATACTTCCAAATGTCTCTCAGAACATTGATAGGGTGTGTGTCATCACCGACAAATGGGCCCATACATGCGACTTTGTGATACTTCTTGAATGCTTCCATACGACAGTCTTCGGAACAATATCTTAGCTTACATTTCTGGCAGAAAGTGAATTGAGTAAGCCAATTTAGAGTAGGACAATGCTCGGGAAATGGAATAACCAGCGCAGAATTGTTTGCAAGACGCCGTACGTTTTCCAGTGTTGTTTCCAAAGGACGCATACAATGATCACATGCGGCATAGCCATATGCTGCATTCCAAGTGAATTGGCATGACACAAAAGGCTCCTCCTCGAAAATTGTATCCCCAACGGCGAAAGTTCTAAGTGCTATCATAGAACGGCCCTAGTAAATTGTATGAAGAAATAAATTTTAAAGGTATGGAACCTTATAGAAAATGTTTCACCTACCTTTCCAGGGAGAACTTTAATTTCAAACGAATTCATTGTGAGGAACTTTGTTTGAGTTTGGATTGATTTATGTAGGGCATAGGATTCCTCGTTGATTTTGGTTACCTTTTAAACCGAAATCAAAAAAGAGACCGACGACGACGACCCTCGTGTGTTGATTTTGATAAACAATAGAAATGAAATGTCACTGTCACTGTCAGCTGACATTTACAAAATCAAAAACTGTGAAAAAGAAAGTGCTGCCAGAAAAACGGTACAATTGACCAGTTCAAAAAATATTTTGTTCTCTTTTGTAAATAAAAGTTTTTTTATTAATGATCTTTCTTTTTATAGATATTAGAATAAACGGATTTATCCATTAGTACAACTACAGGAACTTGACAAAATCTAATATATAAGACAACAAAAATATATAGTATGTACTTGAAAGAGATTTGGATCTCGGACCTATTTTTGCTTTCTTTCATATTCTTTTTTATTCTTAAGTGAACAAATGCAAATAGAACGACAAACAATAAAAGTTCTTTCAAATTCCCATTAGAATCCTCATTTTCATCCAATTAATAGAGGTTGCTAAATTATGACATTTAAAATGTTTCAATTCATGTAAAAGTATAATATTAAAATCACAAATTTTTAGTATTCTTGGCAGCACTCCACATCATCGCCATAGCTACCAATTCATAAAAACGAAAAACTTATTGCTGCTCTGTTTGAATTTGTTTTTATTTTGTATTATTTGTTTTTTAACTTTTGCTTTGAACGTCCAATTCTCAGTTCCATTCCCTGCTGCATATTTGGATACTTTTTATTATTCTAAAGCAAACGTTTTGCAATTCAGCTCAATAATTAGTAAATAAAACAACAGGTTTCAAGAAAAATGGTAATTTCAATAAATGCAAACAAAATTGCTGGACGAAAACGATATTTACTTTTCAATGATTTGAAATTTCTTTTGAATTCAAAATAGAGTATACTGTCACATGTTTGGTAATTTATTTTCAGGAATTTTCAACAACCAGAAATTGTTCCCAATCCGAATCCGTCAGCAACAGTCGCTTATCTTTTACAGCTGAATGGTATCAAGAAGAAGCTGGAATAATTCGATTATTTTTTATATATTTTTATCCTTCTGATCAAGCTCTCGAAGTTGTAAGTAGAAACTTAAATTTGTTATTTCAATGTAAATTAAACTTAAATTACGTTAAAGTTTGAGCAAAAATCGAAGAAGACATTTCTGCGGCGGACCAGAATGCCGGAGTTATCTATAAAGGACTTCTTCATTGGGTCAAGTGTTTGCGTTTTTGGTAGGCAATTCGATATTATTGATTATGGAGATGAAGTGACAAAAAATAGTTTATCAAAGTTTCGAACTAGGTAAGGATTGATAAAAAGTTAATCTAAAAATATTATATTATAACTACATCTTTCAATATAGAACGTTTATGTTGCTTAAACCTTCCATCATCCAACACTTGGGAGTCATATTAACATATCTTCTCGAAAGTGATGTTCGTATTAATGACGGTATGATGGTAAAATTTTGTCCAGAAACTGCTCGAAGTTTTTTGAATGACGACAACAAGGGAGACGTTAACAAGACGTGAGTAGCAATCGATATTAGAAAGAAACTTTAGACTTAACTAGAGAAGCAATTTCTGACATGCCAATAAATATTGGAGCAACCATAATTTAAACTAAATTCTTCTTACTTTAAAGAACCTTGTCATTTTTGTTTGTTGATCTGATCTCACTTTTTTAGAGCACTTATGAATGATCTTCTAACAGGAGCATCTATAGGATTTGTTGTTATCGCTGATAATATTATGAATAAGTTAAAGTCCTGCCAAAGTCCAGCAAAAGACTTGTCGAATTCAGACGTTCATCCCTCGTTGCGAAAGTTATTTGAAGAGGAAGACTTTCGACGTGGAATATATTGTTCGGAAACAGAATCTGATGTTAATAGAGTAAGTTTTTGCCTAATAAAACCTAATAGATCATATAATTTGTATACTTGTTTTGCAATTTTTAGGATATATCATTCTTCTTCAAACCAAAGAGTGGTTTAAAAATATCTCCTTCATGTGAAAATACAACACTTGCCGTGATAAAACCTCACGCTATTAAAGAAGGTAAGTGATTGATTTAAATTTAAAATTAAATAAGTTAGTTAATTTCTTATACCTGAGGGTAAAGAAGGAATCTCTAGTTTGTGGGACTTTAATTGATTTAGTCATATCTAAATTCTTTCATAGAATTATTTATAATACATATCAGATTTAAAAAAGTTCTGATTCAGCATGCACGAGTTAATGATGTTATATAATATATAATATATAATATATAATATATAATATATAATATATAATATATAATATACATAATTGAGAGAAATTTAAAAACAATCTCTGAAACTTGTTTAATCATAAAAAAAATCCGTTATCGAATTCGTTAATATGTTAATTTTAGTCTTAAAACATCAGTATATTGCTAAGATTAACAACCTTTTGTGTGGAAATTTATTGGCTAAGAACATTAGTGCAACCAGTTGCGACAATAGTTTGTACTGAAATGTGAAATACTTACAGTGATATCAATTTTCCTTTTTTTTTACCTAAACATGAAAAACATGTACATATTATATATATTTTCGAAGAAGCAATTAAAAATATAATTAATAGCTAAACTGGGGCACATCATCTCTGAAATTTTAAATCGCGGATTTAAAATAAATGTTTTAAGAATGCAACTTTTAGAGCGTGTTAACTGTGAAGAATTCTATGAAGTTTACAAAGGAATATTACCCGAGTACATTGTAAGTTATAAATGTGTAATATTAAACAAAAATTAAGCATAATTTTTGTATAATAGCCGATGGTAGCAGAACTTGCAAGTGGCGTGTGCATGGCCCTAGAAATTTACAACAAAGACGGTTCCTTAGACACATATAAGGAATTTCGAGAATTTTGCGGACCAATGGATCCAGTAAGATTAAAATTTCAAATTTAAAAAATGTATGCGTACATAAAGACACGTTTATTTTATGCGCTTTAGGAAGTTGCCAAACTGCTGCGACCAAACTCTCTTCGAGCCAAATTTGGAACATCAAAGGTGAAAAATGCAATTCACTGCACCGATCTCAGAGAAGATACAGTTTTAGAAATTCAATACTTTTTCAAAATTCTCTCCGAATCATAGCCATAATTTTATTGTTAAAAAATAAACAATAGACAATACCGTCCATAAATCAACATTTTTATATTTTTTCATTTATTAAACTGCTGCTGCTTAAATTCGTCTCTAACCCACTATTAGATAAGTCGTTTTCTCTTAGGTCATCCCCCGGTTGCGTTCGATCGTCAATCAAATGGATATAAGCCAGAAGACTAAATACAATGATGCTTACGATCATCAAAACAGCGTAAAAGAAATATCCAGAACTCTAAGAAAGAGAGAAAACCAGTTTTAGAAACTGATGTTATTTTTTATATACTCCAATATGATTAAACCTGTGATTCAAATATATCCAATTCAGTTATAATAACCACTAATAGATTTCCAAAAGCGTTATTAAGGAACCAAGCCGCTGTTACAACAGATTTCATCGACAAAGGAGCCTATGGGTCAGGGGTAAGGTATTATTAATTAAACATTCATGATGTATAAATGGTCTTTACTTGAGTAAATGCAAACTGTAGACCTGGAATCGATAGGAATAACTCCCCCATCATTAAAAGGGCGAATTGTGGCACTTGCCATGCAATGCTTATCGATTTGTATGGTTCTGTCTAAGAAAACCCATTAGTAACAGTTATTTTGAATATTAAAAAATAAATCTCACATAAATATATTCTTGCAAGACGCCCGCTACAACAAACGAAAACGCTGAACAAACTCCGCCAAGCGTAACGCTTTGTAAAGCATTCATTTCTATATTAAAATGTCTTAACACCGGAGCAAGAATATACTGCCAAAGTGGAATAAATACAAATAAGAACACTGGTCCCATTGCTTTGGCTTGATCGGCCTGCAAAGTTACGCCCCAAATTGTTGTGTTCAATTGAGAAGCTTGAAAAGTCCAACTAGAGTCTTGTTGAGCGAGGAGAGCAGAATACATTGTCAAAGGAATAAAAAGCTTGAAGATCTGAAACAAGGAAAATTAATTTCTAATATAAAAAAGATTGAAATTGAGTCACAAACCTTTAACATCTTTGAAACGTCACGTACAAATGATTCTTCATATTCGCCAACTGCATGATACAACCAATTGCTTTTTGGAACACTTTCTTGTTTCCATTTGTTAACCAGGGCCATTTTAATGCATCCATAAGTCTTGACAAGAATATTTTCTTGAGAGAACTTCTCGGGCTTGTAGAATATCTTACCGATTGTGAAGAAAACTGAAATAAATTAAATAAAACACATCGTTTTGCTTAGCAATTTTATATAAAACTTACTCCACGATGCCAAAAAGGATGTTGCCAGTGTTCCAAATACCGTAGGGTAAGATCCTCCTGTTCTGGCTCTCACCATTGGCGGTAAAATCTTACTCAGAAAAATGCCAAAGTAATACACAAAATAATACAGTGAAAAATATTCAGCTAAAAGATGACTCTGTTCAGGTATCTTGAATTGTAACGCTCCTAGTGATGTGATGCAAGCTCGGACTGATCCATTTCCAATTGAAATGAATAGAAGTGATAGGGAAACGAGAAAGCTTCAAAATGCATAATTTTTTTTTAATACAATTTTACAACTTAATATTTGTATATGAATCTTACGTTAAAGAAATCCCAATCGATGGTAATGATGTTATAATAAGGAGTATCCATCCAAGTGCGTAAATGAAATAGAACGAGGAAATTGTTCGGGTGTTCCCTAGATAACTGTCTGCCAAAATTGCTCCGATGATTGGACAAAACTGTCCGAAAAAATTGAAAATATGCAGCATTACGGTGGAAAAGTCTTCACTGAAAAATAAATCATCTCGCAGGTATAGAGCCAGGATGGCTAAAGAAAAGACGAGTGTTACATAAATTAGGTCATGTCTAATCCTTTTATACAATGTCATGTTAGATGAGTATCGCAATTTTAAAGATTCTGATAATTACTACTCAAAGTAGGAAATAAATTTCGACTATTTGTTATCTGGGGTTACTGCCGCAATTAATCTAAGATTTTTTAAATATTTCCATCACTCTTTGCATTTACAGTCAAACAAGATTAAATCCAAAAAATTTCCTTCGCATTCTTTTTTAACTGAATTAACTTTGTAGAACCAAAGAAAAAAGCAGCCATATTTGAATGTCCAGAATTTTGGAGGATCATTTGTATACTTATGTACAATGTACATATAATTCTGTGAGAATTTTCTTACTGCCAAAATATATACATACATATAATATGACAAAATAATTTAAAATAAAACCTTTCAAAATAAAATAAACAAAAATAAAAATGTTGGGAAACAGGCAAACAAATTTTGATTGTGCGTTTTTTGTATTATTATGTTTTGGAGGTGATAAGAAGTGAAGGGTAAATAAGAATTAATTAATTATTTGTCAAGATGTTCGTTATAACTCTTTTAAATAAATGTTCCGTGCCGTTCATAACTTCTCGGGCAGATAACGAGAAATGTATGATTTCATTACCATGCTGATCTAAGCAACGCATTTATAGCTTTATTTCTCATTCTGTGCACACTCAAGGAGCAGCTTCATTTAACTACTTTTAGTTGCTTACCGCAACTTACCGTATAATCTTACGAGGGGTAGATTTAAAGACTGGCTGAATGGTGACACACAAAAGAGAAATTTGCTAAAATTCAGGATACAACGAACCACCCATTTTATATTTACGAGGTTAACCCGTTTATTTACATTAAACTATAAAGTATTTTCCTCGAACAATAAGTATTATTCATAAACAAACAACCATTAACTGATAGCAAAACCAAGAGTCCCACAATTATCAAACAAAAATATTAAAACAATGATGTGTCTATAACAAGTAGCATAAGTATGTACTCACTTCGGATTCCATTGGCGGCATATGCTTCGAAGAATTTTGTTATCAAAATGAAGACTACAGCAATGGGATACCTATGTCTAGGTGGAGGTATGAAATATGTCAAATTGGAATGTTGTGTATCCTTTTTGTGTTGATCCCCGATGAGTGGTAACGCTGCGATATACACAGACACACATCAATAAAAAACCGCATTACATACACTTTTGTAATATGATATAACGAACAGAATTACTATTCATCACAGAAAACTACTCACTCTCTTCACTTTTGAAATTTCTTCCGCAAAACATTATTTTTCTCACCGGTTGAATTGATTCAATGAGGATAAAAGGTTACCGGATTTCGCAAGTTTAGTAAGGACACCAAAATGAATTTTTTTTTTAACTGGGGTTCGAAATTTATAGAAAGGGAATAGTGTTTAAAAACATTCTGCAATGAATTGCGTCTTTACTTGAAGCTTCGTCTAGGCAGACTGATAAGATTTGCTTATTTGTCTTAGCATTGGAGTTAAAATATCTATGTAGTCTGCCTTCTAAAGTGTTGCTCTTGATTTTGCTCCACTGTCTCGATTCCCTACTATAATCTCTTTGAATAAACACACGAATACAACTTTCTTGCTTAAAACCCCATTGTTCACACGAATAACATACAAACCACAACAACAATAAAGATACCGGCGGCATCGATGTGCGGTGGCTGGCGGTATATGATGAGTAGTGTAGTGCTTATTCAGAGATATTGTTGGAACGTTAGTAGAGCAGATATAGATCTGTGGATTGTGGAGGAATCTGATATCCTACCTCTGGTCGGGTGAATCTATTTGTCGTCATCGGTTGGGTGGATGCAGGTAACGAGTGGTGATAAATTGTTTGCAAAAAAAATATGGATATTAATGTTGATGAACATATATACATATAAATACTCATGTTTCATGTTAACAAAATAACAGGTAAACTGTTTACATTTAACTGGTTAGCAAAGTAAACTAAGGGTAATTGATGGATATATACATAATAAATCAAATGTAATCATACCCTTTTCAGGCTATGATTTTAAACAGTCATAACAATAAATTTTAAAAATATTGCAGTTACAAAAGTATGTTTTCTCTGTCTTTTCGTTTATCTCTTAATCCCATGAAAATGAAGAAAATATGTAAAAGCTTTCTAAAAAATGTCTACATAACCCATTTTTTTCTTCTCTTTTCTAAATAATACTACCTGCTTGGTTATTGCAGATTTATTTACATTTTTACACTAAGTTTCTAATCTTAAATTCATAATCATATTCTCAAGACAAGTTAGACGAGTGTGTTCGACTCAGTTATAACCTTAATTGCGTTCATAGCTCAAAAAGTTGGAAAACAATTATATCAACATACGACTTTTTTCGTTGAAACTTAAGTCGATGTAATAAATACGTACCAAACTGGTAAACCTCACTTCAATCAAGCATAGAGTTAGGGGAGTAGGTTTAAAAAGCATGTATAAATATTATTGATAACTTCCAGCTTTAACACACTTTTGAACTTGAGAATGCATGAGACCACAATCATGTTTTATTTGAGTAGTTTTCCATCTCTCAGTGATATGCGGAATAGGAGTAGGAGCTTTAAATGTTAATCATCATACTTGCCGGATTGTAGGTGATTTACAAACAATGCAACACCATTTAATATGAAATTATCAGTTGCCAATTTTACTTCTTCGATTTCGATTGTATGCCCCATTATCAGTATCTTTTTTTATTTACTTAAAAAAAAAACACCTTTTCTCAAAAAATTCTTTATTTTCTTCGTTCGATATACATGACTTCAACTAAAAAAAAAGAAAGTTGTACCAAGAGAATGTCCGACGGGGAAATGGTGAATAATGGTAAAGATACAAAAATAAAGATTATTGAGACCCTAGAGAAAGAAAACACTTATAATTCTGCTCCACGAAACTACAATTCTCCCTTAGACCAATTTTTTCGCCTCAAAGAAACTCTTCAAATGTCTCATCTGCCAGAATCCCATGATGACCAAAACAGCCGTCTGTGCTACTGACCACCAAAGTACCCTCGAATTTGTGCTCTCGCTTGTGTGTCGGAAACGTTCTTCCCTGTACCGTTGGTAGTTTTGTTCTTTGGTGATCTGTTCGACCTGGTCGAGTAGTTGGCGGATACGTAACTGAAGTTCAGTCAACTTTTCCTTTTGGGCTACATTGGCGTAGTCAATGGCATGTTCTCCGACCTGGATGTCTAAATGGACACGCAATTGTGATCCACTGAACCAGGCAGTGCTGTTGGAGTACATACAGATGACGTGCTCGCCGGGAGTATGGGACACAAAGGAAATGCGACCCTCCGAACTATAGACACGAGACAGAATCATCTTGTCGTCGCTATCACGTACTTCGACGTGCATTCCAATGTTCGGTGATGAAGGCATGAAACCATTCGAGCGAGGATCATAGAGTTCCACCTTGTAATTCACTGAAACATAAAATATTTTTATAATTACAAAATAACATAATCAAAACTCAGTATTTGGAAACTCACCAATCACAGTGGTCTCATCTGGCACTTCCTCTATGAAGCATTTTCGTTCCGTCTCTGCAATGTGAAAATACAAACCAAATACTGCCTGAGTTGAGCACAACAATAGCAAAACATATGAAATGTATTGCAACATTATTTTAGAGTTAAAATGATTGCAAAAGAAATAATGTAAAATTATTAGCTGTTTCTATTCACAATTGCTTCTAATGACCGATGCCAACACGTCATGAAAATTTTGATACGAGGAAAATGAATTTTTTGACTGAATAAAATGAACTGTTTTGACAGAGGCAGATTTAACGAATTCGTTAAATTCTTAAGGGGTATGTAGTGTGTTGGGTATATTAGGATGGGCCTACACTCTTAAGAAGAAGAAAATTTATTATATAATACTTATATTTAATTTATTCATTTAAATAACTCCAATATTTACTTTCCACTTCAAATACAAATACAGTCTTTATTTTGGTAAGTTTAACATTTGGAGGCCAATTTTAACGAAACGCTTAACAATTTTTTATTTTTATTCTCTGAATTCGTGGTTCAGGTTGGACCATTTATTTACAAAAAAGCGTGTTTTGTGTTTTGAAGTATACAATTTGATAGCTACACATACCTTAGTTATGGTTTTTTAATTTATTTCTCCCATTCTGGAATTTCTTTGGTAAATCGTAAGTTTTTTTATTAACTTTCATACAGACGCATAGAAAATAATAACAAATTTAAGATTAAACAACAGATATACTATTCGTGTACTTTCGATAATTGTTTAAAATCAAATATAGATTTGTTTTTGCTAAAATGACTTTCCCTCGCAGTCAACCATCTCCCTTATGTTCTATATTCGGTATCTGAGCTCATCCTATAATTTTTAATATCACATTGAACTTGTCCATTTGCATTTATTTTTGTTTTCTATTTTGTATTAGAATTTAAGTTAAACTATAAACTTTTACTTTATTAAAGAAAAAGAGTGAATTGTAAGTTATTGTAATAATGGATTCAGAAGAATTAGTATTAGATATACTTGATATATTGGCTTACAATTCTGATCAATTATTAAACGAATATGTGAGCGTGGAAAACGAAGAGGAACAAAATCGAATTATTACTTCCTACCTTAACAAAAACACCCAAAGTAAACTTGAACCTGTTGGAGATTTCGAGAAAGGTAAACTACTCATCAAAGAAACCCAAAAACCGAATAACATTTTCTACCCTCTGCAGATTTGGATTGGTTTAATGTCACCGAACCAATTAATATAGCCGAACTCAAGGGCAAATTAGTTATCCTTGATTTCTTTACATACTGCTGTATCAACTGCATGCACATACTGCCGGATCTGAAATCGATCGAAGATTCCTTTCCGGTAGAGAATGGAGTTGTTGTAATAGGTGTGCACAGTGCCAAATTCGACAATGAAAAGGATTCGTCTAACCTGCTATCGGCAATCCAACGCTACAACATCACTCATCCGATTGTTAATGACTGCAGTTCGAGTATGTGGACAAAACTGAAGATCAAATGCTGGCCCACTTTGTTTTTAATATCTCCGACTGGCTCTCCGCTACTTGTGTTGATGGGTGAAGGCCATGGGTCTTTTTTAAAAAGGTTCATTTCAGCATCGATCGATTACTATGGTGCCTCTGACGATTTAGATGGTTGTTCTCTGCCTCTGAGTCCTTCGACAAACTTGACA
Source organism: Scaeva pyrastri (assembly GCA_905146935.1). NCBI lineage: Eukaryota > Metazoa > Arthropoda > Insecta > Diptera > Syrphidae > Scaeva > Scaeva pyrastri. The sequence goes on along the minus strand of LR989927.1, from coordinate 38,450,602 downwards.
AGTGCTTCAAATTTAAGATTTCCTAGTAAAATCTGCTGTCGTCCTAAGACCGAAGACCATTGTGAATTAATTGCAATATCTGACTCCGGAAATCACAGAATTTTAGTTCTTAATAGCAATGGACATGTTTTGGAAAAAATTGGTGGATTCAATTCTGGGTTTTTGGACGGTGACTTTAACACGGCTAGGTTTAGTTCTCCCCAAGGTTTGGCTTTCATAAACAGCGACGAATTAGTTGTTGCCGACACTGAAAACCACGCTATTCGAAAAATATGCTTTAGAGAAAGACTGGTGACGACTATTGCTGGTACTGGGGAACAGGGAAATGACAAAGTCGGTGGAGCCCTAGGAACACAACAAAAACTTTCATCTCCTTGGGATGTTGTAGCATTTCGAACACGTGATATGGATATGTCTTTTCATGTAGATGAGAAAAGTGTTCACGAAAAAAATGTGATCCTAATAGCCATGGCAGGGACTCATCAAATTTGGGGTATATTTTTGGACGGTATCATATGGTGGAAGTTCAAAAAATACGAACCTCTAACGTGTGCTGCTTTAATCGGAAACGGCTCAGAGGAGAACCGCAATAATTCGTATCCACAAAATGCAGCTTTTGCACAACCATCTGGCCTGTCCTTGATGAAAGATATGTTGTTCATCGCAGATAGCGAAAGTTCGAGCATAAGAAAAGCGTCAATGATAGACGGAAAGGTCACTGCAGTGGTCGGAGGTGATAGAAACCCACTTGTAAGTCATATTTTTTTTTATTCAACAACGTTCTGTGGAACTCGATGTATACTTTTATTTTCCAGAATTTATTTGCCTTTGGCGACAACGACGGAAAACAATACTCTGCAAAATTGCAACACCCCTTAGCTGTGGCTCATAACAATGTTGATGGATATTTGTATGTAACAGATACTTACAATCATAAAATCAAACGCGTTGACATTTCGACCAATGTAATCGAAACATGTCAGATTCGGGAAAAAAACAACCTGAAGGAGTTATTTCAATTTAACGAACCTGGTGGCCTGTGTGTGGATTCCAGTGGAAAATTATTATACATCGCCGATACTAACAACCATACCATTCAAATTGTGGACTTAGAAACCATGTTGACCTGGCCATTCAACATTAAATTTAATTTAAATTGTACTGATGATACTAAGTCAGAGGAAATTACTACTTTAGAAAAATCCATTCGAATCAATAAAAAATGTGAATTGATTCTCAGTGGCGTTCTATCGCTCAAAAATGGTGCTAAGCTGACTGAGAGTGCTCCTCAAAAGTGGAAACTTAGTTTGCCTGATAAAGGATATTCGGCTGAGAGAACATCAGGCCAAATAACTGACGGAAAATTTAATATTTCTATCACTATCGATGGCAGTGATGCTTCAGAGAAACATGCACGGTTACATTGCCAGCTAAGTATATGCAGTGGTAGTATTTGTATGCGTAGAGAATTTATTACAATTCTGAACTTAATCGAAGACTCTAGTGTGAATCGAAAGGTCAGCGAAAGCTTGATGTTCTGTATTAGCCCTGATGATGTTCGTTTGTTATGATTTATAATTAATAAATAAATCAATATGACTTTTTTCATTTAACTCAATGGTCCGATAAAATTTGTAGAAGAAAAGTTAACTGAACATACTCCCGGGCCTAACGCTGTTTAATCTATGTTTTTAGATATAAACCACTGTATCCTGAATTTTTGTGGCTTATTTCCTTGTTTACATCCATTATGCTCCTCTTGAATCTAAATATGTATTTGAATTACTTCTATTTTTGAGGCAAAGGAAACCCTGGACTGGCTTTGGCAATCAATATTATGAAGTAATAACCTGTTAAGCCCTATAATCAGGTTATTTCCAAACCAAAAATGCGTTGTTTTTTTTTTTGTTGGTTACTTCTTGTCTTGCAGTTTGAAATAACTAATCAATATTAAAGTCTTTGTTTAATTTAATCAATTTATAATTAAGTGTTCCTTCAGTATAATATGAAAATAAAAACAAATATAATTATAATTATGAAATAAAACACAGTTATGTTATTTTGTAAAGATATGATAACCTGCTACTCAATCCGCCGCGCCGTTGCTGCCTATTTTCTGAATGTATGTTATTGATATCATTTCAATGCAATTCCCTCACAAAGAAAAGCAATTGTTTTTTGGAACAACAAACTTAAAGAAAAATGTAATTGAAAGAAATTAAACGAATCACAATTCTTAAGCTATATATGTATATATAAGAAAAACACTTTAAAATTTTATTATTAAAGTATCTAATTTTATAATCCCGCAATTATGACTTCGTGTTGAGCTTCATCGTCCATTTCGGGCATTTCCTGTTTGTGAATAACCATTGATTGCGTTATCTGACCTTGTTCGTCATGGTTTTGTAATTGAGAAGAATGGCGAGGCGCTGTTTGGCCTAAAGTATTTAATTGAGGATAGTTATCAAAAATCGCTTTAATGACGTTACACAATCTTACCATATTTCTCGTGGATTCCTCGGTGTCGCTTAAGAGCAAAGCGATCAGCAAACGCTGCTGAACAAATATCACATTTAAATGGTTTCTCACCGGAATGAACCTTTGCGTGATTTTTAAGGTGGGCTGCTTGACTGAATGCTGATCCACAGATGTCACATTTATATGGTTTCTCTCCAGTATGGATTCTACGATGATTCCATAAAGTAGCATGGCGGGCAAATCCTTTATCGCAAACTTCGCACACATATGGCTTTTCGCCGCTGTGAGTTCGTTCGTGATTTTTAAGATGGGGCGATTGAGAGAACTGCATTCCGCATGTCTGGCATCTGTCAAAATGTAAAAAATTAGCAATTTGTATAATTATCTTAATCAAGATTATTATTGAAAAGAGAATGATACACAAAATATATTAAAAAAAAAACCTACTTGTAAGGCTTTTCACCAGTGTGAATTCTCGCATGGTTTTTCAAATAAACCGCTTTAGCAAACGCCAAACCGCAGATGGTGCATTTATAATTCTTCTCTCCGCTATGTAGCTTCTTATGGGACCACAAACTGGAATACCTCGAAAACGTCCCTCCGCAAATATTACAAGTAAAAGGTTTGGGTGTTCTAAAATATAGATAAAAATCGTTGTAAAAAATGTTCATAAAAATTGTTTTATTTATATTATTTATCACATTTGAATATCCTTACTCTGATTTGACTTGTCGCTGACTGCCGCCTACAAATATCACCCCCGATCCATTGCACTTCTGACACTTGGTGACTGTTGCAAGATTTCTCTTTTTAACTGGATGATGACCGACAATAGTTTCATTACAACCGCTATTATCAGTTATTATTTCCTGCTGTTGATGTTGGTGTTGATTTTTTCTACCACTATTCGATTGATTGCCTGTGTTTCCTTGTTGTATTGGAATAATATTTTGGGCATTCAGTGAATCCATCGATGATTCACTAGTTCCACTCGGAATTTCATTCATTTCGAATTTTATTTCTCCATCAGGCGCCACAAAGATTTGTGTGGGCGTCGCTTGTGAAGTTTGAGTTTGCATGTTGCCATTTGAATTATCGTTGTTAGCACAGTTATCACACCGCACTATCTTTGGGCCTTTTCTTTTTGTAGGCTGAAGGATTTGTCCACCGCATGATATACATTTGGATTTTTCTAGAGTTAGGGTTTTCGCTGTGGTTACCGTGACCTCGTTTGCCGTTTGCTGCATGGAATGTGAGCTAGCGGGTTCCAATGATTCGGTTGCAACTATTTGTATCTGACCCAGAGGTTGTCCATTCTCGGTTATTATATTTTGGGTTTGCACAAGCCCTTGTGCGTTTACTACAGCAATCTGATCCTGATTTGTATCGCTGCCATCTTGGGCATGAATACGTTTGTGATGATTTAATAAAGTCAAATGTGAAAACATAAGACCGCAAACATCACATTTAAAACTAATATTCGATATTGTGTTCTAGGGACAAATTTTACTAGATTGTACAAATTGTGATGATAAAATAAAAAAAAAAAAAAAACTTACGGCAGCGATGGGTTTATTTATAACTTGTAAACGACCTTGATTATCAACGGTAGCAATACCAACAGTTCCTCCTTGATTGAGTTGCATTTGATTCACCAATGCATAATTGTAACCACCGATGGGTTGGGCGATATAACATGTTTTATTATCATCTGTAGTAAGCTGGGCCAAATTAACAGTTGTTGCGTTACCCTGCAAAAGGAACAATGAAGAGAAATTTAAAAAATAAGAATGTGTGAAGCAGTGTCTCAATTTCCGTATTTATATGTACATATATTTACAAAACTACGAGTTTTGTATCCAAATAAGGGACATGTAATATTTTAGGTGTGTATTACAAAAAACTTTGAAACTTACATTAGTAGTGGTATAACAAAACGTTGGATAATCTTGCTGGCTTTTTTGGCCCTCTATTTTTGGCTGTTTCAAAATTGTCCCATCGGCCGTTTGATATTGAATTGTAGGCTGACCATTTTGTATGGTATTTGTTGTGAACATTATTGTTTTGGTTATGTCTTCCATGTCACTGTAAGATAAAAATCAAAATCGAGGCTATTATTTCGGGTCTACACTTTTAAAATGGATATATATTTCAAGAAAGACATAAAAATAGTCTTTTGTACTTTGTGCCGTATGAATCTAGATTAATCTTCCCTTTACCAACTACTCTTGTATAAATTAGCTATGTGCATACATAGTTAATACATTTTTTTTAAATCGTCTTAGTTAAAAGCTCTAACATGATAAGATAGTTTTTGTATATTTAAGTGAGGTCAGAGGAAGAAGTCATTCATATTATTTTAGGATAGCACATTGATGTGTTGTCACAATCATGGCTTACAGACGTCTGGTTTATTATTGTCTGGTATGAAAAGTTAGGAGTGTTTGCAGTCTTTTCAGATTTTTTTTAGTTACACAAGAACAGAACTTCATGCTGTTAGACGACCCTTTACATCGGTTATTTACATCAGACCTATTAATTGTTAATTTTTAGGCTAAAGTGTGGGGTAATTTTTATTAATGTCTGTACAAAACTAATTGAATATGATTTGACCTTCGACCCAGTTCTAATAAAATATAGTTGACTTATTTTCAAATTACCTGATTTGGTAATTTTCGAGCCTCATTAAATTGATGTGTGATGAATTTGATGTCGTGAGTGATTAACCCTGTAAGGAAAAAATGAAAAACAAATATTTATGAGAACTGAATGAATGTATGTATGGAAATGGTGGTGCATCAGATGAAAAGTTTTCAGTTGAGTTAAATCCTTAAGTAAAGATAGTCAGGTCTTCATAAATGAGACTTTGATTTATATTTTTTTTTTTTACAATAAATAACTGTTTGATATCAGGGATATGTGGATAGCTGGAAGATTTATTCTCTTTCGCCTAAATTTGTGTGTAACCTATTTTTGTTGTTGACTGCATTGGTAGACTTTTACTCCTTATCAATATGTGGTCCTTCATTCAAAAATATAGGTACCAAAAACCTTTAGCAGTAACGATCAATATAAGATTATGTATTTTGTATGTACATAGGTACACCTCGAATGATAAGCTTATAAGGTCTGATCTTCAGTACGATTTCGATCATACATAGGTGTTCTTTTAATTGAGACCCGACTGTGGGTACACTTGTTCTTGTATTTAATGTTCAAGGTCAAGGACCTTTCAGTAACACGATATTGAACTAAAGTTAGTTACTGTCTTGTCTTGTTTATTGTATAGACAAAGACAATTTTATACAAAAGATAAGGATGCAACCAAAACAAAACATTTATAGTGTTTTAAAAAACCAAGAAACCACAAGAGAAAGACGCACCGCACCACCTTTCCAATAGCATTCAGTGACTCAGTGCGTCTCTTTACAAGAAAAAAAATCATACCTTCCTGAGACAGCGCTAGGAAGGAAGACTGAGCAAGAGAAACACCCAAACTAGCATTGACGACAT